>OY998254.1:73233320-74567070 GCA_963922045.1 Persicaria maculosa | reverse complement strand
AAAATAACCCAACAAAGTAATCAAAATCATAAATATATTTGAGCTATCATTCCACTAAAATAACCCAACAAAGTAATCAAAATCACACACACACACATACCAAAAAAAAAAAAAATGCTCTTCATAATCCACATATGTCTAACAAGGCTCATATATCATCTTTACATTTGCATCCATAATTGAACAAGGAGCCAAGATACATTCAAAACCCACACAGAAAAGACCATTAAAACTCAAACTGTTCCATCTCCATCTCAGTGTACCTTTGTGAAGGACTAGAGAGAACCCAACTCAGACAACAAGGCATATGTCCTATCTTCACCTTTACAGCCATAAATTTAACAAAACAATAAGAAACACTCAAAACCCCAAAAATCAAAGAACACCAAGACCAAAATTTCCTTGATTTTTTTTTCTTCCTCTCTCAGTTACCTTTGTGAAGAGGTGGGAAATGACCCAATTAATACTTGTATGATTGGGCTTCAATTAGAAGTTGTGGCAAGCAATTGAGCAACAGCCGGTGAAGATCTGAAGTGAACAGACAGTACACGTATACCCCTTGAGGAGATTAGATCTGTAGACCCAATAAATTTTTCAATAAAAGGGGGAAGAAAAGATAAAGATATAATCTTGCTTGTCTCCACACAACCCTAGCTCACTTTTACTAAAAAAAGGTTGTGTTTTTCTTCAACTCATGAGATATTGAAAAGGGGGATACATGAATAAGGGTCAAAATAAGCTGGAGGAGGAGGGATTTGAGGTGGAGATGCAAGGGAGAAGTTCTCAATCAGTGTGGTTGAACAACAAGAAGCTGAAGAAGTAATTACTCCCAAATCTCCCCCTTTTATTATCTGTTTTCTCTAAGCAAAAAAATACCTATAAAATTGAGAAGTACACAGCTAGGTGGCTGAAAGACAGCTGTACAAAACGGGCAATAGGATCCATGGGAGCAAACAACAGTGTAAATTGGGGAAAGAGGGAAAATAAAAAAGGAACCTTTTTTTTCGTCTTTATTTTTGGGTCCAACTTCAGTTAGGTGTTTTGTGGGTGGGGGATGAAGGAGATAGATAAGATGTTCATTAATGAAGATTATTAGTGTGATCTGTGAAAGTAGGTATTCCTTTTACCCGCCTGAAATTTGGTTAGTGTGAGCTTAGATGGCAATAAACTAATTTGTTGCTTTTAATAGGCTGCAATTTTTCAAATAAGAAACCAGTTTTTTAAAACTTTTTTTTGGAATTAAACAAACTTATTTTTTGTCTTTTTTTTTTTTTTTTTTTTTTGTGACGTGGGGGGTCCGAGGTTGTCGACTAATCCTCCACGGGTCCGAACCCTAGCCTGCAAAGGACGCGAACCAGGTAAGCCACCAGACAGGCTCACTCAAATCAATGAAGGCTTAAGGATCCACTAATTACACAAAGGTGTAAATAACGGGATTTTAATCCTTGACCTCTTGCAAGGGTTAAACTAATTCTTTGTCTTAAATTAGTAAGATTAAACTTAATCACTCTTAATTACGGAGCAGATTTTATTTCTCTATCCTGTTGGTTTTTTTTATCGAATAATAATCTTGAAATAATCAAGCGAAATTTAAAACACTATATATCACCCTATATTCTCAGTTTGATTTCGGCCTTATAGATTTCTGGTTGTTGTGGGGCTTCGACTCGTTGGTTCGTGGTCAGTTCCAGCTAAGAAGTAGTCTTACGACCCTATTGATCGTGGCAGTGTATATGATTTACGAAGATCCCTGATCTAGGAGAGAGAACGCCGTGTGATCCACACTTCCCCGTGAGTCATCCTTTGCCCATCGTGGGTTCCTTCTTTTCGTCTCTCCGGTGGTGAGACACCCTATCAGCGTCAGCTTTCCCATGTACTCACTGTCCACGTTCTCCCGTCGAGTCTTCCATCCTCGCTCAACCGGTCTTCTGCCTCGTTCTTAGCTTTTGAGGGTTGTCTTCTTCGTTTTACTTTGGTTGATTGGTTCTATGTTTATGGTTTGTTGTATCATGACAGTTTGCTCGTTTAGTGCTCCTTACACCCTCTCGATTTAAGAGACTTTTATCCGGTATTTCGAATTGTTACTTATTCCCAAAAAAAAAAGGATTGAATACCGTTTTATAAGTTTCTTCATTTTTATTTTTACCAGTTTTACAAGTTTATTTTATAAAATTAAAAAAAAACTTTTTTCCATTTAAAAAAATAAAAAACAATTTCTATACATCGATCAATATTGACTTTTATTTTCCAAGATCTATGAGCAGTGATAGCTTGTCACTTTTTTGACAATCGATCACAACTTATAAGCTGACTTATTAGGCATGGCACTTATATGTGACTTCTCCCCCTTTTCCACAACTTCATCTCATCCAAGCTACACCTAATTTATAGTATATATGTAGAATTTGTATTATATAATAATAATAATAATAATAATAATAATAATAATAATAATAATAATAATAAAAATAAATAATTAACTTTATTATAGTTATGTTGCATTTCTAGATTCACAAATACATAAAACCTCTCACGTGAAAGGTTTTAATTAGTTTCAGCTAGCTAACTTTTACTCGTTCATCAAACGTACAACTTCGTGCAACTTATATTGGTCTTCAATGTCCCAAAAGGTAAATCTTAAACGTGCAACATATATTGTGAACTCTTTAATTTGTTGTGTTAGATTTATAATGTAGGATAAGAGCAAAAAGAAAAGACAAAAAACGATATATGTAATGTATAGGAATGAGTTTTTTCGTGTTGAAAAATATAAAGGCGATAGTTGTGAGCATTTCAATTCATTGAATCTATTTTGTCTACTATTTGATCAAATATTAATTCTTTGATCAACCCATTTTAACTCCGATGTAACATAGTAGGATTAAAAAAAAAAAAAAAACTCTCATGTAACATGCTTAGCTTGTTTGATTTTTCAACAAGTTTTTAAATAGTTAAAAAGCTTTTGAAAATGTTAATGTTTTTATATATTTTTAAAATATACAGTATTAATTAGCAATGAGTATGAATTTATTTTTAAATTAAAAATATTTTTTTATATATTTTATAGAATATTTTTACTTTTGAAAAAATGTTTAAAAGCGAGTCAAATGACTTATATACTTTATAGAATTTAATTCTAGTGTATCCTTTTGCTTAAAAAAAAGTTTTCGTTCTCAATATTCGCTCTGAAATTTCTAACCAAGAGAGAAAAGTCTAATATTAACTCACTTCCATACACATAACTATGTCATGTGCCGGAATATAGTATATTAAATTTTTTCTAGAGGTCGGGAAAATAATTAGGATATGGCCAATCAAAGAAAATATATGACAAGCATCTTCCAGAAATTGAACCACAATAAAAAAATAAATGTTAGCAACATTTAGACGAGCTGAAATAAAAGAACTTTTTACAATACAAACACAACAACAATATATACTAAACATTGAAAATTTTACAAAACAAACACTTATGAATTGAAAAAAAAAGTATGAACAAAACAAACAGAACTAAAACAATCAATCCGATGATACTCAGGAAAAAAAGAAATATGAAGGAAAATAAACCACCAGATGAAACATTCAAAATAAATTTTGATGACAGCAATAACTTTACGGGAACTTCTGGTGCATGTTTCATTATTCGTGACCACAAAAGCGGTGATTGAATGCGGAGGTGCGCATCTACGACTTCAACACTAATTGTGAGAAAAGCAATGGGTATGAATTTATTTTTAAATTTACAAAAAAAATGTAAAAACTTTACAAAATGTTAATGTTTTTATATATTTTTAAAATATACAGTATTTATTAGCAAGGAGTATGAATTTATTTTTAAATTAATAAAAAAAATTATATTTTATAGAATATTTTTACTTTTGAAATTTTTTTTAAAAGCTAGTCAAATGACTTATATACTTTATATAATTTAATTGTAGTGTATCCTTTTGTTTAAAAAAAAATTTTCGTTCTCAATATTCGCTCTGAAATTTCTAACCAGGAGAGAAAAGTCTAATATTAACTCACTTCCATACAAATAACTATGTCATGTGTCGGAATATAGTATATTAAATTTTTTCTAGAGGTCGGGAAAATAATTAGGATATGGCCAATCAAAGAAAATCTATGACAAGCATCTTCGAGAAATTGAACCCACAATAAAAAAAAATGTTAGCAACATTTAGATGAAGTGAAATAAAAGAACTTTTTACAATACAAACACAACAACAATATATACTAAACATTGAAAATTTTACAAAACAAACACTTATGAATTGAATAAAATGTATGAACAAAACAAACAGAACCAAAACAATCAATCCGGTGATACCCAAGAAAAAAAGAAATATGAAGGAAAATAAACCACCAGATGAAACATTCAAAATAAATTTTGATGATAGCAATAACTTTACGGGTACTTCTGATGCATGTTTCATTATTCGTGACCACACAAGCGGTGATTGACTGCGGAGGTGCGCAGCTACGACTTCAACACTTGCGAGAAAAGCAATGGGTATGAATTTATTTTTAAATTTACAAAAAAAAAAGTGAAAAACTTTACAAAATGTTAATGTTTTTATATATTTTAAAAATATACAGTATTTATTAGCAATGAGTATGAATTTATTTTTAAATTAATAAAAAAGTTTTTATATTTTATAGAATATTTTTACTTTTGAAAAAATGTTTAAAAGCTAGTCAAATGACTTATATACTTTATAGAATTTAATTGTAGTGTATCCTTTTGTTTAAAAAAAAGTTTTCGTTCTCAATATTCGCTCTGAAATTTCTAACCAGGAGAGAAAAGTCTAATATTAACTCACTTCCATACAAATAACTATGTCATGTGTCGGAATATAGTATATTAAATTTTTTCTAGAGGTCGGGAAAATAATGAGGATATGGCCAATCAAAGAAACTCTATGACAAGCATTTCGAGAAATTGAACCCACAATAAAAAAAAATGTTAGCAACATTTAGACGAAGTGAAATAAAAGAACTTTTTACAATACAAACACAACAACAATATATACTAAACATTGAAAATATTACAAAACAAACACTTATGAATTGAATAAAATGTATGAACAAAACAAACAGAACCAAAACAATCAATCCGGTGATACCCAAGAAAAAAAGAAATATGAAGGAAAATAAACCACCAGATGAAACATTCAAAATAAATTTTGATAACAGCAATAACTTTATGGGAACTTCTGATGCATGTTTCATTATTCGTGACCACAAAAGCGGTGATTGACTGCGGAGGTGCGCAGCTACGACTTCAACACTTGCGAGAAAAGCAATGGGTATGAATTTATTTTTAAATTTACAAAAAAAAAAGTGAAAAACTTTACAAAATGTTAATGTTTTTATATATTTTAAAAATATACAGTATTTATTAGCAATGAGTATGAATTTATTTTTAAATTAGTAAAAAAGTTTTTATATTTTATAGAATATTTTTACTTTTGAAAAAATATTTACAAGCTAGTCAAATGACTTATATACTTTATAAAATTTAATTGTAGTGTATCCTTTTGTTTAAAAAAAAATTTTCGTTCTCAATATTCGCTCTGAAATTTCTAACCAGGAGAGAAAAGTCTAATATTAACTCACTTCCATACAAATAACTATGTCATGTCTCGGAATATAGTATATTAAATTTTTTCTAGAGGTCGGGAAAATAATTAGGATATGGCCAATCAAAGAAAATCTATGACAAGCATCTTCGAGAAATTGAACCCACAATAAAAAAAAATGTTAGCAACATTTAGACGAGCTGAAATAAAAGAACTTTTTACAATACAAGCACAACAACAATATATACTAAACATTGAAAATTTTACAAAACAAACACTTATGAATTGAATAAAAAGTATGAACAACACAAACAGAACCAAAACAATCAATCCGATGATACCCAGGAAAAAAAGAAATATGAAGGAAAATAAACCACCAGATGAAACATTCAAAATAAATTTTGATGACATCAATAGCTTTACGGGAACTTCTGATGCATGTTTCATTATTCGTGACCACAAAAGCGGTGATTGACTGCGGAGGTGCGCAGCTACGAATTCAACACTTGCGAGAAAAGCAATGGGTATGAATTTATTTTTAAATTTATAAAAAAATGTTAAAAACTATACAAAATGTTAATGTTTTTATATATTTTTAAAATATACAGTATTTATTAGCAATGAGTATGAATTTATTTTTAAATTAATAAAAAAAAGTCATATTTTATAGAATATGTTTACTTTTGAAAAAATGTTTAAAAGCTAGTCAAATGACTTATATACTTTATAGAATTTAATTGCAGTGTATCCTTTTGTTTAAAAAAAAGTTTTTGTTCTCAATATTCGCTCTGAAATTTCTAACCAGGAGAGAAAAGTCTAGTATTAACTCACTTCCATACACATAACTATGTCATGTGTCGGAATATAGTATATTAAATTTTTTCTAGAGGTCGATAAAATAATTAGGATATGGCCAATCAAAGAAAATATATGACAAGCATCTTCGAGAAATTGAAGCCACAATAAAAAAAATGTTAGCAACATTTAGACGAACCGAAATAAAAGAACTTTTTATGATACAAACACAACAACAATATATACTAAACATTGAAAATTTTACAAAACAAACACTTATAAATTGAAACAAAAGTATGAACAAAACAAAAAGAACCAAAACAATCAATCTGATGATACCTAGGAAAAAAAAGAAATATGAAGGAAAATAAACCACCAGATGAAACATTCAAAATAAATTTTGATGACAGCAATAACTTTACCGGAACTTCTGGTGCATGTTTCATTATTCGTAACCACAAAAGCGGTGATTGACTGCGGAGGTGCGTAGCTACGACTTCAACACTTGCGAGAAAAGCAATGGGTATGAATTTATTTTTAAATTTACAAAATAAAAATGTTAAAAACTTCACAAAATATTAATGTTTTTATATAATTTAAAAATATACAGTATTTATTAGCAATGAGTATGAATTTATTTTTAAATTAATAAAAAAAATTATATTTTATAGAATATTTTTACTTTTGAAAAAATGTTTAAAAGCTAGTCAAATGACTTATATACTTTATATAATTTAATTATAGTGTATCCTTTTGTTTACAAAAAAGTTTTCGTTCTCAATATTCGCTCTGAGATTTCTAACCAGGAGAGAAAAGTCTAATATTAACTCACTTCCATACACATAACTATGTCATGTGTCGGAATATAGTATATTAAATTTTTTCTAGAGGTTGGGAAAATAATGAGGATATGGCCAATCAAAGAAACTCTATGACAAGCATTTCGAGAAATTGAACCCACAATAAAAAAAAATGTTAGCAACATTTAGACGAAGTGAAATAAAAGAACTTTTTACAATACAAACACAACAACAATATATACTAAACATTGAAAATTTTACAAAACAAACACTTATGAATTGAAAAAAAAGTATGAACAAAACAACCATAACCAAAACAATCAATCCGATGATACCCAGGAAAAAAAGAAATATGAAGAAAAATAAACCACTAGATGAAACATTCAAAATAAATTTTGATGACAGCAATAACTTTACGGGAACTTCTGGTGCATGTTTCATTATTCGTGACCACAAAAGCCGTGATTGACTGCGGAGGTGCGCAACTACGACTTCAACGCTTGCAAGAAAAATGCACAAACTAACCCAAAAATCCGGATTTATTGCAAGGTTAACCCAACCCGGTTTTTAATTGGCTGAAACCGGTTAATTGGAAAACCCTGTAAGCCAGTATCAGGTAAGTGCAACTTTGCAATGTGTGACACCTCATAGGAGAGAGGGAGAGAAAGGTAGAGAGAGAGAGAGAGAGAGAGAGAGAGAGAGAGAGAGAGAGAGAAGGCTGGACTTTCCACAGAGGAGAGAAGGAGAGAAAAGGCAACTTGGATAAGAGAGAGAGAGAGAGAGAGAGAGAGAGAGAGAGAGAGAGAGAGAGAGAGAGAGAGAGTGCTTGGAGTTTGACACAGACTGGGTGAACAGTGAAGTATTTCATTTTCCCGCCAACCCATAGCGCCAAAAAGGTTTGAAGAGAAATAGGAGGGAGGAGGAGGCGAGTATATAAGCATTGAAACTCCACCCCAGTCCAATGATTAATCCACATTAATGCACTGCAGTGGGAGCATTAAATGGAGGAAGGAGAAGCGCCGGGAGAGATTGAAGGAGGAGGGTTGGTGGCCAATGATGTGGGGATCTATATAAGGATATGGAGGGAATGATGGGCGTGACATTTAATGGGTACCAGGTGGAAATAAATCTAAAGATTCAGAGAGAAGCCATCGTAGAAGAAGCTAGTGGGCCTGGTTTATCTTAAAGTTGAGGTGTTACGAGTTAATATTAACTGGACACCCGAGAGCGAAAAACGTGACAACTACTGGAATAAACTGGACAGAGTCGCCACCGCATGCAGATAGAAAATGGGTAAGTAGTCTTTCCATTAAGTTTATGAGAAGCAAAAATGAGTAAATCTTCCTGTAAAACTTAATGTATCCCCCCGCTATGTAAATGAACAGGGGACAATCCACTCGTATGTGTGACTGTGGTGTTTGGAGGATGGTGGGCTTGAGAAGGGGGCGGTTGGGTCTTCAAGAGGTCACGGAGCTAGAAGGCTGTGCTAGTGGACGAACGTGTCGACTACGTCGCAATGAAGAAACTCGTGATGGAAAATTTTAACGTCGATGGGAGAAGGCATGAGGTGGAGCTCACATATGTGAAGCCGAACAAGGAGGGGTGCAAGCCATATGTAATAGGAGATGACGAAGACCTGCAGGCCTTCAAGTTTGTAAACGGTCTAACTGGAGAACGGTCGTGGCCTATCGACCTCCATGTCTCCCTGCGAACAAAGCTTGCTTGGGATGTGGCACATACACAAGGATCGACAATGGGTGGCTCAATCAGGGTGGGTATCTCTGCATCGGAAGGTGAGGAATTTATAGTATCGTTAACTGGGCCGCCGGTGACCCAAGAAGATCACGCACTTACGGGCCCCCGATTGCCTGGTGGTGAAGAAGACGAAGTAGTGGTAGCCGAAAGTGTCCAGGCAAACCAAACCAGTGTCCAGTTAGATATGCAATGCGTCTAGTTAGATCAAAGTACTGACGAGTTAGGGATAAATGACGAGTTGGAGTTGGAGTTGGCGCAGAAGGCAAAGAAAGTAGAGACAATTAGACGTGAGAAGCAGGTCATTTTTGTGAGCAGTGACCCCGAAGATGTTCATCCCACCTAGTGGGGATGGACGGGTGCCCATTGACATCAGGAGCTCCTCCGACGATGATGAAGTACTCCCAAATGCGGTGAAACTGGAGCTCGGGTGCGCAGTTCTGACAAAGTCGTGGTCGTGGGATTTCGAGGCCGAGCAAGCTGTGAGGGAAGTAGAGGAAGTTTACGAACGCGGAAAAGGGAAGCCGGGACCGACTCCGGAGCCTGTGGAAAGTGAACCAATGGTTACGGACTTGCGGTGAACCCATTGGATCCCCGCCAGCACACCGTTCAGCTCCGGGAGTGATACGGGACAATCCAAGACACCTTCGGATGATGTCCTTCTCAAGAGGAAGAAGAAAGCTCCACCATGGGAGAAGATCCAAAGGTTGACGTTTTTTAGATTCGTGCCGCAATTTGACAGCTTTTTGACGCCTCAGTAAAATGGGTCGTACGGATTCTATATTTATCGGATTGAGGCGTGCCATACCTTGTTGGAACGAGGACGAAGAGATCTACAACTTTGCTGTTGAAGGTTTTTCCAGATTCGACCTCTACATTGGCCGAAAATCACCATCTTAGAGCTGTCACTGTTTTTAGACGAATTTACCCTATTTTTAGTAACTTTCTTACTTAAGTTATTTTAGGAAACTTTTAGGTTATTTTTATTAATTCCATTAGATGTTAGATTGATCTTTAAGTTATTTTAGGAAACTTTAAGGTTATTTTTATTAATTCCATTAGATGTTAGATTTATCTTTTTATATCATTAAACTCGGCCTAACAGCCTTCCATGGCCTATATATGCCGAGTTCCCTTCATGTATTTCAGTAGGAACTTAATGAATAGAATTAGTCTTCTCAAATTGTGTGAAACACATTGAGTGAATGTTGGATGATTAGAGCCGTGCTCATCATTCACGAATTGGTATCTATCTCAGCTTGGTTTGCTTTGTGTTCATCAACTTCGCAAGACTTGGTGATCCTAGTATCCACGAGCCCCCTCCTTGTGCCTTCAAGTTGTCCGCTTGATTGTGTAGGGTTGTAGAGGCGGGTTATGTAGTCATTGATATTGGTTCCTACCTTCTACGGAAGCTTGGGGTCTCTATCTTGTTCTACATAGATCGTTTCAGTCCTTATAAGGTCGTGTCTTTTCATTCTTTCATATCAATTTCGAGTCTTTCTTACTGTTTTGTCGAGTCTGGTTAATCTTGCTGCTTTTCTTTTGTTTCTTGGTCATTCTTGATCGTTCTTGCAAGTTTCTTGGTCGAATCTTGATAGTTGTTTGCTGCGTTCTTAAGTCTTGTTGAGTCTTGGTCGATTCTTGCCAATTCTTGGTTGAGGATCTTGCTGTCTTTATTAGTTCTTGTTTAGTTCTTGCTTGTTGTCGAAGATCGGACCAACCTACGGCTAACCCCGTATCAAATTGGTATCAGAGCTTTGGTTTCCGACATCAAGATTGAGTCTTTTTCTTTTCCTAAACACAAAAACACAAAAATAGAGTCAGTCTTTTATTTGGTTGTTTACTTCTTGCATTCTTTTTGATTATTGCACTAATCTTGAGTTTGTGATTGTTTGTGGTTGCATAGCCTAAACACAAAGCCTAGCCGATACCAGTGGAGTCGACCAAGCCGTGTGCACAACCCTTGTGTTCACCCTAGAGCCGACGGCAATCCTTGTCCCCATAAGTCTAGCTTGGCCGAAAATCAGCCTCCACACAAAGACAAACCCTAGTTTGTTATCCTTTCTATCTTTTGTTTTATCTTTGGGAATTTTGATATATCTTTTATCTAAATTCTATTTATCTATTGCTTTTATTATAAATCTGATTTTTGGTAGATATAATCCCTATTTATCTATCATTTATCTTTAAAGCTTTAGATAGATCTACTTACCAAAGATAACAAAAGCCTCACCAATTTATTTATCTTTAGGGCTGCATATTCTATCTTTTATCACCTTTACATCAAATTTTCGAGTCCTATACCTTATATTGAGTCTTTTCTTGCATTAGTTTCATTTTTTTTAAAAAAAAAAAAGAAATCAGTCCGAAAATTACAAAAAAAAAAAAAAAAGAGAGAAAGTGTTTGTTAGTTGTTTGTTGATCTAGTGCAAGAAAGCTCCAAGGACTAACCTTTGTTGGTGATTCCCTAGCCTAAATTGACAGCCCTATTTCTAAACACATACCTCCACAAAATTGAAACCCTACCTTGCAACTACAACATCCTAGCTTAAAGGTTTTCAATCAAAAGAGGTAAATTTCCATTCTTTCTTAGTTTTTCTTTATTTTTCTTTTATTACAGCCTTGTCGAGTTGATTTACTGGCTGTGTCGAGCACTTATACCCATTGTCGAGTGCTGTTGAGTTAGTGTCGAGGAGATCTCAGCCCTTGCCGAGTTTTCTCTTTGTGGTTTCGAGTTGAATTCTTGCAAATACCCATCTGTTTTGCTTGAATTGATTGTAATTGCTTAGTCGAAGTACTAATTTCCTTGATCAAGTGCTTTCTTTGAGCTGTCGAGTACCACAGTCCCTGTGTCGAGTACTCTTGGTTGTTTGTTTCATTCATTCTCTTGAATTCTATACTTTGATTGTTAAGTTCTTTGCTTGATTGTTGATTTGCCCAAAGCGGATTGCCCTAGCAAGCGTGATATATCAATTAGAGAGGGAGTGTAAGCGAAATACAATTGTGAGCTGTTTATACTTTTCACTAACCCTTACATAGTTCTTTGTTTGTCTTTATTTGCAATGTCTAATAGCCAGGGCAATGACTGGTTCAGTACCGTCATGGAGAAGTTAGCTAAGATCCAAGAGAATTTGGTGACCAATGAAGACTTGGTTAAGTTGGATAAAAGCTTTACGGCATATGAGCTTCGGCGATTTGGCTCTAATACGGTGTTCGGACAAGGAGTACCACTTAGAGTTGCAGTGCCACCAATTGAAAGGGAAGAAACTCATCCTATTGTTAACCAATATAATGTTTCTTCTAACATAGATAATTCTCTTATTGCTGAAAATGTTGAGCATGTTGATAATAATGATCAAGATCTTAATTTACTTGCCTATGACCATAATGATTGCATTGAATATGAGCATGATGATTCTTTGATTGATTTAAATGTTCAACCTACACCTTGTGATGATAATCAAAGAGAAGATTTATGTCATAATAAATGCTTAGACAAAGGCAATGTTTCTAATATGATCATTGATGGTGCAAATTCTTCTACTAGTGCTAGCCTTGAATTAATTGAAAATTCAGCATTGAAAAAGGAAGAAAACTTGCTAGCATTGGATGGAAACTTAGGGATTAATGATCAAACTCAAGTGCATATTCAATTAGGACATCATGACATTAATATGAAATCTGAATTGTGCACTAATCAAGTTTCTTTTCTTGATTTTGTAGATGAAGCTGAGACAATAACCATCAAGGAGTGGTCAATCCCTACAACAATCGGCCTTGAAAAGAGTTTCCATGGACATGAGGTTTTCGATCCAGGAGTTCGTGTGGATGCATTTGTGGAATCATATGCGACCTTGGATTCGGGAACGAATCCTTTTCAAGAAAGGAAGATTGATGCGGGACCATCCAAGACACCTTCGGATGATGTCCTTCTCAAGAGGAAGAAGAAGGCTCCACCATGGGAGAAGATCCAAAGGTTGACGTTTTTTAGATTCGTGCAGCAATTTGACAGCTTTTTGACGCCTCAGTAAAATGGGTCGTACGGATTCTATATTTATCGGATTGAGGCGTGCCATACCTTGTTGGAACGAGGACGAAGAGATCTACAACTTTGCTGTTGAAGGTTTTTCCAGATTCGACCTCTACATTGGCCGAAAATCACCATTTTAGAGCTGTCACTGTTTTTAGACGAATTTACCCTATTTTTAGTAACTTTCTTACTTAAGTTATTTTAGGAAACTTTTAGGTTATTTTTATTAATTCCATTAGATGTTAGATTGATCTTTAAGTTATTTTAGGAAACTTTAAGGTTATTTTTATTAATTCCATTAGATGTTAGATTTATCTTTTTATATCATTAAACTCGGCCCAACAACCTTCCATGGCCTATATATGCCGAGTTCCCTTCATGTATTTCAGTAGGAACTTAATGAATAGAATTAGTCTTCTCAAATTGTGTGAAACACATTGAGTGAATGTTGGATGATTAGAGTCGTGCTCATCATTCACGAATTGGTATCTATCTCAGCTTGGTTTGCTTTGTGTTCATCAACTTCGCAAGACTTGGTGATCCTAGTATCCACGAGCCCCCTCCTTGTGCCTTCAAGTTGTCCGCTTGATTGTGTAGGGTTGTAGAGGCGGGTTATCTAGTCATTGATATTGGTTCCTACCTTCTACGGAAGCTTGGGGTCTCTATCTTGTTCTACATAGATCGTTTCAGTCCTTATAAGGTCGTGTCTTTTCATTCTTTCATATCAATTTCGAGTCTTTCTTACTGTTTTGTCGAGTCTGGTTAATCTTGCTGCGTTTCTTTTGTTTCTTGGTCATTCTTGATCGTTCTTGCAAGTTTCTTGGTCGAATCTTGATAGTTGTTTGCTGCGTTCTTAAGTCTTGTTGAGTCTTGGTCGATTCTTGCCAATTCTTGGTTGAGGATCTTGCTGTCTTTATTAGTTCTTGTTTAGTTCTTGCTTGTTGTCGAAGATCGGACCAACCTACGGCTAACCCCGTATCAGGGAGGGAAAAGTGTTTCGGTCGAAGGAGGAGGTCCAACAGACAATCAAGTGGGCGGCCTTAGCTAGGTGTTTCACCACCAAGGTGAAGAAGTCAACGAAGAGCTTGTATGTTGTGCGTTGCGGTGCTCCCAACTGCAACTGGGCATGTCGAGTTTCCACATACAAGAAAACGTGGATTTGGATTATCACGAAGCTTGTGGACGAGCACACGTGCGACCTGAACAACATGATGACACAAAAGCGTCGTGCAACATACACCCAGATGGGGCAGCACATAGTGGACATGTATATGTCCTGCACCCTAACCACATTAGTATCCATCCAATGCAATTCCCCAATACCTAACAATAAGTGTGCACCTTAACAATAAGTGTGCACCAGAACCAAAACAATCAATCCGATGATACCCAGGAAAAAAACAAATATGAAGGAAAATAAACCACCAGATGAAACATTCAAAATAAATTTTGATGACAGCAATAACTTTACGAGAACTTCTGGTGCATGTTTCATTATTTGTGACCACAAAAGCGGTGATTGAGGTGCGCAGCTACGACTTCAACACTTGCGAGAAAAGCAATGGGTATGAATTTATTTTTAAATTTACAAAAAAAAATGTTAAAAACTTTACAAAATGTTACTACCTCCGTCCAAAAATACATTGCCTTTACTATTCACGTACGCTTTTTTAAGAAGGTAAAAACTATATAAAATATTAACTTTTTTATTAATTTTTTTAATAATTACAAACTTATTGATAATAAGTTTGTAATTATTAAAAAAATTAATAAAAAATTTAATATTTTATATAGTTTTTAACTCCTAAAAAAGCGTGCATGAATAGTAAAAGTCCATGTATTTTTGGACGAAGGGAGTAATGTTTTTATATATTTTTAAAATATATAGTATTTATTAGCAATGAGTATGAATTTATTTTTAAATTAATAAAAAAAATTACATTTTATAGAATAATTTTACTTTTGAAAAAATGTTTAAAAGCTAGTCAAATGGCTTATATACTTTATAGAATTTAATTGTTTACAAAAAAGTTTTCGTTCTAAATATTCGCTCTGAAATTTCTAACCAGGAGAGAAAAGTCTAATATTAACTCACTTCCATACACATAACTATGTCATGTGTTGGAATATAGTATATTAAAATTTTTCTAGAGGTCGGGAAAATAATTAGGATATGACCAATCAAAGAAAATATATGACAAACACCTTCGAGAAATTGAACTCACAATAAAATAAAATGTTAGCAACATTTAGACGAACCGAAATAAAAGAAATTTTTACAATACAAACACAACAACAATATATACTAAACATTGAAATTTTTTCAAAACAAACACTTATGAATTGAAAAAAAAAGTATGAACAAAACAAACAGAACCAAAATAATCAATCCGATGATACCCAGGAAAAAAAAGAAAAATGAAGGAAAATAAACCACCAGATGAAACATTTTGATGACAGCACTAACTTTACGGGAACTTCTGGTGCGTGTTTCATTATTCGTGACCACAAAAGCGGTGATTGACTGCGGAGGTGCGCAACTACGACTTCAACACTTGCGAGAAAAGCAATGAGCCTTGAAATGGAAATCTCAAAGAAAAGGATCTAGGACTGCCCAATATTCAAGTGAAAGGTGATACTTGATCGTGATCAATGCCCTCAAAGGTTGTTGCTCATATTCGTATCATCATCGCAAATATCCTTCTGAGGAGGTGAGCTTCACACACAACTTTCGGAAAACCAACAAGTGTGTCGATCCTATCTCGCACTTATTCCAAGCAAATGCTTCGCCAAACATCAGTTCAAACATGGATATCAATATCCTCATCAACAACGCAAAGATGCTCTTAGATAGTGGTCTAGTAGAGGTTGACCCCATTTAATTTCTTATATATATATATATATATATATATATATAAAGGATATAGCTAGCCAAATTAACTCTCATGTAAAATACTCTATCCGTCTCAAAATATAGGTCGTTTAATTTTTTAACACATCTTTAAAGAGCTAAAACTTAATAAAATACTTATTTTTAATAATTTTTTAAAAAGATATTAATATTTATTAGTAATGAGCATAAACTTATTTTTAAATATTAATATAAATAAAATATCCTTTATCGAGTCTTTTACTTTAAAAAAATGTGTTAAAAAATTAAACAGCATTTTAAGATAATTTATCCATATATTTTTTTAAATAGTAGTGTAATCCATTTTGTGACATGTATATCCAATATATGTGGGGAAAGTTGAAGCTTTTTCATTTTCTAACTAAGATAGAAAAGTCTAATATTATCCACATAACTATGTCATATTGCCATGGAATATAATATCTTAATTTTTTGCTAGAAGTCGGGAAAATAATTAGAATTTTTTTTCAAAATATTCACCCAAAAATAAATATTTACCGAAATATTCACACTTTTAAACTATTTACAAAAATATTCATTTTTGTCAGATAAATCAGAAAAACGCGGCCTCAATACGCGTTTCATTCCCAAAATCCTGAAATTGAATTTTGGAAAAAAATCAACAAAAGAAAAGCGGGGTTGAACCGCGGTTTTATCCCGGTTTCGAAAAAAACGCGGTCTAAGACCGCGTTTCTTCTCCTTTTCTTATTTTTCATAATTAAAAAATAAAAAAATATATAAGTGTAAAACGCGGCCTGAGGCCGCGTTTTACTGTTCATCGTCTTCGCCGGCAACGAGCAGAGCAGGAGCCCAGATCCGGCAGCCGACAACGAGCAGGGGCGAGCAGGAGCCCAGATTCGGCCGGCAACGAGCAGGAGCCCAGATTCGGCGGTCGAGCAGGAGCGAGCCCAGATTCGGCGGTCGAGCAGGAGCGAGCCCAGATTCAGGGGAGCGAGCCCAGATTCGGGGGGACAGTGAGCCAAGATTCGGCGTCCAAAGCCGGTCAATTTCAGATCTAGGCCCCGCCAAAGCCGGTCTCGGGGGAGAGTGAGCCCAGATTCGGCGACCGAGCAAGGAGCGATGACTCGGCGACGGCAACGAG
Source organism: Persicaria maculosa (assembly GCA_963922045.1). Classification (NCBI taxonomy): domain Eukaryota; kingdom Viridiplantae; phylum Streptophyta; class Magnoliopsida; order Caryophyllales; family Polygonaceae; genus Persicaria; species Persicaria maculosa. The sequence goes on along the minus strand of OY998254.1, from coordinate 74,550,098 downwards.
GCTCCACCAAAACGAGGCCGAGCGACGAGCAGGAGGGACGCCGACGACAATGAGGAGGAGCGATGAGGCCGGCGGCAAATCCGGGCCGTCTCCATCCCTTCCACCGGGCCGCCGGATGTGGGCTCCTGCTCTGCTCGTTGCCGGCGAAGACGATGAACGGCCGCGTTTTACACTTATATATTTTTTTTGATTTTTTAATTAAGAAAAATAAGAAAAGGAGAAGAAACGCGGTCTAAGACCGCGTTTCTTTCGAAACCGGGATAAAACCGCGGTTCAAACCCGCGTTTCTTTTGTTGATTTTTTTCCAAAATTCAATTTCAGGATTTTGGGAATGAAACGCGTATTGAGGCCGCGTTTTTCTGATTTATCTGACAAAAATGAATTTTTTTGTAAATAGTTTGAAAGTGTGAATATTTCGGTAAATATTTATTTTTGGGTGAATATTTTGAAAAAAAATTCAAATAATTAGTATATGGCCGGATTATTGTATCAAGGCCGTGTGTGTGTATATATATATATATATATATATATATATATATTAAAGTATCTTTTTAGATGAGAGTCTAGGGCTCTATTATCATTTCATAAGCTACTCTATCTACAACAATATTAACTTATAAAAAAAGGGATCTATTTTCAAATTTGATTGAAAAAGTGCAATATTCCAAGGCAGTTCCAAATTTCAATCACCCGAGTAAAAATCGAATGGGAACAAATCACCATCGACCTGATGGACAACCAAAAACCTAAGCTACAACCTTTTAAATTCGAAATGGCCTAGACAACTAGAAAGGACTATGAAACAATAGTACGAAATGCCTGGCGAACTAACCCTCCGGGGTCTCAACTCTTTAAATTAACGAAAAAATTACAAGAGGTCAAAAGAAAAAGTAAAATATGGAGCAAAGTGACATTCGGGAATATTTTCCGCCAAATTCACCAACTGGAAACGGACCTAACACATCTGCAACAACAACTCTGCACTCCCTATGATCGCAATCTAGATTGTAAGATTAAGCGATTAACAACTAAACATACTTCACTGCTTGCTTTTCAGCAAAAATACTGGGGCCAAAGGGCGAAAAGAAATCACATTAAATCCATAGATGCAAACACTAAATATTTTCATAAGATTGCAACAGGACGTAGAAACAGGAACATAATTAAGCAACTCCAAACTGATGCAGGAATAACAATAAATAAGGAAAATGAGCTAAGAGAGCTAATAAAAAATGACTTTAATTCAAGGTACACTTGTTCGCTAAGGCCGCAATCAACAAGTACTCTTCTTAACCAGTTACAAGCAGAAATCTCAAATGTTGATAATGAATGGCTGATAAGACCAGTAAGTAACTCAGAAATAAAAAGTGCAGTTTTCAGTCTTGCAAATGAGAAATCTCCGGGACCTGATGGGTTCCCTGCAGGCTTCTTCAAAAAATACTGGCATATTGTTGAACCCACCATAGTCAAAGCAATAAAAAGCTTCTTTCTTAGTGGAAGAATTCTGAAACAATAAATCACACATTTATAGCCTTAATACCAAAAACAGACAACCCTATGAAGACATCCCACTACAGACCTATAAGCCTTTGCTCAACAACATACAAAATAATTTCCAAAATTCTGTCAGCCAGACTCAAAAAAATTATCCCAAAGATCATCCACCCACTACAAAGTGCTTTCACATCAGGAAGAGCAATCCAAGACAACATTCTAATTGCAAATGAGATCTTCCACTCCTTCTCGAAGAAAAAAGGAAGTTCAGGATGGATGGCAATTAAACTAGAGATGGAAAAAGCTTTCGATATGGTTGATTGGGATTTCCTACTAACTACAATGACTAAACTGGGATTCGCACTAAAATTTATAGACTGGATCAAGGAATGCATTACAACGGTCTCCTATTCGGTACTAGTTAACAATGAGCCAACTGAGCTTTTTTCAACCAACTAGAGGTATTCGACAAGGGGATCCACTGTCCCCATATCTATTCCTAATTATTTCCGAAGTTTTAGCTCGGGGATTACACTTGGAGTCGTCCAAGGCCCGAAGCCAGCTTGGGATCCAGTTAACACGAAATGGAACCAGAATTCCATTTTTGGCTTTTGCAGATGACATTGTCATCTTTGCATCAGCTACAAAAACAGGATGCGATCAGGTTAACAATATTCTAGCAGAATACTCTGCTATCTCAGGACAAAAAGTAAATAGACATAAATCTCATTTCCAAACATCAGATAACGTAACAACATCCCAAAAAAACCTTATCCGCAATGAATTAAATATAAGTCATACGCCCAATCTAGGAAACTATCTGGGCTGCCCAATCTTTTCAGGCAAAATAAAAAAAGAGGACTTCCAAGAATTAATAATGAGCACGAAATCACAATTGCATAAATGGAAGGCGAATTGCCTATCCCAAATAGGAAGATGCACCCTAATTAAATCAACGCTTTCAGCAAAGCCACTGCACATAATGCAATGCTATATGCTACCCAAATCCATACATGTAGAATTAGACAAAATTAACCGGAACTTCCTCTGGAACAAGGGGCCCAATCATAAGCCCTTAATAAGTTGGTTTGAAGTATGTAAATCTAAGGAAAATGAAGGTCTGGGCCTTCGTAGCTCAGAAGACATGAACAAGGCCCTGCAGTTAAAGCTTCTATGGAAACTACTTGCAGAACCTACCAACCCTTGGGTCCAGATAATCCAGGAAAAATACCTTAAAAATGAAGAAATCCTAAATTATCGCAAGAAAGGAAACTGCTCGTGGCAGTGGACACAACTAACAAAGTTGCTACCTCTATTCAAGGAGGGTCTTTGCTGGTCAATTGGTGACGGGTCAACAATTAACTTTTGGACGGATATATGGTTGGGTAAAACTCCACTAAACTATTTCATACACAACGACTTACAAATTGATAAAACAACCAAAGTAAACCACTTTTTACAAAGCAATAAAATATGGGATCTTGGAAAATAAAACACACTCCAAAATATATTACCACAAGAAATTATAGATACAATATCAACAGCACCAATACCGCAAAATATACACACTGACAGACTGTATTGGAAATGGAGCAAAAACAGATGGTTCTCAACCAAGTCTGCTATCGATATGATTCATAATCTAAAAGCACACAAATCAATGGATTTCCGATGGGTATGGGAACTTGACATTCCACCCAAAATAAAATCCTTCATATGGAAGATCCTCGGGAATGGGGTGCCCACCTCGGTTAGGCTAGCATCCCGCAGGCTAGGAATACCAACAAACTGCCCGAGCTGTGATTCCTGTCATGAAGACCTTTACCACCTTCTTTGGGGATGTAATATAACAAAGGATACGCTGCTATCAAAAGACCCGAATATATTCATAAAGATCCATGATTGTTTTGAAATGGACAAAGCGATAAAGGACACAGTAATAGATATAAAGGAAAAAATTGGAACTAAAGACTTCATTAATCTGGCTTTCGATTGGTGGGGAATTTGGTATTACAGAAACAAGGCATTATTCGATCACATTTCGCCTGATGTGAGACGAATAGCGTCATTCATTACGGAACAAAAATTCATCTGGAACACAGCCAAAAATGAAAATGACACAACATATCCAAGCATCCATAAGCAAAAGGAAAGACCTAAACCAAACTGCAAAAGAAAGAGAACCAAGTGGGAAGCTCCGCCCCTGGATATTTACAAGCTGAACTTTGATGGAGCCCTATCAGATCATAGTGGCTCTTATGGGTTCATCATTCGGGACACTCGGGGAAGGCCTATATGCGGGGGCTCGGGCCCCTCGCCTTTCCCCTCGGTATGCGGCTGTGAAAGCCTGGGACTCTGGAAAGGTCTTCTAGCTGCAAAAGACCTGAATATAACTAATCTAATAATAGAAGGAGATAATATTACCATCATCAAATGTCTGAAAGGTTTGGGGAAGCCTACTAGAGACTCTGAAATGATTGTCTCTGACAGTCTAGTCTTGTTGGGCTTTCTCAGTTCTGTCGAGATTCGTCACGTCTATAGCGAAGCAAACATGGTAGCTGATAGACTAGCTCATATTAATTTCGCTTTCCAAGGGACTCTATTGCCTGACGACTCTCTATTGCATAGTTTCATCCGTAAGGATGCTCTTGGCGGATAGTACTTTGTTCTATAGCCAAATTTTTTCCGTTTCAAAAAAAAAAAAAAAAGGAGAATGGGATCACCTGTGTCAAAATCGTCACTCCTGAATGTTCCTCCTCATCAGCGAATTAAAAAAAAAAACAATTATTGTAGAATTTTCTTTTAAAAAGGGTTAAAAGTTAGAGATTATGTGAAAGGGATAAACAACATGGGAAGAATTCATTGGGCACATCACATCCTCACCGAGTAAAAACTTACTCTATCCGTTCGAAAAAACGTGTTATTTACTATTCACATATGTTTTTTTAGGATGACAAAAATATATAAAATATCTATTTTTTTAATAAATTTTGTACTTATTAACTATAATTACGAAATTATTTAAATTTTTTTATAAATAATATTTTACAGTATAATTTTTATCATTTAAAAAAAATATACGTGAATAATAAACGACATATTTTGACGAAGCTTTATTTGTGGGATCCATAAACTCAATGATCCCTTGAATTATCAAAGAAATTTTTTCATGGCATGTTTCCTTTTGATAGTGAGGGGCAGTACCAACTTGAACTGCAATTTGGGGCTCCCCAATGGCAGGAGGTAATTAATTAACTCGATTTAGTAGGCAAAAATGGTAAGACAGAACGTTAGCCTGATTATCCTTTCGGATGATGTTACAGAATTCCCTATTAAAAAGGAGATTACCCACTAAAGCATGTTTGAACTGATGAAATCTGGTGCACCAAAAAAGGGGTCTTAAGCAAGTCTTATGCCTAGGCCACCATGATCTTTTGGTTTACATTTTTTCCCCAGCTTATTAGCGGGTTATATCTTTCCGATTCTAATTTGTTCCAAAAGAAGTTTTTATTAACTTGATCAATCTGATGGAGGACCCCTTTCGGGAGCAAAAGTTTTGCATTAGATAGTTTGTTTTTGAGCTAAGATTTGCAGTGATGAGAGTTACCCGACCAGCATGGGTTAAGGACGAGGCTTTCAATTTAGATAATTGTTTTTTGAGGTTTTGAATAGCATCTTGAAACATAGCATTCTTTATTCTTCCGCGGAGAAGAGGAATCCCTAAGTATTTTTCCAGAGCTCTAGAAACCTGGATAGACGTACCATTTTTAGCGATCTTAATGCCCACTAAAGCATCATCTGATCTCGCTTCCTCCTGTAGTTTTGCTGCAAGGTTCTCCATTACAAGGATGAATATATAAGGTGCTAGAGGATCCCCTTGTCTGATGCCTCTTTCCGGTTTAAATTGAGGGCCTGGGCGATTGTTAACCAGAACCGAGAAGGTTGTAGTAGTTAGACAGTTCATGACCCATCTAATCCAACGAGAGTCAAAACCAAACTTGATGAGCGTGGCTTTAATGTAATCCCAATTGATCTTATCATAGGCTTTTTCCATATCAAGTTTGAGTGTCATCCAACCTTTTGCTCCTTTTTGTCTGTGAAAATTGTGGAAAATTTCATGTGCAATTAGCATATTATCCTGTATGGATCGTCCTTCCACAAAAGCTCATTGAAAAGGATTGATGAGTCTAGGTAGAATGCTCTTCATTCTATTTGCAATAAGCTTAGAGATTATTTTATAAATGGTATTGCACAAGCTGATTGGTCTAAAATGATTTATGTTTGATGGATTATCCGTTTTGAGTATGAGAGCTATGAAGGTTTGATTAGGGCTGGAAAATGGTACGGAAATTACCATACCAACCACAAACCGACTGTGTTGGTAACCACACTTGTGGTAACCAACATGGTGGTAACCATTTTGGTGGTAACCACGTGAAGATGGTACGGTAATGGTAATGAAATCTTAATACCATGGTTACCAAGTATATATATTATTTTTTTATTTAATGTTTTGTTGTTATTACCTTTAAGTTTTAAGTTTTTAATTTATATTTTGTGTTTTGATTTTGACCTAAGTTAGTCCTTTCTACAGTTTTTACTAGAAACCGTAGGAACATTTTGAATGTTTGAAGACTTTGAACTTGTTTTGTTTGAACATGCAGAAACATTTTGAATGTTTGAACAATTGAACTTGGTTTGTTTCAAGACTTTGAACTTGGTTGGCTTGAATTGGTTTATACTTTAGGTTGTAAACTTGATTTATTTGAAGTTTTAATAGGCGGTAATCATATTATTTTTTGTAACCATATTTTTTCGTTCGATAACTTTGATGACTACCGGAAGGTAGCCAAGGGGTTTAAAAAAAATACAAACAGAATTAGAGCTTGGTAACCATGGTAATGTACCAACGGTAACCACAAGCCTTGGTTACCACATATGTGGTAACCACGACTTGTGGTTGGTACGTGGTATGAAAATTTACGTACCACCAGTTTGTGGTTGGTACGTGGTAATCACCATTTTTTGGTGGTTACCGTACCATGCCAACCCTAGGTTTGATTGATCTCAGAAAGTAAATTTCCCGAGTGGAAAAAGGCTTTGACAGTTCTGCATACAGATTGTCCAATTATGTGCCAGTATTTACTAAAAAATTCTGGTGGGTAGTCGTCCGGGCCAGAGGTTTTGTCTGTAGCCATGTTACTAACAATTTTTTTAATTCCAAGATTTGAAGGGATTGAGAGCAGGATCTTGTTCTCTTCCTCAGTAATTTGTGGAAGAGCATGAGGCAAATGTCCAGGGGTTATGTTTGGGCAAGTCGGTTTAACAAATCTCTCAGCCATTTCTTTGGTAATTTGGTTAGCTATATCCTTTGGATTAGTGAGGTTCTCACCATCCCTAGAAGTGAAAGATGATGTATAGTTTTTAAAGTTCTTAACTTTCACTATTATTTGGTAGTAGTTAGTATTTTTATCACTTAGTTGAAGATGCTTTGTCTTAACACGATGCTTCCAGAACTTGTAGTTGTAATCAAAGAGAGCCATCTTTTTCTTTTCTAAGTTCATAGGTTTTCTAATACACACCCACTTGTTTCTTGGAATTAACACTATTCCAAAGTCAATTAAAATGAATTTTTTTTGGTATATAATGTAGAATAAAATGAAGGTGTACTCAAAATCAAAAGTGTTTGGTTTTACTTGGTCAATTTATAATTAAATTAAATTAATGCTTCCTGACGAAATCCAATAGGTAGCCACAGCAATTGAGAAAATGGAGACTATAGTAGGGGGTGTGGAATAAGACTGGTCAACCAAATCCATCCCTAACGTTTGGGGGTCGGTTTATTAATAAAATAAGTTATTAACTTATTAAATCATTTTTAAAAATGAATTAAAATTAAATTTTATATTTTACCATATTTTTAATAGTCTTTTTTCAATAAATGGAGAAATTTGTAGCTCAATGACAAATAAATTCAAGTAGCATATACAAGTGCATAACAATAAAAGCCAATCACAACCTATGGTACGGAGTGCTACATCTTGAACTATGTTTAAAAAAAGTTTGATTTGAACTCGCTAATTAAATATAACTATGTTTTAAATTTTGGTTTGAGTTTTATACGTAAGTTTTAGACTTCAAACTCAAGATCTTATTTAACCTCGGCACAAATACTAACGATAAATGCGAGCTAGATTTAGGTTGGGTTTGAATGTTAATGAGCTCGAATTTCTTGAAAATCTTGAGCTGAGTTTAAGTATAAAATTAGCTCAACGAAAAATTTGGGCTATACTCAATTAAAATGTGGTAAACAATTTTTTTTATTTATACAATTAAATTAAAAATTATTTTTATGGCTCCAAAATAATTAAACCAATCCAACTCTCACACAAATATTATGTTGTTACATACATACATATATACATATATATATATATATATATATATATATATATATATATATATATATATTTCAAAGTACTATCATCTTATAATAAAAATATTACCATAAATATTTATACATAGTATTTGGACCACCCTAGCTAGCTTGCTGCTCTCGGAGGAATCTGTTAACTATCATTTTCAAGAGACTAAAAACCGCCTCAAATTTTAATTTCAATTCTATGTTCCCACTAGGGTTGTGAATAATCAGCAAATCAGGGACGGTACTCGATACGACTCGATTAATCGTGTTAGATACCCAAAATTTATAATTATAAAGACCAAAACCCCCCAACATGAACACAATATGGTTACTACCGAGTATCCGACACGAAAATACGAACCCCAGTCTTATTGAATAATAGATAGCCGAGTGAGAGAAACCTCATAACCAACTGAGCCAATTAACTTGTTTTAAGGCGTTTTAGGATTTTGCACAAGTTTTAATAAAACACTCACCCTTCCATCAACACGAACCCCATTCTTGCATGGTGATCTTGAGGAGGATTTTGCACAAGTTTGGTATCATGTCCTTTTGGGTTCGTATTTTTTCATGTCATGTCAGCCGTGTCATATATTTCTACACCCCCTGATGGCAAGTTGATCATGAACAGATCATGATCTGAATGCGGAAAGAGAAAGAGAATTGAAGGTGTAGAGAGATAGAACATAAATAAGAGAGGGAGAGAACTTCAACTTCTGTTCTTACTTCATGAATTGAATCAATTTGTTGTTACACATGATGAGGCTCAGTATATATACATGTATGAAAATGAATCTAAGTCATACAATTCTTAACTACCTTTATTAGCTAATTTCAGATGTACATTTATTTCTAACACTCCCCTTCTTAATGCTCAAATCCTGCAAAACCCTTACCAACCATGTAATTTCACAACATGTAGCTGCCATAGATTTGTACTCAGCTTCAGCTCTTGACATGGCCACGAAAGATTGCTTCTTGGTTCTCCAGGAGATCAACGAGTTTCCCAACATAATGCAAAATCCAATTAGCTAGTGATCTTCTACTCATAGGACATGCCTGCCAATCTGCATCACAATAGGCTCTGGGCTTGAGATCAGATTGACTCGACATCATCAATCCTTGTCCAAGAGCATTTTTCAAGTATCTCAGCAGGTGCTTTACATCCTTCCAATGCTCATCGCATGGATTTTGCATAAATTGGCATAGCACTTGTACTGAGTAGGTGATGCCAGGTCGTGTGACAGTGAGGTAGATTAGCTTCCCTAGCTACCATCTTCCTATACTTTTGTGATGACTTCAATGGCTCTCCTTCATTTGATAGCTTTGTATGAGCATCCAGAGGTGTTGCCAGAGGTTTTGAGTCAGCCATGCATGCTTCCTCTAGCAGCTCCATGGTATACTTTCTTTGATTGAAATATATTCCTGATTCATCTTGGTCTACCTCAATGCCAAGAAAGTATCTCAGTTCTCCTAGATCCTTGATCTAAAAATTCTTATGGAGATGCTCCTTTAGCCTCTAAATTTCCTTTTGATCATTTCCTGCAATGATCATATCATCAACATAAACAAGTAGAGCTGTGAATGACTTCCCTTTTTGTCTAGTGAACAGAGAATAATCAGATTTGGATTGCTTGTACCCTCCTGCCCGCACCACTTGAGAAAACTTCACAAACCACTGTCTTCGAACTTGCTTGAGCCCATACAATGATTGTGTTAGCTTGCAGACTAGACCATTGTGCTCACACTAAGTCTCCCCTTGAACACAATGGTTAGAAGATTGAGCTTGCAGCTGTTTGAGAGCATCATCGGCTAGAGTAAGAGCCATGTAAACATCCTCCTCAAGATCACCATGCAAGAATGCATTTGTGACATCCATCTGAGAGATATGCCACTGTTTTGAAGCAGCTATAGCAAGCAAAGTCCTCATTGTGATCATTCTTCCCACTGGTGCAAAAGTCTCCCCATAATCTATCCCATGTAACTGAGTAAAACCTCGAGCTACCAGTCTGGCTTTGTGTCTTTCCAAGTTGCCATCTGATTTGAAATTTAGTTTGAATAACCATTTACATGTCACCAAGGATTTATCCTTAGGAAGGGGAACAACTTGTCATGTATGATTTCTTTCAAGGGTATCCAACTCCACTATCATAGCCTCACACCATGCAGATTATTTGAGAGCTTCAGTCACATTACATGGAATAGAATAATGTGCTACATTGTTAACAAAGGATTGGTAAAGGTGTGAGCAAGAGGCATAGTTACAAGAGGCTGTGAGATGATATAGAGATGAGAACTCAACAGTGTTGATAGACTTCAAGGAGGCTTGATGAACATAGACCTTAAGCCAAGTGGGAGGTCTGCGATCACGAGTGGACTGCCTGATAGGCACAGGAGATTCCACAGGAGGAAGATCATCAAATGATGTAGATATGGGAGATGGAGATCATAGTCATCCAGAGAGTCATGAATGACAAATTCAGATATTTCATCAGGGACTGTAGTGGAATAGAGATCCAAAACAGGTGAGTTAGAATAAGAAGGTTGAATATAGTCAAGAGGGAAATTTGTATCAACAAAGTCTGAGAGAGACAATATTGGAGAAGATTGTTTTTCGTTGGTAAAAAGAGCATATGGAAATATGTGCTCATGAAAGTTGACATTTCTGCTAACCATAGTCTTTTGAGTTTTGAGATTTAACACTTTGAATCCCTTTTGAGCATAGGGATATCCCAAGAAAATGCAGGGATCGAACCTTGGATGGAATTTCTTGAGATTCTTTTATGTCAATGTGGAGACAAAACACAAGCCGCCGAAAACTTTCATGTGGTCATAGGTAGGTTTGGTTTGAAAAATTATTAATTTCATGTGGGGAAAAGGTTTTAAAGAATGGGGTTAGGTAATTTGTTGATGATATATGTGGCAGTAAGAATAGCATCACCCTAGAAATGTTGAGGGATTTAAGATTGAAACATAAGTGATCTTGCTATCTCCGAGATGTACCTATGTCTCCTCTCAGCTTTCCCATTCTGTTGAGGTGTGGCTTTACATGAGCTTTGATGAATGATCCCTTGAGAGCTCAAAAACAAAGAGACTTCAGCATTAAAGAATTATGTGCCAATATCACTTCTCAAGGTTTTAACTTTGATACCAAATTGGTTTTGGACAAAGGTTATAAAGGCTTTAAGATGTTGAGGCACTTCACTCTTGTGTTTCATCAAAAAAGCCCACACTCCTCTGCTTTTATCATCCACAATAGTAAAAAAGAATATGTAACCCTCAATGGTAGGCGTGTCATAGGGGACCATACATCACAATGAAATAACTCAAAAGTGTGATCAACAAAAGACACACTAATAAGAAAAGTATTTTGTGTTTGTTTAGCAAGAGGACAAACTGTACAAAAGTGATCATCTGCCAAAAGATCATTCTGAATACAAGAAATGTGTTTAAGTTTTGCAATAGGGGCATGACCTAGTCTTAGATGCCACATAGCACCATTATTAGGAATTACAAAATCAGACTTAGGCAAAAACAAAGGTAAAACAGATGAATTTGCTGAGATGTGTTTGAAAGCTGGTAGCTGATCACAAATGATTGACTCTCCAGTGTCATTAGGATCCATGTAATACAGGTCCCCAAGAAGTTTACCAACTGCCATTGTCCTCATCTTTCTGGGATCATGGACATAACAATGGTTATCAATGAGATAGCAATGAAAGCCAAAGTCTTTTACTAACTTGGTAAGAGATAAGAGATTGTATTTGAAGCTAGGAACACACAAGACATTGTGTAAGATGGTATTTGGTAAGTGAACAGATCCAAAATGGGCGATATCTTTAGTACTACCATCAGGAAGATGAATGGTATTGACATTGGGAATGAGAATAACGTTGGTTAAGAAGGAGATATCACAAACCATGTGATCTGTAACACCACTATCCATAATCCACAAATTAATGTGATTTTATAGAAGCATTAGAACAAATAATACATGTAAGATGAGATTCATGTATAGTGGGTGTCGACTTTTCCAAGAAGGAGATGAAGCTAGATACCATCTGTTGCTGCTCAGTTGTCAACTGTGACCCTCTTGGGCTTTGATTACCATAGAGGAAGTTCTGAGCTTCAGCTTGACCAGCTCATGCAACATTAGCTTTTGAGGATTTCTCTTGCTTCTTGACATCAGTATACTTGAAATTGGGAATCTGTGGCTTTGTCTTGCTCTTCGAGTGCCAGCTTGGATATCCAACAACCTCCCAACATTTATCAGTTCTGTGATTACCCCCACAGTGGCGGCAATTGTCTCTCCTGACTGAGCCACCATCATCATGCTTCACATTTGCTGCCAGAGGTGTAGCTAGAACCTTTTTCTTGGAGCTTTTGTGATCAGCAGATAGTTTGGAACCCACTTCATCTTGTAAGAGCATGCATGGAATGAGAAACTCTGGGTGAAGGCATAGGTGTTGTCATCAAGATCTGGCGTCTAGCATTGTCATACTTATCATCTAAACCCATTAGAAACTTCATGAGTTTATTCTCTTGATCAGCTTCCTCGGCTTTCTTTTGCAGATTGCACTAACACTTTCCACAAGTGTACTTAATCGGATTTGAGATTACTGAAAGCCTTTGCCAAATCCCTTTCAGTTTGGTGAAGTAATTCGTGGGAGACATAGAATTATGATGACATTCTTGAATTTCTTTGTTTACTTGAAAGATCATAGGGCCATTTGTCTGGCCATAGCTTTCTTCAAAATCTTGCCACATTTCAATGGCAGTATCGTACTCATCAATCGTACTATATATTTCTTTTGAAACTGTGTTCAAAATCCATGAACACACCATGTTATTGCACCTATCCCACTGTGCAGCATTCTCAGTTGATCGACTGATTGATCCATCAATAGTCCACTACTTGTTCTTCACATATAGGGCTTTCGTCATGGATTTCTTCCACCTTCTATAGTTTTCACCAACCAATTGAATAGTGGAAGGGATCATAGTAGAGTTATCCGATGAGTGGATGAATAGAGGATTCATCAGATCTAAAGCTGAGATCATCTCCCTTCGACACTCGGCAGATCCAGATCCAGAACAAGAGACATACATCTTGGACGACGATTTTCCTGCGAGAAATTGACGAGCGACTCCGACCTCTCAAAGATTGCAGCTTTACAATCAGAGATTAAACACGAATCCAGGATCGTGTGTCACTGCTCTGATACTATGATGACAAATTGATCAGGAATAGATCATGATCTGAATGCGGAAAGAGAAAGAGAATTGAAGGTGTAGAGAGATAGAACAGAAATGAGAGAGGGAGAGAACTTCAACTTCTGTTCTTACTTCATGAATTGAATCAATTGGTTGTTACACAAGATGAGGCTCAGTATATATACATGTATGAAAATGATTCTAAGCCATACAATTCTTAACAACCTTCATGAGCTAATCTCAACTGTACATTTTTTTTCGATCTAAATGTTGGCCTAGGGGCCAATATTATTAAGGTAATTCAAAAGGTTCCGTGGTAGCAGCACACATCACAACATCCGACACACATACAAGAGGAACATCATGTTCAGCATAAGGATGAACTAAAGTGAATGACAGATTAGCTAGTTTATCCGCCACAGTGTTGGCTTGCCTTCAGACGTGTTAAATTCGAACCTCCCAGCTAATATTGGTCCAAGAGGCGCTTGCACCTTTCAATCAGGTTGGCATCCAGATGAGCAGTAACCGTCCTAGCCACAAGTAGCTCACAAACAACAGTTGTATCCGTCTCAACTATGAGCGCCGTGATGCCTATACGCGCAGCAAGATGCAACCCATGAAACATAACCCATAGCTCAGCTGCCAGCGCCGGACATATCCAACATGAGAAGGTGTAAGCCCTTATGAAAGCCCCCTGGTGATTGCGAAGGATGCCCCCGCCTCCTGCCCGATCTGGGTTCCCCTTCGAAATTAAGTTTAATCCACCCTAAAGTCAGCGGTTGCCACATTAAAGAAATCTGACCATCCTCAGCTGCAGGCCGTCTTTTGGGTGTTGGCATATGATCCGAGGCCTCCAAGTACCACTGACTTTGTTGCACCGCACACACGGTGATCTCCTCTATTACACTTGTACCTTCAAACACAAACTTGTTCCGGTCTTTCCAGCATAACCATAACATGTTTGCGAATATCATACTCCATCTATCTCCCTTCTTAATGTTGTTATATATCCACTCTGCAATGCTTGTAGTCTCATAGAAAGAATTGGTGAGAACTGCACCCCCAAGCTCCAGACAGGCACGCTTGACCAAAATCCAATATCTAAGCACATGTAAACACGTCTCAGGGGCATCGCATCGAGGACATACATCTGGCTATGTGTCTATAGTATCTAGGGGCATTGCAAAAGAACCCTTCATGAGTTGCGATGAACACAAAATGGCGAACACGCTGCTAAACTTTTAGCTTCCAAATATGAGTCCAAAAGGGCGAGTTGGGGCAGAGATGCTTTGCCACAGAGCAGTTGCAGGCATGATTTCGTAGAGAATTGGCCCGACGACGATGGCCCCCAGAAGAACCTATCATCATCTGATTCCAACGACGATACCACAATAGCTTTTAGTCTCTGGCTCTCTCCCGAACATCAGTGGGCAGCAAAGGATCCAAGACATCCCATCTCCAACCCGAATCCGACCAAAGCTCAACCACTGTATCACCCAACATACTCTCCTACACTGGGGGTAGCGTCAAATCCATGAGAGGGGTCTCGAGCAGCCATGAATGGGACCAGAAGAAGGTAGAGGTACCATTTCCTATGGACGAGCGCATCCCTTTGACCAGGGCGGTGCTACCCTGGACAATTCCTCTCCCAGTCCTTGACGAGTTGCGTTTCAGACCGAACATATCAATATCGTTCATGCTATTGCAATATTTCCTTCTTATAAGTTATAACTAGACCTGTCAAAACACAACCCGACCCGGTGACCCGACCCGACCGACCGAAATTTTTTGGGTCAAGACCCGGAAATTTTGACCCGGAATTTTTTTTCGACCCGAACCCGAAAACCCGGAAATTTTCCGGGTAATCTGGGTTTCAACCCGGTGACCCGATTGACCCGGTAATTTTGACCCGATTTACCCGATTGACCCGGTGACCCGGTTGATTTATAATTAAATATAATTAAAATTTTTTATATTTAATTAAAATTTATCGCAAAATTATCAAATTATGATTTTTTTAATTTAAAAAAGAAAAAATTGACAAACCCGAAATCGACCCGAACCCGCCCAAAACCCGGTCAAACCCGGGTTCTAGTCAACCCGAAAAACCCGAAACCCGTTTTACTCGGAACCCGTTTTACCCGAGACCCGGAGTGACCCGACCCGAACCCTACCGGAATGACCCGTTTGACAGGTCTAGTTATAACCCATGGCCAAAGAGACGTCGGATTTTGCACTAATCGCCATCCAAGCTTAATTAACACCTCCTTACTTCCCACTAGACCTGTCAAACGGGTCATTCGGGTCGGGTTCGGGTCGGGTCACTTCGGGTCTTGGGTAAAACGGGTCCCGGGTAAAACGGGTCCCGGGTATTTCCGGGTTGACTAGAACCCGGGTTTGACCGGGTCATTTCGGGTCGATTTCGGGTTTGTCAATTTTTTCCATTTTAAATTAAAAAAATCATAATTTAACAATTTTGCAATAAATTTTAATTATATATAAAAAAATTAATTATATTTAATTAAAAATCAACCGGGTCACCGGGTCAATCGGGTAAAATCGGGTCAAAATTACCGAGTCAATCGGGTCACCGGGTCGAAACCCTGATGACCCGGAAAATTTCCGGTTTTTCGGGTTCGGGTCGAAAAAAAATTCCGGGTCAAAATTTCCGGGTTCGGGTCGAAAATTTTCCGATCGGTCGGGTCGGGTTGTGTTTTGACAGGTCTACTTCCCACCCTTGAAACTAAAGTAGACCGCACAGTATGATTTACATTTAGCTATGTTTGTTTTAAAAAAATCAATTTTTTTTAATAAGATAAAAATTCAAAATTTTAAATTTAGTACTCCTAATACTTAGTTACTGAAAATTTTAATATTTTATAGTATAGATTTTAATATTTAAGTATGAAATTACGTATTTTTTTCAAGAGGAAATAATCGAAATATTGTACAGAAACAATACTATCGTATTCGTATCATCCTCGAGAAACAGAACGCGTCGGAAGATGGAAGTCAGTCGTTCACAGCCACTTCATCCAATCGTCACGACCAAAACCTCCACTCGGTGTGGAAAGACGTTGACTCGTTTGGTTTACGCAAGTTCTCAATCCCCATAAACCCCGCGCATCCACCACCTACCTCTAGATTTCATATTCCCAGAGTTCGATTTGATGCCGAAATCAGTTATTCGCTTTTAATTCCAAATCCGATCGATAATTTAACATTTGCAGTTTGATTGATCAATCATTCGCTTCGTTGCCAAATGCCTGGTACGATTTCCGCAAGTACCAGCACCTGCAATGGCCGCTGGACGCGTGTCGCCTCCCTATTGGTTGCTGTGCTCCTAGTCTTGGCCTCCGGCAGTTGCTGCGCTGCCGTTTCGTCGTCGTCGCTAGGGTTCAGTATCCACCACAGGTTCTCGGATGCCGTCCGGAAGATCTTCCCCTCCGACGGCGATGAATTCATGCCGGAGTTCGGCTCCGTTAGCTACTTCGCCGCCATGGCGGAGCGCGACCGCATCCACGGCCGCCGCCTCGCCGCCGGTAGCACCTACTCCGCTCCTCTCACCTTCGTCGCCGGCAACGCTACTTTACGCCTTGATTCTTTCGGATTGTACGCCTCCCTCTCTCTCTCTTTGGAATCTCACCTCTTTTTAGATTTATTATTTGTTAATTCACACCAAATAGAACAATTGAAAAGCTCTTTATCTGATTTTAGGACTTATCTTAGTAGATATTCATATGAATCGAGTTTGGTTGATTAAAATTTTGAGAAAAATTTGAAGAATCAACAGTGACATTGATGATTCCTTTCATATGTGTTGAATTTTTCAGCTTGTATTTTGCAAATGTGTCTGTGGGAACTCCAGGGTTGGATTTCCTGGTGGCACTAGACACTGGAAGTGACCTCTTCTGGCTGCCATGTGACTGCCAACCCCACAGCTGCGTTGCCGGCATCCGAACTAGCTCCAGCGTGGTACTGCAGTTTTACCACACCCATATGTTGCTTGAAGTTGTTCATTTGGTGATCTATAATATATGGTCATAACTTATGGTTTTGCTGTTCAGATACCCTTCAATATTTATGAGCTGAATACATCTTCCACGAGCAAACGAGTTTCCTGCGAAAGCTCGTTGTGCAATCAAAGATCATCATGCATTTTGCCAAACCAATGCCCTTATGAAGACATTTATTTATCGGCGAATACATCCTCTTCTGGCTACTTAGTGGAAGATGTCTTGCATCTCACTTCTGATGCAGATCCTTCCACGCCTGTAGGCGCGAATATTACTCTTGGGTAAGGCTCATTTGTTGGTGAATGACGAATCTCTGTGCTTTAAATATGTGCATTGAATGAATGGAAAACGAATGTGTCGAATCCTGTAGTGATGTTCCCTAACCGGTGCTTGATTATAGGTGCGGTCAGAGGCAGACTGGCGCGTTTTTGAGTGGCGGTGCACCAAACGGATTGTTTGGTCTGGGAATGGAAGATATATCAGTTCCTAGTATCTTAGCAAGTAAAAACATCACTGCGAATTCGTTTTCCATGTGTTTTGCTCCGAATGGACTAGGTAGAATAAATTTTGGAGATAAAGGCGGGTCTGATCAAGCTGAAACACCATTTAATCTTGAACAATCTCAGTAAGTTTATGCACTTCTCTTCCTAGAATGAAGAATTTCAACTTCGTTTACTTAGCTACGGAATTTTGGTCTCCAAAATTCGCTAAACATTCCTCTATGGCAACTTCTTACCAGTCGGAGATACAACATCAGCATCACCCAAGTAATCGTTGGAAAAAACACCAGTAACGTTGATGTCAATGCAATTTTTGATTCAGGAACTTCGTTCACAATCCTTACTGACCCGACTTATACCATCCTTACTGAAGCAGTGAGTGTTTCGACAAACAAAATTGCTGGTATTTTCTGGCAGCATCTTCAGCATGTAATACTTTTTTTTTTTTGGCTCCTTTTGGCAGTTAAACTCTCAGGTGAAAGACAAAAGATTTAATCTTGAAAGCAGTTTTCCTTTCAAATTTTGTTACAAAATGAGGTATGTCTATTTTAAGCTGAACTAAGTAACTGATTAAGCATTTGTTTTATCTCCTGTCATTCACATTGTGCTCTATTGTGCAGTTCATGCAGTGCTGATTTCAACCCTCCCTCCATTAATCTAACTATGAAAGGTGGCGCAAACTACAACGTTATCAGCCCATTTATGCTGTTAAGCTCGTCGGATCAGGTAACTTATATTCACGACAATGTCATTAGTTGGTCAGGTTGCTTCAAGGTTTGGGTTATTTATGCTATCTTGGTTCACAGAGTCAATGCGTCTATTGCCTGGAAATCATCAAAGATCAGTCTGTCAACATCATTGGAGGTAAACTATGCAGTTTTGTGGTTATGTTGCTTCAATGGTTGCTTGAAAAATGTTAAGCCAACTCTAATCTGGCACTTGACCATGTTGCTGCTGGTGATCAATTATGTGATTATGTTTACTTGAACATTCAGAGAACTTCATGTCTGGACACCGGATTGTGTTTGATCGCGAGAAGATGGTGTTGGGCTGGGAGGAATCAGACTGTGAGTGCCAAACCCCTCTTTGTTACTCCTTTTTGACTCTCATCTCCCATTTTCCTGATCTCTAACATGAACCCTGCCTCATCTTCTCAGGCAACTACACATTTGACACAACAAGTCCACCTATCAGTCCTAAGATCTCGCCTGTGAACTCGCCTATGAGTCCTCAGAACTCGCCTGTGAGTCCTCAGAACTCGCGTATGAGTCCTCAGACGTCACCAACTGTTCCTTCCACCTTGGACCCGAAAGCCTCATCAACAAGTACAAATTCTGCGGAAAATTCAAGAGCCCGGTCATCAGCAAGGAAGCAGTGGGCATTGGCATTCTTTTGGACTGCAATTTGCCTTGTGGCCAGTTTCTGATCACCATTTTCGGCCTCCAATGCAAACTGCAGCGTTTATACGGGACTCGATTCACATCATTTTATACAAGGATAGTGTAGATACTGGGGATACTTCACCCTACACTGCAACTTTGAATATACCTGTTCTATACAGATCGATACGGTAAGATTCAGATTCTATACACAACACAATACAACAGTTTCATGTATTTTCACTGTATTTTCGTAGTTAGAGACATTATTGTCATAATTTTCCTTAGTCCTTACATCCAAGCTCATACAATAAGGTTTTAAATTTCATCGGATACACAATCTATACATGTTCTGTATGCCTTGTTATATGGTTTTATAGTACTTTGCTTTAGAGTGAATGATCATGACATTATTTTTCAATATTTTACATATATAAAAAAATACTGTCCAAAATTTTACTGTATTAGCTTGCATGAACTAAAAAAAAAACTTTGAACCAATAAATTTGATCAAAGGTAAACTGTACAAAACACATCCCTTATTTATCTCATCTCTTATAAACTCATCGTTTATCCTACATCTTAGGCAATCCTCTCAAACATTTGGAGCTGCAACGTACCCGTTTGATTGAATGATTTTGAAGATTGATTTTGTTAATTTTCCTTTACATTTTATTGTATGACTTAGAATAACTTTTAATTTTTGTTTCTTTAGGGTAGTATGTATGTCACAAGTCAGTTTAGTATGTCGCGTTATTGAGTCGGGTTACATTTTGACTAGGGTTGTTATTCGAGCTGAACGAGTTGAGTATTGCTTGTTCTTATTCAGCTCATTGAGAAACGCGTCGGGCCTAAATTTGGACTCGGCCTTAAAAATATGCTCATGCTCGGCTCGTTTAGGAAATGAGTGAGCTCAAGCAGAGCTTTTTTCGAGCATTGAACATCCTTATTTACTCAAATATAGTAACTTAAAGGAAATTTTAGAAATTTCACAAAATTCAAGCTATTTGAGTTTAAATCGAGCAATTTGAGCTTTGAACCGAACTTAAAAATGTGTTCATACTAGGCTTGTTTAGAAAATGAACGAGCTCGAGCTGAACTTTTACTGAGTCGAACTCGAGCCGAACTCGAGCTACTCGTCTCATATAACAACCTGGATTAAATGCAGTTATGCAGGTGGTAATTTGGTGAGAACAAAAAAAACGTGGTAGTTATTGCAAATAGATAAAAATGATGGGTGGTTTTTGAAAATTGTCCATATTTTAGTTCGAAGTTCTTCTACAATCTTCTTTACGCAAAACGGGTCTTCTTCTCATCTCTTCTTCAGTTCTTCGGCAGTCCTTGATTTCCACTCTCCAGTAGTTCATCAATGGCGCTTGCTCAGTGCTTGGTTACCGTGCCTGTTGAATCCTCCACCCCTGCAAAACCTCATCTTTTCCCCCCGCTGTCTTTATCGTTTTCCCTTCCTCCTTTCTCTCTGGCGGTGTCTTCGTCTCTCAAGGTCTCCGCTCATGATTTCTCCCTCTTCACAAGGCCTCGTAGAATCGGCCGCCACGGTAACGTCTTTTCCCTTGGATGACCTTTGATTCAGTTATTCTTTTTATTTTTGGCTGTTGGATGGTCTCAAATTCGAATGTAGAGTAGGATTGGGTCATTTGGCTGCTGTAATTGCAATCGGTTGTTTTCAAAATCGAAGAGGGAGCCATTTTTCTGATGAGGAATGTGCACTGCTACTAGCTGGTGATTGCCTAATTGGTTTAAATTGATGAATTGGGCGACTTGCAACTGAGTTATTATTGTATGAAGTGACCTAAGAAATTGGATGAGGATGTATAAACAGAAAACCTGAATTGGAAGTTGAAACAGAAGTTCAGTTGTAATTGTGTTTTTAGTTTTGGTATCTTGTTGATTGAACTGAACTGATGCTGGTGTCCTCTTTGTTAATACTTTATATTTTTAGTTCTATACGGAGTAGTATACTTCTGCATCTGCACTTTACCACTGGATGTTTCATTTGGTTCAAACTTCAAATTATCTCTTAAATTTTGTATCTGCTAATGCGTTGTTGTCCCTTCTGAAGTGGGTAAAAATATTAAAAGAAGAAATAATTACAAGGAGAACAAGAACTGAAAGCAATAGTGCTCCAAAAGAATTGTCTTTTGAACAAAGTGCCAAGTGTGAAAGAACAAAAATGAAGAGAAGTTTTGCCCCAAAAGAATCATCTGTCGAATCCAATTCTCCAACAATATACCTATATACCTATACAAACCTAAAAGAAAACTGAAGGTCCTATCGGAAGCTCATAACTACTAGAGAGGTTGCATTTAGAAGCAATAGTCTCTTTGCAAGCCATAATGATGTGTCTAGCACAAGCAACAGGGTTTAAAGCTTGACTGCAAATCCACTTTCTATTTCGGGCATTCCTTGTAAAGGATACAAGTGCTTGGAATGGCATAAATAGGATATGAAAACGGGAAGACTAACTTATTCTACCAACCTCCATGAGCCTCTGACCCCAAACAAACAGGTCCCCATCAATCCTTGGCACAAGGGCCCTTGCATTGCTCTAGACTTGAAGTTCAATAATCATGGTCTTTTGAGTTACTTTTATTCATATATTTGTTATCAATAATAATGGATTGAACATTTCTTGGGCTATTTATTCCAGTTTCATGTTTTGAAGAAATTAGTTATTTATGTGGTTATTGCTGGGGATTTTTAATTTGAAGCATCTGTCTATATGATACAGGATAGCAGGCCATTTTTTCCTATATTATTCATAAAGAGATGCTGCAGTTTGTTTTATAATCAAAATTGGCGTATAACATTATAGATTAATAATTTTCTCAGGTTTGTATTCAGCAAAGGCCCAACCACAAGAATCTGGAGTGAATGTAGCCGCTGATGCCTTTACCCATTTCAAGCATCTGCTTCTTCCTATCACTGACAGGAATCCTTACCTTTCTGAGGGAACAAGACAGGTAATAGTTTTAGCTATCAATTACAGGTGGATGATCTATGCAGCATATGAGCTTTTCTCTCATTTATATCATCTGATGTGGTATTATGCACGGAGTACCAGTTTTATGTTCCGTGTGCTACATAAGATGGAAGATCTTTGTTGACTGATTGCTTAGGTTGATTGAAATTATGTAGACATATTGCATCATAGATGGTATTATAGCTGATTATAAATAACAAGTATATTTTTGATGGAAATGGAAAGTTTGCCTTGCCATCAAATGAAGGATTTGAAGCAAAAGATCGTGAACTATGTTGTTCTGTCATGTTCTGAACCATATTGTATCCTTCTTACTCATTGCTCAAGGGCTCTTCTTTATGCCAGTGATAACAAGAATACTTTTGATTAAGTTTGAAAACAAGCTGGATTTGTATGATAGAACGAGTTAATATATACTCTTGAATGTTGCTTCTAGTGATAGGCTTTCCACCATTTAAATTCTTATAATTTCTTGATGATATGTGGTAGGCCGCTGCCACTACTGCAGCACTGGCAAAGAAGTATGGGGCTGACATAACTGTTGTAGGTGCGTGAATTGACTTTCCCTTTCCTACTCTCCTATGCGTGTATGCAGCCATGAAATCTTTTTCAGCAACTGGCCATTCATTGAAACATGAAACCGTTGCTATATTTTGTAGTTATTGATCAGCAGTTGAAAGAGTCAATTCCTGAACATGATACTCAACTTGCTAGCATTCGCTGGCACCTATCCGAAGGTATGTTACTTACCTTTGTAATTAAGGGATCATGTATACTTTTGCTTGAAGTTGGAGCCACCCATCACTTCGAATTTCCATTTTAAAGCATACAATGGAGTTTAGAGGGGAAAAGGCATGTACACAATAGATATTTGAATATTTCAAATACCAAAACTGAAATTAGTGAAATATTTCAAGATTTAGTCAGTTCAGTTTCATGATTGCCTCAACTGATCTTTACCTAAAACTAAGAGTTATTATAATATACTTTCATATTCCATAAAGAAACCCCATCACACTTCTAAAGTGACATAGATTTATACTAGGTATTTGTCTAAAGCTCCTTTCAATATATTTGTTTCCCTAGATTGAGAATGCATTAAAGTGGGTATGGGTTTGAGCAATAGAGAGGGCTACTGAAAATCAATACTTTGTACTATACGACATACGATTTGAAGATGGAACTTCATTGACATGTTTTGGCGTGCATTATATTAAGAGTACCTCAGACTAATGCTTATGTATCTGATTGCAAAAATGACCGCAGAAACTAATGCCCACCACTCCTTTATGTCTGCAAAGGCACACATTGATTGATATCTTGATATTAATTCCTGGAACCCTGTAATAATCCAAAACTCCTATTTTTTTTCCCGGGAATGCTAGGCGGATTCCAGGAATTCAAGTTGCTAGAACGACTAGGCGAAGGGAGCAAGCCAACAGCCATCATAGGTGAAGTTGCTGACGACATGAGCTTGGACTTGGTTATCCTGAGCATGGAAGCCATTCACTCGAAGCACGTCGACGCAAATCTACTGGCTGAGTTCATTCCTTGCCCTGTTCTGCTGTTGCCATTGTAAACTATTATCATCTGAATACTCTTGACCTAGGCAACTGATTTTTTTTTTACTCCACCAAGTTTTCCCCTTGTCGGAATCTCCTCTGGGTTTGATCCTTCAATCTGCACTGCAGTCATCCTTCTGGGTTTTCCTCAGTTATGAAATGAACAGATGAACAAAAAGCCTCAGCGATGCCCTTCAAAAAAATGTGATGCTTCACTCTCTTGAGCCATTGAATAAACCATTTAGAATCTTTCATTTACTTTTTTTTTTATATATATAAACAGTAATTTAACTTAAATACCTCCAAAAATAAAAAGAGGAGAACCTATAACTATAATGCATGCCTAATGCGTTTAGCATACATAGTAACATACCTCCAAAAATAAAAATAAAAAGATGAGCACTTTGTACGTACAAAGAGTGTTTTAAGATTGTAGTGGAGGCAATAATTTTTTCAAAACAGTATATTCATTATAAGCTTTTATAAACCATTGTATAGAGGTTTTTTTTTTTGTTTTTCATACCGATTGGATGTGTGGGATACTCCAACAATACATTGATAGATTAAAAACTTCATATGTTTTTTTTTTTAATCCAACTAGACTTCATTTTGTTCATTTTTTTTAAAAAATCGCTTTAATATATTTTTTCAAGGTATAATTAGCTTATGCACCGATACAATCTTGTTCATTTTTCATATATAATAATAACTTATTTTTCTAATATATATTAAGTTATTTTTATATAATATATAATCTTGGAACTAATTTTTATAGTATACAAGATTTTTTCTTTATTCTTTTCCTCTGTATTAAGGAATACTTTTGAAGGAAATTTTGTTTATAAGACTTATAGATAAAATCATCATAAAGTAAAAATGCCCAAATAGGCATTCTTCACAATTTTGTGAAACTAGTACATTAAAACCCCTTTTTTTTATCCGAAAAAAAAACTTTTTTTAAATATGATTTATCTGCAAATTCGTTGATAAATATAGATTTGACCAAAAATATTTTAAATATATCAATATATCTAAAAAAAATTATTTGATATACCTATTTTTCTTTTCTAATTCTTACCTACATTATAATCTAACCCTAAAATTACTAGTATCATTGTTGAGACAGGGGCAAATTGGTAAATAAAGAAGGCATCAAATAGCCCTTCAACGGAAGAGAACAAATCAAACCCTCCGTTGAGGAAGAGGTGTGCGATTAGGAGAGAGGGACAGGTGACTGTGATTGCTAACTCCGATCGAGTGTCGAAGACGAAGTAAAGAAACGGCAGCGAGATTGAGATCGGATTGAGTCCGGATCCGATACCTTCTCATTCCTCAATCGAGTTTCTCAAATCGCAATTTCAGCTTTGCCTTCCCATTCCCGGGAGAAAATCACGGAATTTTGATCGAATTCTTTTTTTGATTCTCGAAATCAATCCGCTTTTGATGATGGCGGCCACGGTCAACACCAATGCCAGCGCCCCACCCCGCCGGACCTCGTCGCCGTCGCCGTCTTGGAATCAGATTCTTCGCGGTCCAGGAATGGAAGGAATGGTCGATCCTCCGCCGCATTCGCCGACGGTTCCTTCTGCGGAGGAGCTTGTTTACCGCGCCGATGGTTATGAGGCGGAAAATCTGTCTGGCGGATGCGACAATGGAGGTGGCTCTACAAAGCTGGCTTGGAATAAGCCTTACGATGCCGCTCTTGATGGTGGCGTGGTCATGGGAGCCGTGTCTTGGCCTACCCTCTCTGAATCCGCCAATGCTCCTCTGAAGCTGTCGCTGGCTGATTCGTCTGTGAATCCTCATGATTCTCTGATCTCCGTACAACAGGTTCGCTTAATTTGGTCTTCGGTTTTATGGTTTTTATTTTTTTATTTGGGATATCAATAAACTGCAGCAAAAAGATCTGTAGATCATGTTCATCAAAAGCTTCATTAATAATCTTTCGACAAATCATCTAATTTTTTGACGGGAAATAGATTTCTGTGATCTTATGATGGAAGATTGAGTTTTGTTTTTATTTATTGCTGCAACTGCAAATAAATCTTATAATTATTGGTTAAACCTTGAATGAATTGAGGTAACAGAATTCGTGATTTTGATATTGTTCTATGTGGTGGTTATACCTTAGATTACCGCTGCAACTGCAAATGAATCTTCTTCGGTGGCATCTCCTGAGAAACAGATGATTAGTAACCCTAGCAAACCAATTCCTAATGCTACGCAGCATCATGGGAGGACTGCTCGCCAGAAATCGATGAGGCGTGAGGGTGGAAGTTCATCTTTGGATGGGGGCTTTTCGCAATCAAGTTCAGTGGGGGACATTTCACACCCTAGTCCTAGTCCAAAGACGAGCTCCGGGGGTTCCAGTAGCTCAGTCAGAGACCATGGAAATAACAATGTTACCAGGGAGAGCCCCCACAGGAGTGGGGGCGACCGTCCTCAGCAACGTAATTACAGGAGGAGTAATAGCGGGCCTCATTTGCGTGGAGATGGTTCCTTTGGTGGGAGGCGTGATCAGGACCGTAGGAACCATGACTGGAATCATCAGAGGAGTTTCAATGGACGAGATTCCGTCATGCCACCACAAAGAGTTAGTCCAAGTGGCTTTATAAGACATCCACCGCCTGTTGCTACTAACTATATCCCTCCACCACCTATACCTTATGGTGGTGGTCTTATGGGCATTCCTCCCGGTATGTTGTTTACGAAATAGAGTTTCAGGTTATTAACATAAATTTAACATGGATTGCTCTAACTGGCTTTTCTGGTCAGAGATGCAACCGCTGTATTATGTTGCTCCATACCCAGGAATGCCTTTTGTTGCACAAATGCCTCCTGCAGTTTACTACCCGCCGGCGCCGCTGGATTCTCAGTTATATGTCAAAATTATAAATCAGATAGATTACTACTTCAGGTGACTTCAACCAGTTTAACAAATTATTTGTCTTGTTATATGAACATCTTTTTAAGTCTTAAAAAGTAAATTATTGTTACATATGCTGTTTTTTGTTGTTGCAGTAATGACAACTTGATTAAAGATACGTATTTGCGCAAGAATATGGATGAATATGGTTGGGTTCCCATCCAACTTATTGCAAACTTCAAGAAGGTAAGCCTAGTGAACTTATTAATCTTTTGCACTACACGTTTGTTTTGTCCATCACTATTCACTGGTCTTGTGTCTTTGACTTCTCTGTTTTGTATTTTTATGATGTTAATGTTGGGCTGTGATGAATTTCACTTTTTTTTATGAGATAAATGCATTGGGTGACCCACTTGGTATGGCTCATCATATAGGAATACTATGATTAATAATCATATGCTTCTTGTACACTTGATTGATTATGTGATAAGACTTCTAATAGAATTATTGGCTAATGGAGTGGGTTTACTTAGGTATACTGTTTTGACTATACTATGTTTTTCTTATTAATCTCCACTTCACTTTGGGGTTCCTTGCTTTGAATCACCTTCTTTGCACTTGTTCCTTCCTTGAAACCTCCCAAACCAGGATCCTCGCTTTCTCAGTTGGTGAAATCTAGTCCTTCCCCCACCCTGGATATCAATATACAGTTTCTCTATATAATTAATCATCCATACTTGGGACTTTGTTGGCTCACCACCTATCTATAGTTGAGCTGCTAATTGTGGTGACTGGTGACGGGTGAGTGAACTCTGGGAACGTGGTCTTGGGCAGTACAGCATGAAGTGGTTGTAAGGCAGATATTTGACGCTTGGTTGGCAGTGTGTATAGAACTAGTGAAGGATGGGTTGAGGTTACCCCAATTCTGGTGTTCAATGAGGTGAATAAGGTCGGGTTGTGGTCCTTGTGGAGTTGGAGTGGCTGCCAGCAAGAGAAGTTTTTGGCTTGCATTGTTATGAGATTGGAGGGCTCATCCAAATCTTTGTGGAAATTATTAAGCAGGTCGTCATTGTGAGTAATAAAACATTAAAATTAATGATACTCTATACCATTTAGATTGTCAAGTCAAGGACTGAATGGATTCACAGTTTTACAGAGACCTTTGTTGTTTGCTTTACATGAATCTTCCTTTATAAGGACTCGTTACTGTTTAAGAACACCTTAGAAGGTAACTTCTCTCGGCTACTGGATTTTTTCCTTGAGCAATTTGACACCTTGTGCCGCAATGTAATTTTCTAATTCTCTTGTATAACTTTTTCGGATGCTTCCCTCCTATATATCATTGCCCTCCTAGTAGGAGAGGGAAAGGTGTTTTTATTGTTAGCAACCTAATGATTGCCATTTACATTTTTGGGCCTGCATCAAACTTGCTGGACGCTTGAGTCAACAATCGAATTGGCTTGAGTCCTATTCATAAAATAACAGCATGTTAATTTTTTTATTTTCAATGATCATCTTTAAATCTTCTGCTTCAATTTCAATGGCGTTGTTGGTTTGTTCCCAGGTAATGCAGTTAACTACTGACATTCAGCTGATATTGGATGCTGTCCGAGCTTCTACTGTTGTGGAAGTACAGGTTATTACAATGGCTTTAAAGCTTATAGTTTCGATTGCTTTGGCTATCATTAAAAAATATCTGAAGTTACAACTTACAAGCGAATGTTATTTTCGTTTGACAGTTTTGTTATTGTATTGCCAGGGAGATAAAATCAGGAAACGTGACGATTGGATGAGATGGATAATGCCATCTTCTGCTCAATTCCCCACCACATCTAGCTCTCAGTATCCTCGGGTGTTGCAGGACACACGCCCAGCTCATGTCCAAGGTCTGACACTGGAAGAAAACTTGGCTAGATTACAGCTCTGAAGGTAAGGGAGATGTCCATACTGGAATTTTGTGCAGAACATCTTTCATAGATACGAAGGCCTGTGAGGATGGAAGGAGTTTGAGTGGCTATTGATCACCCACTCTATGTAATGTTTGTGGGGAGACCCATAAACTTCCCTAGGTGAATATATTGTGTATAGATGAAAATGACTCGGTTGGTATCATCAAGCATGGGATAAAAGGGGGAAATTGGGGGGAAAAAGAGAGAGGGTAAGGAGGAGGTGAAATGGAAAACAATGACACGTGAGAGAACACCTTAAGAGATGGGTTTTTTTGTTTTGTTTTGTTTTTTGTTTTTTGGGGATAAGTTGGTTTCTTGGTAGTCTCTGTAAAGGGAAATTTTGCTAAATCTCCCCGCACTGCCTCTGAAATGGTTGGATCATAAACTTCTGCCTCCGCTCTCCTCGCCTCATAGAAGGGTAGGCTGACATGACTGGGTGAAGGGCCGCATGATATCGTCTTGGTAAATGTGACATGACAGAGGAAAGTGGAGATAGTGTACTTGCTGCTGCTGCTGCTGCAAATGTTGCCTTGCTCTGGGATCTCTCAATGTACACTCCATGGGTGCATATTTACATTTGCTTTTCTCCTTTTCATTTTGAACTGGGTAGAGACTAGAGATTGCTTTCTTTTATCTGTAATCTGTTCATGTCATTTTTCGGTACTTCATTGCTTTTTAACGGTGTTAAGACGATTTTATTTGTTTAATTGAACGTTTTTAGATTGTAGAATATGCTCTGCGTGATCTCCTAAAGAGTAGTTTACAATTTGAAGCAGTGTTTAGCTTGGTTGCTAAAATCACTCCTCTTTTGCTTCTACAATCTACCATATCCCTGAAGGGCACAGGTTTTCTTCAAAACCGAATTGGATCAATTTCGTTGTAGTTTGAGGTTCAGTAATTGTGCCAAATGAAACTAGGCATCGATGGAGCTCAGTTGGTTCTGCCAATTGCAACACCAAACATCACATTATCATTTTTTCTAACATATGCCCCTATCAACCAACCACAGTTCTGCTAATGGGTATCAAAAATGGGTTGGGCATGGTACATCATTTACAATGAACAGTTGATGGAAGAAACAAGATTCCAAAACAGTTCTGCTAATGGCCTCTGTTGCAGCTTTTGGTAACTTGATATCTTCAGCTAGCAAGCTACATTGTCATCCAATGACCAGATTAAAACCAATTCAAATGTCCAGAGAAGAACCTGACCCAAGTATCAGACTGAGCTTTATCAACCAGAGTTCGACATTCAAGCAGCAGTCCAGAGAGTTCTGCGAATGTGCAGATGTATCCTCCTTAGCACAAACTATGGGTGGAAGAAGAAAAATCTGCACCATGGGGATTGAACCCCCATTAAAACTGCATCAAGCAGATCCTAGCCAAATGGAATTGCGCGATAATCATAAACCGTAACAAGGGAATCTCAAATGGAAAACTCATTTGAGATTTTGAGGCAATTTTGTCATACACTCATACCAAGTTGCAACATCATAATGCAAAGGAACTGATAACTCTTACCTCTCCGTACGGATCCGAAGAGGCTACCCAAGTAAACCCATCCTTCACAGTATGACAAAATTGCCTAAAAATCTCTGATGGGTTATCAAAATACAACTTATTGAAATATTCTGACAACTTTGGGCTCAGCTCATAAGATTGAGTGTAAGCAATCCTGCTGACCAGATCTTGTATTGCCCAACCTCAAAGTTTTGAGAGGACAAAAATACAGCTTTGAATGTTAGATGATATTCGTTTTACTAGCTAGTTGATTAGCTAGGTTTGTCCATCATTGCTAGTCCTCTTTTGTGGCAGATGAGTCAGCTGTTTGGTGTACATTTGATGCTTCATTATCTTGGAGTATTTTGCCATCCTTCGGAACCAAGCAGGGTATTCCATCAACTATCTGCATGCCATATGACAACAATTGAAACATATAACAGGATACAGAAACAAGCCATCAAAAGCACAGACTTAATCCATCATGAGCAACTGAGCCAAAAAAACTATCTTAAAATTTGACAATGGCAGGTCCAAGAGTTCAACAAGTAACTTGATGGGGATAATTTGGATTGCCAACAGGCAAAAGCAGGAAGATTTGCAACTGTATATTCACCATATTGTTATATTTCGACTTGAATCAAACTAGTCTAAACACGAGCAAAAATTGATCTATCAAAATAAATACGCTCCACCAAAATCAAAGGAAATTTTATAACCGAAAACCACTTGATCTGTCTGGCTCATACAATGCAAGTCCATTGTTTAAATTACGAGTAAGAACGAAAGATTGACCGTCCAAGCTTCTCAATACAAACACTTCTCTATTGCAGAGAACTCAAATTGAGATCTGAAGGTGCTTTAGCTAATCAAAATAAATCAACAGCACAAGAAGAAATTCCTAGGGGGTTTGCTGCTAAATGAATAGAGCTGATCCTAACACATAAGAAATGATTGATTCGACTAAAATCAGACATAAAACACAAAGCCCCAAAGAACATCACACATGACAAAGGCAATGTGGAGCAGCTTAAACAATTCATCCAATAAATCAAGAAGGAAAAATTGACCTAGCTGTAGGCCATAAAGAAAGCTCACTTCGAATCCCATACACATAAAACCCTAGATTGGAAGTGGTTTCATCCAATTGTCCATTGGCTAAATCAGTAGATGCAATTGGCTTGAATTATAAACTGCGAGCAGTCAACCACGGAAGGGAAAAGCAAATGATCGAGTTTGAGAGATACTTACCGGGAAAGAGACCCCGATTTCATCACTGATCAATGAATTTGTCTTCTCACAGTACCTGCTCACAAAAAAGACCGAAAACAAAATCATTATATGAAACGATTCATCGAGAGCCACTCCACTCCACCATCCAAACGCAAGCAGAAAATGGGGAATACCTCAGTGGATTCTTCGTTAGTGGACAGACGAGAATCTCAGAGATCGTCTTTCTCAGTCCAAATGCTGCATCTTTCATCAATGCTCTGCTTATTCTCACCATTTCCGACTCTCTCTCTCTCTCTGAAACAAAGCGAGAAAAGAGAGGCAGGGCTCTTCTCCTCTGTTTGATCCAAATGAATAAAACGGTGCCGTTTCCTTTGATCTTTTTTCTTCTTTTTTTTGGTGAAAGGGAAATTACATAGAAACTAGTCAGGGACTTGGGGCCCCCGACTCAGGGTAGGGGTGTTATTCGAGCCGAACGAGTCGAGTTTGGCATGTTCAAGCTTGTTCGTTTGTTAAACGAGCTCGAGCCGAGCCTAATTTTATAAACGAGCTTTTTATTTTGTTCAAGCTTGGCTTGTTTAGGAAATGAACGAGCTCGAGCCGAGCTTTTTTCGAGCTTTAAGTAGTTCTACTTGGTTATAATACGTTAACTTAAATGAAATTTAAGAAATTCCATAAAATTCGAGCTATTCGAGCTATTCGAGCTTTATTCGAATGAGACGAGCTTTCAACCGAGCTTTAAATTTTGTTCAAGCTCGTCTTGTTTAAATAAGTGAGCGAGCTCGAGTCGAGCTTTTTCGACCCGATCCCGAGTCGAGCTGTTCAGTTCATATAACAGCCCTACTCGGGGGCTAAGGCTCCTCTGAGATCATATGAAAGTAAGAAGATATAACATGTAGGAGGTTAATCTAAAATATGGTTATCAAAAGGAAGTGAGAAGACAAATGATGCTAAAACGTCTGCTACTCTATTAGCTTCCTGATAGACGTGTCGAAGCTTAATATACCAGTTTCTACTTTCTACCGATAAAGCCTTGGTAAGATGATACTAGGCTATGTAAGGGATGTGAAGATAGTAGTTGGCGATGTGTTGTATGCACTGTTCTAAAAACCCTTCAATGCCAGCCGAAACCCTCGCCTAAACCCTTAAACTCGCTTCGTCATTAAGGCCGTCAAGCCCCACCTAGACCGCAAAAACCCACCATGAAAACTGCATAGACCTTGTCTAGACCCTTTGATCCTACCTTAGCACCAAACGTTTTTTTAGAACATTGGTTAGATGAGTGAGGCCTTAATGTGGGGAACAATAACACAGATTTATGGATTTGGTGGTTCATTGTTATAGCTGGGATTCAATCTAACAAGTTCACTGCGATGTTTACTAGCCAATCAACATTTAGATTCGTTTTTGTTTGGCTATAGATAGCCAATTTCACAGCTTCTATATTTGGATCAGTTTTGGCTCAGCATACTCAATCTGAAAAAGCTTGTTTACTGCTTGGGCAAAAGACAATAAGCAATAGAACAAAAGACAACCAAAGACATTTAACTACCATTGCAATTAACAGAAACATCCACAGTGCTAGATTGAAGAGACATTATACATATTAGTTGGGAGGGCATTAAGAGGGTTTTGAGAGAAACCAAACATGCAACCAACAAAGTAGCAGTTTTGCATAAAAGTAAAGAACTCAACACAATGTAAAGTTCTCCACTCCCTTTGCTTCCGAAAAGATCACTCAAAAGCCCACTGGTTCTCTCTACGGACCTCCTCCTCTTCCTCAGGTGTGAAGTCGTTTTTGATGTTGAATGTCTTACGAATCTCCTCTGGGGTCTTGCCCTTGATCATGTCCGCAACAGTTTGGCAAGTGAGGTCCAATAAGCTCTTAATGTTCAAGTAATTAGCAGCCTAACAACAAATATCAATCAGTCTTAGCATACATCAATTATCAATCAAATGTATAAATATTATAGCAAAACAACCTGTAGTTTATTAGCAAACTACACCAGTGAGTGAGGGTGAGGCGGCGAATGAGTCGGTCTGCTTCAATTTGAGAAAATTACCCAACTATAACAGTACTAAGGCAAATAAGGTTTCAGATCACAACCCCTAAAAAGCTTCTAGCAACAATCCCAAATTTTCAGAATAAAAGGAAAAACATGCTTCAGCTCATATGGGAGCACAATCAAATTTTAACTCAAAAGCTTCTTTCAGGGCAGCTCACTAAATTAGCATTCTGAACAAGTATGCTGTACAATTGGATCAAATAAATCCTTGTTCAATGAACATTCTCCTTCTCCTGAACTTTTTAGTGTGCCTGGGGCCTCAAATTTAGATTAGGTGTTCTTATTATTGGATGAGATGCATTGCAATATTAAATATATTTACCCAACAAGTAAGTTAGGTACACTAAGATATTCCATCCCAGGAACTTATACTACAAGTGGTGAAGAAACTTGTGATCGTAAACCATGAAATTGATTACAGCTAAAACGGAATATAATATCTCAATGGCCCCAAGCATCCACAAGTTGCACAATTCATGAGTCATGACTCTGCAGCGAGAAATCAGGATACAAGAACTAAACACAAACAAGCCACTACAAAGATTGCAACCTGAATCAAAATATGCCTTTAACTAACTACAAACAGCAACAGCAAAGAACAATCAAACGCATAAACAATTGAGAATTTCGAAACAAACAACAGACAGAATCAACAACAGACCGAGCAAAAAAAAAACTAAACTTGCAATTGAACACGGAAAAACAAAATTCGCTATTAAAAAAAGAGAGAAACTTACCAGTATAAGATCGAAAAGGGTAGCCTGGTCCACCTTCACGAACTCCGCGTCCCACGACTTGAGATCGTCTTCAGCGGTGCGATCTTCGGTCTTGGGAGATTCGACATGCTTTTTACAGTATTCGATCACCTTAGCGAGGATCTTACTGGTGACGTTGGGGAGAGGGATTACATTGTCGGCGCATTCGTCCTCGATCATGTGCTTGATCGTCTGGGACTCGACTGCAACCGACTCCTCGACTTCGAAAGTCTCACCATCAGAGCTTTTCAAAGTAATCTTCTTCTCAGAGGCCATTGATTTCTATGGGTGATGCGTCGGAAAACGAAACCCTAACCCTAGAAATTGCCGAGAGAGATCCAACGAGGACGAAAAGGGGCAAAATACGAAAGGAAAGTGGTTAGGACTTCGGACGGAACCTTTGGGTCCCCCTTTTATATCACTTGTGGATAGATCTCGATTCGGGGAGGAATCGGCTGATACGCGCTTACTGTGGGGGTTATGACGTGCCCTCCAATCCCAATAATTGACTAGGATATTATTTTTATTTTTATTTTTATTTTAAGGAAAGTTGTTGCTAAATAGGCTTTGTTTGGTTGGCAATTCAAAATACACAAAGTAAAAATTTTCAAAATTAAGAAAAATATATGCATTTATTTGGTATTTTTAAAAAATAAAAACTCAAAAATTGAACTTTTTAGGACGATAAATTTCTCAAATTTAGAGGGAAGTTCACTTCCCCGATTCATTTAGTTTGGAAAATTTCAATTCTCATATATAATTCTCAGAATAAAAAAATCAACTAAACATATTTTCACAATTTTCATAAATTGAATTATCATGAAGTAGGGTTATGCCAATTTCATGTCCTATGTGGAACCCAACAAGCCCTAATACGGAGTAGTATCTATTTCATTCATAAACTAAAAATACTACTAAATTTAAGAAATATAAACTCAACTGTGATAGCGTCATAGTGATAATATAAAAAATATAAATTCATATACAAACTATTAAATTATAATACGGACTTAAAATTGGACAAAAATAATACAAATATCTTCAACCTTAAAATAATATATACTTCTAAATTTCTCAAAAAAATAAAATACATACTTCTAAAAATTTGATTAGAGGAGATTTGAAAAATTACTTGTTAATAAATATTAAATACTTCAACACACTTTTTATACATTTGACTAAAAAATATCTTTTATTTTAAAATTATATAAAGTTACATCATGTTATCCATCTTTTATTTGAAAAAAAATCAAACAATCATATCCTAGAATTCATATTTTATTTTTAAAAATATGCTTTGCTTTTAAGTATTGTTTTTGGTTAATTTTTAAAGTTTAGATCCTTGTTGGTTAAAATTTTGATAGTTTGTACATGGATTTAATTATAACTAGTATTCGTTACCCGTCCGTTGTACGGTTTTTTTTATCATTACATATAATAAATTAATATAACCAGCCTTAATGAATAAAGATAAAATAGTTTAAATAAAGTGACTTCTTTAATTTTAGGATGGATACTCTTTACCAAAATCCTAAAAATTTATTATATTTGTTATATACGGAGTATATTAATTTAGGATACTTTTTTTTCTTATCAAATCGTTTTTCTTTGTTATCATGTCCCTTATCCAATATTTGCATAATGATAATATTATAAATTATAATATTTTTTTAATTCACATGTAAGTACAATTACACTATAATAAATATTTTTTAAAATCTTGAATGATATATTGTTTTACTTATTTTAACCAAAGTGTTTGTTTTATTTTCTTTAACCAAACTCATTTTATACCTATTACGTTGAGCAAATCAATTATATTTTATGCTCAAACCAATTGTAACTAATTGGCCAAGATATGATACTTTTGACCCATATTAAATGAGTTGATTAAAAGATAAAAATTATTAATTGACGTGGTAAAAGAATAGGGCGAAATTGTATCAAAAACTGTTCTACCTCCGAATTGTAATTACATCACCAAATTTTATATTTAAATGTATTATATTTAATTTAATTTAAAAGATAACCTATAATTGTACATAAGCAATGGAGGAACCCTTAGCGTTGACCCGAAACTAATGCTTGGAATTTAAATTGTATCAAAAGTAAAAGATAGATTAATTTTTTATATTCACTTTCCCACTCGTTGCTTATGTACGTACATCTAAATAGGGGAGGGTTCGGGTGAGAACACCCCGGTCCGGTAAGAACGAATGAAACGATTTGATTGGCTGAAACGGATCTCATTTTTAATTAAAAAAAATCTCACGCGCCTAAAACTCCGTCCCTCCCACTGGTCTCATTCCTTCGCTTCCTCACAGCCGCCTCAAATCTTGCGCTCTCCTCTCCCATGGCGGCTCAGATCTCGCGCTCTGACCTCGCTCTTCCTTCTCCTTCCTCCCTCCCATCGCAAACGTCCCCTCTCCGCACGTCCAAGCATCTCCCCAGCGCACCGATATCAAAACTAAACCTCTTGAAGCGGAAAATCTTGATTTGCAACTATCGAAAGTTGTTAAACCGACTAATGATATTGAAGGTTTCGTGTTTGGTGATGACTCGTAGATTAGACTATATATATAGGAAATATAATATTCTATCTTAAACCATTAATTAGTTATCTATTCAACATACAATCTTATGAGATATATATCCATATAAATTAAATATATTCAATTTCATCTAAAAAGGATAATTTTTTCAACTATGTAAGACATAAGGTTGAATATTTATACAAATATATTCAATTTCATTTAAAAGGATATATTTTCTACCTAATTAAAATATAAGGTTGAATATTTATACAAATATATTCAATTTCATCTAAAAAGATAGAATATTTGACAGAGATTTAATTTGACAAATATATTCAAATTACAATGAGATGAATTATAACCACATAAATTTATATAGTGTAAATTTATATTAATTCAACCCGCGCAAATATATAGCGTAAATTTACATCTCATCATATGATGATATATAGCGTAAATTTATATTACCTAATTTGATATATTTTAATTAATATAACAATCTATCTATATCTATCTGTATCTATATCTATATAATATAATATACTAAAAAAGAGGCCAATGACGCGACCTCACGGCCACGGAATTTTCTGGATTAAAGCGGGATTATTTTTGCTTGCGTGACATTTTCTGAATTAAAGTGGTATTATAATCCAGAAAATGTCACGCAAGCAAAAATAATCCCGCTTTAATCCACGCAAACAAAAATAATCCCGCTTTAATTCAGAAAATTCCGTGGACGCGAGGTCGCACAAGTGGCATCTGTTTTAGTATATTATATATATATATATATATGTATATATATGTATATATATATATATATGTATATATATATATATATACATATACATATATATATAGATGTTTAAACTTTATGTTATTTATATTTGGGTTTATTAAAATTCATTTTTAGTATATTCATATATATATATATATATATATATATATATATATATATATATATATATATATATATATATATATATATATTATTACACTAATGAATTTGATTAGTAATTACTTGCTTCCAAAAATAACTCGCGATAATAAGGTAAATATAGTTTTAAAATTCCAAAAGCATGTATACTATTAAAAAAAAAAATTGATTTAAAAAATATATGTATAGTGTGCGATGAGTACTGACGTTAGTTTACTAGTATCGTAATTAGGAGATGAGATTTGATAAAGTTGATGATGGAATCCGGAATCGTCCGTCACTCATCACGTACGTACACAAACTCTATTGAAGCCAAACCTGGTGCTTATAATATAGAGAGAGAGAGTACTGAGAGATTCGGTATTGATTTTATAAATACAAGTTTCATATATTAAATTTGCAATTTTTTCCTATATCTAATCTCAAGTCTAATTTAACTTACACCTTTATCGTTACCTCCTATTTTATCCAACATTTATCTAAGGATACCAATTTACTCCGGCCCTTTAATATCCATACCTGTTATATATTTCACCTATATCTTTTTTTTTAAATCACATAAGGAGTCAAATACACTAAATTTAAAGAATTTTTTTCAATAAGTTTTTAACGTGTACGTGCTCATAGAAATAACGCATATATTTTAACAAATCCGCTAATATTTTGGGTGTGTTTGGATTCTATTGCATTTTCATTATAATGCAAATATTTTAATTCGTTTTATGTGTCCGTTTGGTTGTAAAAATAAAAATCTCGTAAAAACTGAGGTAAAATCATAATTTAATCAAATAATCACATAAATCGAGATAAAATAATTATATTTTAATTAATATATCGTGAAATCCAAAAACATCATAATTTAAAAACCTTCAAAATTTTATTAATTAAACACCGTCTTATCATACATTATAAACATAATGTATTTTGAATCCAAACACGCCCTTAATTCCTGATACTGTTAATGACTCACCCTATCAAGTAAACACCACAAACCTCTTGTTCGATAACTTTCATAAGTTACTCAAATTCATACAGTCGATCAGTGTTTATTTTTCCGGTTTGCTATACTCATGGTATCATCTTTCCGAATGTACGGAATTATCACCTGGTTCTCGGTGTCGATATAGGACCCGTAGACATTAGTCGATAAAAATCTCACCGTCGGTAATTTTTTTCGAAGGGATTTGTGTGAAGAGTAAAGAGCGAATATAGCCTACAGGGCTTAGAATTTTTCTATTCGCCACTCAATTATGTCATTATAATAGCAATAAGAATTGGTGGAAAATTGACACACACAAGCTCCCGATGTTTTCATGTATGATTTTTTATTTTTATTTTTATTTTTATTGGTAATTGGGGGTTCCGAGGTTGTCGACTAATCTTCACGGGTCCGAGTCCTAGTCTGCAAAGGACGCGAAACGGACAAGCCAGACGGCAAACCCACCAGGCCAATGAAGGCTTGGCACCCACTATTTACACTTAACACAAAATGTAAATAATGAGATTTGAACCTTGACCTCTTGCAAGGGTTACCTCTTCATTACCACTAGGGCAGAAGTATGTTTTCATGTATGATGTATCGTACCTAATTAACGACGCTTTTCAGTTTTCACTAGCAAAATGGCGGGAGCACTATCAACAGCACAATGGAAATGAAGGTGCTCTTTAATTATTTCTCAAACTCGATTCATCGTATATTACTATATTGATTATCTTATGTTTGAAGGTGTAAATGCTATGCTTAATATTCAGTGTTTCTAAAAAAAACACATTATGAATCTTAGAAAAAAATCATTGTTCCAGTACATTAATTCTAGGGATTAATGTATTGAAACTAGGAAAGTAGGAAAGTACACTTTTTTAAGAAGAATTTTCCTTTTTAATTTTTTAATGTGTGTCCATTAATATTATATCACAAATGAATTTTACATAAATGAACTTTACAATTTGCTAAATTTTATTAATCATTTATCTAATTTTATAATATTATTTTGTTAAATTATCAGGGTTTTATTTATAGATATAAAAATAAAAAAATCCCTTCCTGATAGGCTATATCAATGATCATAAATAAATCACACTATCTTTTCATGGCTAACCTTATATTTGAGAAGTTTAAGCATTTCTTTGTCAAGTATGGTCAGTAAAGACAGTAAACACATGAAGTTTGTGGTTAAAAAAAAATCATCTCTACTGTATTTTCAATCTGTTCTTTCAGCCATACCCATACCCTATGAAAACACCTGTTATCGGATGCCGAGCACAAGGTAGAAGAAGATGCAACACAAACATTTCTTAGAAGATGAAACGCAAACATTTCTTAGATGATGCAACACAGAAAGGAGGCAGAGAACAGGAATTAACTGCAGTGGCAGCTCAGTGTCATTTTCCTAACTGGGTTCCCCAGTGTATTATGCCAGTACATAAGCAGAAAGAAGAAAAAAAGAAGCATACCGAAGGCCAGAGCTTAACGAGTCCCATGTACGCGACAACAACCAACTGATGTCGCGCATAGACCCAGTACATTTGCGATTAGGACTATATACTACGGCCTCTGCCTACTGGCCTTACTTCCCTCGAGCATTAATAGGAAGACAAAGGAAGGGAAAACGTGTCGATAGACCAAAAGGGCTCGTCTCTTTACACGGTGTTTCTGGGCTACAATATGGAGCAAAGGGACCTCTTTTTTGCTGGCTTGGGTGGTGCGAGGACGACCTTGATAGCAGCATCGAAAACTGACTTTACGTTCTGCACCCACCAGAATAGTTTGGCTTAGTAAATAGCATGTAAAATACTGGCATCACAAAGTAACATTCATACCTGTTGTGATTTTGAGCTACACTCGACGTAAGCAAGTGCACCAATCTGATCCTTCAACTCATTTCCCTTAATGACAGAATTCACAAGCCAATGAAATTAATGGTTTTTTACTCAAGAGAAAGAGTTGATGAGTCTACAAAGTTGTCATCTATTACCTGGGCTGATGTGATCGGCACAGAACCTGGATGATCTATGAAAAATTGCTTGTCATCTCGAAGATCTGGTGTTATACACATACATTGTTCACTTAGACCACTATTTTCAGATCCATCATCAATAACACAAGTTACACAATAGCTGACAGATGCAAGCATGAACCAACAGAATCCAAAAGAGCAGTGTTCGGCTGGGTATAGAGCAGTTTTAAAAAGCAAAATGCATTAAAAATTGGCAAAATTGAGAAAACAAACAAGCTTGCAAAAAAGCAGTTTCAAAGTTTAATGATACAAGTAACAATGTGACAACAAAACCAAGAGAGTAAGCGAAATTCCAACCTATCTTTGTTCCCACGAGAACTATAGGAACTCCAGGTGCATAATGCGTCAACTCAGGAATCCACTGAAATTGAAGCCATAAAAACTTCAACAGGTTGGCAGAAAAGTAATAAAAGATTTTTTAAAAAATGAAGATTGATCAGTCAGAAGATATTTGGGCAGCAAAGACCTTCTTGGCAACATTTTCATAACTCGCTTTGCTAATCAGAGAGAAAGCTAAAATGAACACATCTGCACCACGATAACTCAGTGGTCTTAGTCTGTTGTAATCCTCTTGCCCTGTTCAGCAAACAGCATATCGGAATCAAAAGCAATCAACTTTATCGCCCCACTTAAACAATGAACATGATATGTAGCAAAAACCTGCAGTGTCCCATAAGCCGAGATTAATTGTGGCTCCATCAACAACCACATTTGCACTGAAATTGTCAAAGACTGTAGGCACATAATCCTGCAGCAATCAATAGCCAACGACACCTATTATAACTAAAAACTTTGTTCAACCTCAGACATTGAGTTCACCTGTCTCAACATAATCAATTGATTCCTAGCCAAAGAGGGAAACTAATCGGACAAACAACTGAAACAGGTAGCGCGATTCAGTACTAAAGATATCCTGATCAAAAATCTCTATACACCAATCGTGAACAAAAAGGAAAAAAAACATTAACGAAAACAATTTATTTCGAACAAGAACACAAGAAAATCGATGATACGCAAAGGGACAACTGAGAATGAACATGTATCACAAATGCACAGTCAAATAAAGGCATACTACTTTTCATCAAATCCAAATGATGTAGATTGAAAACTCTTTAAAAGTCAATCAAATGAAGTTTTCATTGTCAAAAACTAGGTAAGATTCTCCAGAAAAAATTCAAGATGATAATGTTTTGTAACTAAGCATTTTCAGGTTATCTTTCACGCCTATCCAGTGTGGAATGAGCTTTATGATCATGGAATTGATTAGATCATCAGATTTCGAATAAAACGCAACCAATCAAAATTCAAATCTCACCGTAGGGAAAGTGTTGCTGGTGTAAGAAATCAACAGACAAGTTTTGCCAACGGCACCATCACCAACAGTGACACACTTAATGAATCTGGAAGCGCTCATATCTCCACTCCAAGACCTGGCCAAAACACCAGATCACCAATTCCTCCTAATAATAATATTAAAAAAAAATCACTTTCTCTATTACTATTGGCGTTTCAGTCCTTCAATTAGACATCGTAAACCACTGAATTCGTCACGAAATCCACCAAATAAAACCGCAGATGACATAATCCGAATTCCAAACTGAACCGAGAATGTGCGATTAATGACTAACAATGATGGACAATGAAGACAATATGAAACGACGAAACCGTAACCCTAGAGCCACTAAGATCTGGTTCAAGGGAGCGAGAAAGAGGAGGAGGGGGATCGAGAGGGAGAAGGAGGGAATACCTGTGAAGCCGGGAATCAATGCCGTTGAAGCGTTCGCTGAACGTAGCAAATGGTTTGCCGAATAGAAAGAGAAAGAGAGGTAAGAAGGAGCGATTGGCCTTTTTTTAACGTATTGTGCGCTTTTCACTCTCTGTTTTGACTCATTTTTTTTTAATTATATTTGAATTTATTCTATTAAAATCATCAAATATCTCAAAGGCCCATTAGCTCAGTTGGTTAGAGCGTCGTGCTAATAACGCGAAGGTCGCAGGTTCGAGACCTGCATGGGCCATATTTTTGTAAAATATATTTCCCCCATTTTTTCAATTCAATTATTCGACTTAACAAACATATACAATACAAACCTACCTGTTATATATACACTTGTATGAATCTCAAGTTCCACAACAGCTTACGCGATGAACACACACAAAGATCGAACGAAGAAGGAAACTGAAATGGTAAAGATTGATAGGTGTTGCACATTTACTAAGAATGTATCATTAGCTCAGTTTGGTTTGGAGTCCCTATTGGCTTTGTATTCATTAGCTGCGGCTTCGGCAGCACATTTGGCGAGGGTGGTTGTCTTGAAGGTGCTCTTCGGTTTCAAGGCTTTCCGGATCTTGAACACAGTCCAAGCGGTCCAAATCGCGCTCCCTGCTGCGTCTAGCCCTTCGTGCGTTGCCTCGCCTGCTTGTTCTCCGTACCTGCATTG
Source organism: Persicaria maculosa (assembly GCA_963922045.1). Lineage (NCBI taxonomy): Eukaryota > Viridiplantae > Streptophyta > Magnoliopsida > Caryophyllales > Polygonaceae > Persicaria > Persicaria maculosa. Next base: position 74,507,217 of record OY998254.1, on the reverse strand, counting down.
TCGCAAAACCGGATCAACTCACAAATAAATTGGATAATTTGTATAGAATTGTGTTGATGGACGATCTCGACAACAAGACGCGCACTTGTGGGTTACTAGGTTGGTTGTGACTGTGGATGAAGTTGACATGACGCTCTTTCCGGCTACTTCAATAGCGTCGCATATTTTATCTAATGTCAACAACACAAATCAAAATCATGTGTAAGATAAATACATCAAACTTTATGTATGTGATAGTGTGTCGAATTGGAGTGTAGAGTTAAGAGAACATTACTGAAACCGTCCAAGGATGCGAGGAGGATTTCGCCAGGTAGCTTGCTGAAGAACTCCTTCCCTGCTTCGGTGTTTGCAACCGAGCTTGTGAAGTGCTCCGCGACCTTCACAGCACCGCTCAACACTGCCTCTGCTACTTTCTGTGTCGTCTTCGTCACCCTCTTTGCCCTGTTCAACACACGCGACACATTGCGTCAATCAAACTATGTAGACATTGCTTATTATCAAGGCCACATTGCAACATATAAAATTCTATCAAGTGTTTTTGGATTATTGATCCTTGGGTAACATCAAACTCAATGATAATTAAAGCACTATTCACATTTAGTTGTGAATGTATAAGCCTAGTAGATGTCAATTGGTTTTAGGTAAGACTGTTATTCGAACTGAATGAGTTGTGTATTGCTTGTTCATATTCAGCTCGATCGTTTAAAAAATGAACGAGCTCGAGCCAGACTTCTTTCGAGAACTAAGTAACCCTACTTGCTTATAACATAGTAACTCAAAAGAAATTTTGTAAATTCCACTAAATTCAAGGTTGGAAAGGAGTAAAAACAAACCTTTTGATCCTCCTCAAAGTCTTGGGGCTAATCTCACGTTGCTCACAATTAGTGATCCTCTTCTTCAAAACCTCATCCCCCCATTTGAGCCTCTCCACAGTCACATCCCCACACCAAAGGATCCCCCTTATCAGCTGCCCGGACCCGGCGGCGATCAGCTTCGCAGCTGCCCCGCTGTACTCCTCCACGTTCGGGGCCAGCGCTGTCCAGTACGCCGCGCACTTCTCCTCCATCTCCTCCCTCTTCTCCGGCGTCCTTAAGTCCTCCGGCGACGCCTCCCCCACCAGCATTCTGTCCAGGCCGCCGACCTCCGCCGCCACGCTCTTCACCGAGAAGGCGCTGTAGGTTTGCAGCACCTTGTCTAGCTCCTCTAACCGCTTCTCCTGCCCCTTGCTCGCGAAGCTTAGCCCGTAGTTCAGCATATGGTAATCCGGTTCTTTAATCGGATATCCGAATTGAAAAATCACCAAAACAATGGCACCAAGATTTACGATATATGGTGGTAATGAACATATATTATCACTAATTAAAAAGTTTAATTTAAGTAAACTTAATCATTGATGAAGGTAACTCGGAGCATATCACAAGTGATAAAAGGGACGAATTTCTCATTATATAAGACCATCTTTAACAAGTTCTTCCAAGTTTCTCCAAAATGGAAAGAAAATACACTCTTCAAATTATTTTGCTTCAACTCCAACATTTTCTCCATTTCGATGTTTTGAAGAATTATTTAGCCATGAAAAATGTTACTACATCTGTTTCCTGTTAATTGACTTTTTATTATTCATGTACGTTTTTAAGTATAAAAAACTATATAAAATAACAATTTTTTAAATATTTTTTTTCAATAATCTCATACTTATAGTTATTGGTGATAAGTATAATATTATTAAAAAAATTATGAAAATATTAATATTTAATATAGTTTTTACCGTTCTAAAACTACATGCTTGACTTGAAAAAATTATTTAAAAAGAAACAGAGGGAGTACAGATTTAGGAAAACCTCTGTATTTTTCTGTTGCGTCCTCATTTTGAAGAATGTGATAAAGTTCTCTAAAAACTCCAAAATGAAAAATCTATTAGAGATGCTCTAAGTCAGTAGTGTGAGTTCGATTTTAGGGAACAGTTTTATTAACATAATACTACAACATTGCTCTTTTATATATACTCCATCAGTTTAGCAAAATATGTTGTTTACTTCTTGTTCATGGAGTTTCTCCTCTTGTTGAACTTGCTTAATTTTACTCAATAATATATAATGGGCTCTAACCCTACTTGTGGATAAAAAAAAAATGTACTCTTTTCGGAATGACTCAACCGGAAAGGACCTGTGGATAGTACCTAAAGATCCCCAATTCGAACTCCAGATGACCGCTCTTTATTTACGAAATTCAAGGTTTAAAAAAATGTCAATTACTATTTATATTCATCATTATAGATTCTCTTAATTGATTTCTTTTGAATCAAAATATTTTACAAGGAATCGGCCATCAAATTACGTTAACCAAAAAATTCTAAATTGAATGTTCAGGGCTTCAGGCTCCACCTTATATTCTTTTTCTAATCAAATTTTCACACCTATTCCTTTAGTTTGGACATCTATAAGTTAGAATATAATTCTGATAAAAAGGTTTATTTTTATTAATTTCGTCACAATGAGATTGATCGATTCATTCCAATTGTTTAAATAAAACCATACATTTTTTCAATGAATGCAATATTTTGGTCAGAATTTATGATCAAATGGAATAACAAAATAAAAGTAAAGATAGAGAGATAGACTCGATGAAAACTCACTCTCCTCCTTGTTATGGTTCTTTCCCTTCTTCGTCTTGGCGGTTTTCTTGCCGTCTTCGGAATCCGATCGGAAGCCGAGATCCTTAGGAGACCGGAGGGAGAAGAAGTAGTGGGAGTCATCGACCTTCACGGCGGCCTCCTCCTTCATAAGAGGCCATTGCACCTCGTCGCCTACGCGTGCCAGCACCGCCACCACCACGCCATCGCCTTGCCGGATCCGGACGACGGAGAAATCCCCGCCGGCGAGCTCCACGCTTCGCTCGTCGTCGATCAGGTGGACGATCGCGCCAGTCACGGTGATGACTGTTTCCTCCAAGGAAGCGGCCGGGTTCGGGTCAACGAGGTCCTCCGGAGAGGGGCAGAGAGAGGGCGGTGGGGGATTGGGGTTGGAGGCGAACCCGGACTGGGAATCGGGGTTTGACTGGTCAACATCGGGATAGAGTGGAGGGCGACGCTTTGGGAGATCTTGAGACGCCATTGATGGCGCCGGAAGGAAGGAGAGGCGTTGAAGGAGGAGAAGAAGCAAAATATGAAGGGAGAGTGGATGACAAGTTAGGTTGGGAAGTGGGGCCCTTATAGATGACGTGGACATTGCTTTTATATATATAAATAATAAATTTTTTTATATATAAAATAGTATCAAATTTTTATTTAATTTTTAAAAATAAGTTCGTATTTATCACTAATCAATGTTAAATTATTTTAAAATTTAATTAAAATTGCTATATATCTATATAAACTCTTAATTTAGAAGACTTTAAGATGATTTAGAAGAATTTTAGGAGTCTTGACCAATCATTTTATTTTTGCCATTTTTCTTTGATTTTCTTTAATTCTAATTTTTCTTCTTCTTTTTCCTTTAATTCTCTCTTTGATTTAATTTTTACTAACTATCTATATCTAATATCTAATATCTAATATAATACTAAAACAGATGCTGAAGATGCCATTTGGCGACTTTTGCTTATAAATAGGCTACGTGGCAACTTCACATGAATTATGGTCCCACCTTTACAATTAATTAATTTTTACTAATCAAATTACTTAATTATTTACCCAAAATATTTATTTGAATTTGAATATTTTGAATTTGAATAGTTGTTAGGTTCTTCCTATATACAAATTTGTAAATACCTTTATCATCTTTTATTTACAATTTTTTTATTTTACCGGTTATTATTGTTACATTAATAGATAAAGGTTGTGTAATTATTATTATTATTGTATTATAATTGTTGTTGTTGTCAACATATTTAATCATAACAAATCAATATAATAATTTTCATTAAAATCATCTTGCTAACGGTAAATAATTGTGACGAATTTGTTGCCTTTATTTTTCTTTCTCACTTCTACATTGCAATTTAGTTTATGGTTCCTTGAATTGATGCTTTTATTTTTCTTTCTCACTCCTGAACTAGATTTTGTATGAAATAATTGTAACAAATTTGTTGATGATGTATTTTCACACATCATTGTTTTTCCAGCAAGACCTTTTTTTCTATTAATGAGTTCGATCTATTCCTTTATACTTTTTTGTATAAAATATTTGTTTAATTTAGAATAAATATTTTTTTTGAGCGATTTTCTATAACAATAATGCATATAACACTAAGAACCAATTTTTATTCAAATTAATTAGTATTTTAAGCTTAACATTTTTCCAATTTTTGATAATCAATTATAAGTATGATGAAAGTATATTAAGACTAGAGTCTCTTACATTCTGATGTGTTTTCACCACATTAGAATTTAAAATAGTATAATATAAATCGATCAAATTTGATCCAAATTTATAATTTGTTATTATTAAGAAAGCACGTGTGTGTAAGACATATGACAAGACTCACTTAAATTGATAAAGTTATAAAACGTAACTGTATAAATATCCATCCGGTAAAACTATTAGTACATAAATCTTAATATATTGGGCTCAACTAGCATTTGTCGAATGTGTAATCCACCTAACAAAATATTCGGTTCTACCTTTCAGCTTATTATGATAACAAATATTTTTTAATGTTCAAAGTAACCAATCAAGTTACTAAAAAAATTAGAAGGCGAAACAAAAAATTTGAAACAATCTCTACATTAGTGCATGCAATTGTGTCGATCTAGAAAGGTAGATATTGACGTTTTGCCATATATTATATACTAATATAATATAATCATTATTTTTTCCAAATTAATATTATTTGTCTATATCATTTTCATATCATTATAATATTATAATATATCTAATATATAATGTAAATAAATTATGATAGTATCTTTTAAATAATATAATATATTTTACAAATCCCGTGCGTTACGCACGGGTACTGTGCTAGTAAACTCTTAATTTAGAAGAGTTTAAGATGATGTGTCAAGCTTAGAGGAATTTTAGGAGTCTTGACCAATCATTTTTTTTTGCCATTTTTCTTTGATTTTCTGTAATTCTAATTTTTTTCTTCTTTTTCCTTTAATTCTCTTTTGATTTAATTTTTACTAACTAGCTATATAAACTCTTAATTTAGAAGAGTTTAAGATGATGTGTCAAGCTTAGAGGAATTTTAGGAGTCTTGACTTATCATTTTTTTTTTGCCATTTTTCTTTGATTTTCTTTACTTCTAATTTTTTTCTTCTTTTTCCTTTAATTCTCTTTTTGATTTAAATTTTACTAACTATTGGGCTTAATTCAAAACATTGATCTTAGCCTAAATTATAATTTTAGTAGTTTTTTTCTAAAAAAACAATCTATATCTATATTAAACTCTTAATTTAGAAGAGTTTAAGATGATGTGTCAAGCTTAGATGAATTTTAGGAGTCTTGACCAATCTTTTTTTTTTGCCATTTTTCTTTGATTTTCTTTAATTCTAATTTTTTTTTCTTCTTTTTCCTTTAATTCTCTTTTTGATTTAATTTTTACTAACTATCTATATAAACTCTTTATTTAGAAGAGTTTAAGATGATGTGTCAAGCTTAGATGAATTTTAGGAGTCTTGACCAATCATTTTTTTGCCATTTTTCTTTGATTTTCTTTAATTCTAATTTTTTTTTTCTTCTTTTTCCTTTAATTCTCTTTTTGATTTAATTTTTACTAACTACTGGGCTTAATTCAAAACATTGATCTTAGCCTAAATTATAATTTTAGTAGTTTTTTTATAAAAAAAACAATGGGATTAATTGAAAACATAAAATTAATAATAAGAAAACATAAAATTAATATATATATATATATATATATACTACTTTAATCATTTTCTCAACCCATGAGATCAATTCAAAATATTTAATTATGTGAACTTTTACAATTATGTTATAATATTAATTTAATATATTAGTAAGATTTTACTTATAAAATATAATATTAATTTAATATATTAGTAAGATTTTACTTATAAAAAATCGCGCCATGGCGCGGAGATTATACTAGTTTTATATAATTTTAATCATTTTTTAAAAAAATTTGAGCATATTTTTCATAACGAAGAGAATAAATACTAACAAAGAAAGGATCTTAATAAAAGACGAGACAAATAAGTAAATAACCCTTATTTATCCAACAACCAAAATATACAATAAACAAACAAAAACACTACCAAAATTAAAATTACAAGCCAAGAATCGGGCAAATACGAGCTTGATGTAAGGACTAAGGGCTGTCGAAGCAGCATTGCTCATTCATCCACCATGAATCCGCAAACACCAAAGTACCAAACTCAAACCGCCTAGAGATTGCCACCGCCACCACCACTTCTCCCGACTGCACAAATTAACAACCCTCTCTCATTCTTCCGCCACCCAAAAGCCACAAAAGAGAGGGGAAACAATGTGTATGCCGGTATTTTTAATGAAATTAGTAATTATAAATCGCAGGAAAAACCTGAACAAAAAGGCGCTCGTGGCCTAATGGATAAGGCGTTTGACTTCTAATCAAACGATTGTGGGTTCGAGTCCCACCGAGCGTGAAATTTGTTTTATTTTATATTTTAATCGCTCTTTTTTTAATGATTTTCTCTTTTCGTCCTCTAAAATTTAATGAATTAAATTAGCTGAGCTTCAAGAAGTAACAGGTCTCTATGCCTCTCAATCTCTTCTTCTGATAATGAATTAAATTAGCTGAGCTTCAAGAAGTAACAGGTCTCTATGCCTCTCAATCTCTTCTTCTGATAATGAATTAAATTTTGTAGTTGCTTTATGATTTTCTGTTGTTAATTTCAATTTCATTTTCATTTTTTAGTTGCTTTATGATTTTCTGTTGTTAATTTCAGTTTCAATTTCATTGCTCCAAATTTCAATTTCAATTTTGAAGAGTAAACACAAGTTGTCTGTCGAATTGGTATTTCTCTATTTGAAGTTTGCTGGTCTTATCGAATCATCACGGTGCAAACTGTGAAGCGCCCTTGGGTGAAGTTTATCCCCAAAGAAGAGATTTGAAGTTTAAAAGTGGTTAAAGAAACCCTAATTTTACATATCAATCCATACCCCCCTTTCTCACTTTCCCTTCAGCTTCTGAATTGAATCGCAGGGTATTGTGGATCAGTTTGATGTACATTAGTGTAAGTTCTCTGTTGGATCTCATTTTGTTAGTTTCTGCAATGGATTTTGGTAATTTAAAAATAGAAAATGATGACAAATGAAGTTAATTTGGGCGCTGCACCTGCACCCTCCATGGAGAACTTGTGATCAGATAGATGTTTTCATGAAGCATTCCTCTTTTCTGACAGTTTGGTATTTGGATCTCAGTCAGACAAGTGAAATAGCTTATGAGTGGATTAATTCTTGTATTCTAAAAATTTGATGAAATTGCACAGTTCATGTTAGAAATGTAGAATTCATTTTTGGTTGCAATTCAGTTGTCTGACAGATTTTTCCTTGCATCTGTGTCTAAAGTCTAAACACATTGGTTATAGTTCCTCGCATCGGATTTGTTATGCAGTTATATTTTTGTTCTGAAATTGAGATTGTCGACGAAATTGGAAGTGACAACTCAGCTCTAATTGGAACATACATTAGATTCTCTGTTAAGCTATGCAATCACAATCTGATATTCAGCCGAAGTTTGACAACAGTTACTACTGCAATATGTCTCTTTTACCCAACTATTTACTTTTGAGTTTTTGTTTACTTTATAGGTAGTATTGTTTTCTTCACACCGGATCATCGCTTATTAGGGAGAAAGATCATGACAATGCTTACAAGGAGAAAGACGAGGCCTTGTTCTTCGTTACGATCAAGGTTCTCTTCTTTGCAAGAGCTCGGGATCTAGCTGGGACAGCTGAGATGCCACGCACTGGAAGTGTCATCAGGCAGCACGATACGTGATTGCCTAGATAAGATCGCGGCCATGTTCCCAGGCCTTGAAGAGATCAGAGGATGCGTGGTGCTGGCCCTTAATGAGGAATATGCATCTGAGTCAACCCTTGTTACAGAAGCAGATGAATTAGCCATCATCCCTCCTATCAGCGGAGGCTAAGGGACCTCTTTTTCACTGGCTTGAGCGGTTGGAGGACGACCTTGATAGCAGCATCGAAAACTGACTTTACGTTCTGCACCCCACAGAATAGTTTGGCTTAGTAAATAGCATGTAAAATACTGGCATCACAAAGTAACAATCGTACCTGTTGTATTTTTGAGCTACACTCGACGTAAGCAACTGCACCAATCCGATCCTTCAACTCATTTCCCTTGATGACAGAATTCACAAGCCAATGCAATTAATGGTTTTTTGATCAAGAGAAAGAATTGATGAGTCTACAAGGTTGTCATCTATTACCTGGGCTGATGTGATCGGCACAGAACCGGGATGATCTATCAAAAATTGCTTGTCATCTCGAAGATCTGGTGTCATCACATACATTGTTCACTTAGACCACTACCTTTTGTTGAGGACCTTTATACTCAACCTCAAGGTCAACATGACTTCCTGGATTTCCCACCAACAAAGCCTTGCAATAATTATATAGCTTAGCATATTCAGGGCCAACATCTCTCTCCAATTTCTTCTTCACCCTTAATTTTGCCCTCTTGCATTGGCTTCTAGAGACATGAACCTCCATTTGGTCAAAAACCATATCTGGAGGATATAGCTTGGCTGTAATCCCGGATGACTACAAATCAACGTCTCAAAAGTTTCAGCAATCCAAGGTGCACCAATTCTCGAAAGTTTGAAAACTTCTGAGCATTTATGCTTGTCAACGTAAGCTTTTACCATGAAGTATTTCTTACCGTGAGAATTTTCTTCGGAAGCAAACAACATCCAAGGGCATCCGGTTTCTCTACATTGCACTCTAATCCTTTTAGGCTCATTTTTGACGTAGTCCAAATCTCGATCTTTTCTCATTCAAGCTATATTTTCTCAAAGCTCGTCTACATTTATGATGATCCTTGAACACTAATCCCGCGAATAAAACAACATCACGAGCACTTTGATCATATCTTGCCCAATGAGATTTCCTCCTTTCCAACACTTCTTCACCATCTTCGATCATCTGAATCTGAATACAAGCTTCCTATATCAGAGTGCTCTAACCCAACATCATCTTCACCACGATCTGAATTATCAGAAATTAATTGATCGTAGTTTTCTCTTGCAATCTTTGTCTTCATCTGAATTCGATCCGATCTTCCTTTAGCTCCCCGCATACTACTGGACTCTGGCCAAGTGGAAGGGTTGTGAAACTCTTTAACTTTGTTAACAACCTCCCTTATCTCATCATCACCATCCCACAAAATAGAATCATCAATTTGATCCAACTCTTCTCCGCGGTTTTGTTGCAAGTCCTCGCCATCATCACTCCCACTATCTGAATTTTCATCATTTTCTTCATCCTTGTGACCCTCAACAAGTTCACTAGCTAGCTCTAACATTATCGCCAAGAACATGTGTAGTCTCATCGATTGCTTGCTCGGAATGCTCGATATATACTTCAACGTTACCTCCTCCTAAAATACCACATGCCACCATATCAATTAAGTGTGCTGTCCTTAGTCCTTATTGAACATGAAGCTCTCTTAAACCTTCACTAAGGGGTACATTCGGAACACGGTAGTATATAGAGTTTTCACATCTTTATTCTTGTACCCAATATCTTCTAGTGCATGCACCTTATAATCAATATGGGTTCGTATGAGACGAAGTTAATAAACCGGCTAAAATTATAAACAAGGTAAAATTTATAAACTGTTGGTAAAAATAGTTAAAAATTTAAACAACAAGATAATCTCCGTATGAGACGAAAAACAGTTTATTTGTAAAAAATGAAGTTTATTTGTTTTTTATTAGGGGTATTGTGGTACTTTCAAACCAAATAAGATAAAAGAGAAGGGGTAAAACAGTACTTGTGTAAAATAAACACCCTTTTCTAGTTTTTTTTAACACAATTTTTAAAACGTTTTTGTTTATTTTGGTCATCCAAACAACTAAAAAAGCTGTTTAAAAAATAAACACCCACAAAATAAACGGTTTATTTTGGTTGCATCCATACACACCCTATATCATACATCAAGACTCCTCACAAATATACCAGTATACCACTGTGGTATATGGTTATGCTTACTACTTCCACCATCTGCCATTTGAAATAAAATCTAAATGTTTCATTTCTTAATCAAGATTAAAAAAGAAGAGTGTAAATGTATGAATCATGATTGGGTTATAAAATACTTACCTTTTGTCACATTGTAGTTTGAGGATTCTCATAAAGTGAACACTATTTGGTCCTGTTTTTTCCATGTGAGTCATGTGATCACCAAATGCTCATGTGGGTGACAGAAAAATCAGAAACGTCGGAGATAATTGGGCATAAGGCGCCAAATTTACCTATCTCTCCCCGCCAAAACTTGTCCATTTTCTATAAATAGCAAGTTTTGTACAACAACACTTGAAAGTGTAATAAATGTGTGTGTGTGCTTTTCCTGTGTGCATGAACGAACTACCTCTGTCAGCATTGTAAGTTTAGGTGTAAGCGTTGTCATGGACGGAGCATGGAGCCATGGAGGTGTAGTGTAGTGTAGAACCCTTCATTAAGTAGCTTTTGTTGGCCGACTGACCGGTGAAGGGCAATGACTACTCCCACCCACCCGAATATCGCGCCGCCCACCACCTCCGCCGCCAACTGCCCTTCTCCTCCTACTGGTTACTACAACCCCCCCACTTCATGTGCAGCTTGGATTTAGGGGAAGAATCAAAACCAAACTCCATTTTTTTTTAATCAAAATTACAAAAAAAATAAAAAAATCCATAAATGGTCTGTTATGTCCCGGCTAACAGAACACCAAACTGATCAGCTGATCAATTTGACAGTAATCAATTGAAGATATAGATTGGGTGAGGAAAGAATTAGAATAAGGTGAGAAATAGAGATAGAAGAAGAAGATGAGAAGCGAGAGAAAGAAGATAGGAGGTTAGGTAAAGTGATTTGATTATTCTTTTTGGATAACCCCCAATTACAACCTCTAAGGGTTTATACCCTAAACCCCTAATACTAGGGCCATAACATGGTCACACTTTCCATGAATCCACTTCTTTTATTTTTAAATACATCAAAACGTACTACTATTTATTACTTTACAAATTAAAATCTATCTATATACATATACTAAAACCGATGCATTGGGGCCTGTGTGGCGGCACGTGAGTGAATCTGCCTACGTGGCGGCGCGAGAGTGCGTCTCGCAAAGCTTTCTCCCGTAAAAAAGGAAATCTAATAAAAATAATTATTTTATTTTACCATTAACACATATAATTGGATAGATGGAATATCTTATAAAAGAGTAAATATTATATAAGGAAAAAACTATATCAATATAATTAAACATAGTAGTAGTAATAATAAAAATAATTAATAAAACTAATTTTCATAGTCATACTTACCAAAATTATTGATAGATAAATATGTAATATTTGATAGGTGCTATTTTATTTATATTTAGATTATTTTTTGGTGGAAATAATTATTTATATCAAAATCAATCATTTAATAATTGTTATTTTATATCTATCTATATTATTTTTTGAGGCCAAAATAAATAATTAAAATATTATATAGCTATATATGTAGCCACAATCCATCCGTACATAGATATTTTAGTAAACTAATGTAATAAATATGTACTACATATATAATAAAAAAGAATATTAAAATATTTTTAAAAATCAACTATCTAATTAAATTACATGAGATTTAATTAACCATAGATTAGATAAAAAAAACTTTTACGTAGTACCTTATAATTGTGAATTTTATTTATATTTTTAGAGAATCTTATTAAAAGATATTTAGATTATATATAACCTATCGAACTAATTTTATTTATATTTATATTATTTTTTGGAGGAAAAAATAATTTATATTTAGATTAACACATTTCCCGTACACGGGACGGGATCTGCACTAGTATCTATATATATATTATTAAATGAGAAGCAATTTTGCCATGTGTCGTCATTTTATGCCAAGTTATTTTAGGTAAGTATATTCCATATATCTCAATCTATCCATAATTGGATATATATATATATATATATATATATATATATATATATATATATATATATATATATATATATATATATATATATATATATATATATATATATACATATACCCATTAAATTTTATTAATTTATTTATATACACATAAAAAAAATTCAAAATTCAAAATTTTTGTTTATATACATCAAAATTTAATGATCTTATTAAATTATCTAAAGTATGATTTTGGTTTAATGATTGTAGATTAAAGTTTCATTTAACATATATTTTATATTTTGTAACCAAGGGTTTGAATTAATAAATAACGATACCTATATGTAATTTTTTATACACTATATTAAATTAAAAGCACGAGAACATATATTATAAATTCTCTCTTTCGTCTAAGAGATTTTCGTAAAATTATCTTTAGTTAAATCTTGTATATAATATTATAGTGATAGTATTTTTTTTCTTTCTAATAAGATTTATTTTAAAATATCTATATCTATACACTTCTTTAAGCGAGAATCATTTTTAATGAGATGTTATCATTACATTTAATTGTAGTTTTTTTAATTACATGGGTATTCGGGGCTACTAGCAAGTAGCACCCGACTGATCCCATGAGCCCTGAAGTTAACAACTAGGTAAACCCTCTAGTGACCACCCGGGGCGGGATTCGAACCGGGGACCTTTGAGTACTTTCCGTAGGTCCTTTCCAGCTGAAACCACCAGAAATGGTTTACATTAATTGCAATTTTTTCAACCAATAAAACTATACATTTTTAATTTTACACTGACTTTTATTAAAATTTTACAATATTAATTTGTCATATTATTATGATTTAAAAAATAAACCGCGCAATGGCGCGTGAACTGTACTAGTAACTTTTTAATTTGAAATTACATCAAATTACACCCATTTTATCCTTAATTCATCAAAAACAAAAAATAATCATAGCTTAGAATTCATGTAATTTTAAAATTGGAGTTGTATTGAACATAAACAAATAGTGATTTTGATCTATTTAAAATATAAAAGGTGGATTTATGCGCAAAGTATGACTAATTATGGATTTTATTTTTTATAATTTTGATAAATAAATTTTATTTTAAGTATTACTATAATTCAAGTTTAAGGATTTGTATTATTTTAAGTCAAAATTTCATGATTTGTATTATATTTAGTTGATTTTAAAGTTCATACTCCCTCCGTTAAAAAATATATGTAACGGCCCAGAATTATGATTTTCGGGTTACGTTTCAAGGGATAAAACCCCTTGTTCGGATCTTGCAATCCAGGTACGGGTCGAGGTTTCAAACTCATTTAAGATTAGTAGAAGGAGGGATTTCAAACCCTAAAAACCTCGAAGGGCCATTAGGTACCCTTTACCTGTTCTAAGACTATGTCGCAAAATCCAATTCAACCGAAAGTAAAGCGGAAGCAAAACTAGGATACAAATGCCACGACAAAGCCGGGTCAAACCAAATTATAAGCAAGTGATTACCATTTTACCAAGTTAGAATATTAGCTAGGTTCTTCGATTCGCCAAAGGGTTTCCCGTCACAGAAGCAAGGAGCAAACAAGATCTGCAGAAAATACCTTAAAAAAAAGAACGGGGAAAGGAGTCAGATCGAGCCACTCATGCGGGACTGGCAGTCCTCGCTGAGGCCACATAGTATGTGCTATACCTAATAAAGATGCTCTAATGCAGTACGAAAGTCAAACACACTAGCATGCTCCTGGTTATAATAATGTGTAAAAATACTGTAAAGGGCCCAAGACAATGCCAAGTGGCATATCCCTCTCCTACCTCCACCCCTTTCGATAGGCGGAGACTGGCCAGCTCGTGAATGCATTCCATCATAATCGGGCGGCACGCATGCCTAACCCGCTCCACAATAAAGCCCGCAGGCATCTCATAATACAAGGAAGTTCATGACTCGATTGACTCAGGGTACCCGATGAGGCTGGGCTACCCTATGACCCTAGCAAAGACTCCAGGACTATCACAGATAACGGCCGTTCTGTTTCAAACGCATAAAGTAAGCAGATGCTCATTCAATTAGTGCAACCTAAACAGGATACTACATGGCATGCTATTATGCATATGCAACACCTAACATAAGATGCAACAACAGGCATGAATGTCCAATCTGAGTAAGCCCCTAGGGAACTTACCTGAAGTCTTCACATCCAATTAACCAGCAAACAAGCCACTCAGATAATCATCCATCGGTCCACAAGCCACTCAGAGAATCATCCAATCACACTAGCAAGTAATAAGCAAGGAACAACTCATCAATACATACTTAATTAACACACAAGTAGGCTTTCCAGTCAACACAGGATTCAACAATATTTCATTCAAATGATCGGGCATTCTCGTCATTCTCCATTAACCTTGTTCCAATCAAGCACGAAGCCTAGTCCAAAGCCTTACAAAAGCTGTCATTCAAAACATCTTACTTCACATAAAACTCAGGTTTTACTTAACCATTTTCTCAAGTAATTCATAATTTATCAAATCCTCAAATACTCGACCAAATTCATGAGTTCTCAACACCAAGGATCAACAAGTCTTATTTATCAAACTCGCATAATAGATCGTGCTCAAGAAGTAACCAAGGTAAGTTGATATGTTAAGAAATCATTTATAATTTAAATTACAAGAACTACTCAACAACAAAGCACTACAATCAAGCTCAAAAGTACAAGAGTGTAATAGTTTGTAGAACATCTTTTATATAATCTCACTAACCAAATTCATACACAATAAGCACAACACTTAGATGTATAACAAGTTCTTATACTCCTTATATTGTACTATATAATTTTACTAATCTTGGCCATTCATAGCTAATCACTTGGTTTCTAAAAGGATAAATCCTATCATGTTCTCACCGTATTGCATACACCAAGTTATCTAATTAGTGTACCAATTTTAGTCTAACACACGAGTCAGATTACAGTACACCTTAAAATCAATATGAGGGTGATTTACTTGATCAAACAAAAGAATATATATATAAGGATATATATATCTATTTTATTTACTTGATCAAACAAAAGAATCACCATGGCAATTGGCAAACATAGCTAATCAACAACAGTAATACCACTCCAATTACCCGATTCAAGTCAATTTTATCAAAACTACCCCAGTTTAATCAAAGGATGATCCAAGATTTTATACCCCGTATATCAACGACGCTAGCGAAGTTTTGGGGCTCCTTTTTCGAACTGGGGGCTGTTGGGTTCGGATTTCACATCTGCAGCAGTGAGGCTCGACACAGGAAGGTGGGGGCTCGCTTCTGGCAACAGGATCGTCTCCGGCATGGGTGGCCCAAGGCGTCGTCGATGGAAGCGGCTCAGCGTCGGGGATGAGGAGGTGAAGAGCTTTGTGCGAGGGAACCCGGATTCAGCCTTGGCAAGTCGGACTCGTCAGTGGTAGCGCCAGAGGCGAGGCCAGAGAGAACCGAGACCAGGTCGACGGCGTCGGCGTCACAAAGAAGGCAGCTTGACCTTGGCTCTGGAGATCCATTGGCTCCGGCATCGGCTCCGGCTGCCCAAGGTAAGCGAGAATGCGAGAGAGAAGTGCGAGGTTGGCCTCGGTAAGGTCGAGAGGGAGAACGTCGGACAGTGGGACTCCGTCGAGAGGAGAAGGGGGCGGCGGCTCTGCGTAGGCTCCATCCCGTCGTCGAGACTGCGTTCGACTCTGAATCCACCTAGGAGGCTGCGATATTGTCTTCTTCGTCGCGAGGGCGCTTCATCAGCGGCGTGGGAGGAGGTCGGGTAGCGAGAGAGTCGAGGAGAGACAGAGGGAGAAAGAGCGAGTGAAGGGGGCGGCGCTGGGCTCATTATCGTCGGGGAACAAAGGCGCGGAGGAGGGAGTGACAGAGGAAAGAGGCTGAACGGAGGGAAGCCATAGGTGAGGAGCTCGGGGTCTGAAATGGGGAGAGAAGGAAGGCGGTAGCTCCTCGCCTCCTCAGATCTAACAAGAAGGAGAGGGAACGTGAGTGGCGGCTGAGCACTTGCAAGGGGTATAAATACATCTTCAATTAGGGTTAGGTGAGTTTAGGAGAAATTATAAAACTATCCCGCTATTTTCACATTGCTAAAATTCTACCACAATAATTAACGCAATTTACAACAAATTTTGTTTAAAGATTTAAATGTCCCAAAAAAAAATGGTCACACTTCAATACATTATCCATTCCTTAGCTCGAATTTCGAAAAATATTTTCAACTCTCGGTATAGAAATGCGGAATAGATTTGTCTTTAATCGAATTCAGATATATACCAAAATAAAATCATTTTGGTCGCTGACAGAGATTTTCAAAATTTCTGAAATCTCTTAAATTAAATATTGAAATTAAATCATAATTCATAAAATAATATTTTAAAATTTCGGGTCTTCTGAATTTGGAACCTGCTGGGAGAGCGTCCCTCCGCCTCCACCTGAACAGTCTCTTGTGGAGCCAGAGGAAGGATGCGGTACCGAACACCACAACCAAAGGTGCGGGTACACGTATCCGTGTTGTAGCACCAACGGTCATTGTGGCAACACTACTGATTATTGTGCCCCAGGGAACCGTGTCCCTGAATTCGGAACCTGCTAGGAGAGCGTCCCTCCGCCTCCTCCTGAACAGTCTCTTGTGGATCCAGAGGAAGGATGCGGTACCGAACACCACAACCAAAGGTGCGGGTACACGTATCCGTGTTGTAGCACCAACGGTCATTGTGGCAACACTACTGATTATTGTGCCCCAGGGAACTGTGTCCCTGAATTCGGAACCTGCTGGGAGAACGTCCCTCCGCCTCCTGAAGAGTCTCTTGTCCATATCGTTGAGGAGTCCGAGGAAGGATGCGGTACCGAACACCACGACCAAAGGTGCGGGTACACGTATCCGTGTTGTAGCACCAACGGGCATTGTGGCAACACTACTGATTATTGTGCTCCGGGGAACTGTCTCCCTGAGTTCGGAACGTGCTGGAACAACGTCCCTCCCCCTCCTTCTGAGAGCAACCAAGTTTCTGAAGATTCCCTGGTGAGGAAGGTCTTTGACAAGGTGGAACTGTTAAACCCCTTTTGAATAATTAATTAACTAATCGGGAACAACTTTAATATGCTTTAAAGTTGTTCGGCATTAATTAAATAAGAAGTCGATCGTACGTGGCTAGTTGTTAATAACAACTTGTTATCCCAATATATGTATGCTACCTTGAATTGCTATATGTTTGTGTTACGGTCTTGGCAAGTTTAAGGGCCTAATTAATGTACTTGTTTTATGGCATTATCAAATAATTAAGTAATTACCAAGTAATTAACTATAATTATTCCCAAATGTATACTCTATGCTTCTATTGGATAAATTTATATATAATAATAGATATACATATCTTCGTATAAATTAGTTTATAAAGTCCGTCCCATGCACGGGAAGAAATAATATAATGACAACTTTGTTACATGTTACAGTCATAATTAAAACTATTAAATGAAAGTACTAAATTCGCTAAATAACTTCTCTAACAATTATGGGTTAACCATAAATTACGCTAAAAGCTCCATTCAATTCTCAAAAAATCTCAATCCAACAACAGCTAGATCCCTTGCCTTTCAAATGCATATACCTATATCAAAAATAATTGAAAAATATCTCGGAATTCCACTGGTCAATGGTAGAGTTAAAAATTGCGTCTTTGATGAAGTCATACAAAATCCGAAAAAACAACTTTCTAAATGGAAATCCTCTTCTATTTCTCAAGCTGGAAGAGCTACTCTAATCCAATCAAACCTAAGCTCGAAAACAAATTACCTAATGCAGAATTTTTTACTACCAAAAGGGATTCTTCATCAAATAGATCAAATAAATAAAAATTTCTTCTGGAACAAACTACAATCTGAAAGACACACACCACTAATAAGCTGGAACACTATATTTCAACCTTAAAAGGAAGGAGGACTTGGAATCAGAAAAGCAGAATCCTTAAATGAAGGGCTACAGATGAAACTTCCTTGGAAAATCCATACTGATCAAAATAGTTTGTGGGTTAAAATTATTAAAGAAAAATACCTACAGAACTCTAGTATAAATGAAAGGGATACACAAAACACATCATGGCAATTTGGGAGACTTCTATCTTTAAGAGAAAAATTCAATACAGGACTCCAATGGATAATTGGAAATGGAGAACAAATAAATGTATGGAAGGATCCATGGCTTGATAATGCAAAATTAAACCAATACCAGAATTCTGAAGATCCAAGTTTGAAAGTAGCTCAACTAATAAATAATCAAAGACAATGGAATTTGCCCCTACTTCAAAGAATATTCCCAATTAACATTATTAATCAAATAGTGCAAATACAAATACCAATTTCGGATACGTACTGATGATAAACTAATTTGGAAATTTGAAAAAGATGGAAGATTCTCGACTAAGTCTACAAATATCATAAATAATAACAATAATCATCAAAGTATAAACGATTTAAAATGGATTTGGAAACTCAATCTGCCGCCCAGAATCAAGAACCTTATATGGAAAATATTAATTGACGGACTCCCTACTACTCAGAGATTAAACAAATATTACAACAGAGTCCCAGACCAATGTTCACTATGCAATTGTGAAGATGAGGATACTACACATCTACTAATAAGCTGTAATTTTGCTAGGAAACTTATACAAAACTATGAGACTACTTGTGGTAAAATTCTCCTCCACCGGGAAGATTATAATAAAAATATCATTGACATCATTCTGTTAAATAAAAATAAAACTATAATGCAAGACTTAGGCTTTATCTGGCAAACAATTTTGGGAAACTAGAAATAATGCAATTTTAAAAAAAAAAACAGACCCTAATTCCCCGATTAACTTGGCTTTTGAAGTAGCTTCAAACATATGGAATTGGAACGCCGAAGTAGAGCCGGAAAAAAAATCAAGTACACCGAGCCCCAAAAGAATGAAAGCTAAGTGGACTAAACCCCCGAGCAATGTCTATAAGATTAATATAGATGGCTCGGTCAAACCCACGGGCACCTGCCAGGTGGGAGGAGTTATTCGTGACTCCGAGAGCAGTTTATTAGATGTATTCTTCCAAAATACATCTAAAGGTTCGATTCTACAAAAGGAAGCAGAAGCAATCATCGTAAGAATGCAATATGCAATCAGAAAAGGAAATCGGAAGGCTATAGTTGAAAGCGTCAATCACACGATTATCAAGGCAATAAAAAGAGAACTCAACACTCCGTGGGAAGTTATCCATCAAGTTGAGAAGATTATACTTATGGCTAGAGATTTTGATTATATTCAATTTAGTCATTGCTTTAGAGAAGCTAACAAGGTATCAGACTTTATAGCAAGAAAATGTATCGATTGTATTAGGTCTACATCCCCTTTTAATAGGGATCTGTACTCCATCATCCTCAAGGATGATCCTGGTAGTTCGCTACGTTTCTCGTAGTAAACTCCAAATGTTTGCATATTGTAAAAAAATAAAATAAAATGAAAGTAACTAAATTTTATAGTTGAATATATATATATATATATATATATATATATATATATATATATATGAAAATTAACTAAGCATATGTTTCTGTCATGCAGCTGAAGTTGATAGGGCAGCTGAAGTTGATAGGGTAGATGAAACTGATGGATTAAGTGTGTTAAATATATGTTAAATTAGAGTTTTCATAAGCTAGTAAGGTGTTTGGTAACCTGATAGAGTAGCAGATACAAACTAGCTGATCAGATAGGAGAAAACTAGTTTAGTACCCGCACTTTTGTGCGGTCTATTTTTTTAAATTAATACCTTTAGTATTAAAAAATTAATGTATAAAAAATCTAATCTAGCTCGGTTGAAAAAAGCTTTTCATAGACATATCGTTCCGTACTTGTCGTGTAGTACTCCCTCGGAGGCTTATGCACTCTACTTGCAGTCTACTAAACGAGCGTTAGGATCACTAACTCAATATATATAGAGAAGAGATATACGGTAGATATTTAGCAAATCTAAACAAATCCTAACCGACATGACATATATATATTTGTGGATTTGGGTTTAGTTCTTATCAATTAATAACTAACAAATTCTTATCACTTAATAACAAACAAATCCTACAGAATTAATTTTATGATTAATACTAAATACTAAATACTAATTAAAATCAATATATCTAATTAACAAATCCTATATATAAAAAAATCCTAACAAACAAATGCTATGGAATTAATTTTATGATTAATATTAATTACTAATTACTAATTAACAAATCAATATATCTAATTAACAAATCCTATATAAAAAAATCATAACAAAAAATCCAACGGAATTAATTTTATGATTAATACTAATTACTAATTACTAATTAACAAATCAATATATCTAATTAATAAATCATATATACAAAAATAATAATTAAGAACTCATCTCAAAAGGTATACTGAACTGACAGAACTGTTCCAAGATCATTGTAGCTTAGGGTTGTCGACATTCTTAAAACAGGAACAATAATATTCCATCGGATTCTTGAGGAGTTTTATTGTTGTGATAGTAACTCATATAGGTAATGAAATTGTCGGGTGCTACCATCAATGTTTTCATCGCTTGAAAAAAATAAAATAAAAATATTAATTCAAACACATAAAATACAAAATGAACTCCATAATGAATTAATCTGATGCTAATCCACATAAACAAATAAACTAAATAAAAAACGTGATTAATGAGTGATAGAAGTATTACTGAATAGTAAAGTACGATGTTTGAATGGAGTGCATCTTACTTTAACGGTATGTTCGTAGACTCCAAAAACCTTGATGGAATACGTACGTAAGCCCTTCTACCATGTGCTCGACCATGGTTAAATATTTATTTGTAACGGACACTCGTATCTTCGAACCCTGCACATAAATTGTAAATGTAAATGTTTATGAGTGCAAATAAATGTAAACATCGCCCAATACCCAATTTGAATAAATCGAAACTAATTAAAAGATAGACAACATAAAGTATGAAGGAATCATTAATTGGTACACCTAAAGACTAATTCGCTTAAACACACTAATGCTAGAAGAAAGGTTGGAAAAAAACTAACAAAAGGTGATCTATTTATTAGATGAAGTGTGTACATATATGATGATGATGATTTTTATATATTTTTGATTTTGTAGTCTAGGACCTTCCGTGACGGCAGTCACCGAATTTGAAATATAACAAACCTAAAGAGAAACAGTAAACACACTAATCAGTCTCACTAAAAAAAACTAATCAATCTTTAAACACAAATACCTTTTCATCTATCAAAATAATGTCAATCGAATGAACTGTTCCAGGATCAGTGTAGCTTAGGGTTTTTGACATTCTTAAAACACGAACAATTATATTCCATCGAATTCTTGAGGTGTTTTTTTATTGTGGTAGTAACTCCTCCATGTAATGAAATTGTCCATCGCCTAAAAAAATCAGTTTTATAATAAATAATCAATGAAGTGAAGAAGATGATTGCAATGCTAATAAATTAAATACTTAACGATAATAGATTATAGGGATATAATATTTAACGTACCTCTCCTTTTCACACTACCGGTGTTCTCTATGGGTGTCTTGCCTTTATTTTTTGACATCGCGTGATTCTCTGCATATAGCCGCAATTAGATCAAATAATGCATAATTATCTACAAATGCTAAAAATCTCAGCATGAACACATATTGGGATAATAGCTAGTCCCAAAGAATGAACACATATTGTGATAATAGCTAGTCCAAAAGAATTAAAATGAAGAGAGCACAAAAAGGAGATTGACATCACCTTAGTCTTGTTCAACAGACAACCGGATGAGGGGATCCAAATAAATCAATTAAACAAATTTGTTCAAGAATTTTAATGAAGAGAGCACGGAAAGGAGATTGACATCACGGGGATTTTTAAAGATTTGGTTAAGATCTCCTCTAAATTAGATTAGATAAGTTTGGATTTTAACAATAAATTAAAATAAATTAAAATAAATCAATAAAAAATTAACAAACAATTAAAATAAATTAATTAATCTTCAAAATAAAAAAAGCTACCGATAGTAGGTTAAGGGGATCAAAATCAATCATATATATTTACATCACGTTGATTTTTAAAGATTTGGTTAGGATCTCCTCTAAATTAGATAAGTTTAGATTTTAACAATAAATTAACAAACAATTAAAATAAATCAATTAAAAATTAACAAACAATTAAAATAAATCAATTAATCTTAAAAAAAAAAAGCTACCGATAGCCTCATCCAAAACAATCATATATATTTACATCACGTTGATTTTTTAAGATTTGGTTAGGATCTCCTCTAAATTAGATTAGATAACTTTAGATTCTAACAATAAAATAACAAACAATTAAAATAAATGAATTAAAAATTAACAAACCAATAAAATAAATCAATTAATCTTAAAAAAAACGCCACATTAAAGGAGAAGCCGCCACATGTCGTAGGCGACTTCTCTTTTAATATTTGGTATTATAATATTATAATATTGATGAATAGAATTCTGAAAAGCTTGGGGTGAGTAACTGGTGAAAATTCAATTTCAAAAGCTAATAAAACTAAAATCTTATATTTAACTTATTTAAAATTATAAAATATTAAAACCGAAAGTTTAGAAAAGCTACATGCATTGCCAAACGGACCCTTCCTCCTTCCCTTTCTGTTACTCCTTTCCCCCTACCGTTCCACTACAGTTTCACTGATAATCAACTATTTAAACTTTTATCCAATTAAAAAAATTGTAATTTGAAAATTTAGAACGGTTACTGATAGAGCATATTTAGTAGTCCATAATAGATTGCATTTAGCATAGTTTAGTTGTGAATATTGCATTTATTTAGTTGAATTTGCATTATCACTTGTTGAGTTGGAAGAGTCGGAATCTATGCAATTTTATGGTTAATTTCAGGTAAATGTGGATCCGCCGAGGAATGAGGAGACTCTTGGATGAAGGAAGATTCAAGTTGAGGAAGAAAAGTGAATAGCACGGGAGCGGAGTCGAATTTCGAGAGCCTAAGTGAATAACAAGTCATCAAAAGTTGTCGCCAGATATGCTGAACTTGTTTCGCACTTTCTGGAGGCCTCGGTGGTCCGATTGACTATTATAACTATGCGTTGGAAAGCTCTCTTCGAGATCTACAACTTTCGTGTTCACATCGAGACCAAATTCGAAATGGAAAAATCGCTGTGAACAGTAAAAGCCGCCCCGCGGCCCGAACCTCTGACGAGCAATTTCGCTGATCGCCGGCCGCCCCGCGGCCTGGCCTGGCCGCCCCGCGTCCCGTGCAGTAGCTGAACTTCAATTACGGATTTTACTTAGGGTTTTGTCTAAGTTATTTTGGGCCGATTTTCATAAGACTATTTAAGGCTTTTCTAGTTATTCTTTCATTCACCTTATGCACTTTACACCATTGTTGAGAGCACCGTTGAGCATGAGCAACTAAACTCTCGAGGTTTCGCCTACGATTTGGATCTTTGATTGTTGAATTGTGAGTTTCTTAATCTAGTTCTTATTCCTATTGCAATGTTTCGACTTCTTTGTGCTTAATTGATCGGATGTGTTTTATTCTTTCTGGCCTGATCAACTAGTTAGAGTAGATTCATTCAATTGCTAGGGTTTTGTAGATTCCTCGTAGCGAACCTTAACCCAAGTGGCAATCATATCCCTTTAGGACTCGTAGGACTAATTGGATGTGTAGGAAGTTGAATATATGTTAAATATCGACTCGTAGCTTGATATTGCATGTACCTTGGTTAATTCATATTCTTAATGCTATCTCTAGGTTAAATCTTAACCGTGTTAGGGTTATTTAGAGATAAGGGTTGCTAGGACTCGTAGGACTAGTAATTTACCTAAGATCTGGACAAGGACATTGATAGGAAAAGACAAGAACTAGAGGTTGAAACAAGGATCGAATTCATCAATCGAAGTGACAAATTGTAGGTGAACCTATTTCTCTCCACTGCATTCTAAAACCAATTTCCTTTGTTTGTTTGCTTCCGCTTTGCTAAAAGGCGGATCTTTTCACACTAAAAACTCCCCCAATTTCTCTCTTAGCGATTAGAATTGACACTTGAATTGATAGATTTCCCTGTGGATCGACCTCTTGCTTACACACTATACTAGTTGTGAGTTTGAGTATTCTTTGGCAAGAACAACGACAGGTTTTCCTCTTGTCAAATTTGGCGCTGTTGCCGGGGACTTCTTATCAATTTCTTGTGTTTTTTTTTATCGCTAACTTTTGTATATATTTACATCTAACCCCATCGTGGACCTATCTTACGGTTCACGACACCTTATTGCTAATATTTCCAGATGTTGAAGTTATGGCAGTTTCAGGGAGAATATTTTCACAACTACCTCACAAGAGTGCAAAATTTATTTAACATCCGTTATTCAGAGGCGTGGAAATCCTATGTGGCGGGTTTTGGTGCGATTCGCTTACGTGTAATTTTCTGGTGCAATCTGACCCGAGTTTTTGACACGTCAATTAATGATGATCCAATATATTTAAGCCACGTTGAAAAATGATTTATCCATTTATCCACGTGTCATCCTATGTGTCTATTGATTATTATAATTAATTTTTATATCTTAAGTGGTTATAAATTCTATCATTTAAATTATTAAACTTATCAATATGAGTTGTTACAATTAATTTTTATATCTTAATTCTTTACAAAACCTATCATTTTACCATAAGTTATTTTATAAATATTTTTCCATAAAAATCCAATCAATCATATATATACACACGTACATATCTATTATGAATCTTTTCATGATATCATTTCAACGAGATATACTAATGAAAAAAAAAAATTTAATAAACATTTTATCTAGAAAAAAAATTAAAATTAGATAATTTTATACGAAAAAATGTTAGATTAGTTTTACCACTAATGAAAATTGATTAAATTTTATATAGAGAGAATTAGTTTATATATATTCTATTCAATTATTAAAAAATCACATTAATCAATAGAGATAATTCAAATCAATAAGTGATTATATTTAACAAATTAATAATTAATTTATAAATCCAATTTATGCAAATATTGCTCATGTCCCAAATAATTGTGTTTATCTTTAAACAATCACATTAAACAATAGAAATAATTCAAATCAATAAGTGTTTATCTTTAACAAACAATTAATTTGTAAACCAAATTTATACAAATATTAGATCCATTATACATATTGCTTTGTTTAGCGATAAAATAATTTGATTTTATGAAAAAAATTAGGAAAAGAATAATGAAATTACATCATACAAATTTGAAATTCAATAGATCAAATTTGACATTCAATAAATTAAATTTTACCATTAAATATTCATATATATATATATATATAATCAACCATTCAATATAATTATATCTTTATTTTTCTATAGCAATAATTTAATTTATAGATGTGTGTGATATTAAAGTGTATGTGTATATTTAAGAGAAAGTATGTATTTTATAATATTTTAGCGATTAAAGTTAGTCATTAAAAATTATCACCAATAATTAATTGATAATAAGTAGGAAATCAAAAAGTCAAAAAATAATATTTTATATAATTTTTATGATTTTATACAATTTGTGCATAAATAATAAAAGTCATATAAAAAAAACCGCGAAGATCGCGGGTAATAGGACTAGTATATAATTATTGATCGAGGCTACTTGTTTTTTTCTTTCATTTTGCCTGGTCCGTTGTATGTATGGATCAATGAAAGTTGCCTAATAAATCGATCTCATCCGTTAAATCAAATTAACGGTTAATATTAAATCTCATAGTTAAATCCAATTAAATTAACCACCATCCCCTACCTCTCTCTGTCATGTAAAAATAGAAAATGATGACAAATGAAGTTAATTTGGGGGCTGCACCTGCACCCTCCATGGAGAACTTGTGATCAGATAGATGTTTTCATGAAGCATTCGTCGTTGCTGATAGTTTGGTATTTGGATCTCAGTCAGACAAGTTAAATAGCTTATGAGTGGATTCATTCTTGTATTCTAAAAATTTGATGAAATTGCACATTTCATGTTACAAACATAGAATTCATTTTTGGTTGCAATTCAGTTTTCTGACAGATTTTTCCTTGCATCCGAGTCTAAAGTCTAAACCCATTGGTTATAGTTCCTCGCATCGGATTTGTTATGCAGTTATATTTTTGTTCTGAAATTGAGATTGTTGACGAAATTGGAGCGGTAACTCAGCTCTAATTGCTACATACATTAGATTCTCTGTTAAGCTATGCAATCACAATCTGATATTTTTGAGTTTTTGTTTACTTTATAGTTGGTATTGTTTTCTTCACACCGGATCATCGCTTATGAGGGAGAAAGATCATGACAATGCTTACAACGAGAAAGAGGAGACCTTGCTCGTTAAGATCAAGGTTCTCTTCTTTGCAATAGCTCGGGATCTAACTGGGACAGCTGAGATGCCATTGGAAGTGTCGTCAGGCAGCACAACACCTGACTGTCTAGATAAGATCGCGGACATGTTCCCAGGCCTTGAAGAGATGAGAGGATGCGCGGTGTTGGCCCTTAATGAGGAATATGCATCTGAGTCAACCCTTGTTACAGAAGCAGATTAATTAGCCATCATCCCTCCTATCAGCGGAGGCTAAGGGACCTTGATAGCAGCATCGAAAACTGGCATCACAAAGTAACAATCGTACGTGCTGTGTTTTTGAGCTACACTCGACGTAAGCAAGTGCACCAATCTGATCCTTCAACTCATTTCCCTTGATGACAGAGTTCACAAGCCAATGAAATTAATGGTTTTTTAAAAAAAGAGAAAGAGTTGATGAGTCTACAAGATTGTCATCTATTACCTGGGCTGATGTGATCGGCACAGAACCGGGATGATCTATGAAAAATTGCTTGTCATCTCGAAGATTTGGTGTTATACACATACATTGTTCACTTAGACCACTACCTTTTGTTGATCAGACATAAAACTCCATACTCTTCCATCATCTTTGTATATCAACTTGAAGATGTTTTAAGAACCACAACCAAAGAAGACGTACATTCAACTTCCACCACAGGCCATAGCCCTTGCCAAGGGATACATTTGGTTATTTGTATATTTTCCAACAGGAGTGAGCAATTGACCCTTGATTATTCCCTTTAGAAAACATCCATCCAAGCCTATGAATGGTCTACAACCCTCTAGGAACTCCCCCTAAGCAATATGGCAGAAGACATATATCTCCCGGTCCAGATGGATATCCCCCATAATTTTACATAAAATATTGGCATATAATTGGACCATCATTCTGCAAAACTATAAAAGCTTTCTTTCACTATGAAAATTTATTAAAGCAAATCAACCAAACCTTCATAGCTATTATCCCAAAGGTAGAAGACCAAAAAAATATAAACCATTACAGACCAATTAGTCTCTGTAATCAATCAATTATATATAATAAAGGAGAAGTCGGTCGAGACATATGGCGGATTCTCCTTAAAAGTAGTCACATGAACCAATCACATTTTTTGAAAAAAATAATCAATATATGTACAAGATAAAATTAGATATATCTATTCAATCAGTCAATATATCTATATATGCATAAGATAAAATTTTATTCTAACTCTATTTAATCAATATATCTATATATGCATAAGATAAAATTTGACCCAATTTGATTAGATATGGATATATATTTAGAAGATATTAACGAATTTTAAATACTATATAAGATAAGATTTTACCTAGTATATAAGATAAGATTTTACCTATGTAACATATGTAACCAATTTTAAAAGATATATATAATAGATAAAATAAATGAGAAGTCGTATGTAATATATGGCATCTTCTCCTTATCTTAATAGTAATAAGTAATAACCAATCAAAAATTTTCTTATCTCCACCTTAATCAATTTTAAGATAATAATTTTCATAAGTTTTTAGACATGCATATATTTTGGAATGATTTTACCCAATTTTGTAAGATTTTGATAATAATCATATAAAAGTTTGATAATACTTTCAATATATTAATGAGAATCAATGTTAATTTCTTTAAATTGTGTAACAATTCAAAAGTGTTGAAATAAATTAATTAGCTCTCTGAACGGTATTTATATTAAATTGTAAAAAAACCGCAAACGGTGCGGGTACTGAACTAGTACTATATATAAAGTGATTGCAAAAATCATAGCAAACAAACTAAAACTGATCCTCTCGAAACTAATAAGCCCCTTCCAAGGGGCTTTTGTTGAAGGAAGATCAATTCAAGATAACACCCTAATAGCATATGAAGTCTTTCACACCTTCAATAAACAAAAAGGAAAAAAAGATGGATGACCTTAAAATTAGATATGAAAAAAGCCTATGATAAGATTAATTGGTCATTTATAGAAGCTACCTTGCTCAAGATGGGCTTTCATATAACCTGGGTTAACTGGGTCATGAAATGTCTAACAAATACAACATTCTCTGTATTAGTTAACAACACAGCAGGCAAACAATTTAACCCAAATATAGAAATAAGACAAGGTGATCCTCTTTCTCTTTACATATTTGTAATTGTAATGGAAGGCTTGGCAAGAGAATTACACCAAGAAGCACTAAGGGATGATGCTCTTATTGGTATCAAACTTACAAAAAATGAAACTCCTATACCGTTTCTAACCTTAGCAGATGATAATATCATCTTTACAAAAGCTTCCCAAATAAGTCTTAATACTATTTAAAATATGCTTAATGATTTTTCCAATCGCTCGGGCTTAACTATAAACTATCCTAAAGCTCTATCCAATTCTAAAAAAACCTCAACCCTTCAATTGCAACATCTCTAGCTCTATACCAATATCTAAAACCATTGAAAAATCTCCGGGAATCCCTCTGGTTAATGGTAGAGTAAAAAACTGTGTCTTTGAGGAAGCCATTCAGAACCTAAGGAAACAACTATCAAAATGGAAGTCCTCTTCAATATCTCAAGCTAGAGGAGTGACTCTAATACTGTTAAATAGATGTGATCCGATTCATGTATGTCGGGTATCCAATATTGTTGCTTGGAGAATAAGTTGTCATTTACATTGTTTAGCTAAGTAGTATAAATAGCCTTTACTTTACTTGTAATAGATCAGATTACACAGCAATTACAAAATTTACAAAACACTCTCATTTTGCTCTCCAATGGAACAGTAGCT
This sequence comes from Persicaria maculosa, assembly GCA_963922045.1. NCBI lineage: Eukaryota > Viridiplantae > Streptophyta > Magnoliopsida > Caryophyllales > Polygonaceae > Persicaria > Persicaria maculosa. The sequence continues at coordinate 74,477,898 of OY998254.1, read as the reverse complement.
TGCAGCTACATCTTGAGCTCAGCTCACCTTCCTCATCCAATCTCTCTCGATCTCTTTGTTGTGTCCTCAATTCACTCAGATCTGCACTCCAGTTCGTCAATATGGTATCAGAGCAGGCTCTTATGCTCTAGATTTGTTCGGGATCTGCTCAATTTCTTCTTGGATTGATGGCCGATCGCTCTCCTACACACTCACCAGGATCTGGATCTGTTGCTTCTGATCGACGTCGAGGAACACAGATCACCATGACTGACCTTCAGAATCCTCTATTCATACATCCATCTGATAATTCAGGTATGAATCTCTGTGCAATTCAGCTTGTTGGTGAGAATTATCGACGCTGGAGTCGATCGTTCACCAAAGCTCTCTCAGTGAAGAACAAATTGTGGCTAATTGATGGCTCAATTGCTCGATCTGCTGAGAATGCTCTTCAGTGGGATAGATGTAATGACATGGTGTGTTCATAGCTTTTGAACACTGTCTCAAAGGACATCTATAACACAATTGATGAATATGATATTGCTAGAGATATGTGGCTTGATCTAGAGGAGAGTTATGGTCAGAAAAATGGACCTATGATCTTTGAGATCAAACGAGAAATCCATGAGTGTAGACAGGATGAATCCGAGCTCACTGAGTACTTCACTAAGCTCAAGGGTCTGTGGCGTAGACAATCTGTGATTGTGCCACCTATAAAATGCAAATGTGGAAAGTGTGAATGTGATTTACAGAAACAGGCAGAAGAAGCTGATCTTGAGAATAAGCTAATGACATTTCTCATGGGGCTTCATGAGAGATATGATGGAGCACGAAGGCAGATACTCCTGACCACTCCATTCCCTTCACCTAGCACTGCACACTCACTCCTTCTTCAAGGAGATCAGGGAAAGAAGTTCTCAGACAAGAGATCTGTCAAGCCAGACACTGCAGCTACCACTGCTTTGATGGCTAAGTAGGAAGAAGACAAGCAAAAGCGCCAGGCACTCTCAGTCAGGCAAGATGAGAACAGATACAGGAGAGAAAAGTGTGGCCATTGCTCTGGGAATCACAAGATGGAGAGGTGCTGAGAGCTGGTTGGATATCCCAGTTGGCACTCAAAGAGTAAGATCAAACCTCAAACTACTCGGCCAAACGACTATGAGCAGGGAAAAAGGTTTGGTTACTCACAATCTCCTAAAGCAAATGCAGCAGTGAATACCACACAAGAGTTTACACAAGCCAGTACAAATGCTTTGAACTCTGATCACCAGAAGCTGCTTGGATCTCTTATCTCACTTCTTAGACAGGCAGACAACTCCACACATGAATCTCACCTTGCAGGTAAACTTTGTTTCAATGCTTCTAAAAACAGCAAATGGTGGATCATGGATAGTGCAGCCACTGACCACATGACCTCTTATTGGAGTATCCTTGTGAATCCCATGCCCATACCAAATCCTTCTGTCATTAACTTTGCTGATGGCAGCTCTTGTCCAATTACACATATTGGCTCAATTCAATTACCAAATCTAACTCTCACTCATGTTCTTTATGTCCCTTCATTTCACTTTAATCTTCTATCTTTACCAAAGTTGGCCAGAGATCTCATATTCCATATTGAACTCACATATGATTTCTGTGTTGTCCAGGACCAAGCAAGGACGAGGATGATTGCATTTGGTAGGTACTTTCAAGGCATGTACTACATGGATCCAACAACCTGTGGAGTAGCCCCCAGTGACATACCTCAGTTAAGACCTTCCAGCTTTACATCTATGTCCTCTTTACCTTTGTTTTTACCTAAAGACAAATCTATTTTGTCAAATAACACTGCCTTGTGGCACTTGCGTCTTGGACATGCTCCAATTGTGAAGTTAAAACATGTTCCAGCTATTTCAAATGATATAAAACTCAGTTTTGATCATGATTGTCTTGTGTGTCCTTTATCTAAGCATACAAAATGCTCTTTTCCATCAAGTACATCTACTGCTGATCATATCTTTGAGTTACTTCATTGTGATGTGTGGGGACCTTATGATGCTCCTATAAGAGAGGGATACAGATTCTTTCTTACCATTGTGGATGATAAGAGTAGAAGTGTATGGGATTTCCTAATGAGACACAAAAGTGAAGTTATATCCCATTTACAATCCTTTATCCCACTCATCCAAAACTAATTCAATGCCAAAGTTAAAACCCTGAGATCTGACCTAGGCACTGAGTTTCTAAACTCAGCTATCTCCCATTTCCTCCAAACCCATGGAATTGTGCATCAAACCACCTGCACCTACACACCACAACAAAATGGAAGGGTTGAGAGACGCCATAGATACCTTCTTGAGGTTGCCAGATCCTTTATGATCCAATCTGGATTGCCTATCCAATTCTGGGGAGAAAGCATCCTAACTGCAACCTACATTATCAACAGGTTACCCAACCCTCTCATCCACCACAAAACACCCTATGATATCCTCTACAAATCCTCACCCTCTTATGAACACCTTAGAGTGTTTGGTTGCATGTGCTTTGCCTCTACAACACATGATCCTCACAGGAAGAAGTTCCATGCTAGATCTGATCCCTGTGTGTTTGTGGGGTATCCATATGGGATTAAAGGTTACAAACTCTACAATTTAAAAACTCACAAGTCTATGATCAGCAGAGATGTCAGATTCCTTGAGCACATCTTTCCCTACAAACTCTACTCTGACCACAAGACTGAGACATCTTACCCAGCTACTTTCATTGAGTTTGTTGATCACAATTTTCCCATGGACTATGTCTCCTTTGATCACTCATCTGTCTTCATGGATTCCCCTAACCTCTCTAATCAGCAGCCTGCATCTCATGCAGGCTACACCTCTGTCACCCTCTTTTGATGACACCAGTCACCCTCCCATTCCACCAAGGCAATCCACCAGAGACCACAAACCCCCTTCTTGGTTAAAGGACTATGTGTACATGGCTTCAAAGGACTCATCAAATGTGTCATCCTCATCTGCAGCTAACCACCTCTATCCCATTTCTTCCTATTATTCTTACACTGCTTGTTCTCCTTCTTATCAAGCCTTTCTAGTCACTGTTGCTAACTATTCTGAACCTGCATCTGTTGAGGAAGCATTAACAAATCCTACTTGGTGTGAGGCTATGCTGTTGGAACTTAATGCTCTAGAGAGAAATGGCACTTGGTTGATTCAACACTTGCCTGAAGACCAGTCCCTAGTCACTTGCAAGTGGCTGTTCAAGCTGAAATATAACAGTGATGGGTCTCTGGAAAGGCACAAAGCCAGATTGGTGGCTCGGGGATTCACTCAAGTGGAAGGAATTGATTACTCTGAGACATTTGCTCCAGTAGCCAGGATGATCACAGTAAGGACTCTACTTGCTGTTGCTTCTGCTCAGAACTGGCCACTGATTCAGATGGATGTGGCTAATGCTTTTCTTCATGGTGATTTGGAGGAGGATGTGTATATGACACTTCCTCTTGCTTATTCATTTCTCAAGCGTCTACAGGCTTCCAAACTGGGGGAGAATGCTCATGCTCATTGCCCTCAGGGGGAGATATATGATGAGGTCAATGGTTCATCACTTGTTTGCAAACTCAGGAAGTCTCTCTATGGGCTAAAGCAAGCTCCAAGACAATGGTTTGCAAAATTCTCAGGAGCTATGCAAGAAGCAGGCTATATTCAATCTAAAGCAGATTACTCATTATTCACAAGGAAGAAAGGGCAATCATTCATTGCTTTACTTGTGTATGTTGATGATATGGTCATTACTGGGAATGATCAAGCTGAAATCAACAATCTCAAGAGACATCTGCAAAGCAAGTTCCAAGTGAAAGATCTTGGTGAAATGAGATACTTTCTAGGGATTGAGATTGATAGGACTTCTGAAGGAGTGATTCTCAACCAAAGGAAGTATACAATGGAGATGCTAGAGGAAGCAGGGATGAGCAATGCAAAGCCTCTCAGCAGTCCTCTTGACACTCATGAGAAACTGACTAAAGAGGGGGAGAAGACGAAGAATCCACATCTATACAGACGTCTTGTTGGGAAGTTAATATATCTGACTGTAAATCGACCAGATATCTCTTACAGTCTTCAAATTCTAAGTCAGTTTATGCAAGAGCCATGCATAGATCACTGGAAGGCTATCAAGCACCTGATGAGATACATCAAAGGAGCTCCTGGACAAGGTCTTCTACTAGCTAAGAACTCTGATCTAAAACTAAGTGCTTATTGTGATGTTGACTGGCAGTCATGTCCCATGACTAGGAAATCCCTTACTGGCTTCTGTATCTTCCTGGGGTCATCTCTTGTCTCATGGAGGACAAAGAAACAGTCATTTGTTGCTATGTCAACTGCAGAATCTGAGTACAGAGCTATGGCAGCCACATGCTGTGAGATCACTTGGTTGGTGGCACTACTGAAGGATTTAAATGTAATGCAGAAGGGCCCTATAAGTCTCTATTGTGATAATCAGGCAGCCTTGCATATTGCAAAGAACCCAGTGTTCCACGAGAGGACAAAACACATTGAGGCCGATTGTCATTTAGTAAGAGACAAGGTAATGGGCGAAGAAATTGAAGCTCAGTATGTCAATACAAAAGATCAGCCTACAGATCTATTCACTAAGGTCATCTCTATTGATCAACACAGGAAGTTTCTAATCAAGCTTGGAGTTGTAAATCAGTTTATCAACTCTAAGCTTGAGGGGGAGTGTTAAATAGATGTGATTCGATTCTTGTATGTCGGGTATCCAATATTGTTGCTTGGAGAATAAGTTGTCATTTACACTGTTTAGCTAAGTAGTATAAATAGCCTTTACTTTACTTGTAATAGATCAGATTACACAGCAATTACAAAATTTACAAAACACTCTCATTTTGCTCTCCAATGGAACAGTAGCTTGCAGCTACATCTTGAGCTCAGCTCACCTTCCTCATCCAATCTCTCTCGATCTCTCTGTTGTGTCCTCAATTCACTCAGATCTGCACTCCAGTTCGTCAATAAATACAATCAAATTTGAGTTCAAAAACCAACTATATATCTAATGCAGAATTTCTTGCTACCAAAGGGGATACTCCATCAATTGGACCAAATAAATAAAAATTTCTTCTGGAATAAATTAGAAACAGAAAGATACACTCCACTAATAAGCTGGGACGCCATATGTAAACCAAAAATTAATGAAGGAGGTCTTGGAATCAGAAAAGCGGAATCTTTAAACGAAGGATTACAAATGAAACTACTTTAGAAAATTCACACAGATAATAATAGCATTCGGGTTAAAATAATTAAAGAAAAATACCTACATTCTTCAAATATAAATGAAAGAGATAATCAAAACACATCTTGGCAATTTGGGAGACTACTATCCTTAAGGGAAAAAAAATCAATAAAGGCCTACATTGGATAATAGGAAATGGTGACCATATAAATGTTTGGAAGGACCCTTGTATCAAAAACATTACTTAAGAACAGTATCCAAATCTAGAAGATCCAAACATGAAAGTAGCACAACTATTAAATAATAAAAAACAGTGGAATTTACCTTTTCTTCAGAAACTATTTCCAAATAATATTATACAACAAATAATGCAAATACAAATCCCAACCTGGGACAATCAGGATAAGCTGATTTGGAAATTTGAAACTGATGGCATATTCTCAACAAAATCAACAAGTTGTTTGAACAATGATGAAAATACACAAATGCCCAATGACATAAAATGGATGTGGAGAACCAACCTGCCACCCAGAATTAAGACTCTTCTATGGAAAATATTAGTGGACAGATTTCCAACTAGCAAAGATTAAATGAATACTATAATAAAGTTTTGGATCAATGCTCCCTCTGTCATTTCCAAAATGATCGAGGACGATACACACTACTAAACTGTCACTTTGTCAAAAATGTTATAGCTCAATATGAAATAATTAGTGGTAAGATCTTTCTTACCCAGACTGACAATAATAAATCAATATATGACCTCATAAAAATAAGACTATCCACAATGGTTTTGCCTATAATGTATACATTTGCACAAGATGTGTAAAAATACACCTAACTTTTTGGTATTTTGCTTCAATGGTCAAATGTGTATTTTTTTACACACCATTCAAATACAATTAATTTAAAACAAAAAAGAAAAAAAAATACACCAATAATATTGTCTTGCTTTCATAGGGGAGGTGATGTGCTCTAATTTGCACATTACATGCTCAAATGTGCATATTTGGACACCCCAAAAGCAACCAATGGAGATACAAAATGGCTAAAAAATACACATTTAGACATTTACACACAACCATTGGAGTTAGTCTAAATATAGATAAAAATATAATTCAAGATTTATGATTTATATGGCAATCGATATGGGAAGTTAGGAACAATTTTATCTTTAAGAATACAGCTCCTCCCCCACCAACAATATTAGCTCACACAATCATCACTAATATTAAAAATTGGAATACTGATCTAGACCCAATTATAAAAATCGTCCAATCAAAAAGGAGGAAAGCTAAACGAACCAAACACCCGAGTCTTATCTATAAGATTAATATAGATTGCTCGGTTAAGTCCACAGACACTTGTCAAGTGGGGAGAGTCATTCGTGACTCTAAGAGTAACATAATAGATGTATTCTTCCAAAATACATATAAAGGTTCGATTATACAGACAGAGACAGAAGCAATCATTGTAGGAATGCAACAAGCAATCAGGAAAGGAATTCAGAATGCCATCATTGAAGGTGACAATCAAACTCTAATCAAGGCAATCAGAAGAGAACACAACACTCCGTGGGAGATTATCTCTCAAGTCGAGAAGATCAGGCATATGGCTAGCTCTTTTGATAATAATATTCAACTTACTCATTGTTTTAGGGAAGCCAATAAGGTAGCCGACTATATAGCAAGGAAATGTATCAATTGTAATAGGCCTACTTTCCCTCGTAATATATAGGGATCTATACTCAATCATTCTTAAGGATAATCCTGGTAGTATGCTGCGGTTTCTGTAGCATATTCCAAACGTTTGTATACTGTAATAATAAAAAAAAACCTCTAGAACCCCTTCCTCAAAGCATACATAAAATCTCTTAAATTAAGGTGTGGGTGTTTGACTAATACCTTTATACTCAACCTCAAAGTCAACATGACTTCCTGAATTTCCCACCAACAAAGCCTTGCAATTCCAATTTCTTCTTCATCCTTCATTTTGCCCTCTTGCACTCGCTTTTAGAGACATGAACCTCCTTTTGGTAAAAAATCATATCCTGGATATAGCTTGGCTTTAATCCCAGATGACTGGAAATCAACGTCTCAAAAGCTTCAGCAATCCAAGGTGCACCAATTCTCGAAAGTTTGAAAACTTTTGAGCATTTATGCTCGTCAACATAAGTTTTTACCATGAAGTATTTCTTACCGTGAGCATTTTCTTCGGAAGCAAACTAGGGCTGTTCATCGGCTCAAAACCGATCCGAACCTGGCCAAACCGAACCGATCCGAAAACCGAAATTTCCAAAAACGTAAACCGAAAACCGAACCGAAATTAATAGGTTTGGTTCAGTTTTTAGCCGGTTTGGTTTCGGTTCGGTTCGGTTATGAACCTAAGTGAACCGATTTTATTTATGCTTTTTTTAGGTGAGCTACCAAATACCAATAGGGCAATCGGAGAAAAAAAAAATTTGTATATAGCAAATAGTAGCTGAGCAAACAGCAAAAACGCACAAATGTGCAAACAGTGTCAATATAAGTTATATAACCACATTTAATCTAATCCATATGCATAAAGTACTATCAATTCAAATAGATAACAATGTTATTTAGACCATAGAAAAATATGACTGAAATGAATAAAATGGCTGATTAAGTAACCTTTGTCATTATATATTACATTTTAAACTTTATGGATTATTGCATCTTCTTCAATGCTAGCACCTTTTATATTTGAATTTGCTGATCGAATCTGGGGATTTGATGAGTGTATTGATCCAAGTTTAGAACCCATGAACAGGGTAGAAAAAACCCACACAAAAAAATTGTCAAATTCTAGCAGAATAAAAAGCTAGAGTATAAATTAAAATGCAGCAAATGTAAATTAAAACATTAAAAAAATCGCTTTTTACTCGGTTTAACCGAACCGAGTCCAAACCGAACCTAAAACCGAAAATGAAAATTCCTTGAACCGAAAACCTAAACCGAAACATACTGGTTCGGTTAGGTTCCGGTTATTTTGGTTTGGTTCGGCCCAAAAATTCGGTTCAAACCGGATTTGAACAGCCCTACATCCAAGGGCATCCGGTTGCTCTATGATGAACGGTTTTTAGTCGCCTAAACCGTATCAAAATAAATCCGAACCTACCTAACTAATGTAGTGTGGTAAGCACGAGTCGATCCCACAGAGAATCAAGTTATTTCTAAGTTAAGTTTATTTACCAATTAAGAGAACAAAAGGGGGTTTTGGTGATTGAAAATAAGAAAGAAAAGAAAATAAAGTATAAACAAGTTAATGGAGATAATAATTAAGGAATTGGTTTCATCTACAAATATCCACTTTAATTTGACTAGTTGATCCTCGATTCTGCATCAAGTTCTCTTTTCATCCTATTATTGTTCCTGTCCTGATCTTGTGTAAATTACTAGTCCTACGAGTCCTAGTAACCCTTACTAATTAGATAACCCTAACACGGTCAAGATTTAACCTAATAGTAGCATTAAGATTAAGGATTAACCAGGATACATGCAACACCAAACTACGAGTCAGTATTTAACATGTAATTGATTCTCTACACACCAGTTTAGTCCTACGAGTCCTAAAAAGGCATGATTGCTACTATGGATTAAGGTTCGCTACGAGGAATCTACAAAATCCTAGCAATAATCTCAACTAGTTGTACAGACTAGAAGAAATCAACAATATTCGCAAAAGAATCAATACGAATCAATAGGAATAGAACAAGAATAGAAATCTCACAACTTTATCAAACCAAAGCTTCAATTCATAGACGAAACGGAAGAGTTTAGATCTCCATAAAAATAAGACAAAACAAAAGACAATTAGGTTTTGGGTTAAAATAAGTCAGTCGGCCACCGTCTCTCGGCATAAGCCGTATGAATGAATTTTATATATAGTATATGAAAAACCTAAGCTATCTTAAATATTATATAATAAAATATATTTCTATCTATCTAACTCTAAGTTACGCAGCCGCCGAAGTCCAATTGCACCATGTGAATTTAACGCAGCAATCCCGTGGGCTCTAACTGGATGAACCGGCCCAAACGAGTAAACATGCCCAACGATCAGCTCCACCAGTCCGGCCATCTTTAGCTTAATTAGGCATCCATCTTCTTATTTGCAAAATAATCCCCATAAATTATGATCAGTCCCCAAAATCATACGATCCAACCTAAAAATACCTGAAATATATAAAAACACTTGTGTAGACTCCGAAACCCAAATAATACAAACTAACTATAAAATATGTAAAATATGCATAAAAATAAGCTAACATAGTATGTAATTACATGACTAAATTAGACCCTATCACTCTACATTGTAGGTTTTGTTGGGCAAAGAGGTTTCATGGTCAACTGGAATGTGTATTATCCCTATAGGGTCTTTTTTGAGTTATTTAGTCAAACCAACGATTCGTTATTGGAGCAGATAGCAACTTTCATCAGACATGCGTATTTTTTTTAACAATGGATTTACATCTTTCATGAATGGAAATTTTTTGATGTAGTGAGGGTTTTCGTTGCCCAAGCACTTATTTGTTGGGGAGAAACTAATCGAATTCTTTTTTCTCTGACAGATGGTCAGAACTTCGGTCTTCCCGTTCCGTCATCTGACTTATGTTCTTCATGTAGCATTCAGACCGAACTGCTGCTGAATCCATGGGCAGGTAAGAGACAACATGGCGAACCGAAACCTTAGCTCGGTTGATGCCCACGGTCGAGTCTCGATGTGTAGCTGCCTTTAATCCCTTTAGGCTCATTTTTGACGTAGTCCAAATATGTTTTCTCATTCAAGCTATATTTTCTCAAAGCTCTTCTACATTGATGATGATCTTTGAACACTAACCCCACCGATAAAACAACATCACGAGCACTTTCATCATATCTTGCCCTATGAGATTTCCTCCTTTCCAGCACTTTTTCACCATCTTCATCGATCTGAATCTGAATACAAGCTTCCTATATCAGAGTTGTCTAACCCAACATCATCTTCACCACGATCGGAATTATCAGAAACTAATTGACCGTAGTCTTCTCTTGCAATCTTTGTCTTCATCTTAATTCGATCTAATCTTTCCTTTAGCTCCCTGCATACTACTAGACTCTGGCCAAGTGGAAGGGTTGTCTTCATCTTAATTCTCATCATTTTCTTCATCCTTGTGATCCTCAACAAGTTCACTAGCTCTAACATTATCGCCAAGAATATGTGTAGTCTCATCGATTGCTTGCTCGGAATGCTCGATATATACTACAACGTTACCTCCTCCTAAAATACCACATGCCACACCATATCAAGTGTGTTGTCATTATCGATCATGAAGCTCTCTTAAACCCTCACTAAGGGGTACATTCGGAACACGGTAGTATATAGTTTTTCACATCTCTATTCTTTTACCAAATATCTTCTAGTGCATCAGTAATGCGCGCTCCAACAAGTCACAAAATCTTCATCAACTCTTACTAGGTGCACCTTATAATCAATATATATATATATATATATATATATATATATATATATATCTTACATCAAGACTCCTCACAAATATACCACTGTGGTGCATGTATGGTTATGCTTACTACTTTCACCATCCGCCATTTGAAATAAAATCTAAACGTTTCATTTCGTAATCAAGATTCAAAAAGAAGTGTAAATGCATGAATCATGTGGGAGGCATCTCATAAAGGGAACACTGTTTTTCCATGTGACCAACAAATCATGTGGGAGCTAGGCAGAAATGACAGAGAGAGAGCATCCCAACGGTACTGGGGTGCCCTAAAACTTGTCCATTTTCTATAAATAGCAAGTGTTGTACAACAACACTTTATGAGCTTTGCAATAACATCAAGTGTAATAAATGTGTGTGCGCTTTGCCTGTACGTGTGCATGAACTACCTTCATTAACTAGCTTTTGTTGGTCGACCGACTGGTGAAGGGCAATGACTACTCCCACCCACCCGAATCTCGCGGCACCACCTCCGCCGCCAACTGCCCTTCTCCAACTACCGGTTACTACATCGCCCGTCTCTCTCAATAAAGATCCTCTAATTCACTCCTTGCATCACTCCTTACACCACAAAATTATTTTACTTTAAAATATATCTTTAAAAAAATTAAAAAATAATTATATTCACATTTTAAACATCTATATTTATATGTTTATAAACTTTTATTTTGAAAAATGATGTTTTGCAACTTTGTATAAATTAAAAAGATAATTTTTTGCAAAATCTATTTTTAAAATTTTTCAAAACATTATTTTTCAAGATAAAAGTTTATAAATATAGTTATTTAAAATGTAAATATAATATTTAAATTTATTTTAAATATATATTTTAAATTAAAATAATTTTGTGATGTAGGAAATGGTGTAGGGAGTGAAGTAGAAGATCTTGATTAACTCTCTTCATGCAAAGAAGATCCTCTACGTCACATTTGGTGCTCCACCCCTACTCCACATATTCATTTTAATATTTACTTAATCTTAAAAATAAAATTAAAAATTATATTTATATTTCTAGCATTTGATTTTATATATTTATAAAATTTTATTTTAAAAAATCATATTTTAAAATATTTTAAAAATAAAAAAGAAATATTTTACAAAATATAATTATTAAAAATTTTAAAATATGAATTTTCAAAATAAATTTTTATAAACATATACAATTTGAGGCTAGGAATATGAATATATATATTTTAAAATTTTTATAAATTAAATAAATATCAAAATAAATATGTGTAGTAGGGAGTGGTGTAGGTAAGGATGTAGAGAACTGCTCTTCATGTGCAGGTTGGATTAGCAGATGAGATCTCCTACAACACCAATGTACTCCCCTCCCTACATCACAGAAATATTTTAACATTTATTTTATCTTAAAAGAAATTTAAAAATTATATTTATATTACTAACATCTATTTTTATATATTTATAAAATTTTATTTTGAAAAATCATGTTTTAAAATTTTTAATAATTGTATTTTGTTAAATATTGCCTTTTTAATTTTTAAAAATGGTAAAACGTAATTTTCGAAAATAAAATTTTATCAATATATAAACATAGATGTTAATAATATAAATATATTTTTTTAAGATAAAATTTATGTTAAAATATTTCTGGGGTGTCGGGAAGGGAGTAGAGGGTGATGTAGAAGATTTGCACTGCTTGGATTAGGGGAAGAATAAAAACCAAACTCTTTTAATCAAAATAACAAAAAAAAAATCCATAAATAGTCACACTTTGCACAAATCCACTTCTTTTATTTTTAAATAAAATTTTATAAATATATAAAATTTTATTTTTGTAAATTTTTTGAAGATAAAATTTATGTTAAAATATTTTTGTGGTGTCGGGAGGGGAGTAGAGGGTGATGTAGAAGATTTGTACCGCTTGGATTAGGGGAAGAATGAAAACCAAACTCTTTTAATCAAAATTACAAAAAAAAAAATCCATAAATAGTCCCACTTTGCACAAATCCACTTCTTTTATTTTTAAATACATCAAAACGTACTACTATTTATTTGTCATACTTTACAAATTAAAATAACTTTTTAATTTGAAATTACATCAAATTACACCCATGTTAATATGTTATCCTTAATTTATCAAAAACAAAAAATAACCATAGCTTAGAATTCATGTAATTTTAAAATTGGAGTTGTATTGAACATAGTTCGACAAACAAATACTGGTTTGGATCTATTTAAAATACTGTATAAAAGGTGGATTTATGTATAAAGTACGATTAATTATGGATTATTTCTATAATTTTTATAAATAAATTTTATTTTGAATATTACTATAATTAAAGTTTAAAGATTTGTATTATTTTAAGTCAAAATTTCATGAGTTGTATTATATTTAGTTGATTTTAAAGTTCATACTCCTTCCGTTAAAAAATATAAGTCCTTGTCAAAAGGAAATGAGTCATTGATAAATTGATAATTAATAAGATTTTATTCTTCAAATAATAGGTTTAGAGATTTCTTTTTCTAGATAAAATATTTATAAAAAAACTTAAGGTAAAATGATAAGATTTGTAAGATATGAGGTTGGATATTTATAATAAAAATTAATTTAATCATTGATTAAAATGGGCACATAGGACGACACATCTATAAATAGATAGAGTTATCGTCTAACGTGGCTTAAATTTATTGAATAATCATTAAATGACGTGGTAAAAAAATCCGGTTTAGATTGCACCAAAGAACGACACGTAAGCGAATTCGATTAGAGCCCGCCGTACATGATTTTTACGTCTATGTTTTTAGTATTTTATATTTATATATTAATTGATTGATTCATTTGAAACGTGTTAAAATCATAACGGGAAAGATGCGGTGCCTTGATTGAGTCGAAGAGGTGGGCAACGATATGGGGGACCTCAATTGTTGGGTTGGTTATGTTATAGAATCCATACGTACGGTACGGACACTAGCACTTAATTTGCTCTTATATTTGATGGCTAACCTCTTCCTTTAGAGAAAATGATATTAAATATACCAAAACATTTCACCCTTTGTAAAAATATTACCCCCTTCTAAAATGTGGTAAATATGAAAAAGTGCGTTTTTTTTTGCAAAACTAACAGGTTATGGTGACCTTTTTGGCAACATTTATATTGAATATATTTAGAAATAACTTTTTTGGCAATATATATGTGATATATATTCTGTTTACATTTTCATTTATATAATATATATATATATATATATATATATTCAAAAATCCTATGGTAATAATTTATTTCATTTTATACTAGCAATTTTTTATAATTTCAAAATTTTATTTTTAATTTCTTAAAAAAAATATACGCCATGACGTGAGAACTGTACTAGTTTTTTTTTAAAAAAAAAACATATATTCATGCAAACATAAGGATAGTCCACGTGATAAACGTATGAATTCTATAGGTGGGTGGGGACATATTCGATTTTTTTTTTATCAGCCACGAGGTGAGGCCCTCCTTAATTCTTCACGTGTATCTCGCCCAACCCACCTAATTTTCTGGTGGAGCTAAGCAGAGCGGATTTGTTAGGGGTGGACACAAATCACGTAAATTTCGGTCACGTCCCGTAAAAATTGTGCAGGACGTAACACGGGACGATCCGTTTTAATCCCGCATATCCCGTCCCGCGCCCCGCATATATATAAATATATAGATAAATAAAATAATATAAATATATATATATTATTATGTTATACAATATGTATATTATACCTAATATATAGTATATATATTAAATATATACTATATGTATATTATAGTATACATATTAAATATACAATATGTACAATTTTTTTTCCATGAAAGCAACAGTGGGCATATATATATATATATATATACACACACATTGGACGTAATGCTCTTTTTTTTCTTGAAAGCAAAATGTGGGTTCCTCGTCATTAAAAAAAAATAAAAATAGTGGCTCTATATATACACACATATTGTAATTCTCATCGATATGTATGTTTATACCCTATACGTAATACTCATCAGTGTGTGTATACAGACACACATATCTATGTATATAGGGGAACTCGTAAAATATAAAAAAATTATAGATTTATATATGTTATGTCTTTGAAAATCATAAAATATACATGAAATTTTTTATTTTTATATAATCGTTTTTATTTGAGGGACAAGGCACGTCCCGTCCCGGTCCCGCTTTGGTCCAGCAAAATTACGCGGGACGACTCCGTCCCGTCCCACGCCAATTCTAGGATCTGTTCCTCTTTTCTCCATGTCTTCCAGTATCTTCTCACAAAATCACACCCTTTACTTTTTTTTTTTTTTTGGAAATTTCGCGTGGTGCCCCCCTCAGGTAAAGCCTTTTTCGCGAGGTATCCAAAAGTTTGACATATTTCGCCAAATGCCCCTCGAGTTTATATTTTTTTTTGCCTCATGCCCCTCCGTCACTCTCTTCACATTTCCGTTAAAAAAAAAAATGACAAGACCTACCTCCATGGATTGATTGTTCGTCGACTGCTAACCACCAGGAGCCCCGACTGGAGCAAGGAAAAGCCTCTATTTCTATCAACCTAGCGTCTTCGTGAATGAGATATGATCTCTGTTCCTCTCTCTCCTCTTGTTCTTTGGAAATCTTTGCTCCGGGGGTCGATTTCTTGTTGTCTTCATCTTCATTGCTGATGGATCTGGCCCCCAATCTCGCTCAGTTTTGACATATCTTCGATTTCAAAATTGGATGCAATATGCCGGTCTTTCTCGATTCCCCTATTGACTTCACTTTCCCTCTGACGTAGCTTTCCACTCAATTTCTAGAGGTTTTTTTTGGTACGTGTTTGTGTGTGCTCTTCCCCTCTTTCAATTCCGCTCAGTTTCTAGGGTTTTTTTAGTTTACATGATCTGAATTTGCATTTGATTTGAGATTTGGAGTTGTTTATGTTCTTGTTGTGATGCTTGAAATGTAGTATCATGTAGTATCATGCTTAGGACTTGCACTTATGAATGAGCACCCCTATTTTTTATGCGTTTGAAAAGAGAACGGTCGTTATCTGTGAGTCCTAGAGTATTTTGCTAGGGTCATATGATAGCCCAGCACCATCGGGTTTGTCCTGAGTCATTGTATCCTTATATGTGACGATATGATAGTCCAGCATCATCGGGCTTGAGCATGATGAGTATGATGATGATATGATGATTGATTTGATATGTGCACTTATATATACGATGATGGATATGCTATAACATCGAACTGGCCAGTGTGTGCATGCCCTAACGGAAAGTGGGGTAGACGTAGGAGAGGTATATGCCACATGGCATTCTTTGGGCGCCTTTACTGTCTTTCTACACTTATATTATATCCTGATAAAACATGTCTTGCGTGTTTAAATTCCGTACTGCATTAGAACATCCTTTATTCTAGGTATAAGCGTATTATATGTCCTCATCGAGGTCTTTAGGGCCCGCATGCGTCTCTGGGCCTGACATCGTGGATAGACTTAGGTACCCGCCCTTTTGCTGCTCTGTGCTTCTATGGCGAGGGATCCTCCTATAGGCGAAAGCGAAGAACCGGACTGACCCGCTAATTCGGCTTAAGTATTATTTGATTATGATTTCGGCTTTGACCCGGCTCCGCCATGGCAAGTTGTACTTTACTTTCGCTTTTTGTTCCATTTTCCTTAAACGAATTTCCGCGACTTAGACCTTAGGACAGGTTAAGGGTACCCAACGACCCTACAATTGTTTGGGGTTTGAAATCCCCGCTTGAAACACTAATGTTTAAGAGGTTTTAAACCTCGACCCGTACCTGGATTGCAATATCGGAACAAAGGTATCTGACCTTCGAAACGTAACCTGGGTATCTATATCCGAGCCGTTACAAAGTTGGTATCAGAGCGAAGTTGTGCAATTCGGGTACGCAAGGGTCGAGTGTATGTTTTGAAAACCGGCCACGAATTTCAAGGACTTTTGAAAAGGATTTAAAAAGGGGCAAAATGAATTTAATATGCCTAACACAATTGGACTAAGTATGAACTCGGCTTATTAAACATGATGAAAACAAACAAAGGGGATCGAGTGGGTAGAAAAAGCGTTAAGCCATCCTTAATAGATGTAGTTGGGAATGGGTAGGCGAAATATTAGCTTATTCTTTATAGATGGGCCTAGAAGACTACAAGGAATTGCACCACGGTGGTTGGAGTGGCAAGTTAGGTAGAGATCGTGAGGTAATTGCCCCTCCGGTCAGTCGCTCCTTGAAGAGTGGCATTAGATAGCTTGACGTGTTTTATATCAATTGGGTCTGAGGGCGATCTCCCTCGAAGGAGATCGTTATAATTGTCATTGACCGATTCTGTGCTGACACTACTAGAATTCTGCAATTAGACATCATATGATTTAAGTCTATCATCAAATCAACAGATGTGAAATTAATTTATGACATCAATAATTTTTTTTTGTGATGTTTAAAACGGTTTACACAATGGTCAAATTTTTAGACAGATGTGAAATTGTTAATTCGATAAAAGGCATAAAAGCGGGAAAGGGCGGGATTAAAACACTTAGAAACTTTTCGTAGCCCGGGCTTCCAAATTTGAAGGTACGCTTAAAAAAAATTGGAGCCTTCTCTCTCTCCTCACTCCCTCTAAACACGTTCTACTCTCTCAAGACCCGAGCCCCCAAATCCCGAACTTCTTCATCGACCATCTCTCTCCAGATCCTCCATCTCCG
This sequence comes from Persicaria maculosa, assembly GCA_963922045.1. Taxonomy (NCBI): domain Eukaryota; kingdom Viridiplantae; phylum Streptophyta; class Magnoliopsida; order Caryophyllales; family Polygonaceae; genus Persicaria; species Persicaria maculosa. The sequence goes on along the minus strand of OY998254.1, from coordinate 74,460,480 downwards.
ATCATCTCTCTCCGGTGACCGTCCTCCTCGGTTCAGTGCTCCTCCTCGCTATCGTCTTCCTCCCTCCAGTCCTTCTGCTCGCCGGCCACCCGCACAATCTCCTCACCTCCTCATCGATGCCGCCTCCCTCCCTCTAGATCCGAGATCTCCTCCTCCTCGCCGGCCACTGACATCATCTGTTCACCTCCTTCTCGCCGGCATCTCCCTCCCTCCAGATCTGAGATCTTCTTCTGCTCGCCGGCCACCCACACCCTCTCCTCACCTCCTCCTCGACGTCGTCTTCCTCCCTCCAGATCTGAGTTTTCCTCCTTCTCGCTGGACATTCACACCCTCTCTTCATCTCCTCATCGCCTCCATCTGCCTCCCTCCTCACCACCTCCAAAGATGCTCGCTAGGTTTTCCCCTTCTCCCTTTCCGCTCTACCAGGGATTAGCCAGGGTTAGATTTATTAAATGATTTCCAATTTCTTATTTTGGATGCTAATTTTTTCGTTTTTGATTCATCTGCTAGGATATGGTTTTTGATGTCGAAACGAAGGTTGTATTGCATACTGAGATGGCAAAGAAAAATGTTTTTATCAAGAGAGGTTAGTTTTTTAGTTTCACTTGTTAGTGAGCTGTGTGATTCAGAATTGCTCAGTCTGAAATTTTGATGAGCGTTGCGATGAATGTGTAATCTGTGGATTTTAAATGCTTGGTGGGAGGCAATGAATAATTGAGAAGATGCATGAAACTACGTGACATTAATCCTGCAGCTCTACATTTGCTTATTCTATGGTACTATCATTATCCTTTCTGAAAGTAGGGCATTTAGGTCTAGTACCAAGAGCTATGATTTGGAGATAACTAGTTATAATTATGAAACCACTACAAAAATTCTGGGTAAACAATTAAAAAAACTTCCAAGAGATGATAAAATGGATAAAAAGATATTAACTTGGGTGCAATACATCAGTATCATTATGCTAATTGTTTAATTGGTATTGTTAGGAATATATTCATAGGGTTGGACGGACAGCTCGTGGGGAAGGTGCAAAGGGCAACGCACTTGTTTTCCTGATTCCAGAGGAGCTCCAATTTCTTAGCTATTTAAAGGTGGGAATATTTTAGATTTCTCTAAAGTGGCTAAATTAAAATAAGAAAGGAGGAGGAAGCTAATGCATATGGATGTTGGATACTAAATTAATCACGAGTATTCACATATTTGCCTAAAAGCAGAATTGATTGAGGACTAAAGCCTGATGGGCACGGACTAATTCATTAAATTTGGGTTCAGATTGTTGACACTAGAATGTAAAATTTTATATTCGTATTTTGCTTTATATCACAAGTGTGGTATCTTATTTTTATGACATGCTGGCCTGTTCTTTGATTTCAGAAGGAAAAAGTACCGGTGAAGGAGTATGAATTCGACCCGAGGAAAGTGGTTAATCTGCAATCCCAACTGGTATTTCCTCTTCTCTGCACAATAGGCTCTACTCTTGATTTTATAGTAGCATTGCTAACTTTTAACAACTCCTCGGTCTTTCAGGAGCTGGTCATATCAAAAAATTCCACACTGAACCAATCAGCTAAGGATGCATACAGGTCCTATATTCTAGCATATAATTCACATTCTATGAAGGATGTGTTCAATGTTCACCGCCTAGATCTTAAGGTAATAATATGTATCCCCACTCGAGCATATAAAAGTTTGAGCAAGTTTGTGACTAGACTTGCACCTATGCGACATTGCAATTTTTTACAAAAACTTTTTCCTTATGTCCCATGGAATGTTATGTGTCAAAAGTTTACTAGGGGAAGTTGAGAGTGCCCTTTGTTATTGCAGGTTGTAGCTGCTTTCTTCTGCTTTTCTAGCCCTCCAAAAGTGAACCTGAAAATCAATAGTAGTGCCTCCAAGGCGAGGAAAAAGACACTCAAAGGCGGGAATCACGGATTCAATGACAGCAACCCCTACGGCGAAAACAGAAAGAACTAATGATACTCCATAAATTAATTAGGTACTAGTAGTTCGTGTTTCCATTACCACAAGGAGCTGATTCAATTTTCGGTCTTCCTAGTTAGTTCAAACTAGTAAAAGACTTGTGCAATCAACAGATTTACTTTTACTCATTTATTTTTCGATAGAAAATTTTGTCTACATGGTAGAAAGAAGATAGGTGATATAATGAGTCATAGATAATTATTTCCTGAAATGGTAAATATATAGATAAGGATTTAACCCATGTACAAAAGTGTAAGGCCATACCAAGGGCCTCACGTAAGAGATGGGTGAGATACTATACCCAAAAAAGCTCTGAACCTTCTATTGCAGGATCTGTGCTGTTTCCCAAACAGAGATTGGTTGTGGATGGTTCTTGAGTTTCATCCTTCCCATGAACATGACACGACTCCAAGGTGTTTCTGTTGTGAGAGAATGGAGGTGAGTTGCCAAAGGTTAAAAGTTGTATCACTAATAACATTGGTGTTGTATCACTATTAATATTGGTTCAACTTTCATATTAGCTAGTTTAACAGGGTGAGTAATTTCCGTTGTAACAATTTATCTCATATTAGTCAGTTCTACAATTTGATCCTCCAACTCCTTTTTTCTTGCACACATATTGTCCTCACTACCGGCACTACCATCGGCCAGGTTTTTAGTTCTCCACTTCTCTTATTCCATGCTTGTAATGTTATTTACCTTTGTTTATGCTTTGGCCAAATTATGATATATCTATATGCTACAGTCCTGATATTGTAATCTATGCCTTCAGCCTTCTCGATCTCCTCCGTGATGAGAAATGTAACTGATTGCTTGACTTCTTGCTTTATTTGTTGTCTCTTCGTGTTGATGACAAATGAAACTAGCATTGGTTTATCATGATGTTACTTCTAGACTTGCTGCCATGAACTGTCATCCTTGTTTTCTAAACTGTATTGATTTTTTGCTTTCTTCTATTTTTCTCCATTCGCAGAGAGATACTAGCAGAAGCTGATCAATATTTATATGTTTTTTCTATTCTCTATTTTTTTTTTACCATAAGAAAGCATATCAATATTTTTCCCCTAATGAGTTTTGATTTACTCGGCTTTACTATCTCTTTATCATCCATATTTTATTATGGAATGTGTGCTAGGCATTGAAGTTGTTCTATGGTATAGTACTGGACCTGCTAGGGAGTAGGGACTTTACGTTAAGATAATACTGGGTATGATTTGAAGCATTTATTTATATGTTTGTTCTATTCTCTAATTGTTTTACCATAAGAAAGAAAATCAATATTTTTCCCCTGATGAATTTTGATTTACTCGGCTTCTTTGGTGCAGGAAGCGAGGGATCATTAGGTATTGTTAGCAAGGTTTCCATATTCACTCCGCCAAAGCTCTCTTTTGTCAACATTGCTTTTCTGGCATGTGAGAATATATAGAGTTGTGAGTTCTATGAATACCATAGTTCAAACATACAAATCTGTAGAGGTACTAGTCATGACTCATCCGCTTAGATTGATAACTATGTGTTGAATGATCTCAGCTCAATACATATACATCCACTATTATCCCTTGGAAGTTGGAATGCTTATTTGCGTATCTCAAGCTTCAAAAGTTAATAAAAATTTGGTAGTTAGCTCATAATAAATGCATTTAGGCTTGCTTGATAAGTGTTTATTCCGTCACTACTTGAAGTCAGGGCCTACATGATCTTCTTGATGTATAATTGGCATTACTCAACTTGCTTGCTTTTGTCCTACTTTTTTAAATGTCCTTTCTAGTTTACCTAAATGTGAATCCAAAAGCTCTTAAACTTGATCAAAACATTTGTGTAGTTTGATCATATTTGCAATGCCTGAAGTGCGAAGTGTCTTCTTGTTCTTATTATTATAACTATGCATGTCACTCTTCAGAAACTCTGCTTGTTTGTTTGATGGTACAATCTTGCTTGTTTGTTTGATTTTGCACAAGCATTTATCGATAACAATTAGCAACTATATTGGATGCTATCATTTTTCTTATTTTTCTAATTCATCTTCCCACCTCCCTTGTTGGAAACTATCTGTCTTTTTTTTATTTCTATGGTGACCTGGGCATTCTGACAGCTTAGCGTGTGTATCTTGAATTTATTTGCTAGGTGACTGCGAAGATGTTGGGTTATGGCCATATGGGAGATAAAACTTGCATCTTTAACATATCAACTTCTCGTAAATTCCCGTTCTTCATTATTTGTCAACCTTGACGGCTTCCTCTTTGTTTGTGGAGAGAACAATCAGGGTCTCTTTGGTTGTGTATTATTAAGTACCTATCTTTTGTAAAACATTTGTAAGTATTGATTTTGAATTTATTTTAATGTACATGTTCATTAAATTAAGTACCCATCATTTGCAAAATCTTATTTTATATTGAGGAAAGGGTGTTGTGTATCAAGTGAAAAAGTATCGGATTATAAATGAAAAGTGTTGTGCCTTAATAGCTATGAAATCGAACCGTTACATAAAACAGATGTTAGTATCATTATAGACATCGTCTTGATAATCGAAATCAACGTGTAACATATATTTTTACATCACAATGTTACTATAAATTGATATATATTGCTAACAACAACATCTTTATAAAAATTTAAAATGATGTCCATATCATATTAATACATCAGTTAGTTACATATTTAATATGATAGATTATTTTAAAACAATAAAAAAATCACAAATTATATATATATATATATATATATATATATAATTAATACACACAAATCAACATAATAAAAAAGATGTCTATTTTGTTTTAATACATTGACTAATTTAAAAATAGTGATGTAAATGTAAACTTTAGGCTTGGTGTGGACATCTTCAAAAGTTTATAAATGAAAAATAATGAGACTTAACAACAAGTGAACATGTCAAAGATAAATTTGATGTCACAAAGACATCGGCTTAAAACGATGTGAAAATTTTGATCTTTTACTACACGCACAAAGAGGTCGGAATTTTTTTTGAAAAACATCGGTTCACAACAGATGTCTAATTGCGTTTTTCTAGTAGTGTGAGTGCTTGTTACGCTAAAGATCTGATTGGTATGTCCTGACTATGAAATGTGAATTGAATGACCTGTGCAAACAGGACAGCGGGAGAATCCTTCTTCTTGTGTAGTCAGAGTTCTAGCTTGATGGAACAATCATTTCCGTTGTTCGACCCTCCTTGACGGTCCATATATCATTTTGCTTCTATCCCACAATAATGTCTCAATGTCGCGATTACACAAGCTGTAATCTGACTCCTTGATCATCCTTAAGGATGATGGTACAAAGTTCCCTATTATAAGGGATAGTAGAGCTATTACATATGATACCCTTCCGAGCTATGAAATCGACTAGCTACTTGATTCGCTTTTCGGTAGCGGTGTGTGGATTCAACAAGGTCAAAAGCATATTCCAGTTGCTTGATCTTTTCAATTTGATGTATAATCTCTCATCTGACATTATTGTTGCTTGTGATGGCTTTGATGAGTTGTAGATTGTCCCCTTCTATTATTACTCTTCGAAGTCCTTTCCCAATTGCTTGCTCCATACCTGTCTGAATAACGATAGCTTCAGTTTGAATAACCGAGGCTTTGACAGTTTCCTTGTAAAACATGTCAATGACATGGCCCCAGGAGTCCCGAGCAACCCCTTTCACATGGCAAGCGCCTGTGGGATTAATAGAGTCATCCACGTTGATTTTGTATATAGCCCCTAGTGGTCTGCTCCATTTAGCTTTAGTTCTCCTATTTGTTGCTTTATTCCTATGATTATCTTTTTCAATTTGGGTCCAATCATTGATGTTTGTAATGATTCTTCGAATGATATTTTTTATTGGGGCCGGAGCTTTATTCCTAAAGATAAAGTCACTGTGCAATTTTAAAACATGAGTTTTTAGCACGATTTTTATACTTGACCGAACTATAAAGTCATGTGTTATTTTAAAACTAGAGTTTTTAGCATGGTTTTTAGGTTGAACCGAGTTGTAAAGTCACCGTGTGATTGAGGTTTATATCACAGGTTTCAAATCAACCAAGCTATAAAGTAGCCCTCACGGTTTTTACCACAATTTGAGATTTTCACCGGAGTCAATCTCATAAGTATACGCGTTGGCTATATACACCCCAAATCATGCACGTCCTTAAGGACGTGTATGGTTAAAAGGGGTTAATTAATTTTTTTAAAAAGTTAATTAGTCACAAGACTTGCATGTCCTTAAGGACGTGCATTTTCAGCCTTGTGATTTGTGGTGTATATAACCACACCCTAAGTATAATATGATTTTAAAAATTAATAAAAAAAAAAGTTAATATTTTATATAGCTTTTAACTCTTAAAAAATTGTCGAAAAGTCAAACGATCTGTATTTTAAGACGGAGTTATTTTTTCATTTAAGAGTTTTTCCTTAATTTATTATCGGAGAATAAAAAATATTAATTTTTTTTTTAAAAAAATTGGATCAATTTGTTTTGATGGGATCATATGATTCAAAATTTGTACTGTTTTCTTTATCAAAAAAATTTGTACAGTTTTGATGGGACCATATATAATTATTGATCGAGGTTACTTGTTTTTTTCTTTCATTTTGCCTGGGTCGGTTGTATGTATGGATCAATCAAATTTGCCTAATAAATCGATCTCATCAGTTAAATCAAATTAACAGTTAATATTAAATCTCATAATTAAACCCAATTAAATTAACCACCATCCCCTACCTCTCTTGTCTCACTCCAGTCCGGATCCTCTACAACCTTTGCCGCTCTCCTCGATCCATCACTTAATTATTTCAGGTATAAATTTACATTGAAAAATATATATATATATTCTTAGGTTTTATAGCCTTGTATTGATATGAATATAAATTTATATCTTAAAAATCACTTTTTAAAAAATTTAGATAAATAAAATATCGATTATTTTAGAAAATATATTTGTAATTTTTTTAAAATGTGAATTTGTAAGATATAAATTTGTAAGCATATCAATATAAGAGCATATAACCTAAAAAAAATTAATTTTTTTCCATGTAAATTTATTCCTTAAATAATTTCGTGATGTTCTCACCAAAAAGATAATAATAATTTTGTGATGCACCGAGGGAAGCGGGGAAGGTTGTAGGCAACATAAACCGAACCTAGTTGTTTTGGTTTAGGTTTTCGGTTCAGTTTGTATTCAGCTCGGTGAGCTGCCTTGTCTTTTCAATCGAAGTTAGATGATCTGACACTAAAGATCAGATAGAGCTTGTCCATTGCTCAGAAGCTACAATCGAACCAGATCTGGGAACCAATGCTCTGATACCATATTGATTCAACAAATCGATTAAACTCATACAAAGAGAAAGGGAAAAAGCAAAATTCTCAGAAAAATAGAAATCTTCATTATGTTGTAAGATGATTTATATTATATTTAGTTTATTTTAAAGTTCATATTAATTTTGGTTTATAGGTATAGACTATAGATAGTTTGTATTATTTTAAGATTTTTTTTCTATTCTTATTTTTTTTTTTGTTAAATTTTGGTAGTCTGTATTATTTTAAGTTCTTTTTCCTTATAATTATTAACGAGACAGCTCACTGAACTGAAAATGGAAATTATTTTTTCCTTGAATCGAAAACCTGATTAAATCGAAACAGCTAGGTTTAGTTTAGGTCCGGTTTTTTTGGGTTCGGTTTCAAACCGATTTTTGCATGGGTCAAGGTAGGCGGCGGAGAGGCTATCCGCGCACCTAAGCTCTCCGGGAGAGCTTAGTTGCGCGGATAACCACGCACGGAGGACAGCGGTGGAGAGTCCTGGAGGGTGGCGCGGCAGTTCCTATGGTTTGGTTTGCGGTTGTGACTAAGGCAGCGGTGACTAGAGACAGGCAACTAGGGCGAACGGCGTGAGCAATGAGCATGCTAGTGCCGGTGAATGGCGGGGTTGAGGGCGACGGTATATAAGGAAACCGATCAGAGCATTTACTCGATGGCGCAGTTTTAATTTTCTACAGTGCTGCTTAAAAAAAATTTAGGTTTGATAAAAAATCAGTCTTTAAAATAAATAAATAAATAAATAAATAAATAAAATCTATCGTCTTATCATAATAGCTGCGCGAAGCAACAGCCAACAGTTCTAAAACCACTTCTCAATCAATCTCTTCTTATTCTAATTATTAAAAAAAAAAAAATCTTGGTATAAATATTTTTCTGTTGTTAATTTCAATTTCAACATACGCTATCAATTATATTGATTTTGAAGATTAGACAGAAGTTGTCTGTCGAGTTAATTATAATATATATACGTATATGGGTAATTTCAGTCTGCTGGTAAAAGATTGAAGTTTCAGTGGTTAAAAGAAACCCTAATTTTCATATCCCCCAATCCTTGAAAATGAAAACTATCGATGTTAATTCCAAACCTCTCTTTCTTCACTCTCTTTGGGCTCCTTTAGCAGTTAATTTCGGAATTTTTTTTCGAAATAGCCAAAAAACTTAAAATTATTACGAGAATAGTCAAAATCCAAATTTTTTTACGGAAATAACCAAAACAGGGTAAAGTCGCTGTTTAAAACAACGACTTTACCCAAAGTTTTTAAAAAATTGATTAAATAGGTAAGTCGCTGTTTATAACAGCGACTTACCATTTTTTTATAAGAAAATGTTATTTTAAATTAAAAAACAAAGAAATAATTAAAAAAAAACATATATCGGAGAGTCGCTGTTTATTTAGGTTTTCCAAAACCGCTTGCCCTTCCGAAGTAGCAGCAGAGGAAGCCGGCGCCGAGAGAGGCCTTCCCCTTCGCCTGGAATATGTATGGAGGAGCAGAAGGTCCTCCTTTGCCGATTTGCCGGAGAGCAAGCCATGTCTGAGCAAGCCGCCACCGCCGGGAGAGCAAGCCACCGCAGCCGATTAAGGAAGCCGATTTGCCGGAGAGATTGAACAGGAGAGGAAGCCGCCACCGCCGATTTGCAGTCCACCGCCGGAGAGATCGAACGGGAGAGGAATTCGAAGGCGAGGAAGCCAATTCGGAAGGAGTACACCGCCAATTCGGAAGGTGAAGAAGCAGAATTCGAAGGAGTCCACCGCCATGTCTGAGCTTTTGGAGTCCACCGCCAATTCTTAGGGTTTGGTTAGCAATTCGTCGGGATTTAGGAGTCCACCGCCGGAGAGATCGAACAGGAGAGGAATTCAAAGGCGAGGAAGCCAATTCGGAAGGAGTACATCGCCAATTCGGAAGGTGAAGAAGCAGAATTCGAAGGCGTCCACCGCCATGTCCGAGCTTTTGGAGTCCGCCGCCAATTCTTAGGGTTTGGTTGGCAATTCGTCGGGATTTAGGAGTTCACCGCCACCGTCAATCCACGATTGAGGAAGCCCAATTCGAAAGGTGAAGAAGTCGAATTCGAAGGCGAAGAAGCCAAATTCGAAGGCGATGAAGTCGAAGGAGGATATGCCGGAGGAGCGCTTCTCCATGTCTGAGCTTTTCGAAAACATGAAGTAGGGAGAGTCGCTGTTTCAAACAGCGACTCTCCCATATATGTTTTTTTTTTTAAAAAAAAATTCTTTGTTTTTTAATTTAAAATAACATTTTCTTATAAAAAAAATGGTAAGTCGCTGTTATAAACAACGACTTACCTATTTAATCAATTTTTAAATAAACTTTGGGTAAAGTTGCTGTTTTAAACAGCGACTTTACCCTGTTTTGGCTATTTCCGTAAAATCTTTCGGATTTTGGCTATTCTCGTAATAATTTTAAGTTTTTTTTGGCTATTTCGAAAAAAAATTCTTAATTTCGTCAGGAACAATTGAGATGCCACTGGAAGTGTCATCATCACTGGCGACAGAGTGGGTTCGAGCTCACCCCGGTCAAGGAAAAAATATACAAGTATGAAGTACCATAGATCTTTTTTTAACCTTCTAGACACGGAATTAGAAATTAAAATTAAGGGGCTAAGTAGGCGAAAGGTTTTTATACGTATAATTTTTTGTTTAATTTAGTGATTGTCCAAAAAAATGAACATAATTAAATAAATGTCTATTTTGTAAACAAATTAAGTAATTGTCCATAATTAACAATTTTACCCTTCCTTTCCTTTATCCCCTTTACTCCTTCGCCCTCCTTCCTCTTTGACCATATCAGAGATAAAATATACTCTTGTAATCTTGTTTATACTTTCCTTGTATGTTACGATTTGTATAGATTTGTCTCTATCCCTTTGTAACTCTAATTGTCTATATAATATCATATCCTCTGAATGATCAATTCATCAGAGCTTTCACAATCTTTTATGGTATCAAGAGCCGATTTTTTTTAACCCTAATCTTCTCCTCTATTCGGCCGCCCTCATCTCGCCACCATGTCTGACAACAGCATCTCCAACAGCACTCCCGATGGCCAAACACCGCCCATCAATCCTCCGCCCAACAATTTAACCCCTCCCACCGACGACGGCTCCTCGTCCCGCTCCTCTAGTGCGTCCCTTCTGGCTGCAGCCCTGAACCCGTCTATCAGTTCCAATCTCCAATTGCCTACCTTTTCCGTCAAGCTAGATCGCTCCAACTACACGATCTGGCGAGCCAATCTTATTGACACCCTTGATGCCTATGAACTTCATGACCATGTCCTCATTGGCACCTCTCCACCCAAAAATGTTACTGTCACTTCCGACAACTCATTCTCCTCTCAAACCAACCCTAATCCTGACTTTCTTACCTGGAAACACAGGGACAAGTTTGTTCTTGTGTGGATCCGAACCACCATCTCCTCCAATCTACTCGGCTATCTCACTCGCACCACCACTGCGCGTGAGGCATGGCTCATCCTTGAACACATGTTCCAAGCCCAATCCCGTGCTAGATCTATGCACCTCAAGTCCCAATTACACTCCCTTCCGAAAGGCAATCTCTCGATTCTTGAGTACTATGAGAAGAAGCGAGACATCGCTGATGCCCTTGCTGATTGTCTTCAGCCGGTCTCCGAGGATGATTTCATCGCCTCTGTTCTCCATGGCCTTGACCCGTCATACGGCCCTTTCTGCGCCGCCATGAACGTGCGCATCAACAACCTTACATCCGACAATCTTCTTGGGTCTCTACTCCGGGAAGAAGAACGTGATGAACGGTTTTTAGTCGCGTAAACCGTATCAAAATAATTTCGAACCTACCTAACTAATGTAGTGTGGTAAGCACGAGTCGATCCCACAGAGAATCAAGTTATTCCTAAGTTAAGTTTATTTACTAATTAATATGAAACAGGGGTTTTTTGAGTGGTGTAAATAAGAAAGAACATAAAATAAACTATAAACAAATTGATAGAGATTTATAATTTTGATCTTGATCGGTCAACATTGACCATTATGGTTAACGTCCAGTTTTGATGACATTTATTTATTTTTGATTTGGAAAGAATTCGGGCGAGCGAGCTTTACCCGGCGGCATCCTTTCGGATGAGGTCTAAAAGACCTAAATCTTTGTTAATATCGACACCCAGGTCGAGTGGCTAAGGTGTGCAACCTTATTAGCCACTTTGTTGCCTGAATGGGGAACATGAAAGAAGGAAACTTCTTTCAAAGTCGATCAAAGAAGTTCAATATCTGACATGATCTGTTCAATTTCCCAAGGACATTTAGATTTTTGGTTGAGGTGGTTTATAATTATATTAGAATCACCTTCAATGGGGATTTTGTCGATATGAAGTCGAGTAGCGGGTTAGATTCCTAGTTTTAGAGCAAGAGCTTCCGCTTTTAAGGGACTTTGTTTCCCAAGTGTTTGATAACATATTTGTATTGGACGTCCTTTCCAATCCCGAATTATGGCTCCAGTCGAGCCGTCATTGTTTGTAATTGTGGATCCATCAAAATTGAGCTTAAGAATCCCCCTCGAGGGTTTACGCCATGTAACCTTATTATGCTTATTTTTCTTCTTTGGGTGGTTGGAGTTTTGTGTGTGTAATAATTAACAAATCCTCATATAGACTACACTCCAATTGAGATGTTTTACTCCAATTCTCCTTGTGAGTTTTAATAATACGTAATGAATTATCTATAAGCGGGATAGGAACCTGCCTAAACACGTGTTGGTTCCTAATGTACCAAACTAATGAGGCAGTTTTCCTTATTGTTGGTTCTCTGTGTGTTAGGTACTATTCCTGCTGATTGTATTAAGCAATTCATTCTCAACCTCTTTCAATTGACGGAATATGTTTCCAAACCTGCACTTATTTCATTATCACCAATTGCTGTCACCAATAAAATAACACTATCGCCAAATATTATCACCAACTAGTGAAAATGGTTACCAACCTATAGTCAATATCAATTGTCACAAACTACGAATCATTGTCACCAACTATAACACACTATAACCATCTATTGTTACCAATTACCAAACACTGGTACAAATTATTTTCACCAACTAGTAAACATTGAAACATATCTATTATCACCAACTAAAGAAAATTGTCATCAAATTTTTTTGTCACCAACTATTAAAAACTGTCACTACCTATTTTCCCTAACTAAATAAAATTGTCATCAACCTATTGTCACCAACTACGACACATTGTCATCCTATTATTTTCTCCAACGTATTGTCACCAACTACAAAACAATGTCACCACTCTATTGTCATCAACCTCTTGTCACCAACTACGAAACATTGTCAACCTATTATTTTCTCCAACATAATGTCACCAATTACAAAACATTGTTACCACTCTATTGTCATTAAAACCTATCATCTTTATTTTGCATTTCTAAACAAACTATACAAAAGAATGAGTAAATAAACCTCTCCTCAAAGCTAGATCACATCTCATGTAGAATGATCAATTCAGAGAGCCAATTGGCAACCTCCATTGATTTTTATAATGAATGCGTAATCAAATCAAGGTAATTTAATTTTATGGGAGAGTAAAGTCAAGCAAACCAGATGATATGATGTTGCAATCCACCCATTCTTGTTGCCATCAAGTGACCTAACTTCACAAGTCACCAGTACTCATCAATAAAGGGTACATAGGGAGAAAGAGAATAATCAAGGCAAATTGACTGTTATGAAATTCCACCTCTCGAAATCGAGCCACTCCCCTCTAGCTTCTGCTTGCATTCTTGCATCCTCAACTGTTATGAAATTCAACAATTTCACCTACTCCTTCCTCTCCCCCATAATTGAAATTGATTCAAATACATATCACAGATTCAAATTCAAGGCGAATTAACACACACCTTGACTGTCGAACACAATTCCGACATCGATTTACTCTAGCAACTCCGACAATATGTCGGCATCGGCGAGCGCTGCCATGGTATGGAATTAAGTCTCGGACGATGAAGCTGATCGACGTGCAAAACATCACAGTAGAGCATTGGCAGAGAGATCAATTTCATTGAGTAAACATAGACAGGGAGAAATCGATGATTTTCAAAGGCGGGAACGACACGGAGAACGCACGAGACTCCATGGTCTGCCTTTAATGGAGGAACTTACAAGAGGAAATGGAAGGGGTAAAGGTAAGGGTAGGATGGGTATTATGAAAAATTTATAGACATTTACTTAATATCCATTTCAATGCGGACATTAACCTAATTAAGTTTCCTAAATGGATATTTGACCAAATTTTTCCTACTTTTATTCATAAATTAAACAGTATCCACCGTAGGGACTATGGGGTTCATCAACTCCTTCTTTAGCAAAGGGTGTCTGCGATTTTATTAGCTTGACGACGAACTTATTAATTGGCTGATCTTGAAGGCCCAGTTTGTGTCTCGTAGCTAGTCTCTACGCCTACTGCGCGCATGATCAGATTGTGGTGGGCATAAAGCAGTAGCACAATCCATCTCTAGGACAATCTTAGGCACATAAAATTTCAAATAAACTATTTTAATCTTCACATAAAATTTAATAAAAATAATTTTAATATAATTTATTAACAAAATGGGCAAAAGCGCGAGTAACAAATATTGGTATAAGGGAAAATGGAAGACATTGGCGGGAATCGAACTTGGGCTGAAGGCATGGACGGACCGAGGGGCGGGCTGGGGTCCGTTCCAACCTGTCCCTTTTTTTGAATGGAATGGAATGTATCCGGTTATTCTGTTTATTTTTTTTGTTTTGATTGTGTTTGAATGTGCTTTTTGGTTGATTTTTTTTATATATCGAAAACTAGTTGTTTTAATTTGTTGTTCTTGAGATCTGGTCATTAGCCTATGCTTTAGGATTTGTTCTCTGTGAAATTGAACTGAAAGTTTGCAGTTGATGTTGAATGAATCTGCTCAATGGGATTGATCAATCATTGAAATAATAAGATTCCAGATTTCCATGGGTACCTAGGCTGTTTTCATAAGGTCTCTAGATTGAATTTAGCCAAGGTTTTCTGGGGTGAACGATTGCTAATTCTCGAAGTGATCTGTATCGAATCCATGGTTCAGACAACAGGTATTCCCTTGTGTTGTTTGAGAAAATTAATTATCTAAATCTATCTTTAGAAAGTCTATCTATAGATGGTATTTTTCTATAGAATGATTATTGTGGATGGTTTATCTACAATAGGTTTTAGATAAAGATAGTTTATCTATATCTTGGTTTATCTAGATAAGATAGGTTTATCTATATCTAGGTTTATCTATAGGGTTATCTATAGGAGGTTCTCTATTATAAATAGAGGCATGTAGGGTTGGAATTATGTATCCATCAAAGCATCACAATAATAAGAAACCCTAGCTGCAGAGAGGTTTATTCTCTGCAGGGTGTTCAGCGTGGTTCTTGCCAGAACACAAAAATCCTTTGTCCTATTGTTCAATCTCTTTCTCTTTCACGATAGTCATTCATGGAAATTCACAATAATTGGTATCAGAGCCAGGTTAGACGATGACATTCGGTGCGAAATTCGAGGTTCCGCATTTCAACGACACTGGAATTTTCGGTCTTTGGAAATGACGAGTGAAGGACCTGCTGACTTAGCAGGGAATGTTAAAGGCGTTGAAGGAGACAAAGCCAGAGGCATTGAAAGATTAAGAATGGGAAGAGATGCAGAAAAAGGTGGCGTCGATCATTCGACTTTGTTTGACGGACGAGGTAATATACCATGCAATTGATCTCAAATCCTCGCAGGAGATTTGGGTGAAATTGGAGAACAAGTATATGTCAAAATCCTTGCTCATCATGAGCGACGTCAAGGAAGGAGACGATATCCCTAGATACGGTGAATACGACGTTGCTTGCTCATCATGAGCGACGTCAAAATTCTAACGGCGAAGGTTCCAAAAGCAAAGGGTTGTATGTGAAAGGCAACCAGGGAAGAGGGAGGAAGAAAGAGAAGCAAGATGGGGGTGACAGACCATTCAGATCGAAGTCCAGAGGAAAAAAGACAGTTACTTATTACTTCTGCAAGGAAGAAGGTCACTTTAAGTGTGATTGTTCAGTAAGGAAGAAGAAGTATGACTGTATGAGGGAAAGACGGATGATTCATCTTTGAAATCATCAAACGTATTGCAGAAAGAAGATTCGGACAGTACAGACTCAGATATGCTTACAGTAACGTCGGGAAGATGCTCAGATTTATAGATCTTGGATTCTGGATGTTCATTTCTCATGACTTCGAACAAAGGCTGGTTCGAGGTGTACAAGTAAGAAGGTTACTTAATTTGTTTAAAAAGTGGTCATTTAGTTAATTGTGTTTATTTTTTTGGACAATCGCTAAATTAATCCATAAAAGTATGGGGCATTAGCCCCCCTTTAGACCAAAAAAAATATATAAAAATAATAATAGATTTTGTAATGATTTAATATATGAGATTGAGAATTAATAAAAAAAAAATATAAAAATTGTACTAGAAAATGACACATATTGCACCAGATGAGACTTCATGTCTCTATTTTAGTATATTACTAGTATTTGCTTCTCGCGCTTTTGTGCGTTTTTTAATAAATTATATTTTACTATACTAAAATTATTTTTATTAAATTTTATGTGAAGATTAAAATAGTTTATTTTAATTTTTTTTAATAAAAATTTCAAACAATGAGAAAAATAATAGGGTTCGTAGCGATTTAAAATATAAGGTTGAGAATTGAATTAATATAAATATTTTGATGATAAGATTTTATTGTTTAATTAATAATGAATTTTTCATTATATATAATGAACTAAAATAATCAGCATAAAGATAAAATAATTCAAGGTACGATATTTATACAATAACTTATGGTGAAATTGTAGATTTTATAACCACTTAGGATATAAGATGTACACATAGGACGACACGTGTATAAAATTGATCGATGAAGTAATCGTCCAACGTGACTTAAATACATTGGATCATCATTAATTGATGTGTCAAAAAAAATCTGGGTCAGATTGCACCAGAGGCGAATTACACTAGAAAACAACACATAGGCGAATTGCACCGGAGAAGAGTTCATGTCTCTTTTTTAGTATATTTTATTGATATTGATTGATATATAGAATATAGATTTCTATATTATTTCATTCTTCTTTACCTCATTTCTTCCCTTTTTTTTAAAAAAAGTTCTCACTAATTTTTTTTAAGAAGCATTTTTTATGAGGTGTCATCACCACCATAATTATAGGATTTTCAACCAAATAAATTAAAATAGATTTTCTTTTCTAATAAATTGAGGTGTCATCACCCCCATAATTATACAATTTTCAACCAATCAAATTAAAATAGATTTTTTTTCTAATAAATTCAGGTCTCGTCACCATCGTACTTATAGGGGTTCTAACCAATCAAATCAAAACATTTCATGTTAGAAACATAGAATTCATTTTTCGTTGCAATATATTCAGTTGTCTGATATATTTTTCCTTGTATATCCGAGTCTAAAGTCTAAACCCATTGGTTATAGCTCTTTTCACATCAGATTTGTCATGCAGTGTCTTTGTAACAGAAATTGAGATTGTCGACGAAATTGAAAGTGGTAACCCAGCTCTAATTTGAACACACATTAGATTCTCGATATGTTAAGCTATGCAATCACAATCTGATATTTTTGAGTTTTTCTTTGCAAGAGCTCGGGATCTAGCTGGGACAGCTGAGATGCCACTGGAAGTGTCACCACGCAGCACGACACGTTATTGCCTAGATAAGATCGCGGCCATGCTCCCACACCTTGAAGAGATCTAGAGCTTAGGGTTTTTTTTCTCTTCCACAACTCATTCGGCCCTCACCATTACTCAGCCGCCATTGTCTATTACCATGTCGACTTCCCAGTCTAACAACACCATTCTTCTGTCTACCGGGAGCTCCACAACTATGCAATTTCCTAACCTTTTCATCAAACTTGATCGCTCCAATTACTACTCTTGGAGAAGCGTTGTCCTTAATTTCCACTGTTGAAGCCTATAACCTTGAGCCTTATGTGCTCCGAGAACCCAAGCTAGGCTGCTCTTGCAACCGTTGCTGCTCCCACACCGGAGTACACGGCATGGTTTAAAAATGAGCCTTTGTTTTTCAGGTTTTCCGACCTAGAGCTTTGGTTGATCTTACTCCTGCAGTGTCATCTGCTTTGTTAATAAATGAGCCTTAGTGGATTGGAATAATAGTAAAGAACAATCAACTAGACCCGTCAAAACATAACCCGATCCGACCACTCGGAATTTTTTGGATCAAGACCCGAAAATTTTGATCTGGAAAATTTTTTGGACCCGAACTCGAAAACCCGGTATTTTTTCGGGGTCAAATGGGTTTCGACCCGGTGACCCGACTGACCCGCCCAATTTGTTAAAACAATACTTTCACTAATTAATAAAAAGCCAAGAAAATCTCAAAGTCATATTATGGTAAGTTTAGTAATTAATATATTATTAAAATTAATTAATTTATAATTATATATTATTAAAATTAATTAATTAATTTATAAAGTCATCGAAATACGAATTTTTATTAAAAAAAAATTAAAAACTTCAACAAACCTGAAATTGACCCGATTTGACCCGAAATCGGATCAAACCCAATCTTGAGTTAACCCGGATCTACCCGAGACCCGTTTTACCCGAAACCCGAAATGATCCGACCCAAACCCGACCCGAATGATCCGATTTATAGGTCCAATCAACTAGGGGGTGTTTTAAATGTTGAAACTAGTCCTGGTTTAAAAATTGAAGACTCCCATGTGATTGGGGTAGAGACATATGAATGACCGCTCTTTATTTACTAATTCAAAGGGTAGAGACATATGAGAGGTGAGTATTTTTATTTTTGTTTTTGTATTTTTATTTTTTTTTGTTTTTTTTATTAGGTAAAAATTCGAGTTCAGACATATCTGAAACTCGATGGCCGAACAAGTCGGAAGACCGAAAACCGTCAATACAAGCAGTACACAATAACACAAATCAACAAAGAAGAAAGAAAGACCCAATCAACTCATACAAGACGTCAGTCAGCAGAGAAGTTGATGGGGAACAAGACGCGCCATGGATGCCAAGAAGTGGGAGATTTTATTTTATTTTTAAATTAAGGGAGAGTCTCGTATATTTTTTTTCCTTTTTCAAACTTTTTAACGTTTAAACGGTAATTTTTTTTAAAAAAAAAATACAAAATCGTTGTTTGAAACAATGACTTTGTTATTTTAATTATTTTTTTTAAAGTTGGGGTAAAGTAGTTGTTTGTCCTACATTGCTTAAATTCCAAAATATTTTCGGATTTGGGCTATTTTGTAAAAAAAAAAATTGACTAATTTGATTTAAAAAAAAAACTCTATAAAAAGGAGGGAAATGAGTCTACTTTTTCAACACATCGATCACAATATAAAATTAGCAATCTCCCAATGAGGGCGGTTGTTGTCCTCCTCGTCCTCCTCCTCGTAGGTGGCCATTGTGATGAGCTTGCCGCTGCTACTGCTGAATGCGGTGAAACCGCGGTGGGCAAGCCATCCTGCCCCGACGATGAGTGTTGTAGCACGTCCGCCAAATGTGGCACCACCGACGCTGAGTGCGCCTTTGGTAACTGCCAAATAGGCTTCGGCAATTGTTGGCCCCACCCTTCCCCGCCTCCACCGTCACCGTCGCCTCCTCCACCTCCCCATTCACCGCCGCCTCCACCCCATTTACCGCCGCCTCCTCCCCACTCCCCGCCTCCACCTCCCCACTCCCCGCCGCCTCCACCCCATTCCCCACCGCCTCCTCCCCATTCACCGCCTCCACCTCCCCATTCACCGCCGCCACCTCCCCAGTCACCGCCTCCACCTCCCCATTCACCGCCTCCACCTCCCCAGTCACCGCCGCCTCCTCCCCACTCCCCGCCGCCTCCTCCCCACTCTCCACCTCCGCCTCCCCACTCCCCGCCGCCACCTCCCCATTCCCCGCCGCCTCCTCCCCATTCTCCGCCTCCGCCTCCCCACTCCCCGCCTCCACCGTCACCGTCGCCGCCTCCCCCTTCCCCGCCCCCACCGTCACCGCCCCCACCGGTTGAAGAAAGATGCGGCCCCAGACATAACAACAGCCGGTGCAGCAACCGGCTCGCGTGCTGCAGCACGGCAGGCCGGTGCGGATTCTCGTATCAAGAATGCGGGCGAGGGTATTGCGAGCCAGGCTTCGGCCAGTGTTACGACTGGCCGCAGCCTGACTCCTGCGGTCCCCTATACAACAACGCCACGTGCAACAACTCTACCACAACCACCGGCGAATGCTGCAGCGTCTAGGGCGAATGCGGTGAGGACTACTTGCAATGCTCCACAGAGTTCTGTAACCCGTTCGGTTTCGGTATCTGCAAGGACCTCCCTGAGCCCTCTCCTCCCTCATCCTGCGGCCCGGAGGTCGGCTACTGCCCATCCGGCCAGTGTTGCAATGTCTACGGCGACTGCGGTTTCGGCTACTTCTACTGTTCCTCCCCCTTCTGCGACAAAGACTACGGTTCATGCTACGTCGAAGCCCGCCTCTAATATACATAACTGGAGGAACTTCCTGCCTCTTTCAACTATATATATATATTAACGATCGACTAGGTCGTTAATTACAATAAACCTAACTTGGCTTTATAAACCTGCACTAGTAAAAAAGGGCGACCAGAGCACGCTTTTTTAATGCATGGGAGCACACTTCTCGTACTGTGCTTACAGTAAGTGCGCTCCCAAATAAGCACACTTACTATTTAACCGTGATCCCATATTTTAAGCACGGTTTTGTGTTGAAACGTTCTTAAAATTGCCATACGACCAATTATAAGAACGCTTCAAATGAAGTGTGCTAAAAAAAAGTTTTAGCACACTTTTTTTCAAACCGTGCTTAATAATAAGAACGCTTTAAATAAAAAGTGTGCTCTTTCATATTTCTATAAGCACGCTTTAAATAAAAAGTGTGCTCTTTCATATTTCTCTCAAGACCTCTTGCGCACTCGAACCAAGAGTCGAACCCAAAACCTCTTGCACCCTCATACTGAATTCGTCCACTTTACACTCCTGCCACCCGAGCTACGGAATTTTGTTGTAACTTTGTGCATTTACTTAATCTAATTACTAAAAAAAAAACTCGAAATATAAAAAATATCTTTTTTCGAGAACGGTTTATAAAAATAAACGAGGACACTTTAAAAGAAAAATGTGTTCCCTCTAGTTAAATTTGGTTTTGGGAAGACACTTTTCTTATAAAACTGTGTTCGTTTTAATTTTTTTAAGCACGCTTTACATGAAAACCGAGCTAATTATTCCTTTAGAAACAAACGAGAACGGTTCTATAGAAAAGCGCATTGATTTTAGTTAAAGTTGGCTTTGGGAACACACTCGTAAAATGAAACCGTCTTCGTTTTATTTATTTTAAGCACGCTTCACACAAAAACCGAGCTTAATAGTTTTCAGAAATAAATGAGCACGGTTTTATAGAAAAGCGTGTTCGTTTTAGTTAAATTTGATTTTGGGAACACACTTTGAGAATTAAACCGTGTTCGTTGTAATTTTTTTAAGCACGCTTTTCACGAAAATCGGGTTAAATATTTTTTTACAAATAAACGAGAACGGTTTTATAGCAAAACGTGTTTAATTTAGTCAAATTATGTTTTGGGAACACACTTTGAAAATTAAACTGTGTTCGTTTTAAGTTTTTTTAAGCACGTTTTACACGAAAACCGATCTAAATATTTTTTTAGAAATAAACGAGAACGGTTTTATGGAAAAGTGTGTTGCTTTTAGTTGAATATGGGGTTGGGAACACACTTTTAATATAAAACCGTGCTTAAAATAAAAAAATAAGCACGCTTGTCAAAAACCGTACCCAACTTACCGTGCTCCACCCCATATATTTGTACTAGTGCTGGTTAGCGTGCTTTGTTTAATTGTTCGTTTTTGTGTAAGTAAAGGGATTGAATTGCACCATTAATGTACGCACGTTGTCGTGTTTAATTAATGAAATATTCTTGTTATGGTATGGTTTAGGATCCATTTTCAATTCAACCATATTACGCCCTTGAATTTCAAGCTAGTTTCAACTAAAAGGCTCGTTTGTTTAGATAACTAGGGAATGGAAAGGTAAGGTATTAAATTTTAGACATAAAATGTATATGATCATCATTTTTTGTGAGCTTGGAGGAGAGAATTGGGGGGATTATTAGCCCATCCTAGAGGTATTAGTTACCCTCCTTCAAATTAGGGAATAGAAGGGTAACACATTTGTATGAAAAATGGGAGAAGAAGGGGAATGGTTAGAATAGTGATCAATGAATCTTAACTTAAATATGGACTACATTCGTAAGGGTAATCATTACTTTCCCCTACCAAAAAACAAACGGGGGTCAATTTAAACCCTAATCTTCTTTCTTCTTCTAGCTTCTAATTCATAATTAATCATGGACAAGGGGAGTTATTTCCAACAGTTAGCTGTGTTACTATTATAATATAGAATATATTAATTTGTTTATTTTTTTAATTAATGTGTCCATAATTAGAAGCTCAAAATATATTAAAAAAATCCCAAGTTCGATTCACTAACTATAGGGCTAAAATTAGGGACATTTTTTTTGGTGGTATAAAACTTGTTTAGTCAAATGTTACTAGCAGTGGCGGATCCTCAACCGAAATCATTTTCAGTTGCAACAACATTATCGAAAATTTTAAATTCTTTTCTTCTGAAGAATGGATTGATCGTTTTTAACTTTCGATCCTTACCCATGAGCCTACAAATATTTTTTAAAAAATGCATAAATTTGATCAGTTTATGGAACAATTTCAATTCAAACAAGCTACAAAAAAAATTGATGTTCATCAATTTGAGTTCATGAAACAAATTTCGATTCAAACATGGTGTAAAAAAAATACATCATCTATATTATGCTCTCCTAGATCGATCTACTTGATTTTCATAATATATTAAATGATATACACATAATATTCACAAATCACACTTTGAAATTTTCGATTGAAATTGAAATGCTACAAAGAAATTGGACAGACGAACGGGCGAGCATAGCAGCTTACTGCGAGTTTAGTCTTTCCACTTCTCTAGTTTAGTCCCTGCGGTCTGCGGAAGGCGATTTCGCCCTGTGTATCCGATGTTCGACCGAGAATTTCTGCGAGATTTCGATTTGGTACCGTTCAAGATCAAGGAGATGCACTGGCTGCCACGGATTTGATTGAGGATATTGATCGATTTAGTCCGTGATTCTCCTTTTGTCCTTCCTAAAATATAGCAGATTGTTTTTTCTACATATCCAAATTTCCAATTCTAAATTATATACCTTAGAAAAAAATTGGGGGGTGGGGGGGGTGGGGGTTAAATGGCCCTAAGGGCCATCCTCTGGTTACTAGTTTAACTTGTAATTAAGGATGCCATGTAATGACTGCTAAGAAGTCATGAATCCCCCTCCCTCTATTGTAATGACGATATCAATTCAATTACTATGTACGTGGTGTGTATATATATATATATATATACTAGGGTGGCATGCCCGTGCTACGCACGGGACAATTTTTGTGTCAAATATGTCAGTTTAATCGGATTTAGTCTATAAATAACTGAAGAAATAACACGTGAGATTTAAAACGTTGAGATATTCATAGATTGCAGAAAAAACGATTTGAAGTAATCACCAAGGAAATACGAAATTGCGCAATGTCTTATAGTAGACCTTACTGAATTGTCACCAGTAACATAGAACACATGAGTTAATCTCTCTGATATCATTGTATTATTATTATTATTATTATTATTATTATTATTATTATTATTATTATTATTATTATTATTATTATTATTATTATTATTATTATTATTATTATTATTATTATTATTATTATTATTATTATTATAGTGTAATTTCAATATATATACCACAATGTGTATTGAATTGGCCGGGGTACGAAAGGTGTAGATAATACACTATAAGTCCACACATATATACTACCACACTGTGTATTTTAATTTATAAGTCCATGAATCAACTTCAAACTTATTTGTGTTCATGAGATGCCACACATATATACTACTTTGTTTATAGCAAAAATCTATCATGTTCGACATCTATTATAATCTAATTATTGAATCAAGTAGTCAATTTGCACCACTTTCTCATCATGCTCTCTCCTCCCGAGCTCTCTCCGCGCGGCCTCCATCATCTTCCTCTGTTGCAATGTTAACTAAATTAAAATAGATCTCGACATATGTTTTAGATTGTACAATAACAATTATAAAAACAGAAAAGGAAGAAACATGTGATTGAGGGTACTATGACCAAATATATATTGTATATATGCGAACAAATTTGAGAAACTACTTAAATAATATTTAGATGAATAAACTTTAAAAAAATAGAGAATCTCACCAATTCGGTATATGATCACAAATCATTGTATAAAATATTAGAGTGTGGGCCTTTGATCTTTCTTCGAGCATTCTTACCTTGGTATAGGTTGATATGGTTTTGGCAATCAAATAGAACCGGTCTATAATTTACGAATAAATAAATAAAATCACTGTTTCAAAACCATTAATCCATCATATACATACAATTTAGTTACAAAATTGCTAAAAATATGATTAATTAAATCAAAATGGGTACCTGATGCTCGGTTTTTTCTGTTCACCATTCTCCTAAGCTTTTGTGTGTTTTTAATTTGTCCGTTCCACTAAAATAAATCATTCGATCACCTCCCTTGGACAAAGAGGTAGTCCCCAACAACTATTGTCATTGAGCTAAAGAATGCAAGTTGATCCAAATTGAATAAGAATACAAAAATAGTGTAAATTTTCATGAACTTATAGTATCAATAAATTGCCCTTGAACACAACTTTTTTTATGTATTATTATTATATAGATAGATAGATAGATAGATAAAAAAATAGTATAGAAGCATTTTTTAACACTACATCATTATAATCCCAACGAAGGCTTACTTTGTTTTCGAATTGCAATTAACAATGTTATAAATTTGTTTCTTTGAAATTGTAATAATAGGGGATTACAAATCAAAAGAAATTGCTATTTGGTATCTATTTTTCATTTCAACAGAATATATAGAGATATATATATATATATATACAATTAAACCTACACATTATTATAAATATATACAAATGCACATTTTAGCTTATTTTGAGGAATCATAAATTTAAAATGATACTTACAACTTAAACATCATGAATTAATCAACATTGATGTGCCCGGATTGGATCAATTCATCAATTCATTACTAAACAAAATTGAAGGAAGAAAAATGATATCATGAGAATGGTACGTACTAACCTATCTCTTAATTAGGTATGGTTCCCCTTATGTTTATAAAATTTATCCGCTTTCATGTTGAAGTGGTTAACACGTTTATAATTCGCGGTAAAAAAAATCATAGTTAATCATATAAAAGCATTATAAAAAAGTATTTAGTTCAAAATAACATACCTAAAAGTAATGAGTATAGAGATTGTACTTGACGTACATTTGAACTTGTGAAGCCATGGTTAGGAACAAATCCAAGGCTTTCTCGATTTACTTTGACAAATCTGGAGTTTTCTCTATACTTGATCTGTTGATCGATCATATCCCTTTCTCAATCTACATACTTGACAACGGCAAACATATATACTTATAGAACTCTATCAATGCACTTTTACTATTGTAATTTAAGTCTTATAACGTTTAGTATGAAGGTAGAGAGTTAGGTCAATTAATTATTTCATAACTCTTTGTTGGTATAAACTGATAGAAAGTCATGCATATGAGTAGTGACTATTTTATAACTCTTAGTTTTAACGTTTAGTATGAAGGTAGAGAGTTAGGTCAATTAATTATTTTTTTATAACGGTAGATCTCTTAATATTTGATAATCTTTTTTTTTAATTATTGCCCAATGCCTCAAATTTGTAACCGGGTGAAAATTACTATTCAAGACCTCAAATTTGATAAGTTAATTAGTAAATTGTTAGTTGTGATGTTTTGATAAAGTAAAACAAATAATGTGTTTTTTTTAAAAAGGCTTATAAAATATAGCAAAATTCTAAACATAAAATAAATATATCCAAAACAACAGAGAAGTAAATTTATTGTTATTATTATATATAAATTAATTAGATTAGATTGTGATTAAGTAGAAAAATGACAAAGTAGGAAAATAAAATAAAAGATGTAGTTATTGAGGTTTGAACCTTGGATGATGGGATTCTCATCAACAACTACTACCATTGGGCCAAAGAAGTTATTTTGATCCAAATTGAGAATATAAGAAAAAATAGCAAAATTTTTGTGGAGTTAATAATGGCAATAAATTGCCCATGAACACAACTTTTAAGGTTTATATATATATATATATATATATATATATATATATATATATATATATATATATATATATATATATATATATAGGCAAGAATTCTAGTGAAACGAATAATACGGTGTAACGGTGAAACGAATGAATATTATGTTATATTCATATGAATATGACATTATGTGGATATGAATATGTGAATATTTTGGTGTGTGAATATGAATATGGTGTTATTTATTTTATGTTATTTGAATATAAATAATATCATATTTATATACCCATATTTACATCATATTCATATTCACACAGCATAATATTCATATTTTCATATTCATTTAAAATAATATTCACATGAATATGACATAATATTTATACGTTTCACTGTTGCACCGTATTATTCGTTTCACTAGAACTCTTCCCTATAGATAGATTTTGAAGATTTTAAACAGTAAGATGCATGTCAAATTAAATTTAATATTTGGTAATGGCTTGACGATCGAGGAAGGTCGATTGAAACCCTAAAAAGATTGAAGTTTTAGTGGTGAAAGCAGGTCTGGGCCTGAGGTGAGGCCCAACAGGCTCCCGCCTCAGGCCCATTAACCATGGGGGCCCAATGTTTATTTAAAGTGTATATATGAAGAGAAAAATGAAGAGACCCCATATTCTCTTTCAATTTTGGGTTGAGTCCAAAAAAAAAAGGCCTAATACGATAAATGACCCAAAACTGTTTCAATTAACTTCAATCTTTAAAAGGAAAGAAGCCCATCTTGGGATCTTTTTTTTTTTTCTTGTTCTTGAGATCATGTGTTAGTAAATGATAAAATGTGTGGGTGTCTTTGAATTTCAAGCATTATAATTATAATTAAATTATCAGGTTAAACACTTTTTAATTATTTTATTTAAAATTTATGTTATATGTGTAACACATTGAATCCAAACAAACCCTTAAGACTTTCATAATTTAATTTATTTACGTGTATTATTATTGTATGGCATATTTAATTACCAATATTTATTTAATAGTTTGATATTCATTTTTTTATAATTAAAAATAGTAGAGGATCCTATTTTAGTATCTCATGTCAGGCTTTTCAAATCTCAGATCCGACCCTGGGTGAAATCCGACCGTGGGTGAAAGAAACCTAATTTTCATTTCCATCCCCAATCCTTTAAAATTAATTATCTCTGTTAATTCCAAACCTCTCTTCACTCTCTTTAGGCTCCTTACCTGCCATTAATTTGCGCGCATTTTCCTTTCACTTTCGGAATCGATTAATTAATTAGCTGCAGGGAATTGTGGATGATCGGTTTGACTGTGTGATCGATTAGCCATGCCACGTACTGTTTGAGTTTGTTTTACCTTAATTAGTATATATATTGTTTTCTTCACACCAGATCGTCTCTTATGAAGGAGCAACACGATCTTGAAGAGATCGATCAGATGAGCGGTGCTGTGCTGGCCCTTAATTAACGAGGAATATGCATCTGAGTCAGCCCTTCTTAGCTAAAAGAAGCGCGTGAATGAATACAAATTAATACAATTTTTTTTTTAAACTCAGATTAATACAATTAATATTTATGGTTTAATTTTATAAAATTTTCCCACTTAAGAATAATATTAAAAAAAATATTTATCATAGATTATTATTATGATTATTAAGCTAACTATGTACGGTATATATATTAAATATGATAATTTTTAAAAATAAAATAGATTTTTATGAAATAATAAAAGACATAGTAATTAACTATTTATGGTAATGAATATATGATAAACATAGATTAATAATAATAAAAAATTAATTATTATATAAAATATTATAAATTTTATTTTTAATAACTCGTGTACTTTTAATACCAATTTACAATTATAAAATGTTGAGTGAAAGTAACTACTCCGTGATTCTTATTATTGAATATTTTATGCAAATAAATAAATTTGTTTAACTAATACTAGTACAATTCCTGCACCATGTCACGTTATTTTTATAAATAAAATCATAATAATATAATATATTACGATAAAATAAAATAAAATACGGAGTATGTTTAATTCAACGTTTTGATTTGAAAATTAAAAGCGTCTCTTTTAAATTTTAATAGTCAGTTATAGATGATTAGAAAATTAAAAGAAAACTATTTTTATTTGACTGGTTAACCCTATAATTTTGGTGGTGGTGATACCTCATAAAAAAATGCGTCTCATTTAATATTCAGTTATAGATTATAGATTTATATAAATAAAATCATAATAATATAAAGACCATTGGTATACTAAGTAATAATAGATACAACAAAGGCTAGATGATAGATAACTAAATTATCTTTTTTTATTCTCTGGTTATGGATGGTAATTTTTCTCTCTCGAATGCTCAAGACCATTGGTATGCTTGTCCTGTGAGAGCACCTTACCACTTGCCACCCACATCAACTAGCTTAACAATCTACCAAAATATGTTTCAACTTTTTGCCCCCTCCTCCCACATCCTGCGGCCCTAAGGTCGGCAAATGCCCTACCGGCCAGTGTTGCAATGTCTACGGCGCCTGCGGTAACGGCTACTTCTACTGTTCCTCCGCCTTCTGCGACAAAGGCTACGGTAAATGCGACGACGACGCCCGCCTCTAGAGGATAGGAACTTCCTGCCTCTTTCAACTATATATTAACGATCGACTAGCTAGGTCGTTCGTTAATTACAATAAACCTAACTTGGCTTTATAAGCCTGGTTAGCGTCCTTTGTTTTCTTGCTATTTGATTTTCGATCTATATTGCGTGCTGTTTGTTCGTTTTTCTGTATGTAAAGTGATTGAACTGCACCATTGTATATGCACGCTATCGTGTTTAATTAATGAAATATTCTTGTTATGGTATGGTTTAGGATCCATTTACAATATATTCAACCATAAAATATGCCCTTAACTTCAAGCTCGCTAGTTTCAACTTTAATTTAAGCCCTAATCTTCTTTCTTCTTGTAGCTTCTAATTCATAATCATGGACAAGGGGAGTTATTCCAACAGTTAGCTGTGTTACTATTATAATAATATAGAATATATTTGTTTTTTTTTTAATTAATGTGTCCATAATTAATTAGAATCTCAAAATATATATATCTATAATCTTATAAAAGCCTGAACTTGGCAAATGAACAGTAAAACCCACTCATCTATTTTTCTAATATTTGCTCTATCCTATTTTCTTTCTACGTGTCAAGATCTAGCCTAGCATTTAGCATGCATACCTTCCACTTCTATCATATCATAGTTCTATAAAACTTTGCCTTTCTTCTTCAATTGACCGTCTCATCATGTCCTGTCCAGTGTTAACAAAATTTTTCCCTCTCCCCTCCCTCTTCGCTTCCGTTCATTCCTACTCCCCTGCCCTAATTTCGTTCCTCTCCTCAATCCTTCATCGCCGAAATCATAATCATGGACGAAGAATTGCTCAAACGCAACACCGATTGCGTCTATTTCCTGGCTGCTCCCTTCACATGCAAGAAGGTTCGTCCCTCAATCTAACCCTCCCCAAACCCTAATTTCCTCCCTCCCCTTACTCCATCTCATTTCTTTTTCGCTTTGTTTTCGCTTGTTTAGGTTTTCTCTTTCTTTTTTTTTTTTTTTGTGTGTTGCTTGAATTCTCTTTCGCCTTAATTTTGTAAAAATGGTTTTGTGCGGTCCTAGGGTTTTATTTCTTGTAATTGCTTTCTCGTATTTCCTTTTGTTGAAAGCCGATGCTGTATTTCCTTATCTCCAACCGTGATTGAATTTGTGTTCATATGGTGCGAATCTGATTAGCCATTTGCGTTGCATTTTCCTGGATTTAGGCTCAT
The DNA here is from genome assembly GCA_963922045.1 of Persicaria maculosa. Taxonomy (NCBI): domain Eukaryota; kingdom Viridiplantae; phylum Streptophyta; class Magnoliopsida; order Caryophyllales; family Polygonaceae; genus Persicaria; species Persicaria maculosa. Next base: position 74,430,984 of record OY998254.1, on the reverse strand, counting down.
GTGATGGTTCGCTTTTGTCACAGGGGGCGAGTGCGAGTATCAGCATAGTGAGATGGGGAGGCTGAATTCGAGGGATTGTTGGTACTGTCTATCCGGGAGTTGCCTGCCTCAATCCAACATGCGCATCTCGTCATCCTGTGAGTTTGCTACTACAACACTCAATCCTCCATTTTGATGCTTTAGAAACAATGCATGATGTTTATTATTTGTTGGTGTAATCAGGATTGTTGGTACTGCATCTGTTAATGCTGTGTAGTAATTTCTTTATTTCTTTCTTTTTATATGTTTCATATCCAATAAACTTATGCATATCCAATTATGTATCAAGGCTGGAGTTTTGGATGGTCCCCATTTTAGAGGTTTGTGGCATGAACATTTAGTTTAATAGTGTTGCAAATTCAATTGTGTTCTTAGATAGTCTAATTCAAGTGAAAATCACAAATTGGTGTTTTGGCATAGAAAGAGTGACATTATTCATACAAGTAATTGTTTTAAGTGGTGAATAGATGGGATAGTAACTAGAAATTAAGAAGTTTGGTAAGGATGTAAGTTATTTATTGGCCTATTTTGACCTGATTGTCAGGTTCATCTTCTCAAGGTTTAAGAAATAATGGTTCTAAAGTACTGCTTTCAGAATATTCAGAAGCTGAACCTAATTGCCTGGTCACCTAGAATGAATTCGCCTTATGGAACTAAAATATATCTAGCCAATGAGAAATATTATTTATTCTGCAACTTTAGTAATGAAGATGTAAAAAGATAAAATAAAAAGGAGTTAAGCTTCTGAAAGGAGAGTTGGAACATGGATCTTTCGTTAAAGTTGTTTCCTTCCCGTTCTTTTAAAGTCCTTTTAAAATCTGTATGTAACAATGAGCAACAAGTTTTCTGGTTTAACCGATCGATGAAAATAAGAAAAATACCATCAATGTAGAATGAAGTAAATAAGATAAGGGATTTTTTTGTCTTATATATTATTTTCTACTCATAACTCATAGGTCTTATGATGAGTAACAAAACACATCCCTTTGCTTCAGATGATATGTTGTCTACAGTTTTGTTCATATATGTTGGCTTGTCATTGATTGATTTCTGGAATTGATGTTGACATTATATCGGCCATTGAATTTTTCCGAGAATGGAGACTATATTGCAACAGGAGATCTTGGTGGTATTGTAGTATTATTTGAATGAGTAGATAAAAAAAATGTGTGAGTCATTCAGCCTACCATTTTTTAATCAATTAATTTTTCCCATTTTTGTGCAATTTCTTCTTTACCATCTCTAAATGATCTGTTATAACCAACATGGTGGGAATTGAAGAGATCTTGAGAAGTTAGACCAATCCATTAGTAAGCATCCAGAGTTCCACTATAAAACAGAGTTTCAAAGTCATGAACCTAAGGTGAGTCTATTTGTTGGTCATATTTGATAATATTTTATTGGAACTTCTGATAATATCAAATAGTCACTTTCTTTACGAGGTTTGTGGTTTGTCATATATGTGGACTCAATTTGACTATTTGAAAAGCTTAGAAATTGAGGGGAAAATTAACAAGATCAGATGGTGTCAGACTGCAAATGGTGCGCTATATCTGCTCTCGACCAATGACAAGACTATTAAGTTCTGGAAGGTTAGAAAAGATAAAAACATCTTTATGATATTCACCTCATGTTGAAACAGTAAGATGGCTAGCAACTTCCAGAGTTCAGATTTATTTTGGATAGGTCCAGGAGAAGAAAATCAAGAAAGTTTCTTCTAGGAATATGGATCTCATAAAGAAAGGGGTTAATGCTTCTGCTCATCAAACTGCGGAAAGTATGTCATTATAGTTCACTAATATAGCTGCTGCTATCATACTAATGTGAGGAAAAAGTGCCCAGTCTTTTTATAAAAAAAATCATAACTTCTTCTATAGAGCACTAATTTCAGTGTTTCCAAATCCTACATCTTTCTACAAAGGTTCTCTGTCTTTTCATTCATAAAATTTGGCCTGAAATGAGCCCTACATTATTTTTGTTGCTGCTGTCATATGAAGGAGAGGAAAAAGTGCTCTGTTTCGATCAAAAATTCATAACTTATTCGATATAGCATTAATTCAACTGGTTCCAAATCCTACAGCTTTCTAGAAAGGTTATCTATCTTTTCCTTCATAAAATTTGTCATGAAATGAGCCCTGGATATTTTTTTGCTTCTGCTGTTATATAAAGGAGAGGAAAGTGTCTGGATACAATAAAAAATTCATAACTTCTTCTTGTTGCATTTGATTGATGAGTTCCTTGATGTTATCATGTTGTTTGGGGGTTGCTTGCTGCATTCAATCATTTAGTTCCTTGCCTGTTGTTTTAGGGGTTGTTTTTGCAGGTTTTGAGGAGTTATTGTGCTGCCGTTTAGGGGTTGTTCTTGTATTGTTCTGGTCCGTTTCTTGTGATGTTGGGGGCTGCTTGTCGTGCTTGATCGATTAGAACATTATCGGTTGATTTAGAGGCTGTTTTTGGTTTATACTGGATGCTGCGAATTCCCTGTTGGTCTATGTGGCGCTGAGAGCTGATTTTAAATAGTGTTTTGGTCAGTTTTGGATCTGCAAAGGGGTGATTTAAAGGGTTGCTTTTTCTGTCATGTTTGCTGGCTGTTTGGATAGGTTGTTGATTCCTTTGCTATGTAGAACATTAAGGTTGCTTTCTTGAAACAGCCCTGACTCATGATTAATCTCTTCTTAACGGGTTGCAGTGTTCTGTTATTTCCTTTGAAGTGATCACATAGATTTCAATTAGGTGTTCTTCTTACTGACAATTTATTAATAAATAATAACCTTATTTCATGATAAGGTTGCTCATTCTTAAACGTCGTCACTGAGTTAACGGGTGGTTTTCTCCTTATAAGTGTAAAGGCTCGGATTTTTAAATAATAATTTTTCGGAAAAGGAAAATCAAAATGAATTTAAAAGCGGAAATTAACGAAAACTCGTCAACTTGGATTTTAAGACTCGTAAAGCGGAATTCAAAAAAATAATAATAATAATAATAAAATAAAAAATAAAAAAATCAATCGTCGAAAATTCAAACTTCCGACTCGGGAACACAATTCCGTCATCTTTCTCCCAATCTCATCCAATTCTAATCTCCAACTCGTATTTTTTTCTCTTTTGGGTAAATTCTATCCTCTCCTTTACTCTCTTCTCTTTGATTTCCCATCTTTAGAAAACAAACAACTACTACACTCCCTCCTCTCTGTTCGATTGCAAGTTTGCAACAAAAGAAGTAAAGAGCCAAACAAGCCTTTGACCCTTGCTTTGTCTGGTCTCCCACAACACCCCAGCTCTCTGATTTTACCAAAAGAGCAGCCCTCTCTAGTCTCTCCTCTACCAGAGTAAGGAACCCATTTCAACCCCCCTATCACATTTACATTTCAAACACACCCCCTCTCTTCCATTTGGTTGCCGAGAGCCGCCTCCGACTCCCTCCTCCATTGCCGCCTGCCCTCACCACCACTACACCGTCGCCACCCAACATCTCCCAGCAACCACCAGCGAGCCTCCGAAGCCTCCAACAGCGTCCCCTGAGCGCTGTCCCGGGCCACCACCTCCATTTCACCTCCTCTTCCTCCGTTCCGAGAACCACCGAGGCCCCTTGCCTCTGTATTTTGAGCAGCTCCCAGCAGCAGCGGTTTTCCAAAGCCTCCTGGAGACACCAGCAGCAACCAGAAACAGCTGGTGCGCCACCGAGGACCTCCTTCGCGCCCTGTTCTTCGTTCGCCTCGGTAAGGTTCGATCCCGCTCGTTCCTCCTTCTTTCACCTTTTATCAGCCCAAAGCTTCCGCCTTTGACCTTCCATATCTCTCCCCAGCACTTCCGATTGAAGAATCCGCCTCGACGTACCCGGACGTCGCCTCCCCGAGCTCCATTTCCGGCAACACAAACCCCCCCCCCCTCGGTGAGCTTCTTCCCTCTCCTCTTTCTTTCCCTCTCCGATTTCCATGTGTGCGTGCTTCATGGTCGGAATTCGAGCGGCCGGAGCCCAGCTCCACCGCCGCCGGCCTCCCCTTTCCCTCCTCATTTTCTGAATTTTCGAACAGAGGGAATTGTTGGGGACAATGAACAGTGATTTCCTAAGGGGCTTGGTTTTGTTCTTTTAATTTGGTCCGGTTCAACAATTTAATTAATAAAAACCGGTCTGGTTCATTAAAAGCAAGAATGGGAGATTGAGGATGAGGTTGGGCCTAATTTTTGGGCCTAATTTCCTTTCCAACAACTATGAATATTGGGCCTAATTTTCTGAAAATTGAATTGGCCTATTTTGCAAATAAAATCGACTTTGGAGTTCTTAATCCAAGGGAGGGGTCGGTTTTGGATTTTTTGCCAAGTAAGGACGATTTTGGTAATTACGAAAAAGACTGGTTTTTATAATATAAAAATGGTTGATCTATTTTGATAAATTATTACATTAAGGATATTTAAGAAAACATTATGACCTCGTAGAATATGGAAATTTAAAATGAATTATTGGAATATAAAATATTATGAGATATTATTGACGAGATTAAAAATATATTATTATATATTGGGGTTTAAAAACGTGATATTATAAGCTTTGCGGTTTTAAAGAGGAATTTGAAGAACATTTTCCAAGGTCGAAATTTATAACTATTTGACTCGGGCTTCTAATCGGTTTTCGGAACTAACTTGGGAATTATATGATCGATGACTAACTAGTATGATGATATGATTGATTGACTAATAGCATGTCTTGTGTGGACTAATGGCATGATTGATGACTAACGACATGTTGAGATGTTATAGTTATATACCGTTGATTTATGCCTTATGAGCTATGATGGATATGATGAACCTTAGATATGTGATATGCGGATTATTATTGTGGATATATTGTTGCGAATACATGAATGTGGCTGATGGAATGACGAGAACGATATGGTATTGAGGAATATGACAATATGATGAATGGTTGAGTTTGATAGAATGATGATTGCGATATGGTTGCTATTCTAGTTGAATGATATGCTTTGAGTGCTTGAATGATTAGATATAGACTTATATGATTGTTATGCTTACTAGGTGATCTTTAATCTATCGTAATGCTTGCCCTGCTGTTCTGCACCACCAGGTAAGTCTCTTCGGAGCTTACTCAGATTGAATAGAGCTATTCCCTGCTTTAGGTGCATGATATACTAGGTGCTTGCATTCATGATCAGCATGCCATGTAGTACCATGCTAGGTTGCATCGACCGTGAGCATTCTATTTCTTTATGCGTATGTAAACAGAACGGCCGTTATCTGTGATAGTCCTAGAGTCTTTGCTAGGGTCATAGGGTAGCCCAACCTCATCGGGTACCCTGAGTCAATTGAGTCATGGACTTCCTTATATTATGCCTGCGGGCTTTATTGTGGAGCGGGTTAGGCATGCGTGCCCCCCGATTATGAATGAATGCATTCACGAGCTGGCCAGTCTCCGCCCTATCGGAAGGGGGTGGAGGTAGGAGAGGGATATACCATTTGGTATTTTGTGCTAAGGCCTTATTATTATTATGCACTTGATCTTAGGGGCATGTTAGTGTGTTAATATTCTGTCTTGCATCTAGAAGCATCTTTATTAGGTATAGCGTATATGTGTGCTTAGGGTTGGGATGCAGAGCTAAAGTGGGCATCGATCTGATCCCGCCCCACATCAAATTTTTTAGGTACCCGTTATGCTTACTACTGTTGATGCTGATTTGAGTCCATGACCGCTGGGTCTAACATGGCGGAAAGAGAGAGTTGAGATTCCAACTTCACCAATTTAATTATGTCAAAAATTTGAATGGTTGATCATATTTTGACCCGGCCCTGCCGTGGCACCCCTTTGTATTATGCTTTACTTCCGCTATTTGTGTAACCTTTGGTCTTCCACGCTTAGACTTTTGACAGGTACAGGGGACTTCCCCGGGGATTCCAACGATCCCTTCGAATTTTGGGTATGAAATCCCACTTTAAAATGTTAGGATAGAATTTCAAACCTTCAACCTGTACTCGGGGCGCAAGATCCTAACGAGGGGTTTCATCCCTCGAAACGTAACCCGGGAATCATAATCCCGGGCCGTTACAATAAGGAGTCTGAAGCATGCGTTCTTCTTTTTACAGTGTTTCCTCCACATCAAGACCAGTCATTTAAGGAAAAAGAGGGCCCTTCTGTGCTTGTTGTTGACCCCGGAGATGGATAGTCATGCATTTAAGAGACTAATAAGAAGGCAATGCGTGAGAAACTCCTTGAGCATAGCTCTTTTGTGGCGTTGCACTCTACGGGTCTTGTCTTCCTTTTAGAGTTTGTTTTGCCTCTTGAAGGATGTAGAATATCCTAATGTAAACTGTATTTGCTTATTAACCGTTACAACCAACTTTGTGTTACATTCCTTGAACATTCCTTGATTGATTACACGATGTGGATATGATAACATAATGATACTATGTATAAAATGCAATTACGATAAAACCGCGCGCAAAGACGCGCGGTTCTTACCTAGTTTTAAAAAAATCCTAAGTTGGATTCACTAATTAGCTATAGGGCTAAAATATATTAGGGACATTTTTTGGTGGTATACATAAAACTCGTTTAGTCAAGTGTTACTAGTTTAACTTGTAAGGATGCCATGTAATGACTACTAAGAAGTCGCGAATCTCCCCTCCCTCTATTGTAATGACGCTATCAATTCAATTTCCCCTCCCTCTATTGTAATGACGCTATCAATTCAATTACTATGTACGGGGTATATATATAGAGGCAAGAGTTCTAGTGAAACGAATAATACGGTGAAACGAATTGGGAGTTAGAAAATATTTATTACATTTTGTAACTCTCAATGACATTTATTGATACCCTTAAATTAATTGATTGGGAGTTAGAAAACTCTCAATTATATCAATTGATGCCCGTTAAATTAATTGATTATGAGTTACAAATGTTCCTTGTATTATTTTAAAACAATTACCATCATATGATTAAGTTTACTTATAAGGAAGTTAAAGAAATTATAATATAAAAATGGATTAATTAAATTTTATTTATGTGACTTGGATGCGGTTGAAAATACAGAGAAAAATGTAACCATGAGATGTATTAACAAAAACAATTGTAATTTTTGTGTGTGTATAGTAGTAAATTTTCATCCATTAAAGTAAATGATATATATTGCTTTTGCCAATTAATTACCAAGTATACCACCATGTTATTAATCTGTCTTCAAAAGCACATCTTATAAATAAATCTTTGAAACGGGGGGCCGGGGGATTATTTAAATATAATATTTAATAAAATTTTATAGAAAACTAAAAGCAAATACTTAGTGATGTGAATCATTAACTCGCAAATAAAATTACCAATTGAGTAAAAACGCAAATACTGAGAAATTATAGAGTATATTTGCACATACCATAATGTTGGACTTTAGCCAAAACAAAAGATAGGCAGAAACATTGTCAAATCTCCGACCTCTAACGTACCCACAACTAAGAGTATTGAACATGAATATATAGCTATGGAAAAAAAACATTTTTTCTGAAATATATAAAATTGAAACATGGGCATACTTTAAACAAATTAAAAGGTTGGGGAGGTTTTACATAATTAACCTTCCTCTACCCCTACAAGTCTACAACACGTTTCAGCAGCCTTTCCGAGGAGGCTCGATTGCAACTCAGGCGAAGCTTAGTGAAGACGAAAGATCACAAAAGCGGACTAAGGTGGCCAATACGGCTTCCTGGTGGCGTGAAGCTCCTCCCCGAAGGTTTTAGCGGTGTTGACAGTGGCTGGAAGGTGGTATGTGAGCGGCTCCGGTGAAGGTCCGATCGAATTTGGTGAGTTTTTATTTTTTATGCTTTTCTCAAAACTTTTTGAATGGGATTATAGATTAAAGGTTTTAGAAGACGATGAACTACATTCGAAGCTCGGAGATTGGCCTTCCATGGTGTACCTATCTGATCGCAAGTTCATCGGTCCTATGCCGAAGATGGCTAAACATTTCTTAAGCACCTCTTGCATTCTCTCCATGGAGGTTGCAGGTACGGGTGTCATGTGAACATGATTAGTTCGAATTCGACTCGTACTCGCTCGATTAAAACTCAACTCGAGCTCGTTCATTTTCTATACGAGCTGAGAAAGAGCACATTTTTAAGCTCGATCCAAAGCTCGCCTCGTTCAAATTAAACTCGAATAAATCAAATTTTATGAAATTTCTAAAATTTATGGAATTTCTAAAACTAGTACAGTCCAGCCGCTATGGTGCATATTTTTTTTTAAAAAAATAAAAATAAAAATTTGAAAGTATAAAAAATTACTAGTATAAAATGAAATAAACTGTTACGATACGTTAACATAAAATAGAAAAAATGTAGTGAAATTATATTGTCTAATTAATATTAAATAAAAATAGGGTTTATGAATATATAAATTAATATATCTATAAATATATTATATAAATGAAAATGTAAATAGAATATATCAAATATATATTGCCAAAAAATCTATTTCTAAATATATTCAATATAAATGTTGCCGAAAATAACTTTGCACGAGGGGAAGATCCGTGACATAGGTGCTTTGGTTTTAAGTAATATATATACTAGTACAATCCCCGTGTCATGACGCGTATTTTTTTATAAATAAAATCATAATAATACAACAAATTCCTATAAAATAAAATATATTTGATTCAATGTTTTGATTTGAACCAATTTATTAGAAAATGTAAAATATAATAAGGAATAAATTATATACTAATTTAATGTTTTAAATTGAACCAATTGATTAGAAAAAAAATATTTTGATTTGATTGGTTGGAACCCCTATAATTATATTATGGTGGTGATGAGACATTAATTTTTTAGAAACAAAATCTATTTTAATTTGATTGGTTGAAAATCGTATAATTATGGTGGTGATGACACCTAAATTTATTAAAAAAGAAAATCTATTTTAATTTGATTGATTGAAAATTCTATAATTATAGTGGTGATGACACCTCATAAAAAATGCTTCTTAAAAAAATTAGTGAGAACTTTTAAAAAAAGGGAAGAAATGAGGTAAAGAAGAATGAAATAATATAGAAATCTATATTGTATATATCAATCACTATCAATAAAATATACTAAAAAAGAGACCTGAACTCTTCTCTGATGCAATTCGTCTATGTGTCGTTTTCTAATGCAATTCGCCTCTGGTGCAATCTGAACCGGATTTTTTTTAGCATATCAATTAATGATGATCCAATATATTTAAGTCACGTTGGACGATTACCTCATCAATTTTATACACATGTCGTCCCATGTGTACATCTTATATCCTAAGTGGTTATAAAATCTATCATTTCACCATAAATTATTGTATAAATATCGTACCTTGAATTATTTTATCTTTATTCATTAAGACTGATTATTTTTGTTCATTATATATAAGGAAAAATTCATTATTAATTAATTATCTATTAAACAATAAAATCTTATCATCAAAATATTTATATTAATTCAATTCTGAACCTTATATTTTAAATCGCTACGAAACCTATTATTTTTCTCATTGTTTGAAATTTTTATTAAAAAAATTAAAATAAACTATTTTAATCATCACATAAAATTTAATAAAAATAGTTTTAATATAATAAAATATAATTTATTAAAAAACGCGCAAAACTTCGAGAAGCAAATACTAGTAATATACTAAAATAGAGACATGAAGTCTTATCTGGTGCAATATGTGTCGTTTTCTAGTACAACTTTTATATATATATATATATATATATATATTATTAATTCTCAATCTCATATCTTAAATCATTACAAAATTTATTATTATTTTTATATATTTTTTTTGGTCTTCAAAATTGTGTTTACAAAAAGTGGACATTTAGGGTTTCTTTAACCACTAAAACTTCAATCTTTTACCAGCAGACTGAAATTACCCATATACGTATATATATTAATTAATTCGACAGACAACTTCGGGTTGTTTAATCTTCAAAATCAATATAATTGATAGCGTATGTTGAAAAGATTTATTATTATCTTTTATTAGAATAAGAAGAGTGTTGAACAAAAATGCGCAAATAATCGTACAACACATTTTATTTGATTTTTAAATATTTGAGTTCGACCCCTTTTGATTATCCTCTTAATTCGAAGTCGTATCGATACCAAGATTTGAATGGTTTTGGTGATGTGGGCTGCACCCGAATTTTAACGGGTTGCCTACGTATCTCTTGGAAGAGAATCAAGCCTTACGTAGTTCAGAGTGTTTTGGAATTTGTGTTTGGTTTAGTTTAATTTGGATTTGGTTTTCGTTTTCTTGTATGCATCAGAGGATGAAGTTCAAATCCACCTTCTACGAAGGGTAGCTCGAACAACACTCCATCCGAGTAACCTGAGTCCACCTTCTCGGAAGGGTAACTCTAGCACCCGCCTATCATTTGCATAGAAAACGATTTGATTTTGATGTGGAGTTTAATTTGTTTTGATTTAGAGGTTTGACTTAAAGGCCAATTTGAGGGTTGCGATTGAACTCGTCTGTGAGTTTCCTACGTACCCTTTTGGAAGGGATCAAATCGTACGTAGTTCTTAAAAAAGACAAATTTGAATTTGGTATGTGGGTTTTTGAAGTTTTGGTCATGACCGAGCTCGGTGAGCGGAAGCTTTGTATCGAGTCGGAGGAGACACTTTGGATTTGACGGAAATTTGATATTTGGGACGACTCAGAGTCGACGGATGAATTTGAAGAAATTTGATTTGAAAATTTGAATGTGACTGGACTCGGTGAGAATTTGATTTACACCGAGTTTCCTACGTATCCACTTGTTTGGTGGAATCAAGTCATCGTAGTTCGGAACAAAAATAAATTTTGTATTTGGGTTTGATCATGAGATCATTTGAGAGTGGTGATTGAACTCAACGAGCAAAAGCTTTGTATTGAGTCGGGGTGGATCATTTGAATTTGTTTGATTTTGACCTCATATTCATTTAAAGAGAATTTAGAGGTTTACGATTGTACCCGATATATTTTTAGAATTTAATATCGGGTTACCTACGTAGCCGATAGAAGGCGTCAAGTCTTTACGTAGTTCTAAACGAACCGGTTTGATATTTTTGGATTGACAATTGTACTCGACGAGCATAAGCTTTATGTCAAGCTACCTACGTACCCGTTAGGACGGGATCAAATCCTCCGTAGTTCTTTTTAGAAGGAACCAATTTGATTTTGTGATTTTGCCCTTTCGGTCGTTTGAGGACCGTGTGATTGAACCCGATGAGCTACAACTTTGTATCGGGTTTCCTACGTATCTCTTAGAAGAGAATCAAATCACTCGTAGTTCGTTTTGAGAACAAATTTGATTTAATTTGTAAACGGTGACTGAATTCGGTGTATTTAGAATTTTATACCGAATTTCCTACGTAACTCGTAAACGAGTATCAAGTCTATACGTAGTTCTGAACGAACCGATTTAATTTGTTTGGTTTTGACCTCATATTCATTTAAAGAGAATTTAGAGGCGGACGATTGTACCCGATATATTTTTAGAATTTAATATCGGGTTACCTACGTAGCCGGTATGAGGCGTCAAGTCTTTACGTAGTTCTTTTTAGAACAAAATTTGTTTTTGGGCAAGGTGACTGAATTCGGTACATGTTAAATTTTATACCGAATTTCCTACGTAACTCGTAAAAGAGTATCAAGTCTATACGTAGTTCTGAATAGAAACCAAGTTTATATTTGGTGAAACTTGATTTGAAGTTTTGACTCCGTTTTTATTGAAGCCGGTTTGAGATTGACCCACTAGAATTAATTGACAAAGAATATTTGACGAGTTTAATTTTATATTTTTATCAAACTCGAATTCTTAATTTGTGCCGATTATAATTCTTATATTTAAAATGGGCTGATTTCATAATAAGAAAAAAATTCAGACCGTACACATATATATAATATATGTGTCGATGATTGCCTGCCTTTGCTTTTTGTTATATGATCACAACCCAAATTTGGATTTAACTCCAACCGGCCCAATGTATTAACAGATCCAAACTCAGCCTTTCTTCCTTTCTTTTTCTTTGTAGACAAAATCACGCATTTTTGCTCTTCTGTTCATCTTTCTCTAGGCGATAAAGAATCGCCCTTCTACTCTTCGATAGCAGCGAGCCCTTTTACTCACAGCTTGGAGCTCCGGCCTAGGTCGATCGAAACGGAGGAGAGCAGGACAAGAGCGGGTTGAGTCGAGCCAGGGCGAGGCGAGGGCAGCGCGGGACGAGCTTTCTCCATCCGGAACGAACCGAAGACGGCTCAGGTATGCTCTAGTTTGCTCTTTTGTTTTGTAATTTCAGCCCTTGATTTTGTTATCCAATCTCGCCTTTGGATGATTCTCGACTCAAATTTCAGATTCTTAATTAAACCCCCTTCCAATTGAGTATTCGATTTTCTAGTTAAACTGATTTTTTCTTCAATTGTAATTTTAGGGTTTTGGAAAGTTGATCGATAAGGAATTTGAAAGACCGGGTTGAATTGTCTAAAGAGGGGTGAAGGAAGTCTGATTTTGAGCGACTGTGAGAGACGGACAACATCTTAAGGGCTCGTATAATCCCTCGAATGAGACGCTGGGCAGTTTGTGCTTCTCCTCTAAGTAGACCTGTCAAAACGTGACCCAACCCGAGGACCCGACTCGACCCGTAAAACGTGGGTTTTGGCGCAAATATTTCAACCCGAAACCCGAAGCAACCCGAACCCGTTCAACCCGCAAATTTCTGGGTCGGGTTGGGTCGACCCGTGGGTCACCCGTTGGGTTAAGCTTTAAGATAATAAAAATATAAATAAATTACAATTTAACTTAATATTGAAATTTATTACTAATAATAATTAGGATTGAATATTATATTTTGCATCATCAACTTTACTTTATAATTAACATTACAATTTGTTATGTATATAAAATTACATATTACTATTGTAGCGACATTAATTTTTTTTTTTCAATAATATAACTATTATTAGGATAATATAACAATTTTAGATTTAGGAACTATGTAAATATTCATTAATAATACTCCATCTGTATACTTTTAAATGTTGTTTACTATTCATGTATGGTTTTAAGGATGATAATAATTATATAAAATATCCATTTTCATATTATATATAATTTCATACTTCAAAAACTAAAAATAATGAAATTATAACAAGTAATAAAATTTTATTGATATTTTACATAATTTTATCATTTTAAAACAACGTGTATAAATAGTAAATGACATTTAAAAAATCATGGATGAGTAGCGCTCTTGACCCGTTGGGTCGACCCGAACCCGTTAAATATGGGTCTGGGTTGAGCATTTTACGACCCGTAACCCGAAATGGACCCGAACCCGAGACGACCCGACCCAAACCCGACCCGCCCGACCTGTTTGACAGGTCTACCTCTAAGGTATGCCCGTCTCTTACTTCTTGTTTTCTCACTGAATTACTCTAAATCGATTGATTGTAGAGATTGTGGTTTTGAATTAGGGCTTCGGCGTAGGCTAATTCTGAGTTTCAATTTGTCTTTAGCATTATGCCGATTCAGTTTTGATTTGTACTTGGCAGAGTCCTGACTTGAACATATTATGGATTCTGATTTTTTTTTATGAACTCCCAATTTCATTTGTTTGGTGTTCACTTGGGACTGCAGAAAGCAATTTCTTTTTCATCATTTTAATGCCTTCCAGTAGCTAGATTTTGTGCTTTCGTTTGACAAAACAGAAGTTGTCCCGTATTTGTGATAGTATGTGGAATTCGGCATTTAGTTGCTTATGAATCCCGGGCAAAATCCGGCAGCACTTCGTCCCTATGAACCGATCCACGTCGGGATCGAATGTAGCGGCGAAAGAATATACTTTCAAGCCAACTACGAGAGTGGATGCTCTCAACCTATGACGTGGTGGTCTCTAGGCGAAAGAAAATACTTTCAAGCCTATGACGAGCCCAAACACTAGGTGAGAGCATGTGTGCCCAAGGTTGTTGACCTTCCGTGCTCCTGCTTTTAACCCGCACACAAAATAAACACATAGCTTTAGGGCAGGCAGGTTATACCTAGCCTTGTAGCCACTAGCCACTCCTTTTGCTTTCTTTCACTGGTAGATAGTGCTCAACAGGACAAGAAACTAAGGCTTTGTGTTTTTTTTTTTCTTTCCCTATTTCTTCTGTTGCTTGTGGGTAGGTTTCAGCCTTTTTGCTTTTGTTATCGTAGTTGCAGGTAAGCTGTTTGGAAGGTGAAGGAGAAAACCAGGAAGGAGAATACAACTGCTCTCTCTTTCTTTGGGTTTGCAGTTGAATAACCTCAAGGGAAAGAAGAGGCCAGCCGGGCCTGTTTTTGTTGGGAAGAAGAGGAAGGCTAGGCGAGGAGAAAAGCCAGTTGGGGAAGGAGCTGAAGCAACTGCAGTTGCAGATTTGCAGTGTTTTTATAGGGTTGAATAGGGCAGTTAATTTCCATCACCCACGTTCTCCACAACTGCATTGTTATTTAGTTTTCTTTTGAGTTTGTTTTTTTTTTTTTGAGGAAATGTAACCGTGGCTTGATACAGTTAACATGGAAAGTGATGGACTAAATAACACAACTCATCTTATGCGCCCAACTAGCTTACATTCGGAGCCCAATTTCATGTTATCATCCACTTCATTTTCTTTTGAATATAAAATCAATCAATTAACTATATTGTCAAATTATAATTAACTCATCGAAATTTTTATCCTCGATCATGAATTTTTTCTTTTTATAAAATTCATAAAAATTTACCCCTCAACAAAGAGATTGATTAAGAAGAGGTTAAGTTTTAGAACTGTTGGCTGTTGCTTCCCGCAGCTATTATGATAAGACGATAGATTTTATTTATTTATTTTAAAGACTGAGTTTTATATCAAACCTAAAATCTGTTTAAGAAGTACTGCTGAAAAATAAAATTAACTGCGCCGAACCCTATTAGAGTAAATGCTCTTGGTTTCCTTACCGTCGCCCTCAACCGGTCAACAGTCTCCGCCATTCACCGGCACTAGCTTGCTCACGCCGTTCGCCCTAGTTGCCTGTCTCTAGTCGCCGCTGCCTTAATCACAACCGCACACGAAACCATAGGGACTGCCGCGCCGCCCTCCAGGACTCCACGTACCACTGTCCTCCGCCTACCTTGACCCATGTCCACCTAGGGCTGTGCAAAAATCGGTTTGAACCGAGCCAAAAAAAACCGGGCTTAAACTGAACCTAGCTGTTTCGATTTAATCAGGTTTTCGATTAAAGGGAAAAAAAATTCCGTTTTCGGTTCGGTGAGCTGTCTCGTCTTTTCATCCTCGCAAACCCTAGAGAGTAGAGGCAGAGGTGACCGAGAAGCCAAGAAGGAGAGAGGACGGATAGAGGTTGATTGAATTGGTTGTCGGCCACCTCTGCCTCTACATTCTAGGGACGAGGATGAAAAGACAAGGCAGCTCACCGAACTGAATACAAGCCGTCGGTTTAGGTCGCCTACAACCTTCCCCGCTTCCTTCGGTGCATCACAAAATTATTATTATTTTTTTGGTGAGAACATCACGAAATTATTTAGGGAATAAATTTACATGGAAAAAAATTATTTTTTTTAGGTTATATGCCCTTATATTGATATGCTTATAAATTTATATCTTAAAAATTCACAAATATTTTCTGAAATAATCGATATTTTATTTATCTAAACTTTTAAAAAAGTGATTTTTTAAAGATATAAATTTATATACATATCAATACAAGGCTATAAAACCTAAGAATATATATTTTATTTTTATTTTCAATGTACATTTATATCTGAAATAATTAAGTGATGGACCGAGGGGAGCGACAAAGGTTGTAGAGGATCCGGACTGGAGTGAGACGGACAGAGGTACGTAGGGGATGGTGGTTACAAAATCTATCATTTTACCTAAACTTATTTTGTACATATTTTATTTATTTATTTTATCTTTAGTCATTTAGATTAAGTAACGATAATTTATTATATCTAATGATAAGATGTATTATTAATTAATTATCTGTTAGGACACTATATGGATCCATATAGTATAAATACATGAGGTATAACTCAAGAGAAGTCATTCAATATACATCAATTGTGATAATTCACTCTTACTCTCTCAAATGATTGTTAGGCTCAACTAATTCAAGCTTAACAAGTGGTATCAGCAGCTTGACGATTCTTGATCATGGCAGACGGAACAAGGCTCAAAACCCGCGAGAAAATGGATTCTCAGATTCTTCATCTCCAACAGGTCACGGCAACAACGAATGAACGATTACTGGAAGCAATTCAGAGACAAGAAGCGCAACAGCAAGCAATCATCGACCTCAAGAAGTCATCGGAGGATTTCCAGAAAGATCTTCAATCCAGATTAGATCACTCGGTGGCTCAAATCACAGACTGGATGAAGGTGCTGGCGCAGCGATCGACAAATCCAGGCAATCCTGGTGGTGCACAGACGGAGCAGCAAGACAAGACTCCACCGATTGGCAATCGGGACGTCCACGAGGAGGCGTATTCTAACGCCTATAGACCACCACCGATGAGAAACGAAGGTAATTTCAATGGATCCTTAGCTAATCTCAATCGCTTTCCGAAGGTGGATTTTACACAGTTTGATGGAAAAAAACCAAGAAGTTGGGTTAGGAAATGCGAGAAGTACTTCTCTTTGTTTGGAATCCAAGATCAGCAGAAAGTAGAGCTTGCGGCAATGTATATGCAAGATAGAGCTGATACCTGGATCCAGGGGTATTTGATGCAGAAAAGAGGGGTTAGATGGAAGGAGATGATCGAGGCCTTGTGTATTCGATTCGGGGAGAAACAAGGCGTTGAGATCGTGGAGGAATTCAACAAGCTCTGTCAATTGAGCGAATTGGAGGACTACAATGAAAAGTTTGAAGAACTGCGCGCTGGGATGCTGTCATACAACCCTCAATTGCCGGAAAGCTACTTTGTGATGAGCTATATCAGCGGGCTGAAGGACGAACTCAAGCCCCTGGTCAAGTTGGGACGGCCACAGGATCTGGCCGAGAGCTTGGAACTCGCCAGATTACACAACGATGCAGTCCGGGCATTGGTCAAATTGAGTAAGCCATCCTGGAAAGCGAGTGGTAATTGGAATCTTGATCAGACTCGCAGTAGCCCAAAGAGTGGATTGGAGACTAAAAGAAACCCAGGCCTGTGCTTTCGGTGCGGGGACAGATACTTTGTGGGGCATCGTTGCAAGAACTCCACTGTGAAATTCATGGCTGGCCAAGAAACTGATTCAGTAGAGGATGGGGTAGTCGAGGTCTACACAGCAGAGGAAGATGCAATTCCTGATGAAGAAGATGGCGGATTTGTGCGAGCACTCACTGGGAATGAAGGTTCAGACACTTCAATTATGGTCAAAGGATATGTAGGAAAAAGGTTGATCAATGTCTTGATCGATAGCGGCTCCACTCACAGCTTTTTTGATCCTCTAATAGCAAAAGAAGCTGGGTTTAGATTGTCACCTGCTAACCTGATGGTAGTCGAAGGACTAAACAAGGGCAAGCTGTACTGCAGACAGGAATGTAAAGCATTCAAATGGATGATGCAAGGTGAGAGTTATGCATTTGATATAAGAGCCCTCAAAGTAGGTGAATTTGAGCTGTTGTTGGGAGTCAATTGGATGAAGAATTACAGCCCCGTCCAATTCGATTACAACAAAATCACTATTGCATTCTCTAAGGAAGGAAAGAGGGTAGAGCTGCAGGGAATTGTGGACCACACCAAGGGACCATCAGTGAGGCATCTCACAGGGAAAGAATTGCAGGTATTAGTGAGGGACCAGGAACTTGAATACATCTCAGAAGTGGTCCAATCCTTCCAGTTGTGTGCAAAGGAAGAATCTGTACCTACAGAAGTGCAGGTGGTGTTGGACCAATTCAAACAAGTCTTTGAAGAACCCTCTAGCTTACCACCAGAGAGAGGGTGTGAGCATAGCATCCCACTGAAGCCAGGAACCCAGGCTATATGCTCTAAACCATATAGATACCCTCATAACCAGAAGGATGAGATGGAGAAACAGATCAAAGTAATGCTGTCATCTGGGTTGATCAGGCCTAGCCAAAGTCCATTTGCATCACCTACCTTGCTAGTGAAGAAGAAGGATGGGACTTGGAGGTTTTGTGTAGACTATAGAAGATTGAATGAGGCCACTGTGAAGGATAAGTTCCCTATTCCCAACATTGAAGAACTGTTGGATGAGCTACATGGAGCTGCAGTCTTCTCTAAACTTGATTTGAGAGCTGGATATCATCAAGTGAGAGTAGTGGAAAAGGACATTCCTAAGACTGCCTTTAGGACCCATAATGGCCATTATGAGTTCAATGTCATGCCCTTTGGGTTGACAAATGCTCCAGCCGCTTTTCAGTCCCTAATGAATGTGGTTTTTGCTGAATTCTTAAGGAAATATGTACTGGTGTTCTTTGATGACATTTTGATTTACAGTTCCTGCATTAGTGAACACATTGAGCACCTGAGAGCAGTACTGGGCAACATGAGGAAACATCAACTGTATGCAAAGATGTCCAAATGCAGTTTTGCTGTGTCAAAGGTGGAATACTTGGGGCATGTAATCTCTGCAGAAGGGGTGGCAACAGATCAAACCAAAATAGAAGCTATTGTCAAATGGCCAATTCCAAAAAAATGAGAAAGAGATGAGAAGTTTTTTGGGTTTGGCAGGCTATTATAGAAGGTTCATCAAGAACTTTGGGGTGATATGCAGGCCACTCACTAACATGTTGAACAAAGATGCTTTCATCTGGAGCCCAGAAAGTGAGAGTGCATTTAGCAGAATCAGAGAAACTCTAGCTTCACCACCTGTGCTAGCACTTCCAGATTTCTCCTTACCATTTCAAGTAGAAGCTGATGCCTGTGAAGATGGTATTGGAGCAGTATTGATGCAGCAAGGGAGGCCTCTAACCTTCATTAGCAAAGCACTCCATGGCCAACACATACTGATGTCCACCTATGAGAAGGAACTACTAGCCATACTGTATGCAATAGACAAATGGTGCCACTACATGGAGCCATGTCATTTCACCATTATAACATACCACCAGAGCTTGAGGCATTTGCTTGATCAACTTGTCACCACTCACCTACAGAAGAAGGCAATCAGGAAATTGATAGGGCTGAGCTACTCCATCCAGTATAGGATGGGGAAGAGTAACTGTGTTGCTGATGCTCTATCAAGAAGGGGCCTATCCACACAGGACAATGAGAAATTTGAGAAAGAAATTGCATCATGCAAAGCACTAGTGATGATCAAGCCAACTTGGTTACAGGAAGTGGTGGAGAGCTACCAAGGTGACAAGGAAATCTCAGAAGCAGGGACTGCAGCAGCAATTGATCCTAACTCTCCATTTAAATGGCAAGGAGATATTTTGAGATACAAAGGCAGGCTTGTGGTGGGACAAGGTCAAGATCTGAGATCAAAGATAGTCTCAGCATTGCACACTGAAGCAATAGGGGGCCACTCAGGAGTAAGAGCTACATATCAGAGGGTGAAATCACTATTTTTTTGGCCTAAATTAAAGGAATGTATAAAGAAAATAGTCAGAGAATGTGATGTATGCCAAAGGCATAAACATGAGACGTCTGCATACCCTGGGTTATTGCAGCCATTGCCAATTCCTGAAGCTCCTTGGCACTCAATTGGAATGGATTTTGTAGAGGGATTACCAAAATCCGAAGGCTATGATGTGATACTGGTGATAGTGGATAGACTCACCAAGTATGCACACTTTTTGCTGCTAAGTCACCCCTTCTCAGCAAACCAAGTGGCTCAGTTGTTCATGGACAGCATTTACAAGTTACATGGCTTACCTCAAGACATTGTATCTGACAGAGACAAGGTATTCACTAGCCACTTGTGGAGGGAACTCTTCACCAAACTAGGTACCTCCCTCAAACTGTCGACAACTTATCACCCTCAAACCGACGGGCAAACTGAAAGGGTTAACCAGTGTTTAGAGAGCTACCTAAGGTGTATGACTTCAGCCTTGCCAAAGAAGTGGGCACAATGGATCTCTCTAGCTGAATGGTGGTACAACACCTGCTACCACAAAACACTCAAGATGTCTCCCTTCCAGGCACTGTATGGATACTCACCTCAACAAATAGGGGTAAGGAATGGCAGCATCACAACAACTTCTGTGGAAGACTGGATGCTTGACAGAGAGAGGGCATTGCAGATGCTAAAAGGTGGGTTGAAGGAAGCTCAAGAGCGCATGAAATTCTTTGCTGATGCTAGGAGATCAGAATGAACACTGCAGGTGGGAGAGATGGTCTACATCAAGCTCCAACCATATAGGCAAACTTCACTGGCTCTAAGGAAATGCCTAAAGTTGAGTGCCAAATACTATGGACCATTTGAAGTGATTCAGAGGATGGGAGAGACAGCCTACAAGCTAGCACTACCTGAATCTTCAAGGACCCACCCTGTATTCCATGTTTCACAGCTAAAGAAGAGAATTGGGCCAACCATCACAGCCCAACCACAACTCCCCAACACTGATGAGGCTGGCTTGATCACTGTGGCACCAGAGGCTGTCCTGGATACTCGAGTACACCACCTAGCCAACAATGAACCTGTGGTGGAGTGGCTAGTGAAATGGACCAACATGCCAGCAGAAGAAGCAACCTGGGAGCCAGCTGGGCATATCCTACATCAATTCCTCGACTTCTCCATACCTTAGACTTGTCCTTACCTTAGACCTTGTGGTCAAGGTCTTTTCATAAGAAGGGAGGTGATGTTAGGACACTATATGGATCCATATAGTATAAATACATGAGGTATAACTCAAGAGAAGTCATTCAATATACATCAATTGTGATAATTCACTCTTACTCTCTCAAATGGTTGTTAGGCTCAACTAACTCAAGCTTAACAATATCTATGAATAAAATCTTATCACCAATAAATAAATATTAAATGCAAATATGTTAACGGTTCATGATCGATCCTAAATCACACAATACATGGTTACGTTCTTGGTCGATCCTAAATTCCTAACCTATATTTTACAATTGTTTAGCTTATATCCAAATTGAAAAATGGGTTGGTAAGTACGTGGTATCTTCAATAAAATATGGATTTATTTCAATGATGAATTATAATTTATAAGATATATTAATTTTACAATAATATTAATTTTTTAAAAAAAAGTTAAGACAATCGTTCTTTTTTTTCTAAAACATACCACTTTGTTTTTTAACATACTTTTTAAGAGAATTAAAAGTATATAAAATTTCAAATTATTTATTTATATATAATTTTATATTTATTTGTAATAAATATAATAAAATAATATATAACTTATTTAAAAAATCGGCCGCGAAGGTCGCGGGTAATAAGACTAGTTACAAATATATTTTCTGAAATAATCGATATTTTATTTATCTAAATTTTTTAAAAAGTGATTTTTTAAGATATAAATTTATATATATATATATATATATATATATATATATATATATATATATATATATCAATACAAGGCTATAAAACCTAAGAATATATATATTTTTATTTTTATTTTCAATGTACATTTATATCTAAAATAATTAAGTGATGGACCGAGGGGAGCGACAAAGGTTGTAGAGGATCCGGACTGGAGTGAGACGGACAGAGGTACGTACGGGATGGTGGTTAATTAATTTAATTGTGTTTAATTATTATGAGATTTAATATTAACCGTTGATTTGATTTAACGGATGAGATCGATTTATTAGACAACTTTCATTAATCCCTACCTATAATGGACCACGCAAAATCAAAGCAAAAAGAGAAAATTTGCGTCGCAGACCCTTTTTTTGGACCAAATTAAAAAACTGTCCACGGATTTTTTTTTTTTGTTAAAAGTCCATCTAAAAAAACCCTAATATCTCCCGGCCCCCCTCCTCTCATCCATCCTTTCCCCCGATTCCTCCAGGCTGCCGCAATGGAAGTCTCGGCCGCGTCTCCTCTCTCCCTTCCTTTCCAGTGACAGATCCTGCTTCGCTCCCATTTCCGCCGCCACGCTGCCCCAGTCGTCGTGACTGAAAAACCACGGCCGAACATGCCGGAGAGTTACAGGGGGAGACGTCAGTGATGGGTTATCGAAGAAGAAGCCGGAGGTGTGGTTGGCACCGACGAGGGAGGACAGGCGAAGCATAGGCGGCGTTTATGGTCGGAGAGAGATTCTTCCTCCATGGCCATGGCTGCCGTTCTCCCTCTCCCCTTTCCGACCATGGCCGCCCAATTTCCCAGATCTGAAATTAGGGGAAGAAGATACCTGCGAGGTTAGATCTGCGGTGGCCAGATCGAAACCATGGCTGCCGTTCTCCCTCTCCCCTTCCTCCATGGCCATGGCTTCAAGCCCTGCTCCGGCGGGAGGAATGAGAATCTGCAGAATCCGACATGAATTCGATGTCGGAGAGGTTCAATTTGCCATTTTTGTTGATATGAAATTATCCATGGTTAGTTTCCTCCAGTTTCCCAGATCCGAAATTTCAGTTTCCCAGATCCGAAATTATCCATGGTTAAGGATGACGGTGAACAAACTCAAGCTTATTGGATTTGTGGTTAGTTTGCTAATGTGATTTGAGTTTGTTTTGTTGATAGTTTTGGATATTTACAATTTCAGCAATTTTTTTGCCTTGTCGAAACTTTTTGTAGAATGCTGAAATGCTGAAATTAATTCTTATAAAACTGTTTGAGCTACTATATATTACACACAAGCAACTCCGGTGTCGAAGTGATAACGCGAAAAGAAAAAGAAAAAAAAAACAACAATTTCAGCAAAATTATTTTTTATTAGCAAAATTCATTATGCTGAAACGCGGAAATTAATTCTTATAAATTTGTATGGGCTGCTATATCTTACACACAAGCATATATTTCAGCATTTCTTTGGGAAAAAATCCGATTTCAGCAACTTCAGAAGTGGTGATGCGAAAAAAAAGAAAACAAACCTACTCATGTTTCAGCAACACGGTTTCAGCAACTTCGTTTCGGCAACGCGAAAAAAAAAATGAAACAGGGGTTGCTGAAACCGTATGTGCTGAAACAGAAATTTCAGCAATTCCGTTTCAGCAACTCTGGAAACGCAAAAAAAAAAAAAAAAAAAAACTGATGAGGCGGGAGGGGGGCACAGGAGGAGGAGCACAGGGGGCGGTGGACATTTAGCTAATTTAGAAAAGGTAGGAGACCTTTTCCTAATAAAGTCAAAAAATTAGGACATCGAAGTAATCACCCCATTTAATATTAACCGTTGATTTGATTTAACGGATGAGATATATTTATTAGACAACTTTCATTAATCCCTACCTATAATGGACCAGGCAAAATGAAAGCAAAAAAACGTGGAAAAATCCCCTTGAAAAAAAACAAGTAACCTCGATCACTATACCCGTCAAAACAAATTTTGAATCATATGGTCCCGTACGTCAAAATAAATTGATCCAAAAATTGAAAAAAAAAAAACAAACAAAACAAGTTAATATTTTTTGTTCTCTGATAATAAATAAAAACTCTTAAATAAAAAAAATAATCCGTCTCAAAATACAGGTCGTTTGACCTTTTTACATGTTTTTTAAGGAGTTAAAAGCTATATAAAATATTAATTTTTTAATTAATTTTAAAATTATATTATACTTATAATATCTATAATATTATATTAAAAAATTAATCAATATCTATATCTATATCTATCTATATAATATCTTAATTTATAAGACTTTTTGATGATGTGTCAACACCTCATTAATTTTAAGTTTTTCAACTAATCACAATTTTTTTTATTTTCGTCTCTTTCATACATTTACATTTTTTCCTTTTATTTTTTACCCATTTACTAACCATCTATCTATATCTATATATCTATATCTAATATCTAATCAATATCTATATAATACTTTAAATCAAAAGACTTTTGCTTACGTGGTGCGCTCTCCACCATTCTCTCCCTTCCGCCCAATCACGTTTTTTCTTTTTTTTTTTCTTTCAATTTTGTTTTCATTTTCCCAACCAAAACTCTATTCAGAAACTATTGGGCTTAATTCAAAAAATTAAATTAAATCTAATATAACTATTGGGTTTAACTCAAATTTATTTACTAACTATTGGACTTAATTTAAAAAATTGAATATAACTATTGGTTATGACACATCAAATTTAAACAAAGTTACAATGATATTATTATTACTATTATTATTATTATTATTATTATTATTATTATTATTATTATTATTATTATTATTATTATTATTAGTACTACTACTACTACTACTACTACTACTACTACTACTACTACTACTACTACTACTAAGTGATTTAAAATATCTATATTTATGTATTATACTTTATATGAGATTTTTAAAAAAAAATCTAGGAGAATTATCAGATACATTTATGGTAAAGACTTTTATGATTTTTATCTTAACTTTTATTAATATTTTATAAAAAAAATTATATGATTAAGATTTGAGTTTTAAAAAATCGCGCCATGACGCGGGAATTGTACTAGTTATAATACTAAAGGAGAAGTCGCCTAACTCATGTGGCTTCTTCTCCTTTAATATAGGTATTTTAACCAATCATGAATTACTAATATGTGGTTTGGTGTGGTTGATCTTATCTATAAAGATTTGTTCGGTTGTTACGTAACCAATATTCTAATGTTTAGGAAAAATCAATATTTTGTTATTATATTTTCAACAATAAAAGAATTTTTTTAAAAAAATATTCAAAATTACTAATTTGTTATTTGGTGTACATGTGTTTGATCTTATCTATTAAGATTTGTTTGGTTGTTACATAACCAATATTCTTTTTTTTTTTTTAGGGAAAATCAATATTTTGTTATTATTTTTTCAACTATAAAAGATTTCTTTAAAAAAAATCAATAACTAGGATATTGCTAAAAAAACCAGATATGATTTTCTTGATTCTCGGGTATGATTACCCTAACTAGAATATTTTTTTTAAAAGGGATATTTATCTATTAATTCTTTTTTTTAGCCTAATGGATATTTATCTATTAATTGGTGTAGGTTATTTAACCCAGTCTAAAGTTTCAGATCGTGTTTCATTTCTTTGCTCATTAAAATTACATTGCTTCCCCCAACTTTGTCTTTCATTTTACTATTTGATTTCTATTTTGCATTGCTTTTGTTTTTGTTACTTTGATTTTATTATTGTTCTCGCATATTTAATTAAGCTTTGTCTTCAAAAATTTTGCTTGGTAGAGTTATCATTCAGTTCTCACAATTTTGATTTTGTTTGTAATTTGTAGGTGTTTTTTGTTACACTTTGCAGCTTATATTTTACCCTTACACAACTTTTATTGATTGTGCTCCTAATCAACGACTTCGGTTGATCGTCGTAAAGGCTGAATATATTTTACATTAGTTTATTATTATTTTAAATTAAATACATTATTATTTTATTTAAATGGGAGAAAACACGTCCTCAAGCGGTCTATTTTATTTAAAATCTTTCGAAACGAGTTCCGACATTATTCTAAAGCAGATTTTCACACGACATTGCGTTCCGCTTTCAGGCTCGAAGATTTGGGAATATGGTTGGGATTTAAGCATTTTACTTCGGGTTCGAGTTTTCGATTTCAAGCTTATGTTTGTCGAGATTGGGTCGAGTGAGCGGATTTCGATTTTCATTCCGGGTATTTGAAATTTGAGAGTTGGGACCACATTATTTTCTTTCTTCCTTTCCCCTCTCTCTCTCTCTCTCTCTCTCGTTCAGAAGGCAGTTGTGGCCTTCTGATCTTCTTTGTCTTCTTTCCCATTTGAGCCCAACATCCACACTCACAATACCTCTTCCTCCCTCTACTGTTTTTCCCTCTCGGGCCAAGCCTCCAACAGCTCCCACGCCGACTGATTCTCACCCAATTTCAAAAGCAAATTCAGGGAAGTCACAATCCCTACACAGACACCTACATACTCTACTCCACCTCCATCTCTCTTCTCTTTCAAAGACCCCCAAACTTCACTAATTTCCCTGTTCTTTTGGTCTCCTGTCACCACCGACGAGTCGGGGAGCAGCCCTGTTTCCGAGCAACCCAGTCGAGGACCACCAGTTCTCCCTCTTCCTCCTCTCTATCGGTGATCAGCAGCAGGACTAGCACCACCACCAGCTCCTCCTCCAACACACCGGAGCCACCCATGAGCGGAGTCGACGCCATCCTCGCCCATCATCCTCGGTTCTCGTCTCCATGGTCGATGAGGAAGTTTCCTTTCGTTTTTCATCCAATTTCCCCATCAAGGTCCTCTTTTACTTACCTATCTCTCGTACCAGACCAAAGCGACTTGAATCCACCACCAATCGGAGCTGAATTAAACAATCTCCAGCGAGAACTCCACCTCGGTAAATTCTCTCTCCTCCCTTCTCTCTTTCTACGTTTGAATCTTGTTGTGTGGGTCTTGGTCGGTTCTATGATTCGGTCGGCGTGGGTGATTCGAGTCGGAAGGGTGGTCACCGGCAAGGCTTGGGTTACCTCTCCTCCTTGTTTTTCCGTCATCGTTGCTCTGTCGTTCCAAGGTTGAAGACAACCCATGATCCGCTTCTTACCTTCTTTCCTCTTTGGGCTCGGGGAAGGGTGTCGGTGAGGCTGGGAGTGAGTCGGGATTTACTGCCGGTGCCTAGATCTTCTTCTTCTCTTCGATTTTCCGAGCGGCGTTGAGTAGAGGCGGGTGTTGGCGGAGACGGGTTTGGGTTCTCTTTTCTTTTTCTGTTGAACCGGGTTTTAGTGGGTTATGGGTTATTTGGATCCGATTTTGAGAGGAGGTTTGGGTTGGGCTTTCATCTGTGGTTTGTTTTGTTGTTGGGTCTACTGGGTTGGGCTTCATGTTTACATTGTTATTGTGAAAATAGAATTATTTTGTGACTAAATGCCGAACTTTATTCTATAATGATTTCGAAATAAGAAACATGCCGGAATTATTTTAATGGTATAAATTTACAAGTTGATTAAAGATTTAATGTTTATAAATGGGTTTTGGCGAATTATGATTTGAGAAAATGTTTTGAATATGAGTTAACTTAACTTGATATTTAAGAGTTTGGAAAACTTCTGGAAATGAGTTTGGAAATATTGTTGGTAAGATTTATCGATGAGTTTGATTGGAAATGAAATGATTTTGGTTGATGTTGATCATATCGGAAAGGTTTTGGAAAACGGTTTCACTATCGGTTAGTTTTGGATATGTTGAGAACTTGGGTTTCGTGCGTATGAATGTCGGTCCGGTGGCTTGTGGAAATGGCTTGATGATAGGTGTGTATTGCTTTTGGATTGCTTTGGACTTGCATTTGGGCCCTTGCTTATATTATACTGAAGTTCTGCATCTTCAGGTAAGTTCCCTAGGGGGCTTACTCAGTTTGGACTCTCATGCCTGTTGTTGCATTTTATGTTAGGTGTTGCTTATGCATAAAAGCATGAACATGTAGTATCCTGTTTAGGTTGTACTAATTGAATGAGAATCTGCTTACTTTATGCGTTTGAAAAGAGAACGGTCGTTATCTTTGAAGTCCTAAAGTCTTTGCTAGGGTCATAGGGTAGCCCAGCCTCATCGGGTACCCTGAGTCAATCGAGTCTATATGAGTATGTTACTATAGCCCAGCACCATCGGGCAAGCGGTGTTATGATGATGTGTTTTGCGTGTTGTTGAGCATGCTATTATTCCGTAGTCCGTGCACCACCACGATAAAGTGGGTACCGTACTGGCCCGGTCTACTCATGAAAAAGGGGGTGGAGTAGGAGAGGGATATGTCATTTGGCATTGTCTTGGGCCCTTACAGTATTTCTGCACATTATTATAACTAGGAGCATGCTAGTGTGTTTGACTTTCGTACTGCATTAGAGCATCTTTATTAGGTGTAGCACATACTATGTGGCCTCAGCGAGGACTTCCGGTCCCGCATGCATGGCTCGATCTGACTCCTTTGCCCGTTCTTCTTTTAAAAGTATTTTCTACAGATTTTGAGTGCTCGATGTCTATACTACGGGGTTCCCTTTTGGCGATTATTGGACTAAAAGACCGTCTTCCGTACTTATAAACTTGGATAATTTGGATACTCGTATTTACCATGTTTTTGGTTTAGACCCAGCTTCACCGTGGCAAGCTGTACCTTCTTTTCGTTTTCGCGGTTACTCTTAAATGAATTTCCGCGACTTAGTCTATAGGACAAGCTGAGGGTACCCAACGGCCCTCCGATTGCTTTGGGGTTCGGAATCCCCGCTTTAAAAGGATAGTGTTTTGAGGTTTAAAACCTCGACCCGTACCTGGATTGCAAGATCCGAATGAAGGTATCCAACCTTCGAAACGTAATCCAGATATTTATATTCGGGTCATTACAAAGTTGGTATCAGAGCGAGGTTGTGCAATTCGGGTACGCAAGGGTCGAGTGTATGTTTTGGAAAACTGCCCATGAATTTCAAAGGATTTGAAAGGATTTTAAAAAGGGCAAAATGAACTTAAGATGCCTAATCAAAATTGGACTAAGTAATGAACTCGACTTGTAATAAAAGAGGAAAACCGACCAAACGGGGACACGAGTGAGTAGTAAAGACGCTAGACCACCCCTATTGGGTGTAGTTGGGAACAGTAGGCAAAACACTAGCTTGCTCTTTACAGAGGGTCCGGAAGACTCCAAGGAGATTGCACCAAGGTGGTTGGAGTGGTGAGTTAGGTAGGATCGTGAGGTTTTTGCCCCTCCGGACAGTCGTTCCTCGAAGAGCGACATTAGATAGCTTGATGTGCTTTATCTATTGAGCCTGAGTACGATCTCCCTCAAAGGAGGTCATTATAATTGTCATTGACTGATTCTATGCTGAGTGCTTGATATGCTAAAGTCTGATTGCCGATTTGTATGCCTAACAATTAAATGTGTATTGACTGATCTGTGCAAATGGGATAGTGGGAGTACCCTTGTTTCTGTGTGGTCAAACCCAGCTTGTGTGGAACAGCCACTTCCACTATGTTTGTAACGGCCCAGAATTATGATTTCCGGGTTACGTTTCAAGGGATGAAACCCCTTGTTCGGATCTTGCAATCCAGGTACGGGTCGAGGGTTTTAAGATCATTTTAATATCAGTAGAAAGGAGGGATTTCAGACCCTAAGACTTCGAAGGGCCGTTGGGTACCCGGTACCTGTCCTAAGACTATTTCGCGAAATCAGTTCAATCGAAAGCAAAGCAGAAGCAAAATTTAGGTACAAAGTGCCACGGCAGAGCCGGGTCAAAACCAAATCATAAGCGGGTGATTACCATTTTAGCAAGTCAGAGTGTTAGTCAAGTTCTTCGATTCGCCAAGGAATTCCCCGCCACAGAAGCAAGGAGCAAGCAAGGATAGGTACCTAACACTATCCACGAAGTCAGGCCCGGTGATCGCCTGCGGGTCCTCTGACCGCGCTGAGGTCATATAACATGCCTATACCTAATAAAAGGATGACTAATGAAGTACAAGATTTAAATCACATAAGCATGCTTGACAGATATGACATTATGCAAAAAGCTGTAAAGGGCCCAAGACAATGCCAAGTAGCATATCCCTCTCCTACTTCGCCCCCTTTTTCATGAGCGGAACTGGCCAGTACGGTACCCATCTCATCGTGGTGGTGTACGGGCCACGTAATCATAGCATGCTCAACATCATAGATCATCACATCATAACCTCTTGCCCGATGATGCTGGGCTGTCAAATCATACTCATATCGACTCGATTGACTCAGGATACCCGATGAGGCTGGGCTATCCTATGACCCTAGCAAAGACTCTAGGACTATCACAGATAACGGCCGTTCTGTTTCAAACACACATAGTAATCACATGCTCAGTTCGGTGCAATCCTAACATGATACTACATGGCATGCTTATATGCAACGAAACTACACATCACATGACACATCAGGCAGGAGGTCCAGGTTACTGAGTAAGTCCCGTAGGATACTTACCTGAAGATGCAGAACAGCAAGACAACACAAGCAAGGGCCCAGAAGCAAGTCCAAAAGCAACCTAAAAGAAATGAACACCTATAATCAAGCCAAGGTCATAAGCTACTGAACTACCATTCGTACACATAGCCCAAGTGCTCAACAACCTTAAAACGAATTCCCAAGATCATATTATAGGAAGAATTTTACTTCAAAGCCTTAGCTATAAAGTTTCAGGTAATTCCAGACATTGATAAACATTTCCAAGATAATCCGTTCTTAAAACCCCATTGATAAATCAACACTTAATAACATACTCCAATAATGTTTAAAATATAGAAATCACAATTCAATCCATTTTAATAACCCCCATTTACAAAATAGTAATACTAAATTGCTTTACCATTTTAAAATCATATATTTAAACAACTTATAACAACCCATATATATATATAACCAAACACCACTATTTTATTTTATTAAAACCGAAACATAGGATAAAATATTGATATTAATGGGTTGACAACACTTCAAAATCCAACATACACATTAGTGGACCCTCGGCCCAGCAGCCCAAGACTCAGGCCCGGTTCGGATTCAGCCAAAAGAGGAGAGAAGGCCCGGGCTTGGGTTTAATGAACCGGGTGACTTAAGTGAACCGGTCCAGCCACAAAAAAAAATGAAAAAAGGGGGGCTGAACCCGTCTTCTTCCAGGCGCAAGGGTACTGTTCGATTTCGTAAAAGGGAGAGAGGAAGGAGGGGCTGCTGGCGGGGGATTTGCTTCGACTCACTTCCCGACATAAGGACCCGAAGATTGAACAAGGAAAAGGGAAGAAGGAGGGGTTCTCACCGAGATTCCGAGGCTCGCCGAGGGGAGATCTCGAAGCTCCACCGGGCTGCTCCGAGGCCGATTAGGCTCCGACGGTGGGGGAATCGGCGTCAAGCGACCTGGGAGGAAGGAAGAGATCATAAAGGAGTGATTTTACGAGGTAATTAGTCAGAATCGAAGATGAGGACGGAAAAGCGACCTTGTGAATCGGAATGGGGATGGAGACGGCTCGCGGCCCCGAGGGCTCCTCCTTCTTCAGTCGCCGGATAGAGGAGGGACTTGAGGCGCTCGGCCCTTCTGTGCTCGGATGGAGGTGGGGCTCGACGGGTGCGTTTCAAGCACAGAGGATGCGACGAGGGCTCTCGGCTTCGACTCCTTCAGGCGTCAACCAGGGAAGGACGAAGGAGAGAATGGGGAGGCGGAAGGTGGAGTGGTGGCGCTGGGTTACAGAACTGAAAAAGAGGGAGCGAGAGGAGGAATGGTGGGTTTGTGTGTGTGCCTCTTGTCTCCAATTCAACTTAAGAGGGGAGGCTACAGGGCTTGATCTTCTTCTGATTTTCTTTGGCATTTTGCCAAAATTGTAGGGGGGAAAGGAGGCTGAAGAAATGAAATTGGAGGTGGTGTTTAGCTAGAAGTGGAAAGGAGAAAGAGCTGTTGCTCTGCTACACATCGAGGGAGGGGAGAAAAGAAAAGAAGAAAAGAAAAAAAAGAAAAGAATAAGGGTGAGTGGGCCCCACTAACATCAATTTAAATCCCGAATCCGAAATTCGAAACCTGCTAGTCCCGACCTTACGAAAATAATTAAATTCCTGATTAAATCTTTACTCTTATTACAATTGATGAGAATAAATTTTTTAATACCAAACTCTGAAATTCAAAGGCGGAATTAAAATCCGATAAAATCCAATATTTCGAACAAGGTCGGAATGACTTTAAAATCGAAAGTTGTGCTCGAGACGAGTTTCCTAACATTTTACAATTTTAATTAAATAGTAATAATAATAGTTTGATTAATAAAATACTATTATAAAATATTCGGTCTTTACATTCATCCACCTCTAAAAACAAGTCTCGTCCCCGAGACTAAAACATTTTTAAGGCCAAGGGAAGAAAATCGGTGAGTACGGGGATCATGCCATAGACCTAGTAAGAACCTCATAAGTGCACCTATAAGGCTCTTGCAGTATCTTCGTCATGACCATGATATCCCTAACGGGTCGTAATAAGTATGTGATATGGGCCCTTATCACAACCTTACCCCGACTCCTTAGTTATATCATAACTCAAAACTGTCATAGTGCGAATCAAGTTCTAAAAGTTTTAATGAAGTCTTGCGATGGAAATATCGAACTTGAAATCTTTTGAAATTTTTGATAGTGTTCACCCCCTTAAAATCCCAATTTAACTCTTTATAAACCGTTCAAAGCTTCCAATCCGACATTAACCACCCAATTCTAGGTTCCGAGAGGCGGAATCATCCACCCCTAAGGGCTAATCCCATATTCCTTCCTAGGTTCCCAGTCATGCAACATCATTCACAATCTCATAAGTACCATAACAAAAGTCTCAGCTACTCATATATAAGCATCATACCATAAGCCATCTCTCACATGGCAAGTCTCAACACCTCATCAACGTCTCAAACCATCGTCATCACATAACCGTCTAACGCACGCATAAGCATAACATGCCAACAAGGCTCAAGTATCAAAAGGACCACAAGTCTCAGCATGCTAAAAGTCATAAGTCATAGCAACACATATACTACCAAAAGTATCACGAACATCATCGAGCATGTCATCACACAGGCCGAGAGAACCAATCTCCAGCATCACCTCAGTATAGAGTCTGCACACAAGATAAGCAATCATAAGCACATCATCATAGAGACACCCATCCATCCCAAAATAAAAGGTCACTAGACTCACCACTAATCTCACGAGGTCAAAGTCAGGTCGACGCTCGGCTCGACGTAAGAGCTCAAGAGCTCGTCTATGACACTCCCGTAACTCGCTCTCAGGCTATCCTCAGCCTCCCAGGTGGCCTCGTCAGGGCCCCTCCTAGACCACTGAATAAGAAGAAGAGGTACCTCCTTGGTCCTCAACTTCTTGACGTGACGATCAAGTACTCGAATAGGGGTCTCTATGTAAGTGTGGTCAGGCTCAATGTGAAGGTCGGAATAGTCTAAGACATGACTCGGGTCAGGGATATACTGCCTCAGCTGAGATACATGGAACACATCGTGCACGCCGGCCAACGATGGTGGTAAGGCTAACCGGTAAGCGACCTCGCCGACCCTCTCAAGGATCTCAAAAGGTCCCACAAACCTGGGGCTCAGCTTGCCCTTCATACCAAAACGGCGAACTCCTCTGGTCGGCGATACCCTGAGCCAAACGTGTGATCCCACCTCAAACTCGAGCTCTGTCCGACGACGATCTGCGTACTTCTTCTGTCGGTCCTGGGAGACCCTCATGTGCTCCCTAATGCGCCCAATCTGATCAACTGTCTCTCGGACTAACTCGGGTAGCGAAGCTGTGGTGTCGGCTGGCTCGTCCCAACACACTGGCGACTTGCATCGCCGCCCGTAGAGTGCCTCATACGGGGCCATCCCAATCGACGAGTGGTAGCTGTTGTTGTAGGAGAACTCCACCAGTGGCAGATATCTGACCCAACGATCGCCCCACTCTAGCACACAAGATCTCAAGAGGTCCTCTAAGGTCTGAATCGTCCGCTCGCTCTGACCATCTGTCTGCGGATGATAAGCTGTGCTGAAGTGCAGTCTGCTCCCCAATGCCTCATGAACCTGTCTCCAAAACCTCGACGTGAATCGGCCATCTCGATCGGAAACAATATGCTTTGGAACTCCATGGAGCCTCACAATGTGCATGATGAACAAATCTGCTAATCTCGTGACAGGCCAAGTCTCCTGAATAGCTATGAAATGAGCCGACTTGGTCAATCTGTCAACCACGACCCAGATGGCATCGAATCCTCGAATGTCTCTCCTCAGTCCCGTGATGAAGTCCATAGAGATGTCTGTCCACTTCCACTCGGGAACTGGAAGCGATCGCACGAGCCCACATGGCCTCTGGTGCTCGATCCTGACCTGCTGACAAACCTGACATCTGGCGACGAAGTCCGTGATGTCTGCTCGCATCCTCTGCCACCAATAGGACTTCCTCAAGTCCTGATACATCTTATTCGTCCCTGGATGGACCGAATAAGGACTAGCATGGGCCTCCTGCATGATCCTCTGTCTCAAGTCTGCGGTAGATGGCACTACAATCCTCCTCTGGAAGGTCAGTAACCCGTCTGTCCTCTCTGTAAGCTCACCGGCTCGTCCCTGAACCATCCGCTCTCGCAAAGCTGCTATCTCGGGGCACTCTGCCTGCTCTCTGCGAATCTCCTCTGTCAACTCTGACTGAATCTCTAAGAAGGATAGCTGGCCGAGCTCTCTCTGGATCCAAACCTCTATACCACACGACATCAGCTCTGCCTGCAAGGTCCGCTGTGCTGTCAGCCGAGTCACAACCACCTCCTGATGAGTCTTCCGACTGAGTGCGTCAGCCACTACATTGGCCTTCCCCGGATGATAGACAATATCCAGATCGTAGTCCTTCAGGAGCTCCAACCAGCGCCTCTGCCTCATGTTGAGCTCCTTCTGTGTGAAGATATACTTCAGGCTCTTATGATCCGTCATCACCTTGCACGAGGTGCCATACAGGTAATGCCTCCAGATCTTCAGAGCATGAACAACCGCAGCCAACTCCAGATCATGAGTCGGATAGGTCTCCTCTCCGGGCTTCAGCTGGCGCGAAGCGTAGGCGATAACCCGATCCCTCTAATGCAGAACACAACCCAATCCAGCTCGGGAAGCATCGGTGTAGATCACGAAGTCCTCAGTCCCATCTGGCAAGGCTAAAACTGGTGCAGTCGTCAGCTTCTCCTTCAGAAGCTCAAAGCTGGCCTGACACTCCTCGCTCCAAACGAAGGGGACGTCCTTCCGAGTCAGCTGAGTCATCGGTCGGGCGATCCTTGAGAAATCCCGGACAAAGCGGCGGTAATAGCTGGCCAACCCCAAAAAGGAGCGAATGTCCCGTACGTTCTTGGGCACCTCCCAAGCAACGATGGCATCAATCTTCGCCGGATCCACGGCGACTCCGGCGGCAGAGATCACATGGCCCAAGAAGGCCACCTCGGAAATCCAGAAATCACACTTGCTGTACTTCCCGTACAACTGATGCCTCCTCAACGTCTCCAAAAAAATCCTCAAGTGTTCCTCGTGCTCCTCTCGACTCCGCGAATAAATGAGGATATCATCGATGAAGACGACCACGAACCGGTCGAGATAGTCAATGAACACCCTATTCATGAGCTTCATGAAGGCTGCGGGGGCATTGGTCAGCCCAAACGGCATGACCACAAACTCATAATGCCCATAACGCGTCCGGAAGGCGGTCTTCGGTATGTCCTCTGCGCGAACCCGAAGCTGATGATACCCGGACCTCAGGTCAATCTTCGAGAACACCACGGCACCCTGTAACTGATCCATCAGGTCGTCGATCCTCGGAAGCGGGTAACGGTTCTTCACCGTAGCCCGGTTCAGCTCGCGGTAATCGATGCACAGTCTCAGCGACCCATCCTTCTTCTTCACAAACAACACCGGAGCTCCCCATGGCGATGCACTCGGAGGAATATACCCCTTCCCTGCCAACTCCTCCAACTGCGCCTTCAACTCTGCCATCTCGGTCGGCGCCATCCGGTAGGGTACTCGGGAGATGGGCCTGGTGCCCGGCTCTAGCTCGATCGCAAAGTCGACCTCTCTCGGCGGCGGTAATCCTGGGAGGTCGTCCGGAAAGACGTCAGTGAAATCACGAACTATCGGTACGTCAGAGAGGCTGGGCCGATCTCTATCCACCTCTAAGGCATAGCACCAAAATCCCGTACAGCCCTGGTCAATCAATCTCGCGGCTCTGACGGCGCTGATCATTGCCCCATTCCTCTTGGGGTCGCTACCCCAAACCTGATGCTCCGAACCATCCTCAGCCAAGATAGACATGGTCCTCGTCCGCAGATTGATGATTGCCCCGTAGTGGTTCATGAAGTCCATCCCAAGGATCAAGTCGTAGGTCTGCAGTCTCAGCACGATAAGGTCGGCGGGCCACTCACGCTCACCTATACGGACAGGGCATCCTAATATCTCTCGACACGTCCTAGCCCTAGCCCCGTCCGGCATACCCACAACATAGGTAGGACCTCTCGTGCAGCTCAGACTCAGCCTAGAGACGCACGACTCTGCTATAAAGCAGTGGGTAGCACCCGTATCGAACAAAATAGCCAAACAAGCATCACAAAAATGTATCGTACCTGAGGCACTCGGAGCGGATCGGTCATCTCCTCTCATCTGAAACACGCGGGGCGGTGGGGGCAAAGTAGAACCAGAACCTCCAGACGTCTGTCCTCTCCCATATCCGGACCCAGGCGGTCCAGCTGACGACGATCCTCTACCAGAATCAGACCCGGACGATCCACGACCTCTCCCAGCTGAACCTCGACCTCGGCCTCCTGACCGACCTCCAGATGATGCACCACCTCTCCCCGGCCCCTGGGAATGAGTCGGCAGTGGGGGCTGAGGAGCGGCGGGGAGTCTCTGCGCTAACGGTGCCGGTGGGGTCCTACCACTCTGGGAACAACGAGATGCTCTGTGTCCCATACCCCCGCATGTGTAGCATCTGATGGATCGACTCGGACAATCCCTCTGGTAGTGTCTCGGCTCAGAACACCCAAAGCACATGATGCTCCGAACACTAACGTCTCTGCTGGCCACTGGTGGTGCCGAATATATCGGAGCTCTCGAAAAGCCTCCTCTGAATCCTCCTCGAAATGCCCCCCGATGCCTCCCATCCCCTCGGGTGTCAGCTACCCTCGGCCTCTTCGCCTCAGGGCGAGAGGGAGCATAAACAGTCTCGGTGAGGATCTTCTGCTGAGAGTACATCTGAACAACCTCCAGAAAGCGGTCAAAGGGCACATCTCCCAAACTAGACGCATGCAGAAGGACGTCCGGCGGCAACCTCATAGATAGCAAGCGGATACGACTCTCGTCTGTGGGCCAGAGGTGAGCACAATGGACCAACTCCCTCTTGAACTGACGGATGATCTCAGAGACCGTGCGGGTGGGGTCGTAGGCAGCACGCATGAAGGTGACCTCTCTCATCGTCTCTGTCCCTGGCGGACGAAACTCTCGAAGTAACAAGTCACGAAACTCGCCATAAGTCCACTGTGTACGCTCGTCCTTAAAGGTGAGCGAGCGCAGGAAAGCGTCCTCCCGAAGAAGACCAGCGGACAGTCGCTGACGCTCGGAGACAGGAGCATCGATGAAGTCCAGGATGCTGTCGATCTGCATCAGCCAAGCCTCTATATCCTCCCTGGGTCCCCCTGAGAAGTGCGGCGGGTCGCAGTGACTCAGTGCTCGAACCCAGTCGACGCGCTTGCCGGGGCGCGCATCGGCGGGGTCTGGCTCTGTCGGCTGACCGACGGGAATCTCCCTAACGGGCTCCACTGGCGGTTCGGCGGGAGTCTCTCTGACAGGCTCCACTGGCTGTCCGGCGGGAATCTCAGTCTCTGGGAGAGGGTCTCCGACCAATCCTCTCAACATCTCGATCAAAGTCGCTCGGTCCATCTGTCGCAGGACCTCCTCCGGCTGAGGAGTCGGGATCTCAGTGTCTCCGGGCCCCTGGGCCCCACCATCTACAGCAGCAGCCTCAACTCGTCGAGGTCGTCCCCGTCCTCTACGCGCCGGGCCCCCACGCCCAACTGCCTCACGTCGTGCACCAACCATATTGCTGCATATTCGAAGTTCAATTAACACCCAGCAAAGAAGCACGCAAGGAAGACGTTAATGATCTCCTTCGGGGAAGATCGCCCTCAGGCCCAATTGGTATACAGAAACACATCAGGCTACCTAATGCCGCCCTTCGAGGAGCGGCTGACCGGAGGGGCAAGACCTCGCGATCCTACCTAACTCGCCACTCCAACCACCTTGGTGCAATCTCCTTGGAGTCTTCCGGACCCCCTGTAAAGAGCAAGCTAGTATTTTGCCTACCGTTCCCAACTACACCCAATAGGGGTGGTCTAGCGCCTTTACTACCCACTAGTGTCCCCGTTTGGTCGGTTTTCTTCTTTTATTATGAGTCGAGTTCATTACTTAGCCCAATTTGGATTAGACATCTTAAGTTTATTTTGCCCCTTTAAAACACTTCAAATCCTTTGAAATTCATGGGCGGTTTTCCAAAACATACGCCCGACCCTTGTGTACCCGAATTGCACAACCTGGCTCTGATACCAACTTTGTAACGGCCCAGAATTATGATTTCCGGGTTACGTTTCAAGGGATGAAACCCCTTGTTCGGATCTTGCAATCCAGGTACGGGTCGAGGGTTTTAAGATCATTTTAATATCAGTAGAAAGGAGGGATTTCAGACCCTAAGACTTCGAAGGGCCGTTGGGTACCCGGTACCTGTCCTAAGACTATTTCGCGAAATCAGTTCAATCGAAAGCAAAGCAGAAGCAAAATTTAGGTACAAAGTGCCACGGTAGAGCCGGGTCAAAACCAAATCATAAGCGGGTGATTACCATTTTAGCAAGTCAGAGTGTTAGTCAAGTTCTTCGATTCGCCAAGGAATTCCCCGCCACAGAAGCAAGGAGCAAGCAAGGATAGGTACCTAACACTATCCACGAAGTCAGGCCCGGTGATCGCCTGCGGGTCCTCTGACCGCGCTGAGGTCATATAACATGCCTATACCTAATAAAAGGATGACTAATGAAGTACAAGATTTAAATCACATAAGCATGCTTGACAGATATGACATTATGCAAAAAGCTGTAAAGGGCCCAAGACAATGCCAAGTAGCATATCCCTCTCCTACTTCGCCCCCCTTTTTCATGAGCGGAACTGGCCAGTACGGTACCCATCTCATCGTGGTGGTGCACGGGCCACGTAATCATAGCATGCTCAACATCATAGATCATCACATCATAACCTCTTGCCCGATGATGCTGGCCTGTCAAATCATACTCATATCGACTCGATTGACTCAGGATATCCGATGAGGCTGGGCTATCCTATGACCCTAGCAAAGACTCTAGGACTATCACAGATAACGGCCGTTCTGT
Organism: Persicaria maculosa; assembly: GCA_963922045.1. Lineage (NCBI taxonomy): Eukaryota > Viridiplantae > Streptophyta > Magnoliopsida > Caryophyllales > Polygonaceae > Persicaria > Persicaria maculosa. The sequence goes on along the minus strand of OY998254.1, from coordinate 74,391,992 downwards.
TTCAAACACACATAGTAATCACATGCTCAGTTCGATGCAATCCTAACATGATACTACATGGCATGCTTATATGCAACGAAACTACACATCACATGACACATCAGGCAGGAGGTCCAGGTTACTGAGTAAGTCCCGTAGGATACTTACCTGAAGATGCAGAACAGCAAGACAACACAAGCAAGGGCCCAGAAGCAAGTCCAAAAGCAACCCAAAAGAAATGAACACCTATAATCAAGCCAAGGTCATAAGCTACTGAACTACCATTCGTACACATAGCCCAAGTGCTCAACAACCTTAAAACAAATTCCCAAGATCATATTATAGGAAGAATTTTACTTCAAAGCCTTAGCTATAAAGTTTCAGGTAATTCCAGACATTGATAAACATTTCCAAGATAATCCGTTCTTAAAACCCCATTGATAAATCAACACTTAATAACATACTCCAATAATTTTTAAAATATAGAAATCACAATTCAATCCATTTTAATAACCCCCATTTACAAAATAGTAATACTAAATTGCTTTACCATTTTAAAATCATATATTAAAACAACTTATAACAACCCATATATATATATAACCAAACACCACTATTTTATTTTATTAAAACCGAAACTTAGGATAAAATATTGATATTAATGGGTTGACAACACTTCAAAATCCAACATACACATTAGTGGACCCTCGGCCCAGCAGCCCAAGACTCAGGCCCGGTTCGGATTCAGCCAAAAGAGGAGAGAAGGCCCGGGCTTGGGTTTAATGAACCGGGTGACTTAAGTGAACCGGTCCAGCCACAAAAAAAAATGAAAAAAGGGGGGCTGAACCCGTCTTCTTCCAGGCGCAAGGGTACTGTTCGATTTCGGAAAAGGGAGAGAGGAAGGAGGGGCTGCTGGCGGGGGATTTGCTTCGACTCACTTCCCGACATAAGGACCCGAAGATTGAACAAGGAAAAGGGAAGAAGGAGGGGTTCTCACCGAGATTCCGAGGCTCGCCGAGGGGAGATCTCGAAGCTCCACCGGGCTGCTCCGAGGCCGATTAGGCTCCGACGGTGGGGGAATCGGCGTCAAGCGACTTGGGAGGAAGGAAGAGATCATAAAGGAGTGATTTTACGAGGTAATTAGTCAGAATCGAAGATGAGGACGGAAAAGCGACCTTGTGAATCGGAACGGGGATGGAGACGGCTCGCGGCCCCGAGGGCTCCTCCTTCTTCAGTCGCCGGATAGAGGAGGGACTTGAGGCGCTCGGCCCTTCTGTGCTTGGATGGAGGTGGGGCTCGACGGGTGCGTTTCAAGCACAGAGGATGCGACGAGGGCTCTCGGCTTTGACTCCTTCAGGCGTCAACCAGGGAAGGACGAAGGGGAGAATGGGGAGGCGGAAGGTGGAGTGGTGGCGCTGGGTTACAGAACTGAAAAAGAGGGAGCGAGAGGAGGAATGGTGGGTTTGTGTGTGTGCCTCTTGTCTCCAATTCAACTTAAGAGGGGAGGCTACAGGGCTTGATCTTCTTCTGATTTTCTTTGGCATTTTGCCAAAATTGTAGGGGGGAAAGGAGGCTGAAGAAATGAAATTAGAGGTGGTGTTTAGCTAGAAGTGGAAAGGAGAAAGAGCTGTTGCTCTGCTACACATCGAGGGAGGGGAGAAAAGAAAAGAAGAAAAGAAAAAAAAAGAAAAGAATAAGGGTGAGTGGGCCCCATTAACATCAATTTAAATCCCGAATCCGAAATTCGAAACCTGCTAGTCCCGACCTTACGAAAATAATTAAATTCCTGATTAAATCTTTACTCTTATTACAATTGATGAGAATAAATTTTTTAATACCAAACTCTGAAATTCAAAGGCGGAATTAAAATCCAATATTTCGAACAAGGTCGGAATGACTTTAAAATCGAAAGTTGTGCTCGAGATGAGTTTCCTAACATTTTACAATTTTAATTAAATAGTAATAATAATAGTTTGATTAATAAAATACTATTATAAAATATTCGGCCTTTACAATGTTAACCCCTTGACGGTTCTATCTAGCCTTTCCCTGGATGTTAGTGTCTTCCACGGGGAATTGGGTTGGTAACCACATTTTGTCGGGAATCATGGTTGGATATTAAGGTTGTTTGAGTGAGTATTGGACGGTGGTTCTTGATGTCCCTTTGAGTTAAAAGTAAGGTGTTCTGGCGCTATCCCTCTTGATTCTTACGGTGATCAACCAATGTTTTCTTGCCACAATGAGTCGTACCAAAGTCCCACAGGAAAGAGGGGTGATGAGTCAGTTGGGGAAGGTCAATGGTTGCCCTTACGGATCTCTATCCGGTTGTAATGGTGACTCTCTCTGAATTACATGACATGATTTTGTAATCTCCCGCATGTATCTTGCAAATGATCATTACTAAAAAGCTGCTCATGTTATGTCTTGCTTTCTGTCATGATTTTATTGTTTAAGCTCATGTTGTGGTTAGTTACATTGCTCAAGTCTCGTGTTGTGTTTTGCCTTCTGTCATGACTGTATGTTGTTATAGCATGTTTACTTGACCTATTGATCGTATGATTGTTTGGAAGCATGAACCACATGATATGAACCTATATGATTGTTATTTTCTCCTGGATTAGGTTCATGATAGTGTGATCAACTCCTCCTAGTATGAATGCTTTTAAATGATCTCCTTAACATGCTGGGTGATGACGTGTCGATGTTTATTATTCCTTTTGTGACAAGAATCTATAGCATGCCCATCTATGTCGTATTCGTCAGATTAACTATTGTTGATTATTTTGTAAGTTAACATTGTGTGTGTTAATTGCGTTGAACGGAGAACATGTGGCATAATGGAGTCTTGGTGAATGCATGTTTATCCTAATATGTATTGATTTGCACTCATGCGCGCCACCGTATTCTAATCATGTTGCCCATTACTTAGACTCGTGTTATACATCGTTAAACTTCTCTCAGGCTTCTATATCGTTGGAATGTGATTAAGTTGATTTCTTACGCATCGTCATGATTAGTTGCATGCATGTATCGTACGTTATGTTGAGCTTTTAGCATCATGTAGGATCCTTGGTTGTGACTTGTGCGTATTTATATTGAAGCTTCGATAATGTATAACAAAGTAATATAAAGATACTCTAGAAGGGGGGTTGAATAGAGTATGTCGGTTTTTCGCAGATAATCTCAAGACTTTTGAAGCTCGTGCAAAACCCTTTGAGATTAGACGTAATTCTTTCTTTTGGCAAACCTGAATCACAACAGAGTTATACAATTCGAAACAAGTGAGGAAATATGGTAAAGCAGTAAGCAAAGAACGAAATGAATTGTTTACGAGGTTCGGCACGAACTTGGCCTACGTCCCCGCCTAGGGTTCTTCCACAACCCTAGGACTCAACCGACTTTTATTGATTCACAAGACTTAGGATCTTAATAGCTCACCGAGAAGCCTCTCTCCTATACAATTGCAATCTAAATCACGTTCCCTTGGAGTCCTAGACCAATCTAGAAGAGCCCCACCTCTCTCAGCTATCTAGTACAATCCTTTTACACTTAGTGAATCAATCGCCTAGTATCCACTTCCCGAGTCACAAACTCTCGAGTATAACACTCACTCGAAATATATCCTATAAGCTCACTGTGTAACTCTCAAATGCTTTGAAACAAAATAAATGACTCTTAAGAACTAGCAGAGAGCACACGAGGAAGACAAATTGACTTGAAGGCTTGAGTGTATGAATGCTTGTGTTCAGCGAATGTGTATCTGTCTTCCCTTCTTCCTTTTCTTTATGTTGAAAAAATCGACGCCTAATGTAAAGGCTCAGATTTTAAAATCCTAATTTTCAGAATAAAAAAAAAATTAAAAAAAAAATGATGATGAATTGAAAACGGATTTAGTTCGGATATTTCATGGGAAAACATGTCCTCAATTTAATAAATCAAACTCAAAATTTTTAAGCGGGTTCCAACCCAATTCTGATCTTTGGAAATTAGTTCTGTCTTTTCGCCTTGAAATTTGAAATACCTTCGGGTGTCAATATCCTCTCAATTTTGAAACGATAATTTGATTGATTCGGGATAAGGTCGAGTGAGCGAGTTTCGGGGTTTGTTTCCAGGTATTTGAAACTAGACTTTTGGGATCACTCTAGATTTTTGCACTCTTTCCCCCATTGATCCCAGCCTTGTAGCAGTAACCCCTTTTATATTTTGGTCAAAGCCCCTTCTGATTTCGGAGCAGACCTCACGCCAAAATGCAAAGACCACTTTCTTTCCCTTTTCTTACTTGAGGTTCAATACAAACATACCTTTAGTCCTTAGCCTTTCTCTTTTGCCTCAAAACAAACAACTCAGCACGCTCTCTCCTCTGAAATGTCTCATCTGCAGGCTCTCATTCCCCCTTCGAAAATCGGAACCCATCCCCTCTTACCACTCCTTCCTCACTTCATCTCTACTTCCATCTCTTGCAAAACACAGATTAGCTTCTTTTTTTCTCTCAATTGGAAACAAAAACCCAGCCCCTTTGCCTTTGAATTTGCCAAATGCGCCACCAGTCACCCACCTTCGCCTCCCCTTTCTCTCCATGCCTTCGCCTCCTCTCTTTCCGAGACAGAAGCAGCAGCAGCACCTCCTCCTTGCGAAGACCGACTTCCGCCGAGGCCAAACCGCCGCCAGAATCCGGAGACGCCGACGCAACCTCCCCGAGCCCCGGACCCTGTTTTCATCGATACTCCCGGTCCGACGAAACTCCCCGTGTCACCAGCAAACTCCGACGAACTCCGGCGAAGTCGACGCCCCTCGGTGAGCTTCCCAAACCTCTCCTATTCAATCCTAGTTCCGATTTCGTGCTTCCTTGTGCTAATTGATTGAAAAGGGAGAGTGAGAGCGGGTCGGAGTGAGTAACGGCGAGATCGAGAGCGCGAGTCGAGAGCGAGCACTGTAAGGTCGAGCGAGAGGGCGGTGAGAACGAGCGTGAGCCGAGAGAGAGAGGACGAGACGAGAGCGGCGAGAGAGAGGGGAAGAGACGAGAGCGGCGAGACGAGAGCGACGAGCGAGCTCGGGGACGGAATCCAGGGAAGGAGGACGGAGGAGGAAGCCTAGCTGCCAAGGCCGGCGGTGTCTCCCTTCGAACAGGAGAAGAACAGAGGAAGGAGAAGACTAAGCGCGCGGGCCCCGCTCTGCCACGTCGGAGCCAGCTCAGCCCGGGCCCCATCCTTTTCCTCCTTCTGAACTGTCGAGGATGAGAGAAAGAGCAGAGAATGAATTTGAGTTTGGGGCTGGGTTTGTTTTTGGGCCGGGCTGATCTGATTTAGAAAGAAAATGAATCTTGGGCCTGTTTTCAACTGGAATCTGGTTTTGGGTCCTCTAAAATAAAATAAAAGGGGTCGGCTCATGATTTTGGTAAAATAAGGGTAGCTTGCTAATTTCATAAAGGGCTGATCTTTATAAAATAAAAATGGTTGGGATTTTTATAGTATTTGAAATATTATATGATATTATTGAGATTAAAATATAAAACATTATTTTAAGATTTAAAATATAATATTATGAGACTTGAAGACTTAAAAGTATATTATCGGAATTTCTAACTAATTGATTCGGATTTTAAAGCAGTTTCGGGACTAACTCGGGAATTATGTGATTGGTGACTAACTAGCATGATTGATGTGAATGGTTGACTAATATCATGATTGGTGTGTACTAATGGCATGATTGATGGAATAAAGGCATGGTGAAATGTTATAATTGTGTATCGTTAATTTATGCTTTCGAAATGTGATGAACTTGATATACGTGATGTGTGGATTATTATTGCGAATACATGAATGTGACGGAATGGAATGATGAGAATGATATGGTTTTGTGGAATGTGGTGATATGATGAATGGTTGGTCTTGACGGAACGATGATTGCGATATGGTTGTTATTCTCGTTGAATGATATGCTTGAGTGCTTGGATGGTTAAACGTAGACTTATATATATGTTCCTATATGCATCTAGGTGATCTTTAATCTATCGTAATGCTTGCCTTGCTGTTCTACACCACCAGGTAAGTTCCTAGAGCTTACTCAGATTGATTCCCATTTGCATGTAATCATAGGATATACTAGGTGTTTGCATTCATAATTACCATGCCATGTAGTACCATGCTAGGTTGCATTGACCGTTGAGCATTCTATTTCTTTATGCGTATGTAAACAGAACGGTCGTCATCTGTGAAGTAACTACAGTCTTTGTTAGGGTTATAGGATGGCCCAGTCCCATCGGGTCTCGTCCTGAGTCAATCGAGTCATGAACTTCCTTATATTATGAGATGCCTGCGGGCTTTATTGTGGAACGGGTTGGGCATGCGTGCCGCCCGATTTTATTGGAATGCATTCACGAGCTGGCCAGTCTCCGCCCTATCGGAAGAGGGTGGAGGTAGGAGAGGGATATACCATTTGGTATTTTGTGCTAAGGCCTTATTATTATGCACTTGATCAAATGGGCATGTTAGTGTGTTAATATTCCGCCTTGCATCTAGAAGCATCTTTATTAGGAATAGCGTATATGGTATGATTACAATAGGACCTAGTCCTGTGGGTGGGCCTCAGTCTGATCCCACGCCCTGTATTATTTTTTTTAGGTATGTCATACATGTTTAACGATGCTGGTTCTGCTCCATGACCGCGGGTTTTGACATGACGGAAAGAGAGAGTTGAGACTCTGACTTCACTAAGTTATTAATGGTTTAGATTAGAATATTTGGCTTACATTTTGACCCGGCCCTGCCGTGGTACCCCTTTTGTATCATACTTTACTTCGGCTTCTGTATGACTATGAGTTTTCTACGCTTAGACTTACGATAGGTACAGGGGACTTCCCCGGGGATTCCAACGATCCCTTCGAATTTGGGTGTGAAATCCCACTTTGAAAGTGTTAGTTAGGATTTCAAACCTTCAACCTGTACTCGGGGCGCAAGATCCAAACGAGGGGTTTCATCCCTCGAAACGTAACCCGGGAATCATAATCCCGGACCGTTACAAAGTTGGTATCAGAGCGAGGTTTTGCAAACCGAGTATGATAGGTTGAAGTGGTTTTGAAAATAGCCCAAGGTTTTCAAATGGCTTTTCAAATGTTTTTGAAAGGGCAAAATGAATTTAATATGGCTAACTCAAATGGACTAAATATGAACTTGACTCAATAAATTCGGTAATCAAACAAAGGGAAACGATGGGGTAGTAAAGACGCTAGACCATCCCTGTTGGATGTAGTTGGGAACGGGTAGGCAATACTAGCTTTCTTTTGCAGACGGGGTTTGAAGACTCCAAGGAGCCCGAGGGTTGGAGTAGCTTGGGCTAGGGGGGCCATGAGGTATTTGCCCCTCCGGTCGGCCGTCCCTCGAAGTACGGCATAGATCATCTCTGTGATTATATACAACTGGGCCCGAGGGCGATCCTCCTCGAAGTGGATCATATTAATCTCGTTGATTGCTTCCATGTTGAGTGTTATTGTGCTTAGGATATAGAACTAATCGGTATGCCTTGACTTGAATCATGTATTGAATAACTGTGCAAACGGGAAAGCGGGAGAATACCTCATTCTTATGTCATTGGAATTCCTATCTTGTCAGAATAGCTCTTCCATAATGCAAACCCCTATTGATTTTGACCTCGTCAACCATCCCACCAAAATATTTAGGCATGTTAGCAAGGGTCGAAGAGCATCCGCTCTCCCCGTTTCGAGTCCTGTTTGGTACCCCACCATTTATGCTTCTACCGAGTCTTGTACCTGAGGTTCTTGTCTTCCAAGGGAAATTGAGTTGGCCAACTAATTACCTTCGGAAATCGTGTAGGATGTGAGGGTTACTTGAGTATGTTAGTGGGAGTGATGACTGAAGTCGTTTCGAGTTAGGAGTGAGTTGTCTCATGGAGTCATCCCTTTAATCCTCGTAATGTTCCACCATGTCTTCTTTCCACGAGAGCCTTAACACGAGTTCTACCCTCACCCATCGGAAACAGCGTGAATATCCTTGTGTCCTAGTGAGCGAGTCATACTAGCGTCCCACGGGAAACGGGGTAATGAGTCGGTGATTGCCTTTGGAGAATTCTGTCCGGTTATAATAGTAGCCCTTCATCTAATCGCATGACATAATGCATTGATATACTTCAGCATGACTTGCCTGATATCTTGCATGATTAAAATTGTGAATTGAGCATATGTGCCGCATGTAGGAATTCCCGTGATTGTTGCTCTCCCTTGGATTAGGTCCATGATAGTGTGTACCACCTTCGTTGAATGATTAACATATGAAATGAATTCTTAGCATGCTAAATTGAGTTAATTGAACTCTGTTGGCCATGTACATGCTTAATGAATATTGTTAGTATTATGTAGGACGTATACCTTCTAATTATAGGCCCTCGCATGATTCTGTGCCATACTTGTCTTGTTATATGAACATGGTTCTATCTGATGTGATCGTTGCTATGCCCAAATGATGACTTGACCATATCCTCTAACATGATTCTTAGAGTGCATCTTAACATGCTTACTTGGAACCCACATTGTTTTGACCTGCTTATGTGTACACTTAAAGTGAGTAATGAGTCATACATGTGATATCCTATAATGCTCGCTATGTCATATATAACTTATGATGCATATGTCTATTGTCAGTTCGTGCATACATGATCTTAATATGTCAAGCATGATTAGTGCATGAGATGATAAGTTTTAGCCAGTTCCGCGTGTATGTAAAATTGATTATGTGAACATGATATGGATGCATAGGACACTATTCCTTTTAATAGGTACATGTTAGTGTGCAACGATATAATTGAGATATTTTGTGATTGCCATGTGTTTGCTTGTCGCACCTGTAACCTCATAGAATACCCTAAGGGCATTGTTGTAACTCTCGGGTCCGCGTATTGTCTGGAGTCTCGTCATCTTTAGTCCTGGTCTGTGTCTGAATCCTTAACGAAGTTATGTTGTCCTACCTTGCCCTCCCCTATCTCTGTGACTTCTAACCCCTCGCGATCCCCTTGATGGACATCGACATAGAAAAGAAAACGAGCGATCGAATGACATCAGAGTGGCACAACGGAAGAATGGTGGGCACATGGCGCATGGACCCTAGAATCGACGTCACCAAAGGATGGACGCCTTTCGAAGATGGCGGTTGCAGACGTAATCCTCCTAGATGACTCAAGAAATGACGTTTTCTCCTATGCGAATTGGAATCGGTGTCGTGCGATAGGCTTGGAACTGACTAAATGGATGTGTGATGATTGATATGCCGAGCTGGTAGTGAATGATTGCCTGACTAACTGTGCCTGTGATAGCGTGCCTTGATGCGTTAGCTCATGTAAAGCCGAGTGAGTTTTGGCACCTTTGGGAGGTAGTAGTTATTAGGATTTTCATATGAGCTTCCGGATAGGCCTTAGTGTGGAGTAGGGTTAGGATGGCAAGATTTCGAGGGAGAGGCCCTAGCTAGGGGTGGTAGTGTAGGAAGGATGAGCGTGGGGGTAGTGTAGGTGGTTAGCGTAGGAGCGCGGTTGGCTTAAGGCTAGGCTAGTTCATTAGGATGATCGACTAAGGAATGTCTAAGGAATCGTGGACTTTGGGACTAGGTTGTATGTGCGGTAATTGTGAGCGGTCTTGGTACAGGATGAGGTTGCTTGGAAAATTATCGATCATGGATATTAGATTTTTCATATCAAGGATGTACGTGTGATGAGTGCTTGGGGATTGTTTAGATAGAATTGGTAGTGTTTGGAGAATTCGTGAGTGAAGAATTTCTAGATGCATTGTTTGAGGGTTTAGCGTAGGGAATGAATCAGGATTTATGAGTGGATGTTATTGTAGCTATTGAGGTACTTGAGGATGTGAGATGAGACTTTGAGGAAAGGATGGTAGCTAGGCAGGGATATCGTGGAGAATTCTGGTGAGACTGTAGGCTTGAGGATGAGATAGGGAGATTCTGAGCTTGGAATTGGAAACTAGGAAAGGTGGAAGCCATTGATAACGCAAGAGGGCTTTGGATGGTAATATGTCACGGTTAGGAAATAGGAGCTTGAGGCAATTTAGGAATATGAAGAGATGGGGAACTGGAATAGGACAACTTGAGTATTTCGAATGATTAAGGTTCAGTAAAATTTGGAATGAGGAATTTTGGGAATATGCTGGGACGAGGATCTAGAGTAGGCCGGTTGAGGAGTCGTGGATGTTTAGGTTTCGTGAGATTCGGAATGGGATTAGTAGATAGAATATGTGATTGGTCGTTGAGGATAGACGTGGATGATGAGGAACTCAGTGATTCGTGGTTATGAGATAGCACTAGACGGTTTTCTGCATTAGAGTTAGTCGGGAGTGACAGGTGTGAGATGATCAGTATGAGTTGGGTTTTTAGAGGTGGATGGTTAGTGAGAGTGGTAAGTGGTGCGGAAAGTATGATCAGGTTAGAAAGTGATTCTAGATATCTCTTTGGGGATGATGGTCAGGCAGGGTCTTGAAAACCTAGGAAGAGTAAGCGAGATTGTTAAGGAGCACCGAGGTCGATCGAGAGAGTAGTTCAGTTGAGGATTTGAGAATTCTCGTAAGAGGTGAAGATGGGACTGGTAGGGATTCCCTAGGACGAGGGTGTACCTTATAGAGAGTCTTGGTAGATGATCGAGTGGGAGGTAGGACTTGAGGTCGGGATGTCAAAGTAGATTGATCCTTCAATGGCTTGATGACACATGAATTGGGATACCTAGTAATTTGGTTTGGGATGTAGGCCTTGAACTACAGATAGTGTGAGATTTGAGAGTCCGTATATGAGTGAGATGTTGTGGTGTTTGGAACTAGCAACTGATTTGAGTTGGTAGACTTAGGTGAGGTTAATCTTGGTGCGAGAGATGATGAGTAGTGGTCGTGTCCTGTTATGGTTGGTAGTTATAGGTAGGTTTTCTTGAGGATGTGGCTTATGGTTATGCGATACTTGGGACCGAGTGTTGTGTGAATTCTACGCTATAGACGATGTTGATTCTCTGATGTATTGCCGTTGACAATAGTGAACTGTTAGTACTAACATAGTTATCCCCTGAACTCGGTAAAATGCTAGTATACGGAAGTACCTTTTTGCCTCTAATGCGACGACACTTGGTAGTTTGTATGAGCATGATGTGCTTATCTGATTGATATGATGTGCAACTTCTGTTATATGATGTGGGGAATCCTACTATGTATCATACTATGCTAGATATGTTGTGATATGTGACTATCCGTGACATGAGTATGACATGCGTATGAATGTGTGATACGATTTCTATAATGTACGATTGTTATGTGTATGGTGCCCTGAATTGGAATTGCTAGGATGATAGAACCGAATTGATGAATTTGATTCTGACTTGGAACCTAGGAAGGAAATATGTGATTAGCTTTAGAGGTGGATGATTCCACCTCTTGAGATTTGAAATTGCTTGACTAGCGTTGGATTTAAGGGATTCAAACGGTGTTTAAAAATGACTAACTTGGATTTTGAGAGACCAAATGTGATCGAGAATTTCCAACGATTTTGGGACCAAACCTTTTCAAACTGAGATCCCCCTCAAAATTTTCTAGCCGAGCCTGCATTATGATGCCCACGAAGTGGATACATTCATTTTATAGGGGCCCTTATAGACTATTAGCTAAGACCTAGTGGAAATGTTGTAATGCTTTTTGAGATATGATATAACCGAGAAGTCGGGGTAAGGATGTGGTAAGGGCCCATATCACACTCTCGCTACGACCTATCGGGGATATTATGATCATGATGACGATATTGTGAGAATCTCATAGGGGCACTTATGAGGCACTTACGGGATTAACAGAATGGTCCTTGGATCACCTATTCCAACTTCATCCCCTACCTTGTTTTGGTTTTAGTCTCGGGGACGAGACTTGTTTTTAGAGGTGGATGATGTAAAGGCTCAGATTTTAAAATCCTAATTTTCAGAATAAAAAAAATTAAAAAAAATGATGATGAATTTAAAACGGATTTAGTTCGGATATTTTATGGGAAAACAGGTCCTCAATTTAATAAATCAAACTCAAAATTTTTAAGCGGGTTCCAACCCAATTCTGATCTTTGGAAATTAGTTCCGTCTTTTCGCCTCGAAATTTGAAATACCTTCGGGTGTCAATATCCTCTCAATTTTGAAACGATAATTTGATTGATTCGGGATAAGGTCGAGTGAGCGAGTTTCGGGGTTTGTTTCCAGGTATTTGAAACTAGACTTTTGGGATCACTCTAGATTTTTGCACTCTTTCCCCCATTGATCCCAGCCTTGTAGCAGTAACCCCTTTTATATTTTGGTCAAAGCCCCTTCTGATTTCGGAGCAGACCTCACGCCAAAATGCAAAGACCACTTTCTTTCCCTTTTCTTACTTGAGGTTCAATACAAACATACCTTTAGTCCTTAGCCTTTCTCTTTTGCCTCAAAACAAACAACTCAGCACGCTCTCTCCTCTGAAATGTCTCATCTGCAGGGTCTCATTCCCCCTTCGAAAATTGGAACCCATCCCCTCTTACCACTCCTTCCTCACTTCATCTCTACTTCCATCTCTTGCAAAACACAGATTAGCTTCTTTTTTTCTCTCAATTGGAAACAAAAACCCAGCCCCTTTGCCTTTGAATTTGCCAAATGCGCCACCAGTCACCCACCTTCGCCTCCCCTTTCTCTCCATGCCTTCGCCTCCTCTCTTTCCGAGACAGAAGCAGCAGCAGCACCTCCTCCTTGCGAAGACCGACTTCCGCCGAGGCCAAGCCACCGCCAGAATCCGGAGACGCCGACGCCACCTCCCCGAGCCCCGGACCCTGTTTTCATCGATACTCCCGGTCCGACGAAACTCCCCGTGTCACCAGCAAACTCCGACGAACTCCGGCGAAGTCGACGCCCCTCGGTGAGCTTCCCAAACCTCTCCTATTCAATCCTAGTTCCGATTTCGTGCTTCCTTGTGCTAATTGATTGAAAAGGGAGAGTGAGAGCGGGTCGGAGTGAGTAACGGCGAGATCGAGAGCGCGAGTCGAGAGCGAGCACTGTAAGGTCGAGCGAGAGGGCGGTGAGAACGAGCGTGAGCCGAGAGAGAGAGAGGACGAGACGAGAGCGGCGAGAGAGAGGGGACGAGACGAGAGCGGTGAGACGAGAGCGACGAGCGAGCTCGGGGACGGAATCCAGGGAAGGAGGACGGAGGAGGAAGCCTAGCTGCCAAGGCCGGCGGTGTCTCCCTTCGAACAGGAGAAGAACAGAGGAAGGAGAAGACTAAGCGCGCGGGCCCCGCTCTGCCACGTCGGAGCCAGCTCAGCCCGGGCCCCATCCTTTTCCTCCTTCTGAACTGTCGAGGATGAGAGAGAGCAGAGAATGAATTTGAGTTTGGGGCTGGGTTTGTTTTTGGGCCGGGCTGATCTAATTTAGAAAGAAAATGAATCTTGGGCCTGTTTTCAACTGGAATCTGGTTTTGGGTCCTCTAAAATAAAATAAAAGGGGTCGGTTCATGATTTTGGTAAAATAAGGGTAGCTTGCTAATTTCATAAAGGGCTGATCTTTATAAAATAAAAATGGTTGGGATTTTTATAGTATTTGAAATATTATATGATATTATTGAGATTAAAATATAAAACATTATTTTAAGATTTAAAATATAATATTATGAGACTTGAAGACTTAAAAGTATATTATCGGAATTTCTAACTAATTGATTCGGATTTTAAAGCAGTTTCGGGACTAACTCGGGAATTATGTGATTGGTGACTAACTAGCATGATTGATGTGAATGGTTGACTAATATCATGATTGGTGTGTACTAATGGCATGATTGATGGAATAAAGGCATGATGAAATGTTATAATTGTGTATCGTTAATTTATGCTTTCGAAATGTGATGAACTTGATATACGTGATGTGTGGATTATTATTGCGAATACATGAATGTGACGGAATGGAATGATGAGAATGATATGGTTTTGTGGAATGTGGTGATATGATGAATGGTTGGTCTTAACGGAACGATGATTGCGATATGGTTGTTATTCTCGTTGAATGATATGCTTGAGTGCTTGGATGGTTAGACGTAGACTTATATATATGTTCCTATATGCATGTAGGTGATCTTTAATCTATCGTAATGCTTGCCTTGCTGTTCTACACCGCCTGGTAAGTTCCTAGAGCTTACTCAGATTGATTCCCATTTGCATGTAATCATAGGATATACTAGGTGTTTGCATTCATAATTACCATGCCATGTAGTACCATGCTAGGTTGCACTGACCGTTGAGCATTCTATTTCTTTAAGCGTATGTAAACAGAACGGTCGTCATCTGTGAAGTAACTACAGTCTTTGCTAGGGTTATAGGATGGCCCAGTCCCATCGGGTCTCGTCCTGAGTCAATCGAGTCATGAACTTCCTTATATTATGAGATGCCTGCGGGCTTTATTGTGGAACGAGTTGGGCATGCGTGCCGCCCGATTTTATTGGAATGCATTCACGAGCTGGCCAGTCTCCGCCCTATCGGAAGAGGGTGGAGGTAGGAGAGGGATATACCATTTGGTATTTTGTGCTAAGGCCTTATTATTATGCACTTGATCAAATGGGCATGTTAGTGTGTTAATATTCCGCCTTGCATCTAGAAGCATCTTTATTAGGAATAGCGTATATGGTATGATTACAGTAGGACCTAGTCCTGTGGGTGGGCCTCAGTCTGATCCCACGCCCTGTATTATTTTTTTTAGGTATGTCATACATGTTTAACGATGCTGGTTCTGCTCCATGACCACGGGTTTTGACATGACGGAAAGAGAGAGTTGAGACTCTGACTTCACTAAGTTATTAATGGTTTAGATTAGAATATTTGGCTTACGTTTTGACCCGGCCCTGCCGTGGTACCCCTTTTGTATCATACTTTACTTCCGCTTCTGTATGACTATGAGTTTTCTACGCTTAGACTTACGACAGGTACAGGGGACTTCCCCGGGGATTCCAACGATCCCTTCGAATTTGGGTGTGAAATCCCACTTTGAAAGTGTTAGTTAGGATTTCAAACCTTCAACCTGTACTCGGGGCGCAAGATCCTAACGAGGGGTTTCATCCCTCGAAACGTAACCCGGGAATCATAATCCCGGGCCGTTACAAAGTTGGTATCAGAGCGAGGTTTTGCAATCCGAGTATGATAGGTTGAAGTGGTTTTGAAAATAGCCCAAGGTTTTCTAATGGCTTTTCAAATGTTTTTGAAAGGGCAAAATGAATTTAATATGGCTAACTCAAATGGACTAAATATGAACTTGACTCTATAAATTCGGTAATCAAACAAAGGGAAACGATGGGGTAGTAAAGACGCTAGACCATCCCTGTTGGATGTAGTTGGGAACGGGTAGGCAATACTAGCTTTCTTTTGCAGACGGGGTTTGAAGACTCCAAGGAGCCCGAGGGTTGGAGTAGCTTGGGCTAGGGGGGCCATGAGGTATTTGCCCCTCCGGTCGGCCGTCCCTCGAAGTACGGCATAGATCATCTCTGTGATTATATACAACTGGGCCCGAGGGCGATCCTCCTCGAAGTGGATCATATTAATCTCGTTGATTGCTTCCATGTTGAGTGTTATTGTGCTTAGGATATAGAACTAATCGGTATGCCTTGACTTGAATCATGTATTGAATAACTGTGCAAACGGGAAAGCGGGAGAATACCTCATTCTTATGTCATTGGAATTCCTATCTTGTCAGAATAGCTCTTCCATAATGCAAACCCCTATTGATTTTGACCCCGTCAACCATCCCACCAAAATATTTAGGCATGTTAGCAAGGGTCGAAGAGCATCCGCTCTCCCCGTTTCGAGTCCTGTTTGGTACCCCACCATTTATGCTTCTACCGAGTCTTGTACCTGAGGTTCTTGTCTTCCAAGGGAAATTGAGTTCGCCAACTAATTACCTTCGGAAATCGTGTAGGATGTGAGGGTTACTTGAGTATGTTAGTGGGAGTGATGACTGAAGTCGTTTCGAGTTAGGAGTGAGTTGTCTCATGGAGTCATCCCTTTAATCCTCGTAATGTTCCACCATGTCTTCTTTCCACGAGAGCCTTAACACGAGTTCTACCCTCACCCATCGGAAACAGCGTGAATATCCTTGTGTCCTAGTGAGCGAGTCATACTAGCGTCCCACGGGAAACGGGGTAATGAGTCGGTGATTGCCTTTGGAGAATTCTGTCCGGTTATAATAGTAGCCCTTCATCTAATCGCATGACATAATGCATTGATATACTTCAGCATGACTTGCCTGATATCTTGCATGATTAAAATTGTGAATTGAGCATATGTGCCGCATGTAGGAATTCCCGTGATTGTTGCTCTCCCTTGGATTAGGTCCATGATAGTGTGTACCACCTTCGTTGAATGATTAACATATGAAATGAATTCTTAGCATGCTAAATTGAGTTAATTGAACTCTGTTGGCCATGTACATGCTTAATGAATATTGTTAGTATTATGTAGGACGTATACCTTCTAATTATAGGCCCTCGCATGATTCTGTGCCATACTTGTCTTGTTATATGAACATGGTTCTATCTGATGTGATCGTTGCTATGCCCAAATGATGACTTGACCATATCCTCTAACATGATTCTTAGAGTGCATCTTAACATGCTTACCTGGAACCCACATTGTTTTGACATGCTTATGTGTACACTTAAAGTGAGTAATGAGTCATACATGTGATATCCTATAATGCTCGCTATGTCATATATAACTTATGATGCATATGTCTATTGTCAATTCGTGCATACATGATCTTAATATGTCAAGCATGATTAGTGCATGAGATGATAAGTTATAGCCAGTTCCGCGTGTATGTAAAATTGATTATATGAACATGTTATGGATGCATAGGACACTATTCCTTTTAATAGGTACATGTTAGTGTGCAACGATATAATTGAGATATTTTGTGATTGTCATGTGTTTGCTTGTCGCACCTGTAACCTCATAGAATACCCTAAGGGCATTGTTGTAACTCTCGGGTCCGCGTATTGTCTAGAGTCTCGTCATCTTTAG
The DNA here is from genome assembly GCA_963922045.1 of Persicaria maculosa. Taxonomy (NCBI): domain Eukaryota; kingdom Viridiplantae; phylum Streptophyta; class Magnoliopsida; order Caryophyllales; family Polygonaceae; genus Persicaria; species Persicaria maculosa. The sequence goes on along the minus strand of OY998254.1, from coordinate 74,374,968 downwards.
TCCTGGTCTGTGTCTGAATCCTTAACGAAGTTATGTTGTCCTACCTTGCCCTGCCCTATCTCCGTGACTTCTAACCCCTCGCGATCCCCTTGATGAACATCGACATGGAAAAGAAAACGAGCGATCGAATGACATCAGAGTGGCACAACGGAAGAATGGTGGGCACATGGCGCATGGACCCTAGAATCGACGTCACCAAAGGATGGACGCCTTTCGAAGATGGCGGTTGCAGACGTAATCCTCCTAGATGACTCAAGAAATGACGTTTTCTCCTATGCGAATTGGAATTGGTGTCGTGCGATAGGCTTGGAACTGACTAAATGGATGTGTGATGATTGATATGCCGAGCTGGTAGTGAATGATTGCCTTACTAACTGTGCTTGTGATAGCGTGCATTGATGCGTTAGCTCTGTAAAGACCGGGAAATTTTATAATATTAAATTATTAAAATAGTGATTTATAATCATTCCGATTTCTAAGATTTGAGAGGTTTGAAATTTCCGTCCTCGAGCTATTGGTTTACTCTATATCATTCGAATTGAGTTCCGGCATTATTTGATTGAAAAATTAGAAAATGTTTTATTCCGCTTTTATATGTCGAGAATTTGAAAATAATATTTAGAGTTCCTTATTAAACTCGGATTTAAAAAATTTGAAAATCGTTTTGAAGATCGTTTTGAGTTGGATTAGATAAGGTCGAGTAAACGGGTTTCGGATTCAGTTTTTGGCTATTTCGAATTTTAGAGTTGGGACCACAATTGTTTCTCTCTTTTTCCCTTCTTTTTCTTTCCTTCTTCCCCTCTTACTCATCCGGATTCAGAACCGGCAGGCAGCAGCAATAGCATACCTCCCTCCTTACCTTGCTTTTCCTTAATTGTAGGAAGATGCCAAAATTGACAATGCCCAACATTGCCTCCCACGCCACAACCTTCTGCAGGAGATCTCCTCTCCCCTCCTAACCTTGATTTGTTAAACCCACAAGCACATCCCCTTCATCCTCTTGTTGGAATCCAAAGCCACAAAACCACCCCTTTTCACCTCCTGGTGCCGCCAGCAACATCCACAACCACCATCACGACCACCCTCCTTCTCGTCGCCTAGTAGCTCCTCCTTGCCATCTCCGAGCTACCCAAGAGCCAAGCCTCCCCTGTTAGAAGCAGTAGGACGCCGAGAGCACTTCCGCCCTCCCTCTCCGAGCAGCAGCAGCGCGAGCTCCACTCTCTCCTCCTCCGACGTCCATGAGAGCCCGAATCTGAGCTCAGAGCAGCCTAGGGACCAGGACCGCCACCGCTGGCGAGAAGCCCCGCCACCAGCTCACCTTTCCTTGTTGCTCGTCGTCGTCGTCACCGATCAGCCAAGCCCAAAAGTTCACCTGTTTCATCGAAGTGAAGCCCTGAGCACCGTCCCACATCCATCATCACCTTCCTTCGAAACAGCAGCGGCCCTTCCGACGCCGCCGAAGCCTAGCCGAGCAGCTAGGAGCCTGGAGCCGCCAATGCCGCACCCGCCGAACTTTCGTTTCCCTGTTTCCGATCAAAGAGTCTGGTAAGGTCTCTCCCTCTTTCCTTTCGCTCCGAGCAGGCCTAAAGGTCCGCCTTTATGACCTCTTCTTCCGTCCCAGGCCCAGCCCGTCTCGATTGCATCTCCAGCGAACTAGACCGAGCCTTCGGCGAGCCCAATCGACCTCCGAGCAGCGCCGGTGAATCTCAAAACCCTCCCTCGGAGAGCATCGTTTCTCTCTCTCTCCTTACCGCGTTTGACTCTGCTTGCGTGGGTTTTGGTCGGAATCGTTATTCGTTCAGTTGGGGAGAGTTGGGGTCGGAAAAGAGTCGCCGGCCGGAGACCTGGATTCTTCTTCCTTCTCCCGTTCCCATTCGTTCCCAGCATAGCTCTGTTCGATTGAGAGAGACGGGTTCAGTAGACCCGGGTTCTCTTTCTTTTTTTTTTTTTTTAAAAAAAAAAAACAAAACCGGACGGTTTAGCCTTAGTCCACCGGTTCAAATTAAAATCCCCTTTGGTTTGGGCCATCAGGTTGGGCCTGACCCGGTTTTCTGCAAACGGGTTATATCTTGTTGTTGGGCATCTTGTGTTGGGCGAGATGGGATCCGAATTTTCCGGGTGTGGGCTTCCTTCAGTTGGGCTTGGGGTGTCTTAAATTGGTAATGTTATGAATAAGTGGTGTTTTATATGTTTTGTCTATATTGTTATATTATTAAATGGTTATATGATATGATTTGTAATTTATTTGATTAGTCTATTATTATATAGTCCGATTTTTTTTTAGAAATATTATTTCTAAAATTATTATTCTAAATTATAAATTGATTTAAAAGGGGTTTCCAAGTTTTGTAAATATCTTCTAAGGATTGGTGTTGGAAAACTAAAATGCCGGAATTAATTCTATAATACGATCTTAAGATATTGGTTTTAAGGTTTAAATTGATAAGATTTATCAATGGGTTTGATTGGAAATGAAATGATTTTGGTTGATGTTGATCATATCGGAAAGGTTTTGGAAAACGGTTTCACTATCGGTTGGTTTTGAGTATGTTGAGAACTTGGGTTTCGTGCGTATGAATGTTGGTCCGATGGCTTATGGAAATGGCTTGATGATAGGTGTGTATTGCTTTTGGATTGCTTTGGACTTGCAATTGGGCCCTTGCTTGTGTTACCTTGCTATTCTGCATCTTCAGGTAAGTTCCCTAGGGAGCTTACTCAGGTTGGACATTCATGCCTGTTGTTGCATTTTATGTTAGGTGTTGCATATGCATAAAAGCATCTCATGTAGTATCCTGTTTAGGTTACTAATTGAATGAGCATCTGCTTACTTTATGCGTTTGAAACAGAACGGCCGTTATCTGTGATAGTCCTAGAGTCTTTGCTAGGGTCATAGGGTAGCCCAGCCTCATCGGGTACCCTGAGTCAATCGAGTCATGAACTTCCTTATATTATGCCTGCGGGCTTTATTGTGGAGCGGGTTAGGCATGCGTGCCGCCCGATTATGATGGAATGCATTCACGAGCTGGCCAGTCTCCGCCTTATCGGAAGGGGGTGGAGGTAGGAGAGGGATATGCCACTTGGCATTGTCTTGGGCCCTTTACAGTATTTCTGCACATTATTATACCTAGGGGCATGCTAGTGTGTTGACTTTCGTACTGCATTAGAGCATCTTTATTAGGTATAGCACATACTATGTGGCCTCAGCGATGACTACCGGTCCCGCATGAGTGGCTTGATCAGACTCCTTTCCCCGTTCTTTTTTTTTAAGGTATTTTCTGCAGATTTTGAGTGCTCGGTGTCTATATGACGGGGTTCCTTTTGGCTAATCGAAGAACCTATCTAATTCTCTAACTTGGTATAAATGGTAATCATTTTCTTATGTTTTGGTTTTGACCCGGCTCTGCCGTGACACTTTGTATCTTAACTTTGCTTCCGCTTTACTTTCATTGAATTGAATTTCGCGACATAGTATTAAGATAGGTTAAGGGTACCCAACGACCCTTCGTGGCTTTTAGGGTTCGAAATCCCTCTTTCTACTAATCTTAAAATGAGTTTGAAACCTCGACCCGTACCTGGATTGCAAGATCCGAACAAGGGTTTTCATCCCTTGAAACGTAACCCGAAAATCATAATTCTGGGCCGTTACAAGCTCATGTAAAGCCGAGTGAGTTTTGGCACCTTTGGGAGGTAGTAGTTATTAGGATTTTCATATGAGCTTCCGGATAGGCCTTAGTGTGGACTAGGGTTAGGATGGCAAGATTTCGAGGGAGAGGCCCTAGCTAGGGGTGCTAGTGTAGGAAGGATGAGCGTGGGGGTAGTGTAGGTGGTTAGCGTAGGAGCGCAGTTGGCTTAAGGCTAGGCTAGTTCATTAGGATGATCGACTAAGGAATGTCTAAGGAATCGTGGACTTTGGGACTAGGTTGTATGTGCGGTAATTGTGAGCGGTCTTGGTACAGGATGAGGTTGCTTGGGAAATTATCGATCTTGGATATTAGATTTTTCATATCAGGGATTTACGTGTGATGAGTGCTTGGGGATTGTTCAGATAGAATTGGTAGTGTTTGGAGAATTCGTGAGTGAAGAATTTCTAGATGCATTGTTGGAGGGTTTAGCGTAGGGAATGAATCAGGATTTATGAGTGGGTGTTATTGTAGCTATTGAGGTACTTGAGGATGTGAGATGAGTCTTCGAGGAAAGGATGGTAGCTAGGCAGGGATATCGTGGAGAATTCTAGTGAGACTGTAGGCTTGAGGATGAGATAGGGAGATTCTGATCTTGGAATTGGAAACTTGGAAAGGTGGAAGCCATTGATAACGCAAGAGGGCTGTGGATGGTAATGTGTCACGGTTAGGAAATAGGAGCTTGAGGCAATTTAGGAATATGAAGAGATGGGAAACTGGAATAGGACAACTTGAGTATTTCGAATGATTAAGGTTCTGTAAAATTTGGAATGAGGAATTTTGGGAATATGCTGGGACGAGGATCTAGAGTAGGTCGGTTGAGGAGTCGTGGATGTTTAGGTTTCGTGAGATTCGGAATGGGATTAGTAGATAGAATACATGATTGGTCGTTGAGGATAGACGTGGATGATGAGGAACTCGGTGATTCGTGGTTATGAGATAGCACTAGACGGTTTTCTGCATTAGAGTTAGTCGGGAGTGACAGGTGTGAGATGATCAGTATGAGTTGGGTTTTTAGAGGTGGATGGTAAGTGAGAGTGGTAAGTGGTGCGGAAAGTATGATCAGGTTAGAAAGTGATTCGAGATGTCTCTTTGGGGATTGATATGCGATATATTCTATAGCGCATTTAGTAGTTTTTGTCGTCATTTATATGTCATTGTGAGAGATATTTGTATGAACTTGGTGATTCGGAACCTGTTGAAGAAGTTGAAGAAATCATAGGATCATGCAAGTTACAGAAGAGTTGAAGTGAAGAAGTTCGGAAGTAGCTGGAATCTGGTGAGCTGACGTGCCCGCGTTGCCACTTGATGCGGCCGCGCTGCTACTTGACGCGCCCACGCTGCTAGGAGGACGTGCCCGCGTCGATGCACCAGATGGAAGTAGCAAGATGAGACACTGGCGCGCCCGCGCTGCTACTGACGCGCCCGCGTCAGTCCCTGGAGACGGATTCTTATCCGATTTTCCCTTATCTTATTAGTTTAATATTATATTTTTATATTTTTATATTTTTACGGGATGTTAAACCCGATTTAATTAGTTTATATTACTGCGGAGAACGCGGCAGAGAATTATTAGGTTATTTTCCAGAGACGTAGTTTCCTTTTCTTCATCTCACAAACCCTATGGAGAACTAACTCTCCTTTGTTGCACTTGGTTCTTTGAAGCATTCGATTGATTTGGTTGTGAGTATTCTACTCTTGTTCGTCCTTTGTTAATTGTTTCGATCTCCTGAGCTTATTGCTTGATTGCTTATTATTGGTTAATCTGGATTGATCACCTAGGTTTATCGATACTAGTCATATTGCTAGGGTTTCCAATTTCAGGTTTGGAGTTGTAGATTCATTGTAGCAAACACAATCACCATACGCGGGTTGCTTGTGGTAGATTGTGAAGGAGATTCGATTACAGGCTATTTTAACGGGTTGTTAGAATCGCTTGTATCTCATTATAATTCATGTTTGAATGCTATCGCTTTATTATTCGGTGAAGGTTTTCCCTTGTAATTTGGTGATAAGTGCTTTTAGGACTGGTAGGACTAAAAGCTATTACACGATCTGAATTGAGAACAATTACTGGACATTAGAACTTGAGATTCATAGAATGCGATGATGAACCATCTCAATTGTTGTGCGGATAATTACCTGGTGTGATACTTTTCCATCATATATTCGCAACCTCTTATTGCAACTTGTTCTGTCATTATCGCTTACACACAAAACTCCCCCTTGAATTGGTTACTTTTGGGTAATAATACTTGCTCTTACAATTGATTCTGTTTCCCTGTGGGTTCGACCCTAACTTACCTACTATACTTGTTATAGTTTGCATCTTAGGAATTTACTTTGATTTGGCATAACGACTTTAGGCCTGTCAAATTTGGCGCCGTTGCCGGGGAGTCATTTGGTGTACAGGCAAGAAGAAAGAGCATCAGTTCAGGCTCCCTAAGCCCCTTCCTTGGTCTGAGACTTGGACTGATTGGTATATTGAGGCTGATTATTTTCCGACGTCAGTTCTGGGTAGACGGCGTCGCCTTGAAGTGGGTAGCAGTAGTGGCACAGCTGGAGCTGCCACGGATGAGGATGCGCCTGTGGCTCCGCAGGCGTTTGTTCAGACAGATACACAGGGTTTCGCACAGAACCCACAGCAGGAGATGCCTGCTTATCAGACCCCTTCTCACGGTTGGGATTCTCAACCGACATATCAGAGCCAGCAGGATTCACATCAGTGGGCCCCTTGGCCCCCACAAGCTTTTCAGGATGCCCATCAGCAGCCTCACCAGTGGGGCTACCTGGTTGATCAGATTGGCCTTCTGCGCCAAGACGTGGGGAGTTTGACGACAGTGACGAACCAGATTCTCCACCAGCAGGCCGACATCCTAGAAGGCTTTGGCGAGTTCAGAGAGATGAGGGAAGAGCTGCGCCGCATGCGAGAGGATTACTCTCGCCACTGTCCACCCCCTTAGTGAGTCCTTCTGTTTCCTTTCTCCCTACTTATTTCTGTCTTCTTTCACATTGAGGACAATGCTTCATTCAAGTATGGGGGAGGGAAAGGACTTATATATCTTGTACATATTTTATTTCCGCATTATTTGTGTACAGATTCTGCACTTGTTATATTCTAAAAAAAAAAAAAAAAAAAAAAGAAGAAAGAAAAAAAGAAGCAATCAAAATCCTGGGATGAGTTGAAAACCCGAAAGGGCGACTCAGGCAAAAAGCAGGTAGTCTGGCGAGCCTTAGGCTTTGGCAATATGAGACTTGAGGGAAGTGAGAATGTTTATGTGAGTACCATCTTTGAAAAAAAAAGGAGTGGCTTGGTGAAAACCCGAAAGGGCGCCTTGGCAAGATGAGCGTTTACTTTGAGTGTTTAGGATTGATCTCTTGGCGAAGGCGACATAAGAAGTGGAGTGATAAGGAGGTTTTCGGGTAGGCCACTGGGAGCTATAAGGTGTAGATGGTTGAGATACAATTGTAAGTCTCATTTCCTATTTTGATTGTCTTTTGTGCTGATTGTTGAGATGGTGAAAACTACTAGTACTTAGTGTTCATTTTCCTTGTACTGTCTGTGAACCTTTGAGATTTATGGTGAGAGTAGGCTTAGCTTCTATGCTTACTCGGGACGAGTAAAGGTTTAAGTATGGGGGAATTTGATATGCGATATATTCTATAGCGCATTTAGTAGTTTTTGTCGTCATTTATATGTCATTGTGAGAGATATTTGTATGAACTTGGTGATTCGGAACCTGTTGAAGAAGTTGAAGAAATCATAGGATCATGCAAGTTACAGAAGAGTTGAAGTGAAGAAGTTCGAAAGTAGCTGGAATCTGGTGAGCTGACGTGCCCGCGCTGCCACTTGACGCGGCCGCGCTGCTAGGAGGACGTGCCCGCGTCGATGCACCAGATGGAAGTAGCAAGATGAGACACTGGCGCGCCCGCGCTGCTACTGACGCGCCCGCGTCAGTCCCTGGAGACGGATTCTTATCCGATTTTCCCTTATCTTATTAGTTTAATATTATATTTTTATATTTTTATATTTTTACGGGATGTTAAACCCGATTTAATTAGTTTATATTACTGCGGAGAACGCGGCAGAGAATTATTAGGTTATTTTCCAGAGACGTAGTTTCCTTTTCTTCATCTCACAAACCCTATGGAGAACTAACTCTCCTTTGTTGCACTTGGTTCTTTGAAGCCTTCGATTGATTTGGTTGTGAGTATTCTACTCTTGTTCGTCCTTTATTAATTGTTTCGATCTCCTGAGCTTATTGCTTGATTGCTTATTATTGGTTAATCTGGATTGATCACCTAGGTTTATCGATACTAGTCATATTGCTAGGGTTTCCAATTCCAGGTTTGGAGTTGTAGATTCATTGTAGCAAACACAATCACCATACGCGGGTTGCTTGTGGTAGATTGTGAAGGAGATTCGATTACAGGCTATTTTAACGGGTTGTTAGAATCGCTTGTATCTCATTATAATTCATGTTTGAATGCTATCGCTTTATTATTCGGTGAAGGTTTTCCCTTGTAATTTGGTGATAAGTGCTTTTAGGACTGGTAGGACTAAAAGCTATTACACGATCTGAATTGAGAACAATTACTGGACATTAGAACTTGAGATTCATAGAATGCGATGATGAACCATCTCAATTGTTGTGCGGATAATTACCTGGTGTGATACTTTTCCATCATATATTCGCAACCTCTTATTGCAACTTGTTCTGTCATTATCGCTTACACACAAAACTCCCCCTTGAATTGGTTACTTTTGGGTAATAATACTTGCTCTTACAATTGATTCTGTTTCCCTGTGGGTTCGACCCTAACTTACCTACTATACTTGTTATAGTTTGCATCTTAGGAATTTACTTTGATTTGGCATAACGACTTTAGGCCTGTCAGGGATGATGGTCAGGCAGGGTCTTGAAAACCTAGGAAGAGTAAGCGAGATTGTTAAGGAGCACCGAGGTCGATCGAGAGAGTAGTTCAGTTGAGGATTTGAGAATTCTCGTAAGAGGTGAAGATGGGACTGGTAGGGATTCCCTAGGACGAGGGTGTACCTTATAGAGAGTCTTGGTAGATGATCGAGTGGGAGGTAGGACTTGAGGTCGGGATGTCAAAGTAGATTGATCCTTCAATAGCTTGATGGCACATGAATTGGGATACCTAGTAATTTGGTTTGGGATGTAGGCCTTGAATTACAGATAGTGTGAGATTTGAGAGTCCGTATATGAGTGAGATGTTGTGGTGTTTGGAACTAGCAACGGATTTGAGTTGGTAGACTTAGGTGAGGTTAATCTTGGTGCGAGAGATGATGAGTAGTGGTCGTGTCCTGTTATGGTTGGTAGTTATAGGTAGGTTTTCTTGAGGATGTGGCTTATGGTTATGCGATACTTGGGACCGAGTGTTGTGTGAATTCTACGCTATAGACGATGTTGATTCTCTGATGTATTGCCGTTGACAATAGTGAACTGTTAGTACTAACATAGTTATCCCCTGAACTCGGTAAAATGCTAGTATACGGAAGTACCTTTTTGCCTCTAATGCGACGACACTTGGTTGTTAGTATGAGCATGATGTGCTTATCTGATTGATATGATGTGCAACTTCTGTTATATGATGTGGGGAATCCTACTATGTATCATACTATGCTAGATATGTTGTGATATGTGACTATCCGTGACATGAGTATGACATGCTTATGAATGTGTGATACGATTTCTATAATGTACGATTGTTATGTGTATGGTGCCCTGAATTGGAATTGCTAGGATGATAGAACCGAATTGATGAATTTGATTCTGACTTGGAACCTAGGAAGGAAATATGGGATTAGCTTTAGAGGTGGATGATTCCACCTCTTGAGATTTGAAATTGCTTGACTAGCGTTGGATTTAAGGGATTCAAACGGTGTTTAAAAATGACTAACTTGGATTTTGAGAGACCAAATGTGATCGAGAATTTCCAACGATTTTGGGACCAAACCTTTTCAAACTGAGATCCCCCTCAAAATTTTCTAGCCGAGCCTGCATTATGACGCCCACGAAGTGGATACATTCATTTTATAGGGGCCCTTATAGACTGTTAGCTAAGACCTAGTGGAAATGTTGTAATGCTTTTTGAGTTATGATATAACCGAGAAGTCGGGGTAAGGATGTGGTAAGGGCCCATATCACACTCTCGCTATGACCTATCGGGGATATTATGATCATGATGACGATACTCTGAGAATCTCATAGGGGCACTTATGAGGCACTTACGGGATTAACAGAATGGTCCTTGGACTCACATACTTCCAACTTCATCCCCTACCTTGTTTTGGTTTTAGTCTCGGGGACGAGACTTGTTTTTAGAGGTGGATGATGTAAAGGCTCAGATTTTAAAATCCTAATTTTCAGAATAAAAAAAAATTAAAAAAAATGATGATGAATTTAAAACGGATTTAGTTCGGATATTTCATGGGAAAACAGGTCCTTAATTTAATAAATCAAACTCAAAATTTTTAAGCGGGTTCCAACCCAATTCTGATCTTTGGAAATTAGTTCCGTCTTTTCGCCTCGAAATTTGAAATACCTTCGGGTTTCAATATCCTCTCAATTTTGAAACGATAATTTGATTGATTCGGGATAAGGTCGAGTGAGCGAGTTTCGGGGTTTGTTTCCAGGTATTTGAAACTAGACTTTTGGGATCACTCTAGATTTTTGCACTCTTTCCCCCATTGATCCCAGCCTTGTAGCAGTAACCCCTTTTATATTTTGGTCAAAGCCCCTTCTGATTTCGGAGCAGACCTCACGCCAAAATGCAAAGACCACTTTCTTTCCCTTTTCTTACTTGAGGTTCAATACAAACATACCTTTAGTCCTTAGCCTTTCTCTTTTGCCTCAAAACAAACAACTCAGCACGCTCTCTCCTCTGAAATGTCTCATCTGCAGGTAGGGCTGGAAATGGGGGACGAATATCCAATTCACCCGCTCCACCCGTATTTTTTTTGCGGGTGAAAACCCGCAAAAAGCGGGTGACGGGTGAAGTGGGTGGCGGGGCGGGTATGGATGATGATTTTTCACCCAATACCTGCTCCAATAACCCGCCCCATAATCCGCTCCATTAACACGCACTAATAATCACCCAATAAGAATCCAATAACCCAATTAAACATATCATTTTACTTTTCTACCCCTTGAAAACCCTAAATTTCTTTATTTTGATATCACTTCCTAACATTATTTTTATATTGTGCTTTTATAGTTGTGTTTATAATGTTAGAAAATTCCGTAGTTAATTTAAAAATTAGATTACATTGTTGATCCAAAAATGTTTCTATGTTGTGATCTTATTGAGAATAGTGTCATTGTTTTTTATTTTATAAGTTTTATATTTTCCACGTATATTGTTAAATTAGAAACCGAAATATTTTATATTTTATTAGTTATGTATACTTCACTTATTTTTAAATCCGAACTTGATATGTTAGTATTTTTTTATGGAAAAAAAATCATATAATGTTTTAAAATAAAGATAATTAGTCTTCTTATCGGATATCCAATAATCACCCGCACCACCCGCTCACCCGCACGGGTTGGATGCGGGTGAAGGATTTGCGGGTGATGGAGCGGGGCGGGTGATGGAATGACGATTTTCACCCATAACCCGCCCCATTTCCACCCCTATCTGCAGGCTCTCATTCCCCCTTCGAAAATCGGAACCCATCCCCTCTTACCACTCCTTCCTCACTTCATCTCTACTTCCATCTCTTGCAAAACACAGATTAGCTTATTTTTTTCTCTCAATTGGAAACAAAAACCCAGCCCCTTTGCCTTTGAATTTGCCAAATGCGCCACCAGTCACCCACCTTCGCCTCCCCTTTCTCTCCATGCCTCCGCCTCCTCTCTTTCCGAGACAGAAGCAGCAGCAGCACCTCCTCCTTGCGAAGACCGACTTCCGCCGAGGCTAAGCCGTCGCCAGAATCCGGAGACGCCGACGCCACCTCCCCGAGCCCCGGACCCTGTTTTCATCGATACTCCCGGTCCGACGAAACTCCCCGTGTCACCAGCAAACTCCGACGAACTCCGGCGAAGTCGACGCCCCTCGGTGAGCTTCCCAAACCTCTCCTATTCAATCCTAGTTCCGATTTCGTGCTTCCTTGTGCTAATTGATCGAAAAGGGAGAGTGAGAGCGGGTCGGAGTGAGTAACGGCGAGATCGAGAGCGCGAGTCGAGAGCGAGCACTGTAATGTCGAGCGAGAGGGCGGTGAGAACGAGCGTGAGCCGAGAGAGAGAGGACGAGACTAGAGCGCCGAGAGAGAGGGGACGAGACGAGAGCGACGAGATGAGAGCGACGAGCGAGCTCGGGGACGGAATCCAGGGAAGGAGGACGGAGGAGGAAGCCTAGCTGCCAAGGCCGGCGGTGTCTCCCTTCGAACAGGAGAAGAACAGAGGAAGGAGAAGACTAAGCGCGCGGGCCCCGCTCTGCCACGTCGGAGCCAGCTCAGCCCGGGCCCCATCCTTTTCCTCCTTCTGAACTGTCGAGGATGAGAGAGAGCAGAGAATGAATTTGAGTTTGGGGCTGGGTTTGTTTTTGGGCCGGGCTGATCTAATTTAGAAAGAAAATGAATCTTAGGCCTGTTTTCAACTGGAATCTGGTTTTGGGTCCTCTAAAATAAAATAAAAGGGGTCGGTTCATGATTCTGGTAAAATAAGGGTAGCTTGCTAATTTCATAAAGGGTTGATCTTTATAAAATAAAAATGGTTGGGATTTTTATAGTATTTGAAATATTATATGATATTATTGAGATTAAAATATAAAACATTATTTTAAGATTTAAAATATAATATTATGAGACTTGAAGACTTAAAAGTATATTATCGGAATTTCTAACTAATTGATTCGGATTTTAAAGCAGTTTCGGGACTAACTCGGGAATTATGTGATTGGTGACTAACTAGCATGATTGATGTGAATAGTTGACTAATATCATGATTGGTGTGTACTAATGGCATGACTGATTGAATAAAGGCATGATGAAATGTTATAATTGTGTATCGTTAATTTATGCTTTCGAAATGTGATGAACTTGATATATGTGATGTGCGGATTATTATTGCGAATACATGAATGTGACGGAATGGAATGATAAGAATGATATGGTTTTGTGGAATGTGGTGATATGATGAATGGTTGGACTTGACGGACCGATGATTGCGATATGGTTGTTATTCTCGTTGAATGATATGCTTGAGTGCTTGGATAGTTAGACGTAGACTTATATATATGTTCCTATATGCATGTAGGTGATCTTTAATCTATCGTAATGCTTGCCTTGCTGTTCTGCACCGCCAGGTAAGTTCCTAGAGCTTACTCAGATTGATTCCCATTTGCATGCAATCATAGGATATACTAGGTGTTTGCATTCATAATCAGCATGCCATGTAGTACCATGCTAGGTTGCATTGACCGTTGAGCATTCTATTTCTTTATGCGTATGTAAACAGAACAGCCGTCATCTGTGAAGTAACTAGAGTCTTTGCTAGGGTTATAGGATGGCCCAGTCCCATCGGGTCTCGTCTTGAGTCAATCGAGTCATGAACTTCCTTATATTATGAGATGCCTGCGGGCTTTATTGTGGAACGGGTTGGGCATGCGTGCCGCCCGATTTTATTGGAATGCATTCACGAGCTGGCCAGTCTCCGCCCTATCGGAAGGGGGTGGAGGTAGGAGAGGGATATACCATTTGGTATTTTGTGCTAAGGCCTTATTATTATGCACTTGATCATAGGGGCATGTTAGTGTGTTAATATTCCACCTTGCATCTAGAATCATCTTTATTAATGGTTTAGATTAGAATATTTGGCTTACGTTGAGACTCTGACTTCACTAAGTTATTAATGGTTTAGATTAGAATATTTGGCTTACGTTTTGACCCGGCCCTGCCGTGGTACCCCTTTTGTATCATACTTTACTTCCGCTTCTGTATGACTATGAGTTTTCTACGCTTAGACTTACGACAGGTACAGGGGACTTCCCCAGGGATTCCAACGATCCCTTCGAATTTGGGTGTGAAATCCCACTTTGAAAGTGTTAGTTAGGATTTCAAACCTTCAACCTGTACTCGGGGCGCAAGATCCTAACGAGGGGTTTCATCCCTCGAAACGTAACCCGGGAATCATAATCCCGGGCCGTTACACCTAAGGATCTTCACCAACGGCTGGAGCAGATCATGGCTTGGGAGGGATTCTTCACGATCTTCTATTCTTGGAAACTCTGAAGCCATAATCTCCGATTTTATTCTCCACGTTATTCAACCCAAGAAAGGAGATATTATTCAAAAACTTGCTGCATATGTTAGTGCGCGCATGGGTTAGACAAATGTTGGATCATAAGATTTTAAAGCCGAAGAAAAACATCCAACCAAAAACAAAACAAGGTCTTCCAAGACCTTTGATTCACAGCAGTTTTAAAGTTTTAAAGCCGAAGAAAAACATGCAACAACTTAGTCACCCCGCTCATCTCCAACGAAAACTCTCTATGCAGCTCCTTGATGTCCAGACATACTTCCTCCAAGCCCAACTCCAGGTTGTCCATGCGCTCATCAATGACAGAGGCAGTGGGAAGAATTTTTATATATAAATAAAAATTATTATAAAAATGATTATATTAATTTATTTAAATCAGTAAAAGGTTATTATATATAAACAAAATTTAAAAAAAAAAGCCGCGTACGACGCGGGTAATGAAACTAGTGAAATAATATAGAAATCTATATTCTATATATCAATCACTATCAATAAAATATACTAAAAAAGAGACCTGAACTCTTCTGTGATGCAATTCGTCTATGTGTCGTTTTCTAATGCAATTCGCCTCTGGTGCAATCTGACCTGGATTTTTTTTAGCATATCAATTAATGATGATCCAATATATTTAAGTCACGTTGGACGATTACCTCATCAATTTTATACACATGTCGTCCTATGTGTACATCTTATATCCTAAGTGGTTATAAAATCTATCATTTCACCATAAATCATTGTATAAATATCGTACCTTGAATTATTTTATCTTTATTCATTAAGACTGATTATTTTCGTTCATTATATATAAGGAAAAATTCATTATTAATTAATTATCTATTAAACAATAAAATCTTATCATCAAAATATTTATATTAATTCAATTCTGAACCTTATATTTTAAATCGCTACGAAACCTATTATTTTTCTCATTGTTTGAAATTTTTATTAAAAAAAATTAAAATAAACTATTTTAATCATCACATAAAATTGAATAAAAATAGTTTTAATATAATAAAATATAATTTATTAAAAAACGCGCAAAACTTCGAGAAGCAAATACTAGTAATATACTAAAATAGAGACATGAAGTCTTATCTGGTGCAATATGTGTCGTTTTCTAGTACAACTTTTATATATATATATATATATATATATATATGGGTAAAATCCACCTATGGTCCCTGAACTTTGACCAAATGTTCAAACGGGTCCCTGAACTTTATTTGTGTTCATTGAAGTCCCTGAACTTTGATACTTTGTACACATTTAGTCCCTCTGTTAGTAAATTTGTTAAATATGTGTTAAGTAATGATATGGAATCAATGTATTTTTGTATTAATTACATGAGTTAGGTTATACAATTGTAATTGCCCGGTATTTGTTTTACTAAAGTAAAAAATTAAGCTTTTTTCTTCTCAAAAGTCATCATATTTAATAGAGTTTTCTTAAAACAAAGCATATTTTAAAATATATTTTTATCGAAAACACTTTCTATTTTTTTACCAAATGTTATAATTTTCCAATAATAGTTTATTTTAAAATATTTTAATGACTGAAATTTCCTTATTTAATTAAAAACAGAGTTTATTTTGTTAACACAAATAGAATTTATTTTTTATAGCAAAAGTAGAGTTTATTTTTTTTAACAAAACACATTTTCATTTTTTTAATTAAATAAGAAATTTTCGGTCATTAAAATACTTTAAAATAAAATATCAACGGAAAATTATACCATTTAGTTGGAAAATAGAAAGTTTTTTTATGATAAAAAATATTTTTTAAAAACATATATTTTTAATATAATATAATATTTTTACTTTAGTAAAACAAATACCAAGCAATTACATGTGTATAACCTAACTTATTCCATTAATATATCAAAATACATTGATCCAATATCATTATTTAACACATATTTAACAAATTTACTAACAAAGGGACCAAATGTGTACAAAATATCAAAGTTCAGGGACTTTAATGAACAAAATAAAGTTCAGGGACCCGTTTGAACATTTGATCAAAGTTCAGGGACAGATTTTACCCATATATATATTATTAATTCTCAATCTCATATCTTAAATCATTACAAAATTTATTATTATTTTTATATATTTTTTTCGGTCTTCAAAATTGTGTTTACAAAAAGTGGACATTTAGGGTTTCTTTAACCACTAAAACTTCAATCTTTTACCAGCAGACTGAAATTACCCATATACGTATATATATATTAATTAATTCGACAGACAACTTCGGGTTGTTTAATCTTCAAAATCAATATAATTGATAGCGTATGTTGAAAAGATTTATTATTATCTTTTATTAGAATAAGAAGAGGTTAAGACGATAGATTTTATTTATTTATTTTAAAGACTGAGTTTTATATCAAACCTAAAAAATCTGTTTAAGAAGTACTGCTGAAAAATAAAATTAACTGCGCCGAACCCTATTAGTGTAAATGCTCTTGGTTTCCTTACCGTCGCCCTCAACCGGGCAACAGTCTCCGCCATTCACCGGCACTAGCTTGCTCACGCCGTTCGCCCTAGTTGCCTGTCTCTAGTCGCCGCTGCCTTAATCACAACCGCAAACGAAACCATAGGGACTGCCGCGCCGCCCTCCAGGACTCCACGTACCACTGTCCTCCGCCTACCTTGACCCATGTCCACCTAGGGCTGTGCAAAAATCGGTTTGAACCGAGCCAAAAAAAACCGGGCTTAAACTGAACCTAGCTGTTTCGATTTAATCAGGTTTTCGATTAAAGGGAAAAAAAATTCCGTTTTCGGTTCGGTGAGCTGTCTCGTCTTTTCATCCTCGCAAACCCTAGAGAGTAGAGGCAGAGGTGACCGAGAAGCCAAGAAGGAGAGAGGACGGATAGAGGTGGATTGAATTGGTTGTCGGCCACCTCTGCCTCTACATTCTAGGGGCGAGGATGAAAAGACAAGGCAGCTCACCGAACTGAATACAAGCCGTCGGTTTAGGTCACCTACAACCTTCCCCGCTTCCTTCGGTGCATCACAAAATTATTATTATTTTTTTGGTTAGAACATCACGAAATTATTTAGGGAATAAATTTACATGGAAAAAAATTATTTTTTTTTAGGTTATATGCCCTTATATTGATATGCTTATAAATTTATATCTTAAAAATTCACAAATATTTTCTGAAATAATCGATATTTTATTTATCTAAATTTTTTAAAAAGTGATTTTTTAAGATATAAATTTATATACATATCAATACAAGGCTATAAAACCTAAGAATATATATATTTTTATTTTTATTTTCAATGTACATTTATATCTGAAATAATTAAGTGATGGACCGAGGGGAGCGACAAAGGTTGTAGAGGATCGACAAAGGTTGTAGAGGATCCGGACTGGAGTGAGACGGACAGAGGTACGTAGGGGATGGTGGTTAATTAATTTAATTGTGTTTAATTAACTTTCATTAATCCCTACCTATAATGGACCAGGCAAAATGAAAGCAAAAAACGTGGAAAAATCCCCTTCAAAAAAAACAAGTAACCTCGATCACTAATTATATGGTCCCGTACGTCAAAATAAATTGATCCAAAATTTGAAAAAAAAAACAAACAAAACAAGTTAATATTTTTTGTTCTCTGATAATAAATAAAAACTCTTAAATAAAAAACTAAATCCGTCTCAAAATACAGGTCGTTTGACCTTTTTACATGTTTTTTAAGGAGTTAAAAGCTATATAAAATATTAACTTTTTTAATTAATTTTTAAAATTATATTATACTTATAATATCTATAATATTATATTAAAAAATTCCAATCGATCGAGGTTTTCGCAAATGGAGAAGCTGCTGATCGTCTCAATTGGGCGCACACGGCCTCAGGAGATTTCACAACGAAGTCGGCTTTGAGCCAGTTACTATCGACAGGGGAAAGGCCTAGACTTGAGGGTTGGAAACATATCTGGCGCGCCCCGACTCAGCAACGTATAAGGGCCTTTGCTTATCTGGTAGCCCATGACAGTATTCTAAGCAATAAGAATCGGGTGCAGAGGCATCTTGCGAACTTCAGTGGCTGTCCGCGATGTGGCAGAGAGGAGTCCTCTCTTCACCTCCTCAGAGATTGCCCGGAGATTCGCGAGGCTTGGCGGAAGCTAGCAGGCAATTGCCTCGACGTCGAGTTCTATTCGGAGACGGTGATCGATCGATGGATTATGTCAAACATGAAGAAAGAGGACAAATGGAGCGCAACATTTGCGAATATGATATGGTATGTGTGGAAATGTCGAAACTCTTTAGTCTTCGAGAACAAAGACCCGATCCGTGGGCTGGCTGCTACTGTCATAAATCAGTCCCGGATTTTTGCTGAGATAAGTCAGAAGGCAACGACTCTACATGCCCAAAAAGGCCAGCTTCAAGGGGTAGATGTAGGGAATGTGCAAGCATGGACTCCGCCTCCTCGGGGCTGGGTTAAACTGAACTGTAATGGAGTCTCAAAAGGCAATCCTGGTATCGCAGGAGGAGGAGGGCTCTGTCGGGATGAAACAGGGCAGTTGCTACAAGGTTTTACCTTTCAGTGTGGCGTTTGTAAGGCGCAGACAGCGGAGGCATGGGCAGTTCTCCACGGGATCAAGATGGCTAGGCGAATGGGACTTACTCGGTTAATCGTCTAGACAGATTCAGCAAACTTGAAAGACTTTCTCAGCAACCCACAAACGAACCCAAACCCGGAGTTCCACCTGATTGCCGAAGCCAGGAGCCTAATCTGTGAGCCAGGATGGGAAGTGAAAATCTGCAGCATCCGTAGGAGGGCGAACGCGGCAACCGACTCGTTAGCCAATTGGTCACTTTCTCTGTCGAATGCGTTTACTGAACATGTTAGTTTACCTGTATCTGTCTTTCCTTGTTCTGCTGTAATCCCTTATGAGGGTTGACTTATTTTAATTATATAATAAACAGGCATACATAGCCTACACTTTGGATCAAAAAGCAAAATTATTTTTTATTAGCAAAATTCATTATGCTGAAACGCGGAAATTAATTCTTATAAATTTGTATGGGCTACTATATCTTACACACAAGCATATATTTCAGCATTTCTTTGGGGAAAAAATCCGATTTCAGCAACTTCAGAAGTGGTGATGCGAAAAAAAAAAGAAAAAAAACCTACTCATGTTTCAGCAACATGGTTTCAGCAATTCCGTTTCGGCAACGCGAAAAAAAAATGAAACAGGGGTTGCTGAAACCGTATGTGCTGAAACAGAAGTTTCAGCAATTCCGTTTCAGCAACTCTGGAAACGCGCAAAAAAAAACAAAAAAAAAAACTGATGAGGCGGGAGGGGGGCACAGGGGGCACGGGAGGAGGGGCACAGGGGGCAGTGGACATTTAGCTAATTTAGAAGAGGTAGGAGAACTTTTCCTAATAAAGTCCAAAAATTAGGCCATCGAGGTAATCACCCCATTTAATATTAACCGTTGATTTGATTTAACGGATGAGATCGATTTATTAGACAACTTTCATTAATCCCTACCTATAATGGACCAGGCAAAATGAAAGCAAAAAACGTGGAAAAATCCCCTTGAAAAAAAACAAGTAACCTCGATCACTAATTATATATGGTCCCGTCAAAACAAATTTTGAATCATATGGTTCCGTACGTCAAAATAAATTGATCCAAAATTTGAAAAAAAAAAAACAAACAAAACAAGTTAATATTTTTTGTTCTCTGATAATAAATAAAAACTCTTAAATAAAAAAAATAATCCGTCTCAAAATACAGGTCGTTTGACCTTTTTACATGTTTTTTAAGGAGTTAAAAGCTATATAAAATATTAATTTTTTAATTAATTTTAAAATTATATTATACTTATAATATCTATAATATTATATTAAAAAATTAATCAATATCTATATCTATATCTATCTATATAATATCTTAATTTATAAGACTTTTTGATGATGTGTCAACACCTCATTAATTTTAAGTTTTTCAACTAATCACAATTTTTTTTATTTTCGTCTCTTTCATACATTTACATTTTTTTCCTTTTATTTTTTACCCATTTACTAACCATCTATCTATATCTATATCTATATCTATATCTATATATCTAATATCTAATCAATATTATAATACTAAAGGAGAAGTCGCCTAACTCATGTGGCGTCTTCTCCTTTAATATAGGGATTTTAACCAATCATGAATTACTAATCTGTGATTTGGTGTGTTTGATCTTATCTATAAAGATTTGTTCGGTTGTTACGTAACCAATATTCTAATGTTTAGGAAAAATCAATATTTTGTTTTTATATTTTCAACAATAAAAGAATTTTTTTAAAAAATATTCAAAATTACTAATTTGTTATTTGGTGTACATGTGTTTGATCTTATCTATTAAGATTTGTTTGGTTGTTACATAACCAATATTTTTTTTTAGGGAAAATCAATATTTTGTTATTATTTTTTCAACTATAAAAGATTTCTTTAAAAAAATCAATAACTAGGATATTGCTAAAAAAACCAGATATGATTTTCTTGATTTTCGGGTATGATTACCCTAACTGGAATATTTTTTTTAAAAGGAATATTTATCTATTAATTCTTTTTTTTAGCCTAATGGATATTTATCTATTAATTGGTGTAGGTTATTTAACCCAGTCTAAAGTTTCAGATCGTGTTTCATTTCTTTGCTCATTAAAATTACATTGCTTCTCCCAACTTTGTCTTTCATTTTACTATTTGATTTCTATTTTGCATTGCTTTTGTTTTTGTTACTTTTATTATTGTTCTCGCATATTTAATTAAGTTTTGTCTTCAAGAATTTTGCTTGGTAGAGTTATCATTCAGTTCTCACATTTTTGATTTTGTTTGTAATTTGTAGGTGGTTTTGGTTACACTTTGCAGCTTATATTTTACCCTTACACAACTTTTATTGATTGTGCTCCTAATCAACGACTTCGGTTGATCGTCGTAAAGGCCGAATATATTTTACAATAGTTTATTATTATTTTAAATTAAATACATTATTATTTTATTTAAATGAGAGAAAACACGTCCTCAAGCGGTCTATTTCATTTAAAATCTTTCGAAACGAGTTCCGACATTATTCTAAAGCAGATTTTCACACGACATTGCGTTCCGCTTTCAGGCTCGGAGATTTGGGAATATGGTTGGGATTTAAGCATTTTACTTCGGGTTCGAGTTTTCGATTTCAAGCTTATGTTTGTCGAGATTGGGTCGAGTGAGCGGATTTCGGTTTTCATTCCAGGTATTTGAAATTTGAGAGTTGGGACCACATTATTTTCTTTCTTCCTTTCCCCTCTCTCTCTCTCTCTCTCTCGTTCAGAAGGCAGTTGTGGCCTTCTGATCTTCTTTGTCTTCTTTCCCATTTGAGCCCAACACCCACACTCACAATACCTCTTCCTCCCTCTACTGTTTTTCCCTCTCGGGCCAAGCCTCCAACAGCTCCCACGCCGACTGATTCTCACCCAATTTCAAAAGCAAATTCAGGGAAGTCACAATCCCTACACAGACACCTACATACTCTACTCCACCTCCATCTCTCTTCTCTTTCAAAGACCCCCAAACATCACCAATTTCCCTGTTCTTTTGGTCTCCTATCACCACCAACGAGTCGGGCAGCAGCCCTGTTTCCGAGCAACCCAGTCGAGCACCACTAGTTCTCCCTCTTCCTCCTCTCTCTCTCGGTGATCAGCAGCAGGACCAGCACCACCACCAGCTCCTCCTCCCACACACCGGAGCCACCCATGAGCGGAGCCGACGTCGTCCTCGCCCATCATCCCTGGTTCTCGTCTCCATGGTCGGTGAGGAAGTTTCCTTTCGTTTTTCATCCAATTTCCCCATCAAGGTCCTCTTTTACTTACCTATCTCTCATACCAGACCAAAGCGACTTGAATCCACCACCAATCGGAGCTGAATCAAACAATCTCCAGCGAGAACTCCACCTCGGTAAATTCTCTCTCCTCCCTTCTCTCTTTCTGCGTTTGAATCTTGTTGTGTGGGTCTTGGTCGGTTCTATGATTTGATCGGGGTGGGTGATTCGAGTCGGAAGGGTGGTTGCCGGCAGGGCTTGGGTTACCTCTCCTCCTTGTTTTTCCGTCGCCGTTGCTCTATCGTTCCAAGGTTGAAGACAACCCATGATCCGCTTCTTACCTTCTTTCCTCTTTGGGCTCGAGGAAGGGTGTCGGTGAGGCTGGGAGTGAGCCGGGATTTACCGTCGGTGCCTAGATCTTCTTCTTCTCTTCGATTTTCCGAGCGGCGTTGAGCAGAGGCGGGTGTTGGCGGAGACGGGTTTGGGTTCTCTTTCCCTTTTCTGTTGAACCTAGTTTTAGTGGGTTATGGGTTATTTGGATCCGATTTTGAGAGGAGGTTTGGTTTAGGCTTTCATCTTTGGTTTGTTTTGTTGTTGGGTCTACTGGGTTGGGCTTCCTGTTTACATTGTTATTGTTTTGTTGTGTTTTTTTTTTGGTGAGTATATACATGTATTAGGTTATATAATGGTAGTTACTTATTTCTTCTTAATAATATTATTGTGATGAAAAATCTGATTTTATGAAAATAAAAGTCTGAAATTTTATTATATTATAAAATGGTTTAAAAGGGGGCATTATTTGGAATAAGTATTTAGTGTTGTTTTAATTTGTGATGTTAGGAAATTTGAAATATGGGTTTTGATTTATAAATATGGTTGTGAAAATAGAATTATTTTGTGACTAAATGCCGAACTTTATTCTATAATGATTTCGAAATAAGAAACATGCCGCAATTATTTTAATGGTATAAATTTACAAGTTGATTAAAGATTTAATGTTTATAAATGGGTTTTGGCCAATTATGATTTGAGAAAATGTTTTGAATATGAGTTGACTTAACTTGATATTTAAGAGTTTGGAAAACTTCGGGAAATGAGTTTGGAAATATTGTTGGTAAGATTTATCGATGGGTTTGATTGGAAATGAAATGATTTTGGTTGATGTTGATCATATCGGAAAGGTTTTGGAAAACGATTCACTATCGGTTGGTTTTGGGTATGTTGAGAACTTGGGTTTCGTGCATATGAATGTCGGTCCGGTGGCTTATGGAAATGGCTTGATGATAGGTGTGTATTGCTTTTGGATTGCTTTGGACTTGCATTTGGGCCCTTGCTTATATTATCCTGATGTTCTGCATCTTCAGGTAAGTTCCCTAGGGGGCTTACTCAGGTTGGAGTCTCATGCCTGTTGTTGCATTTTATGTTAGGTGTTGCATATGCATAAAAGCATGAACATGTAGTATCCTGTTTAGGTTGCACTAATTGAATGAGAATCTACTTACTTTATGCGTTTGAAAAGAGAACGGTCGTTATCTTTGAAGTCCTAAAGTCTTTGCTAGGGTCATAGGGTAGCCCAGCCTCATCGGGTACCCTGAGTCAATCGAGTCTATATGAGTATGTTACTATAGCCCAGCACCATCGGGCAAGCGGTGTTATGATGATGTGTTTTGCGTGTTGTTGAGCATGCTATTATTCCGTGGTCCGTGCACCACCACGATGAAGTGGGTACCATACTGGCCCGGTCCACTCATGAAAAAGGGGGTGGAGTAGGAGAGGGATATGTCATTTGGCATTGTCTGGGGCCCTTTACAGTATTTCTACACATTATTATAACTAGGAGCATGCTAGTGTGTTTGACTTTCGTACTGCATTAGAGCATCTTTATTAGGTGTAGCACATACTATGTGGCCTCAGCGAGGACTTCCGGTCCCACATGCGTGGCTCGATCTGACTCCTTTCCCCGTTCTTCTTTTAAAAGTATTTTCTGCAGATTTTGAGTGCTCGATGTCTATACGACGGGGTTCCCTTTTGGCGATTATTGGACTAAAAGACCGTCTTCCGTACTTATAAACTTGGATAATTTGGATACTCGTATTTACCATGTTTTTGGTTTTGACCCGGCTTCACCGTGGCAAGTTGTACCTTCTTTTCGTTTTCGCAGTTACTCTTAAATGAATTTCCGCAACTTAGTCTATAGGACAAGCTGAGGGTACCCAACGGCCCTCCGATTGCTTTGGGGTTCGGAATCCCCGCTTTAAAAGGATAGTCTTTTGAGGTTTGAAACCTCGACCCATACCTGGATTGCAAGATCCGAATGAAGGTATCCAACCTTTGAAACGTAATCCGGATATTTATATTCGGGCCGTTACAAAGTTGGTATCAGAGCGAGGTTGTGCAATTCGGGTACGTAAGGGTCGAGTGTATGTTTTGGAAAACAGCCCATGAATTTCAAAGGATTTGAAAGGATTTTAAAAAGGGCAAAATGAACTTAAGATGCCTAATCGAAATTGGACTAAGTAATGAACTTGACTTGTAATAAAAGAGGAAAACCGACCAAACGGGGACACGAGTGAGTAATAAAGACGCTAGACCACCCCCTATTGGGTGTAGTTGGGAACGGTAGGCAAAATACTAGCTTGCTCTTTACAGAGGGTCCGGAAGACTCCAAGGAGATTTCACCAAGGTGGTTCGAGTGGTGAGTTAGGTAGGATCGCGAGGTTTTTGCCCCTCCGGACAGTCGTTCCTCGAAGAGCGACCTTAGATAGCTTGATGTGCTTTATATATTGAGCCTGAGTACGATCTCCCTCAAAGGAGGTCATTATAATTGTCATTGACTGATTCTATGCTGAGTGCTTGATATGCTAAAGTCTGATTGCCGATTGGTATGCCTAACAATTAAATATGTATTGACTGATCTGTGCAAATAGGATAGTGGGAGTACCCTTGTTTCTGTGTGGTCAAACCCAGCTTGTGTGGAACAACCACTTCCACTATGTTAACCCCTTGACGGTTCTATCTAGCCTTTCCCTGGATGTCAGTGTCTTCCACGGGGAATTTGGTTGGTAACCACATTGTGTCGGGAATCATGGTTGGATATTAAGGTTGTCTGAGTGAGTATTGGAAGGTGGTTCTTGATGTCCCTTTGAGTCAAAAGTAAGGTGTTCTGGCGCTATCCCTCTTGATTCTTACGATGATCAACCAATGTTTTCTTGCCACAATGAGTCGTACCAAAGTCCCACGGGAAAGAGGGGGGATAAGTCAGTTGGGGAAGGTCAATGGTTGCCCTTACGGATCTCTATCCGGTTGTAATGGTGACTCTCTCTGGATTACATGACATGATTTTGTAATCTCCCGCATGTATCTTGCAAATGATCATTAGTAAAAAGGTGCTCATGTTATGCCTTGCTTTCTGTCAGGATTTTATTGTTTAAGCTCATGTTGTGGTTAGTTACATTGCTCAAGTCTCGTGTTGTGTTTTGCCTTCTGTCATGATTGTATGTTACTTGGCCTATTGATCGTATGATTGTTTGGAAGCTTGAACCACATGATATGAACCTATATGATCGTTATTTTCTCCTAGATTAGGTTCATGATAGTGTGATCAACTCCTCCTAGTATGAATGCTTTTAAATGATCTCCTTAACATGCTGGGTGATGACGTGTCGATGTTTATTATTCCTTTTGTGACAAGAATCTATAGCATGCCCATCTATGTCGTATTTGTCAGATTAACTATTGTTGATTATTTTGTAAGTTAATATTGTGTGTGTTAATTGCGTTGAACGGAGAATATGTGGCATAATGGACTTGGTGAATGCATGTTTATCCTAATATGTATTGATTTGCACTCATGCGCGCCACCGTATTCTAATCATGTTGCCCATTACTTAGACTCGTGTTATACATCGTTAAACTTCTCTCATGCTTCTATATCGTTGGAATGTGATTAAGTTGATTTCTTACGCATCGTCATGATTAGTTGCATGCATGTATCGTACGTTATGTTGAGCTTTTAGCATCATGTGGGATCCTTGGTTGTGACTTGTGCGTATTTATATTGAAGGTTCGATAATGTATAACAAAGTAATATAAAGATACTCTAGAAGGGGGGTTGAATAGAGTATGTCGGTTTTTCGCAGATAATCTCAAGACTTTTGAAGCTCGTGCAAAACCCTTTGAGATTAGACGTAATTCTTTCTTTTGGCAAACCTGAATCACAACAGAGTTATACAATTCGAAACAAGTGCGGAAATATGGTAAAGCAGTAAGCAAAGAACGCAATGAATTGTTTACGAGGTTCGGCACGAACTTGGCCTACGTCCCCGCCTAGGGTTCTTCCACAACCCTAGGATTCAACTGGCTTTTATTGATTCACAAGACTTAGGATCCTAATAGCTCACCGAGAAGCCTCTCTCCTATACAATTGCAATCTAAATCACGTTCCCTTGGAGTCCTAGACCAATCTAGAAGAGCCCCACCTCTCTCAGCTATCTAGTACAATCCTCTTACACTTAGTGAATCAATCGCCTAGTGCCACTTCCTGAGTTACAAACTCTCGAGTATAACACCCACTCGAAATATATCCTATAAGCTCACTGTGTAACCCTCAAATGCTTTGAAACAAAATAAATGACTCTTAAGAACTAGCAGAGAGCACACGAGGAAGACAGATTGACTTGAAGGCTTGAGTGTATGAATGCTTGTGTTCAGCGAATGTGTATCTGTCTTCCCTTCTTCCTTTTCTTTATATTGAACAAATCGGCGCCTAAGGATCTTCACCAACGACTGGAGCAGATCATGGCTTGAGAGGGATTCTTCACGATCTTCTATTCTTGGAAACTCTGAATCCATAATCTCCGATTTTATTCTCCACGTTATTCAACCCATGAAAGGAGATATTATTCAAAAACTTGCTGCATATGTTAGTATATAAAATATATAATAATAACATATAATAATATTCGGACATAATATAACATAAAGTACAGGTTTTGTGTTTCATCAACACAGTTGTAGCTTCAAGACCTTTGACACAAACTGTCTGTCAAAGCCTTTGAAACTATTTCCGATTTTCATCAAGGGAGTGGAGTTATCAATCTCCCCCTTGACGAAAGACAAAACTTGTGCATCCCTGCAACTTAGTCAAGCAATTATATCATAAACAAAATCGGACTAAGTACCTGCATGGGTTAGACAAATGTTGGATCATAAGATTTTAAAGCCGAAGAAAAACATCCAACCAAAAACAAAACAAGGTCTTCCAAGACCTTTGATTCACAGCAGTTTTAAAGTTTTAAAGTCTAAACCATCAGCAGAAAACCATCAGCAGATCATCTCCTCCTTTTAGTCTTTCAACAAAGGGAGAAGGGTAAAACAGTAACCAAAAGTTTTAAAGCAGTATCCAAAACCAGCAGTGTTCAGATTTAGGGTTAGGGTAAGGAAAGGTAGGGTTTAAGATTCATCATCAGGAACACCATCCGTGAACAGCACCCTCAGCTCGTGCAACAGCTTAGACACCCCGCTCATCTCCAACGAAAACTCTCTATGCAGCTCCTTGATGTCCAGGCGAACTTCCTCCAAGCCCAACTCCAGGGTGTCCATGCGCTCATCAATGGCAGAGGCAGTGGGAAGAGTTTTTGAGGGAGAGGTAAGACTCCAAGTCCCTTGGGGGGACTGAGTGATGCTAATCTTCTCAAAGCTCTTGGAGTCGAATTTACCCATATGATGCTGTTGTTCTTCATTTTTGAAATTGATTTCAGAAGCTTTAAAGATATGGGTCAAAAGGTTGGCAAAAGGGAGGGGAGTTCCTTTTCTGGCTTTGCGAGTGTGAGCCATGGATCCTAGGATTGTGTTGGTCAGATCAAGATCATGGCCATTCAAAATTCGGTATAGAAGGACCATAGCGTTATCAGTTAGGAGGGAGCCAGAGTTCATTCGGGGTAAGAGGCATCTCACAATGAAGTTGAAGATGATTTTTTCCTCAAGAGTAAGGGACGAGTGGGTAAGCTGTTTTGTGGTGCTATTGGATGCTTCAGGGAGCAGGCATTTGGATCGGGCAAGGGCAACGCACTGTTCTGTTGTGGGGGTTTCAGGAGAGGGTGGACAAGGTCTAGGAAGGCCAAGGAGATCAGCGAAGTCAATGGAGTTGAAGGTGATTCTAACCCCCTTGACGACTGATTCCAAAGACCAACCATCAGCATTGTGTTTGGCTTTTAGGTTTATGTAAAACAGACGGGTGAGTTGGGGATAGTAAACAGATTCAAGGTTTAGAAGGGTCCAGGCAGAGGTTTGTTTGAGGAGAGAGATGCAGAGTAGGTTCAAGGCTTCCAAAAACTCAAGATCAATGAAATCAGAACAACATATCTTACGAGTTCTAAACTCATCTACCCACTTTTCAGCCATCTCAGCATTTTCAAACCAGGAGGAGGGCAATGATTGGTTTATCTGGATAAGTGCAGGTGGATCGGCGTTCTTTCTGCGAGCCTTTGTGGGAGCAGTCCTCTTGACAGGCACGTCAAGGCTTCTGAGAGTGCCTTTCCTTGTACGTTTGGGAGATGGAGGCTTTGTTGCAGGGGCTTTGCGCTTCTTTGGAGACCGGGGGGGGGGGGGAAGGAGAAGGAGAGGGAACAAGTTTTGGCTCCTCATCCTCTTCATCCTCAGACCCCGAGTCCTCAGCGGACCCTTCAGCATCGTCTCCCTCAGCCTCCTCGTCGTCGTCTGCAGTCTCGTCATCCTCCTCTTCCTCTTCCTCTGGTTCCTCTTTAGTGGAAACCTCCTTCTCTGCAGCTCTTAGGGCCTCTTCCTCGGCCTCCTTTCTGGCTTTCTCAGCCTCCTCCTCGGCTATTTTCCTTGCTCGCTCAGCCTCTTTCTCGGCCTTTTTCTTTCTTTGGGTCTCTTCCTCGACCTCCTTTGCAGCATCTCGTTCCAAAATCTCATCAATATCCTCCTCTTCCTCCTCTTCCTCATCAATGATTTTCCTTTTCCCTTTTTGCTTGGCACTGAGTGATTTCTTCGTCGGGCGCTTTAGGGACCGCTTGATTTCAGCAATAGTGCTCTCAGGGACGGTGCTCGGGACAGTAGCTGGGAGAATGGCTTGAGGAGTAGGTTCGGATTGAGGGGAAGTAACAATGGCCTGGCGTCCCTTGGGGGTAGCGCCAAGGTGTTTGGGTGTGGAGGTCTTCTTTGATTTGGGTGCCATGGATGAGATTCGGCTAGGCTTCCAGAAAAAGGTTGAAGAAGGAGTTTAAGAGAGGGTTTAGGTAAATCTGGAGAGGTGAGAAATTAGGGTAAAGTTTGTGGTTTAAAAAGGGCGAGAGGGTTAAGTTGATGGGACGGGTTTAGGGTTCCAAGGATGGTAATCATCACACTGCCATTTTGAAAAAATTTGATTTCCAAAACAATTCAAATTTCAAACCATCTTGTCACACTTCAATTCAAGAGGGAATAATTCCGAAAATATATTTTTCATAAATAAAAAAATACTCGGATATAAGAATTTTTGGAAAATAAGATGTGTGTTGTAAAAAGAAGGTTAAAAATCATAAAAACTATATTTGATCAAATATCTAATAAGATATTAACCAAATATATGATCCGTTATATGTGCTCTACCATTCAGCCCACAATCTTTGACATAATTCACAAAGGTATTGACACTGAGTAGAATTTATCTTTCGTAAAGGGAAAGCTCCCCGTACGAAAGTGCATCCCTGTTAAGCATTCCAATCTCTCGTCTAATGAAGGTAAACATGTCCTCTACCAAAGGCTTAGTAAAGATGTCAGCCCATTGATAATCAGTTGAAATAAAAGATATGGACACATCATCTTTTTCGACATTGTCTCTAATGAAATGATGCCTTACATCAATATGTTTGGTCCTTGAATGCTGAACAGGATTCTTTATGATTGATATGGCACTTGTATTGTCACACTTAATGGGAATACCTTTGAGATTGATGCCAAGATCTCTCATTTGTTGAGCTATCCAAAGGATTTGGGAGCAACATGCTCTAGCTGCTATGTATTCGGCTTCGGCAGTGGATAGAGCAACTGAGTTTTGTTTCTTTGAGTGCCAACTGATCAAAGATGCTCCTAAGAATTGGCAACATCCTGACGTGCTCTTCCTATCCACCTTATAGCTTGCAAAATCTGCATCAGAATACCCGATTAATGTAAAATCTTTTTGCTTTGGGTACCATAAGCCAAGCTCCTTAGTGCCATTGAGATATCGAAAGATCCTCTTCATAGCCACGAGGTGAGATTCTTTAGGGTCAGCTTGAAACCTAGCACACATGCAAACACTAAACATGATGTCAGGTCTACTAGCCGTAAGATATAGTAAAGATCCAATCATCCATCGATACTCCTTTTGATTGAAACTTTTCCCAGTCTTGTCTTGATCTAGAGATAAGGTTGAGCTCATGGGTGTCTTGGCTGCTTTGGATTGATCCATCTTTAACTTCTTCAAGAGATCCTTAGTGTACTTGCTTTGGTTGACAAAGATCCCTTTCTTAGATTGATGAACATGTAATCCCAAGAAGAAGTTGAGTTCACCCATCAAGCTCATCTCAAATTCACTGCACATGATGTCAGAAAATTCCTTGCACAAAGATGTGTTAGTATCTCCAAACAATATATCATCAACATATATTTGAATAACCAAAATGTCCTTTCCTTTGGTCTTGATAAAAAAGAGTCTTGTCGATCAACCCCCTTTTAAAATCATTTTCTAAAAGATATTTTGACAAGCGCTCATACCAAGCTCTTGGGGCTTGTTTCAAACCATATAGTGCTTTGTCTAGTTTGTAAACATGAATAGGAAATTCCGAACTTTCAAAACCCGGGGGTTGAGTGATGTGAGCCTATTTTGCCATGTTTTATATTGAATTTTATAACGATTTCTACATTCATTTTATGCTTTTGGGCTAGATTAGTACAGAATCTATGTAGTTTATATTTATTTGCAATATATTGAGGTCTACACAAGTTTTTGTTATATTTCGCAGAAATCGGACGCACTTTGGAGCTTAAAGGAAAGTCATGAAGAAGCTAAGGATGGTGCAGCTGGAGAAAACACCATTTTTCACCATTCATCGTTCTGAATCAAGCTTTGATGTCTTCATCAGAGTTGTATCCCTCGAAAGGAGCTTTCTAACGCATGGTCATATGCGTCAATCCGACAAACGAGGACTCGGGAAAGTGCGTTTCAAGAATGGAGCAGGATGCTGAAAGCGACAGAGTTACTCGAAGTCGACCAAACTGGTCGACATCGACCACATTTTACTCGACAACTGCTCCAGAGGACGAGATCGAGCACGAGCTGAGCAGGAGCCACTCAAGGAGACACACTTAGTCGACGTCGACCAAATTTGGTCAATGTCGAGGAAACTCGACGTGCCCAGACGATAGCCGAGATCAAGTACAATCCGAGAAGTGAAGACCTTACTCGACGTCGAGGAACTTACTCGATGTCGAGGAAATTTCCAGAAAGTCCGAGTCGAGTATGAGGAGAAATCCGAGCCTAAGAGGTTACTTGCAAGCTAAGATTCGAGATATTCTATCAAGATACATCAAGTTCTATCAAGGAGAAGGAAGATCTATCCACTTTAGCTTTATTTCCTTTTAGATATAATTATTTATTTCCATGTTTTATCTTAATGTTATTAGATAGATAAATATAGATATAGATATAATTTCTTTCTTAGAATAGCTAGGGAATGAAGCCTATAAATAAAGCCCTAGGGGGCTGATTTTCATTCATTCAAGCAAAGTCGTCTTCGGGCGCAAGGAGACAGGAGAGAGAGAGGAGGCGAGAGAGGAGGGAGAGAGAGAGAAGGCGAGAGAGAAGGTGGGAGAGAGAGAGAGAGAGAGAGAGAGAGAGAGGAGGAGGAGGCGAGAGAGAAGGAGAAGGAAGGAGACGAACGGTTGTAAGTTTTTAGTTTATTTTATGTTAAAGTTAATTTCTTTTATTATGTTTTGTTTCTAATTTCCTTCTTCTAGGGTTGGGGTGATCCCAACATAGATATGTGTGTTTGATTTATAAATCCATGAATTTATATGTCTTTATCATCATCTACCTATGTGCTTAATCCTTTGCGAGGGTCGAGGAAATTCCTTATTCATGATATTGAAGCGAAAGTGATCTTATTATGAATTTGGATAGTAATTAATTAGGGTTTATTTGCGAGAGCCGACTAATCCTAATTAAGAAAAGGTAGAAACAAATTAGGTTTATATGCGAGAGCCTCTATCACCTAAATTGTTGGAATTTGCGAAAGTCGATTCTTTGATATAAAGCATGCATCTTTATGTGATTTATGATCTGCACATATGTTTATTGTTGTGGTGATCTCTAACCTTGGAAGTTTGCATCTTTATTTGTTTTATTTTATTATTTTTATTCGACACATATTCTACTCGATATCAAACCACCATTCTCTCTCCATCCCTCGACATCGGCCCCTCTATTCTTTGTCGACAGCCACCCTCATCACCTTTTCCTGCTATCCTTGAACCCCAAAACACACTAAACCTAGAACCACTGACTTCTCTTCGGAGGACGAACCTGACTCCACTATCCTATAGCGGGGTCTTGACTACAAATTTATTTGGTCGAGAAACCCTCTCGTCAAATTGGCGCCATTGCCGGATTGATCCATCTTGAACTTCTTCAAGAGATCCTTAGTGTACTTGCTTTGGTTGACAAAGATCCCTTTCTTAGATTGATGAACTTGTAATCCCAAGAAGAAGTTGAGTTCACCCATCAAGCTCATCTCAAATTCACTGCACATGATGTCAGAAAATTTCTTGCACAAAGATGTGTTAGTAGCTCCAAACAATATATCATCAACATATATTTGAATAACCAAAATGTCCTTTCCTTTGGTCTTAATAAAAAGAGTTTTGTCGATCAACCCCCTTTTAAAATCATTTTCTAAAAGATATTTTAACAAGTGCTCATACCAAGCTCTTGGGGCTTGTTTCAAACCATATAGCGCTTTGTCTAGTTTGTAAACATGATTAGGAAATTCCGAATTTTCAAAACCTGGGGGTTGAGCCAAATAGACTTCTTCCTCTAAGAAACCATTAAGAAAAGCACACTTGACATCCATTTGATATAACTTTATGCTCATAAAAGATGCAAATGCTAATAAAATGCGAATTGCTTCAAGCCTGGCTACGGGAGCAAAAGTCTCCTCGTAGTCAATACCTTCTTCTTGATTGTAGCCTTGAATTAATATAAATATTTTGATGATAAGATTTTATTGTTTAATAGATAATTAATTAATAATGAATTTTTCCTTATATATAATGAACTAAAATAATCGGTCTTAATGAATAAAGATAAAATAATTCAAGGCACGATATTTATAAAATAATTTATGGTGAAATGATAGATTTTATAACCACTTAGGATATAAGATGTACACATAGGACGACATGTGTATAAAATTGATGAGGTAATCGTCCAACATGACTTAAATATATTAGATCATCATTAATTGATATGTTAAAAAAAATCCGGGTCAGATTGCACCAGAGGCCATTTGCATTAGAAAACGACACATAGACGAATTGCATCAGAGAAGAGTTCAGGTCTCTTTTTTAGTATATTTTATTCATAGTGATTGATATATAGACTATAGATTTCTATATTATTTCATTCTTCTTTACCTCATTTCTTTCCTTTTTTTAAAAGTTCTCACTAATTTTTTTTAAGAAGCATTTTTTATGAGGTGTCATCACCACTATAATTATAGAATTTTCAACCAATCAAATTAAAATAGATTTTCTTTTCTAATAAATTGAGGTGTCATCACCACCATAATTATAGGATTTTCAACCAATCAAATTAAAATAGATTTTATTTCTAATAAATTAAGGTCTCATCACCACCATAATATAATTATAGGGGTTCCAACCAATCAAATCAAAATATTTTTTTCTAATCAATTGGTTCAATTTAAAACATTAAATTAGTATATAATTTATTCCTTAGTATATTTTACATTTTCTAATAAATTGGTTCAAATCAAAACATAGAATCAAACATA
This sequence comes from Persicaria maculosa, assembly GCA_963922045.1. NCBI lineage: Eukaryota > Viridiplantae > Streptophyta > Magnoliopsida > Caryophyllales > Polygonaceae > Persicaria > Persicaria maculosa. The sequence continues at coordinate 74,341,141 of OY998254.1, read as the reverse complement.
TTTTATTTTATAGGAATTTGTTGTATTATTATGATTTTATTTATAAAAAAATACGCATCATGACACGGGGATTGTACTAGTATATATATTACTTAAAACCAAAGCACCTATGTCACGGGTCGTCCCCTCGCGCAAAGTTATTTTTGGAAACATTTATATTGAATATATTTAGAAATAGATTTTTTGGCAATATATATTTGATATATTCTATTTACATTTTCATTTATATAATAATTAATTTATATATTCATAAATCATATTTTTATCTAATATTAATTAGACAATATCATTTCACTACATTTTTTCTATTTTATGTTAACGTATCGTAACAGTTTATTTCATTTTATACTAGTAATTTTTTATACTTTCAAATTTTTATATATTTTTATTTTTTTTTTGAAAAATATGCACCATAGCGAGTGGACTGTACTAGTTTTAGAAATTCCATAAATTTTAGAAATTTCATAAAATTTGATTTATTCGAGTTTAATTCGAATGAGCCGAGCTTTGGACCGAGCTTAAAAATGTGCTCTTACTCGGCTCGTATAGAAAATGAACGAGCTCGAGTTGAGTTTTAATCGAGCGAGTACGAGTCGAATTCGAACTAATCATGTTCACATGACACCCGTACCTGCAACCTTCATGGAGAGAATGCAAGAGGTGCTTAAGAAATGTTTAGCCATCTTCGGCATAGGATCGATGAACTAATTGTGATCAGATAGGTAAACCATGGAAGGCCAATCTCCGAGCTTCAAATGTAGTTCATCGTCTTCTAAAACCTTTAATCTATAATCCCATTCAAAAAGTTTTGAGAAAAGCATAAACATGCCAACATCAAGCCCAAAGTTTATGCAAATGACAAACTCATGCTTGAACACAAGGAAGGTGTTGGATGTAAGAGGTAGAAGGAAGCCATGGATATATAGCAAGTGCAAAGTCACCCTAAGCACACCGCCTATTTTGCAAGAATTTATTTAGGGGTGATTACTAGGATGTCCAAATTTTTGGGCTTTATTAGGAAAATGTCCACCACCCTCTTCATATTAGCAAAATGTCCACCCACTGCTGAAACGAAGTTGCTGAAATTGAGTTGTTGTTTTTTTCCCACGAAATTAAGTTTTTTTTTTCCCGCGTTGCTGAAACCGAAGTTGCTGAAATTGAGGTTTTTTTTTTCCGCATTGCTGAAACTGCTGAAACCGAAGTTGCTGAAGTTGTTGATGTCGAAAACCCGATTTCAGCAACGTTGCTGATGCTGAAACCCGATTTCAGCAACGTTATTGATGCTGAAAACCCAATTTCAGCAACGTTGTTGATGTGAAACCCCGATTTCAGCAACGTTGCTGATACTGAAATGATTATTGCTGACACCGGGGTTGTTGAAACAATGTTGCGGGATATAGAATTTAGCATATGTGGGATTCGAACCCATGTATTTGCACATTAGTACATTGCTCTACCGTTGAGCTAAAAGACTTTTAAAGGAAATTTAAAGCAATGAACATCAAAATTCATTGCAATCCGCATTTCAGCGATTGCTGAAACTACAATCCACATTTCTGCAATTACTGAAATTTCCAATATCCAAACCCAAACCATGTAAAAATCAAGATAATCCATTAATTTTGTGCAATTTGATAACAATTAAAAAATAAAATATTATAAGATGCTGAAATAAGCAATTAGCATGAAATCAATAAGCAATTATAAATCCGGAGTTGCCTTATTTCAACAAAAATTTCAGCAGCAACCATTAAGATATTCCATTTGAATTTCATTTGAATCGTTTAATTCAAACAAAAATAATTATTTAATTCAAACAAAAACAATTTCAGCAGCAATTATTTAATTCAAACAAAAGCCAATGGAATTTATTTGAATCTTCATCAAAGCTCAAATCGATTCTGGATAGCTCAAGGGACAGTCCATCAGTGAAATAGAAAATGCATCAAAATTCAACAAGAAAGCAAGTAGTTAGTCTAATACCTGATGGTTGTTAGTACGAGTCACGAGCTTGCGATGATCATCTTTACTCAGGAAAGTTGCTTGTAACGGCCCGGGATTAGGATTCTCGGGTTACGTTTCGAGGGATGAAACCCCTCGTTAGGATCTTGCGCCCCGAGTACAGGTTGAAGGTTTAAAATTCTACTCTAACGTTTTCAGGTGGGATTTCATACCCAAAAAAATTGACTAATTTGATAAAAAAAAATCTATAAAAGGGAGGAAAACGAGTAGTTTTTTAACACATCGATCACAATGAGGGCGGTTGTTCTCCTCCTCGTCCTCCTCCTCGTAGGTGGCCATTGTGATCAGCTTGCTGCCGCTCCAGCTGAATGCGGTGAAAGCGCGGTGGGCAAGCCATCCTGCCCCGACAATAAGTGTTGTAGCACGTTCGGCAAATGTGGCTCCACCGCCAATGAGTGCGCCTATGGTAACTGCCAAATAGGCTTCGGCCATTGTTGGCCCCGCCCTTCCCCGCCTCCTCTGTCACCGTCGCCTCCTCCGTCACCGTCGCCTCCTCCACCTCCCCATTCGCCGCCCCCTCCTCCCCATTCGCCGCCGCCTCCTCCCCATTCCCCGCCGCCCCCACCGTCACCGACACCGCCTCAAGAAACATGCGGCCCCAGAAATAACTACCGCAGGTGCAGCGACCCGTTGGCGTGCTGCAGCACGGAAGGCGTGTGCGGATTCTCGTACCAAGAATGCGGGCGAGGGTACTGCGAGCCAGGCTTCGGCCAATGCTACGACTGGCCGCGGCCTGACTCATGCGGTCCCATCCACAAAAACACCAAGTGCAACGCCACCACCACCGGCAAATGCTGCATGTTAGAGATGTGCTAGGCTACTAGCGCATGTGCACCCGTGACCCCCAGTCATCGGTCCGAGTCGGACTTTGATACTGCAACGTCTACGGCGAATGCGGCGACCACTTCTTGCAATGCTCCAAAAGGTTCTGTGACGATTCCGGTGTCGGTATCTGCAAGGACCTCCCTGAGCCCCCTCCTCCCGCATCGTGCGGCCCTGGCATCGGCAAATGCCCTACCGGCCAGTGTTGCAATGTCTACGGCGCCTGCGGTAACGGCTACTTCTACTGTTCCTCCGCCTTCGGCGACAAAGGCTACGGTAAATGCGACGACGAAGCCCGCCTCTAATATACATAACTGGAGGAACTTCCTGCCTCTTTCAACCATATATTGCAAACGATCGACTAGGTCGTTAATTAATTACAATAAACCTAACTTGGCTTTATAAACCTGGTTAGCAGGCTTTGTTAATTTGTTCGTTTTCCTGTACGTGAAGTGATTGAATTGCACCATTGTACCAACGTTGTCGTGTTTAATTAATGAAATATTCTTGTTATGGTATGGTTTTAGGATCCATATATTTCCAATATATTCAACAATAAAATATGCCCTTAACTTCAAGCTACTTTCGGTTGGAATAAAAAGAATCCCTCCCACATCGATGGTTGAGGATATAACAAAACCAAAATATAAGGGTGGGTGAAGCCCCTACACATTGGCTTAAGCTTTTGTGTAAAGTGGTGGATCCCAACCTTATAAACAAAAATAAAAATAAACCCGACACGACTCCCGATTTGATACGACTCGGCTCGGGATTCTCGAAATCTCACATGGTATCAGAGCAGGTCCGAGTCGGGTCGGTTTTCCTGGCTTCGGGGTAGGCTAAAAGAGTTTGAGATGCCGAATCCCGTCGTAAAAAACCGGGCGAGAGCTATAAAGAGATTGAGAGTCTCGACTCGGAAAGAAAGTAAAAAAAACAAGAATTGTTCAAGTGTCAGCCCGATCCAGGCGGGTTGCACTTGAGGGGGCGTGTTGGGAATAAAAAGAATCCCTCCCACGTCGGTGGTTGAGGATATAACAAAACCAAAACATAAGGGTGGGTGAAGCCCCTACACATTGGCTTAAGCTTTTGTGTAAAGTGGTGGATCCCGACCTTATAAACAAAAATAAAAATAAACCCGACACGACTCCCGATTTGATATGACCCGGCTCGGGATTCTCGAAATTTCACAGTTTCAACTTTAATTTAAACCCTAATCTTCTTTCTTCTTCTAGCTTCTAATTCATAATCATGGACAAGGGGAGTTATTCCAAGTGCAGTTAGCTGTGTTACTATATATTATAATATAGAATATATTTGTTTATTTTTTTAATTAATGTGTCCATAATTAGAATCTCAAAATATATTAAAAAAAATCCTAAGTTCGATTCAATTCACTAATGATAGGGCTAAAATATATTAGGGACATTTTTTGGCGGTATAAAACTCGATTAGTCAAGTGTTGTGTTACTAGTTTAGTTTGTAAGGTTGTCATGTAATGGCTGCCAAGAAGGCACGAATCTCCCTCCCTCTATTGTAAACAGGGTATATATATATTTATATGTACAGGGTATATATATTTATATATAGAATTTGAAGATTTTAAACAGTAAGTTGCCTGTCAAATTAAATTTAATATTTGGTAATGGCTTGACGAGCATTGAAACCCTAATTTGAAGTCTGCTGGTAAAAGATTGAAGTTTTAGTACGTGGTTAAAGGATTTAATTAGCTAAAAAGACAAAATTTTAAAACTAATTAGGGAAGTAGCCAAACTTTGAAACTATTTAGGGAAATAGTCAAAGTGTTGACTTTTTTACCTTTTAATTGTAAAAAGATATCTCTATTTATGCTAAATTACGAATATTATCCGAAATTTCTTAGACGTTAAAATATTACTACGAACCTAATATTGATTGATTATAAAATGACTTTTGGTGGTACTAACTACCATAATCTACTAACTATATTATGAATAATAAGTTTTCTGTGGTTTTAAGCCCACCACGCTCTGCAACTAGAAAACTTATTATATTATGAATAATAAGTTTTCTGTGGCAAAATCTGACCCGACTCGAGAAACCCGACCGACCGACCCGAACCGAAACCCGACCGAACCCGAAAATTTAGCGTTATGCATAACTCGAACCCGAAACCGAGCCTGACCGACTTTGACCCGAAACCCGAAGTGACCCGAATACAGACAAACCCGACTCAACCCGGATCCGACTCAAATAAGACCCGACCCGAATTCCAACCCGACCCGACCCGACGCCCAACCCGACCCGACTCCCAACTGACCCGAGTCCCAACCCGACCCAATTTTAGATAGGGAGTCAAGTATGATTTTGATAACAATATATTGCCAAATTTCAATGAAATTAATGATAAATAGAATGAGCTTACCAATGTTATAGAAATTGGGATTCTAAATTGGATCGGTAAAAAGGTGTAAGGATCGGATCGTATAATCGAATCGTAGGATCGTAAGATCCCACCTTATGGATGAAATTTCTTTTAAATGAAGTTACTATGTTTAATATTAGATAAATGTTATGTTAAATCATAAAAAATACCCATAAAGATGTAAAATTTTAAAAATAAACTAAATATAATATATATAAAGGGTAAATATTAGAAATTTCTTATAATAGACATTTTATAGGATCGTTATAATCGCAATAAAGGACCGAGATCATTTTTCCATTTTTAGATATTGTAGGATCGAATCGAGAGTTTAACAACATTGAGTTTACGAGCCAATGAGTAGATTATTTATTGAATCATATTTAATTTTACTAAAATGCTTTTTGAAATCCATAAATAACATGAATTACATATTCAATTTAATAAAATTGATTACCCAAAAGCAATGTTCTAACTTCTAAATATCGCTTATCGGGGTCGTATTATATTTATACTTCAAAATTTAAAAATAAACATGAAAAATTAATATTTAAATTGTAAAATTACCCATAAACTTGATAAAATAAAAAGTTTAAATTTTGATCCGATATACCTAATACGGTATGATATATGGCAAATTGGTAACGGATTCTAAATATCTCCGATATATCGGGGACTGACCCGAGTACCGACCCGAAACCCGAACGAGACCGACCCGATTCTGACCGAAAACCCGAATGGGTCCAACCCGATTCTGACCGAAACCCGACCAATCTGAATTTCATTTTGACCGAACCCGACCCGACCAAGTCCGACACAGAAATTTTGACCGAGTTGACCCGACTCATCAGTGACCCGACCCGAATGCGATCAACCCGAACCCGACCGGATAACCCGAATTGCCAGCTCTATCTGGACCACCGGCGTTCCTTAGCTTCTGGCTTTCTAGAGGTGGCTAACCTTCAACCAGGCCTCCCTTAATCCAGATTGAGCACAGATCTGTTTCGTTTCCTACCTCAGACCGTAGTCTCTAGCTTTTGGTTTTGATTTTGAGAGGGTGAAGGGATTTGAATCAAGAAAACAAAGTATTCAGAACATAGTGTTCAATTAAGTAGTTTTCCCTTTCTTAAAAACAAACTTTATTGAATCTGGGAAATATTACAACACACAAGCACTCTTAACTTAGAACTTAAACACACTTAACACTTATATCAGAAGATCCATTGAAAGGTTTTGAACTTTAGAGTGATGGAAACACCAATCTACTCAATTAATTCAAAACGTTTCTACTTCTCTTTCTGATTTACAAACTCTTCTTCTCATATGGTTTTTCTCTCTCTCTGAAATGGTGTTTTGAGAAGTTTGAGGAGAGCTCTTCATATAGAGCTACTTGAAGGGCATTGGATGCCTCTCCAACGACTAAATCAAATGGCCTACAGGTTGGCCTGATAAAGCTAAAAGCACATAGTACAATAATTTACAGGTTCACGTGATAAAAGCAAAAACAGCAAAAGCAGAAAGTACAATAATTGTGTTTGGTGGATGATGATGGCTTTCAGTCGTCCATGTTCTGGACCCCTTCGTCTACCATATTGGCTTCCAGGTCATCATCATTGTAATCTTGAACTAGATCAAGAGTATTATCAAACTCTAGATCTTGATCGTTGTTAAGATCGAGATCAAGCATTAATCCTTCAGTGTATTCTCGATCCCATGCAATCAGTAAATCGATCATCCTCTAGTGTCCTCTTTTATCTAAAAAGTGACCAGCCTCTATTTCTGCTAAGTAAAGATTGATGGATTCGGTTCTATTTATGGCTTGCTGCATTAATGGATTGAGTTGTGGGGTTACGATGAAGGTTGTATTTCCAACTTTGAATATCCCACAATCTGTCTGTCTGAACTTGGTGATGTAGTAGTAGATGTAAAAGAATCCTTGTGCTCTTGCCTCCCAAGTATGTCTTACTACGTCGATTCTTCCTTCCACCACTGGATCTGTCACGTACCAGTAGTCTTCCCTCATTAGTAGGAAGATTAGGTAATGTGGTAGGCACTGATAACACGACAACAATCTATGTTTTCTATTTTTTTTTTAATTTTGCTGCTCTGAGGAAGATCTCTTCTGGAACTTAGTGAAATACTTGTACAAGATGCTCTCTTCTTCTTTCTTTGGCCATGGTCGTCTATAATTGTGGATTCCATTGCACATTCCATATTTCCACGATTTTAAGTAATCTGCATCTTCATTTGGCATGATGAGTAATGATAATCCTCCCAATCCGGCGCTAGTGGTTACACAAAAATGGTTACACCATTCTCTTATCCTTGCTGGAGTATCGTGATCTCTCAAGGTTACCATCCAGTAGAAGTTGTCGAAATCTCTCATTCTCCATCTTCTACAGATGTCTTCCTGGAGTTCAGTAGGTAGCTGGAGAACTTTTATAATTATTTCTAGAGTTAACATTCGTATAACCACTCTGTGTCTCGCTTGTAGGAGTCCACGACGGAATCTATTCTCAGTAAATCTTCCAAAATCAACAGAAATATGAAAACTTTGAGGGGAAACCCATCCTTGGTATCCTCGTATTTCTCCTAAGAGGTTAATATCCCATGGGTGGAACACCCATTGCGGATTTTCCCACCGCGTTTAATTTCTCTTATCCATCAGCTAACTCTCTCGTTAAGCTGTCGGCTAGAGAATTTTTCGATCCCTGCACATGTTCAATGGTAAAAGTGAATTGATTAAGGGCTAATTGCCAACGCAGGAGTCTCCCATGCGCTTTCATATTATCAAGATTATTATTTATGAAAACCAATATTCCTTTACAATCTGTTCTGACTGTAAAAGGTTTAGGAGCTAGGAAGATTATAAACTTCTGGATTCCACGATAAATTGCAAGAATCTCCTTTTCCATGACAGTGTAATTATACTCAGATTTGTTGAAGCTTTCACTGCTATACCTGCAAAGCTTGTTATCTTTCTTTATTTTTAAAACGGCTCCCCAATGATAATCACTAGCATCTGTTTCAAGAACTAACTCATCATCTTCATTAGGTAAAGTCAATATTGGAAGTTGTTCACATCTTCTTTTCAACTCTTGGACTATTTTAGTATCTAAGTGAGTCCAACTCCAAACATGATCTTTCTTTAATTTAACCTGTAGAGGTTTTCTCAATTTGGCTAGATCTTTAATAAAATCAGAAGCATAAGTAAGACAACCTAGAAATCTTTCTAGTTGTTTTCTATCTTTGATTTCATCAGGAAATTTTTGTACCTTTTTCTAGAATATGTTCTTGCAAAATAATTTGACCTGCTTTAATCTTTAACCCTAGGAACTCAATTTCAGGCTCAACATAAATGCATTTTTTCTGTCCTAAAATGATTCCATGGTCAATACATTTTTGAGTTATAGCTTTCAAGTCATGCTTATGTTGTTCTATAGTTTTAGAGAAGATTAAGATATCATCAATGTAAACAAGACAGCAATGTTTAAATTCTTTGAAGACATTGTCCATTCTTCTCTGAAATATATGTGGTGCATTTTTCAAACCAAAGGGCATGACTACCCATTCATAGTGTCCTTGTGGAGCACTAAATGCAGTAAGTGGAATACTTTTTTCATCCATTCTTACCTGCCAATAACCACTTTTACAATCCATTTTAGAGAACCAAGTGGCTCCCTGTATTCTATTAAATAAAACTGTCTTATTAGGGATATAATATCCATCAAAAACAGTATATCATTAAGCTTCTTGTAATTGATAACCATTCTAACTTTTCCTCTTTTTTCTTCTGCATGATTCCTGACCATAAAGGCAGGACTAGAGTGAGGACTTTTACTTTCTCGAATTAAACCCTTCTTTAAGAGTTCATCAATTTGTTCTTTAAATTCTTGTTGATCCTTATAAGTGTAAACCATTTGTTTTACCCTAATGATAGCTTTTGGATCTATTAATTCTATGGTAGCAAATGATTTATCTTTTTCCCAAAATTTTAAAGGATTTTCATAAAAATGCATTTATGCTGTCGTTCACACCCCCGTCAAGCTAGAGCGTGGTCACACACTCCTAGCTTGTCCATAATCGAAGGGAATAAAAAAGATCCCGAATTCGCAAACCCCCAATTTCGAATCCAAACCCGCTGAAGCTGCCTCGTCCGCTGCTTCCAGTTGCTGTCGGACCTGTGCCAGCAATCAGGGAGATGCTCCTCATCGCCAAAAATTCGTAGCCACCTTTCGCCTATCATTCCGAGCACTATCGAAGCCCTTACGACTCGCCGAAGTTAGGCCGGAGGGATGCCGGAACGTCGCCGATAAATATATGCTCGAGCTACTGTCGACTGAAGGAGAAGATGGAGTAATTACATAAAAGCTTTCGTAATTTCTGTTTTTAATAAAATGTACCCCTATTTTAGTTTTAAAATTTTCAGAAATTATCCCGCAGTTTTTGATGTGTTCTAACTCGCATAATCTCCTGATACGCAGCGTTATCATCGAAATCTTTAGCCATCCACAATGAGTCAATACCATTTAAAGGAGATCGTAGTGGTATTATTTTCGACTTTTAATACTAATTTGATTTTTATTCGAATTAAATAAGTCGATTCTATTTCTTAAATTTTCAATTATTAAATACTTTCTTATCCTATATCATCAATATATATAATACTAAAGTGGCGCCTTCCCCTGTCTCCCCCTTTAATATGGGTTTGTTTGTTAACCAATTAAATATTTTTCTATATTCAAATTAAATATATCAATATATATACCATTTAAAGGAGATCGTAGTGGTATTATTTTCGACTTTTAATACTAATTTTATTTTTATTCGAATTAAATAAGACGATTATGTTTCTTAAATTTTCAATTATTAAATACTTCCTTACCCCATATCAATATATATAATACTAAAGTGGCGCCTACCCCTGCCTTCCCCTTTTATATAGGTTTGTTTGTTAACCAATTAAATATTTTTCTATATTTAAATAAAGTATTATTTATTATAAATTGAATTACTTCTTGAAATAATTAATTAATTAATTTTTTTTATAAATCTTTCTTTTGAGGCAATCGTCTAATAAATTACTTTATTAGATTTATAAATAAAAATAATCAGTTTATTTTAGTTTAGTTTTAAAATATAATAGATTGTAGAATTTATAATATATTATTGAATTAATTGATTTTCTTTTGAGACAATCGTCTAATAAATTACTTTATTAGATTTATAAATAAAAATAATCAGTTTATTTTGGTTTAGTTTTAAAATATAGTAGATTTTGGAATTTATAATATATTATTGAATTAATGCAATCAATATGTAATACTAAGACAGAGGCTTGGAAATCCTATGTGGCGGGCTCTTGTGCGATTCGCTTATGTGTCGTGCTCTGGTGCAATCTGATCCGGGTCTTTGACACGTCAATTAATGATGATCCAATATATTTAAGCCACGTCAGACGATAACATCATCTATTTATACACGTGTCGTCCTATGTGTCTATTTTAATTGAAGATTAAATTTAATTTTTAATATAAATATTTATCATCATATCTTAAGTGGTTACAAAACCTATCATTTTTAATATAAATATTCAACTTCATATCTTAGTTATTTACAAAATTTATCATTTTAATATAAATATTTGATTTTATATCTTAATTAGTCACGTACAAATCTAGCTATTATTTTTTGATAACCCGCCTAAAAACAAACTATGTAAGATAATTTTTCTTTGACGTTGTGGTTGTACGTCTTGTACCGGCCAATTAATTATAAGATGGGAGTTACGACTGATTTCTTTAGATATTAGGGCAAAGGATGTTTTTGGAAATGATTATTCAAATTAATAAGTTCGTATATCATGTCGATCGATCTCTTTATTTTAAATTCGTATGTGGCGAACAATTTGGTTAAATTCGCTTATGTGTCGTTTTTTTGTACAATCTGACTCTGTTTTTGACACGCTAATTAATAATGATCCAATATATTCAAGCCACGTCAATCAATGATCTACTTATTTTATCTCGATGTCATCATATATGTCCACATTAATTGATGACTAATTAATTATCTTAATATAAATGTTTAATAAAAAAAAAATTCAACCCCGTAAATTAATTGGCGACAAATTGAATCCTGTTATTTTTATCCATATATTTAAAAATAAAATTAAATCCATTGAAATATTTAATATATATATATATATATATATAGGGAGGATTGACTCCGGTGAAAACCTCAAATTGTGGTAAAAACCCGTGAGGACTACTTTATATCTCGGTTTTTTTGAAACCCGTGCTAAAAACCTCAATCACACGGTGAATTTACAACTCGGTTCAACCTAAAATCCGTGCTAAAAACTCCAATTTTAAAATAACACATGACTTTATAATTCGGTCAAATCGAAAAATCGTGCTAAAAAGCTAATGTTTTAAAATTATATAGTGACTTTATAGCTCGATTTTATTCAGAACCGGGCTAAAATTTGTGACTTTATAGGTCGGTTCTATTCATAACCGGGCTATAAAGCAAGTGAACCGAGCTAAAAAGCCGATCCTCACAGGTTTCTACCGCAATTTTGGTTTTCACCGGAGCGCGACCCTATATATATATATATATATATATATATATATATATATATATATATATATATATATATATATATATATATATATATATATATGTATATATACCAACCGTATATATAACATAATTGTTCTATACCCTTCTCATACCCATTCTGCCATTCATATATTTTTATTTCATTAATTATACTATTTGATCGATAAGCTCAATTGGTCAAACACGAGCTAAATTAACTTATCACACTACTACAGATTTGGGAAAATAACCCGCTGTATATAACCCGGGCGTGCGTTTGTTGGGTTATAAAGCCATGAAAACTTAAGAAACATACTAAATAACCCGGGCGTTGCATTGTTTGGGTTATTCGTTATCGTTTTATAATTAAATAATCCAGAAAGGAAAAGCTCGGACTAATTAGCATTAAAATTCATAAAAGAAATCCGGGTTATATGTTAACCCTCTCTACATCTCTGCTCCTCCTCTTGCTTGCAACTGTACATCACCGCCGTCTCTCTCTCTCTCTCTCTCTCTCTCTCTCTCTCTCTCTCTCTCTTCATCGCCTAGATCAAACCTCCCACCGATTTTCTCTAACACCTCCTGTCCGAGCTTTGTCACAGCAAAATCCATATACCTTCCCCAGATCTCTCCTACTCAACCCTAAATTCCACTTTCACCACCAAGTCTGGTAACCTTCGAACTGCTTCTCTGTCTCTATCTCACCGACGCAGTCTCCGAACCCTCCTCGATTGCTAGATCTCTCTCTCCCTTCACATCATTCTGCTCTCCCCTTGCTCTGTCTCTATCCAAAACCCTAATCCTGACTTTCAACCACCAGCAGACTAAAATCGCCTGACTTTCTTCTTGTCCATCACTCTCCCTCTTCGCCACCACACGACCCCCCTTAGACTCAATCAATGCCACCAATAGACACAATCGCTATAACTGTCACATTCATCTTTCCTAATCATCTCCGAATTATCCAGAATCCATAGCCCTATGTTTGATTTGATATTGGTAAGCCCTTGACCTACTCGACTGCTTGTATTGAATTCCATTATTGTTTGATTTTTTGGATAGAAACTTTAAATCAATGTGCTATAGCTAGTCTTAGTCTGAGTTCCATTTGTTTATTGTCTTTACTTGTGAATCGATTGTCTATGAATTTGTTATCTTGACTAAGAATAACGCTAATTATGGTTCATTTTGATTCTTGGTGTTAAATCTTGAACTTTTTATGCCCTCACGGTTGTTTGACTTACGAGTTACGAAGCTTTATATTTGACATTTGAGTCTTTACATTAGCTTGAGATCTTTATTGGACTACCACCAGTAGCTAGGCTATTTATTTGTTTATGCTATACACTTTTGATAAGCAAGTATTTTTATTTGTTCTTTTGATCACGATTAATAGATTAAGACTTATTAATTTTAATTGATATGAATTCAACTAAAGTGCCCAATTGTTTCATACCACTGACTTGCCCTTTCTTACACTTAACTCTTAATATGGTCGAAGATATATAATTAAAAAAACTCAAGAGCTCATGAAAAATCTTGATATTCATTCCTTTCCTTTATAATCTTTTGATATATAATCTTGATATTCACTTTCTTTTATAGGAATATATGCAAGTCATTTTTTTTTTGGTTTTGTTTTTGGATGAAGAACAGAAATGCAAGTTATGTATATTTGGTGGGTAATACCTGATAAATTGCTGCTTTCCAGAAAGGTCACTACAAAATCACTGCGGTTAGTGTCTCTATATTAGTCATCCTACGCCAGGGTAACACCACGTGCTGCTGTAAAAAAACATGGCAAGCAGCTTAATCGGGGTAGGAGGAAAGGGGTCTTGGCCATCGACAACGTCGGTTTCAACATCAAGAAAGAGAATACATAAGGAAATGGGAGAACTTCATTTGTTTCCTTCAGTTGATTGCTCTGCTGGTCTGATTGGTGACAATCTCTACCATTGGGACACAACTGCAACCATCATTGGTCCTGCAGGTCCAACCATTCTTCTTATCCTTATTTGTCTCAGTCTTAGCCCTAGTTTATGTTCTTTTGTGTGCTATATGATGATCAGTTGATTGATTCTATAGATGAGGTTGCAGTCTTCATTACATAATCTTTCAGCACAAAGAGATAAGTGCTGATTATGAGAGTTGAGCAGCTACTGACCTTAAGTAAGCGACTGAACTTCGATGAGAGTTAGTTGATCAATACTTAATTTTGTGTTTTGGTTTCATGTATTTTGGTTTTTATCTTTCAGTTTGTGGAGTTGAATTGCATGTGGTGAAATACTCTATGGAATCAGCAAGTAAGCAAGGCAACATTCTAGAGAATGAAGCTAGTAAGCCCACCTCAGATTTTGCTGCCCCAAAACAAGCTTCTGATCCAGTTGTTTATAACCTAGTCCAGGTGAATGTTTTTGGCATTTCTCTGATCATCTCAAATTCTGCCTTATATTTTCTCATGATTCAATGACACTTTTCAGTTTTGCATCAATTTTATTTGAATGAAAAATGGAATTTTTGCATGTTATAAACAATGGAGAGTTTTGTTGAATGGAATGAAATTGAAATTTTTGCGTGTTAGGGATGACAGTTGAAACTTAATGAACAATGGAGAGTTTCATTCCCTTTCCCTCTCAAATCTCATTTGTATGATATTATTAAAATTTGTTTTTTTTTCTTTCATTCATTTGTGATGAATTTGTTCATTTGTGCTGAAATTTATGGTTTATATTGATTTTCTTATGTCTAGAAATGGATTCATATGAGCTTGAATCGATACGGAGAAAGAAGGAACGACAAAAACTAGTGCACGTGTCGTCAAGCACACAAAGGTGCTTGTTCGAACTCTGTGTCGTCTCAGTCAATCCACTTCTATACTCAAGTAATCGCTCCCATTGTGTTGTTCCATTTGTTTGCCTTTGGATAATTGTTAGTTTCTTTTGATTGCTATTGCATAGGGTTCCCCCATTTTCTTTCTGACGTTCATTTAAATATCATTTTTTTTACAGTGGGGGTGATTCGAGTTTTTCATGAATAAATCTGTTTGTCTTTATTGTAACCGTGATTCTCAAGAAGATCTGAACATTGTCTTTGTGTTGTTTGTTTTGTTACTGAATGTATTGCAAACTGATCGTCTCTTTGAGTTCAATACATGCTAGTGTGTTTAGAATTTCTATTTCCGAGTGGTTAGTAGATCTTATTCAGCACCTTGATTTTACTGAAAGTATTGCGAACTGATTGTCTCTTTGGATTCACCTTCTTCAATCGATTATAGTGGTTAGTAGATCTTATTCATCCATCTTCTGTAAATTTCTTCATCTTCCTATTTCTAAGTTCAATTCAGCACCTTGATTTTTTTTTTGTTTCCTTCTGAACCAGATTCGGATCCCCTGAGAACTCCTAATTCTGCATTTTGGGTCCAAGCTTGTTAGTTGTTAGGTTTGGTGAATCAGTTCTTTTTGCCTAGGTTTTAGATCAGCTGGGAGGGAGATTAGATTGCCCAATTGGAATTTCAGACGAGAGAGCAGTTTCTGTGATCATTGTGGGTGGGTCTGCTAAAGGTATGCTGACAGGTACACTTCTTCAGCCACTTATCTCTCAATTTCATTCCTCCATTGTTCAAGTTGAATGGACTTTTTTGCTGATTGAATTTGATGTGTTGATATCTTAAAAGGAGATGAAAATGAGTTGGTAATGAGCTGAAGAGCATAATGTAAATGATGCCAAACAAGGCTTTAAATTGGTTTTCTTTTCCCGTTGTAGGTACTCGATTCTGGCCATTGTCACTGAATATACCAAAGCCTTTATTTCCTTTGGCAGGGCAGCCACTGGTTCACCATCCAATTTCAGCTTGTAAAAGGGTATATTCTCAAAGCACTGCCACTTTATGATTTAGATGCTTAACCTTGGAATCAGCACTTTGCTAAGAGTTGCTATTCTTTTAATTGATTTCAGATCCCAAACTTAGTACAGATCTACTTGGTAGGCTTCTATGAGGAGCAGGAATTTGCATTATATGTGACTTCCATTTCCAGTGAGCTCAAAGTACCTGTGAGGTGACTTGCTTATCGTTTTTGTGTCCGTCTGATTGATTAGTCTTTGGTGTTGCAAGATGGGTCTTAGGATGTTTCTTTGGGTTTGTTTTCTTTTAGATACCTGAAGGAAGACAAGCCACATGGTTCAGCTGGTGGGCTCGATAACTTCAGAGATATAATCATGGAAGAGAGTCCGGTTGTTACCTCTTGTCTATTGCCTTGTTGCAACTGATTGATTGGGTTTTTTCGGTTTGCTTCTAACAAGGCCTGGATGTGTTCATCTGTCCTGTAGTCACAAATCTTTTTATTGAATTGTGATGTTTGTTGTAGCGGTTGGTTCTCATCTCTGATGTAATACACGCTTTCATTCACAAAATATATGCTCATGTTCATTTTATAGGGCTTGTTATTTTCATTAAATAAGAGGGGTTTTTAGCTGGTTTGCCACTTGAACCGAGGGAGGAAACCCATTGGCTCTCCCGGTTTTGTAAAATGAATCGGGTAAAACCACCATTTTTTTTTTTAAAAAAAGGAGACTTTATAACCCGGACCTAAAGTGTCCGGGTTATAAGGGGTAACCGAATCCTGATATCCGGGTTATATTAATGACTATATAACCCGGATCTAATAACATATCCGGCGTATATGATTACCCAAATAACCCGGGTGTTTGGTGTATAAAGCATTTGGATAACCGGATTTTCCAAACTAAATAACCCGGACCCATATCCGGTGTATAAAGGTACCCCACTATATAACCCGATGACTTTTAACCCGGAGCATATCCGGGTTATAAAGTGTGAAATATCCGGGTTATAAAGTGTGAAATATCCGGGTTATTTGTCCATTTTTGTAGTAGTGTCATAAAATAAAAAAGTTCAATTAACTTATCTAACTCATCATATTAAAAAAAAAGTAAAACAAACTTTAAAGGATGAAAATTGAAAAGAAATTATTATATATAATATATTTTTAGTCGATCACCTATTTATTATGGACCATTTTTATTAATTATAAATTTCATTACTCATTCAATATGCAAAAGTCATTCTCAAATTATTCTCCAAAAATAACAATATAATTGGATGGATATAGATAATATGTTAAATGATTTTCATTAAACAAATAAATAAAAATAACATTGGTTATTTTTAGGCCATATTTCAAGTGTTGAAGCTTCGAATGAATGGTAATTATAAAGCTTTCAAGAAGCTTATTGGATTTGTACAAATGAAGTCAATATTAATAATATAGAAATTAATATCTTTTGAAATAAAAATGAAGAAGAATGAAATATAGTTTGAAACTAATGTAATATTCATGTAATATATGTGAATATATTTAAACATTAATATAAGTTGAATAGTTAATTATGAAAACAATTATCTTGAATTTTTAGAGCTCTTTTTTAAAAAATATTTAAAGACAAAAAAATAATCATTAAAATATTCACCAATCAAAAATATTTATCAAACTATTCAAGATGTTATTAAGTGAATAGTTATTTTTTTTATATGTAGAATTAATTTAAATGAACTCAATCTTAGTTTATTTTATGATTTTATAATATTTTAGCGATTAAAGTTAATCGTTCAAAAAAATCAATCATCAATCAATATCAATCAATATCAATATCAATATATATATGTATATAATACTAAAACAGAGGCGTGCAAATCCTATGTGGCGGGCTCTGGTACGATTCGCTTACGTGTCGTTCTCTGGTGCAATCTGACCCGGATTTTTTGACACGTCAATTAATGATGAACCAATACATTTAAGCCATGTCAATTAATGATTCCACCTCTTTTAACCCCATTCCTCTTATATATCCACCTTAATTGATAATTACAATTAAACAATTTTAATAGAACAATATTTAAAATATAGTTATCCATATCTTGATTAATATTTACCTAAAATATTTATATCAAATCTTTTAATATATAATATTACTAGTGTATGCCCCGTCCCCTGCACGGGAATATGTTAACACAATATTATAAAATTACATTTATTATCTATAAAAAATCCTATTATAAATTCAAAAATAAATAAATAAATATGAATTACATTATGATAATTAAACTAATAACTGGAAATATAAGATTAAAATTAATCTAGATCTAAATAACTCATTCTCCTAAAAAATAATATAGATATAAATAAAATAACTATGAAATAATTAATTTTGATATAAATAATTCTTTCCACCAAAAATAATCGATATATAAATAAATAACACTTATCAAATATTTGCTACTATGTAACTATTAATATTTTTGGTAATTATGATCACTGTTCTAAAAAAAACCATTCAAGGCCCACCTAGACCTCCTCCTAAACCCCTTACCTCAACCCTCCGCCAAGGGCTTCAATGTCACCAAGACCCGCCTAGACCCCAAAGACATGTCATAAAATTTGTCTATATGGCAATTGGGTGAACCTAATTTCTTTTTTAGGTCCCGTCCATATGGTGTAATTTATATATAAACCGTCCATTGGATAGATTATTTATAATCCAGATGGAGATACACTTATATGGCAATTTGTATATCTGTATATGCCAAATTTATTACTATTATTGTGTTTAATTATATTGATATAGCTATTTCCTTATATAATATTTACTCTTTATATAAGATATTCTATTTATTTAATTATGAGTTAATGGTAAAATAAAATAATTATTTTTAATTATATAGATTAGAACTATCCTATTATTTTTATTAGATTTCCTTTTTGACGGGAGAAACTTTTGCGAGATGCACTCACGTGCGCCACGTTAGCAGATGCACTCACACGCCGCCACGTAGGCGACAATGCATCGGTTTTAGTATATGTATATAGATTATTAAGAGCATCTTTCCCCGTAAGCCATCATGGCTAGGGAAAATAGCCTATCAAAAGAGAATATTCTATAGAATATTCTCTTTTGGCCTATAATACGACTTTGTTGTTCCCACCGTAGGCCAATTTTAGTAGGCTAAATTTTCTATAAATACTAATATAATTTAGAACTTTTACATCTTATTCCTGTCACTTGATTCTATCTTTAATACATTAAGCAACATAATATTTATTTTTATTATAATTTTGATGAATCTATATTAAAAAAGATTAATGTCATCTTCTAAAAATATTGTTTATGAAATGATAATTTAAATATGTCAAATATTATATTCATATCGAAGAACTCATGAATATCTTTACAATACTACAACTTTTATTTTTAATTAAAAATCATAACTATATAATATATAGATTTATAATTGTATTATTTATAGATTTACATAAATATTAAACACTTAAAATAAATCAATAAATAAATAAATTCCATTTGACCTTCCAAAAGAGGAAGCCAAATTTAGCCTTTGTTTTGGAAATAGGTCAAAAAACAAAAAGGTTAAAATGAGTTTTGGCTTAAGATGGGAGTAAAATTAGGCCAAAACCCGTTTTTTGACTTACCATGGGAGATGCTCTAATAGTATATCATTTAGTTAGATTGTTTTTATCCCCGTCAAACATGATTCCTACAACACATTTTTATGTTATAATTATACCACACGTTTTTATTATTTTTAGCTCTGATTAGCTAAAAACAATCTAATACGGAGTACTCCGTATATGATTAAAGCTATCATAGTTAATTAATAATATAATATCATCAATGGTTTAGGTTAATTAATTGGTTAAAAAATATGAT
Source organism: Persicaria maculosa (assembly GCA_963922045.1). Classification (NCBI taxonomy): domain Eukaryota; kingdom Viridiplantae; phylum Streptophyta; class Magnoliopsida; order Caryophyllales; family Polygonaceae; genus Persicaria; species Persicaria maculosa. The sequence continues at coordinate 74,321,553 of OY998254.1, read as the reverse complement.
CGATCATTTGAAAAAAATCAAGTAGATGAAATAAAAGCCGATTTAACTAAAATATAAAAATGATAATGCAATTTGACTCGACTTTTTTTGACACGTCAATTAATGATAGTTTAATATATTTAAGCCACGTCAGAAAATGACTCTAACTATTTATCCACGTGTTATTCTATGTGTCTAGCTTGATTGATGAATATAATTAGTTTTTATATCTTAAGTGGTTAGAAATTCTATCATTTGATCGAGTTATTTAACTTATCAATATGAGTGGTTAAATTAATTTGTATATCTTCAATGGTTAAAAAACCTATCACTTTAGCTAAAAAGGTTGCACATCTAAAGTAAATTCTATGCAAGTTTAATTTAAAAATTGGTTTCAAAGTTGAAGACTTTTTTTTACTTTATTTACTTTTTAATGTTAATTTAATTACCTATTCTAGATATTTATATATTTATTTACTATATATATATATATATATATATATATATATATATATATATATATATATATATATATATATATATATATATATATATATATATATATATATATTCTGGTTTGAAAAACCCGCTGTGAATCTTCTTTTCGATTATAAACGATGGAATCGTCCATTGCGATATAAAAAAAAATTCTCAATTCGAACATGCTGTAAGAAATGAAATGTCACAATATTTTTTTATACATGTCAAAGTGATAGAAAACGAAGAATTTCTTTTACATATCCATCCAGTTTATCCGCTTTTTTTGAAATGCTACGACAAAAAATGTATTTTTCTTTTTTTACAACAAAAAAATTCGTTTGTGATGAGCTGGATAAATTCTTCTATGATGAACTGCATAATTCTTATTCTTATTGTTGGATTTATACCAATGAAAAAAAATGGAGGAACCAAAGGATATATATATATAAAGAGAGAGAGAGAGAATTAGTTTATATATATTCTATTAAATTATTACACAATCATATTAACCAATAGAGATAACTTTAGATAAGGTTGTTGTTTTGTGAAAAAATTAGGAAAACGAATAATGAAATAACATCATACAAATTTAAAATTAAATAATACCAGTCACATAAAAAACCCGCGAAGATTGCGGGCAATAAAGCTAGTTATCACTAATAATAATAGACAATAAGTAGGAAATTAAAGGGTTAAAAATAATATTTAATATAATTTTTATAAGGGTGTTTTTGCTAAATAGCTTATTTTGAACCTTTAATTAAATAATTAGCACCCAAATTAATTTTATTAGGTAGGCTAGCACCCTTCCCAATCGGTCAACATTGACCATTGACTGGTCAACGTTGACCGTTGACTGGTCAACGTTGACCGTTGACTTTTCCGTTTTTTTTTTAAAACCAATTGATGCCACTTTTTTTGATGTCATTTTTTATAGTGTTTTGATGCCAAATTTTTAATTACAATTTTTTTCTTTAATGTGATGCCAATTTTTAAAGTAGCGTTTTTGATGTTATGTGATGCCACTTTTTTCAAACTTTGATGACATTTTTGTTTACTGTGATGTCATGTGGACCATTGATGCCTTTTTTTGCTATTAACTATTGATGACACTTTTTTATGTCAATGTTTTGATGATATGTTTTTTTTACCATGATGCTATATTTTTTCAAAGTGGTATTTTGATGACATTTTTTTTCTTTAATGTGATGCAAGTTTTTCAAATTAGTGTTTTGATACCATTTTTCTAATGTAATTATTTTATCTCACTTTTTTTAATCAAATCGTTTGATGCCATATTTTTTTTCAAGGTACTGTTTTCGTGATGCCATATTTTTTCAAGGTAATGTTTAGATGACATTTTTTTCGTTAATGTGATGCAACTTTTTCAAAGCAGTGTTTTGATGCCATTTTTCTAGTGTAATTATTTGATGATATTTTTTTAATCAAATCGTTTGATTTTATAATAAAATGGATTGATGACACTTTTTTAATGCCACTTTTTTCAAATCTTGCTGATATTTTTTTGTTTACTGTGATGCCACATTGACCATTGATGCCATTTTTTTTACCGTTGACTACTGATGACACTTTTTTGATATCAATTTTTTGATGATATTTTTTTTTCGTGATGCCATATTTTTTCAAAGTAATGTTTTCGTGATGCCATATTTTTCCAAGGTAACGTTTTGATGACAATTTTTTCTTTAATGTAATGCAACTTTTTCAATGTAATGCAATATTTTTTCTTTAATGTAATGCAATTTTTTCTTTAATGTAATGCAACTTTTTCATATTTATGGGTTAATTTTTGTAATTTTACAAAAATTGCGATTTCTGGGTGAATTTTTGTAATTTTATAAAAAATCCTTCTTCAACCTTAAGGCTTCCCCTTCCTCTGTACACGATTGACGTGCAACCATAGCTCCGGCCGCCGCTCCTCGATCCCTCGCTCTGGCCGATCGACCTCGCTCGCTCGACCTCGACCTTGCTCGCTCCGGACGCTCGCTCGTCACCGCCTCCTTCCCTCGCTCAGATCTGGACTCGCTCGACCTCGGCTCATCCACTTCCTCTCGCTCCCCTGCTCCTCGTCTCTCGCTTTTGCCCAGAATCCGGGGCCTCCACACCAGATCCGGCGCTCCCTCACCAGATCCGCCAATTTTCGACCTTCATTCCACCAGATCCGCCCATCCCGAGCCCAAATCCAGCCGCTCCGACACCCAGCCCCCACCGAAGAAGCCTCGCAAACTCCCTCCCGTTCTTGCACCTGCCCAGAAGCTTCGCCGAAGATCTCTGACCACCTATTCCGGCCACCTCTCACCAGATCCGAGTCGGAACCACCACCCTCGCACATCGCCGAGCCGGATCCACCACCCTCGCCGAAGAAGAACAGCGTGAGACGGTGAGAGAGAGTAAAAGGTAGAGTGTTAGGAGGCTAATTTGTTTTAATAAGGTGTTATAAAGGCCAATTTATATTCTTAGGGTGCTAATAACCTAATTGAATTAGTAAAGGTGATATTCCACCAAATTTTCTCTTTTTATAATCTTACACGATTTGTACATGAATAATAATCAATCAATATATATAATACTAAAACAGAGACGTGGAAATCCTATGTGGCGGGCTCTGGTGCGATTCGCTTACGTGTCGTTCTCTGGTGCAATCTGGGTCGGGTTTTTTTACAACGTCAATTAATGATGATCCAATAAATTTAAGCCACGTCAGACGATAATCCCATCTATTTATACACGTGTCGTCCTATGTGTTCATTTTAATTGAAGATTAAATTAATTTTTAATATAAATATTCAAACTCATATCTTACAAATCTTATCATTTTACCTTAAGTTATTTTATAAATATTTTAACTATAAAAAATCTAGGTTAGATTAATTTATATGAAAAAAAAGTTAGATTAATTTTATCCATATCTTTAAAAATAAAAATAAATACATTGCTATATTTTTTTTTTGAGAAAAGGTCGGCTTGGCTTTCATTCCATCTCTTCCGTAATCAAATTAGCAAGGGTCATAAGTAACAAATCTATCTAACCAGCACCTTATCAAAAAAAAAAAAATCTATCTAACCCGCATAAATATGTGAAATCAAATTCCAATGATCGGGTTTGCATGGTGGTTAATTATTTATTCACGGTCTAATCTATATCCTCAAATTGAATTGAGCTATAGCATGAAAATCCTTTTTTTTTTATCCTATGAAAATCCAATTTCTAATAAATTGGTAGAAAAATTAAATTAACATGATTAAAATAGTAAACAAACTTTAAAAGTTGAAGACAGTAAACAAAGAGATTAATAAAGATAAGGATATTGTTACGTAACAATTCTAAATTAGGTTTAAACAAATAATAAAGTATATTTAATTGCAAATTGCATGAATATAAAAGCCAACGTTCATAACACTCTCTCGACAATGAATATGATTATAGCTTCAATTTTTGTATATTAATAATTAATTTTATGTAATTATGTTTTGTTTGAATATAAACCAAATATTTAATTAAATAAGGAGGTTTATAATCTATCTATTAAAGATTTAGCCTAATCTTATTTTTAGGCTTTCATAATCATAACCTATATACACACATACACATATTGTTATAAGATAATTAATTGAAATACCTTAATTATAAAAAAAGTCATATGATATTTATATATGTGCACAAATAAACGTGTGTGAGAATTACATATTTTCAAAATTATTTAAATTAGGTAAAAGTTATTTTATATAAATAAAAGTTATGAAAAAATCGTGAAAATCGCGGGCAATAAGACTAGTAGTCATATAAAAAAGCCGCGAAAATCGCGGGCAATAAAACTAGTTAATTATAAAGCAAAATCATTAGTTGAAGTGTTAATATGAAATTTATTAAAATTCAAAAAGAATTTAAATAAAGCGTTATTTAGTTTTAATTAGTTTGAACCAAATCCTAATTTAATTAGATTTGAAAGATCTATTTTAATTTATATAAATATTTTAAATATAAATAAAATTATTTTATAAAAAAAATCGCACAAATGTGCGGGTACTAAACTAGTTAGTAAAATATTTGGCAAGTCTGACTAATAGGTTAGATTGCACAAATTAGTTGATTAAAGAGGAAATAAATAATTAATTTACAAATATAAAAGATATTTTTTAAGTTGAATTTTCTCAAGGCATCGATTCGAATTCGTGGTCTCTTACTCTCTTACATATCTTGGTCTTCTTCCTTCTTTATCAAATCATGTAATAGGAGTCATAGTTGTATGTGCATATAACTTTAATTTTATAAGGAACTGTCGACTCGTCGTGCTAATATGCTATCACAATGATGGGGAAGTCTATCTTTCTCCGACACCTCTCTAGTTGAGTAGTTGTCTTTCTCGAATTCCTTTACTTGTCGTTTTTTCGATGTTTTTTCATCTGTCACTTTTTTACTACCTTTAAATTATCAAACAACAATTTACTGATTACTATTACAAATTAATTAATAAAAAAAACCAATAACGATACTTGCTACATTACCAGGTAACGGAAAGAGGAATTATCCTCCAAACCGAAGCCTATGCTATTCAAATAGGTATGAAGCACGCTAGAAGATTAGGTATGAGAAGAATTGTCATTGAAGGAGATAACCAAGAGATTATAAAAGCAATCAAGGAAGGGAAGAATACAAGGTGGGAAGTCCTACGTCAAGTTCAGCATATCAATCGTCTCAAAGAACACTTTGATTATGTCGAGTTCAACCACTGCTACAGAGAAGCTAACAAGGTTGATGACTACATAGCTAGAACTGGTATCATTACATATAGGAATATTATCCTTTTAACAGGGACATTTATAGCATCATCTGTTAGGAAGATCCAGGGAGTGAATTACATTTTGTGTAATTCTCCCTACTGTTGGCCTACCGTAAAAAAAAAAAAAAAAAAAGGTTAGATTATTCAATTCTTTTTTAACAAAATCAGAATCATTTTAAGCTTTCGTCCTTTTTTCTATAAAAAAACACCGAAATTATTGCAAAATTGCAATATCCTCTGTGTTTTCTGTCAACCAGTGTCTCTCTCTCCCTCTCTCCTCCCTTTACCCTATAAAATCCGAGCAAGGTTTGGTGATTTTCAGTACCATTGCAGAAAAGATAATATCCATCAAGAGAGAAAGAAATGGCATTGCCAGGAGGAATCTCAGAAGTGGATGGATCTGCCAATAGTGTCGAGGTTGAGAGCCTCGCGAAATTCGCCGTCGAAGAGCACAACAAGAAAGAGGTTTTTTTTTCGGCTCTCCATCTCAATCTCTGTAAAATTGCTCAGTTTTGCATCGCCAATCGTGTTTTGTTGAACGTCTCTGTTGAAAAATCAATTCATCTGCCGTCAATTTGAACGACTGATGCTTAATTACGAGAAATTTTGATTTTGGATGGGCGAGAATCTGATGCGATTTGTGCTTTTTTTTCTTGTGTGTTGGTTGCGCAGAATGCGTTGCTTGAATTCGTGAAGGTCGTGAACACTAAACAGCAAGTTGTTGCTGGTACCATGTACTACATCACTCTGGAGGCAACCGATGGCGGCCAGAAGAAGGTTTATGAAACCAAAGTTTGGGTGAAGCCATGGGAGAACTTCAAGCAAGTCCAGGAGTTCAAGCTCCTGGGAGATGGATCTGCCAATAGTCTCGAGGTTGAGAGCCTCGCGAAATTCGCCGTCGAAGAGCACAACAAGAAAGAGGTTTTTTTTTCGGCTCACCATCTCAATCTCTGTAAAATTGCTCAGTTTTGTATCGCCAATCGTGTTTTGTTGAACGTCTCTGTTGAAAAATCAATTCATCTGCCGTCAATTTGAACGACTGATGCTTAATTATGAGAAATTTTGATTTTGGATGGGCGAGAATCTGATGCGATTTGTGTTTCTTTTTTTTTCTGTGTGTTGGTTGTGCAGAATGCGTTACTTGAATTCGTGAAGGTCGTGAACACTAAACAGCAAGTTGTTGCAGGTACCATGTACTACATCACTCTGGAGGCCACCGATGGCGGCCAGAAGAAGGTTTATGAAACCAAAGTTTGGGTGAAGCCATGGGAGAACTTCAAGCAAGTCCAGGAGTTCAAGCTCCTGGGAGACGCTCCTCCCGCAGGCCCCACTTGCTAGGTGAATTCCTTTCTTTGGAATTCCAATTTTCAATCAAGAACCCTAATTGTTCTTAAAGTATTTCCTGAACTTGTGATTTAGCTGCACTGCACCTTTCTGTTTGCAGTAATATGTGATCTGAACGACTATTAAGAAATCATGTCAATCTGTTTTGATTGGATGCAAATATCTTACAATCTACAGTAATATTTATACAATTCGAACCTGTTTTTAAATTGCAGGTTACAGAAGATGATGGTGACCACAATACTAGTTTATTCCAATCGCCAGGGGAAAAAGAAAGGAAGAAATTGTGCATTTTGTTGCTGTTGAACCACTTATTTTAACTGTCATGTATATTATTTTTAGTTCACTCATGTAAGAATCTGGCGAAGTTCTTATAATAATTCACGAGGTCTATCTATGACCTTTCATCCAGGTTGTTCATTTATTGTGAAGTTCCATTCTTATGTTTGATGTTTGATCCTCTATATCAGCAGCAACAGATCAGGTTTTGATTCACCTAATGCGTCTGTCGAGTTTGGTTTGGGCCATATAAAGGCCAGCTTGGTTAGTGGCCACATGCTGTTTCAATTGAGATTGCACATGAAGTTCTCTTTGGTGAATTGTGTCTTTGGCTTCAATTTAGATTTGCAAGAGGCTAATAAAGGTGGCTTCTTTCTGTAAGAATCAAGTTACGGGTGTGTGATTGGGTGTATGTAGGGCTGATATACGAGCTAACGAGCTCGAGTAGTGGGTGTTCAAGCTCGGCTCGTTTACAAACGAGTCGAACTCGAGCTACTCACAAAATGTAGATCTGTGATTCAAAGTGAATGGAGTCCAAAAGGTAAAACGGCTGACAGACTCTTTAGAAGAAGAGTTTAAATAAAACCTAGGGACAGAACTGTAATTTCACCTACGAAACGAGATATACGCCCTATTTATGGTGTTAAATAAAACATAGGGGAGAACTTCAATTTCACCCATAAAATGAGCTATACGAGCTACTCGAGCCGAGCTCGAGCTCAAAATTCTGCTGAAGCTTGGCTCATATTTAATTCGACCGAGCCCGAGTCGAGCTTTTTTCGAGCCGAGCCCGAGCCGAGCTCGAGCTACTCGGCTCAAGTAACAGCCCTAGGTGTATGTCAATGGCTGATCACATGAAGTTATCTGTCGCATAAAACCGGAACTTGAAGCTCTGATCCCAGAATAACCGGAACATGAAGTTACGGGTGTGTGATTGGGTCCGAGAACAACTGTTCCCAGAAGTTTGCGTTGGGCATCATGTGGAGCTTTAACAGTTACCACTTCAACAGTTCAACTGCTATTTTGGTTCGGCTCTTCAGTCCCGAATGCGAACCACAGAACATAGCTACTTAAGACAATAAAAAATGACAAGGTCTGTCCATTTTCCGTTCCATTCAAATTGACGCTTTTAGGCATACGACACACTTACCTTGGGTTTACTGAGTGTTCTTTATGTATAGTTATACTCTGCTAATTTCTTATTCGTACCAAAAAGGGGCGGAAAGTCGACGTCTCTTCCGATTAGCCAAGGGAGCCTGCTGCGCCGTGTTACAAGATTGTTCACTCACCTGCAGGCTGAAACCCAATCTGAATGAGGTTTTGTGTTGGGTTAACAACACTTACGAGCACGGACACAGGCACAGTTGCTTAAACATTTCGGATGCAATTGTTGCTTGCTGTGTTGCTTCTCGTTTTCGCTTTAGATTGGTAATCGTTTTGGAGAGTTTGCAGAAGGGTTCAATTTTTGTTTCTGTAAAAAAGCGTTTCTGAGCGTTTGAACTCGATGAATAATACGTCGGGAGCAAAACATTTCACACATAAGAAATAAGGTTATGGCCTGATCGACCTTTAAACTTTAGGGTTAGGGGTCAAATCCGAGCTCTTCTACACTCTAATCACCTCTAGCAACAATCCTCATCACAAAAACATTTCAAATCCCCTCACCGGAGCCACCTCGTCCAGTGCCGAACCACCACTGTCACTGTCGGAGCTGCCCAGCCACCAGCAATCCATACCCTCCGGCCTTGTCTGCCGCCGTGGCTTGTATCCGCCGCTAGCCCTCGCCGAAGTATCGCTGGAAAACTTACGGGAGTTGCTGTGTCGAGTTGTAGGTTGAACGAGCTGGCAATACCCGACCCGACCCGAGAAAACCGATCCGATTGATCCGACCCGAACCCGTCCGACACCCGAATAATTGAAAAAAAAAAGTTTTGATCCGAGACCGACCGACTCGATTCGAGTTAAGCCCGAACCCGAAAGCAATCCGAACCCAATAAGAACCCGAACCCGATTATATCCGAATGGACCGACCGAAATCAACCCGAAACCCGAAATTACCCGAACCCAATTATACCCGACACCCGAAATAACCCAAACCCGATTATATCCGAAATCCACAAAAATCTTAGCATTTTCCCTAAAATACTCAAAACAACCTAAGTACCATCATGATTACTTAATAATGGATGGTAATATTATCATGCATATAGTATAATTAAATATAATTTTGTACTCCCTCCATTTAAAAAATAACTTTTTAGCATTTTTTAAGACGCCCAAACTATATAAATATCAATTTTTTGTTATTTTTATAATTTCGTAGTTATGAGTAATAAGTATGAAATTAATATTAAAAAAATAATATTTTATATGATTTTGACTTTTTTAAAAAATATTATAAAAAGTGAGAAGACTTACATTTTTTTAATGAATGTAGTATTGATTAAGAATTGATAAACATTAGCTTAATCTATATAGAAGGATAAATATCTCATAGGTAAAAAAATATTGATTTGTTTTATCCAATATGATTCTTGCGGGTTCGATTTGACTGAACTCAATTCAACCAAAACCGTTGTGACCAAAACCCAATTCACTCGAACCCGCTTAGACCGAAACCCGATTCGCCCGAACCGAATAGGACCCGAAAACCCGATTGTATCCGATAAACTAATGCCTGAATAAACCCGACCCGAACCCGATCAGACCCGAATTGTCATCACACCCGATATCAACCCGAGTCCGATATGACCCGAAACCGAATAACTCGACCCGAACCCGACCCGACTCGCCAGATTGCCACCTCCGTTGAAGAAGGATAATTACATGTAACCTCCCTGAGTTTTTAAATTGTTTAAAATGTACCATGTTTCATCTTCATAAATTTCTGAAAAAATTCCATACTTTTCAGGTTGTTTTTAACCGCTCTCAATTCCTTTATTTAGCAAAGCTGTCGATCCAGACGCTTATATAGAGGAGTTAGATCTTTATAAAAATTCAAAATCACAATTTGCGACTTTAATCCAAACAAGTGAATTTTCGATTTTTTTTTAACCGTCAGTTTGGATTTAATTAGTATAATAATAATAATAATAATAATAATAATAATAATAATAATAATAATAATAATAATAATAATAATTGGATGCATGAAAACTGATTTGACAGTATTTAACTTCAATATTATAAGTTTAAAGTATATGTTAGAAAGATCAAAATTTTGATTAATAGAAATATCGAATTTTAATACATCTAACTAGTAAAACACTCAAACTTAGTCAAAGAAATCCCTTTTTACGCTAACCTAGCTACAAGTTAGGACGTTATAGACTTATAGTTTGCATAATTTATTCATTCAATCATTCATGAATTTCTTTTTATCATCCCTAGTAAATCATTAACGTTTCGGCTATATACACCGTAAATCCCCACATCTTTAAAGACGTGTTTGCACGTCCTTAAAGACGTGCAAGGGATTTACAGCCACCCAAGCCCGGACGTGCAAGCACGTTTTTTTTTTTTTTAAAAAACGTGCTTGCACGTCCTCAGAGACGTGCTGCACGTCCTTAAGGACGTGTTGCACATCCTTAAGGACGTGCAAAAGTGCACGTGCTGCCCGTCTACTAAATCCGAAGAGAACGTGCCTCTTCGTCTTCATTCCTCTTCGTCTTCATCTTCGCCAGAGCCAGAGAGAGAAATCGAGAGAGAGAGAGAGAGAGAGAGAGAGAGAGAGAGAGAGAGATCGCCGGAGTGAGAGAGAGAGAGGCTGCCGGAGAGAGAGACCGAGAGAGAGAAACACAGAGAGATGGAGCCGGAGAGAGAGGTGGTGGTGGAGCTTGCGGTGTTGATGGAGGAGACGGCGGAGGTGGTGGAGCCGGTGGCTGAGGAGGGTGGTGGTGGGGGTAGAGCATTGGGGGAGGCGGTGGCGGTGGAGCCGGTGGCCGGGGGTGGTGGTGGGGCGGCGCCCATGGAGGTTGAGGAGGGTGGTGGTGGTGGTGGAGCAATAGAGGCGACAGGTGGTGGTGGTGGTGATGGCGGCGGAGTGGCGAAGGCGGACCTATTACCGCCGCGGAATTGGCGGACTATGGAGGTTTCTTCGGTCCCGACCCCACCGGTATGTTCTTTGATTTATTTATTTTGTTTGATTTATTTTTATAGTTTAATAATATAGTTTAGATTTTAATATAGTATTATAATATAATTTGATAGATTATAATTAGTTTTAGTATATAGTTTGACAGATACTATATAATTTGATAGATTATATAGTTTTAGTATATAGTTTGATAGATACTATATAGTTTGTATATTTTGATAGTTTTCATGGAAAAACAATAAAAACGATTAATATATATTACAAGATATTAAAACATATTAAAATACATTAAAATACATTGAAATAAATTAAAATAAAAACATTAAAATATATTAAAATATATTAAACTACATAGAAATAAATTCTAATTGAAAGACAATAAAGACATTAAAATATATTAAACTGCATAGAAATAAATTAAAATTGAAAGAAAATAAAAACATTAAAATATAATAAAATACATGGAAATAAATTTAAATTGAAAGAAAATAAAAATATTAAAATATATTAAAAGACATTAACAGATATTAAAATACATTAAAAGATATTAAAATGTATTAAAAAACATTATAACATATTAAAATACATAAAAATAGTTAACTGGATAAAATAAAAAACCTTAAAAGTAACAAGTTCTCAACATTTCATAATAACAGGCAGGGAGGCTCATGAGGGGGGATGGTATCCTCCGGCCTGTTACGTTCGCCGACCGAGCAGCGGTCAGCCAGATACCAGAGAAGACGGTACCCGACATTCCGACAACCACAGTCGATGATCTTCTTGCGTCTGCAGAGGGCTACCAGCAGTCGATGGGGACCCCCCCGGCCGACGAGCACGACAGCTTCTGGAAGGGTCTGCCAGCTTGGGATTCTTCTGGCGATGCGATGATGGGGTTGCAGCCTTCTTTAGAGACCGCTGATGTTTTGAGCAGCTGCATTACTGACGTAGTCGTTGGGCGACAGGCCGACATGGGTAGACAGCATACTCGTGTTCCACCCACCATCCCGGAGGCATCTACTTCAGCCGTTCCGGAGACTTCTACTTCAGCCGTGCCGGAGGCTTCTACTTCAGCCGTTCCAGAGGCTTCTACTTCAGCCGTTCCAGAGGCTTCTACGTCCGGCACCCACGAGGCCGAGCCTTCGACCTCCCCCACACCAGCGGCGATCTCCTTGGCCTCTGCAGATGACGTGATCCCTGACGTCGTTGGGGAGGCTGACGACGGTCAGGAGGGGCAGGCTGAGGGCCAAGGGGGCCCACGGGTAGAGCCCGAGCCCATCCCTACGCAGGCTGCCGCACCGGCTGTGCAGGTCGACCCTTTCTTGCTGCCGGGAGAGCTGCTTGTGTATTACAGGCATCACCGCGCGTATCAGGTGTGGAGAGATCCTACTGTGGAGCTGCCGCTGCTGAAGTTCCACCACCGGGCGACTCACCTGCAGCCTTTCGACCGCTACATATTTGAGGGCCCGAGAACCTGGGTGTAGGATCTGATCCCATCCGGCATCCCGCAGCCGAGGTCCCTCCACTGGGAGTGTGTCGACGAGTTTACCTGCACATCCTTCGTGGAGCATTGGCACCCGGAGACCAGCTCTTTCCACTTTCCATGGGGCGAGATGACCATCACGCTGCACGATGTTGCCTGCCTCATGGGACTTCCGATGGATGGGCTGCCTTGTACGTCACATCTGCCCGCGGGCGCGTTGATCCCCACCGTCGCGGAGTACTAACAGCTCACCCAGCAGGCCCTGAAGGCATACAGACACGCTGGCGGCCCTCCAGTGACTTGGTTGACTGGCCTGTGGCAGCAGAGACACGGCCCGCTCGTCGACCCCGCCCCCGCTGATGACTCAGAGGCAGCGGCTGATCCTGAGCAGATTAGGCTGCGCATGTATGTGGGAGGGGGGCAGCCCCAAGATGACCCTGCACAGCGGCGGTTTCTCCACATAGGGTACATGGCCATCGCTCTCGCCGCGACTCTGTTTGTGGACAAGTCGTAGAGCCGGATCCCATGGAGGATATTCGGCCTTATTTGGGACATCCCGCGTACGGCCACCCTTGCATGGGCAGCAGATGCCCTCGCATGTCTGTACAGGGGCCTAGGCGAGGCTACCCGCGTAGGTGCGAAGGGTATAAATAGCTGCACGCCGATCCTACAGGTACGAGACCGTTTAATTAGAGTTTTAGTTTATAAATATTTATATTATATGCTAACGATATTCTTTTTTGTGTCAAGGCTTGGATATGGGCGTACTTCCTTCGCTTCCGAGGTGATTTCTCCAGCGATCCGGCTAGGAAGGATGACCCTCGCTTCTACGCGAAGTTCATCGGTCCGAAGGCGCCACAGCGCATGAAGGACGACGCGAAGCTGAAGAAGGTGCGGCAGCTGCGGGACGAGGTGGGCCGTCTTACCATCGCCGGTGTATGTATTCGAGACTCTATCTATATGACTTATATTTCTTAACCGTGAATTACGCCTGATTTTTTTAATTATAGGTCGAGTGGATGCCCTTTGGGTGTGATTTGGACTTCGACGGCCAGTACCATCAGTCCACCTATCGGGGCACCATCACCTTCTACAGGGAGGAGGAGCCGTATATGCCCGATAGGTGCCTCCGCGACTCTGTTTGTAGACCTACCGTGACTCCACCCGTTCTGGATGGATTTGGCATGGACTGACATCGACGACACCCCACTGCCGTATAAGCTGTCATCTTCATACATGGCTTCCAATGATGTATGCGAGGATGAGCTGCACCCACCCTCATCAGCAAGCGTCCGAAGGAAGGGGAGGCCTCGAGGGTCGAGGAATGCCTGCAGAACCAACCCGTTGTCATACGAGGAGGTAAGGGAAAGGTTTGAGAGAGAAGAAGCACGTGCTGCTCGAAATGCTGCTCGGCATCGTCCACAAGCGACCTCCGCTCGACGTGGACGTGATGATGTGTTCGGAGGGTTCAACTGGGGTCGAAACAACGTTGATCCCTTCATGCTTGGTCATATTGAGACGATGAGGGACACTGTTGGAGATGGTCATTGTGGCTACCGTGCTTTGGCGGCTTTGACATCACCAATTGGCGAGACTGCTTTCCCGGAACTCAAAACGTTACTATGCAATCACTTGGAGGATCACACCGATCTGTACGCCGGTTGTTATACGGGAGGGTACCAATTCCAGCAGTTCGTCGACTACCAGAGATGGGCGGGAGCTGTGTATGGTGATAGGAGACGGTGGATAGAGCTACCCATTATGGGTTTAGTATTCGCAGGGGTATATTAGATTCCTCTCGTCGTCCTAGCTTGGCATCATCCGTTCACATGTCTCCTCATGACCTCGCCGACACCTGCTAACAACCCTCAGTCAGCAACCCTTGGTGTAGCCTGCATCGGAAACCAAGACCATTTTACCGCGGTACGACTTCAAACGTCTTTTTTTATTACCTATTCTTGCTTTTCATATATATATGTCAATACTCTAACTCTAATTTTCCGTTCTCATAGATCTGGTTGCGTCCTAACGCTCCTATTCCGCCGCCTCCGCCAGAATGGGTCGCACATCATCATCCGAGCGTCGAAGGATGGGATGCTCCGTTTCAAGCTCAATTTGAGAGATTTCGAGCCTTGCGTGTCGAGTCCGGCCGCCCTTTACTATTTTCCTAGATTTTATTCCACCAGTTTATTAAAATTATGAATGTAAACCTTTTTTTTCCGTTCCTTGTAACGTTATTCGCATATTATCCGAATGAAAACCTTAACAATTATTGTTTTCTATTTAATTTGACCCTCAATCCTTCAACTCCACTAGCTAAACACTTCAATTTTTTTAATTAACATTACAAAACCCTCGGAAAACCTAAACCCTATACCCTAAACACTAAAACCTAAACGCAAAACCCTAACTAGGGTTTGCACGTCCTTAACAACGTGCAAGTATTGCACGTCCTTAAGGACGTGCAAGAACTTTGTTAAGGACGTGCAAGTGTTTGCTAGTGGACGTGCACAGTCCCAGACTTGCACGTCCTTATGGACGTGCAAATCCTTAATCCGGATTTGCGGTGTATATATCAACACCCATCATTAATTTGTCGTTGATTTGAAGAACCCTCCCTATTGGATCCACGCTTTTTTTTAACTTAGGTTGCAAACATGAGTATATCAATTGAATTATCTTGCTTATTTTAACACTAGATAAAAGATCAAGGGGTTGTTAAATACACCGTTAATTTTTACTGGAACCATCGCTAATCTCCGCAACTCCTTACGGAGTTAAATTCGCATCCGGTTACAGAGTTCTGTGAACCACAACTGGAGAACATACAGGAGAAACAATGGAGGGAAGAAATGTGTTGTGTATATCTGAATGAATGTAACAGAGATGGGATTTACATGTATTTGTATATCTCCTAATACAGATGGGCTTAGCATGGGCCGAAGGCCCAACATCTTATATGAGCCCATACACAACATATATGCTAGACGATAGACAAATACAATCACACATATATGCTTCCATCGTTCACACCCCCCGTCAAGCTGGAGCGTGGTCATACACTCCTAGCTTGTGCAAATTCTCTTTGTGTAGGAAGAATATATTCCTCACCACGCTTAGTGCGCGTAAATTCTATTGCTTGGTGTGTATAAGCTTGTTTAATCTTTTTAACCCAAGCGTCTTCTCCATTGATGTTGAAGACCATCGTGTCTAGGTGCTGAGTTACTGGAACATGGAGTCTTTGGAGATTATTTCCAATTAACATATCATGTGAGGGTTGATTAGTAGCTCAGAGTGTAGGAATTACACATTGGACTCCTCCTATCATGATAGGTACATCAGAAGCTAATTCTGAATGAACCATGATACTATCATCAACTATTCTAACTTGGATTGGTCTACGAGACTTCTGCTAAATAAAATCAGGAAATAATGCCTTCTTTCCAAAGCATACTGAACATCCAGTATCTACAAAGGCACATAACTCATATTTATTGAACCCTTCTAAGCAAATACTTATTGGAATATAGATGCTATTAGGGTTGGTAATTCTATAATTTTTCTTTAGTGATTCTCTACCGATATGTTCAAGACTTTCTTCTACTCTCATATTATCTCCATAGAGATGTCTAAGATCTATTACTTCCATTCTCATTCCTATTTCATCTTCAAATAAAGAAACTGTGACAGATTCTTTTAAATCTTTAGCCCCTGGGTCATTTTCATATATAGGTTCACTAATGGTTTTAGTGGAATATCCTATTATCTTTCCTTTTTGTTCGGAACTAGATGATCCTTCTTGATTTTCTCTAACCTTGTGTGAACTATTGGAGGAATTGTTGTTACTGATTCCTTAAAAGGATAAGAACCTAGATTTACACTATGTCTCGCTGGTTCCTTTATAATTTTATTTTCTAACCTCTTGTTTAATGCTTCTATCATGCTCGCTATGTCTTCATCTACCACAAATGATTTGTCTTTTCTACTGGTGGTAGTTCCCTCGAATTCTGTTATGTAATTATCAACATATTTCATGTTACAGATTTCAAGATTGTTTAAGGTTATTTGCCATTTTAAAGCTTCCTTATCTTCATCTTCTTTTTCTCCAATGAATTCGTCTTCTATTAATTCACATATTAATGTGAACATCGTCACTGGGCTTGCCAAATTCCTAAGTTCTTGTTTTGGTTCATCACCAATAGCTCCGTACTAGTCAGTAATACATCCATAGAAACTATGTTCTATGTAATTAAGGAATTGAGAAGAGTTCCATCCTACATTCATGTTTAATACACTCATCATACTTTTCTTCCAGAACTCTACGATCTCACGTCTATTCCTGACACCATCTAGGTTTAATTTATAACTTGTTTCACTTATGGGTTCTAGATTAATTTCTCTTTGATTTGGTCTATGGTTTGGCATAATGCTTACTCCAAATCATTCTTTCTTTTCTAGAAACTCTCTAGGCTTTAACCTAGGTCTGTAAGTACTAGTTGAACCATGTTCATATCGTCTGTATTGTCTTCTAGCTTCATTTTGTTCCACTAGTTCACTCTCCTTCAGCCTTCTTTGTCTTAATATCTCATTTAACCTTTGTTGGACTTTAGATATGGGCATGTTTTCCATGTCTTTTAGATTAATTAATCCCATCTGCTGATACAGAGCTTCTTCGTCTGAGTTCTTTTCAGACTCGTCGTCGCTCATGACTTCTTGGTTCATAAAGTTGGTTTCAATGGTTTTTTGTTTCTGTAATTTCATCTTCCATTCTGGATCATCCAGCTTAGTGGTGAATCTCCTTGTTTGTCGAAGTGGATGGTGATTCATTTTTAAGATTTTCGTCTTTGGTCTTCTTCTTCTATAATCGCTTTTTTCGTTATATTGTCTAATTTAGTGGAAAACTTCTTTTTGGATTTTTTTAAATGGATAACTATATTTAAAAGGATCTCCTTTCTGAGTTTCACCACATGATGTTAAGCTTATCTGATGGCTAATTTCGTTAATGGCTTTTAGATTTGTTGAGTGATGTACTTCGCCTGTTTCTTTTACAGTCTTAAATATTTTACTGCTAATTTCAATATATAATTATATTGTTCTAATTTTTTAACTTCGAGTTTTAGATCTATAAGTTGGTCTGAAATAGCATTTAAAATTGCTCCAAAATGCTTATCGTTTATATCTAAATGTAAAGTATGAGGATAAGTCTTATGGTGGCAATTAGTAGACACCTCCAGATTGTCTTATAGATAAATACATATTATTTTTAATGAACTTGACTCTGATACCAATTTTCAGGATCACACAGAAATAAGAAAATACTAAATATTATTAAAGCGGAAATAAGAAAGATAATAACACAAACTAAGGATATAATTTAAACTTAATAAAAAGTAGGGTTTATTTTTATAACCTTTTGGTTTTTATGGGACAAAGGTTACAATTATACAAAAGTGAATAGTAGATTTTGGCTATACATATAAAATACTTTGAAGATTTGGCTATTGTCCTAATATTTTTGGTTTTTTTTTGGCTAAAGTCCAAGTTTGTTCTGGTTAAAGAAACCCTAATTTTCATATATCCATCCCCAATCCTTGAAAATTAATTATCTCTGTTAATTCTTCTTTAGGCTCCTTACCTGCCCTTTGCGCGCAGTTTCCTTTCACCTTAATTCGGAATCGATTAATTAATTAGCTGCAGGGAATTGTGGATGATCGGTTTGACTGTGTGATTGATTAAACCATATGCCGCTGTTTGAGTTTGTTTCACTTTAATTAGTATATATTGTTTTCTTCACACCAGATCGTCTGGTATGAAGGAGCAATTTACAATTATAAAATGTTGAGTGAAAGTATCTACTCGATCTGTGATTCTTAAACAAATTTATTTATTTGCATAACTAATACTAGTACAATTTCTGCGTGATCATGTAGCATTATTTTTATAAATAAAATCATAATAATATAATATATTACTATAAAATAAAATACGGAGTATGTTTAATTCAACGTTTTGATTTAAAAATTAAAAGTGTCTCTTTTAAATTTTAAAAGTTAGTTATAGATGAACAGAAAATAAAAAAAAACTATTTTTATTTGATTGGTTAACCCTATAATTATGGTGGTGATGACACCTCATAAAAAATGTGTCTCGTTTAATAGTTAGTTATAGATTATAGATTTATATAAATAAAATCATAATAATATAAAAAATTATTGTCAAATAAAATGAAATATATATGTTTGTTTCAATGTTTTGATTTGAACTAATTTATTAGAAAATGTATAATGCACTAAGAAATAAATTATATTCTAATTTAATGTTTTAAATTGAACCAATTGATTAAAAAATAAAAAATAAAAATTTGATTGATTGAAAACTCTATAATTATGGTGGTGATGACAACTCATCAAAAATGTTTCTCTTTTCATAGTTAGACTAGCACAGTACCCGTGCGTGACGCACGGGATTTGTAAAATATATAATTATGTTGTTCTAAAAGTTATTATCATAATTTATCTACATTATGAATAATAATAATATTAATATGATAATATGAAAATGATATAGAAAAATAATATTAAATTCAAACATCAAAATGATAAATATACTAAACTGGTCTTGCTCACTCGATTCACATCTTCGATCAATAATTAAAATTGTGCTATATAGATCACGATAACTTCATTAATCCACAATGTTGGAGAATTCATAGCGTCGTTGCACAGTTTTGGTTTTAGCGGTATTGTCGGGTTTAAGAAACCTGTAAAATAAATATAGTTCATATTAAGATGGTATATTAAGTAATAATAGATACAACAAATAAGTCAAATAAGGCGCACATTACCTTCTTTGATATGCATTGGTGTTGGAAAAAAATCGGATTTATATACAACTTTGTCACATCGGCTAAATTAAAGTTGACAATATTCTCTCATCTACACACAACAAAAGTTAAACATATAAAAGTAAAGAATGCATGTTCACGAGTTAAAATAAAAGAAATTATAATTATTGGTAATATTGAGAAATAGGGCCATTAGAAATTATAATTATTGGTAATATTGAGAAATAAGGTCAATAAATATAGTTAAATAAGAAATATGATTTGAAACATATGTCCAACATCTTTTACAATAAGAAATTGAAATATATCAATGGTGTATCTATTCAGCTCCATATTGATGGGTATATATATAGTTGTTTAAATAATTTCGAACCAACATGTCACTTCAATATACGATTCTTGTGAAAGAATTCAATATTAAAGGTGGGAAAACAAATAACTAATAACAAAATATACAAATCAATGCATATAAAAATGAACTTGCCTATCATTCTTCATGATAAGATCAACTCTACCAAGTGTGAGTAGAGATATATGATGAACTTCTTTTATATGTAAATGGATAAATATTGGATTTTAACAAATTACTGTATAATAATTCAGCAATAAAAATGCCACCAAAATTTTGAGATAGCAGAAGTCCTACCAAATACAGGTAAAATGAGATTGTAATTTTTTTTGTTTATAATTAGATAAACATTGTACTTTAACAATGTTGGATCCCCGTTTCTTGAGCACTTTGTTTTCGAAGCGTGCCTTCATCTCGAACACGTCAAACTTCCTCCAATTCAACTTGGGTAATGATCTTCTAAATAACAAAGATATTAAGTTTTAACACAAAATAGATGAGAAAAAATAAATAAAATATACAATAGAAAGTAATTAATTGGTTAATTTAATTAAAAAAATTTAAATATCTTTAAGTCAAACGGGTAAAAAAAATTGGGAGAAATTAATATTCTACTAAATTTGTTAAATTATCATTAAATTTATTTTAATTAATAATTGATTAAATTCTGGTAGTTATATAGGTGGAGCCACACTTAATAAAAAAACTGCCATGTAAGCCTTAATTTAAGGTGAGGCTGCCACGTGTATCTTTCACATCTGTTTTAGTATTATATTAGATATTAGATATTAGATATAGATAGAAGGTTACCCAAATTGAAATGGTTAGAAATTGTAAACAGTTTCAAATTTTAAAACTTTTTTGGCAAATTTCACATGTTGAAATTGAAAATAATTCTAAATCTATTACTCCGATCCCCTATTTCGTTTTTAATTTTGTTCTCTAAATATACTTGACATGTTTTTTTATTTGGGTTAATAGGTAGGCACTTAGGCCATTACATTATGGGGAGGGGTATTCGAACTCATGTCATCCTTACCAGCTAAGCCACCAAGATCTGACTAACAAGTCATTATTGGTGGTGTATACTTGTATAATTTTTACTTCTACACGGGTGTATGCAAGGGCAGATCAAGAAAAAAAATCGAGGGGAGGCTCAACTTTGGTGTCGGAATTTTTTTTAATGTGTGTGTGTGAACTCATGTCATCCTTACCAGCTAAGCCACCAAGATCTGACTAACAAGTCATTATTGGTGGTGTATACTTGTATAATTTTTACTTCTACATGGGTGTATGCAAGGGCAGATCAAGAAAAAAATCGAGGGGAGGCTCAACTTTGTTGTCGGAATTTTTTTTAATATATGTGTGTGTGCGCGCGAAATACAATTTTGTAAAGAATATAGTATAAAACACATTAAACGTGTGATTTAAATAAATATTTTAAGTTTAAAAAGCTAGGGGGGAATTCAATAAAAATAAAGGCTATAAGGATTTGAATTCAAGATCTCATTTTTCAAATTTCCACCCCATAACAACTAAGCATTTTTTAATTTATTACTCTTTTAAACTTTTTTTAACCAGTAAATTATCAAAAATTATTTTTAAAAAAGTACATCAGTATTATTTTTATTTTTTTAATATTTTCGTGCCAGAAGCGGGTGAATTAGCCATCATTCCTCCTATGAGTGGAGGCTAAACAGTTGGGGATACTCTTTGGTGTTGTACAATATCAATTCATTAAGCTAATGAGCCCGATTCCACTCAAATCTTTACCTTATTTATAAAAAATAAAAATAAAAAGTAGCTTGATGAGCTTTGCAATAAAATTGTGTAGTTATCTTTTGATGCGGTACAGTACTTGGGGAGAGCTCATTCCAATGTAATAAATCGGGGAAGTGGTGCTTTTCCTGTGTGCAGGAATGACCTCTCTTAAGTCTCAAGGATCCCATTTCATGACGATAAACCAGGTGAGGTTTACTTGCTTTTATTTGCTCTCCTTCAAACTCAGCATTGTAAGTTTAAGTGAAAGCATTGTCATGGACAGATGATGAAGGAGCAGGAGAACCCTGAAGTGGCTCTTGTTGGTCGACGGACTGGTAAATGGCAATGACTACTCCCACCCACCCGAATCTCATGCCACCACCTCCGCTGCCCGCCTCCTCCTCACCCCCGAAAAATACTTACTAAGATTCATCCACTTGAACACATATTTCTGTTGACGGGATTAATACATAAAATATGCGCGTAAAATTACATAAGAGCGCGAAGATGGATCTTATCGTGAGTTTCGGAACACATGAATATATCTGAGATGATAAAAGCTGTACAAAATCCTACAAGGGTGTAAATGAAAGGATTTTCCTAACTTGAAAATGAGCAAAAAGAGGCTCTTTCTCGATTCAAGATGGATAACTTATCCTCTAACTAACCAAAGCATCTGTTTTGAGACAAATGAGCAATTAGGCATTGGTATACCGCATCCTCTCCTACAACATCATAATAATATTCATCAAGAAAAATAAGGGACTCACTACCAATGTCGTCATCACTTGCGCTTAGACTTGGAAGCAGCCCATTTGAAGAAATCACATTTTGTTTCAGGGTTTGACGAGGGTCCCTGCATCGTGTGAGGACTTCCCATTAGAAAAGGACCTTCAAAACTCGTGTCAGCAATGAATGACACTTTAGGTTATCTGAAGATGATATGAAGGAACACAAAATACAAGTGTGCTAATAAAGTTTAGTAGTTGAAGACTCTGCTCTGGTTTGTAAGGTTGGGCACCAGGGGAGAAATGGGAGTTCTCATAGGGGCATCTTCAGAAATAGGAAGAGTTTCTTTTGTTCATCCAATTCTTCATGTGCAGCTATACGAATAGGCTGCATCAGATCTTGCAGTTGACAGGTTGTCTAAGGTCAAATTTATGCTTATTTCCCATCTGAAACCCCCTTGATTTTGGATTTTTTTTTTTAGCTTTGGTTATTTCAGATTATTTCCTGTGGATGTGCATCAATATGTGCACACTGAAGTGTCCGAATTTTGGTCAAATTTAAGTTCATGTAGACTTCAGACTGGGTAGATCTTGGGTTGGATACCTTTTTAGCCAGGGTGGATCAAATCATATAACAAGTTTCAATAAACCCTCCCTCCTCTTCAAGGGTGGCCAAATGAACAAACTACGAACGACTTGATCCCTCTTGAAGAGGGTACGTAAGCAGTCCAGCCGGTCAAGAATGCTGGATACAGTCCCAAAAAAAAAACTAATTTTACCTTTTCAATGGGAATATGTGTGTACTTCTCATGACCGGTCGATGTTGGATCAAATTTACATTGGTTATCGTGTGAAATTGTCTAACTACGCCTATTCAGGTTTGAACTCATATATGAGCTTCATGTTGCCCCAATCCTTTTAGGATGATTGTCTCCATAAACATTCATTCTGATTGAAAAAAAAATGAAATGGAGGCTAAATCAAATGAGGTCAAAAGATCATGGTGTCTCTGAAGCCCTTTTGGAATGATCGTCTCCATAAACTTTCATTCTGCTTGAAAAAAGAAGCTAAAATGAAATCATAACCTAAGGCCCAATCAAATGAGGTCAAATGATCGAGGGCGAACTTTGAATCTGTTCGACAAGCTCCTCACAAATTCAAAGCTCGGGGGCATCTGTTTGGGTGTAAAAATTTGTCTTTCGTTAAAAACTCACCATATACACTCAGGGGATTATTTTCGTGAAAACGTTGTGATAGTTCTCATATCAAACACGAGTACAAATTGGTTGACAATAAATACAAGTAAATAAAACGGACGTGAAAAGCATTACGTATCAAATACAATATGCTAAGCGCACTATAAATTTGTAAACTAAATCATATACAGTAAATCAAACATATACAATGTGAAGTAACCAAGTGAAGCTGGCCAAATTACGGAGCAAGTTGCTTTGGCGGCAAGCTCTTTGTAATCAAGCACTAGTTCTTGCTGTTCGAGTTCATGTTGCAAGGAAAAAAAATAAGTTAAGAGGGATGTTCAAGTTGGAGGCCTAACCCAAAGTAGTTTGCAAAAGCAAAGCCAAAAAAAAAGAATGAATGGCAATGTTGCTGCTGTAGAATAAATTAACCCAAAATATGGCTTTTTAGAAAGGGGAAAGAATCATTCAAGAGTCAAGACAAGTCAAGTCTCTCAACTGAGGTTCTACAAGAAAGTTCCTCCACACAGGAATATATGATTTCCAAATCAAAGAAAAAGAGGAGATATTGATTTTACATGAAAAAAGAAATGGATCATATTTGGAATACCAGGGTGGTAGACTACCACCCCTGTCATGTCATCAAATTTTTTTTAAAAAAATAATGAGTCATCATTAGAAAAAAAAAGTAATTAATAATACATTACCCATGGTAATTACTACCCCAACTTTATCTTTAAACTCTTAATTAATTAACTTCTCATCCCTCAACTGCTTTAAACCCTTTTCCTATTTTTACTCTCTTGAGTAACGTGATTTTGAAAATTCAATCAACCCTCTTCATATCCACCAAGAAGAATTTTTTTTTTGAGGTTGCATTGTAAAAATTGAGCAAATGGAAAAACTCAGTTTGCATTGTAAAAATAAGTTTGCATTTTTTGGGGGTTTGATATGTTTTGGATTTCTTAATGTTTACATGGCTTCAATTGCATTTTTCTTGCCTGAATCATGCTTACATATGGCTGAATCATTCTTAAATTGAAACCATTTCATAGCAAATAAGACCAACAACTCAAATTGAACAAATTCTTTTTAAAAATTGAATTAGTGAGATTGAAACCAAATTATAAAGATTGAGTTACATATATTCATAGGAGAATGAGAGAGATGAGAAAGGTAGTGTTTCATTCACATTTTGGATAAACTCTTGAAGAGGTAGTGTTTCATATAATGTTATTCCTGCGTCATTGTACATGAGCAGATGCGGATGCTAATTATTAGCACTTGATGTGCTGCTGGTGCTGTCATGGTGTTTGAATCAAGGCCTGTTGGGTATTCCATGGAGGAGCCCTTCTTTTGTTTTCTTTTTGGAAACATTAACAGTAGACATCTCAAATCACGAAAACCACTAGCTTGGTTCTCTTAACATTTCACATGATCATATTTAGACATCTCAAATGACAAGTGAATGGAATAATTTATTACCGGAGTAGTTCCTATTTCTATATAAAAAACTTGGTTCTAGTAATAGCTTTTTTTAATTTTTAGTTTGCACACATTTGCATTCATCATTTATGATGACATCAAATAATAGCAGTGGTTGTCTTGCACTCTTGCTCTGGATCAACTCAGGCTCAATTAGCCTGCAAACAAGAAACTTTAGGCCCATTCGATCTTTGCCCCAAATCTTATCACAAAGTAATCATTTCTTATGATCGACATTGTCACCGTTAAAAAAAATTACAAATGATGCAGTGAGGGTGATTGGAAACCACTCTCATGTGATGTGTATTCCTTATGCAGTGTTCCATGGTAGAACATTGCTCGTATCAGATTTGTCTTGGAAAGCCTTCTTTACAACCACCATCTAGGAAGCACGGAAACGGCATTTTTTAATTTCTTGAGGTGTCCGACACGGGGAACGGGAAAGTGGCTCGGGAGCGGCGGGGAAACGACATTTTTTTATTCTTCTAGTCTTCTTCGTCAATCCTCACTCCTCAAATATCCTCAGTTGTCCTATTTTTTTTGTTTGATTTCATTTTAATTTTCAAATTGATATGGCATCTAGTTCACATCCTAGTACTGGAAGTGGAAGTCTTTCTTCTATGCCTCAACATGATGAAGAAGGTCGTCCACTGTGGGCTTATGTTGAGAAAAATTGGAAAAGTGAAGGAGGGGGGTAATGGGATTATTAACTGTTGCTTTCCTCGTCTTTATTTGATTGAATTGTGGCATTGTTGAAGGGTTGAACAATTAATTTTCTATTTTTAAATGTTTGTGAGAGTTGAGTTAAATTCTATTTCCGAGTCGTTATCTTTTTATATGTTAGTTGGAGTTGGACATCATATATATATAACTCTTATAAAGATATATGTATTAGTCTTTGTGTAAGCTTTAAAATAACATATAATTCATATTGTCGATCGTTTCCTGATTTTTAGAATTGCCGCTTACCCGTGTCCCCGTTTTTCGTTTCCGTTTCCCGTGTCCGTGCAGCCTAGACCACCATGGCCCTCCTCCAAGAATATCTGTAAAAATTAAGAAATCAGGCCACCGATTGCCCGAATCAGAGGGATGTAAATCGCTTGCTCCCTTCTCCCTTGTCTTCCGATTGCCTGAATCGAAGCCTCGAGTCCCCTCTCGCGCACACGACCTCCGAGCTGCAGCCCTGGTTCTTCTCCCTTTCCGTCGGTCTGTCAAGAAAAAAACAAAAAAAAAGAGAGAGAAAGCCCGATCAATTGGTTGAATAGCTTACTAAAAAAATAAATAAAGGGAAAAGTAGGCTTAAGCTGTTGAGACTCAAACCCAAACAAATGGGTTGTGGTGGGCTGATCGATTATGGGTCATAATTAAAATTGAACTGGATTTCACTCAATCAGCAAAAGCTTCGTGTTTGGTATGTAAGAAAGCATACAAAGGCATTTGAGTATATACCTAAAGGCACATGAGTAGGCTTGTCAATCGGGTCATTCAGGTCGGGTTCGGATCGGGTCAATTCGGATTCCGGATAATACGAGTTTGTTAGGATAGTGAGCTAGACTTGTGAAGTAGCAAACATGTAGAAAGCTATATGAAGGGATACCAAACTGTAAAGAACTCATTCATACATTTCATAACAGATTCACATGGTTACTCTCTCTCTCGGTTGTTAGGCCTAATCACACCAGTGTCCTAACAAGTGGTATCAGAGTGCTTGTGATCTTCGGCAACATTCAACAATGGCGGAAGCAACTCGCCTCAAGATGACAGAGAAGATGGACATCCAGCTACAACAGCTACAGACGTTCACTGCAAGCTCCCATGAACGACTAATGGAGGCCATCCAGAAGCAAGATGATCAGCATCGCATCCTCCAAGATCAGCAACAAACGGTGGTCGAATTGAAACGATCATCGGAAGAATTCCAGGCAAAGACAGAACAATTTCAGTCAAGAATGGAGCAGAGTGTAGCCCAGATTGGAGAATGGATTCGCCTTCAAAACCAGAGATCGGTGTCCCAATCTGGATTTGTGTCGTCATCAACAGATCACCAAGAAAAGACACCTCCGATGCCCAATCGAGAAATTCCGGAAGAAACAAACGCTTATCGTCCACCGCCGATGAGAAACGACGGTGCATTCAATGCTCAAAACCGCTTTCCGAAGGTGGATTTCCCAACCTTCGATGGGAAGAAGCCGCGCAGCTGGGTACGCAAGTGCGAAAAGTACTTCGTCCTCTTCGCAATCCAAGAACACCAGAAGGTGGAATTGGCGGCCATGTATATGCACGATCGGGCCGATACTTGGATCCAGGGATATATGATGCAGAAGAAGGGGGTGCGATGGAAGGAGATGAGCGAAGCTCTTTGCTGCAGATTTGGAGAAAAGCAAGGCGTCGAAATTGTTGAAGAATTCAACAAATTGAATCAAATTGGGGATCTGGAAGACTACAACGAAAGATTTGAAGAGCTTCGGGCATGTATGCTGTCTTACAACCCTCACCTCCCGGAATGTTACTTCGTGACAAGCTATATCAGTGGATTGAAAGCGGAATTGAAGCCCTTGGTTAAGCTTGGGCGACCGAAAGATCTGGCTGAAACCCTAGAGCTCGCAAGATTGCACAGCGATGCCGTCCAAGCGCTCGTTAAAGTCAGCAAACCCCCATGGAAACCAGGTCTTGTGAGCGACAGACACCAGGAAGGAACCAAGAACCCAAGGGAAACCAGAAGAGCAGCGGGCCTATGCTTTAGATGTGGTGACCGGTACTTTGTCGGCCACAAATGTAAGAATTCTTCAGTGAAGTATGTGACGACTCAGGATGTGGAATCCGGAGAGGAAGAGGATGTCAACGAGTTTGTAGCAGACGACACTGGGGTTGAAGAAGAGGATCAAGAAGGGTTTGTGCGAGCCCTTACTGGAAATGGATCGGACACATCAATTATGGTCAAAGGGTTTGTGGGAGATAGGATGATCAGTGTGTTGATAGACAGTGGCTCTACACACAGCTTTGTGGATCCCTCGATTGCAAAAGAAGCCGGGTTTAAGCTACTGCCAGCCAACCTGATGATTGTAGAAGGTCTCAACAAGGGCAAGCTGTTTTGCCGCCAGGAATGCAAGAACTTCCAGTGGAAAATGCAAGGGGGGGATTACAGATTTGATATCCGAGCTCTGAAGATCGGTGACTTTGAGCTGCTATTAGGTGTGAATTGGATGAAGAAGTACAACCCTGTCCAATTTGATTACAATAAAATGACCATTGCCTTCTCTAAGGATGGCAAGAAAGTAGAGCTGCAAGGTGCAAGTGAGGATAGGAAAGAAGCTGTCATCAGGCATCTGACTGGGAAAGAACTGCAGTTGTTGATCAGAAAAGGTGAGCACGAATCCATCACACAAGTGGCCCATGTGTTCCAAGTGAATGCCATGGTGGATGAGAAACCACCAGCTGTGCAGAAGCTCCTAGATAAGTTCCCAATGGTATTTGCAGAACCTACACAGCTCCCTCCAGAAAGGGGTTGTGAGCATGGGATTCCTCTGAAATCTGGCACTCAAGCCATTTGCTCAAAGCCTTATAGATACCCCCATGGACAGAAGGACGAAATTGAGCGCCAGGTAAGAGAAATGCTGGCCAGTGGATTGATTAGGCACAGCCAAAGCCCTTTTGCATCTCCAACCTTGCTAGTGAAAAAGAAGGATGGATCTTGGCGCTTTTGTGTAGACTATAGGAAGCTCAACGAGGCAACAGTGAAGGATAAGTTTCCTATACCCAACATAGAGGAATTGTTGGATGAATTACATGGAGCAACCATATTTTCCAAGTTGGATTTAAGGGCTGGGTACCACCAGGTGAGAGTTTTGGAGTCAGACATTCACAAAACAGCTTTCAGGACACACAATGGCCACTACGAGTTTAATGTAATGCCATTTGGACTGACAAACGCACCAGCAACCTTCCAATCATTGATGAATGTGGTCTTCTCTGAGCTCCTACGCAAGTATGTCTTAGTGTTCTTCGATGATATACTGATTTACAACACAACCATTGAGCAGCATTTGAAACATTTAGAAGCTGTACTATTGATCATGAAGAAGCATCAACTGTTTGCTAAATTGTCAAAGTGCAATTTTGCTGTGTCTAAAATTGAGTACCTAGGCCATTTGATCTCAAAAGAAGGGGTAGCAGCTGATCCTGCAAAGATTGAGGCAGTTATGAAATGGACAGTTCCTAGAAATGAGAAAGAGTTGAGAAGCTTTTTAGGCCTTGCAGGGTATTATAGGCGATTTATTCGAAACTTTGGAGTTATTTGCAGACCTTTGACTGAGCTTTTGAAAAAAGAAAAGTTTGTTTAGGGTCAGGACAGTGAAGTTGCCTTCCAAGCTGTAAGGAAGTTGCTAGCAACCCCACCAGTACTTGCTCTCCCAGACTTTACCTTGCAGTTCAGGATAGAGGCTGATGCATGTGATGATGGCATTGGGGCTGTCCTTATGCAACAAGGACGACCCCTAGCATACATAAGTAAAGCACTTCATGGTCAACACCTCCTTCTCTCCACTTATGAGAAGGAGCTACTGGCAATCTTGTATGCTGTGGATAAGTGGCGCCACTACCTAGAGCCTGCTCAGTTTGTGATTGTAACTGACCACCAGAGCCTGAGATATCTCTTAGACCAGCAAATGACAACCCACCTCCAGAAAAAGGCCATCAGAAAGCTCTTAGGCCTGTCCTACTCAATTGAATACAGAATGGGGAGGTGTAATGCTGCTGCAGATGCATTATCTAGAAGAGGATTACCTGAATTGGAGGTGACAGAGGGCTCATGTAAAGCTCTAGTAGAGGTTACACCAAGATGGATTAGAGAAGTAATAGAGAGTTATGTCAATGATGCTGAGATTGCCAGGATCAAAACTGAGGCTGCAGTTGACCCCCAGTCCAAGTTCAAGTGGCAAGGTGACATTCTGCGATACAAAGGAAGGGTAGTACTTGGGGACAAACATGAACTGAAGCTCAAGATCATCAAGGCCTTCCATTCAGAGGCTATGGGAGGGCACTCAGGAATACGAGCAACACACCAGAGGATCAAGTCCTTGTTCTATTGACCTAAGATGAAGCAGTTCATTGAAAAATTCATCCAAGAGTGTGATGTTTGCCAGCGCCATAAACACGAGACTGTGGCATACCCAGGGCTGCTGCAACCCTTACCAATCCCAGAGGCACCTTGGATGTCAATTGGCATGGACTTTGTGGAAGGGCTACCCAAGTCAAATGGATTTGATGTGATACTAGTGGTAGTTGATAGGCTTACTAAGTACTGTCATTTTCTGCTGTTGAGTCACCCGTTCACAGCAAGTCAGGTTGCTAAGCTATTTCTCGACAACATCTACAAATTACATGGGCTACCTAGAGATATAGTGTCTGATCGGGATAAGATCTTCACAAGTCACATGTGGAAAGAATTATTCACTGCACTGGGCACCACATTGAAGATGTCAACAGCTTACCATCCACAAACGGATGGACAAACAGAGCGCGTGAACCAGTGCCTGGAGACTTACCTGAGGTGTATGTGCTCAGCAATGCCGAAGAACTGGTCTAAATGGCTCTCCCTTGCAGAATGGTGGTACAATACCACATACCACACAGCCTTAAAGGCGTCTCCCTTCCAAGCTCTATATGGGTACAATCTACCTCAACTGGGCGCCCATTCAACTGATGTCACCACAGCTTCAGTTGAGCAATGGCTTCAGGAACGAGAAGCTGCCTTGAGTTCACTCAAATTAGGCTTGTGTGCTGCTCAAGAGCGCATGAAATTTTTTGCAGATCATAAACGATCAGAGAGAGTCCTCATGATTGGAGATATGGTCTATCTAAAGTTGCAGCCATACAGACAGACGTCTATTGCTCTACGCAAATGCCTTAAGCTCAGCGCCAAATTTTATGGACCCTTCGAAGTCATCTCCAAAATTGGGGAGACAGCATACCGCTTAGCACTTCCACCGACTTCAAGGCTGCACCCAGTGTTCCACATTTCACAGTTGAAGAAGAGGGTTGGTCCTGCAGTGAGTGTATGCCCTGAGCTCCCAGCAACAGACCCGGATGGGGTGGTGATCACAGCACCTGAGGCAGTGTTGGATTCCAGAGTTTCCCACCTAGCTAACGGTGACCCAGTGGTTGAATGGTTGGTCAAGTGGATCAACTTACCAAGTGAGGAAGCAACTTGGGAACCGGCAGGCCACATTCTCCACCAATTCCCAGATTTTTCTTCTTCTTAAGAACCTTGAGGACAAGGTTTCTCTTAGGAGGGGAGTGGTGTTAGGATAGTGAGCTAGACTTGTGAAGTAGCAAACATGTAGAAAGCTATATGAAGGGATACCAAACTGTAAAGAACTCATTCATACATTTCATAACAGATTCACATGGTTACTCTCTCTCTCGGTTGTTAGGCCTAATCACACCAGTGTCCTAACAGAGTTTCGGGTTTATCCGAGTTGAGTCAAACCCGGGTTTGACCCGGGTTTCGAGTCGATCAATTTTAACTTTTTGTAAGGAAAAATATGCGATAATCTTTACAAAATAAAAAAAAAAAGTTAAAATTGATTAGTAAATGCTAAAACTCAAGTTGCGGCCATTCCTTACATATTCGTGCTTCCTGTAAAATTCAAATTATAACCTATAAGAAACAACACATTCATTACTTAGAAAGCATGAACTAGATGTGGTGTGAGATACAAATTAAAATGAAGGTTGTAAGTGTCTCCTTTTGTCTTGATTATCGTGGTAGTTATGATCTTGATTATCATACAATATTAAAATTTGATTTATATTAGATCACATTCATGAGGTAAATAAATATATTAAAGTCCAGAAAACAGTAGCAATGTCATACAATTTGAGTGTCTCCTTTTGTCATCAACCCTAGAACTTCATGCGTAGTTGTATTTATCTTTTGTGAAACAGCAGCCACCTTAGTACCAACCTGATAGCATGCATTTAGGTAGGCATAATAGTTTGCATTTAGCTTAGTTAAGATGAATTTCATTGATGGATTAAGCACGATTTGCGTATTAGTTCTCTATGTTGTCGGAGTCGGAATCTACACGCTTTTATTGATTATTTCAGGTAATGGTAGATCCGAGGAGGAGACATGATTTGATAACGCATTGGATGAGAATTTCTAGTTGATCGAAGAAGCTTACATGAAGATCTCAAGAGGTCCTGAGAAGAAGAAGCGAGCCTAAACGAAGAACAAGTCTGCAGAAGTTGTCGCCAGACATGCTGAACTTGTTTTGCACTTTCTGGAGGCCTCGGTTGTCCGATTGACTATTATGACCATGCGTTGGAAAGCTCTTTCAGAGAGCTACAACTTTCCTGTTGACAAGAAGAGCAAATTCGAGACGGATTTTCCGGGGAAGGCCCCTGGCTGCGGCCGCAGCACACTTGCGGCGCCCGCGGCCAATCAATTTGAAGGATACGAAGAAATAGTATGCTGCGGCCGCAGCATTGGTCATCAGCGCGGATGCGCATCGTTTTGAATATTAAAAAACCCTAGATCTATTACTTTATTTTATGGCCGACGTTGGATGTTTTAAAAGGCCAAGTTTTATGTTATTTTCAGAACTTCTATTCTATTCTTTCTTCCATTAGACACTTTAGAGATTTTTGAGCAATGTCTTCCATGAGGAACTAAACTCATCTATTCTGCCTGCAATTTGAAGCTTTATTCGGATTGATTGTGAGTTTCTAATTCTCGCTCCTTGTTTCCTATTTGTGAATGTTTCAACTTCTTTGTGCTTGATTGATTATTGATTTGTTCTTTCTTGTCTGGCCAACTTGTTAGATCAATTCAATCGCTAAGGTTTTGTAGATTCCTGATTGTGAACCTTAACCTAAGTGGAAAACTTATTCCTTTAGGGCTGATTGAACTAATTGAATGAGTAGGAAGTTGAATGTGTTGTTAAATCCTTTTTTAGGGACTGCAAATACCTTGGCTAATCTCTGAACTTAAAGCTATCAATTGGGTTAAATCCTTCTTTAGAGACTGTTCGATTGATAAGGGTTTCTAGGACTGATTGGACTAGTAACTATATTAGGTCGGGACAAGGGCATTCATAGGAAACTGAATAGGACAAGAAGAAGTTACAAGGATCGCTTCAATCCAATAAAGTAGAAAATTGTAGGTAGAATTGCTTCTCCTAAATTGTCTAAAACAAATTCCTTTACTTTGTTTTCTTTACTTCGCTTTGATAAAAGGCGAAACTTTCACATAAAAACCCCCAAACTGGTTACTTTGATTGACACCTGAATACACTCGAGTTATAATTTTCCCTGTGGATCGACCTCTTGCTTATTGCTATACTTGCTATAGGTTTGAGTTTTCTTTGGCGGAATCAACGACAGGTTTTCCCTCCGTCAAATTTGGCGCCGTTGCCGGGGAATTTTTATTAATTCTTGTGTGTTTTTGGTGTTGATTTTGGTGTGGACCGTCTTATAGGGTCCATACCTGTGCTACTAATTCTTCTCTGTAGAAAGCATTGCAGAGATGGCGAACAACGCAAATCGTACTCTAAAGGAGCTTACTGCTCCTGATCTGGCACAACAACCCTTAGCAATCCAATTCCCTGCGCTGGGGGAAGGAGTCAACTTTGAGCTTAAGTCTGGGGTAATTCATCTTCTACCCAAGTTCCATGGGTTGAGCGGGGAGGACCCCCACAAGCATCTGTCTGAGTTCCATACTGTGGTAGTTGGGATGAAACCTGAGAACGTCACTGCAGAGCAAATCAAACTGAGAGCTTTTCCCTTCTCTTTGAAGGATGATGCGAATGAGTGGTTCTTCTATCTACCACCTGGATCTATTACTACTTGGGCTGAGATGAAGAGAGTCTTCCTAGAGATGTACTTCCCTGCAACAAAGCTAAATGCCTTGAAAAGGTCAATCAGCAGCATTGAGCAGTACGCGACGGAGTCTATTCATGAGTACTTTGAGCGTTTCAAGAAACTCTGCGCTAGCTGCCCATGCCATGGGTACTCTCAGAAGGATCTGGTTCTCTTCTTGTTCAATGGGCTTACTGATGGAGAGCACAAAACGGTGAATTCCTGTTGTGGGGGGAACATGCTGAATAAGACGCCTGCTGCAGCTTGGGAAGTGTTTAAGGAGCTCTCTGAGGGCTCTAGGCAGTTCAACAAGAGCACTCGCGCTAGAGGTGTACTTGCCATTGATGCCCCAGTGGCTGCATTACAGAATGATATGGCGGAGATGAAAGAGATGCTCAAGAAGCTGATAGTTGACAGAGCATCTCAGCAGTTGAAAGCATGTGAATCCTACAGCGATCCATCCTACCCTATGGATATGTACTCAACTTTGCAAGATCCTAGTGTTGAGTTGAATGCAATTGGGAATTTTGCTCCACAAAGGCCTAGGCAAGGCAACTTTGGTAATCCTGGGTACTTCAACAATAATAACTACAATGGAGGCTATCAGCAGGGTAATGGTTATGGCAACTACCAAGAACCTTTCTATCAGCAAGGGGGGCAACAGGCAAGGCCCCACCAACAATTTGAACCTCGACAGGGAGGCCAACCACAATCCAATGAGGCTATTGAGGATCCAATACAGAAATTGTCACGGTTGGTCTTGAAGGTTGAGAAACAACAATCAGACCGGATCACAAATTTGGAGAATCAACTGAGTCAGCTCATTCAGGTCTTAAGTGCGAAGGAGGCAAACGATTCAGGGAAGCTTCCATCGCAAACGGTTGAGAATCCTAAGGAGAATGTCAGTGCAATAACGCTTAGGAGTGGCAAGGAACTGGTTGTCACACCTCAAAAGGACAATGAAGAAATAATGGACGAGGAGATAGAAGTGCTAGAAGAAGAAGACGGAACTCACAGCGTGCGGCGCCCGTAGCACCCTTGCGGCGCCCGCGGCATAACAATGCTGCGCCCGCAGCAATTTGCGGCGCCCGCCGCCAGTGCCCCCATCAACCTATCGGTGCCAGGTACGTTTTCTTCGTCTTGTTCCCCTTCTTCTCCTTCTTCCCCTCTTTCTCCTCCTTCTTCCCCTCTTTCTTCTCCTTCTTCTTCTCCTTCTTCTTCTTCCTTACCTATGGAAACTCCAAAGCCGGTTCCACCATTTCCGGAAGCTCTGAAGGATACAAGAAGGTGTGAGAACGATAAGGAGATTTTTGAGACGTTCAGCAAGTGCGAGGTAAATATTCCTTTACTCAAATTGATTAAGAGCATTCCTAGATATGCTAAATTTTTGAAGGAATTGTGCACCATCAAGAAGAAGCAACGATTAAAAAAGAAGGAAAAGGTAAGTTTGAATGAAAATGTCTCTGCTATGTTGCAAAGGAAATTGCCTGAAAAATGTGGAGATCCAGGTATGTTTACAATTCCATGTGCAATTGGGAATACTAGATTCAAACAAGCCATGCTAGATTTAGGAGCCTCAATTAATGTTATTTCCTATAGCATGTACATGTCTTTGGGTTTGGGTGCTCTGACTGAGACTGGGGTTACAGTGCAACTTGCTGATCGATCACAAATCAGGCCAAGAGGCGTTGTTGAAGACGTTTTGGTTATGGTGGATGATTTGTTTTTCCCTGTTGATTTCTTTGTTTTAGATATGGAGCAGGGAGCCCCTGAAACACCCATTATACTAGGAAGACCATTCCTGAAAACTGCAAAAACGAAAATTGATTGTTGTGAGGGTTTATTGACTATGGAGTTTGATGGAAGAAAGATAGAATTCTCTCTCTTTAATAATGCTAAGCTTTCTCCTGAAAATTTTTTAGATATGCCTATTGCTGACAATATTGATCGCAACAATAATTTTCGTGATTTGTTAGAGACACCTAAGGAACATAGTTTGTGGAACTTTGAACCTCCTAACAAATTGAAACCTTTTGTGATTCCAGGACAACCCCCAGGCATAGCTCAAGGAGAGAAGCTAAGGGTAATGGATGAGTGTTTGGATAGAGAGCTACACCTTTCAAGGGTGCCCGCATTTGTCAATGAAATGACAAGTGTAGGTGACCCTGGTGGAGGAACCTAGGCCAATCAAGGGCCATTACGTCGAGCCAACGACTTGAAACAAAGGCGCTTCTCGGGAGGCAACCCGAGGTAAGTTTTTTTTTTTCCTTTTTCTTTTCCTTCACTCTGATTATATTTGATTTACTTTTGTTGTCTTTATTGTTTCATTGAGGACAATGAAAACTCTAAGTGTGGGGGAGAAGAATTCTGTATATAGATGCATATAGGAGATCATATTTAAATTTCTGCACCATGTTTAATTTATTTCATTTTTTTATTAATTCCTTGTTTATTTTCGTAATTAAAAAAAAATCGAAAATCCCAAAAAGAAGCATGCATTGCATACATATGTGTTATTCAAACACCCATCTAGTTAGTTTGTCCTCTTATTTAAATTTCAAGCATGATCATATAAATCCCATGGAGTTTTGGATGTTTTGATTTTGTCTTTATTTGATTTTTGCGGAACATGAGCTAGCAAATATAATCGAGCATGTATGATTGAGCTAAAGTATGATTGAAGTCCTCAAAACATGACCCTGTGAGAATGTTTGGCCTTATTTGAAATCTTTTGCTCAATTGTGTGAATTACTCTCCTTGTGTTGCTACCTCTTGGCATTGACTGCATTATCTATTTTTCAAGACCGACTCACATGTTTGTTGCTTGCGGAGTTTATGTTTATATTTTGAGTCTTTTGTTGAATTTGTGCATATTTAGTGAATAAGGTGGCAATGGTTGATGCACTTAGTAACCGGATCTATGCATGACACCCATGGGTATGATTCGCGCAAAAAGGTGTTGAAAACTATCCACTAGGAAAGAAAGCTTGATCATTGAGTAACCAGGTTCATTCATGACACCCGTGTTTGCAACTTGCGTCAAAAGATGTTCAAGTGGACTTCATATTAGTAGGTTGAGGTGTTGATAGACCGGGGCCATTCATGACACCCATGTTTGCGCTTCGCGTAAGGAAAGCACCAAGACAAGAAAAGGAAAAAGAAAAAAAAAAGAAAAAAAAAACAAAAGAAAAAAAAAGAGTGTCGCATTTCATCTTCTTTATTGTGTCCCGCAAGTAATGACATTTCGGTAAAGAATTGGTGATATGGTGGTCAATGTCTATGAGCTTAGTGCATGATTGGTTTGAGTTGAGAGTTGTATCTTAAAGCCTAAACTCATGAGTGAAACACATATTTCCAACGAGGTTGGATAATGTCTACTTCTAAGCTTTGACCACTATAATACATGCTATGACGTTTGTTTGCTTGGTTTATGTTTTCACCTGCTATGATGTTGCTTTCTGATGAGGATTGAAACTTGAAGGGATTTCCTGTGGGATACATTGATTTATGTTCATTCTATCATTGCTTGAGGACAAGCAAAAATTAAGTGTGGGGGAGTTTGATAGCATGCATTTAGGTAGGCATAATAGTTTGCATTTAGGTTAGTTAAGATGAATTTCATTGATGGATTAAGCACGATTTGCGTATTAGTTCTCTATGTTGTCGGAGTCGGAATCTACACGCTTTTATTGATTATTTCAGGTAATGGTAGATCCGAGGAGGAGACATGAGTTGATAACGCATTGGATGAGAATTTCTAGTCGATCGAAGAAGCTTACATGAAGATCTCAAGAGGTCCTGAGAAGAAGAAGCGAGCCTAAACGAAGAACAAGTTTGCAGAAGTTATCGCCAGACATGCTGAACTTGTTTTGCACTTTCTGGAGGTCTCGGTTGTCCGATTGACTATTATGACCATGCGTTGGAAAGCTCTTTCAGAGAGCTACAACTTTCCTGTTGACAAGAAGAGCAAATTCGAGACGGATTTTCCGGGGAAGGCCCCTGGCTGCGGCCGCAGCACACTTGTGGCGCCCGCGGCCAATCAATTTGAAGGATACGAAGAAATAGTATGCTGCGCCCGCAGCATTGGTCATCAGCGCGGATACGCATCGTTTTGCATATTAAAAAACCCTAGATCTATTACTTTATTTTATGGCCGACGTTGGATGTTTTAAAAGGCCAAGTTTTATGTTATTTTCAGAACTTCTATTCTATTCTTTCTTCCATTAGACACTTTAGAGATTTTTGAGCAATGTCTTCCATGAGGAACTAAACTCATCTATTCTGCCTGCAATTTGAAGCTTTATTCGGATTGATTGTGAGTTTCTAATTCTCGCTCCTTGTTTCCTATTTGTGAATGTTTCAACTTCTTTGTGCTTGATTGATTATTGATTTGTTCTTTCTTGTCTGGCCAACTTGTTAGATCAATTCAATCGCTAAGGTTTTGTAGATTCCTGATTGTGAACCTTAACCTAAGTGGAAAACTTATTCCTTTAGGGCTGATTGAACTAATTGAATGAGTAGGAAGTTGAATGTGTTGTTAAATCCTTTTTTAGGGACTGCAAATACCTTGGCTAATCTCTGAACTTAAAGCTATCAATTGGGTTAAATCCTTCTTTAGGGACTGTTCGATTGATAAGGGTTTCTAGGACTGATTGGACTAGTAACTATATTAGGTCGGGACAAGGGCATTCATAGGAAACTGAATAGGACAAGAAGAAGTTACAAGGATCGCTTCAATCCAATAAAGTAGAAAATTGTAGGTAGAATTGTTTCTCCTAAATTGTCTAAAACAAATTCCTTTACTTTGTTTTCTTTACTTCGCTTTGATAAAAGGCGAAACTTTCACATAAAAACCCCCAAACTGGTTACTTTGATTGACACCTGAATACACTCGAGTTATAATTTTCCCTGTGGATCGACCTCTTGCTTATTGCTATACTTGCTATAGGTTTGAGTTTTCTTTGGCGGAATCAACGACAGGTTTTCCCTCCGTCACAACCTGTAACAAAATGATCAAACAGTCATACGCAGGGGCAGAAGGCTTCTAGAAACACATAAAAATGCTCCTCGTTGCACATTGTGTTCAATCCAAAACAATTGAGAACTCTGTAGGTGCAGAAAGCAGCCCAATTGCTTTCTCAGACCACACCCCTCTAGAATGTCGTAATGTGTCAAAAGCATACGAAACATCATTACAGATACAATGGTATTGCACTACCTTTTAGAAAAAATGAAAATTGATTGATATCAAGGCTAAAACGAAAGATCAAAGTCTAGACAACAATGGAAACACATACATTCAAATATTAACAACGAAACAATATTTCCTCAACAAATATTGTACAATTTCTGCTATGTCCAGTGAAAGTAAATATATAAAATACTGCAATAGGAATGAAAAATACGAACATCTATTTCTTCAGAAAATTAAGCACATTACATCCCATGCCTATTGTGACTCACTGACTCCACAAACCCGAGCAATGAAACATTAGTTAGCACTAGGCAGCTAAAAAAAAAAGTTAGTCCCTTAATGCTAAAGCCTGAAAACTTGAGAAATGTTTATACAAGAACTGAATGGATTACATAATTGTCAAGAAATTCGAGCACAAAGGCGGTAAACTTGCTTGCTGAACAAAATGCCCAAACGTTCTCTTCAACATTACCAAAGAATACTGCACATCAAATTTCTTTATATACTCCTTTGAACAGTAGCTATTCTAACTGCCCACCAAATTTTTCTTCTGCGTCATTTGAACACTTACAACCTTCATTCTCCTCTGTGAATCATATTCTCAACATATTTATAAGAATTTTTTTTTGGAAATGGTCAAAAAACAAATAGAAATTAGGGAAATAACAAAAAATGAAAAGTATTTAGGGAATTAGCGAAAGTAGGGCTAAGTCGTTGTTTCAAACAGCGACTTTAGCCCTACTTCATAAAAAATATTAAAATAACAAAGTCGTTGTTTAAAACAGCGACTTTATAATTTTTTTTTTAAAATACGATTAATGTGTAAAACAAATGAAAACAAAAAAAAAATTAGATGGAAGAGTCTCCCTTTTTTTTTTTTTTTTTTTGGAAACCTAGAGCGTCTTCCTCCTCCTGTACGTGCGCTTCTCTGCGTTTGTTCTCCCATGGCTCCTTGCAATTCCCCCTCTCCTTCCTCGTATGGGCTCCTCCTCAATCAACTCCCCCCCCACCGCTTCCGCCGCCCCGCCCTCCACTCTCCCCACCACCGCTTCCGCCGCCTCGCCGCCTACTCCCCCTACCGCTTTCGCCGCCCCCTCCCCTCCTCCCAAAAATAAATTGAAGCACCGTCGACCTCTTTCGCCACCCCGCTCCGGCGCCCCGCCTGGGCGAGTTTCACCGATTTGGAAGGGTTTCGATCCATCTCCCAGGAATTGGTTGTTTCACACCATCGACGTCTTTCCGATTTGCAAGGGTTTCACACCTAGGGTGTTAAAATTGGCCGTTTCAAGAAAATTCAGTTATAAAAGTGAAAAAGAAATTGAGAAATTGTTTGCCTCGGTATCCGTGAGAGTGTTTAGGGATACGTTTCCCCCCTTTTGCTTGGGTCGTCAGTCTTCCGACCGCGGCTGCCCTCACGGCGGCTGTGCCCAGAATCGGCTAAGCATGGGGAAAAAGGGTGGATGATACGGGGTTAGCCGTGAGGTGGCCCGATCTTCGACAATCAAACAAGAAACTAAAGAATGGAAGCAAGAACTGAACAAGACTCAACAAGAAACGCAAGAACAGCAAGAAACGACGCAAGAAAGGACTGATCTTGGACAAGATCGACCAAGAACGACTCAAGAACAATGATACGCAACAAGAATTAAAGAAAGACTCGAAATTGATATAAAGACACGACCGATAAGGACTGAGTCGATCTATATAGAACAAGATAAAGACCTCAGGCCTCCTCAGAGGGTAGGAACCAATACCAATGACTATATAACCCGCCTCTACAACCTTACACAACCAAACGGACAACCTGGAGGCACAAGGAGGGGACTTGTGATTACCAGGATCACCAAGCTCTCGCGAGGTTGATGAACTCAAAGCAAACCAAGCAAGATCAATTACCAATTTGCAATCGATGAGCCACGCTACGAATCGATCGACTTTCTCTCAACTGTGTTTCACACAAACTGAAATTTTCATAAAAGAGACGTATGTTCTCTACAATGGAAAAGGCCAGTTAATATAACCCTAAACAAAGACTATTTTCTAATAAAAATAATTATCTAAAATATTCCTAAAATTACGTAAATAATGAAGGTTCTAATATTAACATATGAAGGAAGCCAATTAAACTCAGCAAAGGGAACGTCGGCTTCAGCGGCCACCAGCGGCTCCGCGCACGCCCGCGCACCCTGGCCACACGCCCGCGCACCCTGGCCACACTCCCGTGCACCATGCTGTTGGCTTCAAAGAATGTGATTTTCGATTAAGCTCTAGGTTGAATCTGGAAAAATCTTCAACAGCAAAGTTGTAGATCTCTTCGTCCTCGTTCCGACAAGGTATGTCACGTCTCAATCCAATAAATATTGACTCCGTACGACTCAATTTACTGAGACGTCGAAAAGCTGTCAACTGAGCATAACGAACCCAAAAACGAACGACCCAAGGTGGAGCCTTCTTCTTCCTCTTGAGGATGACATCATTCTCACGAGCTCGAATCATAGGTCCATCCCCACTTATAGATGTGTCCGGATGTGTCTTGGATGGTCCCGCATCATCCTCCCTTTCTTGAAAAGGATTCGACCTCGAATCCAAGGTCGCATAAGATTCCGTAAATGCACCCACACGAGCTCCTGGATCGAATACCGCATGTCCATGGAAACTCTTCCCAAGGTCGATTGTTGTAGGGGTAGGCCACTCCTGGATGGCTTTGATCTTGACTTCGTCAACTTGTAGACCATTAGAGTTCTCTACAAAACCAAGAAAAGAGACTTAATTAGTGCACAATTCATATTTCATGTCATATTCATAATTAATATGCACTCTAGCTTGTTCATTTATCTTTAAGTTTCCATCCAAGGCTAGCAAGTTTTCTTCCTTATTCAAGGCTGGATTTTCAATCATTTCAAGGCTAGCACTATTATAACTAATTTCAACATCAATGATCATATCACAAATTTCGTCTGTCTAAGCATTTAGTATGACACAATTCTTCTCTTTGATTATCATCACAAGGTGTAGGTGGAACATTTAAGACTTTACTAACCATCAAAGAATCATCATGTTCATATTCAATGCAAACATTATCATCACAGGCAAGTAAATTAAGATCTTGATCATGTTCAACATGCTCTTCAATTTTATCAACAAATTGATTATGTACACTAGAAGAAAAATGAGATTTGTTAGCATGAGTAGGAGGAATAGGATGAGTTTCTTCCCTTTCTTTTGGTGGTGGCACATCATCTTTAGGTGGGACTC
Organism: Persicaria maculosa; assembly: GCA_963922045.1. Lineage (NCBI taxonomy): Eukaryota > Viridiplantae > Streptophyta > Magnoliopsida > Caryophyllales > Polygonaceae > Persicaria > Persicaria maculosa. Next base: position 74,279,422 of record OY998254.1, on the reverse strand, counting down.
CTTGTCCGGGCACCGTGTTAGAGCCAAAACAAGAACTAAACACGGGGTAAGAAACACTTTGTACCGGTAACCCGTACCGACGCTCTTGTACCTTCAATCTTTCATCTATCTTAGCCAGGGTCTCCATCATGGTGTTGAAAGATTTCATCATCTCAGCATGAGTAATCGGGTTGTTGCCCTAGTTAGACATCACAAAGCAACAAACAAAGAACTATGTAAAAGTTAGATAAAATATAAACAATCTCACAAGTGTTGCTCTCACACATTTCTCTCGAATTGGTTATTACAAGCTTGTTGGGGCAATCCGCTTTGGGCAAACCAACACTCAAGCAAGAAACCTAACAATCAAGGTAAGAGATCAAGAGAATGAATGAATAACACAGGTCTTACACTCGACAAAGGTCAAGAGCAATTGATTCCAGCAATAAGGAGTACTCGACAAGTCAAACAAGAAACTAAAGAATGAAAGCAAGAACTGAACAAGACTCAACAAGAAACGCAAGAACAGCAAGAAACAACGCAAGAAAGGACTGATCTTGGACAAGATCGACCAAGAACGACTCAAGAACAATGATACGCAGCAAGAATTAAAGAAAGACTCGAAATTGATATAAAGACACGACCGAGAAGGACTGAGTCGATCTATATAGAACAAGATAAAGACCCCAGGCCTCCTCAGATGGTAGGAACCAATACCAATGACTATATAACCCGCCTCTATAGCCTTACACAACCAAGCAGACAACTTGGAGGCACAAGGAGGGGACTTGTGATTACCAGGATCACCAAGCTCTCGCGAGGTTGATGAACTCAAAGCAAACCAAGCAAGATCAATTACCAACTTGCAATCGATGAGTCATGCTACGAATCGATCGAATTTCTCTCAATTATGTTTTACACAAACTGAAATTTTCATAAAAGAGACGTTTGTTCTCTACAATGGAAAAGGTCGGTTAATATAACCCTAAACAAAGACTATTTTGTAATAAAAATAATTATCTAAAATATTCCTAAAATAACGTAAATAATGAAGGTTCTAATATTAACATATGAAGGAAGCCAAACTCAGCAAAGGGAACGTCGGCTTCAGCGGCCACCGGCGGCTCCGCGCACGCCCGCGCACCCTGGCCACACTCCCGCACACCATGCTGCTGGCTTCAAAGAATGTGATTTTCGGCCAAGCTCTAGGTCGAATCTGGGAAAACCTTCAATAGCAAAGTTGTAGATCTCTTTGTACTCGTTCCGACAAGGTATGACACGTCTCAATCCGATAAATATTGACTCCGTACGACTCAATTTACTGAGACGTCGAAAAGCTGTCAACTGAGCATGAACGAACCCAAAAACGAACGACCCAAGGTGGATCCTTCTTCTTCCTCTTGAGGACGACATCATTCTCACGAGCTCGAATCATAGGTCCATCCCCACGTATAGATGTGTCCGGAGGTGTCTTGGATGGTCCCGCATCCGTGGGTTTACCGGAGGCAACGACCAGTGGTTCAAGCCTATGAGAGTATTTGGAGACACCAAAGGAAGTTCGAGTGGATATGGGGGAAAAGCGCCGCCAGATTTGAAAGGCAAGAAGGCATTGAATGCGGAAGGAGAATAGGGTGCTGCTTCGTCCGCTGTCATTAATGAGCAGATGTGGGTACAATAGGACTCTAGACGTTCGGATCTGGTGGGAAACGGTAAAGAGAAGGAAGGAGACAAGATTGAGAAGGAACTAGCTGAGCAATTCAACCAGGATGACACAAAGGGAGCGGCTTCCTTCGCCCAGGCCTACCGTCAAAGTACCCAGTTCCGTCCCCGACAACAAGAGACGAGGAGCTTTGCCAATCTGTTCACAACAAATCGGAATGTCAATGTTGCTGAAAAGTTGACCCTGCATAAAGATGTTATTAAAGGGAAATTGAAAGTTCGGGAGGAAGATGTGGCAGAGATGAGAATTGTTTGGGCTGCCACACTCATAGGGGTCATTGCTGGTGGCCAAGTCCCCTACAAAGCTATTCGGGAGTTTGTGGAGGCGGAATGGAGGGTGACTATGCCAACGATTTTCCGAAAAGAAAATGGAGTGTGGGTTTTCCGGTTTCTGTGCAAAAGAGATAGGGATTGGGTGATGCAAAATGGTCCTTGGTATATTCAGGGGTCTCGGCCACTGTTGTTGAAGGTTTGGAACCCAGGCATGTCTATCAACTGGAGCTCTTTTGAAAGTGTTCCGTTATGGGTGTGCATCCCGGACATTGAGCCAACACTGCTGAATAATGTTTCGTTGAGCCGAATGGGAAGTGCGATTGGTAACCCTGTTTGTTTAGATGAATTTACTGCAAAAGGGGAACGACTGTCGTATGCTCGAATGCTTGTTGAAGTCTTGGGGGAGGAGGCAAGACTTCAGTCCATTGAGGTGGAGAATACTGATGGGACTAAGTATAATCAGCGGATAATTTTTGAATGGCTGCCTAAGATTTGTTACAGTTGTTGTAAATTTGGGCACAGCAGTGACAAATGTGCAGTGCGATCCCCAAATGCTGAGATAGGGATGACGACTAGTAGGGAAATGAAGAGGATGGAGACTGAAAATAGCACCAAGGCTGATATTGAGAAGGGTAATAGGGATTCTGAGAGTGAGACTGAGCAGCACAGAGAAACCGGTATGGGACCTGGAAGTGAATCAAAAGATGGGGTAGATGCGAGTAAAGTACTGAATAATAGCAACAGCGAAGAGGAGGACCCGTATGTCCCTCATGAACAGACTATTATTGCAGCTAAGAATGACGTGGTGGAGGAAGGTTCTGGTGAACCGATTCAGGATGGAAATGCTCCTTTAGTGGAGAAGAGGGGTGCGCATATTGAGACTCCTAGCTCTAAGGCCGCAAAGGAAGATATGGTTCGAGAAGAGGAGGGATGGATCAAGTCGACTAACCGAAAGAAGAAAAAACAGTTTGTGCAGAAAGAGGGCAAAGATGTGAGGAATTTTATTCGGACAGATCTGGGAAGCAGGTTTATGTCCCTTTTAGAAGAGGAGAATGGCGTGTTGAGCCTCATGAGCGAGGTTCACCTAGACCTGAATAGCACATGTGAGCAATGTGAGAGTAGCACTCACAAGGAGGATGTTGATGGATAGAATAAAAATAGGAGCGTGGAATTCATGTGATCTAAATGATCATCTTGAAAACGCTCAATTTCTCAAGGCCTCCGTTTTTAGTGGGACCCGGAAATTTACCCTGTGGGACCAGTGATATTCCCAACGGGCTTACCTGACCCGCGTCGAAATAATCGACGTGGCCCAACCTGTGCCGCGGGAATAATCTGCCTAAGAATATTGATATGTTATTCCCTTATCGAGTTTTTCCTGGACAATTCGGGGATCAGTTTGTTTACCTGTCGTCGTTAATTATCTTGAGGACCAACAACAATAGACTCTCAATTTAAGTGGAAAGCTTTACTAAGGGTGAGAAAGGTCTATGTCCGCGGAACAATTTAGTGAAAAGGCTTCGATCTTCCTGAAAAAGAGGTTTTTAGTGACGCGTTCGACTTCTTCTTTCTATCCTCTCTATCCCATTCCTCTTTCTCGGACTCACTTGGCTTTGATCCGCTCATTTTCTCTCCTTTTCTCTTCTTCCTTAACACCCGAAAAGTCCCCCTTTCTTTATGAAATTTCTCGCTTTTATAGGTCCTAGGCGGTCTGATGTGATCCTCGACGATGTTAGCTTGGTCGATGAACCTGGAGGAGAATATGACACCGTTTCTGGATCTTGGAGGGATGAACATGTGATCCTAGCCTTGACAAGGCAGCCTCGGAAGCTCTTACCTTGGACGACATCATATTTCCGGAAGAAGAAGACATCAAAGTCTTATAACTTGCTCAACCGACATCTGCTCGCTATTTTGGCTCTAACTGGAGTTGTGTTCGTCCGAAGAAGATGCAAGGGGACTCGTTGGAAAGCTGATTTCGAGGGCTATGACATTGTTGAAGACGTCTCCCACCAATTCTACTCTGAAGATGGTCTTAAATCTCGTTCTTTGCAGCAGCTATAAGCTGAACGAAATTTGAAGCTTTTTCTTTATCCCACATCAATTACAAATACATGGAGATGAAAATAAACTCCTATATGTGTGTAAACTCTTTTCATTTGAAAACAAGTTGAAATTTGAGAAAACTTAAGCCTTTTAGCTTCCAGTGATTTGGGTCAAGAATCTCGTTCTTAGGTGAGAGGCCGGGAACAAAACCTTCGGTGAGAGGCTGAAGGAGATTCCTTAGTGAGAGACGACGGAATCAAAGGATCGGAAACACTCGGAGTGCGAGGCCGAGAGTGTGGAAGATCGAGTGTTGGAGAGAGCTCGGAGTGCGAGGCCGAGAGCGATCTTGCATCACATATCCCTCAACCCCATTCCCCTTCTTTACCACCATTCTAAGGCCTTCCACAGCCCCATTATCACCCTCAATCATACCCAAAACGTCACTCCCAAAACAGCCCTCAATACCTCTCAAACGAACCCAATTTCGGAATCGTCTCTGCACAGGCGACGTCTCGGTAAAACGCGATTTCCCGCTTCGTCTGATATCCGATTGACGGGATGTGCCCCAATCCGCGACCGCGACTTCAAGATCTACAAAAGTAGTACTCGCACGTTTCCAGAAACTTAGCCAATCGACTGGAAATCGGCATTATTTTCCGACTGATCTGCTACTCTAGAACTGCCAACAACTTCCCGACTTCTAGGAACTCTCGTCGCCGGTCCTTTTGCTCGAGCCCGGGTCCGAGCACGTCAAGTGGTATTAGAGCAACGACAAGGGTTCTTCAAGCTTTCGAGGTACGAATTACTATCTCTTCGCTTAATCCTTAGTTTTTGCAAAACATGCTTGATTAGGCCCGAGAGATTGCAATTGTTCGTCCTCCCAATTCATATATATGTCTCGTGTGCTTGTTCGGACTGCATTGTGCTCTTGTTGCTAGTTAAAAGATCTGAGATTTGTATTGTCCTCACCTGTTGTCCACCGATTGACCCCAACCGAATCAATTAGTTGATCAATTGCTTGTTTCTTCAGTGTCCTAATGGAACGTTACAAATCAAGTAATGTGGTAGATCTTTGAGCTTCTCCCACTTAATTAAAGAAGGCAGCAACGTTTTGAGGGATTGTTATTTTATTTTGTTTGTTTTGTTCATTTAAGCCAAAAAAAAAAAGCAAAAAAAAAGAGGCAAAAAAAAGAAAAGAAAAAGAGAAAAGTGAGTTTGTTTATTGTCTCCTGTTCGACAATTTTGGCAAGCCATTTGGTTACATGTTCTAGTTGCTCTATTTCCATCGTTTGGCAAGTAATTTTGTTACATATCCTAGTTGTTCCATTTCCATCGTTTGAGTTATTGAACACACTTGCTTCCATGCAATCTTTACATTGCAATCTCAATTTTTATTCGGGCTAGATCACTTGTTTCGCATTGCCTAAAGACCATCGTGAGTTTTGGTAAATACTCGTCAAAAGGCCCTTGTTGAGTGCTCGAAGGTTGCTCATTTAGCTTATTTGGTTGCTATTGTTGGTGCTAGTTGCCGCTAGTGATTATTCAGGTTCTTGAGTGTCGTGCCCTTGCATTGGGAAAAGGAGAGTTGAGAGTGTTGTCTGCCGCAACAGAAAAAGGAGAGGTGAGAGCAACACTGAGTAGTGTTGGAAAAGGTGAGTGAGAGGAGAGAACCATCCAGAGTAAGGAGCGGAGAGCCAAACACCGAGGAGATCTATTGCTACTAACTGCTATTATATCTGTTATTTGCTCATTTTGCAGGTTCTCGAGTCTCTTCCTTTTCTGTAGTACATTATAGTGAGGCAAACACTTTAAACACACGAGCGGAGTGGTTGAGAGAGTGTGAGCGTCCACTAAAGTGAAAGAGAGGTTTCTGTTTAGCTAACTTGACGTGTTTGCTTGTTTTGTATGATGTCGCATCATTTAGGCCAACCTAGTATGGTGCATGGTGGAGGAGGTACTACGATCAAGGCTCTAGCAACCCGAATTGGACGGATGGAGGATGATGTGGCTGAGATCCTACGACGCCTTCCTCCTACACCAAAGAAGAAGGTCAAAGATGTCGACATACATGATGATCCTCATCAATTAGGACGAGACCGAGAAGGACATAGTGGAAGTCATCATGGGTACCATAAGCCTCGTCAAGAGTTGTCTACATGCTTTGAGATGACTCCTTCTAGTGAACACCGCCGAGCTAGGCGTGGAAAAGAGGTTGACATTCAGACATCATTGTTGCGGATTGAGATGCTAAGACAGGGTCTTCGCTCTCCTGATGATTATTACAAAGATCTTCATGCTCTTCTGCAATGTTCTAGGACAAGGTATGATGAGCCTTATATACTTGCTAAGTTTCTTGCAGGGCTTAATTCGGATGTTGCAGAATTTGTCTTGCGCTTTCGTCATACCCATGTTATTGATGCTTTGAACCATGCTACTCATGTCTATGAGAAAGTTCTTAAGAAGACTATTGTGGCCCCTCCTTCTCGACATTGCTCTAGTCGAGATAGTACCACTAAGCAACCTTGTGGCCTTAATTCACAACGAACAAAGACATTGTTGGCTACCGCTATGAATTTTGTCCCTATGGCCACAACGATCCCTACAACACATGTTGTTAGACCCAAGTCTAGTGGTATTTATGAGAACCGCCCACCTAGCTCAAAACTGGAGGCCATCGACCCCCTTGTAAAGGAGGATGGGCTAGAGATCACACCGCACCTTGGTGGAGAGTTATATGAAGCTACAAGGAAGAGTAAGATGGACACTTATTCCCCCGTAGGGAGACAATTCTTACCTAAGGTCGACGATTCTTGCGACAGACGAGATGTTATACAGGGGAGTCGAGTTTGTGTACTTATTATGCTTCCTAGTGATTTATTTTTGTTGTCCTCATCTTATATGGCTAATTTGGTTGCTAGGGAATACAACATGCGAGACAAGGAAAATGCTTGGAAGGTTGTAGAGCCCTTGAAGCTAGTTTTAGGGCCCTCAAAGGACCCTGGGAATCAACTAGTCACTCGTTTGCAGGATGTTAGCAGAGTTACCCAGCGGAGTGGTGTTTCTTACTCTTTTAGTGATGTTTTGATTTGTCAAGTGTTCTTTGCTGCTTCTTCTATGAGTTTTCTTGGGATTCATGCAGGTACATGTTTACTAGGCGACCCACCGGATTCGAGGTCGAATCCTTTTAAAGAGAGTGAGGATGATGTGATCCTCGACGATGTTAGCTTGGTCGATGAACCTGGAGGAGAATATGACACCATTTCTGGATCTTGGAGGGATGAACATGTGATCCTAGCCTTGACAAGGCAGCCTCGGAAGCTCTTACCTTGGACGACATCATATTTCCGGAAGAAGAAGACATCAAAGTCTTATAACTTGCTCAACCGACATCTGCTCGCTACTTTGGCTCTAACTGGAGTTGTGTTCGTCCGAAGAAGACGCAAGAGGACTCGTTGGAAAGCTGATTTCGAGGGCTATGACATTGTTGAAGACGTCTCCCACCAATTCTACTCCGAAGATGGTCCTAAATCTCGTTCTTTGCAGCAGCTATAAGCTGAACGAAATTTGAAGCTTTTTCTTTATCCCACATCAATTACAAATACATGGAGATGAAAATAAACTCCTATATGTGTGTAAACTCTTTTCATTTGAAAACAAGTTGAAATTTTAGAAAAGTTAAGCCTTTTAGCTTCCAGTGATTCGGGTCAAGAATCTCGTTCTTAGGTGAGAGGCCGGGAACAAAACCTTCGGTAAGAGGCTGAAGGAGATTCCTTAGTGAGAGACGACAGAATCAAAGGATCGGAAACACTCGGAGTGCGAGGCCGAGAGTGTGGAAGATCGAGTGTTGGAGAGAGCTCGGAGTGCGAGGCCGAGAGCGATCTTGCATCACATATCCCTTAACCTCATTCCCCTTCTTTACCACCATTCTAAGGCCTTCCACAGCCCCATTATCACCCTCAATCATACCCAAAACGTCACTCCCAAAATAGCCCTCAATACCTCTCAAACGAACCCAATTTCGGAATCGTCTCTGCACAGGCGACGTCTCGGTAAAACGCGATTTCCCGTTTCCTCTGACTTCCGATTGATGAGATCTGCCCAAATCCACGACCGCGACTTCAAGATCTACAAAAGTAGTACTCGCACGTTTCCAGAAGCCTAGCCAATCGACGGTAAATTGGCATTATTTGCCGACTGATCTGCTGCTCCAGAACTGCCAACAACTTCCCGACTTCTAGGAACTCTCGTCGCCGGTCCTTTTGCTCGAGCCCGGGTCCGAGTACGTCACGGTCTCTGAATGACATGCCACGTGGGGTTTGCCACTCGACACGTGTTCTACTCGTGGGGAGTGAGCATGACCGCCACGTGCCCCCACCCCCTTTTCCATCCGCGGATGACTCTGTTTGAGTGAGCTTTGTAGTTCTTTCTGTTTGATGTCTGTCCGCGGACGACCTTTATGATGATGTATTTATCTCTTTTTGCCAACCGGTTGTGTTTTATTTTATTTTTATGCTTTTACGGATGTTTTCAATGTTGGTTTAGTCACAGCTCCTCGGGCCGGGTTTATTCCAATCAGGGATTGACGCGGATCGATAAAGATTTTTTAAGAAAACATCTGTAGTTTTGCTGCTGCTACAACTCCGGTTTAGAGATGATGGGCTTTTTCTTATCGAGTTTTGGCCCAATAAGGGCCCATTAGGCCCATTTATGTTCGGAAGTCTAAACGATGGTAATTCCCTATAAGTTACCCCGTTCTGTTTTCTTTTTACTTCATGCTTGTCTTCTTCTGCTCTCTCAGAGAATTCTGTTCTTATCCATCTCTTGGTTTTCCGGCGGCGGTCTTTTAGGTTTCCGGTTGCTTGCTCGAAGTTTCCGGCAGATTTCTTCAAATCTTCAAGGTATTTTTTCTTGTTCTAAGTTGTTCTTGATTTTTCTTTGTTAGTTCTTTAGTTTTTTTTTATGGATAGATCGTAAGCTAGGGTGTGAGTTTGTCTCTGAATGTGTTTTTGGATGAGGTTTTGCTTTGTGTAAGTAAATCTTCATACGATTTTCTTCTAGCTTGTTTAGAAATGGCTAGTCTCAGCGGGGAGCGCGATCCGTTAGAAGATTTCGAGAGAGGTGAAGGGTGGAGAAGCGATGTCGCATCATCTTCTCGAGTGTGCCCAACTCCAGAGACCCTTTCTTCTTCTTCTGAGAGTTCTTCTTCTAGCTCTGGTGGTTCCTCATCAGAGTCGTCTTCTTCCACATCCGCGTCGACTCCAAATCGAGTTGGTTCCACGGGTAGTCCTATTAAGGTGAGAAGGCGCCGGAAGCGTTCTGACCCTGATTACTATTCTTCTCCTTACACAGTTTCTTCTTCTTCGAAGGGATGCGCGGGAGATGAGAACTTGAGGGATGCGGATGAGTCAGGTGCTAGTTCCTCAGTGGACGCGGGTCCTTCTTCCATTTCTCATTCTGCGGATCAAGAGGCAGAGGATGTTTGGATTCCTTATGAGGCTCCCCCAATTGGCTTAGTGGAAAATCCGAAGAAGATCCGCTCTAAAGAGAATTTAACCGATTTAGACACTCTAGTGTATAACTTGGGGGATCTGGACACTTGCCTTTTCCTGGGGGATTTTAAACCTCTTCCGCCTCCATCTGACCGTCCACCAGTTGTGACTGATAGGATTCACCCGTGGAGGTCTCCCGTGGGTGAGTTGAGGGGTTGCACTACTTTGTTGAATTTGGAAGATCTTGATGCCCTTTCACAAATCTTCCCATGGCCCGCGGGTGTAGAGTTCTGTCTTCCTGAGGCAGCGGGAGGTTGCTTGGACGCTTATGAAGATTGTTTGGTTGTATACGCGGCTAGTTTGTCCCAAGGTTTCCGACTTCCCTTACACCCTTTTTTCTCAGGGTTTTTGGATGAGTACAATTTAAGCCCTACCCAGATCGTCCCCAATGGCTGGATGTTCTTTACCAGTTTCATTATGAGGTGTAAGGAGATTGGTGTTGCTCATTCTTTGAAGTTAATGCTCAGTATTTTTCCCTTAAAAAAGGGAACTCAGGATTCAAGGTTTTATCAGTGCAATTCGAGTTGTGGGTACATGGATAGGTTGTCTAGCAAACCGAATTGGAAGCATAAGTGGTTTTTGGTCCGCGACAGGTCTGGACAAGGCTTTAATTGCCGAACTGTTCCGGGGCGCTTCTACCCTGTGAAAAAACCAAAAGTTTCCAATCTTTCTGAGTTTAGACAATCGTTTTCTCACATACCTAGATTTCCATGGGATAAAATGCTATCCGCGTTTCGTCTTGAGATGGCTGGTTTGAGTTTACCTCATCCGCGACTAGGTGGCTCTTTTTTGTTTTATTGTTTCTTTTGGTGTATAAATTTGTGTTTTCATGTTTTCTCTTGTTTTGATAGTTGACTCATCATGGAATGTTTTCGTGTTCAGATAAAATGGATTTGGACGCACTTTTGAAGCGACACTAAGCTAGATCCGGGAAGAAGAAAAAGAAAAGTTTAGAGGTCAGTGATCCTCCTGCTCCTCTTCCAATTTCAGAGGCGGCGCCGATTATTGACATGACTGTTGCGGAAGAGACTGGCGCTCTGGTAGGGTCTTCTTCACTGGTTCCTGTGTCTCGGGAAAAGCGTGTTCATCCATCTGCCCCTGGAACCTCTAAATCGAAGAAAAGGAAAGTTTGTATCGCTGTTGGGCCATCAGCCGCGGATGAAAGGGGACTCTTCTTGGAGGGTGAGGCAACTCTCCGCGAATTTCCCATTCCAGGCTTCAATTTGATTGATCTGCAAGGTCTTGCCTTTCCGGCTAAAAGGCGTTGTCTTCCGGAGCAGGGGTATATTAGTCGATTGGATCCTGTTACTCTTTCGACCAACTTGGATCGTATTATCCAGTGGGTAAGTTCACTTTGTTGGCTGCCTTTTGTCTTTCTTTTTGTAGTACTTTGACGCGGTATAATTTCTGGCCTTCCTCCTTTTCTTATTCTTGTCTTAGCTGAGAGTGATTCAACCGGACGTTGAAAAGCGCTTGGTTTGTGGTGAAGAGAGTCTCAAAAAGAAAGAGGATGAGATAAAAAAGTTGTCCCATCAGCTGCGGATAATGGGGAACACTGTCGGTGACCCAGCCTCGGTAGAGAAGTTCAGAAAGAGGTCTGTGGATCTCCATGAAGAGGTGCAGTCACAAAAGGAAGCCATGGCGGTTTTGAAGAAAGAATATGATGATTTGAAAGTTTCTCTGGATGTTGCCACCTCACGCGTCAAAGAGCTTGAAGCAGCGGAAAGGAGTTCACGGGAACTTCTTCTGGCTAGACAGGCCAGCATTGATAAGCTGGAAGAAGATTTCTCTATCCTTCGCGAAGAAGCGTCTATGACCAAGCAAGAACTTGATACTCTCAAGGCGCATTCGGACCGGGAAGTGGCTCTTCAATGGCTTCAGAGTCCGGAGGGTTTGGCCTATCTGTCCTCTGAGTGGATAAAGACCGAGGCCGGTGCTTTTTTCATGTCTTCCATTGCCAAAGCTTGTCTCCAGACTCCGAAAGGTACCAGTATTTTAAAAGACAAGTGCTTTAGCTACTTTCGGAAGGGAATGGTGGCGGGGATCAACCAGAGTGTTGCGCGTTCGGCTACTAACCCAGGTGTCCCCTTAGAGAAGTTTGAGCCTAGTATGACTAGTGCCGACTGGGAGCTTTCAAAGGAGGAGATTGCCGCGGAAGATTCCTACTCTGAAGAAGAAGATGCTGAGGACGCGGAGGAAGAAGTTGAGAAGACGGCTACCACCAATTAATCTTTGATTTCTCGGATTTTGTTGGATGAAACTTTTATGGATTTGGGGGCTTGTGTTTGGTTCCCTGTTTTTGGTGTTCCATTGAGATACTTGTTTCGTTTTGAGAATTTGGGTTTGAGATCTCTTTGGACAAGAGACTGGTATTGCTTGTATATTTTGCTCGCAGTAAATATTTATCTGTTCATGTTCTGACCTTTCCAAGTGTTGAAAGCGTCGGTCCGAATGTACGAAGTCTTTTTCCACTTGTCTTTATGCTTCAAGGTGGATTTTTCCTTTTTAAAGCCTCAATCTTTTCATCTTCTTTGCCGCTTCTTATGTTCTGACAACCGATCGCGTCATCGTATGTATTATGTCGTCAGGAAATTTCAACCCGTGGGCCTTTTTTCAAAAGATCGAGAATGTGGAACAACTTTCTCGGCTAGTGAGTTTCTTTCACTTTTATTCAACAGAGCTTGGGTTATCTGTATTGGGTTTTAACTTTATCCGTGTGCAGGTTATGCCTACTCAGTTTGAAGCCGAATACGGGCCACTTCCGCCTCGATGGGCTTTTCTTTCATCGTATCTAGTCCGGGATTTTCCAATGGCTGTATCCTGGAGTGAGAATGGTCTTTTCCATATTAACAGCGGTTGGGATGAGTTTCTTATCCTTCACCATCTTAGGATAGGAAGTGCTATGATGTTTTTTCATAGGGGTAAAGTTTCCTTCCAAGTCTGTCCGCGTCGCGAAATCGGGGATGACCATGAGGCTACTTTTAACTCGGTTTCTTCATCATGCAGTTCCAATTAAGTTTCTCCCGCGTCATGCTTTGGGAGTTTGTAAACTGGTCATAGATTGTGTTTTCGTGAATGAAGAAAAAGGGGATCCATGATTCTCTTTCACTACTTATCGTGTCTTTGTGATTTCAGAAATAAAATTAGAGGGGGGATCTTTTATTATTCATAATACGAAGTAGCATACAGAAACCTTCCTAGAGGTTGGATCCCTTTAAACTTGATACATCATATTGGAGATAGTAACGCGACGGATAGAGTAGAAACCTAAGGACGTCCTACTTCTCCATTTTCCTCGTTGTAAGGACTAACAACATCGACTTCAAAGATGGAGTCTCCCATGTAGGTGAAAATCAGAGCTGATCCTACATTGACTCGATTTGCTTGTGTGAAGTCGCACCATCCTTGTGTCAACCAGAATAGGCCGTCTTTGTCCCTTTCCACTTTTACTTCGTGTTCCTGGTTGGAGCGAGACCAGAGTCTAGCTTGAGTATGAGCATCCTCGTCGATTAGAACATACATGAGAGGGATCCGAAGTGTTTGAAGTTGTTCCTCCCTCATGATGACTCTATAGAAAGCCCTCGGCGGTAAACTTGGATCCATCTTGTTTTAGGATGTTCATTGCTTTAGGGTACCCTAGCGTGTTTTATACTTGCTACGCGAGGTTTTCTTGCCCTCGGTTTTATCATTTTTTATCGAAAAGTAATTTTAGTTTTTCCCCTTTTTCAATTTACTTTTGCTGGTTTGAGAAAAGACTCTTCCCTGATTAATTTTGTATTTAGAGGATGGAAGACGCGTGCCCTTGGTGGCTGTGTCACTTGTTGCATGTCATGCATGCAATTCTCCTTTCTTTGTTTGACTGTTCCCTCGTGAATGATGATACAAAAGTGAGAGATCTTACTGTTTCCCTCCAATTTTATCGAGATGTGGGGATCCATTATAGTTCCTCCTTTATCATTTAGGGCAGACAGGGTTTTTGGGCCAGAACCACGATGGGCTTTTTTTCAAGCGATTGATTATCCTAAACAGTTCTTGCGATTGGTGAGATCTTCGTATTTAATTTCTATTTTCCTTAAGAACTCCCTCTTTGCTTATACTTCTCTTCTACTTTTTAGCTGCTACCACTTAGGTTTGAGGAGGAGTACGCGGATGTTGTACCTAGCCGGGTTTTAGTTTCCTTCCATCTGTTGCGCAATTTCCCGGTTTGCATAGAGCGACACAACGGTGGTCTTCTCTACCTCGGCCGCGGATGGAAAGATTTTGTGGAATCGCATGGTTTTAAAAGGGGGGTTTCTATGATTTTTACCCACATGAGTGAGGCCTGTTTCGAGTTTCGGGTGGTGGATCCACGCGGGGGTAAGCGTGTGGTCAATCATGATGATCCTTCTCCCTACGACGCAGCTTCGAATGGTTCTTAAGCTGGATTTTTATAATCGTGCAATGAAATAAAGCTTTTAAGCTTGTTCATTAGCTCTATTGAGCCTGTGGATGTGTTTTGAAATTCTTGTGTGACACACTTTTTATCTCTTGCCTTGGCCTATTACTGGACGCGAGCAGCCTTCTCCCAAGTGGAAGTAATTGAAAGATTTTGCTAAAATTTTTGTTAATTGCGAAGTCTTTGATTATTGTTCCCGGGAGTTTTTTAAGGTCATGCATGCCTAACTGTGTGACCAGTTTTAGTCTTTCGATGCTGCTTCGTCGTGATGTGTTGTTCACGGGACCTCTGAGTTGTTTAGCAATAGTGTTCACTGTTTGTTTCATGCATGGCGCGCTTGTGGTTTAGGCTCAATGATTTGACCTTTCGAACTTATTGGTCTCGCATTCCTGTTTATGACATGTGTCCAGTTTTGTCCATGCGCTTTATAAAAGAGAGTATGGGGGAGGGGTGCCTAGACTTGCTATCCCGTCTTTAACATGCCTTCCCCTGTTAGTACGCCCTGGTTTTTTTTCGAGAGAATCAGTTTTCCCGAGCAACTCCTCCGCTTGGTTAGTTCCTTATTTGCTAAGTTTTTCTTTTTATCAGGTTTGTTTTTCCTTTAACGCTCTTTTAACTTTGTCTTTTGCTAGTCTCTACCACTATGTTTCGAGGATAAACTTGGGCCAGATCTTCCTAGGAACATTCTTTTGTCAACTAGGATTCTTCGCGTCTTCCCGGTGGAAGTCATGCGCGGAGATTACAGGGTTCCTTTTTTAAGAGGAGGTAATTGAAATGATTTTGCCGAGTTGCACAGCATCAATATTGGTTCTTCTTTGACCTTTATTTATAAAGGAGGAAAGCGCTTCGATTTGCAGATTTTAGATGCGGTGGGGGATGAGGTAGATGCTGAGTGGACCTCCCCGGAGTCAGGAGGTCCCCCCTCGAATGGATTTCGCCTGAGTCAAGGTAGAACTCGTCTTATTCCGGCGAGGGCTCGGCGAGCATGAGCTGATGGGGGCATGTTTTTCATTCTAAGCGGACAACTCTTTGAATGTGCTAGCGTACTTTGTCTCTGGTTGTTTTTGTTTTATGTTTAATCGTGGACTTATGGCCATAATTTCCTTTGAAACCCGAAAAGCTTTAGGTGCTCTAGAAGGGTTTATGAAAATTACATCTTTCTTTTCTAGACTGTCCTGAGCAGAGATCTGACGCGGAGTTTGGATTCTGGAATTTTAGAATTTACCTCTCAGAACACAGCTCCGATTGAAGCCCCAACGCGGAGCTAAGCTCCAGCGTCTTTGGGATCTAAGTGAAACTTCAACTCCGAGAATGTTGCCTCGATCGGAGGCCTGACGCGGAGCCAAGCTCCAGCGTCTCTGGGATTTTAATAAAAACTTTATCTCCGAGAATATAGATTCGATCAGAGACCCGACGCGGAGCCAAGCTCCAGCGTCTCTGGGACTTGTATAAAAACTTTATCTCTGAGAATACAGATTCGATCGGAGGCCCGACGCGGAGCCAAGCTCCAGCGTCTCTGGGACTTATATAAAAACTTTATCTCCAAGAATACAGGTTCGAACGGAGGCCCGACGCGGAGCCAAGCTCCAGCGTCTCCGGGACTTATATAAAAACTTTATCTCCGAGAATACAGATTCGATCGGAGGCCCGACGCGGAGCCAAGCTCCAGCGTCTCTGGGACTTATATAAAAACTTTATCTCCGAGAATACAGATTTGATCGGAGGCCCGACGCGGAGCCAAGCTCCAGCGTCTCTAGGACTTATATAAAAACTTTATCTCCGATAATACAGATTCGATCAGAGGCCCGATGCGGAGCCAAGCTCCAGCGTCTCTGGGACTTATATAAAAACTTTATCTCCCAGAATACAGATTCGATCGGAGGCCCGACGCGGAGCCAAGCCCCAGCGTCTCTGGGACTTATATAAAAACTTTATCTCCGAGTATACAGATTCGATCGGAGGCCCGACGCGGAGTCAAGCTCCAGCGTCTCTAGGACTTATATAAAAACTCTATCTCCGAGAATACAGATTTGATCGGAGGCCCGACGCGGAGCCAAGCTCCAGCGTCTCTGGGACTTATATAAAAACTTTATCTCCGAGAATACAGATTCGATCGGAGGCCCGATGCGGAGCCAAGCTCCAGCGTCTCTGGGACTTATATAAAAACTTTATCTCCGAGAATACAGATTCGATCGGAGGCCCGACGCGGAGCCAAGCTCCAGCGTCTCTAGGACTTATATAAAAACTTTATCTCCGAGAATACAGATTCGATCGGAGGCCCGACGCGGAGCCAAGCTCCAGCGTCTCTAGGACTTATATAAAAACTTTATCTCTGAGAATACAGATTCGATCGGAGGCCCGACGCGGAGCCAAGCTCCAGCGTCTCTGGGACTTATATAAAAACTTTATCTCCGAGAATACAGATTCGATCAGAGGCCCGACGCGGAGCCAAGCTCCAGCGTCTCTAGGACTTATTTGAGAAGTTCTCCTGGAGGAAAATGCTGAAAGCGCCCTCTAACCGCTTTATTTAATTTTTGCAGGGGCGACTAAGCTTTCTGTTACATATAAGTACTGGTAATTATACATAGTACTTTTTTAGATTATCAGCATTCCAGGTTTTGTTTAAAACAGTGCCTTCGGGGGTGCTGAGTTTGTATGCTCCTTCTTGAACCTCTTTCACGATCACATAAGGTCCCTCCCAGTATGGGTCCAGTTTCCCTCCAGCGGTAGCTTGGCGGAGCACCAAATCTCCTTCTCTGAGATACCGCGGGCGAACTCGTCTATCCCGATATTTAGATAACCGCCTTTTGTATTCTTCTTCCTTTATGGCTGCTGTCATCCTACACTCCTCTATGAGATGGAGTTCGAGTTCCAATGCTTCATCATTGGTTTCTTGGTTGTATGTCATTATTCGTGCCGAATGAGCCAACCTTTCTACTGGGATGACCGCGTCCATACCAAAGACTAGAGAAAACGGGGTTTCTGCATTTGGAGTTTTTGCTGACGTGCGGTAGGACCAGAGAACTAATGGTAGAAGTTCAGCCCATCGCCCCTTTGCTGTGCTCCCGAGCTTCTTTTGTATCCCATGCAGTAATTGTCGATTAGTTGTTTCTGTCTGTCCGTTCGTCTGTGGATGGGCCACAGACGAGATTTTGAGGTTTATGCCTAATCCCGCGCAGAAATCTCTGATTGTTTCACAATCAAACTGAGGTCCATGATCTGTGATTATCGAGTTGGGTACCCCGAAACAGCAGACGATGTTCTTCCACAAGAATCTTCTCACCTTTTCCGCGGTGATTAGTCCCATTGCTTCGGCCTCCACCCATTTTGTGAAATAATCGACCAAGACAAGCACATATTTCAACTATCCTGTAGCAGTGGGAAATGGACCAAGGATATCCATCCCCCAGACAGAAAAAGGGCAAGCTCCAGTTATACTCTTTAGTACTTCAGAAGGGTGGTGTATCAAATTTCCGAATCTCTGACACGCGTCACATTTCTGGATATAATTTTGAACATCTTGCTTCATGGTTGGCCAGTAATATCCCAGTCTGGTTTCTTTGGCCACCACAACCCTCCACCCTTGGTGGTGTGCACAAACCCCATCATGTAGTTCTTCCACAACGAGATTTCCTTCCTCTGTTGATATGCACAGCAGATCTGGGAGGCAGTAGCCTCTCTTGTACAGCCTTCCTTCCCTGATGGTGAACCGAGAAGATTTTGTGATCACTCTCCTAGCTGCGTCTCTTTCTTCGGGTAGGATGCCCTTCCCTAGATAATCCGCGAGTGATGTTCTCCAATCTCCCTTTTCAATCCCCTGGACCTGGTAGACTTCTTGGATAAGTCTTCGACTGTTCATCCTTTCGAGGATCACTTCCTTCCCTACTTCCTCAGGCATGACTGCTCCTAAACGAGCTAACGTGTTCGCTTGCTGATTGTCACTTCTGGGGACGACCGTTAGGCAAAAACTCAAGAACGCTTTTGACAAGGCTCGTGCCTTTCTCTGATAGTCAGGCATTAAACCAGTTCTGGCCTCATATTCTTCTGTTATATGTCGCGTCACTACTTCTGAATCGGTGTAGATTGACACTTGCCTGGCGCCTTTGACCAAAGCTACTTCCAGGCCCGCGAGCAGAGCTTCGTATTCAGCTTCATTGTTTGTAGCTTGGAAGTCTAGTTTATAAGCGTAATTGTATTGTTGTTCGTCGGGTGCAGTGAGAGTAACCCCAGCCCCACACCATCTTTATTGGCCGCACCATCCACCCTGAGCGTCCACTCGCTCTTTTCTGTTTGAGCATTTAGTTCAAAACTTGTTTCGCCAATAAAATCGGCTAAAACTGAGCCAGAGCTGCCTTCCGCGGGGTATATTCTATTTCGAATTCCATCAACTCTACTGCCCATTTCATCATCCTTCCCGACAAGCACGGAGAGTGAAGGATTTGGCGCATCGGTAGGTCGGTCATTACTCTGATAATGTGATCCTGGAAGTATGGCCTCAATCTTCTTGTTGTGAATACCAGACATAGAATCATTTTCTCCACTGGTTCATACTGCGTCTCAGCATCCTGTAGCACACGACTGACATAATACACCGGGTATTTTTCTTCTCGCGTCAAGACTGCGCTGACGGTGACGCTCTTTACTGACAAGTATAGATGTAGGATCTCTTGCTTCTCGGGTTGGTGTAGAGTGGAGAGTGTTGATAGGAAAATTTTCAAACTCTTAAATGCTTCTTGTAACTCTGGTGTCCACCGTATTGGTCCCTTTTTCTTGAGAAAAACAAAGAACGGTAATGACCTGTCCGCTAGGCAAGAGCAAAAACGGCTTAGGTAATTTACCGCTCCATTTAAAGACTGTAATTCTTTGATCGTTCGCGGTGGTTGAAGATTTTGGATTGCCGCTACTTTTTCAGGATTCACATCAATTCCTCGATGGCTAACCATGAAACCAAGGAATTTTCCAGAATCAACCCCGAAGACACACTTCTCTGCGTTCAAGTTCAAACCTCCTCTGCGAAGGGAATCAAAAGTTTCTTGTAGATCCGCCGCGTGATCTTCTGCTTTCTCGCTCTTGACTACGATATCATCCACATAAATCGACACATTCCTGCCAATCTGTTTACGAAAGATCCGATCAACGGTTCTTTGAAACGTAGCCGCAGCGTTCCTGAGTCTGAAAGGCATGACGCGGTAGCAAAATATCCCCTGATTGGTGATGAAGGTAGTTGCTTTCTTGTCTAGAGGGTCCAAACTTATCTGATTGAATCCAGAGTAGGCATCAAGAAAACTGAGGACCTCATTACCCGCGGTCCCATCGACAAGTTTGTCTATGGATGGCAACGAGTAGCTATCTTTGGGGCAAGATTTGTTAAGATCGGTAAAATCGATGCACATTCTCCATTTCCCATTAGATTTCTTCACCAAAACTACGTTCGAGAGCCAATCTGAGTCTTCCACCTCCTCTATGAACCCTGCTTCTAAAAGCTTGTCAGTTTCTTCTTTTGCCGCGGCAGCTTTCTCAGGAGCCATCTTCCTCTTCTTTTGTACTATGGGTTTTGTTCCTGGACGAATTCTTAAGGTATGCAAAGCAGTGGTGGGCGGGACTCCCAGCAAATCTCGCGGAGTCCATGCAAAAACGTCTCTTGACCTCGCTATGATCTCCATGACCCGATCTCTTTCCGCTGGTTCCAGTGCTTGTCCCAAATAGACTTTCTCCTCAGGGTTTGGGAAAGGTGTATAGGCAACTCTTTCATCTGCGGTCGGTGCTTTTACTTCTGTCGGTCTTACTTCTAGTTCAGCCTCTGAGAGTTCTGACGGGTCATTATCCCCTACCACGGATCCACATTTTTCACCAATACATATTACTTCTCTTCTTTTCTTAATAGAAGTTGGATAGCAGCTCCTGCTTTCTGGCTGTTGGCCGCGAATCTCGCCGATTCCCCCTCCTGGCAAAGGAAACTTCCCAACAAAGTGATAGATTGATACTATCATTTGGAATTTATAGAGCGAGACGCGTCCCAGTAAAGCATTGTATACAGTAGGAATCTTTACTACCGTGAATACAATGTTTTCCATGCACCTTTTTGGGGCCGTTCCCAAAACTACTGTAAGCTCGATCGTACCCGCCACTTGAACTTCTCCCCCTGAGAACGTGATCAAAGTTCCTGAATACGGTTTCAATGATGCCGCGGATATCCCCATTTGAGAGAAAGCCTCCCATGACAAGATATCGGCTGATGAGCCGGTGTCGATAAATACTCTTTTGACTGTCTTGGCAGCTATTTGAGCATGGATGACTAAAGGATCTGAGTGCGGAATCCTTACTTCCTCAGCGTCTTTCGGGGAAAAGGATATGTCTTCATGCTGTGAAAGAGAGATTCTTCTGCTTGACGCGGATGGAGGCTGCCTTCCTTCTCTTTCGTAATTTCTCTTTTCTTGTCTACTGGATCCGGCCATGGAAAAGCCTCCTGCAAGGGTATTGATGAAACCCTCAGGTTCTGGTATACGGCATGCTTCCGGTTTCCGGGCCTCTCCCTGATTGACGGATCTCTGGACTGCAGGCGTATAGTTGTGCCTACCTCTGCGTCCTCTTCTTCCCCTTCCCCTTCCTCGGTTATGGAAAGGGGGATCTCTACGCTGATCTTGTTGCCTTAAATAATGGTCCTGCCGTTCACGAGAGTCGTCGAGCCTGGGGTTTCGGCCTCCCCAATGCGGCCTCCGGCCAGGTTGATCTTCCCTTCTTGGTGGAAATCTCATCTCTTGATTTCCATAGTGGTTCTCCCTCGGATGATAGGAACGCGGATGATCTTCTCTCCGACGAGACCCCTACCCTTTCTCTGAATTCATGTGTACTTCGTCGCGGTGGGGACGGAAATCTGCAGCTTCCGAATGATGTTTGGGTGGCTTGGCTTTCTCCTTCCTGAATTTTCCAGCAAGCTTCCCAAAGAGACCTTGATTCCCTATGTTTTCTTTTGAACTGGACGTGGCTGCTTCTTCAGCCTCGATCTGTCTAGACACCCGTTCCCTCAAATCGTCGTAACTAGTTGGTTTCTTCCGAAACAGGTATGTCTTGAAGTCTCCCTCTTCCAAATTCCCCATGAGTATGATGATTGTCGATTCATGATTAAAGTTGGGGATTTGCACTACCATACTGGTAAAACGGGTGAAGAAATGCCCCAAAGATTCTCCAGCTCTTTGCCTAATGGAATTCAGGTCGAGCATGGTCTTCTTTCTCGACCGTGCGCTTCCAAAATGGGATGTGAAGACGCGGGATAACTGGATAAAACTGGTTACGGAGCCTTTCGGAAGATTTGTGAACCAGGTAAGTGCGATCTTTGTCAAAGTTGAGGGGAACGTTCTACATAACATAGCATCATTGTACTCGTTTATTCCCATCGCAGTTGTAAAATGGCAGAGATGATCTTCAGGATCAGTCGTCCCATCATATTTCATAAGGTTCACATCTCTCCACCGTTTTGGCATTGTCGCGGAACAGATTTCCTTGGTAAACACAGATGGGAAAACTGCTGGCATGTTTTCGGTTCTTTTCTCCGCTGCGTCGGACCTCGTAGAGGTGGAAACGTCTGTGGATCTCTCTCCACGTCGGTGTTTATTCTCACGCTGCCACTGATCATTCTGCCACGTCTGGCGCGGCATTTCCTAGTTCTGAAAACCGTAATTCCAGTTGCTGAGGTTGTCATACGCGGTGTTATATCTATCAAAATTTCCATGTTGCTCTTCCTGTCGATAATTTCCCTATTGACGCGGATTCTGTCCCCAATGATCATAATAAAAGTACTGAGATTATTCTTGCTGAAAAGGGTTAGGCTGTTCACGACATGCTTCATAGTACCAGAAGTTCTGTGGTATGTATTCTCCTCCTAGTCCATGCTGAACGTAATGGTGATGCGGAGGGGTGTTGAGTTGCTGGTCTCCCATTTCGCCATCTGGATTTGGTTGTGGCGTTAATGGGATATAAATACTTGAGGCCTCCTGATCCCGGTGGATCCCTTGGCTCATATTCTGCGTCGGATTGTCTTGGATATCACTCATCTTCTCAGTGTCGCGTATCTGTCGAAAGTGAAAGACTTAATTTCTTATAAATTCGTTCTTCTAGATTCAAACGCGGACCCTAGCTTTCTTCAAAGTTCTGAGGGTCTTTGCCTAATTTCATCAAACATAAAGAACTTTTTAAAGGAACCCCTTAGCGTGAGGGGGTTCCCACAGACGGCGCTAGTGAAAACGCTCGATTTCTCAAGGCCTCCGTTTTTAGTGGGACCTGGGAATTTACCCTGTGGGACCAGTGATATTCCCAACGGGCTTACCTGACCCACGTCGAAATAATCGACGCGGCCCAACCTGTGCCGCGGGAATAATCTGCCTAAGAATATTGATATGTTATTCCCTTATCGAGTTTTTCCTGGACAATTCGGGGATCAGTTTGTTTACCTGTCGTCGTTGATTATCTTGAGGACCAACAACAACAGACTCTCAATTTAAGTGGAAAGCTTTACTAAGGGTGAGAAAGGTCTATGTCCGTGGAGCAATTTAGTGAAAAGGCTTCGATCTTCCTGAAAAAGAGGTTTTAAGTGACGCGTTCGACTTCTTCTTTCTATCCTCTCTATCCCATTCCTCTTTCTCGGACTCACTTGGCTTTGATCCGCTCCTTTTCTCTCCTTTTCTCTCCTTCCCTAACACCCGAAAAGTCCCCCTTTCTTTATGAAATTTCTCGCTTTTATAGGTCCTAGGCGGTCTCTGAATGACATGCCATGTGGGGTTTGCCACTCGACACATGTTCTACTCGTGGGGGGTGGGCATGACCGCCACGTGCCCCCCCCCCCCCCTTTTTCATCCGCGGATGACTCTGTTTGAGTGAGCTTTGTAGTTCTTTCTGTTTGATGTCTGTCCGCGGACGGCCTTTATGATGATGTATTTATCTCTTTTTGCCAACCAGTTGTGTTTTATTTTATTTTTATGCTTTTACGGATGTTTTCAATGTTGGTTTAGTCACATGTGAAGAATAATATCCTGACAACTTATTGCTGGGATAATGACATTGCTCTAATGGCATTCTTAGAAACAAAATTTCAGCAAAAAAATGTTCTAACTATAAGGCAGAGTTTGATGTATGGTTGGGCGTGTTTGGAGAATAGCACTAGTACGAGTAAAGGCCGGATATGGGTGACTTGGAATCCTGCAATTTTTTATGTTGTGCTACTGATTAAACAACCCCGGATTATGCATTGTGTGGTGAGTACACGGGATGGTAAATATAAGTTTGAAGCTTCATTTGTTTACGTGGAAAACTACAGGAAGGATCGAGTGGTCTTGTGGGAGCAGATTCATGGTATTGAGAGAAACCTTGCCCATCCGTGGATTGTGCTTGGGGACTTTAATTGCATCTATGAGTTGGAGGATAAGTGGCCTCTGGAAGCTACTAGCCATGATAACTTTGAAGAACTCAACTCGATAATGACAGAGTGCAAAATCTCTGATCAGGAATACATTGGAGCGAGGCACACATGGTACAATAGAAAAGAAGGGGAAGAGAGGATTGAGAGGAAAATTGATCGAGTCCTTGTAAATGACGAATGGAGGGATAGCTACCCGAATACGAAGGCTTTCTTTGATGTACCCGGCTTTTCAGATCACTCCTCTGCAGTGGTTACATTAAGGAATGACTTTGTAGCTCCGAAGTTCCCGTTTAAATTCAAAAACTTCTGGTGTGAAGAGGAAGCTTTCATGTTGCTGGTTTCGAGTGCTTGGACAGCAGATGTGGTAGGATCGAAGCAGTACATATTTGCACAGAAGCTGAAGAGTGTGAAGGAGGTGCTACGTACATGGGATAGAGCGGTTTTCCCTGAGCTCCAAAGTCAGATCAAGTTAAACCGTAAGTGTTTGGAGGAGCTCCAAGTGCAGCTTCTGGGCGATAAAACGAATAAGGTGCTTGCAGCAAGAGCATCACAGGCTGAAAAAGAATTACGGGAAAATGTAAGCAGATTGGTGAGCCTTACAGCCCAGAAAGCAAAGGTTCATTGGATACGTATGGGAGAGGAAACTTCTTCCATATTTTCCAGGAGTGTCAAGGAGAGACGAGCGATTAATGCTATACTCTCTATGAGAAATGAAAGGGATGAATTGCTGGAAGAGGAACATTTATTTAGTAAGCATATTCTAAGATACTTTGAAGAGTTGTTTGGCATTAAGGTCAGATGTGGCCCGTTTTCGAATATTGCTGAAGGGTCTTCTGTTCCAGTGGATGCTATAGATGGTCTGGTGCAACTTCCTACAGATAAGGAGATTAAGAGCGCTGTTTGGTCGATAGGCATCAACAAGTCGCCCGGTCCCGATGGTTTTGAAAGCCAATTTTTTCGGAAGACATACTTGGGGCATATTGGGAAGAGACTTTAGTCGGGTTGTGATTGAGATTTTTCAGCATGGGAAGGTCCTTGGACAACTGAACGCGACCTTTGTGTCCCTTATTCCGAAGGTCAAGAATCCGACTTATGTGAAGGATTTAAGACCTATATCTTGTTGTAATACCATTATGAAGGTTGTTAGCAAGATTATGGTGGGGAGGATTAAGCCTTTGTTGGCTGAGCTGATTGGAGACAATCAAGGAGCCTTTGTACCCGGACGCTCTATTGCCCAAAACTGTGTAGTGGCCTTAGAAATTGTGAATGGGTATGGTACTAAGCGTGTTTCCCCGAGATGCACTCTTAAAATTGACCTCCAAAAAGCATATGACTTTGTAAGTTGGGACTTTGTGAAATCAGCTCTGGAGTATTTGAAATTCCCAAATCAGATCGTGAACGTAATTATGGGGTGTGTGTCTTCCGCTTCCTACTCGGTGCTGATTAATGCAGCTCGTGAAGGGTATTTTCGGGGAAAGCGAGGTCTAAGGCAAGGAGACCCTCTCTCTCCTTACCTATTTGTTATATGCATGGAAGTGCTCAATCGAATGCTATCAGAGGTCACAAAAACCCGGACTTTAACTTCCATCTGAAATGCGAGGCAAAGGAGTTATCGAGCTTGGCCTTTGTTGATGATCTGCTACTGTTTTGCCGAGCGGATGAAGGTTCACTTAGAATACTTCGCAGCTGCCTTGATCAGTTTTTCAAAGCGTCGGGGCTGCGAATAAATGTATTGAAGAGTACGTGCTATGTGGATGGGACGAGTATAGTGGAGAAGGATGCAATTTTTCAGCAACTGGGTTTTCAGGAGGGGAAGTTTCCCGTGACCTATCTAGGGACGCCTCTTCATGCCCGGAGAGTGAATATTGCTGAGTATGGTATGCTGATAGAAAAAGTTGAATGCAAGATGAAGTGTTGGGCAACGAAACACATCTTGTATGCCGGTCGCCTACAACTCATTAAAGCTGTTCTTGGTTGGCTTTTCACGTTCTGGGGGCAGAACAAACTCTTGCCTAATGCTGTATGCCGTCATCTGGAGAGTTTATGCAGGAGTTTTTTGTGGACCGGTCATATGGGGGGTAAACAAGGGGTGGTAGCATGGGATGCTGTGACAAAACCATATGAAGAAGGTGGAGTAGGTATAAAGCAGATTCGGGCATGGAACAGGAGTCTATACTCGTCTCTGCTGGGTGACTTACTGCTGCATAGGGAGAGTGTTTGGTACCGTTGGGTGCAGTGCAATTATCTAAGGCGTGGCAACATCTGGTCTCTTGAAACACGGGCTAACGACTCTTGGGTGTGGAAAGGTCTGCTCGGGGTCAGAAACGAGCTGATGGGCACAACCGTGTTTTCTGGTGGACAGATTGACTTACGGTTTGTCTCTCCAAAAGGTCGGCTGGATTGTGGACGAGTCTATGAAGAAATCCGATTGAAAAGTCCTTTGGTGGATTGGGGTGAACTGATTTGGAAGGGAGTACACTCAAAGAAGTGGGCATTTGTTACTTGGGTGGCGGTAAATAAGAGATTGAAGACCGAGAGAATTATCAAGCATTGGAAGGGCCCGGAAGCTGCGTTGTGTCCACTTTGCAAGAGAGATGAGGAGTCTGAGACCCATTTGTGGTTCGAGTACCTTGTAATCCAAGAGATCAGGGATGTTGTGTGGGATTGGGTAGGGCTCCCAAAGCGCACGGGTGGCCTTGATTCTTGGCTACATTGGTTCGGAAATGAGGATAAAGGGGTAAGGAGGAAGGTAGTGTTTAAGACTAAGTTGTTAGTCTTTTTTGCTTTTGTCTACTACACTTGGCTCGATAGAAATAGTGTAGTGTTTAAAAGCGAAAGTTGTAAGCCTAGATTTTGGGCATTGCGGATAATAGAGTCATGTAAATACCGTATCTCGGTAAGGTGTAAAGGCTAAACACCGGCCGAGAAGGGGTGGTTGAGTAGATTATTGAACTCGACAAGAACATAGGAGGTTTCGGGAGGGAAAGAGGATACCGAGAGCTTAGAGATTAAAGAGTAGTAGAGGATAACTTTTTGGGTAGTTTTTTGGTATATTTTGTGCTCGAATCTTGGATTTGAGCTTGGTTTGGCCAGTTGGCCGCCATCGTTTGTAATTACGAAATTTTCATCTATCAATTAACCGCTTCAAAAAAAAAATTGGCCGTTTCACACCGTCGACCTCTTTCGATACCGACAGTTTCACGCCTGTTGGGATGCTTCGGTGGAATCTCCCGTCGACCTCTCCGCCTTCTACCACGCCTTCGCCCAATCCCACTTCGGCTTCCTCAATCGCAAATCAGTGAACATCGCCTCCGAATTCAATAATTCTGAGAACGAATTGAAGCAAATCGAGAGTGGTTTCAAGATTTCAAGGTTGCATCGTTGCATCGAATTGAGCCTGCATCTTCAGATCTAGCCGGGAAGTAGCCATGGTGGGCAATGGTTTCAAAGCTTGAAAAAAAAAATAAAAAAAAGGGGGAGTCTCCCATCTAATTAATTTTTTTTTTGTTTTCACTTGTTTTACATATTAATCGGATTTAAAAAAAATATATACAAAGTCGCTGTTTAAAACAACGACTTTGTTATTTTAATATTTTTTTTATTAAGTAGGGCTAAAGTCGCTGTTTGAAACAACGACTTAGCCCTACTTTGGCTAATTCGGTAAATACTTTTCATTTTTGGCTATTTCCCTAATTTTTATCCCTTTTTTGACCATTTCCAAAAAAAATTCTATTTATAATCAGGTCGCAAGTTTCTTTATATACTCCTTTCGCCGTGGTGGCATGGTTACTATAAGAGTGACATGGTGTGAGATACAAATTAAAATAAATCAAAGTCTCCTCACTTGATTCTTTTAAGAATTTAAATAGACAAGTTACATTATTATAAAACTCATACAAACACAATACCTAGATCATCATAACAAAAAAATATTACATAGGAATAGCATTATAATTCATACATATACCTCTTTTCTAACCATATTCTTATAACAATTTGAAATACCAACTCACAAACACAACTTATTTTCCAATTACAATACCCCAAAATTGAACTAACCATGATTTCCTTCCCTTAAGAACTCAACAAATGCAAAATTCAGTTGCTGCAATTGCAAACAAGGGCGGACCTATGTTTTTTTTTTACAGTAGGCAATAATTAGGAGCGATTACACATGTCGTAATCTGGCTCCTTGATCATCCTTAAGGATGATGGTACAAAGTTCCCTATTAAAAGGGATAGTAGAGTTATCACTAATAATACCCTTCCGAGCTATGAAGTCGGCTACTTGATTCGCTTCACGGTAGCAGTGTCTGTATTGGACAAGATCAAAAGCAGATTCCAATTGCTTCAGCTTTTCAATGTGATGTATAATCTCCCATCTGACATTATTGATGTTGATGATGACTTTGATGAGCTGTAGATTGTCCCCTTCTATTACTACTCTTCGAAGTCCTTTTCTGATTGCTTGCTCCATACCTGTCTGAATAGCAATAGCTTTAGTTTGAATGACTAAGCCTTTAACAGTTTCCTTGTAAAACTTATCAATGACATGACCCCGGGAGTCCCGAATAACCCCTCCCACATGGAAAACGCATGTGGGATTAACCGAGCCATCCACATTGATTTTGTAGATAGCTCCTGGTGGTCTACTCCATTTAGCTTTAGATCTCATGTTTGTAGTTTTATTCATATGATTATCATTTTCAATTTGGGTCCAATCATAGATATTGGCAATGATTCTTCGAATGATAGTTTCTATTGGGATCGGAGTTTTTTTCCTAAAAATAAGATCGTTTCTAATTTCCCAAATAATTTGTCAAATGAAGACTAGTTCCTCAAAATTTTTGTTTCCAAGACGAATTTCATCTATATTAAAAGGGTGGGAATCATGCATATTCATATGTTGGAAGTATTTTCCAACATATGTGTTACCTTTGGGATGCTCAAGCATCCCCACAACTTTTTTTTAATTATTTTCTTAGTGTTAATTTTAAAAATTTTACCCTCAAGCATCCCCACCCGTTAAAAAAAATACAAAAGAAAAAAAAAATTATTTTTAAGTATCCTCAAAATGATAAAAACTTTTCGAGCATCCTCGAGAAGTCGGTCCAGGATCCGATAAAAAATTTACCCTCAAACATCCCCGATATTTTATCATTTTGAGGATAAAAACTTTATCCTCAAAATGATAAAAAAAAAAATATTTTTAAGATTTCATATTGAAATTACAGCAACAAACAGAGGTTCAAATCAAAACTTCAGCACATCATTCTAACTTAAAGTAGCCACAAATTTCGGAAATTAAAAACAAAACAGTAGGAAACGAGAGGCTGTGTGTCAAGTGACCTCAACAGATCTGAATAGCAAAACAAATTCACAATAGAGGATGAGCAGAGACCGACAGATCTGAATAGAGGCTGTCAATTGCTCAATGTTTACATCTATGATCTATCTATGATCCAAAACATACAAAATCACAATAGAGGATGTATAGGCTTACCAGACAGCACCGACAGCCCGGACAGCCTCTTAGAGACACTTGGGTCGAGGAAGAGCAGTGACTTCACCAGCTTCGGACAACAGCCTCGGACAGGAGCTTGGGTCGAGGACGAGCAGTGACCTCACCAGCATAGACAACAGCGACGAACACAGAGCGGCAAACAAGGGTGACGGCGACGGCGTCTCGTGACCAACAGCGGCCAGGGTTGACGGTTGCGTGAAGACCAGCGGCGATTGGGACTAGGGTTCAGCCATCGAAGCTCAGAACTCAAAAGAACGGGAGAAGTTAGAACAGAGAAAAGAAAGGAAAATTCAAGATGCTAGTGGGATCGAGGCTACCGACGACTTGGGCGTGTATCTAGGTGTCCCCTTGTTGCATAGGAGAATCAAAGGAGCTGATTTTAATTTTATCATCCAGAAATTCGAGTCTAAGCTTGCCGGTTGGAAGTCGAGTACTCTGAGTTTCGCGGGTAGAATTACCCTTACAAATTCAGTTCTGTGTACTATCCCGGTCTATTGTATGGGCTCTTTGCAACTTCCTGTTGGAATTTGTAAAAAGATTGAAAAAATATGTAGAGGCTTTCTATGGGGCTCGACCAACACGAAGAGAAGGGTTCATAAAGTTGCCTGGGAGGAAGTTATCAAACCCAAATGCATCGGCGGCTTGGGAGTAAAATCGATGGAAGCTCTCAATTTGGCCCTCGTGGCTAAATTGGGATGGCGCTTTATTATGGAGGAGGAGAGCTTGTGGAAGGGAGTTCTTACAGGTAAGTATATTGGGACGTCGTTAGGGAGATCTTCGGGTGCCTCACATGTTTGGAAAGGCATTCAAAGGGGTCTGAAGGAGGTGATTGCGCCAGGGCTGCGTTGGAATGTCAGGGATGGTAGAAGTGTGGATTTTTGGAACGATAAATGGGTGTTGGAAGCGCCCTTGAGCTATTTCAGAATAGGAGATATGGATGAGGAGCTTTCTGGTAATGTGGATGAGATGTGGGATGATGTTAGGGGGTGGCGTTGGGACAAGTTCGGGTCCATGCTCCCTGCGAACACTCTCTTGTGCCTAGCGGCTGTCGCGTTAACTGAAGGGGAGGATGTCCCTTGTTGGGAGCTGACCAAGGATGGCGAGTACTCGACCAAGTCAGGCTACGACGTGATTTGTCAATGGAGCAATTGACGGAGCAATGATGACATGTTTTATAAATCGGTGTGGAAACTGGAAGTCAATGAAAGGATTCGGGCGTTCATTTGGATTGCGAGCAAAGGGGGGTCCTCACAAATGTGGAGCGAGTGCGAAGAGGCTTTGCGATCTCAACCCAATGTCCGGTATGTAAAAACCATGATGAGTCAATAGATCATCTTTTTAAAGAATGTGATGCTGCCAATAATTTCTGGATGCAGGTGCTTGACACGGACGAAAGGAAGCAAGCTTGGAACCTCCCTTTTGCAGCTTGGCTTAGGAGGAATATTCTGTCTGATGAGAAGATTGGAGACGGGGAGGACTGGTGCACTTTCTTTGCAATGGCTGTGTGGAAATTATGGAAAAGAAGAAACGAGTTTATATTCCGGGACAGCGGTAGGCAAACGTTGGCGCCTTGGGACTGCATTCGAGCTGCTCGGGAATACAGGGAAGCCAGACGGAGGCTGGGAACCAGCAAAGAGGCGACGAAGAGAAGAACTAAGGAGATTTGATGGGAGAGACCGGAGGCCGGCTGGATCAAAGTCAACACCGATGGCGCGATGCGCGGCGGCAACCGGGCTACGGCTGGAGGGGTTATTAGGGAAGCTGATGCGACATGGGTGGGCGGCTTTGCGTTCAACATTGGCGCCTGCACAGCCAGCTTTGCTGAAGGCTGGGGAGTTTTGAAAGGGCTAGAGTTGGCTTGGAATATGGGTTTTAGGAAGGTTTTGATTGAGTCAGATTCGGAGACTTTTGTCAAGCTGATTGGAAGAAGGGTAAAGCCTTCCCATCCGCTTTCTAGCCTGGTGGTTCAATGCCAAGGCTTTCTTCGTAGAGATTGGATTCTCCAATTTCGTCATATCTATCGCGAGGCGAACTCGGTGGCGGACGGGGTCGCGGATTTGGCCTTCTCGCTACCTCTCGGCTACCATGTTCTGGTTGATCCTCCTGATGTCATTTTTTCGCTTTTATTTGCTGATGAGAGTGGACTGACTGTGTCTAGGGCTTGCCCTGGATAGTTTTACTGTAAACTCTTTTATTATGGTTTTATGATTACCGGTTCGGGGAGCCGTTTCTCCCCGTTTGCTCACCAAAAAAAAAGAGAAAAGAAAGGAGCGAATAAGCGATGAAATAAAAAAATAAAAAATCCGACCCGATCGGGTCGGCCCGGACCCGGTTTACCCGGAAAATTACCGGGTAATTCAGGTTCGGGTCGAAAAAAAATCTCGAGTTAAAAAACCCGGGTCTTGACCAAGATTTTTTCGGGCGTTCGGGCCGGGTTGTTTTTTGACAGATCTACTTGTAGTTGATGATGACTCGATTGTAAATGCTCTTATTTTCAAAATCCTAATTTTTTGAAAAAAGAGAATTAAAAATGAATTTAAATCGAATTAAAAACTCATTTAGCAGATTCCGACCGAAATATAAAATTTGACGAACGATTTCTATCCTTTTCCTCGGAAATTCAAAATAATTATCGGATAGAGATATTCTTGTCGATTTTAAAAATCTAATTGATTGAGAAAGCGAGGGTAGAGAAACTAACATTCGAAAACTAATTTAGAAATTCGAAATTCGCGTATTCGAGATTTATTTCCGGGTATTGATTAACCAATTTCACACTCCACCCTCACCCACTCCTTCCCACCTTACCCTGCAACCCGAGACCATCCCCTCCCTCTCTGACTCATCTGAGCCCACGCCAACCCAATCCTCCCCCTATTTCCAATTGAAACGCAACACCCCGATGAATTACATTTTTGGTCCCTAACCTTTACCACTTGTTTCACTTTAGTCCCTAACCTTTGAAACGTTTCAAAATAGTCATTAACCTTTCTATTTCGTTTCATTTTAGTCCCTAACCTTTCAAAGGTTGTAAAATAGTCCTTAACCTTACTTTTTTATTCGTTTTAGTCTCTGATATTAAAACATTATTTGAAATAATTATAAAAACCACCCTAAAGTTATCATAATTTAAATAAAATCATCCATACAAAGAAAAATTATATAAAATCATCTAACTCTATAATTTTAATTTTGAAAAATACTCGAACTATTTTAGTATTTATCATAAGAGCATATTAATAAATTTATCCATAAATTTTTTTTCCACAAAAGCTCTCATAAAATTTATAGATCTTGTGATTAAGTATGAGAGATGGTGAGATATTTTTTTCTTATTTACCAATACATAGATCCAATATATGTGTATTAATCCATTAAAATAATAAATTTGAATAATAAAAGAGAACTTTTTTAAAAAAAAAATCATAAAGTTGGATATTTGTTTTATACTTATTCTTTATATGGGTAATTTACTCATTTATATACATTAAAATAAACTTTAGAGTGGTTTTTTATAATTATTTCAAGTAATGTTTTAATATTAGGGACTAAAACGAATAAAAAATATAAGGTTAAGGACTATTTTACAAGATTTGAAAGGTTAGAGACTAAAATGAAACGAAATAGAAAAGTTAAGGACTATTTTGAAACGTTTCAAAGATTGAGGGCTAAAGTGAAATAAGTGATAAAGGTTAGTAACCAAAAATATGTAATTACATCCTCGTAAAAATAAAAAAATGAAGCTCAATCCCTTCCCTATTTCATTCAACAAAGCAACCAACAAACCCCTTTCATTTGATTCAACCCCAAAACCACACATCTTCCCTCCTTCTTCTCGATTAGCAGCTCACCACCACCTCCATCGACGTCCAGCGCCACACCAGAGCCACCCAAGAGCCGCCCAGCGCCGCTGCCTAGCCACCGTAGCTCCACTTTCTCCGTTCAAGCGCGAACGAACTCCGTTCGGTAAGCCGTTCTCCTCCATTTTTGATCGAAACTGCCCTCGGACTTCTCCATCACACTCATCCATGTCCGACACAGGTTCGATGATCCATCGCGATCCTCCGACGACGCCCAGAACTCCAGTCGAGAGCTCCGAAGTCACGAACACTTCGGTGAGCTTCCGCCGTTTCCTTCCTTCCTCGATTCTAATTCGTGTTTTATTCAATGTTTAGATTAGTCGGGAGTTAGTGAGGTCTGGGTGCGGGATGATTGGGTTACTGTTGTGATGTCTTGGGATTGTCCCACATCGAAAAACACGATAACCCGAGCCTTGTATATAAGTCAGTGGGCCACTCCTCCTATTGCCAATTGGTTTTAGGATGGAACCCCGCTGGTCTTGTGTGCTCGGCTTGGGTGCGCATATGCGCTCGGACTTGTGAACCCCCCACGGTTATATGGCCCACCGGAATTCATCATGGTATCAGAGTAGGTGCGGTCCGGGACCCTGGTCGATCTATTGGGCTAGCCGGCCTTAAGGCTCAAGACGTCAAGTGCAACTGGCTTAATTGCGAGGCCGGGCAGTTGCACTTGAGGGGGCGTGTTGTGATGTCTTGGGATTGTCCCACATCGAAAAACACGATAACCCGAGCCTTGTATATAAGTCAGTGGGCCACTCCTCATATTGCCAATTGGTTTTAGGATGGAACCCCGTTGGTCTTGTGTGCTCGGCTTGGGTGCGCATATGCGCTCGGACGTGTGAACCCCCACGGTTATATGGCCCACCGGAATTCATCAGTTAGCTCGAGAGCGTCGAGCGAGCGTGAGACGAGGGAGCGAGGCCGGGAGTGCGCGAGCGAACTGCGAGGTCCAGGCGTGGGCAGTGCACCGGGAGCAGCAAGTGCGAGGGAGGGACTCGGGAGAGCCGAGGAGCTGGGCGGAACCAAGGCGCGACGAGGAAGCGACGTTGAGCAGAGCCGAGGCGGGGTGTGGAAGAACAAGCGCCGGGCGGGAGATTTTGAAGATTTGGAGGAAGGGGATGGCTTGTGGGCTCCACCTCCTCTTTAAACTATTTTATTTTACGAAAATTTCGCGAGGTATCCTTGAGGTATTGCAATTTTCGCGAGGTATATAACTCTTTTCCATATTTCGCGTAGTGCCCCTGTGGTTTTCAATTGTTTTGTCTCGTGCTCTTTTCGGTTAATTTTAACAGCTCTTCGTTAGTTTGCAATTAAAAAAGAAAGAAAGAAAGAAAGACCGGAGAACAGAGGAGAGAGCGAAGAGAGAGAGCAAGAACGCGAAGAAGAAGACCACGCTGGAGAACAAGCCTCCTGCCCCTGTGCTCGGATCCGCCGTCTCCACCGGGAGAGACGTCGTCTTCGCCAACGCTACAGGCTACAGCGGACAAGATTTTTCCAAGGTCTTGGGAAATCGAATTGAAGATGGGGAAATCTCCCATTTCTCTGTGTCATCATCATCCAAAACTACAAGCTACAGCGGCCAAGATTTTTCCAAGGTTTTGAAATCTTTCGTCCTTCCCACTGTTTTATTCTCTCTGATTGTGCTTCTTTAATTAGGTCTTTTTGTTTATTGATTGCACTGCTTGATTGCGATCCTTCGAGTTCGGAATTGCGATCCTCTGAGTTAGGGATGCCTTCATTTGGTTAGTCTACGGTTGATTTCCCGATCGATTTCTCTGATTTTGTGTTAGAAATTGAGAATGCATTGCAGCGGTAAGGTTGAAAAGTTGGAGATTTGATCGATCGCATTGGAAATAGGATACACAGAAAATATTAGCTTTCTGGTTATTGTTAATCTTAGAGGGATGTTATTTGTTCGAATATGTAATTTCTTTTAACATTATAAATGTAGCATTTTGAAGAACCAGGAGGTATAATGCTTGATTATTTGCTTCATTTACTGTTTGAGCTGGCCCGGCTAGGTTATAGAATGAATAATCGGATTCGTTAAAGTCAATTAGGGTTTTGAGTACATCCCAGGGCTGAACATCTTTAATTGTGTCACTGTTTTGAGAATAGAGTAATTTGAGCCATTTGGCATATATCACAAGGATTAATTCACCTATCTTCCATATATGAACTTGGTTGATGTTACTTTTAAGTTTATGCTCGTATGAAGGTGTTTGAGGTCAAAAAGGAAAATGTAATAGGTGGACTGCACAACCTTGGCTAGAACCATAAATGGACTTGATGAGTTGATGGTATCTTTCGATTTTAAAACATTGAATCCATGTGCTTGCCCGCTACTACGTGTTATCTCTACATTTTTGTATGTTGAGTGTTATTACTGTTCCGTCGATGGTTTGAAGAGGTGACCGTGTTATTTGTTGCATTAGCATTTTCCTTATACCGTGACAATTTCCCTATAATGTTAGTTTCGTTGTGCAATAACCTTTTGCTAAAGCCATTAACCTTAACCAGAACAGAGACCTGACTTGACTGTATATTTAATCCAGTTAGAAACAATGTCGTCGTGTTTACTTCTTGTTTGAGACTTTCTCATATACTTGCTGGCTATTCCAGGTTTCTACAACTTTGTTTATTTTCTGGATCTTCTCCTTCCTCGTCATTTGCCTTTTTCATTTCCATATGTTGAGTGAAATTAGTGTGGTGTGACAAGGGCACACACTAGAGTGCTGATTTGTACCTTTGTCCTTTCCGTAGCAATTTACCAAGAAAATAATCAGGAAGCATGGGTTGAAGAAGTAACAAGAAGATTCAAGGGACATGAAGAGAGGGTATAAGGTATGTAACTTACT
Organism: Persicaria maculosa; assembly: GCA_963922045.1. Taxonomy (NCBI): domain Eukaryota; kingdom Viridiplantae; phylum Streptophyta; class Magnoliopsida; order Caryophyllales; family Polygonaceae; genus Persicaria; species Persicaria maculosa. The sequence goes on along the minus strand of OY998254.1, from coordinate 74,243,767 downwards.
TGACAATATCTTTCCATTCAGTTCAAGACAGTATCTTTCCATTTTGAAGTCGTTGCATTGATCTGTAGATTGGAAACCATTTCAATGTAATTGAAATTAAGATGAGCTTTACATTGATAATTTGACATCCAAAACCAAGGCTTAAAAAATGAGGCCTTGTTGACTTCTTCTGAGATGCCAAAATTTCAAAATGACAGTTAACCTCAATCAAATCTAAGGATTGACTATCGAATTTTAAGCCTATTAGCTCAAATGGTAGAGCATTGTGCACATACACAAAGATGCGGGTTCAAATCCCGCATAGGCTAATCTCAACTTAATTGAATGTTCAAAATGAAGTTTAAATTACTTTAAATCACATGGGGTTGTTTGTTGACTACTTATATATTGAAAATATACGATTAGCAAAACACCTACACATCATATCTTTGTATTAGCCTGTGTGGGAGTCGAACCCACGTCTTGCGCATAAGCACATGCTCTACCATTTGAGCTAATAGGCTTCAAAATAAGCTTCAAGGTAAATTTATGCCCCCTCATTTGATGTATATACAAAGACTTGATTTATTTTGCAATCAACACACTGAAGCTTCATTGGTATCTCCTGCTGATCATTATCATAAATTGAACTAGAAAGTTCACTTCTTGATGCATGGTTATACTAAGCTACCATCTGTTGGAGTGCCTTCACATTGGTCATCACTCCTAAAAGATGTTCTATGAATGAAGACGGGTAAGACTCTAGAGTTTATTAAGTGTTTTAGTGATCGAAATCATACAGTATCAGTAGGTGAAACATGAAACCCCCAATCAACCACTTCCCTCCCAACACAACCTCCAAAATTCACGAGATCAATGCAGTAAAAAATTGAAGAAATTAAAAGAAATCAAGAATGAGGTTTAGAGACTCCAGAAGAGACATAGAAATGGATTCAGAAAAAGAAGGCGGCTTCCTGCTATGGAAATCAACAACATGCTGCTTTCTCTTCAACTTAATGAATTCCATACATGCACACTAAAAAATTGACTAAATGCGTATTGTTATTAATCTCTAAATTTTAAATCTCATGAGAAATTCACTCAAATGTAACAACTCGAATTTTCAAATATCAAAGTAACAACTAATAAATTAATCCCCTTAGTGAAATCTTTTAGCCAAATTCACTCAAATTTTTTAAGTGGATTCATTGAAGTGGGATTTTTTTATAAATTACCCAAACCCAATACTCATGGAACAAGTACTGTCATCAACAAGATATGAGAACTTGCAGTGCGGTAATGTGTGATGGTCATCTACTCATCTTCAATATACAATATAGTCAAAGCCTCATAGATTAATAATCAAACACCCTAATTTTAAACCCTAGAATCTTAAGCAACCGATGAAAACCCCCAATTTCGATTCTAACATTTGAAACCAAATTTCCCTAATTTTCAAACCCTAGAAATCAAAGCTTTACCTGATTAGTGGTCACAACCACGAGGGTCTCCTCCCGACTGCCAACATCGAGTGCTAGGAACCGTCCTCGATTCGGCCACCATCAAGCACCAAGATACTATCCGACGTTGGGTTTGTCTTCCACTCCGTCCTTCATTGATGTCTGTTCGCTCATATCGGGTTTCAGAGAGAAAGATGCAAGAGGTAAGAGAAAGCGTTTTGTCCTTTCTTTTTCTTTTACTGTATTTACCTTTTCATTTATTTAACGGAAGGGTAACGTTTTTCTTTAATATTTAACGGGAGGGGCACGGCGCGAAATATTTCAAAAACTCAGGGGTATCACGCGAAATATGTAAAAGAGTTGTATACCTCGCGAAAATTGCAATACCCCAAGGGTACCTCTCAAAATTTCCGTTTATTTTAATTATTTTGATATTTAACCGGTTGGGATTAAATTCAGCGGGTTCGGTTCGGTTCGGTTGGATTTAAATGAGTTTGGTTCGGTTCGGGTTATCTGTTTATTTATTTAACTAATTAGGGGAATTAAAATTATTATATATATACAATATTATTTGAGGTGTTAAGAGATAAGGATTTTAGCGAGTACTTTTAAGGGTCGGAATTCTTAACTGTTTAATTTGGATTTGAAACGGTTTTGAAACTAACTTGGGAATAAGACTTACTCGATGACTAACTAGCATGATAATATGAGCGTTTGACTAACAACATGATATGTGTGACTAATAGCATGACATGTGGTGATTTATTATAAGGGGATAAATATTGGTTACCAATGATGATAATGATATATATCCTTATGAAAGGTATGAGTATAAGATGATAATATGCGAATTTGGCTAAGTTTGATATGAAGGTTATTTTAGGCTGATGAGTTGGCAAGCTATAAAGAATGGTATGAGATAATAGATGGTTTATCATGATGAACTGAAAGTATGGTTGATGCGAGCTTGTTAATTGTCTGCTTGTATGAATGTGTGATATATATGTGTTCAGAGTGGCTAGCTAGAGACGTATACTCAGTGGATTCTCGTTATGTAATTAGGTGATACTCTGTGATCATGACTACTGTGTGCTGGATTCTTCTTTTGCCGATCTGCTAGCCAGGTAAGTCCTTCGGGGCTTACTCAGTAACCAGTACCTCCTGCCTAATGTGTCATATAGTATGTAGGTTTTGCATATGCATAAAAGCATGTCATGTAGTATCATGCTTAGGAATTGCACTTACGAATGAGCATCCTTATTCTGTTTGCGTTTGAATACAGAACGACCGTTATCTATGAGTCCTAGAGTCCTTGCTAGGGTCATAGGGCAGCCCAGCTTCATCGGGTGTTGTCCTCCTCGATTCATTTATATATATCACGAGATACGAGATCGGTATGAGATATGATATGATGATGAGATTTGATATGCTTAGCATCGAACTGGACAGTCTCCACCCTATCTGAAAGGGGGGTGGTAGAAGAGGGATATACCACTTGGTATTCTTTGTTAAGGTCTTACTTAATATTCTGCGTATATGAATTAGGAGCATGATAGTGTGGTTAATATTTCAGTATTGCATGAAGGCATCCTTTATTCTAGGTATAGACGTATTAATATTATATGTCCTCAGCGCGGTCAGAGGACCCGCGGGCAGACTCTTGACCTGACTTTGTGGTATAGTTTCATGTACCCGTTTCACTGCTTGATTTCGTGTTGTTATGACGGGGTCCATTCATATGGCGGAGAGTGAGTGTTGAACCCTGACTTCACCAAATTTATACTTTTAGGATTTCTCCCTACTTATACTCTGTTTTGACCCGGCTCTGTCGTGGCGCCCGTTGTATCGTTTTCAAAACTTATGTCATTTGCATGATAAATGGTTTTCCGCGTTGTAGACTTAGGACAGGTACACGGGTTTAACCCGGGGTCTCCAACGGACCTTCCGGATTTGGGTGCGAAATCCCGCTTTAAACTATAACCCTTCGGTTTCAAACCTTCAATCTGTACTCGGAGCGCAAGATCCTAACGAGGGGTTTTATCTCTTGAAATGTAACTCGTAAATCATAATCCCGGACCGTTACATCGATGGCTAAGCAGATTTTAAAAGCTAAGTACTTCCCTACTAGTGATTTCATGGAGGCAAACTTAGGACATAATCCAAGTTTTATTTGGAGAAGCCTCTTAGCAGGGAGAATCGTACCTTGTTAAAGGAGGGAATGAGATGGAAGATTAGGAATGGAACATCTATCAATGTCGGGAAGGATAATTGGATATCTTCTTCATGTAATTTCAAGCTTGTATCATGGCCAAAAATTGGTGAAGGCGAGTTGAGGGTTAGTGACTTCATCCAGGAAGAGAAGCGGTGGAATATGAGCTTATTGCTTCTCACTCAGTCCCAATAGATGTGCCCTTTTCAGTTCATTACACTGTCTTTTCTACTGGCTGAGAATTTGGAATGATCGCTGATGTTTTCTTTTGCTACAGCAATGGCATATTGCTCTTATGGGTATCTAGTCTTTTCAGTAGGACACATTTTTGTTTTGCCAAGGTTTTCATTCAAATTGAGCATTTCTTCTTGTTAATATATTATGTGTCGATATATTGATAATATGGATGGATGAATCAATACATCATAACTGCATTGTTTGTAACTTTTGTATCACATATTGAAAGCATGGATGACAGAATATAATGTGTACGTACTTCTGTTTTTTCCCTCGAAAGCCTGGTGTATTCTGTACATCATAATGTCATTTTCTATAGCTTTTATAAGATAAAACTAGTTGTAAGTTGGTTTGAAAACCAGCAATTGAAAATGGGCATCAATATATGGCATTGTTCAAGTGTACTATGTTGATTGTTAAAAAAAAACAGCAAAATTTGATAGCAAAAATCTGCACTTTTAACAGCAAAATATGACGGCAGACACCTAGCTAGCAAACCAGCAAAAAAGCCTTTTTTTTTACCAAATATGACAGCAAACACAAAATTCATGAACTTTTGACAGCAACCTGCACAAACCACATTTAACAATCAAATGCTACAACACAACTTGCATAAACATACACTTCCACATTAATAAGTAATCTGCCAATTCATACACAAACTTTGACAAATGCTAGAACAATACAACACAACCATCCAGTTTAGAGATCGATAATTGTGTTACAATAATGATGCAACATATATAACCTAATGCTAGGACAAGTCTTTTAGCGAAATTCACCATCAAGGTCTTGTAGTGCTTTGAATGAGTTCCTCTTGTCTCTTACTCCATGCTTTCCCTTTTTCCTAGTGTTAACTTGAGAGGAAGAAGCCACCAGCTGCTCCTGGGTCACTTCATCTCCACACCTCCTTTCTGTTTTGGGTGATTTACAATTCCTTTTTCCACCATAATTGGTCACTCCCATCCATTCCTCAAGAGGTAGCCCACAAGTATCTATATTAGCCACGCCCTGTTCGGTCCTCGCAACCACGTTATACACTTCAGCAAGGAGCAGATCATTGCATTCTCCATTGACACCATCATCATCCTCTTGTTCATTCGCCCAATATTGCACAAAACTCTTGATCCTTTGTTTCAACTCGTCTCCTTGTTGTCTGCATCTTTCATTTGTTTTCATAACCTTGCCTTCTATCTCTATATTTTCAGCTGTTGCACTAAACAAATGTGTGGTTGTAACAGCAGCCTTGTCTTCTTTGTGAGCCCCTTCATCCATACTTATACCTTGATCAACCTGGCTGCATTCCCCCTTTCCTGTAGGCTTCATTCCTTTTGCTTCTGAGCAGCTCAAGTCTCTCCCCACATCCAATTTTTCAACTCCCGCAGCAGTGATAACTTCACTGTCAGTTTTGCCATCCTCCCCATTTTTTGTTGTAGCATAGCAACATCCTCTTGGCTGCTTGACTTCTTATACATTAATTCCCTTATTAATGTGAATACTCCCAGCCTCCCAAGCCTATTGATAGCACAACCCCTCACAGCAGTACCCCCACCTTTTGGTTGTCAGACCTGTCTAGCTTCATGTTTCCCACTCTGCATCTTCTTATTAGCATTTGGGCAACGCTCAAGCACATTCTTATTAGCACAGTCCTTGCATATCCATGAGAGCCACTCGAACACCACTCATTGTTTATACCGACGACCATTCACATCTTCAATATTAATAGAATCAACAAGGTCATCATCTGTTGAAAAGTTGACAAGCAAACGAGCATATGAGATGTGCTCTCTCCCCTTGTTGTTTTCTCATCAATGCATCGAAATCCATCCTAGTGAATCAGATTGGGGGAAATCATCCTAGTGAATTAGATTGGGTCGAGAATCGAAACTCTATTCGATATTGATTCAACAAAAAAAACGGGTACAATCGACATTAAAATCAATTGAATTTCAAGAATTCAAATCATCGTCCCTAACCCCTAAATCCCCAAACCCTAGGTTAAACTGAAAAATACTTACCTCCACCTTCGGCACCAACTGAGCTCCACCGGCATCAGCGTCGTGTATCGGACCCCTCGCCTCGCTCTCTCCCTCTCTCGCGACCTCCCTCTTCGCTCTTCTCCCTCCACCGGCATCAGCGTCGTGTATCGGAGGGGTACGCCGTGAAGAAATTACAAAACTCAAGGGCATTTCGCGAATTATGTAAAACTTTCGTACACCCGGTGAAAATTCTGTATAAACTATTTATAAGGAGTTTTAATATGGACAAAGTGTAATTGATAGGATTTGAACTCATGATCTTACACATAAGAAACACCTCATTTAACATTGAACTATAGAAATATTTTTGATATTGGATGGAATAGAAATAAAAAAAACACATATATAATGAATCATTAAATGGATGGATATTAAATGGGCAATTTTTTTGGGTAAGTTAAAATCAAATAGGAACTATTATTAATGTTTGATTGAATAATATTCTATGGTATTGTGTCATATTGAGTATCATATGTATGATACTTGAACTCACTTTTTCTTTTGGGTTCTTTCAAAAATATGATTTTTTCTTACATTTTATTTTATTTTTATTATTATGATATTTGGAGTACCACCATTAAAGATGCTCTGAGTTTGCTTTTGAGTCAAAGCTACAACTTTACAAGGCTAAATGTGCAAGTGGAGATGTGGGAGCGTGTGGTATGGTGTTAAGAAACTAAGTAAATGTGGTTCTGTCAGAGCTAGAAAGGAAGGGCTTTATCTTTTCCATTTATAATAATGCTTTTTTCATATAGAAAAATGTAAGATTTTTTTTTTTTTATTTTTTTTTACAGTGGGCAAATATTAGGATGGTTCTGTTTAGGAAAACAGAACACAACCTTGATCATCCTGAAGGATGATGTTACAAAGATCCCTGTTCAAAGGGAGAGTAGACATATTACAGTTTATTCTAGTCTTAGCAATGAAATCTGCTACTCTATTTGCTTCTCTATAACAATGCTTAAATTCAATATGATCAAAAGAACTAGAAAGGATCATGATTTCTTCAATTTGGCGCAAGATCTCCCATTTGATTGGTGTCGATCCAGTAATTGCTTTCACTGCTTCTAAATTGTCACCTTCAATTACAACTTTCTTGAGGCTTCTCTCAATCGCTTTCTGCATACCTGTAAAAATAGCTAGAACCTCTGCTTGGAGAACTGAACTCTGAATGATCTCCTGATGAAAAATATCAATATTAAATAGCAGAAATTTGCCTTTAAATTTGAATTTTTTTCAAAGAACCACACATGAACTTTTTTTTATATCCAATATATGAATGGGTAAGAGGGTTATAGACGTTGTAACCAAAATAAAAATAGGGTATAAACACTGTCACCACAATTAAAACAGGGTCATAGACACTGTCACAACTATTAAAACAGTGACATAAATGGGTAAAAGAGTCATAGACGCTATCACTGCTATTAAAACAGGGTCATAGACACAATCACCACTATTTTTTTTGGTCGACACAATCACCACTATTAAAATAGAGTCATAGACACTGTAACCAAAGGTCATAGACATTGTAACCAAAGGTCATAGACATTGTAACCAAAGAAAAACCTTGTAACCAAATGAGGGTCATATACATTGTCATAAACATTGTCACCAATATAAAAATAGGGTCATAGCTAGACACTGTCACCACTATAAAAACAGGGTCATAGACGATGTAACCAAAAGAAAACCTTAGGACAAGGTAAGCACATACTCTAAAGGGGCTAATGAGAAGCCAAAATACATGTGGTGACAGTTCTCTTCTAATATATGAATTGGTAAGAAGGTCATAGACGTTGTAACCAAAATAATTAGTGGAGTCATCACCCTTGGTGACAACTTTTTTTTCACGATTACAGTGTCACCACCCTTATCGTCGATGAACATATAATGACAACACCTTTATCACTGTCACCACCATTATTAGTGACCACACTATCATCACCCTTATCACTGTCACCACCCTTACCAGGGGGAAATTTTTTTTTTAAAAAAAACTTTTTTCCATTTTTTTTATATGGAAAAATAACTAAAAATAATCCCAACTATCAAAATTCAACCAAAAATAATCCAACCTTTATAAATAACCAAAAATAATCCCAACTATCAACATATATATCAAAAATGATAAAGGCAACTTTACTTGTTAAATTTAAATCTAAAATTTCTCAAACTCTTGGAATTCTACAAAATACCCTCCCTCTCACCCTCTCCCTTTTCCTCTTTTAACCACCCTCTCCATCGAAACCCATCGCCGCCTTCTCTTCGTCAACACTTTTAACTAGACATGGCCACGGTCACGGGTCGGGCGGGTCGACCCGTGACCCGCCGGGTCAATGAGCCGTTGGGTCAGGGTCCACGGGTCCAAGGGTCAGCTCGGGTTGAGGGTCAGGGTTAGGGTCATGGAAAAGATAACCCGTGACCCGGCGGGTCGACCCGACGGGTCCGACCCGGTTCGACCCGCCGGGTCAACCCACCATTTTAAAATATATTTTTTTTGAAAAAATTTATTTTTAATAAAATAAATTTATAATTATTATGTAAATTATATAAATTATTCTTAGAATAATTCATAATTCATAATATTACATAATGTAATATGCAATGGCAATGTGAGACTTAGCACTCCCATGCTTCTCCTTTTATAGACTTAACACCCCCCTTTCCTCTAGTTTTCAATGTGGGACAAGAACAAGGGTAGAAACTACACCATGTCTTCAATCTCTACCATTCGGTTTTTAATGTCAATCCATACTTATAAATTTTTATCATATACAAACACTAGTACTATACTTTATATAAATATTATTTTAAAAAATATATATTTTACCTATCAATTATGAAAGAAATAACGAACGGGTAATAAGAAAGTGTGAAGTTCAACAATATACCTTAAACATTTGTGTTATTTGGTAGATCCACTATTAAATCATTCTATATCATTCTATATGATACTAAGTTAGGAGTCTTTATGATATAATTTCAAATAATACAAATATTGTTATTGATAAAGCCGTTACACTTGTATAGTATCCTTAATGTCGAGTTTTCGTTTATTTTCAAAATGATATAGAACTTCGGATTTTCAAACACCAGAATGAAATATAATATTGGCAATACTTTTTCAATGTGTCTTTTCATGTACGTCATAACAAACAACCCAAGTATGTAATTCTAATAACATCACCATTAAGTGTATACACAACATGTGGCTAATTCAACTTTAAACGATAAAGTTTAACATATCTATATGAAGAAGAACCTAGATTTGAAATCATTGATCAAGAAATTAACATAATAATGCAAGTAAAATAAAATACTTATGATTGATTAATGGATCAACACAACTATCAATTAAATTAAATAGAAAGATTAATCTAACATAACTTGATATATTGTATCATGATGTTTCATTACCATGTGTTATTCATTTCATTAAATCCTAAGAGGTAAACACTTTAATTATATTATTATATGTTACATCATATAATCCAAATACTTAAATTACATTATATTCCACCATATAATCCAAAGACTTTAATTATATTACATTTTACATCATATACTTAAATATCAATTTCTCACATTTTCTTTCATATCTCATATTTCTGTCCCACGTCGAAAGTGGGCTACATACCTCTATTTTCTCTATATATAGATCCTCATACCCTACTTGTCGTTCCCACAATTCAACCTTTTCTTTCCCACATCTAAAGTGTGATGAAATGATGGGAGTGGAATGAAGATATCTATATATATCTTCCCACATATCATGTTTTGTCAACCTTAAATCTTTCCATTTCGAAAGTGTGGTGAAAGACAAGAGTTGAGTTTTATTTGGGGTTTGAAATAATTTTTTTTTAAAAAAAAAATGTTTGACCCGGCGGGTCAACCCGCAAAACTCGTTGGGTACCCGATTTGGTGTCACGTGGCCGACCCGGCAGTCCGACCCGCCGGGTCACCCAACCCGCCGACCCGTCCCAACCCCGGGTCAGGGTTAGGGTCACCCTCTCTGGGTTGTCGACCCGGCGGGTCCGACCCGTCCACCCGGCTGGTCCGACCCGGCGACCCGGCGGATCCGACCCGTGGCCGTGTCTACTTTTAACCCACCAACCTGCCACCATCTTCAACCTTATTCCCAACCTTGACTTCCTTGGCTATGTAAGCGACAACATCACTAATCACAGTTCTCTCTCCCACATCATAGTATGTTCATCATCTCCATTATATTTGAATAATCCAACAAAATTAATCAACAAACAAGACACCCCATTTCTTTACCTAATAGATTACTCGATCAAATTGTCACAGATTCCTATACAAATCACCAAAAATAGACGCCCCATTTATAAAACAAAACCCTGCAAAATGAATTTGAATATAATCCAAACAAAACTTTAGCCATTGCCATGTTTGAAACCTTAATGAATTCAATTCTGTACCTGTTGGGCTACGGTGGATTCACAATATTACAAATCAAAAGGGTTGTTCGAAATAGGGTTGGGCAAAATATGGATCGGACCGGAATCGGACCGGGACCAGACCGGAATTTACGGTTTTGGATCGGATCGGAACATTACGGTCTGGTCCACGGTACAATATATTTTCAAATCTGGGTTCCAGTCCAAACCCGGGACCAGACCGGAATTTCCGATCCGGACCGGAATTGGACTGGAACCCCTATTATGTTAAAAAAAAAAACTAAAGACTAAAGAGTAAAGCCTAATGGAGCTGCGAGCCTGCGTCGTTTTCTCACTTTCGACATTTCGTTTCTCTCTTTATTCAGAGTTAAGAAATTGCAGGTCTCACCTTCACCACACCAGCCGTCCGACACCGACTCCGTCTCCAGGTCTCACCGGCTCCACACACAAGTCGTCCAAGTTCCGACACCGACTCCAGGTCTCACCTTCACCACTCAACACACCAGCCGTTCGACACCGATTCCAAGTCCAACTTCCAAGTCCCTTCTCGGCGGTTCCAGGCGTCCAGAGTCTCCACTCTCCAGACCGGCCCTCTGTTCTCGGCGGCTCTCGGCTCTCAGTTCTCGGCGGGCTCCTACTCTCCTCACTCTCCTGTCTCAATAAGTCATCCCGAAGGACCCGAACCCATTGAATTTCAATTATAGATCTAGGTTTTTTTATATATATTTTGACCTATTAATGTTGATTTTAGTATAGATTTTGAGAAATTATACATATTCTAGCCTAACATTAAAGAATCTTCTCCCAATTTTAAATCTAGGGTTAAGAAATTTCAATTTGTATTTTGTCATATTTAGATCTAGATGCGATTTTAAAGGTAAGGGTTAGAGAAATGAGATTAAAGGACTTGTTTTGAATGTATGAGATTAAAGCACTTGTTTTGAATCAATCAATTATTCAATTTGGGTAATGTAATCATGTAACTATGAATGAGATTAAAGCACTTGTTTTTTTTAAAAAAAGTTGTGGTACAAACGGTCTTTACGGTCCGCGGACCGGAAAACCCGGGACCATATTTATCGGTCCCGGTCCGATCCGCAATCCAAGTTTCCAAAAATTCCGGTCCATCGGATCGGACCGGGACCGAAATGTCCGGTCCGGTCTAGACCGATTGATCAGCCCTAGTTCGAAATACCTAAATTCCCTCATTGTTGGTCAATTTCAAAATATAGAGAAGCAATAAGGGGTTTTTGGTGAGGCTTTTAATTGGGGCAATGCGGCCATCGACCGTTGGAGAGGCGACCAGTGAGGCGTTTGAAGATGGTCTAATTGTAAGGCCAAGAGGTGGCTTGGTCCATCCCCTCTGAGCGTCCCCCGGTTGTTGATGACGGTGGAGTTGAAAGTAGGTGGAAGATGAGGTTAACCGAATTTAGGAAAGGGAAGGAAGTTGGGAGATAGGGTACTCTATGCAATTATAAAAGTTTGGGCAATTTTAGAATTAAAATTAATAACTAAAGTTCACTTGTATCACTTTTGGTATATATGTTGATAGTTGGGATTATTTTTGGTTATTTATAAATGTTGGATTTTTTTTTTTTTTTTTTTTTTTTTTTTTAGGAAATAATTCGAGATCAGATATACCTGAATCTCGATGGCCGACAAGTCGGCAGACGGAAACCCGTTAGTACATACAAACAAAATCGAAAATAAAAAGCGGAGCAATACAACAAGTGGAAACGCACCCTACAAGAAAACGATCTAAGGAAAACTAAATCTAACACAGAGGGGACGTAGACTACGGACGAAAGCCAAGCACCGTCTTAAAACAGCACCGCTGGCCGACGATACATCAGGCATCCCTGTGGGTAGTGAAGATGAACCTCCAGGAAGCTCCTTCCCGTACACGGAGTCGCCCCGTACACACTACCTCGATCCCAGCCAGACCCGACTCCGACTGCCAGAACCCCAACATAGAAGAAGAACCCTCAGCCGCACCAAAGCAGAGACGCACGCCACCCGAGCAAAGCAAACCGCAAAGGACCGGTCACAACGAACCGGTCAAGCCCAAACGGGATTTAATCCAAGCTTTTTCGAGCGGTGTTTCGAGCCCATGCGGGATTTTAAATAAGCCCTTTCGGACATTTTTTATTGTTTTATTTATATATAAATAAAAACCAATAATTTTTATCATTTATATATAAATAAAAGGATTTTATCTATAAATACTATAGATAAAAAAATATAGGTAAATGACTATATATATATATAAATAATAATTTAATGTCAAGCTTGCATTGCAAGCATTACCATGGCAGCGGCAAATCCGGGGAGGAATCCCAGAAAGACCGGAATGCCTTGGAGCCCAAGGGAGAGCCAAGGGAAGGTAGGCGATGGGCAGGGAAATCGACGACGGTGACGGCGAGCACAAGCACCGCCAAGCCAGACAGATAGATGTCGGAACCGACCCACACCCGCACACCTCAGCCGAACCAAGGACGAGCGAAAGAGGGCGAGCGGAACCATGTCGGAGCCAACGCAGGGGTAGGCGGGGAAGGGGGGTGAGGCACAACGCGAACACAAGTTGAAAGCCGAAGCCCGAGGTTCGGTGTAGACGGCACGAATTGGACAAAATGGACAAGGCTCAAGATGAGAGCTATCACCATTGGATTGAGAAAAGGGGTTGTATGCACAAATTGGACAAGGGGAAAGATGGAGTCGGGAAGAAGACCCCGAAAACATCGAAAGCCCCAAATTCAATTCGGTGATTGAACTAATCTGTAAATGAAAATCAGATTAGGTCTTCCTGATTTGATACAACTGGGAGCAACGCAACGGACACGAAGGCACCCCACAGTGTTGTGTAACCCCGAGCCGCACAACCGCCACCAGAGGATGGAGGTGACACCGGCTTGTACCGGAGAGTGGGGTTCCTAACCAGCGGTGCTTAGACCGACGATTAAGAGGCGGATGGGTGGGGGAAGGAGGTAGAGATCCCCGGAGGGAGACGGATTGGGGCTCCCGAAGGAGATTTAGGCTCCCGAAGGAGGTGTGAAGACCTCCTAAGAGGTTGTTTGCCGGTGTTGTTTTCCATCCCCAAAATGGGTTTTCCAATGTTGGATTATTTTTGGTTGAATGTTGATAGTTGAGATTATTTTTAGTTATTTTTCCTTTTTTTAATTCTTCATCGAAGCAAAATCTCTTTCTATACATCAATATTGACTTTTATTTTCCAAGATCTATGAGCAATGATAGCGTGTAACGTTTTTTATAAACAATCACAATATATAAGCTTGACTTAGTAGGCATGACACTTATATGTGACTACTCCCCTTTTCCACAACTTTCATTTCATCCAATGACTCTGTAATCACTAAACTAAACCCCTAAATTTTCATTTTTAAAACTCACCCCTCTAAAAAACACTTCTTCCTCCTTCCATTCAAAGTCTCACAGAGCATAAATTGAATCCCCATCAATTACGCCACCCTAAATTCAATCAATGAAATTTCCCCTCATAAAGCCCCCCCTATTTTCCTACTTTATTGGAGCCACACCCCATGTCCAGCACCTCCCCCTCCTGATTTCTCTTTTTTCAAAAGATGGAGCTACTGTGCTCAACTCCCCTTCACCTGCTACCTCCACTGCCAGTGGTATTTTTGCATTTGCAAAAATACACCACTTTCTACCTCTAGCCAATTTTTTGGGTACATGTCTAGTTTAGCAAAAAGGCCCATTTTTTTTGTCTAATCACTACCCTTTCCTCTATAGAAAAATGTTAGATTAAATAGTAGAAATTTGCCTTTAAATTTGAATTTTTTTCAAAGAACTACACGTGAACTTTTTTTTATATCCAATATATAAATGGATAAGAAGTCATAGATGTTGTAACCAAAATAAAAATAGGGTATAGACACTGTCACCACGATTAAAACAGGGTCAAAGACACTGTCATAGCTACTAAAACATTGACATAAATGGGTAAGAGAGTCATAGACGCTGTCACCACTATTAAAACAGGGTCATAGACACAATCACCACTATTTTTTTTAGTCGACACAATCACCACTATTAAAATAAAGTCATAGACACTGTAACCAAAGGTCAAAGACATTGTAATCAACACAAAACCAGGGTCAAAGACACAATCTCCACTATTAAAACAGAGTCATAGACACTGTAACCAAATGTCATAGACGTTGTAACCAGAACAAAAATGTTTAAAATTCTCCAAATTAACATCCTAAATACTCTAAAATGGAGAAACAATTGGGATGGATAAAAGGGCCATAGACGTTGTAACCAAAACAAAAACAGGGTCATATACACTGTAACCACTATAAAAACAGATCTCTTCTAATATATGAATGGGTAAGAGGGTCATAGACGCTGTAACCAAAATAAAAACAGGGTCATAAACACTGCCACCACTATTAAAATAGGGTCATAGACATTGTAACCAAAGGTCATAGACACAGTAACCAAAGAAAAAACTTGTAACCAAATGAGGGTCATATACACTGTCATAAACATTGTCACCAATATAAAAATAGGGGCATAGCTAGACACTGTCACCACTATAAAAACAGGGTCATAGACGATGTAACCAAAGGAAAACCTTAGGACAAGGTAAGCACATACTCTAAAGGGGCTAATGAGAAGCCAAAATACATGTGGTGACAGTTCTCCTCTAATATATGAATCGTTAAGAGGGTCATAGACGCTGTAACCAAAATAATTAGTGGAGTCATCACCCTTGGTGACAACTTTTTTTTTCACGATTACAGTGTCACCACCCTTATCGTCAATGAACATATGATGACAACTTTTTTTTGTGACAACACCCTTATCACTGTCACCACCCTTATCAGTGGTCACACTATCATCACCCTTATCACTGTCACCACCCTTAACAGGGGGAAATTTAAAAAAAAAAACTTTTTTCCATTTTTTTTATTCTTCATCGAAGCAAAATCTCTTTCTATACATCAATATTGACTTTTATTTTCCAAGATCTATGAGCAATATATGATAGCGTGTAACTTTTTTGATAAACAATCACAATTTATAAGCTTGAGTTATTAGGCATGGAACTTATATGTGACTACTCCCCCTTTTCCACAACTTTCATTTCATCCATTGACTCTATAATCACTAAACTAAACCCCTAAATTTTCACTTTTAAAACTCACCCCTCTAAAAAGCACTTCTTCCTCCTTCCATTCAAAGTCTCACGGAGCACAAATTGAATCCCCATCAATTACGCCACTTTCACGGCAATCAAGCACAAAAGAGTAAGCTTTGAGAAGAACAAACTAAAATTCAATCAATGTGAATCTAAGTTGAAGGAAAAAGTCTAGTGCTAATACACTGCCTCTCCCTCATTGTAATCAACTTCGTATTTCCATGTTTAATCGCTGTAATTCAAGTTTAATCTATACACACATCCACTCTACTTTACAAATTAATTACTAATACACTGTAATTAGTAATACTTCATCTGTAAGTCGAGCGGCGGGAAGACGAGAAGCGAGACAGAGCAGAGAGATAAGAGCAAAGAGCGGAGCAGTACGACCGACGGGTTGAGAGCGGAGAGAAGAATAGAGTAGCAGCAAAGAGATAAGAGCAGCCAAAGAAGAGATTCGAAATCGAGATCGACAATGGAGGTCCCTAATCTACCGAGCAAAGAGATGAGAGTAGAGACAGATGGGAAATTTGAGAGGCGGCGGCCAGATGAGAGACTAGCTGAGCGGTTCTGGTAGGAGGGACTGACATAGCGGTTCCGGCGGCCAGAGGAGAGACTGGCGGAGAGACGAGGAGACCAAAGGAGGGAGGAGAGGTCAAGAGCGCCTAGCAGGATCGAGAGACGACAGGATGGGAGGCGTCCACTGTGGATTTGTGGGGAGGATAGAGTAAAATTAAAATAGGGGCAAATTAACTTGGTTTTATGAATAAAAAAATTGGACATTTACTAAACAACTTATTTAGGTTAGACATTTAGTAAAGGATTTATAGAAATGGATATTGGGCCAAATATTTTGTATATTTTATTTACATTTTCATTCATATAATATATCTATATATATTTATATATATATATATATATATATATATATATATATATATATATATATATTCATAAATCCTATTTTTATCTAATATTAATTACACAATATCGTTTCATACTGCATTTTTTTTTCTATTTTATGTTAACGTATGGATAATTTATTTCATTTTATAGTAGTAATTTTTTATACTTATAAAATTTTATTTTTATTTTTTTAAAAGAAAAATACGTCTCATGGCGCGGAAACTGTATTATCTTTTTTTTAAAAAAAACATATATTCATGCAAACATAAGAATAGTCTGAAAAGGTAAATATATAAATGTGGTGGTTAAACCAAGAGGCATAAAAGAGTAACACCATACAAAGGCCCGCATGGGTTTAGCTCAAATGGTCACAAGGGTGACATTTGAAACAAGAGATCAAAGATCGAGTCTCACCAGCGGCAGTGTAGGAGCAACCTCTCAAACGCGGGGGACTCCTTGTGCGCAGTGAGTACTGGTCTTGGCCTTTGTGGTTAGTTGAGTCACCATGATTTACTTTCTCTCACAATCCTCTTCGAGCGGGGGGGTGAGGGGCGCCCGGAGTGAGCAATTTCACCTTTTGGTAGGGGTGGGCATGGGACGGGACGGGACGGGATTGAGCCGGGACGGGACTCGTCCCGCGAAATTTTTACGGGACGGGATTGACACTTTTTTTTCGGGACGGGATGGTGTCTGGACGGGACGGGATCGGGACGGGACGGGCCTTGTCCCGCATATAAAAATAATAAAATATTATATAAATTTGCAAAGTGAAAAATGCTTTCATAATTCATTATTTTGTATAATATGTTGAATATGGTATTCTTCTCAACTATATTATTCAATAATAATAATAATAATAATATTATTATTATTATAATACTATTATTAATTCACACAATGATTGTATAATTAATTATAATGTTCAACATATTTGGCTACATTATCTTACTAGATCAGGATGGAAAGGAATTGAGACGAGATTCACCAGATATTGTCTCATTATCGATTGATAGTTGGAAAGAATATCGTATTTAATTAGCTATTTGCCTCTTGTAACTCTAAATGGGTATAATAATAATAATAATAATAATAATAATAATAATAATAATAATAATAATAATAATAATCCCACGTTATAATTAAAAATAAAATAAAATAATATTACTTATTTTTATTGTTATTATTATAAAATAATTATACTTTACAAGAAAAAAATATAATATGATATAATAATAATAATAATATTATTATTATTATTATTATAAATTAATATTATTATTAAATTATATTATAATATTATATTATTATTATAAATTGAAAATTATTATACTTAATTAGTTATAAATAATATTTACTCAAATAATAATAATATTATTATTATAAATAAATATTATTATTATTATAAATAAATATTATTATTATTATTATAAATGGAAGATTATGATTATAATTATAATATTTGCTCAAAATAATACTCCCACCGGGACAGGACGGGATTTGCAGGATCCCACCGGGATCGTCCCGCGTTTCGTCCCGCATAATTTTTGCGGGACGGGATCGGGACGGGATTCGCTATTTTGTCATAAATCCCACCGAGATTGGGACGGGATCGGGATTTGCGGGATTTGTGCCCACCTGCCTTTTGGAACAAGGAGAAAAGCTAACACGAGCTGCACATTTGAACTACCCTATGTCGGATGGCCCCACTACCCCCTCAACCCATAGGAGACAACCAATACTGAACACCGCCGACCATATTTTTAAAACATATATTTATAATCAACTATAAATATATGTTAGAAAAATTGGAAATCGGCAGCTACGAAGTACGAATTGAGGGTGTCCGTGTGCAAAATTGGAAATCGGCAGCTACGAAATCCACTCATTAGCCCCATGTGATAAACGTATGACTTCTACAGAAAACAGCAGGCCCTCCCACATCCAATACTCAATTAGCTCTTCGCTATGAATGGGATGATTCATTGGAAGTAAAGCACAGTACAGAAAACAGAGTTTCGGGTTTGATTGGAAATCGGCAGCTACGAATTGAGTAGACCAAAATCCACTCATTAGCCGGTTTGCCCCATGTGATAAACGTATGACTTCTACATTTCTAGATATGGGATATGGGTGAGTGGGGAGTGAAGACAGAGGGTGTGTTTGGCTGGGGGATGGGAGTGGGTGGAAGGGATGGGGATGGACATTGGTTTCCGTGCCTGCGTATTTGGCTGGGGGATGTGTGGGGTGTCCGGGATGCCAAAAAGGGGATAGGAGGGGGTGGGATGGTGATTTTTCTCCACCTCCTATGAGGAGGATTGAGGGGATGGGGGAGGTGAAGAACCCCGATTTGCCCTCCCTCATCGTAAATACAAACCCCTTAAATAGAGATTCAAGAAAAGATGGAGCGGACTTTTATGCACCATCACCGGCTCCTCCTCATCGTCATCGTCGCCGTCGCCCGCGCCGCCGCAATCTAGCTCCGAGAAAAGGCCAACTCCGACACCGGCGATTGCGGATGTTCTGAGCCTCTTTTGTGCGTTCAATTTGGTCGGCGGTGGTTCAATTGCAGGAGTTTAGAAGGATTACTGTTATGAGCCTCTTTTGTGCTTTCCAGACCATCAATCTCGGCGATTACGATGAAGGAAATTGTGGTTCAATTCACCGGCGGTGGTTCAATTTGTGCAGAAATTATTGTTGCCTTCAAATTCCGAACTGGCAAGGCAAATTGCTGTTGATTTCTCCAATTTCTTTCTCCCCTTTTCACCGACCTGGCAAGGCAAATCGACTCCGATTCCAGACTCAGGGGCTGCTGCGACTACGTCTACGGCTGCGAGAATTCGGCGGTTCCGACGACGGTGGTGGTATCGACGGCGTCCATGAAGGCGGAGGAATAAAAGCTAGGGGTGGAGGGGGCTATAGACATGGACGATTGTGGAAGATGAGTTGGGGTCTCATCGAAATTGGGAGGGGTATTATGGTAATATCAAGTGGGTAAGTGTGGGTAAATTGGTCTTTTTTCGTTGCTCCATCCATCAAAAAATCAAAATACGACCAAACACACACGGGTTTATTTTGGTGTTTATAACTCCATCTCGTTCATCCTCAAAATCCATCCTCATCCCATCTATCCACTTTATCCATCTCCATCCACTAAAATCCACCCCGTTGCCAAACACAGCCAGAGTCGATTTTTTTTTTTTTTGTCTGAGGCCCTCCTTTGGTTATATTCTTTAATTATGAACGTGTATCTCGTCCACCCCACTTAATTCTCTGGCTCCATCGCTAGTTGCTTTTCGCTTGTGGTCGGCGAGGGAGCTCAGCGTGACCTCCTTAGGAAAATCTTTCTAAGGAATTGATCTCCATCGTTCAATTAAATTGATGACTAAGACTACATCTCGTTAAATTAATTAACAATTAATTTATAAACATTCAAAATATTTGTACGGCAGGAGGAAGTTCTATTGCAGTATTTTGCGCGTGAAATATTATCGATCTGCTCATGTGAAGTCCTCGTCCAAGAATTGAGAGCAACTGGAGAAAATTAAAGTATGCGAAAGACTGTGAGATATATCAATTTCATACAAATATTGTATAAAGAGACTACTTGAAGCAATTTCAGGCTTCTCGGCAAAAAAATGATTTTAATTGAACTCCATAATAGAATTGAGAGCATCAAGTACTTGTCCAGATGCCTGAATTGGACCAAATTGAGTGCGTCGACGAACCAACTCCCCTCCGTCGACGAAACAACCCCCCTCCGACTTGGCCTCCTTGAATAAATACTTGTCCGAATTTGACTTCAAATTGAACGGAAACAGGATGATCTTGAGCCTGATAGGATTCGGAGATCTCCAATTGAGACTATTAATCCTATGACGGTGACGATCGACGATGGCCGGAGTGAGATTGGCGATCGACGGTGGTAAAGGATGTCAGAATATATGTGATAGAGAAGAGAGGAACCGAGGAGAAAACGTGAAAATGTGAAATTAATTAGGAATTAATTAAGTGAGCACATATATTGACAATGAATTGATTTGAACAATTATTAGGTAGATATTAGGAGGGTTGCTATTAGCAGAGGATCCTATTCCTTAATTAAGCTATCTAAATTAATAGTATTTTATCTTTTTTTTTACAGTGGGCAAACAGTCAGAGCTATTACAAAAATGTAAATGCGCTCCGGGATCATCCTTACGGATGATGGTACAAAGTTCCCTATTAAAATGGATTGTAGATCTATCACTAATGATACCCCTAGTAGTTATATAATCTGCAACTTTGTTCGCCTCTTTGTAGATGTGGCTATACTCAACCTTTTCAAAGTTTGCCTCCATGATCTTGATCTGTTCAATTTGGCGCAAAATCTCCCATCTGTTATCTCTTCCTTTCGAGAGAATCCTCATCAGCTCTTGGTTGTCACCTTCTACGATTATGTATCTTATCCCTAGTCTTGTGGCTAGTCTCATTCCTTCTAGCACTGCTGCTGCCTCCGTTTGAATAACCATACCTTGATCAATTTCCTGGTAAAAAATCTCAGTTACATGGCCCCGTGAATCACGAATGATTCCTCCCACCTGACAAGCGCCCGTGGGTTTGACAGAACCATCTACGTTAATCTTGTAGATGGCTCCTACTGGTCTAGTCCAACTAATTCTAGACTTTTTCTTCCTTTTGTTGGCATCTTTTTTTGTGCTTGTAGGATTTGTTGTTCTCCAATCCTGTAAATCTTTAATAATACAGTTAATTAGGTTGCAGAACGTGTCAGGGCTGGTATGTTTGAAGATTAACTTGTTTCTAGTTTCCCATATTTTTTCACAAATAACGACTAGTTCTTCAAAAAATTGGTTTCCTTGCTTAATTTGGGTAATATTGTCACATAGGGATCCTTGTAAGGAGAGATTGTGAAAGAGCTTACTTGTTGTATGTTCGAACGGTGCTATTAGTTTCTTTGTAAATGAGCACTTTGTAAAGAGATGAGCGGCATCCTCATTTTCTTGACTACACAGAGAGCATGTGTGAGGGACTCTATTGATGTACCTATTAAGCCTTCTAGTCGTGGGGAGATCATCTATTTTAATTTTCCAAACTAGGTTTTTAAGACGAGGAGGAAGATTAAGATTCCAGATCCAGTTATGGTTTTCAATGTTGTGGTTATGTGTGTTGGTAATCTTTTTTGCCGATTTGGTTGAGAAGTTTCCTGTGGGATTAGGCATCCAGATTAGCTTATCATGAGCTTTTCATGAGGGGATATTGAGGGATAAAATGCAGTTGGTTATATCTCGGGGAAAGAGACTCTGGATAAG
The DNA here is from genome assembly GCA_963922045.1 of Persicaria maculosa. Lineage (NCBI taxonomy): Eukaryota > Viridiplantae > Streptophyta > Magnoliopsida > Caryophyllales > Polygonaceae > Persicaria > Persicaria maculosa. The sequence goes on along the minus strand of OY998254.1, from coordinate 74,222,025 downwards.
GAGCTTATTCCAGAGCTTTTGAGGGGTAAGGAGGTGACTGGCTTTCATGTTTGGGTTATTGTTACCCATGAAAGATTTGAGGCATTTATCAGGAACCCAAGGATCTTTCCAGATATTTATTTGGTTACCATCTCCTATAATCCAAAGTAGGCCTTTTTCAAAATTTTCCCTAAGGGATAGGAGTCTGCCAAATTGCCAAGAGGTGACTTGATTTGGTTTGTCTCTGATGTTGCTATCTTGGAAGTATTTTTCTTTGATGACTCTTGCCCAAATGTTATTATCATCTGTGTAAAGTTTCCAAAGAAGTTTAAACTGAAGGTTTATATTTAGATCTTCAGCTTTTCTAATACCCAATCCTCCTTGGGTTTTACTCTTATAGATGTTGTCCCAGCTAATCAAAGGGGTATATCTTTCTGATTGAAGTTTATTCCAAAAGAAATTTTTGTTTATTTGGTCAATTTGGTTGAGAATTCCTTTAGGGAACATAAAATTTTGCATCATATAGTTGGTTTTGGAACTTAGATTGGCTTGAATTAAGATGGCTCTGCCTGCTTGAGACAAGTTCGAGGCTTTCTGTTGTGAGCCTAATTTGCCATGTTTTATAGTTACTTTTATATCGTTTTCTGCATGCATTTCATGCATTTGGGTTAGAATAATACAGAATCTGTGTAGTATATGTTTATTTGCAATATATGGAGGTCTATACAAGTTTTTGTTATATTTCGCAGAAATCGGACGCACTTTGGAGCTTAAAAAAAACTCATGGAGAAGCTAAGAATGGTGCAGCTGGAGAAAAGGCCATTTTCCGGCATTCATCATTCTGAGTCAAGCTTTGATGTCTTCATGAGAGTTGTATCTCTCGGAAAGAGCTTTCCAACGCATGGTCATATGCGTCAATCCGACGAACGAGGACTCGGGAAAGTGCGTATTAAGAACAGAGCAGAAAGCTGAAAGATTTACTCGATATCGAGTAAATTTACTCGATATCGACCAAAAGTGTCCGAGCAGTGCCTGGTCGAGGACGAGCCAGATCGACGAACTGAAGGCAGAGCTACCCGACTCCGAAGCTTTACTCTGGATCGAGTAAGTTCCTCGAGATCGACAAGAAGTGAAGACCAGCCCAGAGTCGAGGAAGACCACCTGATCGAGAAGCCGAGGACGAGAACATGTCGGGTTACACTCTACTCGAGATCGAGAACACTCCTCGATATCGAGGACATCAGAAGCACACACCCGAGCCAATGTCGAGAAGAGTTGCTCGACAACACCAGAAAGCCAAGTCGATGAGCCCACTTTCCTCGAGATCGAGTATGTTACTCGAGATCGAGGACACCCCAGGAGCCAGAGTCCGAGCACATCGAGGAAGAGCAACTCGAGACGCCGAGCCACTGAAGTCGACGATGCCATTTTACTCGAGATCGAGGAAAACTCCTCGAGATCGAGGAAATCTTCCGGAGACGCGTAATGCGGTTTGAGCTATCCTACTCGGATTGGGATTCCTTGGGGCCGAAGATTGCCGAGTATATCCGATTTTATCAACATCTATCCAATGGAGAGAGATTTATCCACTTGAAGACTTTTAGATATAGTTTCCCTTTTAGATTTAATTATGTTGTTCCATTTATTTATCTTTAATGTTTTAGATATAGATTTAGATATAGATAGAGATATTATATCCTTGAATAGCAAGGATTAGAAGGATATAAATAAAGCCCATGGGGCTGATTTTAGGATCATTCAATTCACAAGCTAGAGAAGTAGTTCACAGAAAGGTTTAGGAGTTCGAAGGTTTTAGGGTTTTGGCATTCAACGAGAGTTGGATTGCCGGGATTGTAAAGGCTTTGAATTTAGTTTAAATGCAAGTTTCTTTTCATACATCAATGTCTGAGGTTGCAATGAAGCGCGAGTAGTCCACCCACTTCTAGGGTTGGGGCGAGCCCGACGATAGCCATGCGCGTTTAAGGTAAAGATCCGACTTTTATCATGTTTTGAGCATCTACTACTTGTTATGTGTTTATTACCCATCCAATGGAGGTCCATGCTAACAACTTGGATTATAAACATAAAATCAGTAAAGACAGTTAGGGTTTCTTGAAAGAGTTGTCTAATTGTTGGAAAAGGCGAAAGCTTGATCCTTTGATGCAATTCACATGATTATCTGTTTTATTTCTGCCTTATGCATGCTTGGTTATCGTTGTTGCAAACCCCAATCTTGGAAGTCTTTTACATACAGTTTAGTTCGAAATCCCAAAGCATTTGTCTTTACTTTATTTTCTTTCGTTTTATGTTTTCTGTCTTCCTCGAGATCGACTAGCACTCCTCGATCTCGAGTTACTGATTCTCGATCCAGCATCGCCGTAGCTTATGTGTGCAGGTGATCGACAAAGCCAACCCGACGTCGACGAATCTCCTCGATCTCGAGTAAGCCTTACTCGATCTCGCCAAAATCGCCGGGAGTTGCTGCTGCGCTGTGTTGGACTTGTCCGATCTTCTGTCGACTAACCCTAGTCGAGATCGACAACCTGTGGTCGACTTCTGTCCGTGAGATTTCTCCGCTGCCTAGGATCCGCTGACACGCTTCCTCGTGGATCGATCCTGACTTCCCACTACTGCATCGGGAGGAAGTCTTGTAATTATTTGCGTGGGCCTAAATCTGGTTTGATATATTTTATTATATTTCATACTCGATTTCCTCCTACAACACTTTCCACTTTGACAATTATTTTTTCAGGTTTTGGATAGCCTCCTCAAAGATCGAGTTACGAATTCGGCCATTGATCATTGGAATACCTAGATACTTTTCAAGAGTACTTGAGATAGGAATTCCCATGCTCTGAGCTAAGTCTCTAGCTAAATTTTGGTTCACATTCTTAGAGTATGTAGTAGAGCTTTTACTATGGTTTATGGTGAGCCATGAGAGATTTGAGAAGTTATTTATCATATTTTAAATGGTATTTAGACTAGTATGAGCAGCTTTAGCAAAAATAATTGTGTCATCTGCAAAGGTAAGGAAAGGTATAGGATTACCGTTTTTAGTGAGCTTGATTCCAATTAGCGCATCCTCTTGCAGTGCTTCCTTGTGCATTTCTCTTGCTAGGTCTTCCATAATTAATACAAATATGTACGGCGCAAGTGGGTCTCCTTGTCGAATTCCCTTGTTGGGCTTGAACTGTTTACCTGGACAATTGTTGACTAGAGCTGAGAAGGAGGATGTTGTGAGACACGTCATAACCCAGTTGATCGATCCATAGTGGATGGAAACCAAAGTTCTGTAGAACCGCTTTGATATAGTTCCAGTTTATTTTGTCATAGGCCTTTTCCATATCAAGTTTTAGTGCCATCCTACCCTTTTTCTTATGAAAGCTATGGAAGATTTCATGTGCTATTAGGGTATTATCTTGAATAGATCTCCCTTCTACGAAGGCTCCTTGAAATAGGTTGATGAGTTTGGGGAAAATAGGTTTCAATCTGTTGGCCAGAATTTTTGTGATTACTTTGTAAATGTTGTTACATAAGCTGATCATCCTATAGTGGTTGATTGTGGTAGGGTTATCAGTTTTGGGGATTAGAGCAATAAATGTTTTATTTATTTCTGACATCAGTTGCCCTGAGTGGAAAAAGGCTTTGATTGCTTTACAACAAGAGGGGCCTACTGTGTGCCAGTATTTCTTATAAAATTCTGGGGGGAAACCATCTGGGTCGGGAGATTTATCTTCTTCCATTTCAAAAATAGTATTTTTTTATTTTAGCTATAGACGGTTAAGAGATTGGGTTTCGGTTTTCCTCTGGAGTTATTTAAGGTTGAATGTTCCAAACATCCCCTGGGTTAACTCGGTTTTGATGAGTACCTATAAACCTTTTTGACAGCTCATTTGTGATGTGGTCGAAGATGGTATCATTGTCATACAAGGTATTGCCTCGTTTGGATGTGAAGGATTTAATGGGTCTTTTTGAGTTTCTGATTCTAGCTGTTATTTGAAAATATTTTGTATTCCTGTCTGTGAATTGAAGATGATTGGTTTTGGCCCTTTGTTTCCAAAATTTGTGGTTGCATTCTAAGAGTCTGAATCTTTTGAGTTCTAGTCTTGCTAGCTTTTCTTCCTCTTGTTTACTGATGTTTCCCCAAGGTAATCTATTTTGCAAATTGGAGATTTGATTCTCAACTTGGGATAGCTACCTAGCAGTATTACTGGTTTGGGATTTGCACCATTTTTTGGTATTCTGTTTCTGTATTAGTTTGAAGGCTTGAGATCCATTAAACTTATTGCGCCAAACTTGCCGGACCATAGTTTCGTATATAGGATTTGTCGTCCGGGCCATTTCAAATCTGATCTTATCTTATCTTACTATATAGTAAAGTAAGCTTTTTGGCCATTTATTGCTCATTCATTAGTGAAATAGAAGTAAGATTTTTCTTTCTTTTCAAATTTAAAAAAAAAAACTCATCTTCTACCACAATTGTTAAAAAAAAAAGTACTCTTTAAGCACAAATTTTCATATTATTAAAGGAAATAAGATTAAATTTTAGTTTGAATAAATAAACCATTTGAATAATCAATTGAGTAATGTAAATCAAAGAAGAAAATAAATTATTATTTATATGGAATATATAGTATCAATTGAGTAATGTAAATCAATTGAGTAATATAAAGTTACTGATGAAATAAATTGTTAAAATTATAAGATTGAAACTGTAGGTTAATACGAGTAATATAAATTATTATTTATATGGAATATATCGTATCAATTTTTTTTATAAATAAAATACTAATGGGACGTAGCCAGAAATTTATTGAAGGGGGGGCGAAGTTTTATACAAATTGCTAATTCACTCTTTGATAGATTTGTTTCATAGTATGTTTAGCGAACCAAAACTATGATATTTTAGATTAAACGATGATATTTTATTTTAAACAACATTTTTTTAGTTCAAAACACATTGTTTTTTTGTTCAAAACGGTGATGTTTTAATTTAAAATTGTGTCAGTAGTTTTTTTTTTTTTCTCTTTAAACGAAAAAACGATTTCGTTTTAATCGATAACAATATTTTTTTCGTCTAAAAATATATATTTTGAAACCTACAAACTACAAACTTCGAAACATGATGTCGTTTCAATATGCAACTTGTTGTTCTCTTAGCATGCAATGACGTGTAACAAGATATGCAAACTTTAAACTTGCATAATTTCTTATATAATTATCGAATTCAGTAACATAACCTCTTGTTTCGAAACTCTTTGGTTGAATTATACTGTCAAAATATCAAATTAAGTAAAATATAAAAAAATCGTGCTTTATTAAAAGACATTTGAAATAATTAATCTGTATTTAACTTTCAAACGGTCATAACTTTTTACTCGTTTATCGAATTCAGGCTTATAATATATCAAAACGAAGCTATCGATGCGTAGAACAAATATAGATGATTCGTTGGATGAGGGGGGGGGGGGCGTATGCTCCCGCTTGCCCCCGCCTAGATCCGTCTATTAGCCTAGGTTATTGCTATTAAATCCCCTATAAATACTTAGGGGTGTTCATAATCGGGTATCCGACACGAACCGGTTAATCGTGTCGAATACCTGAAACCGTTTAGGCTAAAACCCCCGATCTGATCACGATCCGACTAAAACCGGGTATCCGATACGAATACTCTTATCGGATCCATGTCGGATACTCGGGTTACCCGACACGAACCGTTGCCATTGCAGATTCACAATCCAATTTCTCAAAATTTGTTGCCTTGGCCAACGAATCAATCAAAACTCCAAATTCTACAAGTATCAAATCGGACAGAAAAAGAATCAATTAACCGGACGATGAACTTGAGAGTGCGGCCGATGGTGGATCCGATGCGGGCGGGGAAGCCGATGAAGTGAAAGAGAAGCTCGCTCCGAAGATGACAGGCAAAGGGGAGAAGTAGATCTCGGGGCTCCGTTTTGCAGGTGATGATGAAGGTGAAGATGGCGGTTGAAGAGAGGAGTGGTGGCGTCGATGGCAAGGCCTTGTTGAGGGAGACAAGGATGCGGAGGGAAGCGTTGCCGCAGATGATGGTGGAGCACTCGATGGCGATTTCTAGAGGGATGGCCGTTGCGAACTGTTGGCTGCTATCTATAAGGGCATGCACATTGGTGAGCCCGAAGTTTCTTACGGGTGCCAAGTAGGATAAAAAATATTATTAAAAAGGAAAAGGGCATGAGCCCGGAGAGAAGGGCCCTTGCAGGCGAGACCGGAAAATGGGGCTCATAGCGCTTCACACGAGGGCACGTGCAGCCGGCATGCGTTGAAGTCATTAAGCGGGGCCAAAACGACATCGTTTGGTCTGCATTTCAATCCAAACAATGTGTTTCAGCTCCCGCCTGGGTGAAAAGAAGAAATGCATGCACTTCCACGTGGCCCAATGGGTGGTGGCCACGTGGCAGCGAGTGTATATATATTTTTAAAAATTGATTTTTCTACTTTTTTCGAAAATAAAAAAAATTTATTTTTGAATGTAATTTAATTTTATCTACTCATAAACACCCATATTGCATATGTTTAGAATAAAAAATAATTTTCGAATAAATAATACCCATATGTTCTTTATCTACCATTAAAAAAAATTGACTCACATTTTATTATTAAATAAATACATAAATTATAGCAGTAATAATAATAATAACAAAATAATATAATAATAATAATCCCGGCACGCGACTAGGGCACGCGATAGGCGATCGGCGATCGGGGATCGGCGATGTGTCCCTCTCCCACTCATCCCGGCGCCTAGGGCCACTAGCTTCCTCAGGCCGGTTCGGATCCCCCCGGTGTCCGGCGTCACTTCAGGTTTGATTTCTTCAACTACGTTCGGCGTCTACAGTGTTTGTTTTACATTTGTCGGGTATGGTTTTTCGATTGCTGGGTTCGATCGGTGTTGGGTAACGGTTCGATCACTGGTGTATGCTGTTGTTGTGGTGCCGCTGCTACTGTCCTGCTGTTTCATCTCGATCGGGCTTTGTTTTGCGAACGTTGTTTGGTGGTGCTTCTCCGGTCGTCTTCTCCGGTTGATGATCGGCTGAATGTGTTGGTTTTGGAGCGGTTTCTTATTCTGCTGTTGGTCTCGATCGGGTTGGTGCTGTGAGTTTGGTCTTCGCCGAATTGTGTCATCGGTTCGGCTAGTGTGGGTTAATTGATCAATTTAATTAGCCTCCCATGACATTGTTGATCGAAGATTTGAGTATTTTATTATTATTTTGTTGAGTGCTTAGTTTATAATTTTTATTATTTAGTTCGGTTTATGGGATGCCCGACCTTGTTCGGTATCATTGTCCTTTTGTGGGTCTCTGTGGGTGCCTTGATGGTGGTGGTAGAGGCCTTGTTAAAACCTCCATGCTCAGGCACCTCCGTGATCGACATTGCAGTGGTGATGCTCAGGTCCTTACCCGTCAAACTCTTTCTAATAGTTTGGCTATTTATTCGGATGCTGAGATGACTTTCAGGCGCATGGGGGTTTGGTTATGTGGAGTTTGTCTTAAAACTCATACCTTTCGGGCTCGGTGTCGGCATAGTCAGGATGATTCCGTGACGCCTCCCGACTGTGGTGATGGCCTTGTTCGTTTTATTATTTATGATATTCCCAGGCCTTCAGCTCCATCTCCGTCATTTTCCTTGGCTGATGTTGGGGATGTGCCTGCTGGTTTGACTATATCTTCACTTGACCGTTTGTTTTCTATGGGCTTACGCACCGTGAAATCCATCCCTCCTAAGTGTCGCCTAGGTTTGGCTCGGGTTCTAAAAGGGGCTTTGGATGGTGTGGCTGACTCTCCGAGCGACCTTTCCGGCTGGATTCGCTTGCTTGTGATGCCTCTTTGTATACTTAAGACCTTTTCCCCACGAAGTAATCTTGAGTGTAGGACTGTTGTCAAGCGTCAGCGCCAGGAGGAGAGTATTGCTAGTGCTATCCGTGCTTGGGGTGTGCCTGGTGGCAGTTTGCAGCTTGTACAGGAGACCTTAGCTGAGGTTCCCCCTTCTTTTGGTGTGGAGGAGGACTTTGATTTGAGTGAGCGTAACCTCCAGCAATGTCGGAGGAAGATTTGTGATGGTCATTACACTGCTGCTGTGCGGGTGCTCTCATCATCAGGTATTGCCCCCTATTCTGATGCCACTCTTGAGGCTCTGCGAGATAAGCACCCTACTGCGTCATTTCCTAACTTGCCGTCGTTGCCTGTTGATCATCATCCTCTCGTTGCCTCTTCGGCCGTTGTTTTGGATATGATTCGGAGCTTCCCGCGTGGCACGTCCTGTGGGAGAGATGGGTTCCGTGCTCAGCATCTTTTTGATTGTTTGGGTGGAGCTGCTGTTGCTATTTCGGATGATTTGATCTCCTCTATTACTCGGGTGGTTAATCTTTTCCTTGAAGGCCGCTGTCCACAGGCTCTGGGTGAGTATATTGCTAGTGCTCCGCTCACACCACTTGTTAAACCAGGTGGAGGCATTCGTCCTATTGCTGTTGGAACTATTTGGAGACGCCTTGTCTCTAAGGTTGGTGCTTGTTTGGTCGGTCCCTCTTTGTCTGGTTATTTTGCTGGGCTTCAGTTTGGGGTCGGGGTATCCGGTGGAGGAGAGGCTATTCTGCATGCCTTGAATCGTTTTGTTGAGGCCCGTGGCGGTGAGGAGGGTCTTTCTATGTTGTTGGTCGATTTTCAGAACGCTTTCAACTTAGTTGATCGTGTGGCTATGTTACAGGAAGTTCGCCGTCACTGCCCGACTCTATCTCGATGGGTGGAGTTTTGTTACTCTAGTCCTGCCCGACTGTATTATGGGGAGCATAGCTTATGGTCTTGTCGGGGGGTTCAGCAGGGAGATCCTTTAGGGCCTTTGCTCTTTGCTTTGGTATTGCATCCTTTGGTATGCAAGATCAGAGACTCTTTTGCCCTGAGTTTGCAGGCTTGGTACTTAGATGATGGCACTATTGTTGGGGACACTTTGGTGGTGGGGAAGGTCTTGGATCTGATTATGGCGGAGGGTCCCCGCTTTGGCCTTCATCTTAATGTGGATAAGACCGAGGTTTTTTGGCCTACAGAAGACCCCAGGAGTCGGCTTCCTGGTGTTTTTCCCCCCTCTATTGCTCGGCCTTCACGTGGTGTCAAAGTTTTGGGTGGGCCTGTCAGCGCGTGCCCCATTTTCGGCAGTGACCTTGTGGCGAAGAGAGTGACTAGGACCATAGAGCTTATGGATTCTGTCGCGAGAATTGAGGATCCACAGTGCGAGTTACTTCTACTTAGGGCTTGTACGGGTATCTCTAAACTTTACTTTGCTTTGCGTACTTGTTCACCGCGTGTCTTTGGGCCGGCCCAGCTCTCATTCGATGCGGCACTCCGTTCTAGCTTGGAACGTATTGTCACTGCGTCAGGGCCTGGGTTTGGAGATTGGCAGTGGCGGCTTGCCACATTCCCTTTTCATTTTGGTGGGCTCGGAGTGTATGCTGCTGGAGATGTCCTACATTATGCTTTTCTGGCATCTCGTTTGCAGTCTGCTGAGTTGCAGGCTAAGCTCCTAAGCCCTTCTGGTATTACTGCTACTGGTCCTACATTTGATGATGCTTGTCGTGCTTTTGATGAGGCCACGGGTTCTGATCTTCTACGCGATCCTAGTGAAATCGCTGCCCCCAAACTTATGAAGAAATTGGCAGATATATATTTCGCGAAGGTTGCTGCTACATCGGACTCTGTTTTCTCTTTGACTCCGCGACAGGTGGCATTGTGGAAGTCTCAGCAGGGTGCTCACTCCTCCGATTGGTTGCGTGTCGTTCCTATTTCTGGGCTGGGGCAGACTATGAATGGAAGGACCTATCGCAGTGTGCTTAGTTATCGACTTGGTGTTCCGTTGTTCACGGTGTCTAGGCCCTGTCCGGCTTGTTCTCGGGTCTTTGATGGTGATATCTATGGAGATCATGCTGTGTCTTGTGCTGGTACAGTGGGCATTAAACATCGACATAACCTTGTGCGCGACGTCTTATTGGATATCTGTTACAGGGCTGGGATTTCTGCCGGTAAGGAGGTTGATATCGGTTTGGTGGATGTGCATGGTAGACCTCTTCGTCCGGCAGATTTGCTTCTTTATTCATGGGACAGAGGGCGTGATGTTTGTGTTGATCTGACGGGATCCTCCCCCTTGACTCAGTCGGGGATGTCTGACTTTGTCCCTGGTCGTGTTGTTGTTGATGCTGCCCAACGTAAGCGTGTCAAGTATCGTGATTTGTGCACGACAGCGGGTTATGGTTTCCTACCCTTCTCTTTCTCTTCGTTGGGGGAGCTGGATACGGATGCTGTTGCCTTGCTAAAGCGGATTCAGAAATTCTCCGTATCTCAGGATGCCGGAGCTCGTGCTGCAGCTTATATTTTTACTAGACTTAGCTTCGTTATCGCTAAGGGAGTGGGTGCCCAGATAGTATCTCGGCTACCCACTAATTTCTTGTAAAAATGATTTGTTGATAATGAAATTATTATAATAATAAAAAATAATAATAATAATAATAATAATAATAATAATAATAATAATAATTTTTGAATAAATAATACCCATATGTTCTTTCAACAATTGCATTTTAGTTTCATTTGCATCTATCGGTGTATGGTAATATTTGTTTTATTGCATTTTCGGTTTTATTTTTATTACCGTTGTATCGTGTAACCCTTGTTTCAAGATCAATGTTGTGCTTTGCTTATTTTTTCTCCATTTCGCATTGTAATAATTATAATAACTATAATAATAATAATATATAATAAAGAATAATAATATAATAATAATAATACCAATAATGATAATAAATAATAAGGATAAAGAAATAAATAATAATGATGATGATGATGATGATGATGATTAAATAATTGAAAAGGGTAAATAGTAAAAAGTAAGTTAAGGGCTCAAGTCCGGGCTCATGAATGGAGGTGCAAATAATTAAAAGCTGGAATGAGGTCCTTAAGCTGATGTGGCGGAGGAAAAGTAAGTTAAGGGTCCGGGTGTTAAGGGCCTCAAGGTCCACGAATGTTCATGCTCTAATGTGTAGAGCTGTCAAAACCCGACCAGGTCGACTCGAAATCGATTATTCTGAACACCGACACAATCCGTCCATTTTGGACCCGAAATCTGAATGAACCGAACTCGATTAACCCGAAACCCATTAAGACCCGAACCCGTTATAACCGAAACCCGAAATAACCCGAACTTTAAGCTACAATCTAGTAAATTTTCGTAAACGAATATTGAAATAATGAAAACCCGAGACAACCGAAACCCGAATAACCGAAACCCGATACAACCGAAACCCGAACCCGATCCCGATCCAACCGATTGACCAAATTATTAGACATTACCCAAAATTCGAATGGCCCGAAACCCGACTAACTGAACCCAAACCCGACCCGACCCGACCCGCCCGATTGTCACCTCTACTAATGTGTTAGGGTTTGGAGTTAATAAAGATATACCGTATACGGAGTATATATTTTATTATTATAAAAAAAAAGAGACCAATTGCAAAGAAAAAAATGGACGGCAAACACAAATTTGGGATTCAAACCCAGTAGCAGCACCTTCCCATTCCTTAGCTAACTATACTAATTAGAAATACTAATACTGTATTTGCTTCGCTTATATAAAAATAAAAATAAAATCTAAACGGTTCGTATCGGGTATCCGACAAGGTGATATGCCCGATCCGAACATGAACCGTTTAATATCGTATTTTAGCGGTTCGTGTCATTTTCGTTTCATGTCTTTTCGATTTCGTGTTTTTTCGTATCGTGTTGTCATGTTTTCGTGTAGTACCAGTAGTGTCAGGTTTTTCTGCACACCCCTATAAATACTTGATACTAAGAGAAATCCAAATCCAAATCCATCCCTTCAACCAAGTTTATAGATTCCCTATACACAAATGGCGGTAGCTCTTACCGACCCTCTCGTTGGCCACCGTCCAGACGCCCCAAATTTTGCACCAAGCCCATGGGGCGATCAATTCCTCAATTACAAACCAGATATTAAGGTATATCTAGGTCTCGATCTATATTAAGTACATGCGCAATTAAAGTTTATTATATTGTTTATTCTACCTGCTATATCAAGGTCTAACTCATTCCTTTGGTAGAGTGCATACTGCTTTCTTGGTTGCTAATACATCAGAAGTATCCCGTGCGTATTTTTTTCTTATAAATAAAATCATATATAACAAATTACTACTCCCTCCGTCCCACAATAGATGTCTTTGGACTATTATGCACGCTTTTTAATGAGCTAAAAACTATATAAAATATTCATTTTTTAACTAATTTTTTAAAATAATTATATACTTATTAGTAATATGTATGATATTTTTTAAAAATATTTAATAAAATGTTGATATTTTATATAGTTTTTAGTTTCTTAAAAAAACGTACATGAATAGTAAAAGGCATCTATTGTGGGACGGAGGGAGTATCAAATAAAAATTAAATATGTTTGATTCAATGTTTTGATTTGAAGTAATTTATTAGAAAATGTATAATATACTAAGAAATAAATTATATATATATATACTAATTTAATGTTTTAAATTGAACAAATTGATTGGAAAAAAAATTGTTTTAATTTCATTGGCTAGCTGAAAATCCTATAATTATGGTGGTGGTGACTCATTGTAAAAATGCTTCTCTTTTATTAGTTAGTTATAAATTATAGATTATAGATAGTTAGTTATAGATTATAAATTAATTATAGATTGATTAGAAAATAAAAACTATTTTAATTTCATTGGTTGAAAATCTTATACTTATGGGGATGATGACACCTCGTACAAATGTTTCTCTTTTAGATGGATTATATATTAGAGCTAGATAGATTATAGATAGACCTGTCAAACGGGTCATTCGGATCAGGTTCGGATCGGGTCACTTTGGATTTCGGGTAAAACGGGTCCCGGGTAAAACGGGTTTCGGATTATTTATTAATGCTATTTTGGATGATTTTAGGATTGTTCACCCCTCAGTTTGATTCCTTTGTAGCACTTTCCTTTTCAATAAAAGTGTTGGAGATCGAGCATTGTGGATGATCTCTTTTTCAAAACAAAAATGTTATCCGATTAAAAATATTTTAAAATATACACTTTCATTTTTTTTTATTTTAAAATCACACAAAATATCATTTTTAATTTCTCAGGCTAAAATATATGGCTGAATTTTAAATATATTTTTGTATGCATAATTATTAATTAATTAATGTGTAGGTGATTCAAGGGCATGAAGAGAGAGTGAAGGCGCTCAAGGAGGATATCAGAAGGGAGTTGGTTTCGGTTTCCGACAAGCCCTTGATAGAACAATTGCGTCTGATCGATTCAATTGAAAGACTCGGCGTATCTTATCACTTCGACGAGGAGATCGAATCTGCTCTGCAACACATCCATGAGATGCCGACCGACTCATTCTCCAATGACTTGTTCATCACTTCCCTTCGCTTTCGCCTCTTAAGACATCATGGCTTCAATATATCATCTGGTATGTATATACTACATGGGCGGAGCTAGGGGGCAAGGTGGAGCATTCACCCCTCCTTTCATCTGATGAATTATCTATATTTTTTCTACTTGTCGATAGCTTCATTTTGATATATTATAAGCCTCAATCTGATAACCGAGTAAAAAGTTATGAACATTTGAAAGTTTAACACAGATTAATTATTTCAAATGTCTTTTAATAAACCGCGGTGTTTTTATACGGAGTATTTTATTTAACTTGATATTTTGGTAATATAATTCAACCCAAGAGCTTCAAACAAGATATTATATTACTAAATTCGATAATTATATAAGATATTATGCAAGTTTAAAGTTTGTATATCTTGTTACACATTATTACATGTTAAGAAAATATAGCAGGTTATATATTGACTTTGTAGGTTCCAAACGATTTCTTTTAATTTAGACAAAAAGAATGGTGTACGTTATAGAATAAAACAACAGTGTTTCTCTCTTAAAGAGAAAAATTATATAAAAACCAATGACACAGAACTAAAACACACCATCGTTTCTAAAAAACGTTGTTCTTTTGAAGTAAAAAAATGTTGCATTTAACTAAAATATCATCGTTTAATCTAAAATATCAGAGTTTTAGTTCACTAAACTAAAGATAAATCTATCGAAGAGTGGCTCAAATAATTTGTACAAAACTTTGCCCTTTTGATAAATTTCAGGGGCCTTTGATATATATTGTCCAAATTAAGAATGTGATGTGTTGTTATGAACAAAATATTTTATGTGTAGATGTGTTTGAGAAATTCCTAAACCCTAATGGAAGCTTGAAGGAGGAGGTAGCGAGTGACGTACAAGGCCTGCTGAGCCTGTACGAAGCCTGTCATCTTAGGGTGCACGGGGAGAACCTAATAGATGAGGTCCTTCCATTGACCATTTCCAAGCTCAAATCCATACATGGTCAAGCCAGCAACCCGACGCTCAAGGACCGCATCGCGTATGCCCTAAAGAGGCCGATCCACCATCGAGTCACACGCGTCGAGTGTGGTCTATATATGCAAGTCTACCAGGAAGACGATCCTTTGCACAACAAAACTCTTCTGAGTTTCGCAAAAGCTGATTTCAACTTTCTCCAAGCCTCTCACAGAACTGAACTTAGTGAAATGTGCAGGTGTGTGCCTAAAAATTTGAACCTACAATTCTTACTCTCTAGTCTCTACAAGTGGAACTGAGCCTCCAAAAAGAATCCTTCAAGTGGTAGGGTCAAACGGTGCATACTGATCTGTAGGATCAAACCAAAGTTGGGTTTCTGGGGTATGAGGCTGCAAAGCGATGAAGCCAATCACTATAAAAGTTTACCCTTACCTTAGTTTAACCAGTCCGGATTGAATCAGCTGGAAAGGATTGCGGGTAATACCCAAATGTCCACGGTTAATTCAAATCTCAATATCCCGCTCTGGGTGGCCGTTGGAGGGTTTACCTGTAACCCCAGATACCCATGTAAATTCAAGTATATATAGCTAGGCAAAGAGCTAGGTAGTTCCGATGAAACAGAAAATACGGATTGATTTGAATACATGTTTATTTATATGATGCTTGATATTAGGTGGGGAAAGAGGATTGATATACCAAGCAAGCTGCCGCTAAGGGATAGGATTGTGGAGGCCTATTTTTGGACTACAAGTTTGTACAGTGAGCCTCAATGCGCTCTCGCGAGGAAGATATCGACCATAGCAGGCCAGCTCATTACCTCAATCGACGATATCTATGATTCGTATGCGACGCTTCAAGAACTCGAGGTTTTTACTCAAGCAATCAATAGGTACGTACTTACATATATAAGTAACAATTAATGTAACATACATATAGTTAATCAACTTGAATGAATCAAGTACTAAGCATATATATGTTGTACATAATATAACTAGGTGGGATAGGTCTTGCTTGGAACAACTCCCCGAAAAACTAAGGTGGTTCTACGAAACACTGATTTTGGATGCCCATGACGAAATCGAGAGCTGGCTGGCTCCTGTTGGAAGATCCCAATACCTGGCCTATGCAAAGAAAGAGGTAAATGTAGTACTCTGTATGTGTGTATGTGTATGTGCGCGTGCGCTGATTGTTACATTGATTTCAATGTATAAACCACACAAATGTAGATGAAAGCTTTAGTCCAAACCTACCTGACGGAAGCAAAATGGAGGAACGAGAAATATATTCCAACACTCGACGAATACATGGCGAATGACATGTATCGGAACATGGCCTATATCGTGTCGCCTGCTTACATCTTCCTTGGCACAGACATGGCCGCCGAACATGAATTTGAATGGCTCTGCAGCCTCCCAAAGCCCATCAAATCCTTAAGCTATCACTTGAGGATTCTTAACGACATTGGTGGCAAAAAGGTACGTATGTATGTATGTATATACGTACGTACGTATATATTTATCCTTCGTGTCATTTTAACTCGTGTCTTGTACGTGTACGTACAACGTAGTTTGATGAACAGAGGGGGCAGTCTTCCTTGTTCCTCGAGTGTTACATGAAGGAATACGGCCTCTCGTTTGAGCAAGCATGTGAGAAGGTCTACGAGAAGACGCAGGAGTTGTGGAAGGATGTAAACGAATCTATGATCCAGCCAACCGAGGTGCCGAGGCCTGTCGTCAACTGTGTCTTAAACATGACTCGTCTCACAGAAATTATCTACGATGGTGCTGAGGACGGATTCACTTTAGTTAACGACAACATGAAGCGTTACATCAAGACTTTATACATCGACTCCATTCGGATCTAGTCGACTCAACGGCTTCCTCCATCTCTACATATTGATGCATAATATTGATAAGTCTAAGAAAAATAAGTTATGACTTGCTAATTGCTAGCCAATTTGCAGTGTCATGTTTAAGTACTTAATTTAATTAAGTGTGTGTTTGTGTGTTTTTTTTCTTCATTATGTCAAGTTTGATATGTAATTCAATCTTTTTGTGTCTTTATAATAAAGTGGTAATTTCCTTATGAAGGGGTGTAAGCTAAGTATATATAATTCCTGGAATATCAAATTAAATGTCATTTAGACTTTTATACACGTTTTTAAAAGCGATAAAAATTCTATAAAATATTATTTTTTAATCAATTTTTAAAAATAAATTCATAATTGTTAGTAATTAATAGAAAAACATTCTCAGGATGAGGGGGTCAAACCGATCTGAGTCATTACATCTAAAAGAATAAAAGGTTTTTAACTGAATATATATATATATATATATATATATATATATATATATATATATATATATATATATATATATAGGGTCGCGCTCCGGTGAAAACCAAAATTGCGGTAGAAACTCGTGAGGACTGGCTTTTTAGCTCGGTTCACTTGCTTTATAGCCCGGTTATGAATAGAACCGACCTATAGAGTCACAAATTTTAGCCCGGTTCTGAATAAAATCGAGCTATAAAGTCACTATATAATTTTAAAACATTAGCTTTTTAGCAAGATTTTTCGGTTTGACCGTATTTTAAAATTGGAGTTTTTAGCACGGATTTTAGGTTAAACCGAGTTGTAAAGTCACCGTATGATTGAGGTTTTTAGCACGGGTTTAAAAAAAACCGAGATATAAAGTAGTCATCACAGGTTTTTACCACAATTTGAGGTTTTCACCGGAGTCAATCCCTATATATATATATATATATATATATATATATATATATATATATATATATATTCATATTTAAAGTTAAATATGAATATTAGACACCAAATATGATAATATTCATATCTAAATTATTAGTATATATTCATATTTTACAAAGTAATAAAAATATACTATTCATATTTAAAGATTTTGTGTATGGTGAGTTTACTATTCATCTTCTTTTTGAGAGGATTGTGTATGGTGAGGTTTATGTATTTATTTGTAATAGGAGATATAAAATACACGAAATTGGGAAGAGAAAAAGTGTCTTCCTCAGCGGAAAAATCAGAGAAAACTCAAAAAGGAAGGAGATAAGACCGATAGCGACGGGAAGAGAAGAAGAATAAAAAGTGCAGACGGTAGTGAAGAACGCACAACCACAATGTTTATTGTGGTTGTCGCATGCATTGTGAGACTTCAAAGTTTACACATTGTTGTTTGTTTTACGTTCATTTGTTTCATTGACTTCGGTTGTTTTTTAGGGCTGGGTTTGGATAGGTTTACTTAAGGTTTTATTGGCGGTCAACGATCAAGAACTAGTATTTCGGGTTGGATTAGTGTCTCTTAGGTTTTTCGATTAATAAAGCAGACATATTCAAAATCCTCCCCAAGGCAAAGGGAGATGGCAGTTTTCATTCCCGCATTACCTCCGCGTAGTCAAAGGATATCCACAGAAAATCTTATTTCTTGTTGTCTGATTGTGTTTTATTCCAGCCTCCGAGGTCGATCTTTACATTGCCTTTGCATATGAACTCGTTAGTTGAGGTGTTATGTGAACATATATAGTGTGTTTGTTGCTCAAGCGGTAGTGATTAGAACCCTGCAGAATGGATCTAAACAGATCTTCATTAGAATAAACAGCGCAATGATCGACATTACAACTAACTAGAAAAGATTCAAAGGAAGGCCCCTTCAAAATGCCAACAATTTCGCAGATGACACCATGATTTCGCGACAATCTTTAGTCGAAACCACAGTCACTCTATGGAACTCCTGACCTGATCTTGTTGCTTAATATGCACCACCTACAAGTAACAACCAACAAGGTTCCAATCCTGTTAATAAACAGAAATTGAATCGATAAGAGATCGAAGAGGAAGACATTAGTGAGTACCAGATGAGGAGGATGAGGACGAGGACCAAGACTTGTCACCGAAACCTCTTGGGGTCTTGCGCCTAAAGCACTCGCGCGCCCCTGCTTGCGTAGTTGTGCACACCACATCAGGGCCTGCACTCGGAATCATACAGCAAGATCCCATCACAATG
Organism: Persicaria maculosa; assembly: GCA_963922045.1. Taxonomy (NCBI): domain Eukaryota; kingdom Viridiplantae; phylum Streptophyta; class Magnoliopsida; order Caryophyllales; family Polygonaceae; genus Persicaria; species Persicaria maculosa. The sequence continues at coordinate 74,203,584 of OY998254.1, read as the reverse complement.
CGTTCTAAGATTAAGCCAATGCGTACATACAGTACAATTACCTTGAGCAAATCCAATCACCTGACTTCCATCCCGGTATAATAGATTCAACTTCAAAACCTCCGGTAGGCATCACGTACTTTTGCTGAATAGGCCATTTTGATGCAGCCACATCGGAAGCAGGCTGCCCTGCTCGCATAGTTGTGTGCACCGCAGTTGATGGCCTGACAATACCAGTCCCCGGCTAACACCTCTGTCCGGCTTTGAAGGTACTCCGATACATCAGCAGGGCCACCAAACTTGGGAAACCCGCATCTCTGGCATGTATCTCTCTTCTTGAAGTTGGAGTGTTGGCATGCTCCACACATCCAGTCTCCTACCCGGCTCATTCTCTAGATTTCAAATCTAAAAATTTCACAACAAAATTTTGAATTTTTTTTACAACAAAAGAGATCATATGAATACAAGCACAAATGTACAATGTTATATTTATGATTGGATTTCTAGGAGAGCTACCTACACTGAACTGCTTAGTGTTCGTTCTCGAAAGTAGAAGACAAAGATCGAAGGATTTGATGGTTTTCTTGTATGTTGAGTCCCCAGCCTTATATTTTATATATACTAGATGAAAAAGTATCTAAATGGATGAAAATCACATCATATTGAAAAAGTGCTTCTTGTGTTTTCCTTAAACTAAGATTCTTTGGGAATGAAACCTATTGGAGGAAATTTGGAAGTTTAGACCTTATATGGGTTAGTATCCTAACACACAATTCACATCTCTCAACAGATGAATGAGGAACCCACCAAAAATTGACTACTTTCTTCGTATTGAAGTCCGTTGGGACCTCTGAAATCTGAATTGGGGGCCGTGTACACACGTGCGTCCTTACGCTAATAGCCTAGTACATAAGTCGAGCGGTGTTCCATCCTAAAACCAATCGACAATAAAATGAGCACTAGCTTATATACTAAGGCTTCTTCGTTCATATTATCAATGTGGAACACTTTTGATCTCTTCATATTAGTTCATTCTCTCAAACACTTCAGATTCCCTCGTGTATCATACATCATGTCGAAAGCTTTCCCATATAGAATAGAAGAGGTGTTATGCAGGGGAGATAATATGCAAAAGGTGGCTTTTTTTTCAAGGATTGGGAACCATTTTTTGATCCCTCCCCTAAATTAGTTCATTCAGTTGGAATGCTTTCAATCTGAGGGGAGGCAAAACAAGGCTCCGTCTCGGACCCAAAATTTAAAGAGGCCTAATTTTTTTTAGGTATATGTGTGTGTTAGTAAGTTTAATTAAAGTCATTAAAATATATTAGTTAAAAACCTCACTCTTTCTCATTAATTAGTCCAATGTTCAATTGTCTTTGTCACCCATTAAAATGTAAAAATTCCTTAACGTGTAAAATCCGCTTAACGTGTAAAATTTATTTTTTTAATTAATTAGAACGCGCGCTGTACAGCTCCCTCTCTCGGCGTCCCGCTGCCCCGCACCCGCACCCACCTCCGGCCACGTCGTCGAGCCACCTCCGACCACCAGCGACCAGCCGCCCTCGAGCCCACCCCGGTGGGCAACCCCCGAGCCCTGGACTGGCCTGGTTCGAGCCATCTGCTGCCCCGACGCGCCCACCTCATCGCAGCACCATCGAGCCACCAGCAGCCTCGGTTTTCGGCCTCCCACGCCACCCACGAGCCACCTCCGGCCACCAGCCCCGACCAGCTCGAACCCCCTCCCTCAGGCGCACCCCCCGAGCCCGGAACCCCCATGGTTCGAGCCCAGCCGAGCTCACACCGAGCCCATCTCTCCCGACAGACCTGTTCGACGTTTTTGGCTCGGAATACCTTCGAAATCCCGATTTTGCTCCTTGTTTCCACTCGAATTTGGTATGATTTCTAACCCTAAACTTGTTTATTACAACTATTTAGATTGTTTGAATGATTTAGTTTGAGATTGAAAACCTAGGGTTTGATTTAGGAGCGGAATTTGGGGCTTTTTGCCAAAAGCCAAATTGATTGAAATTGATGATATGGTTGTGTTGCTGGGTTGATTTTGAGCTAATTTCATGTTCATAGCATTGTCAAATTGTTTATGGATCATGATCTAATTGAAGTTTGGAATTTTATATTGCGATATGCTTTAGAATTTGGGGTTTTTTGCCAACGGCCAAATTGACTAAAATTGATGATATGGTTGTGTTGTTGGGTTGATTTGGAGCTAATTTCGTGTTTATAGCATTGTCAAATTGTTTGTGAATCATGAGCTAATTGAATTTTAAAATTTTATTCCAATATGCTTTAGGTCGATTAGGTTCTTCTATTTTAGCATAAAAATCATAATTTAGCCTATTAGCTCAATTGGTAGAGCAATGTGCGTTTGCACAAAAGATGTGGGTTCAAATCCCACATAGGTTACATAATAGACAAGAGCGCAACAATCGCAAATTGTTAATCATGCACGTTATAATCTAAGTTATGCACTTTTTAACCTTAATTATGCACATTTTAATCTTATTTATGCACTTTAATTTTAAAAGCTTATACGTAAAAAAATCGATTTCAAACTTACATCTATCAACCTAAATTATCCGAGAGGTGAACCCAAACTCTCAAAAGTAAAAAAAAAAAACAAAATTAAAACATCGATTTCAAAAACACATCTTTTGACTTATTAATGCGCATTATGATCTTACATTTGCACAATTGTATTCTTAATCTGCACAATTGTATCTTACTTTTGCACAATTGTATTCTAAATCTGCACAATTGTATCTTACTTTTGCACACTATCTTTACTGATATACACATTGCTTGTCAAGATTAGTTCTTTATTGCACATTTAATTTTTATATTTGCACTTTTTGAAACTAAAATTGCACATTTAATTTTTATATTTGCATTTTTTGAAACTAAAAGCACACATTCAAACTAAAAGTTGAGATGCTTAAAATTGAGATTACAATGCTTAAAAGTGCACAATTGTTTTCTAAATTTGCACATATTGTATCTTAATTTTACACAATTGTATTCTAAATCTGCAAAATTGTATCTTAATTTTGCACACTTGTATTCTAAATGCGCACAATTGTATCTTACTTTTGCACGATTATAGTTTAAATCTGCACAATTATATCTTACTTTTGCACACTTATATTCTAAATGTGCACATTACAATTTTATTCTTGCACTTTATCACATTATTTATGCACTCTATTATTTTATTCTTGCACTTTATAATTTTATTTGTGAACGGAAACAAAAGGAAGATAACCATAAATAGCCTATGCAGGAGTTGAACCTGCATCTTTGTGCATGACACAACGCTCTACCATTTTGAGCTAATAGGCTTTTAATGACACATTGGAAGCGAGGGGAATGGATGTAAGTATCCAAAAACGAAGATAGAATAATGGACATGGAGAGTTTTGAATATTATTTCATAAACATATCTTCTGGTTTCACAATATTCAAGTACCTAAGGCATGAAAGCAAATCTTACATAATAATTGCAAACTTCTGAATTCAGCTATATCTTAAAAAAAAAAGAAAAAAAAAGAGAGAGTTGGAAAGAGTAATGCAAGCTATTTAACCATAGAAATTGTCAGATTGAGTAGTCTCTTGACATGCGTCATCTTCTTGTATCACCATGGACAGTGAATCAAAGATTCAAAGGCATGACTTTATATTGAGGGACAACATAACATCATATCCCGAACGCAGGGGCAGCTTCTCTCATCTACGCCATTTGGAAGGATCATAGAGTAGTCTGTCAAACACAATATCCTATGTTACCACCACTCCATTGAGTTATCCAAATCTCATCTGTTAAAACCGCTCCATTAAGTAGTCTGTCAATTTGTTCAAACCTTGATCACATTTTGGTCCCCCAAATTCATGTAGAAATCTCATCCGTTAACACCACTCCATTGAGTTATCCAAATCTAGGTATTGTTCTACACATATGAAGCTTGTTGAATCTTAGGACAAAATAAATAAAAACACCACACCTTAATCACATTGTGCTAACATCTTCTCTTTGAGCAACATGAAATCGAAACAAACAATTCAGATTGGAGTTCAGTAGCAGCAATCAACAAAGTAGCAGCAATACAACCATATAAAGTAGCAGCAATCCACAAAGTGTAGCTTATTAAACCCAATCAATCACGAAGCCAGCAGCTGTGCAATAACACGGACAGCAACTTCGAACAAACTCAAGTCAGCACAGGACAACAGTAATCAAACTCAGAACAAGGAAAAAGAGACCCTAACAGAGACCCTAACAGAATGCAAATTTTGGCATATGATTTAAGCACAAGCACAAAAACAAAAAGAGATCCTATCAGTTTAGACATAAAAAAAAAAGAGACAAACATCGAAGCATAATAAACAATCTGAGATTCTCATGAAAACCTCTCGAACTGGATCTGCCTATTACAAGGCAGAAGCGGGAGCTGCAACCTCGACAGTTTTTTCAAACAGGAGCGTCAGCAACAGAGAGTCCAGCGAAACAGAAAATAAAAAAGTAGTACTGTCAAGAGTAAAGAGGAAGCCACAAATGAAGGTTATAGATGGAAAGCAACATGGTTTTTTTAGTAACATTGTCCGGAATGGCAGCTATATAGGAGAATCTAACTGACCTTCCGCTCCGCTCAACTCATGGTGTTCAATTGTTCATCACAGGTCACTCTTAAAGAGACCCTAACAGTTAAGACAAAAAAAAGACTCTATAGTCCCAATCTGCAATGTGTATCTTCAAATTCAGTCAAAATCAGTACCAAGTACATCCCCCAATCATCATTTTTAGGTCTAAATCTAGTCAGTCGCACTAACAGAATTACTAATTAGAATCAAAATCAATGAACAAGCACCGAGAGGTGATGAATAAAGAGATTTCAAAATCCAATACCTAGATCTGCTACCTGTGCAACCTAAAAACAAATTCTGTAACTGATCGTACATAGATTTCAAACTCTCATAAAAACAAAGCATATAGTCTAATCCATGTACCAATGGCATTTTTGGCAGCTAAAAAAGGGGATAATAGAGCCATCGGAAGACAACATCAAACAATTGAATCTAAGATCTAAAATGTAAGAACGAGCACCTCTGTAGTCTATGCTCACAAGATATGAAGATCAAGAGACAAAGGCTACAAATTACAGATCCACAAAATCTAGACAGTTAAAACCCTAACCATAAATTAGCTCCCAATCCACGCAAACCAGATCTCGAACAAAAAATCATCCAAAATCAAAGGCGATGAACGAATCTCGTACCTTAAGAGCCCCATTAGCACGACCAAGAACCATTCCCTATATATATACAATCGAAATTGCATCAAACGGCAAAACCCAGGACAACATCAAGGTAAAAGGTGCATTCACAATTGCACATTGATCTTATGTTTTGTAAGTCAATAACTATTAAGTGTTTACATAAATATGGCAGGAAGGGGTACCTCAAACAAAGAGTGAAAGACACAATCAAACTTTATTTTCCTCTGATATTATTGTATGTTCTATCATCCTTGTAAACAATCAACTTATGGGATAGAACAGAAGAATGAAGGTGTGCAATGTGTATATACCCCAATCAACAACTAAATATAAGATGTGATTAAGATGGCTCATCAGTAAACACCAGTGTTAAGAACATAAAAAAATGTTGCTCATCACTACACCGCGAATCAGTTTGATCCTTGAACATAAATAAGCAGAGAAATAGGAGGCTGAATAATCCCATTTAACAACTTCAATTTCAATTAATTTGATCCTTGAAACATAAAAAGTACCAAATCAGCTACTCACTGCAATCTCATGAACATTTTCCCCAATTGGGATAAAAACAAAAATTGAATCACCAACAAATTCAATGAGGCTCACCAAATCCAACCCTTAACAACCACACCATTGAGCTATACAGCTGAATATTATACGGGGAGAATAAATTTTACACCAAATGCGCAATTTGACAGCGAAGCGACCATTTCACATAAAGAACAACAGGAAAGAAAGAATTAATCTTCATAGACGCATACGATTCATTCATTATTAGAGCAAAATAGGTATGCGAAGGAAAAACTATCAGTCAGATAAATCAACTGAAATCAATGGAGGAACGGGAGAGTGAGTAAGACCTAGTAGCGGCGGCGATATGGCGGGGGATACTTAACGGTGTGGATGCCAGAGATGGAGGCGTGGATCCATGAACTTCGACTTGCCAGCGATCATTGGAGGAACGGAAGAGCTTCTTGGCCTGGATGCCGGAGACGGAGCCGAAGCGGATAGATATCCCGACATCTTCTCCGTCCTACTCCTTTCACTCCTCCACGAGGCCGCCTTCAACGGAGTCGAATCGTCCCTTCGCTCAGCCCTCGCCACTCCTTTCCACTGACCGACGGCAATCGCGAGCTCCATGGATCTGGCTGAGTTGAAGCGAGGAAGGAAGACAGAGCGAACGAGAGAGGAAGGGTTTGGGTTGAACGCGAGCTCTTTGATCTGGATTGTGTTTCACCAAAAGCCGGTTCATTTTTTTAAAAGGCACGCGCGCCGGTTCTCACGTAAAAAAAACTAAATTTTACATGATAAGCCTATTTTATACTTTAAGGACTTTTTACATTTGAAGTAAACCCTATATATATATATATATATATTATAGTAAGTTTAATTAAAGTCATTATAATATATTAGTTAAAAACCTCACTCTTTCTCATTAATTAGTCCAATGTTCAATTCTCTTTGTCACCCATTAATTTTATTGCATTTTTGCCCTCAAAATTTCATTTAGTAATCACTAAAAACCACCAATAAAATAGAAATTATCCATTATATATGGTTATGAAAAATAAACAAAAAGTTCTTAATATTTTATTTCCCTTTATCTTGTGCAACTTCACATCTTAAACATAAACTAGCCTAGACCTCGTGCGCTACGCACGAGATTTTTAAAATTAATCTAAGTAAACTCATTATTTTTCAAAAATAACTGTTTAGACTATTAGACATATGTAATGGTCTCCTCGGAGACATCTAATAAAAAAATTAGACATATGTAATGAAAGAAAAGACGCGATAAAAAAAAAAATTGATAGTTGTAGATATTTTCATCAGGTGAAACAGGATGAAAGAAATAGATAAAATTTTGGTGCAATTGAGAAATGCATAAATATTTTTGGAGTATAAAACACACAATGAAATGTATATCTTAAATAATCATAAGATAAAAAACGATACTAAAAAAATACACAGCGAAATGATCATAAAAATATGCGTGGTACTTGGAAACAACTACAAAACTTAAAGAAATCACTACATTAAAAGTAAATTTCAATCTAGTTGAAAGTAAATTTTAATCTAATTAAATACAAATCCATTTAAATACACTCTCTCGACCTGATCGGGGTAATAGTGCGTACATCCTGACCCCCAGATCCCGCTTAATCGTGGAATTTCCTGGGTTGTTGTTGTTTTATAGTGCACTTCTGATTATTATTCTTTTTAAATAGCAAAGAGTAGATAGTTGAAGCCACCGTTAAGTAGGTGCTATAAGACAAAAATCAGATCGTTGCCTCAAATACAAAAAACTTCAAACAAAAGAACAACGTATAAGTTTAACAAACAAATCCTTTGGAATCCATCTGTATGAGCAACTTGATAATTGAAAAAAAAAAACCTCCATCAGGTGGCAAACAACTTTTGGACATGAAAACAACCTCAAACGCCAGCACACGTGCAGCCCCAAATCAACCCCCTAAATGTCAAAAGCACTAAACTACAACATAAGCAAATAATCTCATAGTTGATTTTTTATGACAGCAAAATTTAACATCTTTTTTCGAGCTTCAAGCAGTTCTACTTGCTCTTTATACAATAACTTAAAGGAAATTTTAGAAATTACATAAAATTCGAGCTATTCGAGTTTAATTCGAACGAGCCGAGCTTTGGACCGAGCATAAAAATGTGCTCATACTCGACTCGTTTAGAAAACAAACGAGCTCGAGTCGAGTTTTTATCGATCGAGTCCGAATCGAATTCGAGCTACTTGTGTTTACATAGCACCCCTATTTAGCCATCTCCAGCTAGGATGAGCTTGTGATCAGATAGGTGTTTTCGCGAAGCATTCGTTGCTGCTGACATGTCGGTATTTGGATCTCGATCAGTCAGACAAGTGAAATAGCTTATGAGTGAAATCTGTTAATGTTTGGAGAACTGAGTCCTTAACGGATCTCAGAGGCCTACTCCTGTATATATATCAATGGGTGAAAACCCTGAGGGTACAATCGTAATTGTAAATGATATGGACACATATAAATAATATAATGCTAACATCATCCCTCAGTCGCAGCTAGAGGTGAGCGAATAGCAAGACTGGAACGAAAAGAAGTAAAAAGAGGAGTAGGTAATCCTTTTGTGAAAATGTCCGCATACTGATGTGCGGAAGGGACATGAAGAACTCGGACCTGGCCTAGGGCGACCTTCTCTCTGACAAAATGGATGTCAATCTCGATATGCTTCGTCTGCTGGTGCTGAACCGGGTTCGACGACAGACAAACATCGGAGACATTGTCGCAGTAGACCAGCGTAGCTGATCGAAGGGGAACTCGGAGCTCGCAGAGAAGGTTGCGGAGCCAGCAAGTCTCAGCCACGGCTGGAGATGGTGGCCTGACGCTTGGAGGACCACGAGACCAGATTGTCGCCAAGGTACACTGCGAAACCAGATGTGGAGCGGTGAGTTTCAGGACAACCCGCCCAGTCAGCGTCAGAATAGGCGGTGAGGGAGTCAAACCGGCTGCGACCGAGATGTAATCCCATATCAGATGTTCCCTTGATGTACCGGATTATCCTCTTGAGCGCCTGAAGATGGTGCTCGCGGGGATCATGCATGTATAAGTAGATCTGTTGGACGGCGAAGGCAATGTCCGGCCTGGTGAATGTCAGATACTGGAGAGCACCGACCAGACTGCGGTAGGCTGTCGGATCCTCAACCTTAGGGCTGGAGGCAGCATCGAGCTTGGACTTGCAGTCGACAGGGGTGGTGGCGGGCTTGCAAGACGTCATGCCGGCTATGTCGACGATCTCGAGAGCATACTTCTATTGATGAAGAAACAGTGCAGTAGGAATGCGTGACACAGAGACACCGAGGAAGTAGCTCAGGGAACCGAGATCAGTCATGGAAAACTCTGAACGCAGCAGGGCCATCATCCTAGACAGGAGGGATGTAGAGGAAGCGGTGAGCACAATGTCATCGACGTACAGGAGAAGGTATGCGGTGTCAGACCCTGAGTGGAACACAAAGAGGGAGTGATCGGACTGACTGCCCTGAAATCCAATGCCAGTGAGGTACGTGGCGAATCGCTGATACCAGGCGTAAGGCGCCTGTTTCAACCCATAGAGAGACTTCCGGAGAAGGCAGACGTGAGATGGGCGTGTGCGATCATAGAAGCCTGGTGGCTGATGCATATACACGGTCTCCTGAAGGTTGTCGTGAAGGAAGGCATTCTTGACGTCAAGCTGATGGATAGGCCAGTCCTTGGTAAGGGCGATACTCGGAACTGTGCGGATGGTAGCCGGTTTGACGACCGGGCTGAAAGTCTCGTCACAGTCAACCCCAACCTCCTACGACTTGCCATTGACCACTTGGCGAGCCTTGTGTCGCTCAAGAGTCTCGTCTGACCTGTACTTATGCTTGAACAACCACATGCAGTTAATGATATTAGTGTCCCGAGGCCTTGGAACGAGGTCCCACGTGCCATTTTTAATAAGAGCATTAAACTCATCCATCATGGCGGCGTGCCAGTTCGGGTCCTGTAAGGCCTTGTGGGGTGATTTGGGGAGAGGGGATATGTCGGGGGATGGAGTGAGAAGGTTGTATTTGGGGTTAGGTTTGAAGATCTCGGACTGAGACCGGGTCTTCATGGATTGGGCGGGGGGTGCAAGCGGAGGCGGGGGGGTTAAGTGGAGCTGTCTACGGGGAGGAAGGAGAGGGGCGTGGGGTGCTGCGGGCGCCGCCAGGGGATGGGACCCCGCAGCATGGGGTGCCGTGGGCGCAGTATGGTGCTGCGGCCGTGGCCAATCAAAATGGACGGGGGCTGGCGGAGGGCAGGCGTTGTTCCAGATGAGGCTTGTTGAAATATGTGGCGTAGGAGGGGTGGGAATTCGTCAGAATTGGGTATTGTGGAGGGGTTGGGAACAACAAGGGTGGGTGGTGTGGCGAAAGGGAAGATCTGTTCGTCGAAAATCACATGGCGCGAAGTGACAACCCGATTTGTATCCAAGCGAAGGCAACGGTAGCCTCGATGGTGTGGGGAGATGCCCAAGAAGACACATTTGGTGGAACGTGGGGATAGCTTGTGAGGGGCGGTGGCACTCATGTTGGGGAAACAAAGACATCCAAACACTCTAATGTGATCGTAGGAAGGGTAGCGCTTGTAGAGTGCCAAGGTTGGGATGGAGTTGCCAATGGCTTTGGATGGAAGGATATTGTGGAGATAGGTGGCCATGTGAAGCGCCTCAACCCAAAAGGGGAGGGGAAGAGAGGCGTGATGTAGGAGTGTTCGAGTTTTGTCATTGAGAGTGCGGAGAATGCGTTCCGCTTTGCCATTTTGTGGAGAGGTTTGGGGGCAAGAGAAGCGGAGTGATATCCCATTTTGTTGACAAAAGGAGCGAACAAAATTGTTAAACTCTCCTCCCATGTCACACTGAATAGCCTTGACGGGCAAATTAAATTGAGTGCGGACAAATGTGTGAAAATTGACAAGATGAATTTGTGTTTCCGATGGAAAAACCCAAACAAAATTGGTGAAATCATCAAGGACAACCAAATAGTATCGAAAACCACTAGCACTCGAAATAGAAGATGTCCACAAATCACAATGTATAAGATCAAAGGGTGCAAATGTAATGGAATGAGCAATGCTAAAAGGGAGACGCTTGCTCTTGGAGATTTCACAGGAAGTGCAAACGCCAGAGGCTTTATTACAAGAAATTAAATTGCTAGTGCGGAGACATTGAAGCACGTGGTCGCCAGGATGACCAAGACGAGCGTGCCACAAATCAGAGCGAAGGGCGACGAAGGCGGTGGGGGCGGTGGGAGACGTTTGGCGAGCAGTGGTGATGGGGTAGAGGTCGCCAGAACTATTGCAGCGCATGATTGGGGTCCCCGTACGAAGATCCTTCACAAGAAAACCAAACGAGTCAAATTGGACAGCCACGTGATTATCGATGGTAAATTGACGAATAGAAATGAGGTTTTTAACAAGGTCAGGGGCAAGCATGACTTTGTTGAGGCGAAGGGGTGGGGCATTGGGAAGGGTTGTGTGACCCGAACCGACAATTTTAAGAGATTCGCCGTTTCCGACATAGACAGACGGTAAAGTGCTAGAATTAAAAACAGTTTGTAGGTTACTTGGTGCGTTCGTCATGTGAGAGGAGGCCCCGGTATCCATGTACTAGTTGTCGTCCGGCTGCTGAAGTCCCATGGTGGAGAAAGCGAATCTCTGATACCATGTAAATGTTTGGAGAACTGAGTACTTAACGGATCTCATAGGCCTACTCCTGTATATATATATCAATGGGTGAAAACCCTGAGGGTACAATCGTAACTGTACATGATATGGAAACATACAAATAATATAATGCTAACTGAATCATTCTTGTATTCTAAAAATATGATGAAAGTGCACATTACATTACATGTTAGAAACATAGAATTCATTTTTGGTTGCAATTAAGTTGTCTGTTAGCCGGAAGGCTGAGATACCTTTGTCTTAGGCCGTGTTTGGCAACGGGATGGGGGTAGGTGGATCGGGATGGAATTTTGGGGATGGAAGGGATGGGGATGGAATGTCGGGGTGGACGGGGTGGAATTTTAATCCAGTTTAATCCCGTTCGTGTTTGGGTTGTGTTTAAAGTTTATGGGATGGATGACACTGACAAAGACAAATTTGCCCCCACTTATTGACATGAAAGGACAAAACTGCCCCCAAAAAATACCCCTCAACTTCAAACCCCCCATCTTCACTCACTTGCCATTAGCTCGACAGGCGATTGGGAACACAGACGACGTCGACGGCGGCGACCTTCAATCCAGGAGCAGGCACTCGCACCTCCGGCCTTCCCCAGTGCAACCGACGACGGCAGCGACGTCGGACTCCATGTAACTCTTGTATCCCTACTTGTGCGATTTGGATGGGTGTTCTCATAGATTTTCGATCTAGCCGCCATTGGATTCCCTTTTTCTCTAGTCGGGGACTTCGGCAATATAGGAAAAGGGGGTTTTCGATCCACTGTTGAGTAGAGGATAGTGGGATTTTGTTGATAGCGGATTGGGTTCAATTTCGAAAAGGTGAATAATCCGAACGAGATTGAAAAACAACCATGTTCGCTTAGGGTTAGAATTTTAGAATTTAGGGTTGTGGAATTGGCGATGTTGTCAGCTAATAGAACAAGATAGAGTTACCCTTCATAACGTTCTAACGAGCTGGGAACTCATTTGTGGTCGATTGAAATCCCCGGCGCTGGGAACATGTTAGGATAATGAATGATTTCTTTGATGGGTGTTAGTTTAGGTGTTAATATTGACTTTATTTCTTGCGTTTACTGATTTTCTCATTTTGTCGAACATCATATTTCCGAACACAAAACCGACCTATTCATTCGATATACTTGCGACCCTCGTCGACTGCAATATCGTACCTGCCCATATGGATTCCTCTGTCAAAGCGATGGGAAAAGGCAAAGGGAAGACCAAGAAAGCAGCGTCTGGTTCTGAGGACAAGAACTATCTCCCCGCTGCCTTCTACTGGTCTCTAGAATTGACAAAGAAGCTGATGCATGTGCTCCTCGCTTATCAGCGGGAAAATGGTAAGGATCAATCCTTCAAATGGGGGCCCATCAACGAGGCATTCGAGGCTGCCACAGGTAAGAGGTGTAACCAGCACACTCTGAAGAACTGAACCCGCGACATGAAGACGATATACCCGGCCTGGGGTAAGTTGAAAAAAGGGGAGACCGAGCTCGGATGCGACCAGGCAGCTGGCACCGTAAGGGCACCTAACGAATGGTGGGACAAGAAAATCAAGGTATGATGTGCTCGCCTTCCCTTTCCCTTACGTCAATGCAAGAGACACTGCAATGACCCGAAACTCGTCACGTGACTGTAATTGCGCATGAGGATAGCAAATTTGAAAGGTTTCGGAAGAAGGGGATCCCTCCAGAATTGGAAGAGTTGTTCAACCAGGTGTTCGGAGGCACCGTAGCCACCGGCGAGTATTGCGTCGCCCCCTCCATGGACCCGAAGGCTATGGCTGCGCAGGCCCACAACGAGGCTGAGAAGGAGAGGCTTGATGACCCCTCGGAGGAAGATGCTGATGACGATGCTGGTGACCCCGCCGCAAGGGGGGACCCCAACGGGTCACAATATGAGGGTGTTGAACAGGAGTTCGACGAGCTGTTCAACACCCCTCGCGCTGAAGCTGCAACGCCCTCCATGCAAAACGTTGTCCAGGGCATTGTGGACGACGATGCCTCACCCTCTACCCGGGTGCCGGAAGCTCCAAGCGCAGGGGCGTCACAGGCCTCTAGGCCTAAGCGAGGCCTAGGTTCGGAGACGACCTCCTCCCGTAGGAGCTCCAAGCGCAACGTTCGCGTCTCGGAGGGGACCCGGCTGTACGAGCGCAGCGTCGGGGTCATCAAAGACAGCACGCGTGACATCATTGACATGATGAAACAAGATAAGGAGAAGGATGAGGCATCATCCAATGCCCCCCAAGACACAACTAAAGAAGTGTTGAATGTTGTGAGGCCGATGGTTGGGGAGGGCCTTTTCGACGAAGGAGAACCCCTTATGGTGCTTCAGCTTAGCCATCATCAAGTCACCCGAGCGACGTGAGGTGTTCGTTCAGCTTGACAACAACGTCGCCCGACTGAAGTGGCTTCGGTGGTTGTATTCGACCAACGACGGTCAGCAGCTGAGCGCCATCCAATTGGACTGATTCGTTTAGCGCCTTCAATTCAGAAATAAGGAGATTGTTTAGACTGTCTTGGAAGACTTCTGTTTCAGTTTGCTTCATGTGTTTGTTTATTACTGCTTTCAAATACTAGCTGATGAAAACTAGTAGATACAATTATATACATTTTCCGCACATGTTGTGTGGCCGTCATAACGTTTTCCCCCTTGTAATAAACTTGTTCAGCATTTGTGTGTTAATGCATCGTTATTGTGGTTCATTGTTGTGTGTTAATGCATTGTTGTTGTGGTTCTTTGTCATAATAATCGTCGTCTGTGCATGTAGGACGATGGTTACGGTCGCCGACGACATGCGAAGGGCGTGGCAGGAATTTTCGACATCCTTGGCATATAGCTCACCTTTGCGAACCACTACTTCAAAAGGGTGCACAAGGTGCCCTAGTTCCTTGGAGACTACACTGGGGCACGATGGGTAGACCAGATCCTCACCCACCGGTCAGACGCCAGGAGCATGAACGCATTCCGAATGGAGAAGGTGGCCTTCACTCGACTGTGTGGCATGTTGGAGCACCAGTACGGCCTTCGGGGGTCAATCCAACTTTCTATCATAGAGAAGGTCGCAATCTTCGTGAACACCATGGCCTTGGGGTCCAGTCAGCGAAACTCGTGCGAGCGCTTCCTCCGATCTACATACACAATCTCAGAGACAATATCAGAGTTACTAGACGCCATATGCGGGGGCAGATGTAACGGGTTCCGCGGGCTAGATGGGGACTTGATCCGGCCTCGCGACCCTCATTTCCGAGCCATACCCGAGCAAATCAGGAACGACAACCGGTACTGGCCATACTTCAAGGGCGCAATTGACGGCACGCATATTGAGGCGATCATGCCGAAAGATGACCAGATCCGGTTCTGATGCAGGAAGGGTACAAAAACTTATAACGTCATGGTCGTCTGCGACTTCGACCTTCGGTTTACATTCATATCCGCCGGCTGGGAAGGAAGTGCACACGATGCACGGGTGTTCGACCACACATTGAAGACGTCGGCGCTTAGGTTCTCCCATCCACCGACCGGGAGGTACTATCTATGCGACAAGGGCTACGCTTTCCGGAATGGGTACATGATTCCTTACTCAAAGACGAAGTACCACCCCCCGACCTTCGTCGCATCCCAACCGAAAAACGAGAAAGAAGCCTTCAACAAGTCACACTCTTCCCTCCGAGGAGCGATTGAGAGGTCCTTCGGGGTGTTGAAGATGAAGTGGAGGATCCTCCGACAGCTCCCTAGGTATCCGATCCATAAGCAGATTTCTATTATTATTATGTGCTTCGCCCTCCACAACTACGTGCGTGATTCACGCGATGCTTCGGAGTCCGACGACGAAGACGATCCGAGGTTCATGGAGCCTCCGATGGGGAGTGATATCCCCTCCGACGGGACGGCGATGAAGATGCTTACGACGCGGGAGAGGATGTTGGACATGATGACAATGACCCCTTTTTCCCTCACGACGAAGCTTCGGGGTCAAACGCAGAGATCAAGGCGCTGAGGGATGACGTTGCTCAGCAGATTTGGAATGACCGTCGCGGAGTAAGGTAAACCTTGGATGGTCAAGGCGCTAGAGTATGGCCGCACCTCATCAGTCTTTTGTATATTGGGTACATGGTTCTAACTAGTTCATATGGCCATCGCCTTTTTGTATCAGCCATATTGACAAATGCCTAAGATGTTGTGGGTAGGGTGGTTCTAACTACTTCATGTAATGGACAAATGCTTAATGTCATTTTGTATATTGGTACATGGTTCATGTAATGAATCAAATGTGGAAGCGTATGGCCGTCACACTTTTGTATAAGCCATGGACAAGTGCCTATAATGTTCATTGATGTTGTCTACGACATGATCAAAGGAAAACGATGAAAGTAAGTCAACAGCAAGTGTAGTGGAGGAATATAACTTACGCTGCATAACTTACGGAAACTGCTTTGGGTACAACAGTTAGGCTAATGCACCATTGCAAAAGGGTGCAACAACACTCGGCTTACAAAAAGGGGTAAGCAATGCCGAGGTTGCACAAACATCGTTCCTACATCCGAGGCCCCGAAATGCACAAAATGGGGGCCCAAATCCACAGTTTCGTTAGAGGTTCACAACTACCATAAACAACTAATACAACACTTGGAAATCTTCACAAAAAGGGGTAACAACAGCATGTAGAGGCTTGATGTCCTAGGGGCGGGCGACCAGAGGCACTATAATCACCAGCATGACAAGAATAATCAAGTCGAGGAGCCTGACCAGGCAGGAGAGCCTCTGAGCCCGGAGCTGGTCGCTTGCGTGGTCCACCCAGCGCCCACACATGAAGGAGCACAACTCGGCCACCCTCTGCACGAGATGGTCGTTGCTCGCCTCAGAGACGACGAGCCTATTCGTCAAGGAGACGTTGTGCTCCCTGGTCTCCTGCAACTGGTTGTTGACGGTGGTGAGGGTGTTCTCCCTGAGTGCGTCTTGGGCCAGGAGGCCCTGGATCTTGGCGCGCAGCTCCTTCAGTTCGTCGGCAGCGTAGGCACATAGTGCATTATCCTCCTTGACGTCCTCGGGGTCACGGCGCTCGGAGTCAGAGTCGTCGTCATCCCGTGCCGCATGACGACTGGACTGGCCTTGCTCGTATGACGTCCTAAGCCAGGGGTACTTGCGAGGGTCACCGCTAGCGTAGCTGCGGTCACTGTCGGAGTCGGTGTCGGACTCGGTGTCGGAGTAAGGCCACATGATTCCTACGTGGACATCGGAAGCATATTGTCGAAATCAGAATAAGCTCAACCATGAACAAATGCAAACGACCATGAACAAATGTCAATTCAGAATAAGCTCAACCATGAACAAATGCAAACAACAATCAGAGGAGAAGCAACAACAATCAGAGGAGGACAAGAAACTGAAAAATGTCAATCCGTATTAACCTTCATGAACAAATGCAAACAAACAACTTATAACGCAGACATTGTTAAAGAAAAGAGAAAACAGGTAAGATTATAAGAAACTGATAGTCGACCTATCAAGCAAGGGATGGAAAACATAGTGATCCATACGACTCTACATGAGATCTTGAACAATTACCAACACATCAATTCATTATCTATTGACACCAGTACAATACCTATTGCCACCAGTGATCACCCAAACCAAATGAAGGATGAAAGTAGCCATCATCAATTCATTATCTATTGACACAGCAGTCATCACCCAAACAACAATTAAATGCAACCAAGAAACTGGAGTGACACTTCAATCATGTAGAGTGATTAGTTGGGACAAAACCATAATGACAACACATATTTGAAATGCTCACTGAAGAACCATTGAGTAGAAAATAATATTTTCTTGAGAAAGCACCTGCATTCCTTTTTTAAACATGATTTCAAAATGTTTGTGACTTTCAGCATAAGAGCAATGTGTGAATAATAATATTGAAATGATCAGTCCAAACCATCACAAACTTCAGAAAAAATTTGTCACTTTGAGCAGAACTGGATGTGTGAATAATAATATTGAAATGAGCAGTCCAATCACTAATGCAAGAACAGACAGTCAAACACAGATAAATAAAGAAACAAGCCTAACAACACGATTTGGTGTACAACACATGTGATGAACAAATGAAAACTACAGCATAAAGATATCTAACAGGTTTGCAAATATATGACAAGTGAATAACTACAGATTTCATATGCATAATGAAGATGTTAACCATGGAAGTTAAATTCAAATACAGTAGGATATCGATTAGAGTTCAATTCAAATGGGGATGATATCATCAAGTGAAAGTCATCAAAGAAACAGGATGAACGTAATCAGATTCTGTGCATTATCTAATCCAATTGCAAGCAGTGATCAGCACATCAAAAAAATCACAAGCAAGATCCTGATTGACAGGGGATGCAAATACGAGCTGATGAGTTGGGACAAAACCCCATGAAATGCAAACAAACAACGATTAAACAAAAACCAGAAGATAACCACAAAAATGAACATATCAAGATCTGCCAACAATGGTTGTAGATGCAATAGCATAACACATGATCAAATGGCAACTGCAAAGCATGAAGATATACAACTGGAGTGCATTTTTTTGTCCCATGAAGAACTACGAAGCACAAACTGAAATCTAAATCAAAGCTCCAATGAGGAATAAGAAAGTATGTTATGAAGAGGTGTTCGTGCTAGTAATAAGACATCAGGCATGCATTATTGTAATAAAACACATAGCTATGTGCAATGAACTCTTCAAAAAAAACTGGCATGCATAACTGTTGGGTGCAAGGCCAACTGATATGAAATCAAGCATCTTAGAAGTCCAGATTTTGGTTTCAGTTCGTCATTATGCCACCTACTGATGTTCAATCGAAAACCCTACACTACACATTTGCAGAAATTCAGTGAGATTTCAATCGCACCCCAAACATGGAAGGAAAAACCGAAGCTGTCAATGTCAAATTCTAGAACCCTAAACATGGAAGCCAAAATCACAGCTTTCAATCGAAACCCTAAACGTTTTAACAAAACCCTATATTTCTTAAATCGAAATGGGAAGGACTGTAAAACCCACCAAATTCGAACCGAAAGTCGAGCACTAGTGGGAAGAAAACCATAAATCGAAAGAGATGGAGATGAACGGGATTACCTGCCTTTCAATCGAAGATGCAGAGCTCAGGGAAGAAGATGATGGTCGTCGTTCTTTGGAGAGGATTTTGAATCGTGCGTGAGAAGATTGGAAGGAGAAGGGTCAGAATTTATGAGGAGAGAGGGAAGGGGAAGGGGCAAATCCGGGATGGGAACCCTTCCCATCCTGTCCATCTCCCTCAAATCAGATGGAGCTCTCACCCGCTCTCACCCCCCGCATCCCCACATTCGCATCCTCCTCCATCCTCTGCCAAAAGCGCGGGCGCGCCTCCGGAGAACCCACCCCCACCCCCTGCATCCCCTCCCACCCCATGCCAAACACGGCCTTATTTTAAATTGGAAGTGGTAACTCATCTCTAATTGGAACATACATTAGATTCTCTAGTAAGCTATGCAATTCACACCGGATCATCGCTTGCGAGGGCGAAACATCATGATCGACAGCTGAGATGCAACTGGAAGTGTCGTCAGGCAGCACAGCACATGATCGCGGCCATGTTCCCAAACCGGCCTTGAAGAGATCAGACGATGCGCGGTGGTGGCCCTTAATGAGGCATATGCATCTGAGTCAACCCTTGTTACAGAACCAGGATTGGCAAATGGCAACGACTACCGCCACCCACCTGAATCTCATTGGACACGTGTGTGCACACGGGCGTCCTTGCGTTAATAGCCTAACACATAAGCCGTGCAGGGTTCCATCCTAAGACCAACTGACATTTGGAGGAATAACCCACTAGCTTATATACTATGACTTCTTTATTCATATTATCAATGTAGGATCTCTGTCTCTTCACCTTCTCTTCACGGTACGTGCGAAATTACATAAGAGCGCAAAAAGCTACCTTATCGTGAGTTTCGGAACAGATTAATATAAATAATCTAAAATAATTCAAGAATGGTCTGAGATGATACAAGCTATACAAGATCCTACAAGGGTGTAAATGCAAGGATTTTCCTAACTTGAAAATGAACAAAAAGAGGTTCTTTCTTGATTCCAGATGGATAACTTATCATCTAACAACTAACCAAGGGATCTGTTTTGAGACAAATGAGCAATTAGGCATTGGTACACCGCATCCTCTCCTACAACATCATAATAATATTCATCAAGAAAAATGAGGGACTCACTAGTCACTACCAATGTCGTCATCACTTGCGCTTAGACTTGGAAGCAGCCCATCTGAAGAAATCACATTTTGTTTCAGGGTTTGACGAGGGTCCCTGCATTGTGAGGACTTCCCATTAGAAAAGGACCTTCAAACTCGTCAGCAATGAATGGCACTTTAGGTTATCTCAAGATGACAGTGTATGAAGGAATACAAAATACAAGTGTGCTTATAAGGTTTGGTGGTTGAAGCCTCTGCTCAGGTTATATGGTTGGGCACCGGGGGAGAAATGGGGGCTTTCGTATGGGCATCTTCAGAAGCATTAGCAACCGTCTAGGAAGAGTTTCTTTTGTTCATCCAATTCTTCATGTGCAACTATACGAATAGACTGCATCAGATCTTGCAGTTGACAGGTTGCCTAAGGTCAAATTTATACTTATCTCCCATCTGAAGCCCCCTTGATTTTGGATTTGTTTGAGGCTTTGAGCTTTGGTTATTTCAGATTATTTCCTGTGGATGTGCATCAATATGTGCACACTGAAGTATCTGAATTTTGGTAAAATTTAAGTTAATGTAGATTTCAGACTGGGTAGATCCTGGGTTGGATATCTTTGGAGCCAGGTTGGATCATATCATATTTAGTATATTTTGAATTTGACTTGTTTCGGCTAGGATATATATAGGTTTCAATAAACCCAAGTAATTGGAATCAATGAAGATGGGGTCGTACTGGATTGGGTTAGGTCAATTTCAAATTAAGTACTTTGATACATTGTCAGGCTTTTGGTGTTAGATAACGGGTCAAGTTGAATTTACAGTTCGGGTCAGGTTTACTAGATCTAGCTACATATGCAAAAGAGCTGAAGGGAGCACACATGAAGGAAGTTGGTATCATGGTGCAAGGAAAGCTGTGTATTAGTAAAGTGGTTGGCTCATAATGCTAGATTGCTAGGGACATTAAATCACAGTTAAGAAAACAGACCATAATAGCTGTAGAAAGTAGGTCAAAGGCAATTACCTCAGAGCGTGCACAAACATAGAACCGATGACCAAAGTTCAGACCTTGTTTCTTCACCACCCTGGAAACACAAGGCTCGTTATGCCCATTGCAAAGGGGAATACTATCCTGCATGAATTGCTGAATCCTTCTCCACTCCAGTAATGCAGAATCCTTCTTGTCTTTCTCAGAAGCACAAAATGCAGCTGGCAGGTTTTGTTCCATTGTCGTAGTACTAGTACAGCAATCAGATTTATCGAACCCGTCAGTCACATCACCTGATCTTAAAGTATCCATGGAGATATCATTAAGCTTTGAAGCATCCTCAAGGTTCTGCATTGCATCTTTGCCATTGGTGACTTTTGGGACTTTCTGGAAGAAGGATTTCAGGGAGAGTTGATATGGCTGATTTCCTTTCAGCTTCCTCTTCTTTTCTAAATTTGGTATTGATTTGGTGGGTTTATAATCAACTCCAACTGGATCGTGTCCTTCCTCCAAACTTTTGGAGACACCTTCCTTGGCATTCTGAAGAGAGCATGGTGACTCATCAGAGAGAATACGGACTGATGAGTAGTCTTGATGAGGACTTGATTCTTTAGTATCTTCACTAGGTGGACTTCCAAACTGGCTACTATTAATTTGCTCCGTAACAGTCCTTTTCATCAAAATCGACACTGTTAAGAATACAAGGATAATGATAACAGCGTCAGTTACAGCCTCAACACTCTGGCAGGAATTCGATTGAAATACAAGAAGACATTTAATTGAGGGACTATTGATGTGACTTTGATCTCCAGAAAATTGCATTCAATTCTTTTCCAGTAAAAAAATATCATCCATGACCAGAGAGAAAAAGAAAAGGGCAAAAAAGGCTAGATGATAGATAACTAAATTATCTTTTTTATTCTCTGGTTATGGATGGTAATTTTTCTCTCTCGAATGCTGAAGACCATTGGTATGCTTGTCCTGTGAGAACACCTTACCACTAAACTAGCTTAACAATCTACCAAAATATGTTTCAACTTTTTGAGTCTTTTTCACAGGTGATAGATAACTAAAGCAAGTGATGATGATCCTAAAGATACAAAGACGAAATTGCTATTCAACACTCAATTCTTTCCCCACTTGTTAAGATTCTAAAACTGGTAAAAGGAATTACGTTTTCGCACAAACTTACTGCAGTTACAATGTTCTTTTTTTGCTTATTACTGCAAAAAGTTGCATATATGTAACTTTATAGAGAGTAATGTATATTTAAATAACAGAAACATCCATACCAATGGTCTGTTGAGATCCACGAATCCCAGGAATATATCTAGTGGACAAAGATGGAGTGTTGTGCATGGGGCAATCATGAAGTTCCGTCAAAATTGCATAAACAGGAACATGATCAGACCCTTCTAGCTTAATACTTCTACCTGCTTTCCACCTGTTAAATGAAGTCCATAAGTGACTGCATATAGATAGCAGAGCAATCTCAAACACAGGTTAAGCACAGAGAGGTTAGAGCAAAAGGTCAAAGAAAGACAGGCATTGAAATTCACCTTGGTAAAGTTCCAGGTTTCCATCGCCTATATTGCAACATGATGTCACACTCTTCAGCATGGCAAGCCACAAAATCATGTCCTGATTGTTCAGATATTTCATGCAAACATAAGCCAGAGGCAAGAATGTGATCAATCCTACTGCCATAATTAAATTCTTCAGCGCCATTATGTACAGGCCAGCATGTGTATGCATCTTCCCTGCAGACATAGGAGAGGGATGTAGCATCAGATTATTCACTCCTGAAAAGCTAAGTTCAAGATTCGGGAAAAAAGAAAAGTGAATTATAGCTTTTTATATTCTTCAACCACCGGAACAACACAGTCGAAGAATTCATTGCATAGTGCAAACCTTTCAGGATGCTTTTCTCTGAAAACGTCAAAGAAATTACCTCCATTCTTCGCTAGCAAAGACCTAAACCATTTCC
This sequence comes from Persicaria maculosa, assembly GCA_963922045.1. Taxonomy (NCBI): domain Eukaryota; kingdom Viridiplantae; phylum Streptophyta; class Magnoliopsida; order Caryophyllales; family Polygonaceae; genus Persicaria; species Persicaria maculosa. Next base: position 74,180,867 of record OY998254.1, on the reverse strand, counting down.
GAAACCTACAAAAATATCAACATTATTAAGATTGCATTTAGCAAGGGCAATATACACAGATATGAGAAGATGATGTTACTCGTTCTGCTCGAAATCAGGTCCAGCCTCACAGCGATCTATGGCAGACGGAGCGATGTTGAGATCACCTATCACAATTATTCTTCTTCCTTGTTGCTGAAGCAACTCCCACCGTTTCTACAGAAAATCATCTTCCTTTTTCAGTCAAAAAGCACATCAATAGGTTAAATTGGCACAGTACATCATTGAGAATCTAATCAGGTTATTTAGTAGCAATCAACAATTTACACAAAGTATGGGAAGCTCACAACCTTAAACTTCCTAAAATGAAAGGTGTAAAGACTAGACATGTAGCAACATTAGGAACCAGAGAATCCAAATTCGCCAATAAGACAGGTTCAGATGATGCAATTGACAGATGTGTGTGCAACAAAAATTAAGAGAGGCACCTGCAATACTTTGAAAAAGGTAGCTTTGAAATGGATCCTTTCCACATCATCAGCACAAGCTCGAGGCCCATATATATTGAAAAGAACTGCCATTACCCAACATCGGAAAGGTACAAAAACTAAGAATTTTGAGGATACAAAAGAAAACAAGAGCATTTTGCATCTATAGTAGGATTTTGACTAGAAATTAATATTATGAACAAGTAAACTGTAAACATATTTTGGGAATGAAAAAATAGAACATTTGCAGTGGGAGAGTGTCAGACTTGACTATAGTAATGACTTATTGACATACCAAAATGCCCATGGTCTGTAATAATACAACGACCCTCACTGTCAACCTCCAAAAGCTCATCATTTGTGAACTCTGCCAAGCATTTATTACTGCCAAATATTTCAGAATTTGCAGCATTAGATACCCGAGAAACCTCAAGAAGGCCAGTGAATCCTTCTTCAGCTGCAATTGGTAAAGCCACTTCTGTACTTGAAAATGCCGAATTTACACGGCAAAAGGTTGCCACCCCTTCATAATAGCCACAACGTACAAATACAACCAAGTTAATGCACAAGCAAAGTATACAATGCACAATGTGCAATCACTAATAAATGTTACTCCCTACAAGAACAACAGAAAAAAGGAAAATTTACGGAACGAAGCATAGCAGTCAAGAGTAATTTTAAGCAACTTAAATCAAGGTCACGAACCATGCTACGCTTTAAAGCTAACACGGAAATCTGGGAACCTGGATGTTGCCCTAAAAAAATTGGCACTGTTACACTTACACCTCAGTTTGATCGGCAAAAGCATTCATCTAATCCCTTTCAGACCAAAAGGCAGAGAGAACCATTAAGAAACAGCATTCCAAAATGTGGCTCATCAGTCCTCATCTCACCAATCCAAGCATAATTTCAGATTTGGCGCTCCATCTTTTATTCCCCAAATAATGAAAATAAACTAACCCTAATGGAAGCAAATACTCAATCTTACGGATATATAACTAAACTAACCTGACAAATTCCAGTTAGCAAGGAACAGGGGTAAAGGATTACCAGAGTAGCCAGTGCGGCCTTTGCCAGTGGTACGCGTACAGGAAAAGAAAGACTCGTAACCCTCCGCCATAGCCAAATCAGAGGTGAGCTCCTGCCTTGTAAGCTTTGTCTCCTGCATTAACCCTCCCAACAAAACAACCATCACTACAACAAACAGATCGACGAACCCTAAGTAGCATTTAAAAAAAGGGGGAAGGGAAAAAATCGATGATAATTCGAAAGAAAGAGGGAGAGAGAGAGAGAGAGAGAGAGAGAGAGAGAGAGAGAGAGGAGTAACACCTGGAAACAGATGATGTCGGCGTCGAAGGAAGTGAGCAATTTGAGGAGAGAACCGTACTGAGAGACTCGTTGCCTGAGGCCATTGACGTTGTAAGTGACAATCTTCAACATTCCGGAGTTTCGATTTGCGGGGGAATTATCATGCCGGGGGAGGTGAGGTACCGAATTTGAAGGGCGGCAACAGGTCGGAGGAAGGGGAGAAGGATATTTAGGGCTCGTCGGAGGACGAGGTTACGCTCTCGGCCGGGAAAGCGCGGGCCAAGTCGATCTGAGTTGTGACCCGTGAAGCTAAAACCCGCCTAATTTTCGAGGCCGCTCTATAGTCTGCTCATCAAAACGCATCGGATCATTTCCAAGTTTCCAACTATTAAACATTCGTTTTTTTTTAGGCGAAACTAATTAAAATAACCCAACCTTTAAGGAGGTATTAAAAATATATCTCAACCTTTCAAATGTAAAATAAATATACCGTCCTTTATAAGTGATGGTAATATAATATCCTAATGATTTCTCTCCAATAAAATTCTTATTTTATGTATTGTATTACGTACTCACATATTTTCAATTCAAATAAAACATATAAAATTAAATTAGATGAGTTCAAAAGTGTATTTAGTAAACTTTTGTAGTTTTAGATTTAATTTGTACCTAACTTTTTATATCTTTTTTTTAAATCATTCAAATAAAACATATAAAATTAAATTAGACGAGTTTAAAAGTTTATTTAGTAAACTTTTATAGTTTTAGATTTAATTTGTACCTAACTTTTTATATCTTTTTTTAAATCAATAATATCTATAACAAGCCAAATAAAAAAAATGTATAGCAAAGTAACATATTTTCAATTAGTAAATGATTAGCTAGTGATTTAACTTATCAAAACTGAAGAATATTTTGTCAATTATAAACTTTATGTTACTACGAAACTGAAATGAAAATTTAATTATTTAGATTATTCAAGGTGTTCATTTATATACAAGAAGTAAATTATTATTATTAAAATATATATATAAAAGAATGTAAATTTTTTATTTTTTATTAAATCCAAAATAAATAAAAATTAAGATAAACTTAAAAACCAATCTAATTTAATCTAATAAACTTGAATGATATTTTTACACAATCAAGATATTAAAAATTATATTTTAAATATTTACTTGTTTTATTATATTTATTTTGATTAAATTTAATTATAATCTATAAATACGTGTTAAATGGAATAATTTAAATTAAATACGTATTAAATTGAATGTTTAGGGGCGAAACTAATCATTTTTGTGGGGGAGAAAAGTTTGGGATATTATATTACCATCACTTATAAAGGTCGGGATATTTATCTTATATTTAAAAGGTGGGGATATATTTTTAACACCCTCTTAAAGGTTAGGTTATTTTAATTAGTTTCGCCTTTTTTTTTATTATTATTAAGTACAAATTCGGATGCGAGTCGCTATCCAAAAGCATCCGAAGGATGAGGTCGATAAGACCCGGGTCAGTGTATAGAGAGGGGATGGAGGCAACATGAGCAACGTGTGCAACCTTATCTGCCACGCAGTTGCCGTTACGAAGGACGTGCGAAAACGAGATTTCGTAAAACCCTGTGAGTAGAGTGCTAATATCGGACATTATTAGCTCAATTTTCCATGAACATTCGGTTTTTCTATCCTCTACCAAGTGAGTGGGAAAAAACATTTCCTTAATTTAAATATTTTAGCAAATTTTGAAATAGATTCTCAAGATACACTTATTTTTATTAGACCTCACCTCATCCGTCATGATCTTTCTGATAGGGTTCTATCATCTAAATTATTGCCTAATTTAAAAAATATATTTTTTTATTAGAGAATTTTTTCTGAATTTATTTTTTTTCCTATGTCCTGTATAGAAAGATTGTTGAACATTTCAATTTGTTTATAGTTTTGCTCAAAATAAAATTTTGTTGATAGTAAAAAGATTTTATAAATTCTATAAAATTTAGGGTAGATTGCAACAATTATCTTGATCTTCTAATATCTCGTTAAATATCTTAACCTTATAAAAAAAATCGAGCTCAGATTGAGTATAATTTTGAAGCTGAGTTTTAAAATATATTCTACTCATTTATTAAATAAACAACTTTTTTACAAATCGATCTAAAACTACTCAACTCATATAAAAACCCTATTTTTTTATAACTCCAGTAACCTAAGGATCATTTAATAGATTCTACAAAATTAAAAATGATAGGATTCGAACTTTGAAATGTGCTCTTGTATAATTTGTTTTATCAAATGATCGCAATGTTGTTAAAATCGGGATTCTGGATCGGATCGATAAAAAAGATGCAATGATCGTATCTTAGGATCGTAAGATCCTACCACATGATGAATTTTTTAAGTGAATTTAATATGTATCATATTAGATAAATATCTATGTTAAATCATAAACAAAATAGCCATAAAAGATTGTGAAATTTTAAAAATAAACTAAATATAACATAGACTAACTAAATATATTGAAAATTTCTTAAATTTAAAGTGTAACTATTATAAATTTTTTATAATAGACATTTTATAAGATCGTTATAATAGTAAAAAATGATCGAGATCGTTTTCCCTTTTTTGGATCGTATGATTAGGATTCTAACAGCATTGAATGATCGAGCTCGAATTACTATGCTCGTATAATAGTCCATTGTTATTAGTGGTCGTGGAAACAACTATGAAATCAGAGTTCTTAACTCGGACGCTTAAGACATGTGTTAAAAATATCGTTTTAATTAATATGAGTAATTTTTTAATTCGGAAAAAAAAAATGTAACAAAATCTTAAGGATATTAAATTTTATGGGATCGGACATAGATTTAAAAACCTGATTGAGAAAGTATTTTCTAAGACTCCGTTTGGCAAAATAAAAACCCATCAGTTATCTTATTTGACCTTTTAATTTTGATATTATATAGTTGTAAATGAAATAAATATAAGATTTTAGTTTAATTAGCTTTTGGAATGAGAATATTTCAATAACTACTCACTGAATCTTTTCGGAGCTTATGATTTTATATTCACAAGTTTCCATCAGCTACTCCAACTGCTAGTTTATCAAACATCATGCCAGCTTATTAACATGTATTTCACACAAATAATCCACTAACTTTAACTACCTCATCGGCTTCAACTACCCTATCAACTAGTATTTTGCCAAACGGAACCTATTAGTCTAAGTTGAAATAGATAACCCTATTAATTTAAAAAAAAAAACAAAAAAAACTCAATGATTAAATTAAGAAAAATCTTTTCAAATTTTAACCTTAACCTAGCCCTAAAACTTAACTCCCACACATCAGCTTTGGTATTCACTTACAAAAGGCAATATGACCGCAATTGAGAGAAGATCACTTTTATTATGAAACATGTATTGATTTTAGTTTAGTAAAATAACGATGGAACATGAATCTCACTCGATTAATGTGCTAGGCTACTAGTATACAAACGTCTGTACACATGACCTTTAGATCATGAATCTGAACGAACTTTAGTATGATATTACGAGTCTCAACGAACTTTAGTATGTTATCATATCGGTAAAGCCAAACGGACCAACTTTTGATCATGTACGTGCTAGCTAAAAAGATAATGAGATGTTAAATCCGTTGTCAAGTGTCAAGCAAGTCTTAGTATATAAGCTAGTCAACTCCTCATCCCATTGTTAATTGCTAGGCGACTTGGGAAATTTGGGGTCAAAAGTAAAGTGCAGATAAAAGACTAACAAATACTCTAGCAAGGGGGGAACAATAGAGTATGACAACTTTTCGCAATAACAGAAATTATAAGACCTTACCAACAGAGATAAGACCTTATCTGAAACACAGAAATAAGTTAAGAATAGAATAGCGAATAATAAGCAAGGGAAAGATAAACAGGAAGGATAAAGAGCAGAACGTAAAGGACACACGATATGTTAACGAGGTTCGGCACAACCTTGCCTACGTCCCCGCCTAGGATTATCAACCCATAGGATTCAACACAACTTAATTTCACTTCTTCCTATGAGTTCTAGATACAACCTTTAGAAGACCTTCGCTCTTCTAAACTTACTTCCTATCTAGCAACTCAAACACACCAGTGAAACAAAGTCCTATGGATACCGGAGTACTCTATACGTTTGGGGAAAAGAACCCTTAGTATAATCCTAATGAATTGTACGATAAAGCTCAATGTAAATATCACACACTCAAAGAAATAAAACGCTCAAGCAAGGAGTGATGTGAGATCGGTGTTGTAGGAGACAAAGGTTTGTAGGAGAACTTGTATGCGTTGGGGGTGAAGCTTGTCTCTACTGACATCCTCTTCGTCTCCTTATAAAGGCCAGCCCATCCGAGTTTGAATTGATTTGAATGTTTGAGCTTTGGACGTCTAATTTGTTGAGAGACGTTGTGATACGTACAGAGACAAGAACCTGTAATTCAAAAGCGCATTCCATAAGCTACGCTTGGGATTTTGATTGATTTGAAACGTTGAAGGCTGAAGGCTTTGTCAAATCAAATCTCTTGAAGATCTCAACAAACAAATTAGTATATACGTAGGTTAGTAAATAAAATCTCAAAGCAAATCAACCAAAAGCAACTAAAAACAAAACCTGAGCAAATAACTGGCCCATTAAATAAAACTAGGCCCAATAACATATTGGTCCAAGTAACGTTGAAATAATAAGTCCATTAAAGCAACCGAGATTTAAAACCCATTATAACTGAGCTTGAGTAAAACTTGAACCAGTATTGGTAAGGTCTTACCAAAACCTGAAAACCAGGGTTTTGGCTTTCAGTAAGGCCTTGACACTGTTTTTGTACTGATGGTTTGTTTTGAAACATTGAAGGCAGTCGGAGATTGGTTCAACCAAATCTTTTGAAGATCTCAACAAACAAACAACCTTTTGAATTTGAAGATTGCTCCACAAATTCCTCCAAGAAGCTTCTAGAAAGTCAACCTTAAATCTCTAATAACCAAATCAAATCCTGCACAAAATCTCCAACAACTAATTTAAATTTAAATCCCAATAAATATATATTCGCATATATAAACGGATTGATATTATTTGTCTTCCATCATATAAAAATATATCACATATATATGCATATCATCAAGGTAGAATCAACAAAAAGTGATATGAGAAAATTGAGGCTTTTTAGTAGAGTATGTGGACTTGTTTTTTAATTAATACTAGTTTAATGCACGTGCCAAAGGCACGGGTCTTACGTAATATATTTTTACAATGAAATAAATTAAAATAATAGTAGTAGTTTCTTGATGAGCCATTTGAGTTTAAATCCTCGAGCTATCACTAATACTAAATGAGTTTGTATGGTGAGTTAAAAAGGTTATTAATTATAAAATAAAATAAGAACCGTATATGAAAGAATTGTAGATCAATTGTTAAACCCAAATTAATGTTTGCATGATCAAGTATTGGCCTAAAAGTCTATAATAATAATAATAATAATAATAATAATAATAATAATAATAATAATAATAATAATAATATAATAGGTGAAACTATTTAGTTCAACTTAATATATATACATATATATTAAATGTTTAAATATAGATCTAATTGGTATTAGATTGAATGAATGACACGTATAGAACATTTGTCATGCATATAATTTGTGGAGGCACTAATATAACATTTATATTTATAGAATATTTTAAATAAGTAGTCTTCTCCCACATAAATAATTGCAATCATCTGTACAACTCCACCACCGCTTCAATTGCTGTACAAATCTGCGGCGGTGACCTTGCCCTATCTCACCCAAACGGCAACCTCAAATTCGATTTCAACCCAAACGGTGACCTCGCCCTACCCTCGTTGTCGGCATTTGGCTCTCAAATAATCCCCACCCTTAGCCAATTTTGGGGTCGGCCGCTGCGTTGGAGCTGGTTCTGGCGTGGCTCCAAGTCGAATCGGTCAGGATCGAAGCCGGATTGAAGAGGCCCCAAGCTAGGATTCGCCACTACAGGCTCAAGTACTGACCTTGTCTCCTGTAATTCGTCCGAATCAACTACTCGGAAAGTTTTGAGTGACTCTTAGCCAATTTTGGGTTTCTAAATCAGGTATAAGATTTATGATTAGGGTTGCATGTTAAGCTAGTTTATAATTCGTGATTAACTTCTACCCAATTGATTTGATTTAGATACTGATTTGATTTATAGTTTAGGGGTTCATGGAGAACACTTGTAGGGTTGTATATTGATTTGTTTATCCCTAAAATTAGGGCTAAATTTGGTACGAAACGCATTGCCATAGGACGGTTTATGGTCTGGATGTTGAACCACATATTTTGTTGCTTTCCAGATTGTGCTTTTTGTGTTCTTATTTTATTTGTTATTGATTTTGTAGTTCCGATGTAGACGATCGGCCTGAGAGCCAAGACGAATGACAAAGAAACATGTCTGACATGGAGAACACTTGCTAGATAAGTTTCGATTCTGTATTTTTTTCCTCCCTAAAATTAGGACTAAATTTGGACAAAACTCGTTGCAATAGGGGTTGTTGTCTTAGTATGAGTATTTTCAAGTTAATATGCATAAAGATCTCCTCACCTTTGGTAAGTGCAACCATAATGCCTAAAATTTACGATATAGTCACTCAAAACTACACCATCAATCGACTTAATATTTGAAGGAAATGTGTTGTAATTTAAATGGTTATTTATGAATTTTTTGTATGTATTTTCTAATTCAGGTCAACCAAAAAGGGACTTGCTGACTACAGGTTGGAGTGTATTTGTTAGCTCAAAAAGATTTTTTTATGGGGATTCATGTCTCTTCATTAGGTATGACATTAAATATTTTGCATTATATAAGGTTGTGCAGTCATTTTGGACCTCTTGGAGATGATGTAGTTTAATGTATTTGAATTTTAGGGATGAAAAATCACTACTTCTGTTGGGAACCAGACATGCTAATAGGCAGCAGCCTGTGCTTGCTTCTTCAGTCATATCCATTGACAGCAAGCACAACGGAATTCTGGCTGCTGCAGCCCATCACAACACATTTACTATATTCTACAAAGTACAACCCTAGGTATTACACTACCGTCTTGATCTATTCTTCATCACCAATCATTCAAAGACATAAGGATAACTTGATTATGTATTTTGACAGGAATAGCCCAGCTGAATTTGTGATTCCCCTAGCCAAGTACAACAAAGCTATGTACACCCAAGTTTCATTGGGTATGCGATTTAGAATGATGTTTGAAACCGATGATTCAGGAGCGCGCAGGTACATGGGTACTTATGCTAGTAAAGAAGTGTATTATTGTGGTATATGGTCTGGATGTTGAATCAAAAATGTCGTTGCGTTCCAGATGGTGCTTTTTGTGTTCTTATTTTATTTGTTATTGATTTCGTAGTGTATTTTTGAGCGTTTGTGTTCAAATACATTTGTTACTGATTTCTAATTCAGGTCAACCAAAAAGGCACTTGCTGACTACATGTTGGAGTGTATTTTTGAGCTCAAAAAGATTGTTTTATGGGGATTCATGTTTCTTCATTAGGTATGACTTTAAATATTTTGCATTATATAAGGCTTTGCAGTCATTTTGGACCTATTGAAGATGATGTAATTTAGTGTACTTGAATTTTAGGGATGAAAGAACCAAACATGCTAATAGGTAGCAGCCTGCCCTTGCTTCTTCAGTCATATTCAGTGACAACATCCACATCGGAATTATGGCTGATGCAGCCCATCATAGCCCATTTACTATATTTTACAACCCTAGGTATTACACTACCGTCTTGATCTATTCTTCAGCACCGATCATTCAAAGACATAAGGATAACTTGATTCTTTATTTTGACAGGGATAGCCCTGCTGAGTTTGTGATTCCCCTAGCCAAGTACAACAAAGTTATGTACACACAAGTTTCATTGGGTATGCGAGTTAGAATGATGTTTGAAACTGAGGATTCAGGAGTGCGGTACCTATGCTATATAAAAAGTTGGAGGTAATTTCATTATCATCAACAAATCTAGTCATAAAAGTTAAATTCTTAATAAATAATGTATATTTATGAAATTTTTATTGAAAAGCATATAGCAAGCATTATATTAAACAAAAGTTCAAAAAAATCTGATGAGGGGATCACGGAAGAAATTCTTCAAATTGTTGACTATCTTCACCACCATCGTGAAACTCTTCTATGCCATCTTCTTCATTATCATTTGTAATCATCGGCAGAAATCTACAACAAAACATATATAATAACGAATTACTTTAGGTAAATGAAGTAACAAATATATACTATGTTCATGATAATGTCTCGAACAACTAACCTATCTATAATATGATTGAGCTCACTTATGTCTGGATTCACAAAAATTCTTGTACTGAAATTTATGCTCATCAAACTTACTGAACCTGTGTTAGAAGATAAACATATGACTATAAAAAATTACTCATCAAAATTACTGAACCTGTATAAAACTTACTCATCAAAATTCTTGAACATCCTGCATAAAAAGTAAAACATAAAATATAACGTAAGATGAAATGGTTGGAGATTCATTTGTATTGATATGTGTTGACTAATTTCAAACGTTATTGGTGTATTTAGGGTTCGGATATTGAAATTGAATGGATAATACCTGCTGGTTGTTGATGGAAGAAAAGGAGACGCAAGAAGTGACTCTACTGGAGGGTTGGTATAAAAGCTTTGGGGATATATTTTACAGTTTCCATTATTGTTACAATTATTTTTATTTCCGTTTATAAAATATATTATATAGCCTAATATCTTCCACATTCTGAGAATTTATCTTGATTGGGGAATTGAATGGATCTTGATTGAAAGTGATCCACGTATTGAGTGTATAAAAATGGATAGTGCATCCTTAATTGAAGAATCATATGGACTGATTAGATGTGTAGCACGATTTGTTTGTATGAACATGAATACTAACCAAGATTCCATCCTCATTCATAATCGATTTCCACCTCAATTGCCACATATTATAATAAAAAAAATCCAAAAATTTTACAAAATGGCACGTCATACATGGTGGAATATACCATCGCCACATAGGACTAACGAAAAGAAGAAGTCGACATGTGTCGAATGTACTCCTTCTTTAGTGTTTTAATATAGATATAGATAGATATATACATATGGGCTTCTTTGGCATTTCTATTTCAACAATAGCAGTATAGAACTTGAAAACACTATTTTGTCTTCAAAAAGAGGCATTGTTTTATAATGAAACCTCATTCGATTTATATGTTTTGCTATGAGCATAGAAGCGCCCATGCTAACGAGTGCAACAGACTTAAGTAGTTGTAGCGCTGATCTCTTTTATCACTTTTCATTTCTTGCTCTTTAACGTGTGCCTCTATGCATACCTTATAAAGATACCAAAAAAAAAAGAATATATAACTTTTTTTTAGAGGTAAATTAATAGAATGAAACCGTAGCTCTGTCCTCTCTCTAGAAATCTAGAGAGAGGGAGCAACTTAAAAAAAAAGTTTCAATCTTCCAATCTGGTAGTGAAAGAAGAACAAAATAATGGAGGTATTAGCTGTTGCTCAGATCCTGTTGCAACTCAACACGGCCATTTTGATTACTTTCTTTGGTCGGCCTGCATATTGGGTGGTTTGAGAAATTGATTAATGGAGAATAACAAGTATATGTGTTCAAAGACGCTCTCTTTTGAGAGCTTTCAACCTCCTCCTTCAGGAGTTCTAAATCTCCTTTGGGAGCCCTATACCTCCTTTTCCGGGAGCGCCAAATCTCCGTCTACGGAGCCTCTAGCTTGCTTCCTCCGGGAGCTCTTGAAACCACCGACTCGCAGCCACCACAACCCCAATCTGGTCTTCCCGTCTCTTTCGCTCGAGGTGCCCTGTTCACCCTTTCGAGTTGAGGCTTTCCATCCCCTCCAAATCAATCTCGCCCCGCTCCTGTTGGCTTCAATTGATGTTGATTTGAGGTTTCCCATCCCTGAATCGATTTGCAATTGGACTCTCCGGCGCCTCCTCGGTGCCTTCCGGGTGCTCCGTTCTAGTCTCTCCGGCGTCCGTCACCATCCGGTGTCCCCAATTTCCGCCTCCCTGTCGGTGATTATCTCCGTCGGCGGTGGCTGGCTTTAGGGCCTCTCTGTGCAACTAGGCGTCTCATACCTTGCTTGTTTCGTCTCCCCTTGACCTTTCGGCCGGTGGTCCGTGCCGAGCAAGCTTGTCCCTGTCCTTGCTTTGTCTCCTCCGTTGCGTGGCGGTCTGCAATTGCTTGGCCTCTCCCATGCCTTGTGTCGGGTTCCTTGGCACTCTCCTCCCCGTCTCTTCCCCGATTTCCTTTACGTCGGGTTGGCTTCGGGTCTGGCTTTGGCCCCAAGGTGACCCGGGTTTGGTTTCTCCCCATTTTGGGTTTCCTTGGGCCCAAATCCTTGTATTAGGCCCTTTATTGACCCATTGAAAATTAAGAGGTTATTAAAAACTATATTAAAATCAGAAATAATAATATATAGCTATTTATTTATAAATGATACTATAAATAAATAATAATTTTAACCCCTAGTTTGGGTCTGTCAGTGTCCCGCTAGGATTTTCGGTGCTTTCTGTACAGACGGTGTGGGGTTGTATGTTGATGTGTCTGGACTCTCTTCTCCGTTTGATGGGGTTCTGGCTGTTCGGAGTTGGGACAGGCTGGGGTCGTGGCAGTGTGTATCGTGGCGCCTCCTTTTACTAGAATGTTGTTTCCCTGGAGGTTCGTCTTCACTGCCCACATGTGACTCCTGATGTACCGCTGGCCTGCGATGTTGCTTTTGGGTAGCGCTTGGCTTCGTTCATTCATCTACGTCCTCTTCTCTTTCGATTTAGTTGTGTTTAGGTTCGCCTTGTAGAGTCTTTTTTCCTGTATTTTGCACATTCTTTGTATTTTTTGTTGTTTATGACAGTTTTCCGTCTGCCGACTTGTCGACCTTCGAGGTTCAGGTATGTCTGACCTCGAATTTGTTTCTAATAAAAAAAAAAGAATGAAACCGTAGACCGTAGTTAGACTAGGAAGTCTCGCCGTAAAAGAGGCAGTTAAATCTCAAAAGGAAAGCCTACCCTTGTGTTCTCCATATACCCAATAAACTCTTTTCTCATATGCACGCTCTACTAAGCTACCCGTTAGTCACAAGCAACTTCTGTAACCACCGAAATTCTTTAGGCAACTTATCTTTACACTGAAAAAAAATACGATACTTACAAGACTCAATAATACGGGAAGTCCAAAATCCTAACTTACATAGTTCTCCATTAAAGACTACTCTATAAAAAAGAATAACTTCTTTAGGAAGAGAAAATCAAACTTGGTAGTCGCTACAACAACGATGGGGCAACTCCATGTTAATAAGGTACATTCCAAAACTCATAAATGATGTGCAAGTGTAACGATAAGGGGCACCACCTCCAACAGATTTTATTTGGATTTTACCCTTTGCCTCCTGGCGGCCTGCCCCAATCCCTCACGTAGTCATTCCTGGCGGCCGGCAATTGAACTTAACTAAATAAAAAATACTTGTAAAAAACATTACTTCATTCGTTTGACAAAATATATCGTTTATTGTTCACGCACACTTCTTTAAAATAATAAAAACTATATAAATATCCATATTTAAAATTTTTTAACAAATTCGTACTTATTAATAATAACTACAAGATTGTTAAAAAAATTTATGAAAAATAGATATTTTATATAGTTTTTTATCCCATTGACACAAATAGTAAAATACATAGTATTAATTTTGTTATTATTACTTTTTAATAATTTTTACTAATAATTATACAATTAACATTCTTATATATAATTTATTTATTTTTTTATGTATACGTAAACAACAAACGTCGTTTTTTTAAACGAAAGGGGATACAAACTGATTACATTTTATTATATCTACCATGATTTTTTAAATCTGCCATAGTTGAAATGGATTTTATGTTTAAATTGATTAAAATAAGTATTAACTCTTTTTGATGAACAAAATAAGTATAACTCTTTGTTTGAGATAAATAATCAAAATTGATGTCGAGAATTATTCATATCTTATTATTCTTATTATTTATATATGGTTTAATTAAATATATAAAACTTATCATGCATTAATACAAGGTAAAAAAATGGTCTTGTTTAGAACCTCAATTTTAACCTCACACACACATACAAGAAAAAAACCACTTAATTTTAAAATTATTTTCTCCAAGTGAAAATATTTAAATCCTATTTTAAAATGATTAAAGTAGGAATTAGGAAATCTAGAAAAAAAAAATGAGTAAAAAGACAAAAAGGATTTTGTGCGGTGTCCAATGGAATCTTTCCACTTTGAAGGCTTACCAGTGGCTCGTCCTCTTCAGGCTTCAGTCAACCAATCAGACGTGGAAAGTGAGACCACGCTCCTTTCTCCCCGGAGAGTGACACCACGCTCAGCCTCACAAATCTGTATTAAGGGAGAGATGCAAATCGGAGAAATATATTTATGAGTATCAAGTTAACCATTCGAGATGATCAACCCATTAATGAACTTATATGGTGTCTTGATATATTTAGATATTTTGGTTTACATTATTATTATTTTTTTTAAATGTATTTACATCTTACGTAAATCAAATCACTAATACAGTTATACGTGGTCAGATTAACTAGAGATAATTTGCTCAACATGACCTTTTTTTTTGGCTAAATTGGTTAACTGTCCAACTTTTTGGACAAATTAGCAAAATGTCCATCCTTTATTAATCTTAATTTGGCTTCCCTCGTCTCTCGCTCGAGTTCCTCAGAACTCATCTCTCGCTCGAGTTCCTCAGTCTGGCTTCCCTCGTCTCTCCCGTCGCCGTCTGACTTCCGTTGTCTCTGGTCGTCGTCGGAGATAAAGTGATTCGACGGCGGAGATATGCAATTCGGTTAATTGATTCGGCAAATCAATTTGGCGTGGGGAGATCTGGTGAACTCGAGTTCCAATTAGTCGAATTACCGTTCCAATTAGTTGAATTCGAGACAGAGATCGAGAGCGCCGGAGCGAGGTCGAGCGAGCGCCAAGGATCCGAGTGTCAGCGAGGTCGAGCGAGCCCAGGACGAAGGTTGAAGAAGGACTTTTTATTAAATTACAAAACTTACCCCATAAATATGGAAATTAAAAAAAGCTATTTATATTTTATTACGTGATCCATAATCTATATTTTTATTTTTATTTTTGCACAACAAAATGTTATACTTGCACAACATATGGTTATATATATTTGCACAAGCACAACATACAATTATATTTGCACGACAAAATATAAAATAAATATAAAAAAACTAGACTTGGGTCATATTTTCACAACTTACAGTTATATTTGCACGACAAAATGTTAAAAAAAAATAGAATTGGGTCATATTTGCACAACTTACGGTTTTATTTTCACATCGTACTCTTATATTTACACAAAAAAAAAACTAGACTTGGGTCATATTTGCACAACATACGATTATATTTGCACATGCACAACATATTCTTATTTTTGCACGACAACATGTAAAAAAAAAATAGACTTGGGTCATATTTGCTCAACATACGGTTATTTTTGCACATGTACAACATACTCTTATTTTTGCACGACAAATTGTAAAAAAAAAAGAAAAAAAAAAAGAAAAAAGAGTGAGACTATAGGTAAGATGATAAAATTGCTATTGGTAAGATGGACACTCCACCAATTTCAATTTGTCCAAAAATGTGGATAATTTACCAATTAGGGCAACTTTTTTTGAACATTTCACAAACTATCTCAATTAATTACTCCATAATTAATATTGAGATGTGAAATTGAATCAACTTATATACAAAAATCTAAACCAAAATTTAGTATTCAAATCCATTCGACATGTGTCAATTTAGATATTTTGACATCAACTTTATAAAATTATCCTTGTAATAATTAGATAATTGTGAGTTGTAGTTTTTTGATAAAGTAAAAAGATATAGTAATAATTATAAATATAAGTGTACTATTATTTATTTTCTTAATAAGTATGTAGATTTCTAAAATAATAGTGTAAGTTTAAAAGCGGATGGAGTATAAACGTTGAAAGAGTGTTATAGAGAAAATGAAAGCGCACGCGGTGCAAGAGCGGGTGGGATAGAGAAGATGAAAGCGCACGGGCGCAAGCCTCCACGAGGAGCGCTCGTTTTGGCATCTTCCTTACACACTTTGGCGGCATTCCTCCACAGTCTCCCACGCTCTCTTCCCCTTTTCCCATTTGTTCCCCCTTAAACTCGTCGTTTCGTTCCTCTTTTTAGGACTGCTCAGCTCACCACCACTAGTAGTCTAGTACTAATAACCTTGCTTAATAATCTTTTATTTTTCCAAGAAAAATAAAAGATTTTTTTACAACATCTATATTCCTTTTTTTTTTGGGCGAAATGATCATTGTTGTTCTATGTTTTTTTTTTTTTTTGACAACACAGAAAGAGCTTAATATCTCATTTTTTAGTAGCTAAATCACATATACTCCATCCGATCGAAAATGGTTGACATTTTAGGAAGAACAACACAAGTTTTTTCAGGGAAAAAGGCTTTTTTACCCATAAATTGATATTCTAAATCGAAGTAGAAAATGTAAGTCGAACGATGTACAATTAATAGTTCAACAAATACAAGTTTTTGAAGAAAACTTTTTATTTTTAAATATAAATTGAAAGGTTTAATCAAAGTAGAGAGTGATTACTGATTAAGTCGAACGATGTATAATTAGTAGTTCATTATACAGTATCATTTCAAATAAAATTTAAAAACAGTATATATCGAAAAAAAATTATATAAAAAAATTCAAATTGGAAGTTAGGAATGCATTTTTAATCTCCATCATGCAATACAAATGAGATTTAAAAGACCTGAGTTGTAAAGAAGTTGTGTTTCCCTGATCTAGCAACATTGATATGTAATCCTATCGATCACCATATTGCATTTGCGAAAGGTGTACTAGAAATAGATCACTTAGATTGTGGACAAATAGCTTAGAATATCTGTCATAACCATCTTGATATCATAGGAACATTTCAAGTTTTCTCTCCAAATCGATACTTTAATAATGACATTTTTTTTAAATATTGTTAATTTTTACGATGATTTATCTATCTACCTGATAATTTTATCTCATATATTATATCATTAGACTTATATTTTTTTATCTTAATCCAGTTCGATCGACTCATTGCTCTTGGCATATGCATGGTATAATAAAATCTTACCTTATATATAATGTTTTAAAATCCAAATTTCAATAATTCGAGACCTTTTTGGAGCAACAAATCTCTCTCATTAAAAGGGAATAAATAAGACACATAGCTCTCATCAACGAATCGTCCCTTCACAAACTCCTCTTTCTCTTTCTCCCTCTCCCTACCGATCCATCGATGGCTCAATCCGAACCCAAACCCGACCCGTACGACGCCCCGACCCGCCCGCTCCTCGGACCCTCACACCAGCCCGACGACGACGGCGACGAAGAAACCGCCTATGACCACAGCGAGAAAGTCCACGTCATCGGAGTAAGCGGCGACTCCGACTACGACCTCAAAACGCCGCCGTTTTCCTGGAAGAAGCTCTGGCTCTTCACCGGCCCCGGTTTCCTGATGAGCATCGCCTTCCTGGACCCCGGGAACCTCGAGGGGGACCTCCAGGCCGGCGCGATTGCCGGCTACTCGCTGCTGTGGCTCCTCCTGTGGGCCACCGCCATGGGCCTCCTCATCCAGCTGCTGTCGGCTCGGCTCGGCGTCGCCACTGGACGCCACTTGGCCGAGCTCTGTCGGCTCGAGTACCCTAATTGGGCTCGGCTCCTGCTTTGGGCGATGGCTGAGCTGGCTCTAATTGGAGCCGATATTCAGGAGGTTATTGGCAGCGCCATTGCTATCAAGATCTTGAGCCATGGCGTTTTGCCCCTTTGGTCCGGTGTCTTAATAACCGCTGCCGATTGGTAAAGTTTGTACCTTTTCCCCCCCTCTCTCTTCCAATTTGATTGAGGTGATGCAATTGATTCAATTTGGGCTAATTTGTTTCTTAAATTTGATCCTTTTCCCCGTCAATTTTGGGGAATGTTTTGAGACAGGGTAAATTACAGTTCAACTGCCACAGTTTGATTGGATTTGCACTTAACCCTCAATATATTGGAAATTGCAGCAAACCATCTATTGTAGGGCCCCTTTTTTTTTAACTGGAAAAAATTTGGTAGATTGGTCAATCTAACAAAAAAATTCCATATTAAAAATTTTCAAAAATTATATATATTTTTTAAATAAATATTAATATGTTCACAATTTTTTTTGATGAAAAATCATGTTTTAAATTTTATATAAATAAAAGATGGATTATTTTGCAATATAATTTTATAATGCTTGTAAAACATGATTTTTCATCATTTCTTTCATAAACATATACAAATAGTTGTTTTTAAAACATAAATATAATTTTTGAAATTTTTTTAATGGTTAAAAGTTAAAACAATGTGAACTACTGTAGCATATTAACCCTGATGATTTTTTTTTTGTCACTGTCATACTTAACTCCCACAATTTAGTCTTATTTGCACCAGTGACTTATCTTAACCACTAGACACTAGTTATATTGAAAATTGTAGAAAGTAGAAACCCAGCTATTGTTATACTTCAGTTGTTCATATACCATTGGGTTAAATAGACAAATACAGTAGTAATTTATACTCTTTTAATCCACCTATTATTTTTAATGGATTTGGAATAGTTTTTGGGCATAGATGGTGAATTGATAGGTACATTAATGGAGTGTTTTCTATTAATATGTATGTAAATCGTTAATTGTGTAAGTTGTGCTTAGGTTAGGTGCAGAGTGCAAACTGTACTAAATTACAGGAGTTTATCAGTAATTTCAGTTCGCTGTAGAGATAACTGTAGTTATTTATCTCAATTTGATATATAACATATGAGGAATTAGTTTTTATTTTTTATTTTTTTTTACAGTAGGCAAGAAGTAGATCGACTCGGCGATCTATAAGATCGACCCAGCGATCTAGATATGAGGAATTAGTTAATCATAAGTAGGAATGAAGTGCTTTTGCTTAATTTGATCTCTGTCTATTAAAATGATACAGTTTCATATTCCTGTTCCTGGAGAACTATGGTGTGAGGAAACTAGAGGCAGTTTTCGCAGTCCTCATCGCAACCATGGCGCTCTCATTCGCGTGGATGTTTGGCGAAACCAAGCCTAATGGAAAGGAGCTTCTCATCGGTATAGTCCCGTTACTCGTTTTTATCTCGTTCAGGGAGCGCTTTAACCCTTTTATTAACACGACTGATGTACTGTCATAGGACTCGTCGTGCCAAAGCTGAGCTCCAAAACAATCCAGCAAGCCGTGGGAGTTGTCGGTTGCATAATCATGCCACACAATGTGTTCTTACATTCGGCATTGGTCCAATCGCGAGAGATTGACCGCTCCAAGAGAGGGAGGGTGCAGGAGGCGATCAACTACTATTCCATCGAGTCCACAATTGCCCTTGTCGTCTCGTTCATCATCAACCTCTTTGTGACAGCAGTGTTTGCCAAGTCCTTCTACGGAACCACACTGGCCGACAACATAGGCCTCTCGAACGCAGGGTACTATTTGCAGGAGAAGTACGGTGGTGGCATGCTTCCGATCCTCTACATCTGGGCCATCGGCCTCCTTGCTGCGGGACAGAGCAGCACCATCACCGGCACCTATGCAGGGCAGTTCATCATGGGCGGGTTTCTTAACATGCGGCTGAAGAAGTGGGTACGAGCGCTGATCACTCGGAGCTGTGCTATAATCCCGACTATCATCGTCGCCCTCATCTTTGACACGTCGGATGACACGCTGGATGGCCTGAATGAATGGCTTAATGTGTTGCAGTCCATCCAGATCCCTTTTGCCATAATCCCTCTTCTTTGCTTGGTCTCCAAAGAAGAACTCATGGGTGTCTTCAAAATCGGTCCTCTGGCCAAGGTACGATACACCTGAGCCCGTTTGGTATTGATATATAGATATCAGATATCGGATATCAGCCTCCGATATCTGATATCTAGTGTTTGGTATGACTAGTGATATCGATATTTAGTGGTTGGTATTCCCAAGATATCACTTAATATCTGATATCTGGGTTTCGTATCGCCAGATATCGATATCACTTGATATCTAAATGATGCCTATGCGCTAGGCTGCTCCTCACCGCTTAGATCCGCCTAGCGCTTTTTAAAACACTGGATGCACCATTGATAGTCATCAGATGATGCTACATTGATGCCTTGTGTTAACTCGCTCTCGTGACAATGTGTTGTTGCAGGTGGCTTCGTGGCTCGTGGCTGCCCTAATCATCGTGATCAACGGCTACCTTTTGTTGGAGTTCTTCTCGTCGGAAGTCACAGGAGTGGTGTTCACCTCATTTGTGTGCATATTCACTGCTGGTTACGCCGTCTTCATAGTGTATCTCGTCTCAAGGGGCATTGCGTTTTCGCATTGGTTGAACTATAATAGGAGCTGTTCTAAGGGTGAAGCGAGCTCACTGAACTGAGGATATATACGCTTTTCGCCTCACTTACACCGCAAAGACGATTAGGCTCGTTAGGGAATCCGATAGGCTCGTTAAGATCCTTAACATAGGGCTAACTGTTGTACACATTGATTCGGAGAAAGTAGCTCCTTAACCGGGGTTCACTCTTTTGAATCGCGAGTATGTTGGTCTACTTTGTAGGCTCGACTAATCTCACTGGAGACGAACTGGGTTCGCTCTCGTGCCATTGAAGAAAACAGTAACATGTCTTTTTTTTTTTTGCCTCTTGGCATTCTCTATGGTGTGAATTTGTAGTTGTGTAATGTCAATTGAATTGTTACTTTTTGTCCAAAAATGTTGTTAAGAAAGGAGAAATATTAGTCCGAATTTGAGATTCCTATATTTTTCTTTTTAACTTCTATTTTGCATTAGGCTGTAAATATATAAACTCGACACCAAAAATAATACGAACTTTTAATATTATTGATTGATCATTGATATGTTTTCGAGTAAAAGAATATCTATTGAAGATCTTTATAAAAAATCAATAAAAATAATATCAACCATTGCATATGATTTAAAATTATTGATTCGATATAAAAACTAACTTCAATTAAACCAATTTTGATCAGACAGACTCTCCAACCATTTTGCTAAATAGTTTATAATACTCCATCCGTTAATTAAAACACGACGTTTTACTATTTATACACGCTTTTTTAGGTGTTAAAAACTATATAAAATATTGATTTTTTTAATAATTTTTTAAAATAATTTCATACTTATTACAATTAACTATGAATTTATAAAAACAAATGTAAAAAAATGTTAATATTTTATATAATTTTTATCATTTTAAAAAAGCGTGCATCAATAATAAACGACAAGTTTTAATTAATAATTTTTTAAAATAATTTCATACTTATTACAATTAACTATGAATTTATAAAAACAAATGTAAAAAATGTTAATATTTTATATAGTTTTTATCATCTTAAAAAATCGTGCATCAATAATGAACGACAAATTTTAATTAACACATGGAGTATTATTTTTTGTTGTTTTTCCTATTATAAATTACAAATTGATAATGTTGTGAACTTTGATATTAGTCAAAATACCCTCAAAAAAAATAAATAAATTAAAAACAATTGATTGTGTAAATTTAAAAGTAAATTGGTAAAACAGAAATCTGCTAATACAAGCTCAGCCTCACCGCTCACCACCGCTCCAAATCTCAGACAGGAGGACCATCGCCTTCGGCCTTCCTCATTGTCTCTCCATCTAGGGTTTGTATTCAAAGCCTTCAATTCATCAAGGTGGGAATCTTATTTCTCTGCCTTTTCGTCCTTTTCATCTTTCATTATTGTTAATTCATCGTTTCAATTTGAGCCTAGGCGTCTGATTTTGTTTCCCTTGCTTGTGGAATTAGGGGTAGTTTCAAGGCCTTTTTCGTCTTCAGATTTATTAATTCCTATTTTATATTAGCATCTGCAATGAATTCTCTTCGTATACGATTGAATTGAATCGATTAAGTTGTTAATTGGGGGAAGATTGGGGGAAATTTCAATGCTTGAGGCATCAGGGCGGGGCTTCTGGCCGCTTTAGGTTGTTCTGAACAATGGAGCCGTTAATGGAGAAATCTGGACATGCTCGTGAATTGTTGAGACTACAGAAGAGATTATGAATCGATTTCCCCCCCAAATTGTGGGGCTTTGTTGCAGTTTCAGCTCGAGATTTTGTCTTGCTACTAGTTTCCGATTGTTTCAATCTGTTGGAGCCTGGAGGGATAGGTGATTGACGAGCATTGATGTATGTTGTGTAGAAGATTTGAACTGTATGTATGAATTTTCTTGTGGAAAAGTAGATTCATGCTTACTGTAATTTATCTGTGATTGATATTAGTGCCTTATTTTCTATATGAAGAGATTTCCTGACTGAATTTTCAACATTTCGTGTATCTCTGTGAATATGTGTTCTAGAATGGGAACTGTAGATGACTCAGTTTCTTCGGTTGAGTTGGCTTCGTATCTGATACGGCAACTTGGAGAGGCATTTGTAAAATTAGAAGCTCACAAGGATGCCTTGCCTTCGGAAGACAAGTTACAATGGAAGGACATTGAAAATCATTTTCATCAAACGGAGTCTGTGTTAAAGAAAAAGCTTGAAGATCTCAAGGCCAAAGAGGAGGAATTTACCAAGAAGGAAGCTGAGATTCGTAGTGTCATAGCTGAACGGGAAGCAACGGTGGCTACCAAAGAGCAGGATTTTTTGGATCACATGCAGGAGCTAAAGGATGCTGCGGTAGCTGCCATTGTTGAGGCACGAGCAAGTCATGTGGAAGAATCAGCAGCAACTTCTATTGTTACTGATGGAAATGACAACAAGGTAAGCTGCTCCCTTGATGCTGAAAATGCTCCTCTCTGTGTCCCGGACGAGGGGTTACCACATGACGTGGGTAAAATTACAGAAGGTCTGGATGTTAAGGCTAAACGTTATTCAGACCTGATACGCTCTTGTGAGCTGATGGATGCTAATGGCCTTGTCAACCTTATAATGGAGAACCAAAAAGACCTGTCTGCTGTCTGTAGTGAACTCACTGTCGCACTATCTAGTGCGACTGAGCCAGCCCGTTTGGTGCTGGAATCGCTGGAGGGATTCTTCCCTCTGGCCAAGAATACCAACAAAGGTAAATTTACCAAACAAGGGGCTAACTTCAATGATGCCCTTAAGGGCTTACACCAATCTTGTTGGGTAATTACGGAGGCCTTGGCTGCCATGCTGGCAAAGGCTGTCCCACGTGCAGATTATTTTCTGACCCATGAAATCAAAGGGCAAGCCAAGGCAATCGCTGATGAGTGGATGCCCAAATTGGCTGATGTTGAAGGCAATGCTGCTGCCAGTGAAAATGAAAATTCATTGGAAATAGGGGGTTTCTTGTGGCTTCTTGCAGCTTTTAGGATTGGGTCGGAGTTTGATCAAGACAAACTCTGCAAGCTTGTTCTTGCAGTAGCTCATCGTCACAGGGAGGCTACTGAGCTCTGCCTTTCCCTTGGCTTGACAGAAAAAATGCCAGGTTGGTGTTCTTAAAACTGACTGACCTGATGGGTCTCGTGTGGCGCTGGATCATACAGGAGAGATATCTTTCTAGTTTATATCCTTTTTGCTAATTACAATTTTCCAAGGAATTTGATGAGATAATGGAAGTTCTGTTTTGCTCTTAAATCATTTGGATTTCCTTATTATTAACTGTGTTTCTATTTTCATTAGATTAACTCGTAGTACTTCCCCCCCCCCCCCCCCCCCCAGGGATTATTGAGGTGCTGATCGACAATGGGAAACTGAGTGATGCTGTTCATTTCATTCAAGCTTTCGAACTCTCTGAAATTTACCCTCCCGTTCCTCTCTTAAAGGAGTACTTAAAAGTTGTTCGGAGGAACTCACAAGGAAAGGGTGCAAGGGGAGATGCTTCTTCGCAGGTTTATTTTCTTACCTAGTTTTTAACCATTTTTCTAAACACTGAAGTGAATCAAGGATAAGTCATGTATTCCATAGCACTAGTATTTACAAACAATATCTGACATGTTTGTGCAGATGCTTAACAATACTCGGGAGCTTACAGCATTGGAGGCCGTGGTCAAGTGCATCAAGGACTACAATCTCCAACATGATTATCCTCTCTTTCAGCTTGAGGGTAGGATTGCTCAGCTGCTGAGATCAAAGGGTATGGATCCGAAGAGGATTCGTGGTGAAAAAAAGTACACTCCGCCGAGTCTGCAGGTACATATACATCACCAGCCAAAGAAGGCCAAAATCAATGGTGGATACCGCAGCAACCACACTCACAGTTTCAGTGGTAGGACTGGTGGCATTACAACTAAGAGACAGGCCCATGTTCCCTACCTCACGGAAAGGGCATCTGCTTACGCGGAGACTCCCCCAGAGAGGCATCCTCACGCCACTTCAATCTCGTATGCTTATCCAGTTTCAAACCAGTCTGCTTATGCTACTCCTGAAACGCAACAGAGGTATACTCATCCCACTGCGAGCACGTATCACTATCCGGCTGCAAGCCAGACTAGTTATGCTGCTCCTCTGGCAGGTGATCAAAAATCATACTATTATGTGCTGGATCATACCACAACTAGCACAGGTTATGGCAGCGGAGCACCTGGCTACACAAGTCACACAGGCAGCGAGGTGCCTGGCTACACGAGTCACACAGGCAATGTGGCTCACACATCGCACTCCCACCAGTCATACATGTAATGTAGGGCATTTGCGTTTATTGGCGATTGCTTTTGAAATGCAATTGCATGAGTCTGACATCCTAAGTATGATGTAAATGAACTTCTGTTGCCGCTGCCTGCACTTGCCATTCAATGTCATTGAGGTTTCGGGTTTCGTGGTTTTCAGTTTCTTAATGCAGGATCGAGTTCCTTAGTACTGTTCTTTTGCTAGGCACCAATGTTATGGCGAATATGCCGAAGGAGCACGGGGATGACAATGTTGGGTGAACTGAGCTGTGGGAGGTGGCCCTCGGACAACATGACCTCAACGATGGAGTGACCGCCGAGATTCTGACGGAGGTACTCGGATACCACAACGGGGACGGCCAGGTCCTTGATGCTCTGGATGATGTGGCAGGGGACTCTGATGTGGGAGAGGATGTGGCGGAAGTCGCACTGGAAGACGGTCTGGGCAACGCTGAGGGAGATGTCTGGCCGCATATTGAACAGGGTGCGGCTGAATTCTCGGACCCCCGCGGAGTCCATGTCGCCACCTACTGCTAGTGGGGCGAATCCCGAGCACCAGGCCTTGTAGTTGGACTGCATCGCTTCGAAGAGCTGGTCCAGGTCTTGCTGGTCGAAGCCTCCGCAGTAGTCCTCATCGTTCAAGTACCTGGAAAAATCATACAAGTTGTCAGATGAATGATCCTTCCACAACAATCAAGCATCAAATTAGGTTTTAAAAAACATGAAATCCAAATCATGTAGTTTCAAAGAATTTAGAAAAATAACAAGTTTTTTCAAATTGAGCTTGATTTAGCAGATGATTTTGATAACAAACAAACATCAAATTAGATTAAGAAAACCTCGAAATCCAAATCAATCAAGTTTTTTCAAATTGAGCTTTGATTTAGCAGATGATTTTTAGAACAAACAAGCATCAAATTAGATTCAGAAAACGTCGAAATCCAAATCATGTAGTTTCAAATAATTTCAAAAATTATCAGATGTCAGAGCTTGAAATCCCACTGATAAGCATAAACATACCTTTCCACATAATTTTGATAGCAAACAAGCATCAAATGCTATTCAGAATAAATTCAAATTCAACTGAAAAATGTGAATAAACAGAATTTCGATCGGTGAAGCAATCAAGCTGAATTGAGCGCGGCGATTAACGAAAATTGAAGCGAAAGCAGGAATCGGCAAAAGGAGGAGGAGGGAAGCGCAAACCTAGGGGAAGCGGAGATCATGACGAGCTTGGAGAAGAGATCGGGGCGGGCGATGGAAGCGAGGGCGCCGACGATGGAGGAAACGGAGTGGCCGACGAAGATGCAGGACCGGATCTGGAGCGCGTCGAGGATGGCGAGGAGATCGAAGGTGTAGCCATGGAGCGAGGAGTAGCGGTCGAAGTCGAAGTAGTCGGGGTTGGTGGTTCCCGCGCCCATGTTGTCGAAGAGGACGACTCGGTAGTCGGTAACAAGGTGAGGAACGAGGTGCTTCCATACCGACTGGTCAGTGCCGAAGCCATGGGCGAGGACTACGGTTTGGTCGCCTCTCCCTGTAACCCTCACGTTGTGAGCTTCTTCCAGTATTCCCATGGCTTCCTTGACTCTCTAATGGAACGAATTGAACCTTTTTTCTTTATTTTTGTATACATTTGGGCGGTTTACGCGCGCGATCTCTGGCCACAGGATTCGTCAAACCGTTCCCTCTTTTTTTTCATATGAAAAGTCTAGAGCTAGATGGAGAATTATTATTATTATTATTACTCCATCGGTTCGACAAAATATCCTATTTTTATTATTTAAAAAAGTGTGTATAAATAGTAAACGATATATTTTGTCAAACGAAGAGAGTATTATTTTTATATTGAAAAAATGTTCGATTTTTCATTTGTTAAAAAGTAACTATACTACCTTCGTCTCAAACTAAAGTCGTTTATACTACTTTAGGGCTTGTTTGGTATCGATATCTAGATATCGATATCGATATGTTAGAGATGTGAATGAGACCAAAACCGTCCCACATCGATAGTTGAACATATTAAGCCCTAGTATATGAGCTGGTGAGCTACTCCTTCTATTGCCAATTGATTTTAGAATGGAACCTCATTCGGCTTGTGTGCCGTATATGAGCTGGTGAGCTACTCCTGCTATTGCCAATTGGTTTTAGAATGGAACCTGATACCCCTGAGGTTAAGGCTAATTCGCGTGGTGTACAAAAGTTTGACATATTTCGCCAGGTACCCCTGAGGTTTTTATTTTTTCGCCAAATGCCCCTCTGTCGAATTTGTTAACATTTTTTTTATTGAAAATAAAAAGAATAGAAAATATTATTTCATTGTTATTTTTGTAAGGTATTATTTGACAAATATTATTTAATTATGGTAATTAAATTATCTAATATTATATACACAATACCATATCATATTACATTTTTTAATCAATGGAATTAATTCAAAACTTTTTTTTTGATAAAGTTAAAATTAACTATATAGTATTATTTCATTATGTATTAATTACACAATATCATTTCACGCTATTTATTTAAACAATGAGATTAATTCAAAACGTTTTTTTTAAAAAAAATACATAGTTCCAAATATATGAATTCTTTTTTTTTTCCAAAGCAATTAATCTCTCTTTTTGTGTGTGTATAATGAAAACTATTTTTATGTAATAATCTTAATTTTTGGAATTTCACACAATCAACCTAATCTACATAAATTTTCAAATAACAAATTTTTTAAACATTTTTTTAAACAATGAGATTTATCTATTCTAATTGTTAAATGAGAAATATTTTTGCTTAGATGACATAATCATTTTAATTTCACAATTTCCTCCCAATCTACTGAATCTTGAAAAAAAAAAATCAAACTAATGATACTTGTACACGTTTCTTTAATCAATCTAGTTATATCTAAATATTAATTAATATGCATTTTTTATTAGGTGTTATAAACACATTTACTTTAGGATTTTAACCCAATCAACATATTTTACTTAAATCTTAAATTCGTGTAATTTTTACACATTTTTCATAAATATTTTAATTATTTTTTACTTAATTATCAAATCTATTTTTTTTTGTATTTTATGTTAACGTTTGATAATATCTTATTTAAATTTATCATAGTAATTTTTTATACTTAGAAAATTTTATTTTTATTAAAAATATGCGCCATGTTGGAGGAATTGTACTATTTTTCAAGAAAAAAAAGTTAATAAATTCGACAGAGGGGCATTTGGCGAAAAAAATATAAACCTCAGGGGTATTTGACGAAAAAAATGAAAACCTCAGGGGTATCTGGCGAAATATGTCAAACTTTTGTACACCACGCGAATTAGCTTTAATCTCAGGGGTATTTGGCGAAAATTCCGTTATATCAAAATATGTCGTTTTATAATTATAGAATATTTTAATCTCACTAACTATGTCATATTTCAATTTCCAGTGCATAATTTTTCTTCCCAATAAAAAATAATTATTCTTACCATTTACCACCCAATAAAGTAATAAACAATTCAAACTTTTTTACAAAATAAAGATAAATATGTATGTAATCTAAAACGACTTAAATTTCGAGACGAGTGGATTTTTAATAGTTACCCAATGTAAATTCATCTTTGAGAATTGAACCATTAATCTCGAAACGAGGAGATCAAGGACTCTTCATCATTACCATTAAGGTTTAATACTATTATTAATCATTAATGAGTTTTTTTTGGATTCAACCATTTTACATATGGATTACATAATATACACGTTATTAAATGGAAAAGAAGTTGGAGCTATGGTGTGTTGGGAAAAAGTTGACAGGTGTAGACAAGTAGTCAAGTATATTAGGTAATTTAGGTTGCAAATTGCATTGCATCCACACACGAATCTGAAAAATGTCTCTGTTAATGTATAGATATTTGATTCGGAAACGATATCTACACCGCTAATTTTTACTATTTCCACCGCTAATCACCGCATACCTATGCGGTGAGTTAATGACTGACTTAATGACGGTCAACGACATACCGCTTATACATGCGGTCGGTAACCGCATATACATGCGGTGATAGGCACCGTATAGAGACATACCGCATATTCAGGTGGTAAACGCCCCGTTCCGTTTCAACCCCACCGCATACCCATGCGGTGGGTATCGGATAACCCGATTTACGCTTAACTATTTGCAAGAGCTGACGGGACCGATTCGAACCGACTCACACCGCTTAGGGTTGCGGTATTCGTCCACACTACGAATTTATCGTATAATCCATGGACATTGCAATGGTATATCCTACTACAGTGGAATTAACTTTTAATAAACGCCGTGATCTGAAAAAAATCATATATTGAATTGAAAACAAAGATGATTAAAACGAAAGTGCGATAGATATAAGCGATGACGAAAATATGGAGTTCGGATGTTCGGATGTGAAATGGAATAGAGAAAGATACAACCCAATTGAACATATGAAGTTCGAAAAATGACATCAGAGAGTGGGAAATGCTAATACGGTAGGGGACGGCCACCATCACGACGGCGGTAAGCTCTATATCGTGCAATCCTCGCTGCAAACTGCTCGTCCCAACCGTCGACAGTGCGATCGTGATGCCGTGTCCATGTGACGTAGACTGGAGGAAGAGGTGAACCAGGCAACAACCAAATCTGTGAATACAAGGTTAATATTGATGTTAGAAAAGAGAAACAAAACAGTAACAAATTAATGAATACGAAATACGAAACGTACCGGAACGAAATGGTTGCTGTTGCCAACTAAAGCTATTCCATCTAGCTCCTCATAGGCCGGTACTGACGGGCCACCGGTGGCGTACAGAGGTAGGCACAACATAGGCATCATCTGTGACAAAATCACCAAAGGACGCTGGTGAAGCGTGGCAAACACCTCGCCCATGATCGGAATCTCCATCCAATACGTAGCATCATGACACGTGCCGAAATAGTTGACCCTCATGATGAGCTCCTGTAAGGCCGGATAGTAATGGTACCGATCTGAATGCACCTGCAACTCAACGGCTAGCTCTCGTCGAACTCGAGGCCATGCGTCTTGTCCCAAGTTGAGAAGACAAGCTAAAGACCTATACCCACAGTGACCATCACCTGCAACATTTGTCACGGCTCGTACGAAAGTAATCGTGAATTCGTCGACGTTGCCAGTGCCCCAATTGAATTCTACTCGAGGTAGATTCTGTGGTGGAAGCGCCGTAGGTGCTGGTGTTGGAATGTCACTTACAATCTCCGGAGCTGGCTCCGACGCCGATCGACCTCGTCCACGTCCCCTTCCACGACCCCGTCCTCGACCTCTGCCTACTCCTCGGCCCCTGGGAGGGTCGTCGATGGCAATGTCGTTGGACCCAGTGGCCTCCTCAGTACCTTCCACGTCATTTGTTTCGTTTGATGCCGGTTGACCCCGACCTCGGCCTCGCCCTCGTGCGGATCCAGTGGTCGCCTGTCTATCTGCCTGGCGTTGAGCCCGAGCACGCTCACGTTCCCAAGGTAGAGGGTTCGTCTGACAGGGGTGGCGAGTCCTTGGTCTCCCGGGCGGTCTACGGTCCTCCGGGTCAGGGGTGGTCAACGGTGTCTGGGACGGACGATCCCCGTCGTTGAATGCCGACGCGATTCTCCAACGAGTATCCTCGTCCATAGCTCCGCTCTGGAACAAACTGATCATGCGCGACATGTCCACATCAGCTCTGCTGAGTGGAGTGTTATCCTGGACGTTGTCAACATGAGACCTCTTGAAATCCAATTGCTTCCAAAAATTATGTATCTGGGATGGTCTGATGGGTATCTGCGTGTCTCGACAAGCTTGCATGTCATGTGTGCATGGAAGACCATAGACGTCCCTCCAATATGCATCTCTGC
Organism: Persicaria maculosa; assembly: GCA_963922045.1. NCBI lineage: Eukaryota > Viridiplantae > Streptophyta > Magnoliopsida > Caryophyllales > Polygonaceae > Persicaria > Persicaria maculosa. Next base: position 74,150,426 of record OY998254.1, on the reverse strand, counting down.
ATGGTTGCGACGGTGGCTCGGCTTCCATCTTTGTGTAGATTTCGAACAACAAGTTGAAACATTCCTTCGACACAATATTCCGAATTCGATCGAAAATCCATAGGTCGTGGGAGTCTGTAGGCCAGGTGTTGTTCGCTCTCCCCAATGTATTCTTCACCTCCCATATTTGATCCGCCATCATCAGATCGATTGTGTTTATCACGTGAGTGAAATCACCGACTGCAGAGTTTAAGGTCTTTTTCAACACAGAATGAGCAGCCTCAACCCTAAAAGATAAGTGAGAAATGCAGGTGAAAATCGTTATACCTAAACAAATTACGTGTATAATGAATTTTATATTGAAAACGTAGGTGCACCTGTTCGTCGTGGTCGTACCAAAATGCTGGATTGCGTCTGTCCATGCACGAACTATCTGCTCCGAGTAATCTCGTAACCACGTCGCCTCCAAATACGGCATAAGCCCTTCAATATGCTCCCACTCTGCATGCATACCCCTCCTTCTAGCGGCAAAAGTTTCAACCGATCTGGATTTGAACAGGCCAACACATGCGTTCTTGAAACGCCTAGCAACATCAAGATTCTTTGACTTCTGGAAAGCAGCTTCTTCGCATCGTCGAAGGACGTGCACTGTGCACAACATGTGCCTGACGTTGGGAAGAACTTCTAGTAGCGCCGCAATCAACCCCAACTCTCGATCAGTGACAATAACGTTAGGAAGATTACCTCGCATGAGGTAAACGAGCTGCCCCAACGCCCAAATGTACGTATTTGTGTTCTCGTGCGACATGAAGCAGAACCCGATGACGAAGTTCTTGTTCGTGCAAGTAAATCCAACGAACTCACACAAAGGGATCCCGTACCTGCACAATGAAATATTTGAGTTCGCATGCCGTGGTGGGAATGGGTAAAAGAATAAGTGTATATAGAAACTTACGCATTCGTCCGGTATGTACTATCGACGAGGACGTCGTATGGAAACATGGCTAGAAGATGGCGAGCGTCTGTATAGGCGATGAATAGATCTTGAAGCCTGTTGGGATCGTCAGGGGATCTCCTCGTACAATAGTAGTAACCCTTATCCCGCAAAATGCAGAGTGCTTCCTGGGAGACTGTTCGATCTCCTCTCGCTTCAGCTTTAAACTTTGCTCTCGCATTGTACACTTGGCGCCGCGATGTGAAGTTCAGCTTCTGTCGTGCGTCAGCTTTCATCTTCAATGTAGCTAAAATCGGTTTTGGTGGGGTACCAGCGACGGTAAGGGCCAACGTAGTGTCTCTTTCATCTGCATCCATCCGTCCGACGTACGGGTGACCGTCCAATGCACCGGGGAGTAGATGGTTGTGCTTGCCATGAATAACGTCCAGGCCCCATTCGCCCCGTTTGAACTCCACGCCAGACAATGCAAACGGACACCCCTCTATCTTCGAAACAGCTCTGCGCGTGTTCCCGCTTGCATCATCTCCAGCTACTCGCTGTCTCTTACGGGGAGTGTACTGGCCGTACTTCTCACATGCGAGCAATAGACTCCCACGCCTTGTAGGAGTGCTCCCCCAAGAACGTTTGATTGTCAAAACCATATTAAGTTTTAATGCTGTGCCACGACAGTGTTGTAGGAGATCGTCGCGATTGGTCCACGTCTGGGATGTAGCAAATTCGGGAGTGTAATCGCGGTACTCCTGGTTACGGGCCTCATCGTCCTGACCGTCTTCCGGCATCGGATCAGCCTGCTCCTCCAGTGGTAGCTGCCAGCATGCAAACAGTGCATATATATTACGCGAACCATTCATGGTTTCTGTCTGCTCTACTTCAAAACCTAATTTATTCCCCTACATAACCGGTACCTATATCTTGTGTTTCCATTCCATATGATTCCAGTACCTATATTCTACCTACAACGACATTCTAAATGATAAACATTAATCACATACCGGAAGACGAGGTGGTGGTGAGTTATCGGCCATTGGCGTCGCGGTAGGTGCTTCCTCCCCCGGGCTTGAAGGTCGTCGGCTGGTGTCGTCGTTAACCATATTAGAAAATGACCGTTGATGGGGGGTGATGGGATTGGATGCATTCCAACGGAGAGCGGGTGACTTCTTATACAGTAACACCGCATAGTTATGCGGTGTTTCCAGATGACCGTTGGTGTTGAATTATTTGAATTTGTGGGCCCACCGCATAGGTGCACGGTGCAATGGATACCGCATATGTCTGCGGTACATCACCGCATAGGTAAACGGTGAAGCACCGTGTACCGCTTGGCCATGCGGTATGTATCTATATATACCCCCATGGCCGGTTCGTGACATTTGTCGTGGTGAAAAAGCGATGATACTCTGTGCGAACTAGTCATGGCCAAAGATTTGTGTCTTCGGAACGAAATTTTTGACCGTTGACTAGTTTGCACGGGTTATATCGCTTCGTCTTATAAATTAAATAAAATTTATGCTTTTTTCATGGCTCAACAGCGATGATAGCCTAGGCAACATGCCACGGCCGGCGATTTGTGTCTTTTGATTGAAATCGCTGGCCGCTGGCATGTTGCTCGGGTTATATCGCTTCGATGTGGGGTTATGTAGCTGCGATATAATAAAATGCAATAGGTATCCGCAGGATATTGTGAAAGACGTTGTGATAGTATATATGTACGCCCATGACGTCTTTAACATTATCCTGCGGATGACTATTGATCATCCAAACAAAACTGTAAATGCTTCGGAAACGTACAGGTACGGGTACACCGTGAACTTCGTTCGTCATGGGAGTGGGCGTCTAAATTACATCTGTCAAGGGAGAATGAACCTCTTACAAGAGGACGAAGCTGGGAACTTTCGTCGGAACTCACGACGGAATCTATCAGTTTCGCACTTTTATAAGAGGCTCGCTCTCCTTCGACCGAAGGAATTTGGACGACCAACTCCGATGGCGGAAGAAGATCACGGTGTACCCGTGCCTTTACGTTTCCGGACTTTTTTGAATACCGCATTGATATGCGGTTAACCACCGCTTATACATGCGGTACGGTATACCGCATGTATATGCGGTATACACCGCATGTATATGCGGTATACTTCTCGCATACAACGGGACATGTTTTCCCGCTATAAAGGACCCCCGTGCGATGTGGTGATTATTACAACATGGCGGCTGGTAATACACCAAAACCTTTCTACTCAGTCTCAGGGAGCGGACCGAGGGATTTTTTCTGGTGGGTAGAAGACGTCTCGCTGACACAAATATTGGTAAGCCCCATTCTGTCGTCTGTCATATAATTCACACTATTCCGAAGTCACTAAGTACATCTTAAAAATTGCAGCCTCTGCCTTCCAACTTCGAGGAAGAATACGGGCTGGCCGGCGTCGAAAGAATAACGCTGACTAATGGGGCACGGAGGAGAGGCACTAGCATCCGGGTTGAGCGCAACAGATCCGGGGCGCTCTGGCTCGCACAAGGATGGAATAATTTCGCGATATCCCGTGACGTGCGTGTAGGGGCGGGGTTGATGTTTAGCTACTTAGGCAACTCTCGGTTTCGGGTAGTCGTAGTGCCGCCAGAGAATGTTTCACCATCAGATGAATAGAACAATAATGATTTCCTTTGATGTGTGACATGATGACGATGCGGCAAAACAAAGTAACTGAGTTACTTTTGCTGCAATGTTATCTCTTTAATTAATATGAAAAATGAGGCACTTTATCCGTTTTCATGTAATGTGTTATTCCCTGAAATTATCAAAATTCATACGATGCAATGGTGTCGCCGTGCTGGTACGTTGCATAATGTCTTCACTTAGACTCCAATCCACGTGCTGGGAAGATGACGTCTTGCGGTATACATGTACAGCGCATGTGCATGCGGTGGTTCTGCTCTATGTCCCAAAATGTGGCAAGTGGGAACGGACCGGACCGGACCGGACCGGTTACGATGTACCGCATTACCATGCGGTAGTAAGATACCGCATTCCCTTGCGGTGTATGCCCTATAAATCATGCCATCCGCCACAGAAACCGCCACACTGAGTGTCCACCGAATCACAAAATGGTGACCACCACGGATATATACCGGCGGACGGCAGGTTATCTGGAGTACAAAGTCACATTACTTCGTTGCACGGAGCCCCGGTGGCCGGAGGAATGCACCTGCAAGCATCCAGCATACCTTCCAGGAAATTCGTGCGTTATATTTCAGTGCCATATCGAGACGGACACCGACATTGCATATCCGCTCGAATTCTGTTGTGCGCATTGTTATGATGACAGAGGATTTCCCGAATCGTATTACTTGGATGCAGAGGCGCAAATCGCGAATCACATCAGAAGATATTGTCGTTACGATGTTTACGACATCGGGGCTGAGGGCCTATGTGATCATGTTATCCGCAAGCTTCGAGCATTCAACGCAGGGGAAAGGTATTACGCGTACAACCAAATGAATATTCTCATTTCCATTAATGAGAGGTCATCGGAGGAAGATAGTGAGTAGATATGCGTATGCGTTGTATTTTCATGTGTAAGCTGTTAAACCGTTTCAGTAAATTCTCTCTCGAGTCGCCTCGGTGATGCGTATGCGTTGTATTTTCATGTGTAAGCAGTTCAAATAGCGTACGAACCGACTGGTTACTCGAACAACACTGTTACAACTAGACGACAAATAAACTACTTCACAACCAATAATAACAACAACTTCATCACACTACCACAAACAAACGACTACACAACCAACAATAACAACAAGTTAAGCAGACTGACACGGTGACGGCATGTTGCAGTAAAAGCGTTGCCTCCACAAGGCTCACTCTGAAGTTCACTCTGTTGTATGCAAAACGAACATTGTTCAGAATTTCATTTGTACAATGTTCGTTTTGCATACAACAGATTAAACTTCAGAAGGCTCTATCTAGCCATTGAATCTGCGGAGGATCTACACAAAAAGGGTTGCATTCCACCGCTTTTTATAGCTACTGGGACACCGCATGGCCATGCGGTGATACCCACCGCATGGCCATACGGTGATAAGCACCGCCTGTGTATGCGGTGCATCTGCATTACGTTCCAACCGGCTATAAATCATGGCGTCCACCCAAGTGCGGCAGGAACCACCACGGCTGTCCATCTAATCCCAAAATGGTAAACACTTTAGACACATATCGGCGAACGGCAGGTTATCTCAAGTACAATGTTACATTAATTCGTTGCACGGAGCCACGGTGGCCGGAGGAATGCAACTGCAGGCACCCAGCATATATTCCGGGATATTCGTGCGTAATCCTACAGTGTCAATTCCAGACAGACACTGACGTACCATATCCGATCGAGTTTTCTTGTGCGCATTGTTATGACGATAGGGGATTTCCCGAATCGTATTACTTAGATGCAGAGGCGCGTATTGCGAATCACATTAGAAGATATTGTCTGTACGATGTTTACATGTTCGAGGCTGATGACCTATATGAGCATGTTATACGGAAGCTGCGATCATTCAACGCAGGAGAAAGGCACTACGCGTTCAACCAAATGAATATTTTCATTTCCATTAATGAGAGGTCATCATACGAAGGTAGTGATTAGACATGCATTACCAAGTATGTAGTGTAATGTGCATCAAACTTTGTTTCCTAAGCATCAGTTGTATTTTCATTCCTAATCAGTTCACCCGTTTAATAAAATTCTGTTTCGAATCCCGATCGGTGATTTATATGACATATTACTTCACATGTGCCAAGGAAAATAGGAATTATGTTGAAAATAGGAAACCAATGACACAAATAGCGTACGATCCGACTGATTATTCAAACAACATTGTTACAACTAGACGACAAACAAACTACTACACAACAAACAATAACAACAACTTCATGACACTGCAACAAACGAACGACTACACAACCAACAATAACAACAACTTCATCACACTGACACATACAAACGACTACACATAAGTCGGATAAACACATAAATCCTAGATCTCGTCGGCATGCTTGTTGTTGATGTGCCTCTTAAGATGACCGTGTTGCAGGTTGTTGGTTACGGTGTAGCGATGGCCGCAGTGACGGCACGTTGCAGTGAAAGCGATGCCTCCAAGCGGCTCCTTCTTGTAGTGCCTGGTGAACATGTCTTCACGGGGAATTGGCCTTTGTTCGGACGACATTGTCGGTGGGGGTGTCTCCGGCGGTGGTGTGTTTCCGGCGCCGGGTATGGTCCTATTTATAGACTCGGTCACACCGCTTATTGACATAGGGTATTAAATACCGTATGTCCAAGCGGTATATACCGCATGGAGATACGGTATTATATACCGCCTGTGCATGCGGTACAGAGTACCGCATGGACATACTGTACTGTATACCGCCTGTGCATGCGGTATTGTATACCGCATGGAAAAGCGGTGCCTGAAACCTATATAACCCGGGGTCTCTGGCCACTATCCACACACCTCAACATGTCGGACAACAGCGGAGAAAGCTCAAGCAACGACATAATACGTCAAGGCACGATGGAAGAGTTTGAGGCGGTTCTATACACTGGTAGTCCGCGGTCAAAGACGGTGGAGGCGATGATAAAGAGACTACGTGATGAAAATCGGTCGCTCCTGGTCGAAAACCAACAAGCCCGTTGGCGGATTGATATCCTGGAAAGTCAAGTTGCAGTTCTGGAAGAGGAAAAAAAAGCTCTTGTAATGAAGCTAGATCAAGCTACTGTGCGTAACACTTGAGTATTAGGGTCATTTGTATTTCGTTGCTTGTAATTTTATAAAGTTCGTTTCGAATCATGATATTGAACGTTGGGTACGGAAATACTATTCACATTTGAAAACGATCTGCAACGGTAACAAACCATCAAATCCACACAAACACATGACCTACGTAATCCGAAATGGGATTACCAGCTACTCCATAAAAAACAATCCAAACTACTGCACAAAACAAATCCAAACTACCAACTACTACACAAATAGTCATCTACCCGCAAACAGAACAACCACATACATCATCGCAGATGGCACCGTCACGGTGGGGGAGGACCCCAAAATTGCTGATAGATGCGAGCTAGGTGTGCCGGAGTCAACTCAACTCCAAGTTGCACGAGTCGCTTAATCTCCAACCCAGCCGCATGATGGCGCTGCTCAATAATGGTCGGCGGGGGTGGCGACGGTGGGGGTGGCGGCGGTGGGATGATGGGCTGGTGTCGAGGAGTGTCAGGAAGTAGGTATGGATGACTATAGCGGTGAAACCACTCCAGATAGTCATCGGCCACGCCATATGGGTACTCTTTAGAGGTCCGTGGCAACTCCTCCATGGGGAAAAGATGATCGAACCTGTGCGCCCAGTGGTTGTCAGCTGGGTGGAAGGTCGCCTCCTTCTTGCACTTGGCGGACTTCGGTCTGAGCACTACGGCAGGCCTGATTGGATCAGCGGGAATGTGCTGAACCCGACCAAACTGTCGCAGCACACGGTCCGGCATATACGGCTCCTCCTCGAACAACCACCGAATGGTGCCTCTATATCTCGAAAGACGCAGATCTCCATCAAAATCCAAGTGTCTACCAAATGGCATGAACTCGATCTGCAATGGAATAGAAATTGTTATTACGACTACAATCTGATATATAGTATGACAAATGTAAGTGCGGATTTAAATTGTGTTCGTACCTCGTCGACTGTCATCTCATCCAGCCTCCGCCGCAGAACATCCAGTCGCTCGATGCGAGGCCTATCATCCCGGGTGACCGTACTGGAAAATGGTGTCGCCCCCAGGACGTACCTCACCCCGTGTCGCGGATCCCGAGCTAGCCTCCGATCGAGCGTCATGCCGGGCTTGAACACCGGAAAATGCAACCATATCCACACCTACAAAGGAACAATACTATCAGCAACATAGCCATTATAAGCTAGTTACAGAACTTCTAAAATAAATAATCACAGAACGAATGCCTTACCTCCAATAGTTTTGTACAACCGTCCATGTCTTTGGCCAACTCCCGAGTCGCCTCGCCCAATCCCCGGTACAAGCACGACAAGACCCCTGCAGCTAGAGAAAGATGCGACACCTGCGCTGCATCCATAAACCTACGGATCACCTCCGGTCGCAATCTCCCGCCCGACTTGTCGATGAACAAGGTCGCAGTCGCAATCATCCCCAGCACAACACCCAAGATGCACTCCATATCATGCTCAAGTGGGGCGCCATCTCGAACCCGCTGTCGCATCGGTGCTATCTTCTGAAGGAGGAGCTGAACAGTAGGTCCTCCATGGTTCCAAGCGCTCTGCCGCTCGTTCTGGGTCAAGCCGTAATACTCCCCAACTACTTCCCTCCAGCCGAGAACATCATCCAAGTGAATACACTCCTCTCCGTCCAAACGAAGGCCAAGTATGAAGAGCACATCGTGCAGTGTGATGGTGATCTCTCCCCATGCGAAGTGAAAACTGTTCGTCTCGGGGTGCCAATGCTCAACAAATGCCCCGATCAGAGTGTGATCCACATGATCCCACTCGAAATCTCTGAGGTCCCAGAACCCAATCTCCCGCACTGCGGGAAACCAGGACTCCCGTCCATCGACCTCCAACAACGCCTCTACACGGCCCAGCGACTGCCCTCGTCTCTGCGCACGCACACCCCTACGCAAGGCTTCGTCCTCCCGTCTCCAAATGGCCTGTGCAATGTGCGTCTCGTAGTCTCGCAGAAGGGAAACAGTATGTGGGCCCCCCGGCCATTCGGGCTGAACAGCCCGAATGACCCCTGTCCTGCTAGGCTCGCCATGCTGCCCATCACCTCCTACACTACTGCTCTCTCCACGCTGTCTCCGCCTCCTCTGCACTGCACGGATAGGGGGCTGTGCCGCCTGGTCTCCTCCCAAATCCTGACGAACATCATCAGATGCCCCCCACATCGGATCATGCATCTGGACTCCTCCCATATCCAGCAACACATGCCTCGAAGGTCCAGCTGACTCAGTAGGTGGGGCCGAAGAACATCTCTGTCCACGTACATGCATCTCATGCCCCCCGGAAATCGGCACACCCTCCAAGTTCGTAGGTGTCGATGATGGCGCCGCCTGCTGACTCCTAATGATCGGTTCAGGCTCGGCAGTCCTCGGCGTCGCAAGCTGAATCCCAATGATCAGCTCAGGCTCGACAGTCCTCGGCGTCGCAAGCTAAAGCTCAATGATCGGCTCAGGCTCGGCGATCCTCGGCGTCGACGATGGCGCCGCATGCTGACTCCCAGGCGTCCTCCCTACACCCGTAGAACCGACCGGGGTGAACGACGCAAAATCTATCTGCGCAACGGCCCATGGCTCCTGGTCGCCACCTCGAGCATGACTCGTCCCAGCACCCACATCTCCGAACAGAGGTGCCGTGTCGTCATACGAGTTCAATTGTTCGCTCGCAAACTGAGTCCCAAAGTAGTCCCGATAACTGTCAGGATAAGTCTGCACCTGCTCTACCACTCTCTCAGCTCCAGTCTGCAAGTGCTCACCCGTATGACGTGCTCGGTCCCCTCGTAGGTACTCCTCCAGCATCTCAATACCCTGGTCGCCTTGACCAGATTCTCCATTCGACCGCACCACTGGGTCATCCGTGTGGTCAGACATCAAGTGCAGCTCAATCTGCACCAGACTCTGATATGTCTCTATAGATGACTGGGACGTGTGCCCAGTATCAGCTCCTACCGTCTCAGTGTCCCTCTCCGGAGGATCCACTACATCCTCCAACGTCTGGGTCTCCCTGACGGCAGCCGCGGTATCATCATCTACCGCGTCGATATCCGTCTCCATCGGAACGGATGCACCCTGCAACGTCTGCCTCTCCCTAATGGCAGCTCTCCTAGCAGATTGTAATACTACCCTCTCTCCCAAATTTCTCGACAACAAAGACTGTGTAATTTAAAATATATATGTCAGAATCCTATCGCTCAATTACAATACTATATCGTATGATTGTCTAAATGTGACAACATTTTCGTAAGGTTTATTAATGATATCATCTTAATACTAACAATTCATAATAAAACATAAATATATACTTATTCGATTTCAATTTCCCTACACCTAGTATTTGTCAGAATCCTATGGCTCGAATACGATACTATATCGTATGACTGGCTAAATGTTGCAAGATTTTCCAAAGGTTTATAAATGATTTCAACCTCATACTATCAATTCCTAAGAAAACAGAAATATATACTTATTCGATATCAATTTCCCTACACCTAGTAACAATTTTAATATACCGTAGGGTGAGGCTGTGTCTCCAGCGGTGGCGGTACATCTTTCGTCCTCCGCCTCTGTATAGTGGGCTCCGGCTACATTATATATAACAATGAAATGTTAACACTATTTCCTTCAAATTAACAAATAAAGCAAATTGATTATTATAAACATCAAATGTTACCTGTAACGGATGTCTCCGAACATGACCGACATCATCAGCTACAACTTTTCCACGGTTGTCCTTCACCATCTTAAAACCCGGGTACAGAGTGGTGGTAGATATGGGGACGGGGAATGGACGGATCCAAAAGTCGGGCTCGGAATCAAAGAATGGGAGAAGATTCGAGTCGGCCTCGGAATGAAAGAGATCGGAGAAGATTCGGTGTGTCGGAAAACGGGGCCCCCCACGCCTATTTATAGTGGGACCCCAAGGGTAAAACTCATACCGCATCTCCATGCGGTATTTTGTTACCGTTGTGGCAACGGTAACAAATCATACCGCATCTCCATGCGGTAAGTTTTGTTACCGTTGCCACAACGGTAAAAAAACTTACCGCATGGAGATGCGGTATGAGTTTTACCCAAATTTCAAAACATACCGCATGGGTAAGCGGTATTTTTAAAAACACCGCTTTCCAATGCGGTAGGTTTCGGATAACTACGACCCAACCGGATTATTGTATTACGGACTCCGTTTAAACCTAACCCACCGCACATACATGCGGTGTTTTCATACGGTCAACATACATACCGCATGTACATGCGGTAGGTCGGGCTAAAATTTTATTAAGCCACCGCATCCCTATGCGGTGGATTTGCGGTGTAAATAGTAAAAATTAGCGGTGTACATAACATACCCCTATTTGATTACATGGTAGATTTTTTGGTAGTGCATTGGTGATTTTTATAAACTTAATGCAATTAAAATTACAACTGAAAAATGAATAACTCCGATTTGCACTCTTAACACTTCATGACCTCAAAAGTCAAATCTAAGCCATCAAATTGTTTACAAAGGATAAATTATGGAAACATATACAGTCAAATTAAATTATTCACTTCGTTAAATTTAGCGCATTATCTCCAAATTTAAGCACACTGACTAATTTTTTATGCATCAACCTGTAAGGTTAAAGCAAGGTAATAAACTAATACTCTCTCCGGTCCAAAATAAGAGTCGTCTTAGCTTTTGACACAATTTTTTTTTTGATCAGAATCTTTTAGCACAATTTTTAAGTAAAGTATTAATTATAACTAATTTTAAACATTGTTTCTAGATATTATCATTTATTAAATGCATATTAATTTTTTCAACCAATGAATATAGAATATAAAAGAAAAATAGTCAACAAATACAATTTTTAATAACAATTTTCATTAATCAGTTTATTAAATTGCCTAAAAAAACTTAAAACGACACTTATTTTGGATCGGGGTAGTAATATATAGACCCAAACTCGGAACACATTGTTGATTAATGTTTTTTTTTTGTTTATCCAATTTCAGGCTATTTGCAACAAAGAAACAAGTTACAACATCCAAGTATGGAAAAACACCACTTCGAAAGAAACCCGATAAACCATATTGCACATAGCTGGTTGCTTTGACCAGGTGAACAAGCACGAGTAAGCTCCCACATAAATAGTAGGTTGATAGCACGCCGAGGATGTTTCATGATGCAGTCATAAGTTCATAATGGTATGCGAATGTTCAGAATACAATCTGAGGAGCTACTGTTTTATGCACGGCAGTAATGTAAGCACGCGGTCAGCAGGTGCTACTGTGTACGCATTCGGCTACTCTCCGCTGCTCTCACTTGGAAGAAATAAGGATGTGCCTGCGACGAAGGTACACAACTCGGTCATCATCACTCATCACAGAATGATGAGATGTGAAGGCAGAAATGGACATGTAGCTGATTAGTATATTCTATAAAATTACCATTGCTTCTCTGGCTGTAAGCCGGTCTTGGTGATCGTACCGAAGGAGCTTATCAAGAAAGTCAATTGCCTGCAGCAGAACATAGCTTAAAAGTTTAAATCAATCAGCAAAATCAATTTCCCCACTCATTAGAGAAGTAGTGAAAATAAAAACCAGAGATTCAATGAGGTAATATTTGAAAATTTAATAACCTCGGGAGAAACTAGATGCTGATTGTCTGCATTAATAAATTTGGACCAAGGCTTCCTGCTATGTCTGCGTGTAAAGATTGAAGATATGAATCAGCTTGATTTGGTTATAGAATTAAGTTCTGTTCAATTTCAATGAATTTTATAGATGTTATCTTGTGAACTCCAACAATATAAATGTGTCAACTAACCCCAAATATACATTATCAAATTTAGATACATACCTCCCAACAAGCGTATCAAGTTGCGGATCAAGCTCCAAGCGGTATTTGTTTAAGTACGCATTTAACTCATCAGTCCCAAGGACCTGAATGTAAATCAAAGACCATTGTAAAGCCGCATGCTTTTGTTCAAAGATTCCATTCTTAAGGCAGTCTATGCCTTTTTCTACATTACCTTTATAATTCTGAACTCAAATAAATCCACTATAAGAATCCACAACCCCTAATCCCCTATGGCACAGACCACAACTAAGAAAATGTGCGCAGAAGCGAGAAACAATACTACAAACCAGCAGTAAAAACACCCCCATCTACCTTAAGTTACAAGCTGCACATTATGAAAAATAATACTCCCTCCGATCCATTATGTATGACGTTTAAGACTTATTTTGTCGATCCAATATGTATGACGTTTTGTACTTTTCATGAACCATTAATTCCTAATTCTTTGTACAAGTATTAATTGTTGTTCATTACTACGCACGCGTCACTTGAGATTGTATGACGTTTTGGACGTTTTGGAGTATTTATCCATTATCTCAACTAATTTTCATTAATTGAAAGGCTCTTTATCTCCTCCATTGCCATTTGCCTCCAATATCATTTCTCTGCACTACTCCAACTACCCTTTTCTATTTAATGCCAATTAATATTTGGCTGATACGAGAGAAATTAATTGATATCTAAGCCCTCCTTAATTCCTTTCTTAATTCCTATGCAATTGTGTAAAACGTCATACATAGTGGATCGGAGGTAGTACTGCTTTTTCTTAAAATAGTGAATTTACGAAGCACCTAAAGTTAAGAATGAAATGTAGGCTGGAATAAGGTGAACATGGAAACAATCAGCACCAATTAAAATTCATTCACAGTATTTGCATGGTATTCAACTGTGGAAATATCTAGTGCATGTTTAGGTTAAGAATGTGCACAAGTGATACAGAACTGTATACATGATACTTGTGCTTGCAAGTACAACCAATGAGAAAACAGCACGGTGTCTAAATAAGACACCAAAATGTGTGCAAGCATTTCAACCATCATTACTTCCTTTGTCTTCCCATACATTGTGTGATAACTAAGATAGCTTCCAACATAACATGCATTTTTTTCAAGAAGAAGGTTTTAATTGTGTTTAGGTCCATGTCCTACCTCATACCTTTTATCCAATGAAAAGAGTGTTCTTCCCAATTCTAACCAACTTTAGCATGAAACATACTTGGACCATTTTGTATACACACATTTGAAATCATCTGTTTCTATTAATAAGGAAATGATTCATAAATGATTTGTAGTCTTCCTCAAAGAAGCCAGTTTGCTAAGAAGACTAGAAGAGTATAGCCTTGGTTACATTGTACTTAAGAATTCCCATGAAGATAGAGAAGATAAAGGTCATATCCTACGGTACATATCAAAATATTAATTGAATAGGAAACCAGCAAATAAACAGGACAAACCATAACTATCAAAATTCAAAAGTTTAAACTGGAAGCAGCTTACCTTTGCAATTTTAACAAGCTGATCCTGATTGTCATGTCCATAAAAGAAAGGTTCCTTGCGGAATATCTGGATGAAGGTGATGATTAGAGCTTTGAAAACCATACCAATTTGCTTTGAACATTTTAATGCAAAAATAAGCTCATGTAACTTGAATTTTTTATATATAGAGAGAGCAATACTTATTGATCCTTACCATCCCAGCAAACATGCAACCAAGACTCCACATGTCCAAAGAATAGTCATAGTCTTGCAGATCAACAAGGAGCTCTGGTCCCTTGAAGTATCTGGGAAGAAATGGAAGAACACTCATTACTACGCCAAAAAAAATTGGGAAGACATGGTAATCAATTGCAGAACATCTGCTCTGTGTCATCAAATTATCTGATTAAAGTTGACTTTCTTTGAGCATAAATGCACCAAAATAAATTGGGACTACATATACAGCAACTATATTGAGTATACATTCTTTTCTATAGTTCCTTTTAGCTAAGGCCCAAGAGCTTCTATCATGAAACTGCTAAATTCTTGTTATCACATCATTTATATTTTTCCATTTCTTGCATGCCTTTCATTCTCGATACCAACCTAAATCAACCACTCACTCAATCATTAACGAAATGAAAGCTCAAAACCACCTGATTGTATTGTAAAACCTGCACGAGTTCTACTTGTCTATAAAATCCAAGACCTTAAGCAAACAGGAACGATCAAGATTAATATAAAAAAATTTCAAGTTCAAGACCACCAGTGGATAGTGGATACACTAAAATAATTTTTGCAGCCTCTCAACTTTACAATGTAACTCAATTTGAACATCACAAATAACCTATGACAGAGGACAAACAAGACCGGACATGCCTCATAATTTAAAATATAACTATAAAATGGTGGCTTGAGGATCTTTTAAATATTAAGAAGGCTTGTTTACCTTGAAGCCACACGAACATTGTACTCCTTGCCAGGATGATAGAATTCTGCAAGGCCCCAATCTATCAAGCGAAGTTTTCGCAGCTCATGATCTATCATGACGTTATGAGGCTTGACATCTCTATGCATTATACCTTGTGAATGGCAGTAATCCAAGGCCTGAAACAGCAGGGCACTTGAGAGATCAATCGATATCAAAGAACTTGGGTGAAGAAAGACACCTTCCAAAAGCATCAAAGGTTTCAATTACATTATAATGCATACTTCCTCGAAAATTTTCATGATGTTTACCTTTAGCAGCTCATAGATGTAGTAACGGATGTCATAATCTGTCAATGTCGGATACAAGACTTTGAAATCTGTACTATTCACATACTCAAAAATTAAGCTCGGTGTTTTAGAGTGTTGATCTCTCACAATATCAAGCAACTTTATGATGTTTGGTCCCCCACACAAATTCTGAAGTATTTTAATTTCCCTTTTTATCTGCCAAAAGAAGCATGGCAGACCATATGGTTAGATTAAAATGCTGTAGCAATCTGAACGGGGCTATAAAAGAATCGGCAATATGAATCATAAAGCAACAGCCAAAGCAACAAACAATAACGATGTATGGTTAGAAAACACTTAGGGAAATGATGCCGTAAAAACAACCAACCTTCTTCTTCTTTACTGGCTTGAGGATCTTGATCACACACCGTTCATTAGAATTTACATTAATGCCTTCAAAAACCTCACTGTATTTTCCCCTTCCTACTTTCCTCACAACTTCATAATCATCTTGATCACTGGAACACAAATAGGCAATATATAGATAGATTAAATACTTATGAAAGCAGAAAAAAAAAAGTAACGTAGATCAAATCAGACAATGAGAAATGCTTCCTTCAATTTCAGCAGACACGTGAATTGTGGCTGGTAGTAAGAAGTGCATCCATTAAGGAAGGAACCCAAAAGAATACAACTCCCCTTCTGTTTTCCAGCACTATTAATTTCAAAAGCTCAATTTTAGTTGTTTGATATTGTTAGTTTGGTTGATATCACAACAACTTAGCAGGAAGCTACTTTCAATATTAATCAATAGTTCAACACATGTACTGCCATGAAACTAAATCAATTACCAAAATCTCAGCAGAAGCAAAACCATTAGAATCAACCCTAGCTCATGAAATAAATAAATAAAAAAACATTGCATCTCCGTTAGATTTCCCAAATTTGCAATTCTGATACCTATTCTAAAATTCCACAGATCAAACTCGAATTACTAGCCAAAACACTCTTTTCACTCCAAACCTCACACCATCACAGTCAAAGGCAAATCAAATTCCCAACGAAACTCAAACAACTGAAAGGAGATTCAAAACAAAGTCAACAAACACGAAGCTCTAGGGCTTCCAATCTTCCTCCAAACTCTCACTTACCCCCACTGGACAGCGAGCGATTCGTAATCCCAGTACTCCCTGGGCCGAAGAACGTTGACGTCAGGGTAAACGCGAGCTTTGGACATGTCTCCGGACACGGGGCGCTGCTCGATCTCAAATAAGCCGATCTCCTCGGATACTCCGGCGACGGCGGAAAAAGTTGCAACGGCGCAAGTTCTGCGGCGGATAGGGCAGAAATTGGAAGAGGGCGAGTGCGAAGAGGGAGCGATGGCGGAGGAGAGAGAGAGGAGGAAGAGGAAACAATGGCGATGGAGTTGGGGCTGAGAAACGCGAAGCCGATATCTCATTACATGTGCCGCCACCGCCACGGCACACTCCCCGTATTCTTTATGTACATTTAATCATTAAAAAAAAATACTAGAAAATTAATTAAATTTGATATTTTATGTGGATTTGTGTATTAAGTGGATTTATTTTAGATTTTTAACGATAAGAGTTTTTTTTTTTTTAAAGATTATTAGAGTTTATTTAGTACGCAAAAAAATAAAATTATTCTCAATAATGATTAAATAAGTCCAAATATTTACAAATAAATTTATTTTCGTCTCGTAAAATTATGCTCCCTCCATCCTAAAATACATGGATTTTTAGCATTTTGCACAAGTTTTAATAAAAACACTTTAATTCTAAAAAAACATCATCATTGCACTAACTTTTTCATAAATTTTACTGTATTACGGAGTATTTTTTAACGCCTACTACACATTTTAACCAATCAAATTATTTTAAAAAGTCAACCGCACACAAACCAATATAAATAATTGTACAACTTCCTACCTAGAAAACATAAAAACTCATGTATTGTTGGACAAAAATTTACCTCTAAAAACTCATATATTATTGGACAGAGGGAGTACTAAAGAAGAGGCAGAGCTCTCCGTCCCCTCAAGGGAGTTTTTATTAATAATAAAAATGGACTAAGTATTCAGCAAGAAGGGATAGACCGACCCCTAACATCATCCAATAAAATTAAAGACATCCCCGCAAATGGGGCAAACAATACATGAAAATCTACCGGAAAAGACAAAGCAAAAGACGGAAGGCGATCAACAGCAGCATTCGCCTCACGATAAGTGTGACGGGCTTGGATAGACCAATCCCTACCAATAAAGCCTTGGCATTAGGCTATAGAGCGGGTGAGACTTATTGATCCTCGAAATCAAAAGGTGAATGACCAGCTGAGAGTCAGGTGGGGCTGGTGGTGTTGCGGTGGTGGCGCCTCTTGTCTAGCTTTCCCCTCGGTCGGGTCCCAGCCTCGCCTACCCTTTGCCAGGCGATGTCCTCTCCGTTCACCGACGTCATCCCCTCTATTGGTTTGGCTTCGGCGGTCGGCGTTATCACCTGCGATTGTGGATTCTTCTTGAGCCCTACGGTGGCCCACTTGCCCGGTTTGTGTGGCCTGGGCTCACTAATTTTACCTCGCTCTCCCTTGGTCCTGCGGGCTCTTGCTCTGGGTCCTTCGGGCCCAAGCTTCGAGTCCTTCGGGCCCAAGGTTGAGTTTTTGTCAATTTTAAATATTTCCAGGTTTTTATAATGAATCTTGCAATAACGTCTAAACCCACCCGAAAGGGTAGACTAAATCCCGAAAGGGTTTGATAAAATCCCGAAAGGGTTTGATAAAATCCCGAAAGGGTCTTGACAATTCCCTGAAAGGGCTTGCAGGTGCGCTCTCTACGAGGGTGGTCCATGACAATTTTTCTGGTTGTTCTCGGCGGTTCTGATCTGTGTCGGGGCTCGTGCGTCCGGTGTCGGGTCTGGCTGTGGTCGTGGCGGTGTGCATCAAGGCGACTCCGTTTTCCGAAAATTTCCTTGGAGCTTCGTCTTCATCTCCCACAAGGGGACTCCTGATGTACCGCTGGCCAGCGGTGTTATCTCTTGATGGCGCTTGGCTCCGTTCTGTCTTCGTTGTCCTCGGCTGTTAGGGGCAAGTTCTTCTAGTGACTGTTTGTTTTTCGTCTTTGTGTTGCACCCTTCTTTATTATGAATGTATATATGTTTGACGGTTTGCCGTCTGCCGACTCTGTCGGCCTCTCGATTAGCCAGGTCTGTCTGGCCATCGAATTCTTACATAATCAAAAAAAAAAAAAAAAGACAATAGATGAACAACACAATCCAACTCAACAAGGTAAAATATCCTAATTTACAGGCTTTATTATTTACAATTTGGATTTTTGGATTTGTTTTCAAATCCATCAAATCAAAAATAGTAAGATGAGGTGCTATATGGTGTTATACACATTGGATGCCTCCCATCTTATTACAAACGTGATGGCACAGTACAAGTTCATTTTCCATTTTACACTATGATCCTATTCTCTTGTATTTTCCCTTATCCCTCTCTTCCCCTTCATCTTTCAATCTTGAAAGGGACTTCTCCGGGAATTCAATTTTATTGTCTAATGAATCTTCAATTGTTACAGAAATGTCCTTTTCTCGGTGTCGTCTTCTTGTTTCTTACCGGGTTTATTACCCTCCCCATTCCCGAATCCTAACCTTTGGGTTTATCGCGTCGTCAGAAGTCTTGATTTTGGGTGTTATTTGAGTCGAACAAGCCCAATTTTTAACAGAGTTTTTTTCATTAAGCTTGGCTTGTTTAGGAAATGAACAAGTTCGAGCCGAACTTTTTTCGAGCTTTATACAGTTGTACTTAGGCATAACATATTAACTTAAAGGAAATTTTAAAATTTTCATAAAATTCGAGCTATCCGAGCTTAAATCAAACGAGTTGAGCTTTCAACCGAGCTTAAAATCCTGTTCAGGCTCCGGCTTCTTTAGA
This sequence comes from Persicaria maculosa, assembly GCA_963922045.1. Classification (NCBI taxonomy): domain Eukaryota; kingdom Viridiplantae; phylum Streptophyta; class Magnoliopsida; order Caryophyllales; family Polygonaceae; genus Persicaria; species Persicaria maculosa. The sequence continues at coordinate 74,131,231 of OY998254.1, read as the reverse complement.
TAAGCGAACGAGCTCGAGTCGAGCTTTTTTCTAGTCGAGTTCAAGCTATTCAGTTCATATTACAACCCTAATTTCGAGTCCTGAATTAACCTTTGTTACACTCATTTAGACCCCAAAAAAGATGCTAGAGTTGAGCAAAAAGATGTTTTTTACTACCAACTATGGTAAGAAAAAAAATGGCCATAAAGGGGTCATTCTATGAGGCTAGGGATGATCCAATAATTGGCCAATTGATGGATAAAAGATCTGCAGGTATACATCCTGTTCATGTACTTATGGTGAACACAATGGGGAACATGAAAAGTACACATCGAATAACCACTGCAGACGAGTACCAACAGCGTCCATGTTTTCACCACAAGCTATCGACGAGCAATCACTGTCTTCGCTAGCCTTTATGATTGACATCGCGTTGGCGATGATTTAAGCTGATCCATCTAAGAAGAGTTTAGCAAATTGTTGCTGGAATGTCCTCGTCGAAGAACGAACTCCTCTCTGCTACCATGAAGAGGACCAGCGAATGGTGTCGGTTGATCAGTTCCTTACTTGTTAGTGTGCTTGTTTCCTTTCTATGATGCCTCTGAATCGGTGTTTGTTGTCCTACAGGGTCTTCTCTTTGGAGGTTCCTAGCGATGTCATCGTTCGTGTTGGCACCTCTTCGTTTTCGTTGCATAAGGTGACTTTGTTTGTTTGATTGTACTGTTACTGAGTCTTTCGAAAACACTCTTAGGTTTGATGCTTTTTCTGTATGCCAACTGCAGTTTCCTTTACTGTCAAAGTGTGGATACATCAGGAAACTGTTGTCACAGACAGCTGAAGCAAATCTTTCGGCTGTCGAAATCAATGATCTAGCTGGAGGCGCGGAAGCTTTTGACTACGCGACAAAGTTCTGCTACGGGGTTAACTTTGAGATGAATGTACGCAATGTTGCGATGCTACGTTGCGTGGCAGAGCAACTCGAGATGACAGAGGAATGCGCGGTTGGAAACCTCGTAGGAAGGACTGAGGCTTATTTGAGTGAAGTGGCTCTAAAGAGTCTCTCAGGTGCAGTTTCTGTGTTAAGTGCTTCAGAAAGTTTGCTCCCTGTGGCGGAGAACGTTAAGCTGGTGCGTCGTTGCATCGATGCAGTAGCCTATCTTGTATGCAAGGAAGCCGAATCTCGTGTCAGAGGCGTGGATTGGTGGGTTCGGGATTTGACTCGGTTGAAGATTGAGTTCTTTCGACGTGTTGTGGTTGCGATGATGGCCAGAGGGTTCAAGCAGTCTGCGCTTGGTCCGGTCCTAATGCTATTTGCTCAGAAGACGCTAAGATCGAGTGCTTTCAATGGTGTTTTCGGGAAGGCGAAGGAAGAGATTGAGCCAGGAGAGGAACATGAAAAGAGGCTTGTTTTAGAGACCATAGTGAGCTTTTTACCCAAGGAGACGAACGCCTTGCCCGTCAGCTTTCTCTCGATGCTGCTCCGTTCTTCAATATATCTCGACACAACTGTTGCTTGTAGGCTCGATTTGGAGAAACGGATGGCTCTTCAGCTAGATCAGGCTGCTCTTGATGATCTACTCATCGCGTCTCATTCTCATTCTTCCGGTGGAAGCACTTTGTTTGATGTGGATACGGTGAAGAGGATCATGATGAACTATGTCAAGTATGCGTCCAAAGGCATTCATAGCGCCGAAGAAGGCCATGTTTCTCTACCTCCAACCGAGTTGCTAAGGGTCGGTAGTCTACTCGAAAACTACCTGGCTGAGATTGCCTCTGACGAGAACCTCTCGGTTTCGAAGCTCAATGGCTTGCTTGCGCTTATTCCGAAGCGAGCAAGGGTGACCGAGGATGGGATATATAGAGCTATAGACATCTTCTTGAAGGTGCGTTCTCTTGTTCTTAACTGATCAATACAGTATTATTTTGTTCCTATAGATCAAATCCTCAGCTGTGAAAACATCTCTTGTAATCAAATGTGCAGGCTCACCCGAATTCAAGTGAAATCCAAAGGAAAAAGCTCTGCGGCTTAATGGACTGCCGGAAGCTATCAAAAGAAGCTCGTGCACACGCCTCCCAGAACGAACGCCTTCCTGTCGAAACAGCAGTACAACTTCTTTACCACGAGCAGCAACGCCTCCGAGAAGCCATGGCTTCCAATGGAAACGAGGACCCTTCTAATTTACCGCTGGCTCAACATCGGACCACCATTGGCCGGGTAGCCTCTGATAATACCGCAGCCCTGCGAAGGGAGAATGAGGAGCTGAGGATGGAGCTTCTTAAGATGAAGACGAGGATGAAAGAACTGGCGAGATCAGCAGATAATAAGCCTCCTTTGCCGAGGAAATCGTTGATGAACTCGGTGTCAAAAAGGCTCGGAAAGCTTATTCCTTTGGCAAGGGGCAATGCCATGGCCCCTGGTGCCGATTCTTGGGCCAAACTCGGTAGAGACCGACGCCATTCGATTTCATGAAAAGACACCATTGCCATTGTTCTGTCTATAACCATCAGGGTGATCTGCTTGTGTTTTTCATTTCTTTCTTTTTTCTGTCACTTACGGGATCATTTGGCAGGACTAGCTTATTTACTATAAGTTCTCTATCAGTACATATTATACATTATAAAGCTCTTTATCAGTGTATATTATAAGCTTAAACACCAAAGAAGAGTTTAACTGTTTAAGACAATCAAACTAGGAACTGAAACTGAAGGATTTGCTTACTGCCCTTTCTTTCTATGTTTTCTAAGAAACCATTTTTGCTAATGATGCAATTCAAAACAGATTCAGTCTCAACAACAACCAACCCAGTCTCAAATTCAAAGATCGAAAACACAGCAGATGCAGCGAAGTCTTTTTTATCTGAACACTTCATGGGTACACTGGTGAGAACTCGAAGGAAAATGGTGCTGAAAAACACCAAATGTGATTAAAATGATGTTGATATGATTGACAAACAAGGTAGAGGTCCCTACAAAAACAACCAACACAATCCTCCTCTATTTAGGAATCACTCAACTTGAGTTATGACAGTTACCCGAAACCCCATATGAATGCAAATTCTCTCAAAGCATTTCTACACCCTAAGCAAATTTCTCACAGAGAGTTGTCAATGAAGGATGATAACTCCCTTTGTAACCATGTTTTTTAATCTCACAAATCATCCTTCCTTCATCAAACTTCTAATGGTGGTATCTTCACCCCCACAATCAATAAGCTCGGTTATAAACGGAAGGAAGGAAACCAAACTAATGCAAATTTTCATAAAGCAAGAGCCAACAAGGTCAAAGAAGAATCAAGTCTACATTAACAGCCAGTTTGTAATTCTACACAACAGCAGTTGTTTATGGGGTATCAAACAGAGTACGGGGAGAAAAAAAATAAACAGCATAAAATTGTATATCCAGACATACATATTAATACTACCATCATTTTATACTACAAGCTTGTCGATCTACGTCAACTAAGGGGAAGCTGTAAGTTGAAATACAGTAGCAATCAGGTTCAAACAACAAATATTCACTAGAGCATATTGTCTATGGAATCAAAATAAAACTACTAAACACGATCCAAAAAGTGAATACAATACAATGAACAAAAAAGAACTTTAAAAATGCAGCTGTAGAAACACTAGATACACAATCAACCTGAATGTATCATTATAAAATTGTAACCTTAGATTTACACTAAAAGATGCAGACGAAGTTATCAAAGACAGTAAATGCTGTCAAACCCAGACACGACAAGGACAAGAAGGAATGATTGCTTACAGCTTTGTGCTTAATCAGTTAACTTCTTTGAGTCTTTTAATCAAAGCATCCAAGGACTTCGTTTTGGGGTTCGTCTTGGTAACCCTGGTATTGAAATACCTCCGTTCTGTAGGATCTTTTAGCTTTTCTGAAATGGTCACTAATTTCCGATAGTCCAAAGCACTGTAACTCTTCTCCCGGATAACTGGGTTGAGGAAATTCTCCGGGTTGTTACTTAGGAATAGATTGATCAACTGCCTGGATTCTGCGAGTGCAGACCTTAACTCCCTAGAACCTGCGTCTGATACAACAGAGGCCTGACTATCCGCAAACGATTCCAACTGCTGAATATCTTTGTCCAGACCCATGACAGCATTGATAGTAATCCTCTTAACAGACTCTCCAACTAGAGTTCCGATAATCTTATCGGATATGTGGGACAAAACATCTTGCAAAACCCTTTTAAGAACTTGAGCAGGCAATATTTGTTGTGCAGTAGAAACCAAAGTCTCCAAAAATATTATCACTTCATTGACATATTCATTCTCAATCTGTGGAGGTTCATCAGCTACCCAGCTCACATTCTCAAGCAACATCAGAAAGCCATCAATCTTTGCCTTCAGCATCCCAGAAAGCACCTCCTCAGCAGCATCACGAGCCTTCTTCAAAGGGAATTGCCTTTTCCCCCTCTCTGCCATTCGCACTGGTAAGCCAGAGAGCTGAGCAGCATTCTTGAAGAAAAAATCACAGGCGCGCTCAAAAACTGCCATATTTGCTGCAGCCTGCATCGCCTGGGAGACCCCATGGATGGAAGCGTTTATCAACTTCACCAAGGCCTCATCAAGAACATCACTCAAAAGCCTATCCAAATACTTCTTCACCACTTCATAAAAGTCGAGCTGCCCACCATAAGACATGAAGCTCACAGAATCCTCAATAAAGGATCTAACAATTCGGCAACAATCAGGCACTATAGATGAAAATGGAGCAACATAAGGGAATGCAGGTACTATGTCAGATGTTTGCAATTGAAAAGCTAAGACATTCATGGAATACTCATACTCTTTCTTCATTAACATCTGCTCAAATGTATCGGCTCCAAGAGAGTCAGAAATCTGCTTACGGCAATCCGATAACAACAGTTCATGGTATTTATCTCGGTGCTTACTCAGTACATCAAGCAAAGGATCAACAGGGTAGCCATACCTCCGCAGAGATACACCGAGCAAACTCACATAATCCTTGATCAACAGCATATGGTTTGCAGTCTGCATCCTAGAGAACTGATCCTCCAAAACTGAACACATCTTGCTCACCGCAGTCTCCCACAGGTTCTCCACCTCCCATTTCGATATCAATCCCCCACCAGTCCTCAAAACCCCATCCTCCACGATGAAGAAGCCCGCAATTTGAGCAAAAAACGTCTGGTGGGACTCAAGAAACGGTGTCATTGATGCGACTTGGAAATCAGATGTCAATTGCAATTTCCTGTTCTCGAAATAGTATTGCTTGAACCGATCCCGAAGACCTAGAGATTGATGTATATGATACGCTCTATACAGAGGAGTCAAATCAAACCCTAGACTCGCACCTGCATTGCTCCGACCACGTTCAATTCCACCGCCAGCACCAATCAGATCCAAGCTATCGTCTTCCTCCTCCAAGGCGTAAACGCAATCTCTGACGCTCGACCTTGACTGCTCCTCGGCCATCCTCTGCTTCATCCTAAGCTCCTCCTCCCTTTGCCTAGCAGCCGAAGCCTGTCCAATCGCCACCTGGCCGAGAGTCCTACTCACAACCCTAATATCAACCAGCCAATCTCCAAATTCCTTGCTCGTCTTCTTCTCCACATAAACCCTAATTGCCGGAATCTGCCTCTCCAGCATCCGTTTCAGCGTCGTCGACGGCGTGATCTTCAAGTACGACCGCTCTATCTTATCAACGCACTTCAACGCCAAGTACAGATTATCGGATTTCAGATGGTCGTTCGCCCGGGCACATAGATCTGCGATCTGAGCGGAGATATTAACAGATCGGAGGCAGAGGATGATATTATCGGAGACAGTCGCGGTCTCGATGACATGATCGAGGGACGAGAGGAGAGGGCCGGCGACGGACTGCAGATGAGAATTGGAGGAGCAGAGGGAGGACTTGAGGGAGTCAACGTCGGAGAGGAGGGATCGGAGGTCGTCAACGGCGTTGATGAAGTCCTGGTAGTGAGCTTTGCAGACATCCTCGATCTCCGATTCCTTGGAGCGGGTAAAGTGGCGGAGGAGCTGGAGGAGGGAATCGGGCTTGCCTGCGGCGAAGGCCCTGCGAACGAAGGGGGATAGATCCTCGCCGTTGCAGATGGCGGAGGAGAGGAGGAGTTGATCCTGCTTGTCGGCGGAGTCGCTGTCTGGAGCCACTTTCCGGCGACTCTTGGTTGACTGCATCGCCGTGAAGAGAGGTGGCGGTGATGGATTGACGGGGGAGGAAGAAACGGGGATTTGGGGGATTTTAGGTCTAATGGATTGACGACAATGCCACCTTCAACGTGGGAAGAAGGTAGGGAACGGTAGTTTAGGTAATTGAAGAGGGGTGATTTGGTAATTTACGATAAATTAATAAGATAGCAGGTGCCAGGTGGTGACTAGGTGAGATATAAATATATTTTTTTAAAGGAAAAAAAAATGCAGCAGCCTAGCATAGCAGGTGGTGCTTTGGTGGCAATGGTGTGGGTAGTTTAGGTAATTGGAGAGGGGTGATTTCGTAATTTACCTTGTAGTTTGAATTTTTATTTTTATTTTGATAAGGTTTATGTTGTAGTTTGATGTGCATGGTTGTTTAGTTGTATCACTTGTATCGTGATACGTCTGTCCTTTTCGATTTACTAAACTTTCGTTTGATATTTTGAATTTTTACTTATTTACGATGTTATCACAAAAAAAAAAAAATGTGTATTATCAATATCTAATATCTAATATCTAATATAATACTAAAACACTTGTAATTTGGGACACGTGTCAACCATACATTTAAAGATAAAAATTTAAGAAAAATCCCCAATTGTTTCTCTAAGGATTTAAAAATCTTCTCCTATTTATAAGGTTTACATTTTTTTTTTTTTTTGCAGAACTGCATCTCTGCATTCCACCTGAACCCGGTTGATCAAGATGGATACTAAAAGTGAACGAATGCGGCATCTAAAACACAAAATTATCGATAGCTAATCAAAAGTTTGCCGATAATTTTACTCCAAGTTCAAACCAACAAAGTGATTGTGTCCAAGCTAAAAATGACCTTGGACAAACTTATTAGTTTCAACATTTCCTCCTCATCCTGCGATTTCTGAATTTCTTTCTTAATCTTTTCGTCCTTATCCTGCAACTCTTGAATGTGTTTCTTAATCTTTTCCTCCTTATCCTGAAACTTCTGAATCTCTTTCTCCATCTCCTTCTTCAAATTCAGATTTTGTTACTACTGTAGGTGAATTACTCATCTGAATGGGGAATCAAATCTTCCTCTCCTTCTGCACGCGAACATTCTGAATTGAGTTATAAGAAATTTAAACTTGATAAGATGAATTACCAAAATAAAGCAAAACAACAAAGCAAACTCGGATCTTTCTCCATCTTCTTCTGCAAATTCAGAATTTGTTACTGTTGTAGGTGAATACTCATCTGAATGGGGAATCAAATGTTCCTCTCCTTCTGCACGCGAACATTCTGAATTGACTCATAAGAAATTTAAACTTGATAAGATGAATCACCAAAATAAAGCAAAACAACCAAGCAAACTCGGTTCTGCAAAGATGAATCTCCTATATGCAACCATAAATAATAAATAAAAGTTCAAATAATTTTGTTTAACCAAAATATTACACATTTATCCTCTAACATTTCTCTTATTTAAGATATGATGAGATTTTGTTTAACCAAAAGATTACACAATTTCATATATGATGAGGTCTATGAATTTCTCTTATTTAATATACATCCCCATATTCAGAATCGACTTTATATATATTCAGAATCGATTATCCTCTAAAATTAATCCTCTAAAATTTTGTTTAAACCATTTGAATTATGAAACACTTATCTCTTTCTTAACTAAAGGAACGCATATTTAGCTAACTAAAACCATTTTAATTAAAATAATTATAATTTTCATATCTGCAGAGATTTTTAAATTAGTTACAAACCATTCGTTGTAACTTTTTTTTAATTCCATCCGTTATTATTCAATTAACCAATCTTTATCTCTTTTATTTAACCAAAATATTACACATTTATCCTAATTTCAAATCTGCAGAGATTTTTTAAATTTAGTTTAAACCGTTTTAATTGAAATAATTAAACTTTACAGATCTGCAAATATCTTTAAAACAATTCTGTTACTTTTTGTTAAAATAATTAAAATTTTCAGTTATGCAGATATTTTTTAACCACTTACAAACGAGTCTGTTACATTCACCCTAACCTAACTAGCAACACTACTCCATATATAATTAGAATCGAATATAACAGATAACTCACTTCTCCTCCTTCCTCGTCCACCGTATATATCCTATCTATTTCTCCCTCTCTGTCAACCATCTATCTTTTATGTTTTATTTTTCGAATACTACTAATGTTTAAACCTTAAACATTGCAGGCTTTTGATCATCTATTCTTCTTTCATGTTTTAAATAGGCAACAATGAAGAATGTCACATACGTCGACAAGCTTAATCCAACAAACATCAAAGGCAATATCCGAGTTCGAGTTGTGTGCATGTTCTACAACATCAATTTTCACAAACGACAAGAGCTGATTTAAAAGGACCTAATCTGTGTCGATTAAAAGGTGTTTGTTCTTCATAATTTCTTCATTTTAGATCCTCCTAGCGTACGTATTCAATTTAATTCCATTTACTCTATTTATTCTTTACTATGCTCCCCAAACTGTTTTTTATTCATTCTTACTTTCATGTCCCCTTTCAATTGCAAATAAAACCCTCCAAACACAATGCATTCCAAAGCCCTATCAAGCAATCAATAGTTTTAGTTTGTGGCTTTACCTTAATTCCGGAATAAGGTGTTAGTGTAATACCCGAGAATCAGCTTCAACAAGAATTGCCTTCGACACCTGAAGAGTTCAACGTAATCGGATATAACAGGGGTTATGTTCGACTAAATTAATTGCAGGAACACTTGAATTGTTCAACACAGGGTATGAATCTTTCGAAAAGGTGAAGAAACAAAACAAAACAATCGTTACCTTCGTCCAAACCTCGCCGATCGAGAATGTCATTGCTCGATTTCGTCTCTCTTTCATGTTTCGGCTCGAAATTCAGGAGGGATCTTTTTCAAAACGAAATCGACGAGGTTTAATTGCAAAGATATGGTCGAATCTCTGGATTGTATGTAACCTTTAGGGGACAGACCATGGACATCGAATTTAGGGTTTTTAGATGAAGAAGATGTCTAGAATTAAGGATTGGGAGAAAGGAGCCGACTCTCTTTGACTCTTCAAATCGACATACTGGAAGTATCGATTTCAACTCGAAATTCAGGGAGATCTCTTTGACCTTTTCTGATCGAAATTGAACCCAACAAGAAGATGAATGAATTGCAGAGATTGGGATAAAGGAGGCGGGGGTATCCGGGTAAGGCGGGGTTTTAGTCGATAGGCATGTTTCTCTCTTTTCTTTATTTCTTTTATTTTATTTGCAAAACCGGATTCATTTAAACAAAATAAACAATTACGGAGTAGTAATTTGACCTAAAAAAAACAATTGGGCTTACATACGTATGTAGATATCTTAACTCCTACCCCAAAAAAAAAATCTTAACCAAAAATAATAATATTAATTAAACTATGTGTATTTATATTGCATTGATTTGTGTCTTTTCTTAAAATTGAATCGTATATTGGATTGCTCTATTGGTCCGGAATTATTTGATCAACTATATACCATCGATCGGGATTTGAAAAGACAATTTATTATCATATTCACCTTATTTCTCAATATTGCCAATAATTATAATTTCTTTTATTTTACTTCGTGAACGTGCATTCTTTACTTTTGTATTTAACTTTTGTTGTGTGTAGTTGAGATAATATTATCAGCTTTAGCCGATGTGATGAAGTTGTATGTAAATCCGACTTTTTTCAAAAGTAACGCATATCGAAGAAGGTCATTCCTTATTTCACTTATTAATTGTATCTATTGATACTTAATGTACCTATATTAATATGAACTATATTTATTTTATAGGTTTATTATAATAGTATAATATATCTAATATTTAATGTAAATACATTATGATAATATCTTCTATAAAATATAATATATTTTACAAATCCCGTGCGTTACGCACGGGTACTACGCTAGTATAATACTAAAACAGAGGCGTTGAAATCCTATGTGGCGGGCTCTGGCGCAATTCGCTTACGTGTCTTTTTCCGGTGCATTCTGACCGGGTTTATTTGACACGTCAATTAATGAATGTCCAATCAATTTAAGCCATGTTAAACGATAACCTCATCTATTTATCCACGTTTAGTCATATAATACGGAGTAATGTTTAATTAATTATCTATGAAATAATAAAATCTTATCAAGCCATTTTTATACGCATTTTAATTATCTTATCAAGTCATATTGATTAAACATGTTAATGGTTTAGTCATATTTTTTTTAACTTAAATGCAAATATGTTAATGGTTTCTTAAATAAAAATTGATTGGATGGATTATTTAGCTTATATCCAAATCCGTTGGTTGTTGGCATCATGAAATATGGAGATTTTTTTAATTATGAACTATAAATTTACAATTATTAATTTAGCTTATATCCAAATTGGCAAATTGATTGGTACGTGGTTTCTTCATTAAAATATGGATATTTTAAATGATCAATTACACTTTATAAGATTCATTTTACAAGAATATTAATTTTATACAAAAAGTTAAAAATATATTGATATTGATTATAAAGAAAGCGTTGAAGATAAAACTTTTTTTTTCAAATTCTTTATTATATACTAATCGCTGACAGAATGTGACATTTTATTTTATTTTATATATTCCTCTATATCAAATCTTTTAGCATATAACGATATTAATATATCAAATTAATAAATTTTCATATCTAATTTCAAACTTATTATTTTTATTATCATTAATTTAAAATTTATTAATATGATGAAGTTTGAATATATTTGTACTAAATCATATCTAATAAAAATATAAATAATGCACAAGAGAAGTTTGTTATTTTATTCATGTTATCAGGCCTAAAATTTCATACTGTATGCTTTAAAAATAATACGGAGTATAAAATATCAAAAAAATTACAATCTCATATTTATTAGTAACAACTAAGATAAAAAAATATAATAAAAAAATATATATAATTTATTAATTAAAAAGCCGCGAAACGCGCGGGTAATAAGACTAGTAACTTATAAATACAACACCAAATATTGAAAATGCTCATGGATTATTGGATTACTGGTTTTTGACACGGGATGGACCTCACGTTATCTCAATAATGTGTTTGTTAGTCATATTTTCAAGGAAGTTAATGTTGTAGCAGATAGGTTTGCCCATCTGATAATGCATATCTTAGATAGGCATTATAGGCATTTTAGGCTAGTTAGGTTGCACTTCGTTCACAATCTGTAGTTAATGTGCATCTTATGAGTATTCAGGAAGGAGTAAGAATCTACACACTTTTATTGATTGTTTCAGGTAATCGTGGATCCGATGATGAGACAGGAGTTGATAACGCATTATATGAGAATGTCTAGTTGATCGAAGAAGCTTACATGAAGATCTCAAGAGGTCCTAAGAAGAAGAAGCGAACCTAAACGAAGAACAAGTCTGCAGAAGTTGTCGTCAGACATGTTAAACTTGTTTTGTACTTTCTGGAGGCCTCGGTTGTCCGATCGACTATTATGACCATGCGTTGGAAAGCTCTTTCAAAGAGCTACAACTTTCTTCTTGACAAGAAGAGAAAATTCGAGACATATTTTCCGTGAAAGACCGATGCAGAGGCCGCAACATGTGTGCCGCGGCCGCAGCAGAGCAAATGCCGCGGGATGGAAAAAAGTTGCTGATGCTGTGGATATGCAGCGGCCGCGACATTTGTCGGTAGCGCGGCGTCGTTTTGTTTAATGAAACCCTAGTTTTGTTATTTTTGTTCCATGGCTGACTAGACTTATTAAAGACAGATTGTATGTTATTTTTGAGACACTTCTATTCTATTCTTACGTTCATCAGACAATTAGAGATTGAGCGATGTCTTCCATGAGGAACTATGTAACGGCCCGGGATTATGATTCCCGAGTTACGTTTCGAGGGATGAAACCCCTCGTTAGGACCTTGCGCCCCGAGTACAGGTTGAAGGTTTCAAAACCTACTCTAATGTTTTCAAAGGGGGATTTCATACCCAAAATCGAAGGGATCGTTGGAATCCCCGGGGAAGTCCCCTGTACCTGTCGTAAGTCTAAGCGTGGAAATCAGAAATCATGCAACTAGCGAAAACAAGTGTAATACAAGAGGGTGCCACGGCAGAGCCGGGTCAAAACGGAGTCTAAAGTGTAAATCCAAAAATATAATCAGAGTCTGGTGAAGTCTATAACTCCAGCGCTCACTCTCCGCCGACAAAATGACCCGCGCAATAAGCAAACAGCACCGATAGGATGAACATAAATAATACCTAAAAAAATTGATATGGGGCGGGATCAGATCGATGCCCACTTTAGCTCTGCACCCCAACCATAAGCACACATATACGCTATACCTAGCAAAGATGCTTCTAGATGCATGGCGGAATAATAACACACTAACATGCTCCTAAGATCAAGTACATAATAATGATAAGGCCTTAGCACAGAATACCAAGTGGTATGTCCCTCTCCTACCTCCACCCCCTTCCGATAGGGCGGAGACTGGCCAGCTCGTGAATGCATTCATTCATAATCGGGCGGCACGCATGCCTAGCCCGCTCCACAATAAAGCCCGCATGCATCTCATAATATAAGGAAGTGCATGACTCGATTGACTCAGGACGGGACCCGATGAGACTAGGTCGTCCTATAACCCTAGCAATGACTCTAGTTACTTCACAGATAACGGCCGTTCTGTTTACATACGCATAAAGAAATAGAATGCTCAACAGTCGATGCAACCTAGCATGGTACTACATGGCATGCTGATCATGAATGCAACACCTAGTATATCATGCACCTAAAGCAGGGAATAGCTCTATTCAATCTGAGTAAGCTCCGAAGAGACTTACCTGGTATCGCAGAACAGCAAAAGGCAATCAACCAGGCAATATGAAATCCGACACGTCACAGATAGTCACCTAACAAGTATAAGCACATCAATGAGTCTATCTCTAAGGCACACAAAGCATAGAATTATCACACATACAACTTCACGACTTAACATAATAACCGTCACATCATCATTTCCATAATATCAACCTGATCTCATAATCTATCATCTCAATATCTCACAACCATACTCAATATAATTCTCCAATTCATCAACTTAAGACAATTCCAATTCATACTTAACCAATTTGCATGTCATCATCTCATCACAATCTTACTTAGCATATAATTGCACATCTTCAACATAATCATATAACATTTAACCACAAATAATAAATCACCACAATATTATATATTAAATCTCAAAACAACATTTTATATTAAAATCCCAATAATTTTACATATTACTTCTAACATCATTTTATTTTAACATTTTTATAAAATATTTATAAAATCCCAACAATATTCATTTAATAGTTATAACTTAGATATACAAAACCTTAAAATCATTTTATATGTTAACCAATTTACTCAAATAAACCCAACATGTGAAAAGGCCCTCATCATCCCCTTAAATCCGGCCCAGCCCAAAAGCAAGCCCAATCTGATTTTTGACTTTAAATGAACCAAACCGGTTTTCTATTTTAATTGCCCAAACCGAACCCCTTTTTAAATTGACCCAAACCGAGCCCTCTTTTATTTGAACCCAAACCGAAGACCCCAAAAAAAATAGGCCCAAATGTTGTCTTTAAAAAGAAACCCCAAAACCGGCCCATCACAAAACAGGCCCAACAACCCAAACCCTTCTATTCCTAATTTTAGAACCAAAAACCGGGTTCAGGGGAAATAAAAAAGGGGAGGGGGCCCGGCCTGGTGAGGTGTAAAAAAAAAAAGGAGTGGGGCCCAGGTGAGGTGTGGGCTGACGTGGCGAGGGAGGGGGGCCCACAGCTTCTTCTTCCTCCATCTTTTGCCGAATGAAAGAAACGGACGGGGCTTTGTGCCCAAAAATGGCGGAAGAAAAAAGAAGGGAGGAGGGGACCTCCGGCGGCGGCGGTGGAGCCGAGCTCCGGCCACCAGGAGCGGCCACTCCGACGCCCACACCCACGGAACGAAAAGGGAAGGAAGGAGGAGAAGGAGGAAGCTCACCGAGGGGTTTGACGTCGGAAAGCTCGGAGCTCCGGGGAGGCTGTCCGGGCTGCGTTGGGGCCCGTCGGAAGCTCGAGGAAGCTCGCCGGGCCCTGGATTGAAGATTGGAATCATAATGACGAATCCTTGCTTGATTTGAAGGTGAAGGAGAGAAGGGGGGGCGGAGCTTACCGTTCGAAAACGAGGGAGCAGAGGAGGGAGGGAGGTGGTGGTGGCGGCGGTGCTCCGGGGTGCTGGCGACGGAGGCGTGATGGTGGAGGTGTGGTGGCAACGGAGGTGTGGTGGTGGAGGTGTGGTGGGAGCTCAAGGCAGCCGGGTGTGGCTCATTTGACAGTGAATGCCGAGAGAGAGGAGAGAAGGGTAGCAAGTGGGTATGTGAGGTTGAAAGAAGGAATCTGATTTTTCAATGGTCAAATTGCAACAAAAGAGGTATGATTTTTTTTGTGAAGAGTAATGTGTTGTTTGTTTTCCAAAATAAGTAAAACCAAGTAGAGAGGGAGGGAAGGTGAGGATAAGATTTTTCCCAAACTAGAATAGGGTGAGTTGGATGGATAAGAATTCGGAATATGACGGAATTGAGGTCTCGAGTCGGAAATTTAAATTTCCGCTGATTGGTCGTTCAAATACCCGAAATGAAAGACGGAATTGATATTTAAATCGAAAAATTGGGCCGGAATTTATTTTAAATTCATTTTGATTTTCTTTTTCCAAAAATTAATATTTTAAAAATCCAAGCCTTTACAAACTAAACTCATCTGTTCTGCCTACACTTTGAAGCTTTATTTGGATTGATTGTGAGTTTCTAATTCTCGTTCCTTGTTTCCTATATTTGAATGCTTCAACTTCTTCGTGCTTGATTGTCTATTGTTTTATTCTATCTAGCCCGCGCAACTAGGGCTGGGCATCCGGTCTGGACCGGACATTCCGGTCCCGGTCCGATCCGATGGACCGGAATTTTCGGAAACTTGGACCGCGGATCAGACCGGGACCGAGAAATATGGTCCCGGATTTTCCGGTCCGTGGACCGGAAAGACCGGTTGTCCCGCAACCCTTTTTTTTTCTCACATAGTATGACAGCAGCTCAAATTCCTGTTTTTTACACAGTACAAAAACACAATACAGAAGCTGTATTTTACAGCAGCTGCTTACAACAACCCTATTTTATAGAATTATACAGCTGCTTACAACAGTTTCTGTTGAATTACAGCAGCTATTTTTACACTTACAGCATCCCCAAATGAAATCTGTACAGTGTACACACCAACCTGTTAATATTTCTGTAATTTGTAAAGTCCTATAAATTGAAAATAAATTCATTCATGATTAAAAAAACGCAATGTTTAAAAGTTAAAACAACAAATCCAACTCAATTCAACATGTAACATGCAATGTTTAAACTTAAAAACAAACACATCCATAAAATAAAAGTTTACACTTAAGGAAAATGTTGAAAGTTGTAATCAACTTATTAATCATCCATTGTCTTGCCAGCTTGCCTTGAGTTCGTGTGTGAGAGCACCTAGAAGGTAAAGCAAACAAACATTACGATAACAATTGAGCACAAATGTAAAATAATTAAAGTTTGTTACCTTCTTGTCAAGACCATTACTCCAAACAAATGTAAAATAGCAAACCATTTTACTACTTGAATGTAAATGGAATATCAAGTTGAGCACAGCTGTTCGGTTTCAGTGTAGGCAATTCCACAAAAAATGACGACTTGAATGTAATTTGCTAATAGCATCAAAGTTTAGAGTTTTTTTTTTATGCAAATGGAAGATCTAGTTGAGCCCTCCCACTAGCAAAACAAAAGGCATAAGCGATACTAGCCAGTTTTAAACCCATGCATGCTTTATCAATACGAATCTAAAGGTTTCTCATTAATGTGATGAGTTTGCTGGCAGTATAAACCACATCTAATTGCTACTGATTGTAATTTATAGGTGAAAAACAAAACCAAAGCTCAGATAGGATCAATGAGGAACTAATTGCGTTCTTTCCCACCAAAGACACGCTCAAAAAATAAAAACAATGATTTTCTCCAAAAAGCATGATTCTTTTCAGGAAACTGGCACCGTATACATGCTCTTCTATCAACTACATTCTCCAACTGATGGCGAATCAACAGGAGCCACAAAGAGTAAACCTAAATCTGACAGCACACATAAATTTTGTGCTCGAATTGTAATAAATCATCAAAACCACCAAGAAAAATCCATACAGGAAACGCCACATTTCGAATCAAACAGATAACTAGACAAAATTGAAGGAAGAGAAGAGTAAAATAGCAAACCTGAAGGCCTAGAATTTCTTAACCCTAGATTTAAAATCGGGATGAGATTCTTCAACATTGGACTAGAACACTTATGATTTCTCCAAATCTACACTAAAATCGACATTAATTTGTCAAAATATACATAAAACCCTAGATCTAAAGTGAAATTGAGAGAGAGAGAGAGAAAGACTTACTGGGAGAGTCGAGAGCGCTGGTGGAGAGAGCCGAGGGCCGACGGGCGTGTGGCTTCTGGCGAGGGAGAGCGGGAGCCGACGGGCGAGTAGGACCAGTAGGTGGTGCCGGGGTGAGAACTGAGAGAGATTGAGGTTGGCAATGGTGGCTATCGAGCGCAGGGTAAGAAAGAAAGAAAGGGATGAAGAAATTAAACAATGAAAGCGGAACAGCCTCTTCTTCTCTTCTTATTTTTTTTTTAAATAATGTGGATTCCGGTCCAATTCCGGTCCGGAGCGGAAATTCCGACCTGGTCTCGGGTTTGGACCGAAACCCGGAAATCCTAAAATTTTGGACCGTGGACCAGACCGTAATATTCCGGTCCGATCCAAAGACCATAAATTCCGGTCTGGTCCCGGTCCGATTACGGTCCGATCCAAATTTTGCCCAGCCCTACGCGCAACTAGTCAGAATCAATTCAATTGTCAATGTTTTGTAGATTCCTGATTGTGAACCTTAACCTAAGTAGCAAACTTGTCCCTTTAGGGCTGATTGAACTAATTGGATAAGTAGGAAGTTGGATGTGTTGTTAAATCCCTCTTTAGGGACTGCAAATACCTTGGCTAATCTCTGAACTTAAAGCTATCAATTGGGTTAAATCCTTCTTTAGGGACTGTTCGATTGATAAGGGTTTCTAGGACTGATTGGACTAGTAACTATATTAGGTCGGGATAAGGGCATTTATAAGAAACTTAATAGGACGAGAAGAAGTTATAAGGACCGTTTCAAACCAAATAAAGTGGAAAATTATAGGTAGAACTGCTTCTCATAATTGTTTGAATCAAATTCATTTACTTTGCTTTCACCAATCCGCTTTGATTAAAAGCGGATCTTTTTCACTTATAAAAAACCCCTTTTGGTTACTTGATTGGCATTTTAATCACACTTGAATAGCGAATTTATATATACACTTGAATAGCGAATTCATGGTTTATAGTAATATAAAAAACCCCCTTGTGTATATATATAATATTATATAAATTTATATTACTATAAACCATGAATTTGAAAATGAATTAAAATTGAAATTAATTAAATTGTTTTAAATTATAAATGGAGATTTCATATTTTTCAATGCAGATTCCCCGTGAAGATCAATAAATACCCATCTCATTATTATCCTTAAAACCCAAGTTAAATAGAACAAATCGAATCGATTTCAAATGATGCAGCTAATTTGTCATATACTCGGATCGATCTACTTTGGACGATTTTCAAATGATGCAAGAATTGGATATTAGAGAAGAGCTCGTTTGGTCGACATTAAAAAACCCAGGAAATAGAAATTCTCAAGAATTGGAGATAATATCAGCGTTTGGTTGATTTTTTTGTTCCAGAAATACCTTATTTTGGAGGAAGTGCACTTATCTAGCCTCCTAGTAAGTTCTAATTCCACCATTTTAATAGGAAAATTCTATTTTCCTATTTCAATTCATATAATCTAAAATCCAAAATCAAACACAATTTCTCACTTCCCATGATTTTCAATTTACGGAAATTGAATTCCTATGAAGTTAACTTCCTGGGTACTTCCCATGTTTAACCAAACGAACTCTAAGTCTGATTATCAATAGGTGGACAAGTGAATTTACATTTTTTTTTTGTCGTAATAGGAATGACTTGATTAATTGACGATTTGATCGATCTAATTGCCTCTTTATCCTAGCAAAGAGCCCTTTTGATCACTAAGCACACGTTAGCGTAAAAACTACAAAGGCTTGAGTTTCATGGCAATTGACTTCAACTTCATGGGCCCCACCTTCTCCCTCCACCATATAACCCCCACCTCCTCCACCGCCTTTCTCCCCTTTCCCCTCCTCTCCCTCCCTCCCCTCCTTTTTTCCGGCCACATGCCATCCTCTTTCCCGGCCATCTCCACCTCCTTCGACGGAGCTCCGATCTCGGAACTCCCCCCAACCCCTCCTCACAAACCAACAGGACCCGGTTCAGTCGATCCGGTTTCGATCATCGAGGAGCGGAACCGCAAACGGAAGCTCTCGAACCGGGACTCAGCGAGGCGGTCAAGGATGCGGAAACTCAAGCACGTGCAAGGCCTTGTGAGCCACGTGACCCGGCTCAAATCCGAAAACCGTGAGTTGGCGAACCGGCTCAGGGCCGTGAACCACCACCTTTTATTCACAAGGAGAGAGAACCAACGGCTCTTGGAGGAATCCGTTATTCTCCGAACGCGATTAACTCATGCTAACCAAATTTCGTTCATGCAACTCCAAGCCTACCCCTCTCCTTATTAAATCTCTGGTTACTTCGATTCCTGGCCCCGTCTTTTTTTTAAGAAAGATGGATTCGAACTCGTAACCTATTGATCACTGCATGCTATCTTTTTCAGCTGAGCTAGCAAGGCTTGACTGAAAGAATCCTTCCTACCACCAAAGATGCATGGTTACGTTCGTTATATATATAATATATAAAAAAATTCTCCAGTCGTCGTATTTTTTAACATCGATCTGAAATCCACATATATCGACATATTGGTCGTCCGTTTGAATTGATTTGGGGTACTCGATCGATAGATTTATATGCGAGTGAACGAGTTAGATCGATCGACCTTTTTATATCGATCGATTGTTCGTCTTATATATTGTGTATATATGTAGCATATATACATATATGTTATATGTATATTCTAGTGATGTTTTTAGAAAATGTTACGTGCATTTACACGCAATGGAAAAATAAATATTTCATTTAATTTGATTTTCAAATTATTAATACGGTAGTTAATTAGTGTAGTAGCTAGAATTTTTAAATTAATTATTTGAAGTGTACTTCAAGATTGTAAATTAGTGAAAATCTATATGTAGATCGATAAGGGTGGAAATCATAATTTTTTTTTTGTTTTCCAGAGTTTAAAGTATTAATTTACGTAATATTTTTTTATTTAAGTCACGAATCGACAGACGGGAACTGCCTAAAACATACGGTAAAAATAAAAAAAGGCGATCTAACATATTAATTTACTTAATTAATTCTCGAGAGTCCTGATTAATTACGTAAGATGATCTATCATTTTTTTTAACCGGAAAAAATTTGGCAATAAGAAAGCCTTATATGCCAAGAGCATCCAAATGGATGTAATCACGAACCAAAGAATCGTCAGGTGTCGTAAAGCCAGAGAAGACGAAGTTGAGGTGTGAAAGTCGGTCCGCAACTCGGTTAGCCTCCCGAAAGACATGACGAATCTCAAATGTATGGAAGAAACCGAGGGAGACTAGACTGTCCGAGACAATTATTTCCGAGTCGCTCGAAGGTTTCCCACAACCCTTGAGGCTGTTAATAATGGTTAGATTATCACCCTTATATAATGATCTATCATTGAAAAAAAGCATATAAAAGCGTAAAAATCTATTCAATTTTTAATTAAATAAAAAACCAATCACTTTGAATTAATTTCGTGACTAGCTAAGAAGTGAAAGCGTTGGCACTTGGCAGATTATTAGAAACATACAATACAAATGATAAATAGTTAAATACACCTCTTAAGATTGGTTGGGGGGTGGCTCTTGATCATCCCAAACGTTAAAATTACTTCAGGTTTAATCCATTAAAAAATAATCAGATAATTCCAGCAGCTAGTCTATTTTAAGGCAACAATACATAAATCCAACTATACAAGGAGTAATTTGTTTAGTGAGTTACATCATCCACTAAAACCATATCCAACCGCTTAAAAAAAATTTAATTAATCTATATACGGAGTATAACATTAATTTAGAAGACTTTGTTTACGTGTCAATCTTAGAGGAGTTTTAGAAATATTGACCAATTATGTTTTTTTCCTTGATTTTCTTATTCCTCTTTTTCTCTTTTTTTCCATTAATTTTTTTAATCCCCCATTCTCTTTTATGTTTAACATATTTACTAACAATCTATATATAACATTAATTTAGAAGACTTTGCTTACGTGTCAATCTTAGAGGAGTTTTAGGAATATTGACCAATTATGTTTTTTTCCTTGATTTTTTTATTCCTCCTTTTCTCCTTTTTTCCATTAATTTTTTTTAATCCTCCATTCTCTTTTATTCTTAACATATTTGCTAACAATTGGGCTTAATTCAAAACATTGAATTCAATCTAATATAACCATTAGGCTTAACTCACATTTATGAACTAACTATTGAGCTTAATTCAAAACATTGAATATAATTATTAGTTGTGACACATCACATTTAAATGCATGATTCAGATTTCAAAATTTCTAAATAAGTTACAATAATATTGATATTATTATTATTGGGTGATTTAAAATAACTACATTAATTTATGTATTATACTTTAGACGAGATATAAAAAAAATTCTTTCAGAATTATAAGATACATTTATGGTAAAGTTTTTTTTAATCTTAACTTTTATTAGTATTTTATAATATATTTATATATATTATTAATATTTTAGTTTTAAAAAACCGCGTCATGACGCGAGAATTATACTAGTTTTGTTTAAACTCCATCAAATTTTCAATTTTAAAAATTTGAAAAAATTTAGATAATCTTCTTTATTGACCAAAGAAACTGTTAAACTAAAAAAATGTTTATAATTATCCAATTCGCTGATTTGGACTGATATTGGCCCAGTTGTTATGATCCACAACACTACCATACCCAAACTCAGCCCATAACCGATTTTGACTTGATAAATACTTCATTTGTTAAGCAAAATATATTATTTTAGCAATTTACACTAAAGAGGTTAACAAATATAGTACAGTATATCATTATATCCTTATTATTTATTTTAATTTTTCACTTTATCTAAAATTATAACTAATCATCTACGAATAATTATAAGAACAATTTTGTAAATAAACATCGATATACCTAAAATGACATCTACGAATAATAACATGTTTTGTTTAACTAGGATTATTTTTCTCTCTTAATAGAGTGGGTAGTATCCAAAGGTCCCCGGTTCGAACCCCGGATGACCGCTCTCTATTTACCAAATTCAAGGAATATCCAGCAACATTAAGAATGATAGGCTCACTGGACAAGAATATTGAGCGACTAATTAGAACTACCGACAAAAGCAATAAAAGTATAAAGATGATAATCAACGAACTTTTCCGACAACTTAACTCTGAACAAAAAGCCATTATTTCTTTCTCTTGGTGGAGTATTTGGACTAAGAGAAACAATATCATTTTTAAAAACCAAAGCATAAGAACAATAGACAAAGTGATAGAAACATCATCACATGAAAAACTGGAAAAAAAATCCAAACAGGACAACCTAGATGAAGAAGACGTAATCACAAGAACACTCAACTCAATGAATAACCCCCGCCAAAGACACGTCATTAGATGACATAAACCCGAGGAAGGTAGTTACAAGCTCAATTTTGACGGTGCTAAAATATCTTCTGGTTGCGCTTCTGCAGGTTTCCTTATTAGAGATGATGAAGGAAGATTGATCGCCTGCGATGCCAAAAGGTGCGGGAATGTGTCGACATTACAAGTCGAAGCGGTTGGATTGCAGCTCGGGCTGATGGAAGCTCGGAAGAGGGAGATTCGAAGACTTGCTGTGGAAGACGATTGTCTCGCGATCGTGAATGCGGTCAACAGAGTCTGGCAGAGACCTTGGGAAATCGAGATGCTTATTTCGGATGCCCTTCTTCTGCTCAGTTCCTTTGAAACGATCTCTGTTTCCCACGTCTTTAGGGAGGCTAACAGGGTTATCGATCGTCTTGCTCACCTGACCTTCGATTCTGTCTCTTCCCCTTGGAGTTATGACCTTGAGTTCTAAACTCTTGTCCGCAAAGACGCACTTGGGTGGTGGTACAACCGTAGTTGACACACCCCAAATTTTCACCTTGTAACTAAAAAAACCAAAAAACAAAAAAAAAAAAAAAAAAAAAAAAAAAACTTTGAGTGATTGATGAGTTGGGGTCCAGGAAGCAGAGGTCCTCCCCTACCCTCACTATTTGATTTTGCTTTGAATTTCAAACCATCTCAACCTACCCTCTTTTATACGTTTTGGAAGTATCTTCTCACCTATTTCAGAGTAAGAGTGAGTGTACTCTGATCCTATAATCCCTACTATTGTTGTTCATTAATGTGCACGATTAGATCATTTTTCGTAAAGTGTTGTTATATACACTGCAAATTCACGTAATGTCCCAGTCGGGGTTGACCAGTGGTGTGGAGCAAGGGGAGGGGTAAGGAGGTCTCGGGTTCTCGATCTCTGCCTCCGCCTCTTTCCTTGAGTGAAAATCTAAGTTTTACCTTGCTCCCTATCAGTGAGCCGAGCCGGTCTACACAAACCGGTTTACCTGGCACGTGGCTCTTGTCGGCTGTAATATGTTGCTAATCTATGTTCAATTCAAACAGACCTGGAACAACGTTCAAAATAATGTTGCTAAGAGAGTGTGAACGTTATGAAAATGACAGTGGTAGGAGAGGGTTGGATCGGACTGGGCCACGAACAACGTCATAAACACCAAGACATGTTGATATTTTTATTTTTTTAAGTTTAATTGGACATTTTCATAACTTCAAGTTTATTTTAATTATAAAATGTCATCGATAGAACAAATGCAAATATGAATACCAATGTGATATATATAGCTCCTACTTCCTATCTACAGGAGTACAAGATCCATGACACAGAAATAGGTACTTGTAAGGGTAACAAATCACAATCACAATCACATAATCTGAATTTTACAATTAAATGACATTTGGTTAGCAATAGCAATCAGAGATTTTAATTTTGTAACTAAAGCACACAAACTCGGAATCTAATAAGCAATGTGAAAATCACAGGTATTCTTGAATTAGAAACACAAATGCAAATATGAATACAAGCATGATAATGAAAGGGATCTCAAGCTGCCAATTTTCGACAAGCTAAACCGAAAAACGATCAACAATTCAACAGCTTCAAATCTCAGAAACAAAGAAAGGGATCACAAGAATCATACGAATGTCACAGTTTCTGGCTTTAGTCTCACGGTGCGGGAATGGAGGGCGAGGTGGCATGAGCTGAGCCGAGCATCTCATCGTCGCCAAGGCAATCCCCTTCATGGGCCATTCTGCTCTCTCCCCTGGGACTGCTCCCAGAGGCACTGTTCGAGAGGGAGACTGAGGCTCCTTTTTGGAGAACGCCTGTGGGTGAGGAGTCGAACTGAGGGCTACCGTCATAGCCATCGGTTGTCGGATTCAGAGAACTGTCTGCATTGTTGTTTAGTACCTCTCCCAGAGGACCTCCCATTGGCTTTCCCCATGACATTGGTGCCCAATTCGAGCCTGCTTCGTTGAGTGCTTTCTCCTGGTTGGAGGAGGATGATAACTCTGACATGGGGGT
Source organism: Persicaria maculosa (assembly GCA_963922045.1). Lineage (NCBI taxonomy): Eukaryota > Viridiplantae > Streptophyta > Magnoliopsida > Caryophyllales > Polygonaceae > Persicaria > Persicaria maculosa. The sequence continues at coordinate 74,107,226 of OY998254.1, read as the reverse complement.
CGACATTGACAGCTGAGTCCAGTCGGGTTTCAGCTCGTTAGGCCAAGGAAGGGTCGAGTGGTTGGATTCGTCAACTAAGGGGTGAATCTGGTGTTGGTCTTGGGTGTGCTGATCGTTGAAGCTCAAGAAGGAATTATAGGTTTGACAGTTCAGGTTGGCTCTCGGCGATGGATTGAGGAGAGATTCAGACGAAACAAATCCAAACTCAGACCGACGAGGTTCTTCGTATGGGACATGCTGTTTCGGAACGGGAAATGGTGAAGCCTTAGATGATGGCATCATGGAGAAGCCTTGTGAGTCTTGCAATCTGTTGACACAAAACATTGTACAGTAAGCAAAAAGGATTGTTTTTAAGACATGGATTCGAAGTGTCGGTTTATAAAAGAAAACGCTAAATGTATTATAAAACTACTCACCTTTTTTCGGTACATAACAAAAGCAGAAAGGAATGTATCAAGGCAAAACATGTAAAGAAAACTATACCGGAATCGTAGAACCAAATCCTGATGATGATGGAGTAATCCAAGAATGGATCTCAAATCTCAAAAACTAGGACTAGTCACTTTCAAAAAGGCGAAAAAGATGAAACAATGGTTGGTAGGTCTACTCTTAAAGTCTAAAGTGGAAGTAAAGAAAGCAAGAGCATATGCATTTCATACACACCATCATAATCATCGTAACTGAATCTGTCGTTTTCTTACCGGTTAACGACTGAGTCTGTCGCGAGGCTGGGGGCACTGACTTGCAAGTTAGTAAGCTGGTGTGCCGCAATAGCTAGGTTATTGGATGAATTGCCGCTGGATGTTGCTGATGATGACGTAGGAACCACCTTAGGATTGGTGGGCCTAGAGATAGCTTGGTGGCCAGTCTGACCTTCCACAGGCTTTCTTGAACGATGGCGGCCCCTGTTTATGTGCCTTTCGCAATACTTTTGATCGGGGACAGCGTCCCTTGAGCACCGCCATTTCTTCCCATCTGTCCGGCGACACCTCCCTGGCTCAGGATCAGTGCTGCTGCAGGAGTATCCTAGATGAAAAGAGCCCCACCCATCTACAATTTCAACGGTATCATAAACAAACAAAAAAAACTGAAGTCATAACAGAAACAGTACCAGCGAAATTCCAATACGCAACACTGAAGAAAAAGGAAGATCTGTGCAATACACAAATGGAAATCTTATGTGGTGTTAAAACTGTTTATTCAAGCAGAAGAAGAAAGCTTACACGAATGAGCAGAAAAGCCGGGAAACCCAGATGAGACAAGAGCTTTCCTTATCGGAAAGAGTAAAGTAGCCGGAACAGGCACATTTGCAGTGAAGTACTTGTAGATCAAAGCCTGATGCTCCAGCTCAATCCATTGAGCTGGAGTGAACGGTCCTCGGATCCCGGTGAATGACCCATGTATGCTTCCAGAAGCATAGCCTGAAAGACAACATAACAAATCCAGAATCTTGATATTCCAACAATATGTTGCTGAAAACAAACACATACACAAAATACTTGCACAGTAGCAAAGGACCCTAAACTATAGGGACCATGCCTATAAAATAGAATCAGATAAAGAATGAACAAGCAAAACAGTTGATTAATGATAAATTCCTTAAATAAATCCTCACCAAATCTTTCATAAATGAAAAGACATTCATATTCCAAAGACAATAAAGGGGCCAACCACCACATAATCCAAAAATAGCAAGTTCTTTCCCCATGGAGGAATCAAAATTCAAATAGATCATCTTCAAGTCTAATTACAGATTTACTACTGTCAAAACCATCGTCCTAATTTCTATAGATGCTAAGATACCACTCAGAAATTACTGATCTTTTACCCTTCACCAGATGCAGTTAAAGTAATTAGAGAGATTGCCCATATAAACATGTCAAATCCACATAACTAACCAAAAGATCAAACTGACCCACAATCTGAATAGACCCCAAATCAATCCAAAACAACAGCATGATACCTTAAAACATGGGCAAAATTGAATCTGGGTATAAATTAAAGTGCAGGATTTAGAACATATATGTAGATTGATTTCTAAATTCACCTGCATTTCTAGGGTGAACAGGAGCTGTACTTTTACCCCCTCCACCGCCACCGCCGCCGCCACCGCCTGATGTGGGTGAAGAAAAGCTCAGCATCTGAGACTGTGGGGGCCCACCGACACAAGAAGAAGTAGATCTCAGCAAAGGCATTTGCTTTAGAAGCCCCAAATCAGGGGCATTTGCTGCCATTTTTGAAGCCCTAGATTGGTCATCTTCCACAGATCCCTCTTGGTTGAGGAACCCAGATCCACTGAACTTCCTCTTGCTGCTTGGTTCAGGGGACCCACCTTGTTGGTGTTGACCCTCCTCCATCCCCATCAACCCAAAATCCATCAAGGAATCACAGGGGTTTGGGTATCAGTGACCCTAAATGGTTTGGGTCTCTTTGAGTTCATGAGAAGCAAAACATTTTATAAAGATAACCATTTGACTTGCTTTTTAAAAGAGGAATCTTTCTGGGTTTGGAAGAGATTTGAAGATAGAGAGCTCAAATAAGAACAAGAGGAGATAGTAGCTAAATTAGCCAAATGCCCAGAGAGAGTGGTAGATTGAGCTCAAGGTAGCTCCAAGTTTTCTGTTTCTCTATCTGAAAATGAAGATTTTGTTTTGGGAAAAAAACTAAACTTTAAAGTAATTTCCGAAAAGGGAAGTGCAAATAAAATACATGGAAAATATCAGCTCAAGCTCTAGTTTTGGCCTTTTTCTCTTCTTCCCCGAAATTCCATTTCTGGAAAACTTGCAATTTAGTGTATTTAATGTAGGAAAATTTCTAAATGGAAATGTTTAAGGCATAATTTAGAAAAATTGTATTTTAAAAAAGTTTTATGTTATATGTATGAAATCATATTTATGCAAGATTATTAATAATTAAAAATAAAATGAATGCCTAGTACAGAAAGACCATAGCGACAAAAAAGATATTAGAGGTAGTTTTTAAGGTTTGTGTTTTGTTTGATTTTTTTGGCATTGTATTTGACAATTTTTTTTTATTATGAAAGAATTCGGATGAGAGGGACTCTACCCAAGAGCATCCTTGCAGATGAGGTCAAGAAAACCAGAGTTGTTTGAGATATCGACGCTCCGGGCAGAGTGACAAAGGTGTGCAACCTTATCAGCCACTCTATTGCCCAATTGACGCACATGAAATAAGGAGACTTCTTTCACAGTCAATAATAGGATTTTAATATCCGTCATAATCATTTCAATTTCTCAGGGACGTGAATTTTTGCCCAGCAAGTGGTTAATTATGATGAGAGAGTCTCCTTCAATATGTATTTTGTTGAGGCGTAGCCGCAAGATTTCTGTAACGCCTTATTTCAAGGCTAAAGCTTCATCTTTGAGGGGGGGTTGGCTACCCAGAATTTGGTAGTCAATGTACATAGGTTTTCCATTCCAGTCCCAAATAACAGTTTTAGATAGGAGCTTTTATTGTTTGCTAGGGTAGATCCGTCAAAGTTGAGTTTGAACGTACCTGTTGGGGGTTTGCACCAAGAGATCGGTTTTTTTTTATTTTGTGTTTACCATGTTGATTAGAAGTGTGCACAGAGGATGAGGACACCGTGTTGAGATCCTCCTCAAACCAAACAGTTTTCTTCCAGTTTGTAACGTGAGTATTGGTAACATGTCTTATTGTACTAATACTAGGGATTGACACTTGTTTGAATAGACGTTGGTTCCTAGAAAACCATATTGTCCACCATGAAAAAACTAGATTTTCCTTATCCGTTTTTGAGAAAGTAAACCTATGAATTCAAAAATAAGTTTAACGTCGCTTGATTTCAAGGTTTAAATCAAAAGTGAATCAAGATAATATATAATTTTCTTAGGATAATAAAGATGTTATTAATAAAATTAAAAAATGATAATGCGATATTACAATAACGTGATAGAAAGAAGTTATATTTTTAAAATATTAAATGGTATGAATCAGTGACGGAGATAGAAACTTATCGAAGGGGGAGCGAAGTTTTGCACAAATTATTGATTCGCTTTCAATAGATTTTTCTATAGTTTAGCGAACCAAAATTATAATATTGTAGATTAAAAAAATGATATATTTTAGTTTATGACAACATTTTTTTAGTTCAAAACACAATTTTTTGTTCAAAAATGTGGTGTTTTAGTTTAAAACAGTGTCATTAATTCTTATATATTTTTCCTCTTTAAATGAAAAAACTGATAGATTTTAATCTATAACAACATTATTATCGTCTAAAAATATATCGTTTGAAACATATATACAAAGTCAATATGTAACTTGATTTTCTCTTCAATATGTATCGTGTAACAAGATATACAAACTTTAAACTGTCATAATTTCTTATATAATTATCGAATTTAGTAATATAACCTCTTGTTTCGAATCTCTTGGGTTGAATTATATTATCAAAATATCAAATTAAGTAAAATATAAAAGCATTGTGATTTATTAAAAGACATTTGAAATAATTAATCTGTGTTTAACTTTCAAATGTTCATAACTTTTTACTCGAATATCGGATTGAGGCTTATAATAACTCCCCCTAGCTCTGTCTGTGGTATGAATTACAACAACGACGATCTAGTATATCCCACAATAAAGTGGGGTCTGAGAGGTCAGGATGTACGCACTATTTCCCCTACCTAGTTGAGAGAATGTTTTCGATAAACCCAAAAAAATAGAATATGTATATAGAGTGGAGGCATGAAGAACAATAAGTCAATTAAGAGTCCGAAAAGCAGTATAGATGCATTAATAAAATAGGTGTATCAAGAAATTATTCTTTTATTCCCAAAATTTTAAAATAAATTAATTTTGAGATAGAATGGGTTGAATTTGATTTTGTAACCTTAGGAGTTCTTGTTTAATTACTTTGATTTACAGATTTATATTTACTGCATTGTGATCATACCTGTCAAAACATAATCCGACCCGGTCGACCCGATCCGAGTGTCCGAAAAGTTTCCGACCCAAACCCGATTTTTTTTCGACCCGAACCCGAAAACCCGGAAATTTTCCGGGTAATCTGGGTTTCGACCCGGTGACCCGATTGACCTGATTGACCCGGTGATCCGATTGACCTAGTTGATTTATAATTATATATAATTAATTTTTTTATATATATAATTAAAATCTATCGCAAAATTATTAAATCATGATTTTTTTAATTTAAAAAATAAAAAATTGACAAACCCGAAATGACCCGAAACCCGGTCAAATCCGAGTTCGAGTCAACCCGAAATCCATTTTACCCAAAACCCGATGTGACCCGAACAGAATAACCCATTTGACAGGAATAATTGTGATCTCATGTCTTTAGCTTCCTTTTTTTAAGTTGTTTTGGGATCCATCTTGCACTCTGTAACTAAAACCTAATTTTCTGCAACTGAAATGACTCAAATGAGGAAAATGATGGGAGGGTAATCCTGTAAATAAGAGTAAAGCGGAGGTCGAAGTTAAGGCCATGTGGCGCACACCCTCGCCCGGCTTAACTACGCCTGCGCATATTTGAAACCTCCCTTTCTCGTTCGATCCTCTCATTTCCGCACTTGCTCTCCCGAGCGAAGTTCTCCGATACGAAAATGTGGCGCTGCATCTCCCCTCGCCTCCGATCGTACTCCTCCATCGCTAAACGATCTTCATCATCGCCGTCTCCCGATCGTCTCCTCTCCAGATTATTCTCTTCCCGATGCGTATGATCTCGCAATTTCCTGTTCGATTTTCGTTTTTTTCTTATATTGGTTGGAATTAGCGATGATCGCTGCGACGAAATGCGATTCAGGAGTTTTGATTTTCGGATTCGTTTTGCAGGATTCGGATTACAAAATCGTTGATCACAGCTACGATGCGGTCGTGGTGGGAGCCGGCGGGGCTGGTCTCCGTGCAGCTATCGGTCTCTCCGAGCACGGATTCAATACGGCCTGCATCACGAAACTGTTTCCGACTCGGTCTCACACTGTCGCAGCTCAGGTATTCGGCGATCATATCCTGATCTGACATGTACATTCCGTCTCGGTTTAAATGTCGCGCTTTCTTATTGATGCTATTCGAAAAACTCGGAGTTAATATTTGAAGACATATATGGCTTTGATAGTTTGTTCTATTGAGTGCACTCACTAAAATAAAGAAGAGGGAAGCAGGAAATGGAATGGAGACCTCCCTTTACTGTAACGCTTGTTTCATAGTGAAAATTTCGTCTTGTTCTTTATGTATTGTATTGTTTGAATAATGTTGCTTTAATGCTTTAATTTCTAGGTTTCATGAGTGAATATCTGATTTACTTAATAGGCATCTTGATTGTGTGTGCAGGGTGGGATCAATGCTGCTTTAGGTAACATGACAGAAGATGACTGGAGGTGGCACATGTATGACACAGTAAAGGGAAGTGACTGGCTAGGTACGCTGTTCTTTTTACTATACATTCGTTCTTATTATCTGGGACTCTGATGAATTCTAAGGTTAATTAGTACAACTGAATGCATCTAGATTCCGCCATTCCTGGTTCGCTAGAATATATCTGCCTATCCTGTATTCTGTTTGCAATTTGATCTCTTAGGTTAATTACTGTAGCTGGGAATGTATATTATTGTTTCTTTTCATCTTCAATTTCTTTTAGCACACTGGACTGTCTGTTTGTACAGGTGATCAGGATGCAATACAATACATGTGCAGAGAAGCTCCAAAAGCCGTTTTAGAGCTTGAAAATTACGGGTTACCATTCTCTCGAACTGATGAAGGGAAAATTTATCAGCGGGCTTTTGGCGGCCAAAGTTTGGATTTCGGGAAAGGTATGAAGATGAATGTTCGAGACGCGTCATCAATAATAGCCTTAAACACACTGCTTATGTTGCAGGTGGGCAGGCATATCGCTGTGCATGCGCTGCTGATCGTACAGGCCATGCTTTGTTGCATACACTTTATGGGCAAGCTTTGAAACATAATACACAATTTTTCGTGGAGTACTTTGCATTGGATCTCCTTATGAATGATGAAGGTATGCTAGTATCCTAATTAAAATGCGGCGCTGGATGCATTTAAACAATCTTCTATCACTTTTTACTTGAATAAATGTAACATCCCCAAAAGCGTGATCACTTACTAACAATGGCCTTGTTTCTTTTCTGATGTTAACCCCTGTTTTAGCTTGCCATATTTCTGTTAAACTGTTTACAGGAAATGCATTACCAGATGTTGCATCCAAATTGTCTTAATGTTTTGAACTTTTGCTCGAAGCTTTCTTATTTATAATTCTAACTTATTACATATACAATTTAGAGCTTGTGTTTCAATCTGCATTACTTGTGTTATAACTTATAACTATGAGGCATGGCACTGGTTTTTGTTTATAGTTATGGGACAAGAGACATCGTGGAGTTTTTTCACCAAACTTAGGCTGGATTAGAGTACAAATCTAGCATGCTGTTGTTTTGGTGAAGTTGCTTAACCATTAATTTTTAAAACAGGTGAATGCCAAGGGGTTATTGCATTAAACCAGGAGGATGGGACCTTACATAGATTCCATGCTGCATCAACCATTTTGGCAACTGGGGTATTGTATCTTTTTCATTCCCATTTATTCTCTATTTCTCTACTCCACTCATCTCTTTTCCAGCAATAAGCAGACTCTCAGTTGCTACCTTCTGAAACGTTGCAGGGCTATGGCCGAGCTTATTTTTCAGCAACATCAGCTCATACATGTACCGGAGATGGCAATGCCATGGTTACGCGTGCTGGGCTTCCATTGCAGGTCTTGTGCTAGTTTTTTCCCCTGACAGTACGATTGTAAGATGATTGTGTAAAGGGATGTTCATGTTGCCGTGTTTGCCATTGTTGCTTTTCTTTTATGCAGGATCTTGAATTTGTGCAGTTTCACCCAACTGGTATATATGGTGCCGGGTGCCTAATCACAGAAGGTATTTCATTTCATTTGTTTTAGCAACACATCTACCCTTATAAGAAAATGTACAGAGATATCTAATTTTTAACCTAATGACTCTTTTACTGTCAGGTGCTCGTGGAGAAGGTGGGATTTTAAGAAACAGTGAAGGTGAGCGGTTTATGGAGAGGTACGCCCCTACAGCCAAGGACCTTGCATCAAGGGATGTGGTTTCCCGATCTATGACAATGGAAATCCGTGAAGGCCGTGGTGTAGGTAAGACCACTTCACTTGATTTTGACTGTTCCCAATGTGGAGGAAATCCTAAAATCATTGCCTACCCTTTTGTGGCATGATTTTGAAGAATAGCATGATATAACTAATATCACTCCCTTGGGCATCAAACTAATATGCATAAATGTACTTTGTTGAATGATGGCCCTTCCTGCATCAAACTAATATGCATAAGTATTGGGAGTTTATTAATTTGTGTCTACTTTATGCTGTCTGCACTGGTTATAAATTATCATAGCTTACATATTCAGTTGGATCTTTTCCTGTTTTCTTCAATAAAGAGTAATTCTCTGACTCTGTTACCTATTCCAGGACCCATGAAAGACCACATCTATGTTCACCTTGATCACTTACCCCCTGAAGTTCTTAAGGAGAGACTTCCTGGTATATCTGAAACAGCTGCTATTTTTGCTGGTGTGGACGTTATGAAGGAGCCTATCCCTGTTCTGCCTACCGTTCATTATAATATGGGAGGGATTCCCACAAATCACCATGGAGAGGTCAGAATTAACCGAATAATGTATCTTAATGCTAAATATCACACGGTTTTTAGTCTGAGTATCATTTGCACATCAGGTGGTCACTGTCAAAGGTGATAACCAGGATGCAGTAATTCCTGGATTAATGGCGGCTGGAGAGGCAGCATGTGCATCAGTTCATGGTGCTAACCGGCTTGGAGCTAATTCTCTTCTTGACATTGTGGTGTTTGGTCGAGCTTGTGCAAATCGTGTTGCAGAGATCCGCCGACCAGGCAAGTCACTGTTCAGTAGTGATATCATTTCAATTTTGTATAAGAGATATCAATTTCCTTGTGATCAGAATGTGAATGTTTCGTAAAATGTCATGATATTATCACCATACTCCTATGTATAACACAGTTCATTCGTCTCTTTGTGGACTGCAGGGCAGAAAATGAAACCTTTACCCAAGGATGCTGGGGAGAAGACCATTGAACGGTTAGACAAATTAAAGAACTCAAATGGCTCAATTTCAACTGCACAAATTCGTTTGAATATGCAACGGGTGATGCAGAATAATGCAGCCGTGTTTCGCACACAGGAAACATTGGAAGAAGGTGTGTTTTCCTTGATAGGACTGCTTGATAAATGATAATCACTTATAAAACACGCTTGATATCTCTATGCATACTTGCACATATTTTACTGCTATGGCAGAAGTCGTAAAAAACATCGCTGTTGTGTGGTAAGATATACGACAGCACTGCAAGTCTGCAAATAAGGATTTCGTTATATTGCTCTTTACCTGAAAATTTGTCTACTTGTGGAACCAAAACTCCCAAGACAAATGTATTAAAAGCATTTTTGCCTAACAACTAACAAGTAGATATGAATTTGACAACCTTTATGGGAACAAGAAGAAGAATTGATATTCATATTTATACAATCTTATCTAGATTATAGTAGCTGATTGTCTAAATATGCTACATTATCTGCAGGTTGCAAGATTTCATATTTCGTTTCACCTATAATTTTACGGGATTTTGTAGTTTCATTAATTCCATGACACATCTGTTTCTTTCAACATTCAATTTCTTATCTGTACTAAAAAAAATTAAAATTCCTCTCATATGTGCAGGTTGCAAGCTAATTGACCAGACCTGGGAGAGCTTCCATGATGTCAAAATAAGTGACCGTAGTCTCATATGGTAATCACGGATGACTTACTATGCGTAATATTAGTTTTGATAATGCTTGGTTGACGACAAATGACTGAGCCGGTTTTGAAATTGCGATACTGTCCAGGAATTCTGATTTGATAGAGACCATAGAGTTGGAGAACTTGCTGATCAATGCCTGCATCACCATGCATTCTGCAGAGGCCAGGAAAGAGAGTAGAGGAGCACATGCTCGCGAAGATTTCTCGGTTGGTTCATGTTTTGAATCTTATTTTGTTCCGTCATATAGTATAAGAACCTGTTCGTTTACCCTTTTGGTTTAGCATACTTCTCTATCAACTAACACTGTGAGAATTCGGATTATACAGACAAGAGATGACAAGAACTGGATGAAGCACACTTTGGGGTAGGCCGACTCATCTCTCTTCCGGTTAATGGAATTTATCTTGTTTTTGTGCACGGAATGATACTGAAGCACTGTGGTCTCTTTGATCTGCAGATACTGGGAGAATGAGAAGGTTCGGCTGGACTACAGACCGGTCCACATGCACACACTGGATGATGAGATGGAGACAATCCCTCCTAAAGCCCGCGTGTATTAGTTGATCAACATCACACGATACGTGGACACGACAACAACAACAACAACCACAACAACAACAAACAGACACTGAGGCAAGTTATTTATTTTCCATGGCTGAAGCTGGGTGATGATAGGGACGTAGGATCACAATAATGTTAAAAATAATTCAATTCCATTGATAGGAAGCTTCTGATGGCTTGGCATCAGAATTTTGTTGGCTTCTTGATGATCTTAGGAGGATGGATCATGACATAGAGCTCTTTCTTTTGCTTATGAAATCGACATTTTTGCCCTTTTGTTTACAAGTTCGAGGTTTTAGTAAATGAGTTTGCTTAGATGATTAGATCGGTAACTAAATAAGATGATGAGCATGGATTGGTCTCTCATCTGCACCAATCTCAATACATCAAACTCGACATATGCTTGCACACGAAAACCATACAACGATTTCGAACTAGACAATCCATTAATACAAGTTGAAGATTGTAACCCGACTCACTTCCTACTCCGTACGCCTTCTCTTGAAGCATGTCCCAGTGCTTATTAGACAATGTATCTAAAACGTGAAAATGGTGAAGCATGGTACAAAATGATTTTCAAATTTTAAATTATTTTAGTCAATTTTTTTAAAATGATTTAGAAAAATTGTATCAAAAATAAATAAAAATTCTAAGCATAAGAAGACTAGTAATAATTCTTTGAAAGAAAATCCATTTTATGGGTGATTTGTAAAACTTCTTTAATATAGGGATATTTTTTGTGAATATCCTAATTTAAGAGTGGTTTTTGAAATTTACCCTAAATAACAAACTCCCGAAAACATTTATGAAGATCCATCCTACCTAACCAGGCTACCAGTTGTCCATCAGTTTCCATTTGTCATCTTCGTTTTCCCTTTCTTCCTTATCCCAAAAACAGTGGGAGAAGAAATCAATGGCAGCTTCAGGAACCAAATCAGCACCTAGGGTTTGGTTTTTCGTGACGTTGACCGTCTTGAATTCGCTGGCTTTGGAGGTGGCCGGAGACGGAGACCCAACGCCGAAGCCCTGGCCGGAGCAATTCCACTCGGTGCTGGTGATGAATTACAGCGGAGCTGTAGATATAATCGATCTCTGGTACGATTGGCCCAACGGCCGGAACTTCAACATAATCCAACACCAGCTAGGGAAGGTGTACTACGATCTGGAGTGGAACAACGGCACCTCCTTCGTCTACACTCTGGACGGCGACAGAGAGTGCGAAACCCTAGACGTCGGCTTCGGCCTCCTCCGGCCGACCTGGCTGGCCGGCGCCAACTACCTGGGGCGGAGGCACTTCGCCGGATTCCTCTGCGACGTCTGGGAGAAGGTGGAGTTCATCTGGTACTACGAGGACGTCGTCACCCGCCGCCCCGTCCACTGGCAATTCTACACCGGCCGAAGCGCTCACGTCATGACCTTCGAGGTCGGCGCCGCCCTCGCTGACTCCCACTGGCAAGCGCCTGTTTACTGCTTTGATGGCACCGCCGGAGTCAACGCCAATCCGTACGAGCGCGCCGGAATCTCTGGTTCGATTGCCTCGCTTTAAAGGTCGGAACTTGATTTCTCCCATTGGAATAAAATCATCTGTTGGGTTGTTTAATGGTGATGAGATTCAATTGCTGCTAATTTCTGAAAACCTGAAATTTCTTGAATCGAACGAGGAAATGAACTGAACTGCATTTCTTATTCGAATGTGAATGGTGAGAGTATTTCCTAAGGGCCCTATGAAGAGTAAAGCCTGCGACGACAACTACGCACGGATTGGAAGCCAACGACGAGCCACCAAAGGGCGAGCAACTGTAAAGACAATGCCAAAATTGAGTAAACAGGCCAAGAAGCTACTACTACTCTAAGCTGAACTCGCCACTTTTTTCTTGACGATTCTTTTTCTACGAGCCTTAGGGGCTGGAGTGTCGTTTTCACTGACTGAATCGCCTGTTGACTGCCTGATCCCAAGAAGTCCGAGTCCTGATACAATGGCGCTCTTTGATATGAACCATTTTGAGGAATCGTTTGATGTGGGTTCTGTTGGCCTGCTGTAAGCCCTCAAGAGGTTTTCGGAATCAACAAGTGGGTCTGCTTCGATTCCTAGCCACGCCAGTCTTGACCGCTCCCCTAGCTGAACGTTCAGCATCCTGGATTCAAACACATTCGACATGGTCAGAATAAACATCCCTAGGATTGTAACATTGACCCCTTTTACGGCATATCATCAGACAAACCTAATGAGTTGAGCATCAGCGTACTAAAGAAAAACATCAAAAGCCAGGAATTGCATTTACTGCTATATTGTCGTCGATTTGTTTCATTATCTGACTCTAATCACATTTAAATTGAGATGGTGAATACGGACCTCAAAGCTGTGCTGAAGAATAGTGACACCCCGATAACATCAAAATGATTTGTCAAGGCTCTGTCGACGCCACATAAAAGCTGATACCGTAAGTTGGCATAGATTCCGAGGAATGCTCCATATCCAAGTGCATTGCTACTCGCAGATGGAATTGTGATAGATAGCCTGGTTACATATAACGAAAATCGGAAACAGACGTTAGAACCTGAAAAATGTAAGGGTAATTAAACAATCACCCTGTCATAACATAAAACACTTGCCTATCTTTCTTTTTACTGGCACGAAGATTTGATAAGGCGCCTTGTGCTGCTCCGGCAGTCATTCCCACAAGGCACAACTCTGCGGCCTTGTAGAAAAACGAGTGGACTCTCTTTTGCAAATCAAATTCTCTAAGAGGATAGCTCTTCTCGAATATGTTGTTTGGGAGCTTTTGAAGGGTGTTCTGCAAATCGAACTGGAACGTATTTCCATAGGAACGACAAGGAGCTAACGACCAAACAACTACAGCATTGCATGCTGAAGCTGTAAGCACATTGACAAGGGCCAAATCCCATTCCTCCTTTATTCTTCAATTACAAAACAAGTAAAAGCTAATAAGGACAGCCAAAAATGAATATAGAGGAAAGATCATACTGTGGTGAGCTGTAATGGTTGCTACGACAATAAACTACCTGCCCTTGCGGTTTTGCACCTCCCACCAAACAGAAGAACCAATAGTAGCAGCCTGTTCCAATAGAAGTCGATACAAAAAGGCTGGATCTGCAATCATCCTGCACATATATGACAATATCATATTTGCACAAAATATACTGGAAAAGGACATACACAAATTCTTGTGCGAATACAAGATACTTAATATATCTACTTAAAATGATTATCACAATTTGCCCCCTGTGATCATTGTCAGTCAATGACTCAAGATAAGAGAAGAAGCCAAAGATATGGAGATGACAATCCATTGGATAACTGGAGAGAGCATGTTCATCGAAAACCATTTTCATTCACAATTCAGACAGATTTACTTGGACTCGTGAATGAAACAGATAATGATTATTGATTAGCATATTTTCATTCACGATTCAGACATATGAAGACCAATAACAGCACTGCAAATTGTTTTTGGATTTACCTCCCAATGAATGCCCTAGAGATTGACTGAGGGAGAGTCCGAGAAATAGCCCTAACAGTGGTTGGTCTGGCATTGATTACCAAGAAATTTACCATCTGAGCTGAGCTTACCAATCCCTGAACACATCTAAACAATCAGCATATATATTGATAATTACATATATAAATAAATGATAAAACGAAGCACTGTGATAAGTGCCCTACCATTTCATAAGCTTGTCGGAATCCAGCAGGGAGATCCATTATTGTCCTTTGCCACTCATTCAACACTGCATCTACAAATTTCCGATCAAACAACTGGAACATGCACAAGAAAGATATCAAGGATCATGAATTATAACACAACAAAATAAAAAGAAATAAATTGTTTAGTAGTCATGGCTCTAATATGTGTTAATTTAGCCTACCTCTTGTAATACAATTCGTCTCCTGAATAATCCACCCTCATCCCCTTCCTCATCATCATCGAAGTCGTCATAGTAATCGTCATCATCACCACCATCGTCCCCACCATCTCCACCACCATGATTTATCTTCTTTCCAATATCACCGCCACCTCCACCAGTGGCAAGCTGAAAAATACACAGATTAGAACCCAGAGCAGCAACAGGTTCATAAAAAAATTATGAATTACACGAAAACATAGGATGTATTATAATTGTAGGATTTATATGCAATGGTTAATTAAAGGGACCATCTCCTTTCTTCCTCATCCTTTTTCCCCTTCCAATATTTCATTCAATATTAGCATCTACCTGGAAAGATTATATCTTCTTCCCCCTGTCCGATATTTCATTCAATATTAGCATCCTTTTTCCTCCCATTCAAAAACCCTCCCCAAAAGCTATCCAAACGGGTCCTGAATCATTCATCATCAAGTATATTTATAAATGCATTCTTAATGCCCCTTCAAAGACACCACTATGCTCAATTACAATCAATCCAACACATTAACACACCAAATATGGAATTCCAAGAGTAACCAGCTCAAAAGCAACCCTACACCACTGTTATGTAACAACTTACATTACACTATCATCCAATTTTTACTCTTCCATTCCTTCTGACTCCTCTCCTTGAATGCTTGGAGAGTTTCCCTCTGGGAAAATAGTATCCGAGGATTCTGAGCTAAATAACTACGGCTACATCAGAGAAGAACTTTCATTTACAAGTTTAAAATAAATCAAAAATATATGGGTGTGTTGAACCGCTAATTTCATCATAAGTGAACAACAAGCATTACAAAGCAGAACCTTCTGGAATGTCTCTGGAATGTCTCTGGAATATGTCACTGGATTCATCAATTCATCAAAACAATATCATCGGGTTCATCAATTCGAAACCAGTTCCACGTCCTTGTATACTACCAAACAAACGCAACCTAAAAGCTCGAGTCAAAGCTAGCTACCATGGAGCTCCTACACGTCTTCTAAGATCACAGCACATCCAAAAACTTAAGAAAAATCAACAGATTACAGAAGAAAACACACGATAAACAAACCTCGGGGCTGGACTTAGTTTGCTTCTGGGACAAATCAAGCTTCGACTTTTCAAGCGTAACACCACCAAAGGATCCAAACTTCCCTCTCCTCATAACCGGACCGCACTCCACCGAAGACGACGCCGGCGAAGAAGAATCAGCAAAGCACCGTTCTAAATGAGGCATCGCATCACCGCCGCCTCCGTCGACAGAAGCCGGTAAAGCAGCCAGCGAAGACGTCGCACGATTCATCATCAGCGAAACCTTCCGGAGCCGCGCGTAGGCAGCCGCCGCCGGGGGCAAGAGTACCTTGGAAGAATAGGCCGACGTAGGGATTTTGGCGCTCATCGGCATGATTAAAGCCGCCTGAAACGCGGCGTGAGACATTGCGTTGGAAATATCTAGGGTTTCGCCGAATCGGTTGTTGAGAAAGGGAGAGTTCGGAGGGATTCCTTCAGCCCTCTTGAGGAAGAACGAGCTCAACCGCTTTCTCTCTCATGGAGTTAGAGAGAGAGTGAGAGAGGCGATGAGAAAGAGGGATTGGCGGAGTTTGAAAGGGGGGTTTTGATAACCCAATCCAGGTGGCGAGTGGTATGAGTTGACTCGGCCGGTTCGGACGCGTCAACCCGTTGGGCTTTAAGTTGTTCGATTTAAGAGGGAAAAAAATGGTTGAAATGCAAGAACATTGGCTCGAGTTATTGAACCAAGCATAGCTTGGGTTAGGTGTAATAGGTTCAAGCTCGTTCATTTATTGAAATGAGGGTATATGGTCGAGTGGGAGATGTTAGAAGTAGGGTGGGAGTATGTTGATGTATTGGGGGTATATAGAGACCATTTTGGAGTTGGTCCCTTACTTTTGTATAAAACCCATAGTTTGGTCTTATTTTTTATAACTTGGTTTTACATCATATCTATATATTTACCATTTCAAGAAATGAGAGGCAAGAGTTATTCATTCCAATTTCGACTCAGTTGGATTGAAATTCAAATGACTCAAAATTTGTGAATTTTTTAAAAATTTCTTCCCGTGACTATGTCACGAGCAAATATGATTGTTTCATATACTTGGAAAAAATTCGACTCGAGCTCATTCATTTACTTGAAACTTTTTATAAGGTCAAACAGGAAAAAAAAAATATTGCATAGCATACGGGTAATAAAATTAGCAGATACTCCATTCGTTCGACAAAATATATCGTTTATTATTCATTCACGTTTATTTTAAATGATAAAAAATATATAAAATATTTCTAACAATTTCGTAGATATCATTAATAAATACAAAATTGTTAAAAAAATATAAAAAGAAATATTTTATAATTTTTATCATTACAGAAAAAGGGGTTGTTATTCAGATGGCCAGATTCTCGCCATTCGCACAATGCCGGATTTAGTCCCCGGAATCGGTAAACACTTCACCGGTCCGGCTGCAGGAGTCAAGGAGCCGCCCACCGCCACCGGAGTCGATGACCACTTGGGCATCGCCTCTGCTTCCATCCGCACGCCTTTGCAATATGTCCTTTGCAAAGTTCCCGAGTCAAATCAATCCGCTCGGTGGTCTCGGCTTTCGGAGTCGGCAGGCCCAACGGCCAGGGAATATGCATCTGCAGGGAATCTCAACAGAAAAAACTACAATATTCCAGGAGTCGGTACGAAGACTGCCGACTCTGGCTTCTGGTATCAGCAAGCCTCTTACCAACTCTGGAGAGCAGATCAGGAATCGTGCATATGTCATGTATAGGGTTATAGATAATATGATATTAGTATATACCCTTAATTGTAATTATGAGAGTTATCCAGTCAATAATCAATCCAATTACTCTTTAGTCTTTCTCTTAAACCCTTACTCTATCACCCTTTGCTCTTTCTTATCCCTAAACTCCTTCTTCCCTAATCTCTTCCTTACCATTCAATTACACATTAATCATGTTTGGGACATGACAAATTGGTATAAGAGCGAGCCGATTTGGGGACCAAATTCCAGATTTTGAACTTTCGATTTTAGATCTAAGGGGAACTCCAGAAGCCGTTGTCGATTTCGGTAATGGAGGCAAGCAAGGAATTCGAATTGGCCAGGCTGCATATCATGGAGTAGAACTGGAGAAAGACTGACAACCAGCTCCAACACTTCATCGCCGCTACGCAACAAGCGTTGTAAGATTTGGTGAAGCATCGGACCGACACGGATCTGAAGATCGACGTGTTAACGGAATTGGTTAAGAAATTCATCCCGAGGAGTGAACAATCTATGTTCTTGGTTGATCACATGGTTGCAGTGGGGCAGGAAGAAAACTTGGGACTTGAGAACACTCCAATTTGGCCATTTGGGTTGTTTCAATCAAGTTACAACTATTACAAATAGTATGGAAGTCTCGCAGAGTCGCAGTACATAACTATAAAGAAGCTAGCTGTCACCATATTGTTTAGCCATTCACCATGTACCATTTCATTGCATTAGTGTTAGCTATAGTGTTTGTGATTTGTTAGTTTTGTGTGATTGTTTTGTAAACTTTGAGAACAAAACGTTTATAAGGGGTATGTATTGTCATTTATAGGGTTATAGATATATATGGTATTAGTATATATACCCTTAATTGTAATTGTGAGAGTTATCTAATCAATAATCAATTCAATTACTCTTTATTATTTCTCTTAAACTCTTACTCTCTCTTAAGGACATGAGAGCATATGGTGTTACACGACCGTGCAAATAGCAAGACCGAAAAAAAAATGGACATTTATGGGAAGGAAAAACTATAGATTTGTCTAATAAAAATAAAAATAAAAATAAAAACTATAGATTTGAGCAAATTTCTCAATTAAGAACTCAGTTTATACTTTTTTTCCTGCGTCTGCAGTTTCATCTCTTCGTCTTCTTCCCTCCCCGGCCAAGAAAAACATCAGCTGCAGCGAAAATCAAAAGCCGAAACATGAAACTCAAGCAACTCGAAGGTCTTCTTGGAAACATAGACCAGTTCTCCCAACCTAAGGTTTCTCTCTCTAAACCCTTCTACCTTCTTCTGGTCGACTTCAATTGACTGTTTACAAATTTCAACTACACATTTGCAATGCCTTTCGTTTCGTGTCTCAGATTGAGCTTGAGCAGTACCCAACCGGACCTCACATCGCTTCTCGTATGCTTTTCACTGTAAACCCTCTTTTTTATCCCTTTCCGATTTCCCAATTTAACATCCATTGTTAAAAAAAATCCCCTAATTTATGTTCCTTCATCTGGGCTGCAATTTGTTGTTTTTGATTGCTTGTATGTGAAATTTGTATGAATTGGGCAGGCGGAAAATTCATTTGGGGATGTGAGTGATAAGGTGGTGGCTGATTTTGGATGTGGTTGTGGCACCTTGGGCATTGCTGCTGCCCTCTTGGGTGCACAGTGAGTGCCCTAATCTGTCAAAGTTTTCATCTTTGAATTTGTTGATTTAGTAAATAAGTACACAAAATAGCCATCAATGTATCACTTTGCACAATACCACCCTTTTAAAGTTGTATTCAACCACCCATTAATTCAGCGCCTAAAATCTGTTAGCATAAGTAAAACATTTCTTAATCGAAAAAAAAGAGGGTAGTGCTATAAATTTCCTTCTTTTTTTTAATCGTTTTTATATGGGCATAATAGATATCAGTGATGAATTGCTCAGGGGCTAATGCAATTTTGCTTATAAAAAGTGGTATTATGCAAAGTGCTCATATTTAAGGGTTGTTAAATGTAATTCATCCTTTCTAAAATGTTGATTTTATTTCAACTTTATGTACTTTAATTGTTTCTCATAGGCATGTTGTGGGTTTCGATGTCGATTCTGATTCAATTGAGATTGCATCTGTCAATGCAGAGGATTTAGAGGTACTTACTGTGATT
Source organism: Persicaria maculosa (assembly GCA_963922045.1). Classification (NCBI taxonomy): domain Eukaryota; kingdom Viridiplantae; phylum Streptophyta; class Magnoliopsida; order Caryophyllales; family Polygonaceae; genus Persicaria; species Persicaria maculosa. Next base: position 74,087,961 of record OY998254.1, on the reverse strand, counting down.
TTGACGGGCTGGTCAACTTATACATGTGAATAATTTTGTTTTGATTGCTTTCTTTCACTTAATAAATTTCTCTGCCTCTGCAGTTGGATGTAACTTTTGTTCAGTGTGACATCCAGAATTTGAGATTGAGAGGTAAATATATCTCACTTCTTTCCGGTAGAGTATTGATCCATCTGGCGTTTAGATTTGTCATGCTTTAAATGAATCCCCCACATGACCCATTTATTACTGTTTATTCCTTTGCAATTGATAGATCTCACTGATTTGCCAAGGCATTTTTTTTCGGGTTCTTTTGTTCTGGCTATCTGTCCATAGTGTTTCAAGTTACATAGTACTATCTTCAGATTTTTATTGGTTACGTTTGATGATGATCTACTTAGGTAAAACTATCGATACGGTTGTCATGAATCCTCCATTTGGCACCCGAAAGAAAGGGGCAGACATGGATTTTCTTTCAGTTGCGTTGCAGGTAATGTGGTTGGGTACTAACTGATTTCATTGTACTTCATTGATGGCATTTTTTTTTTCTCTCCATTTGATCGTTATTTCAACTATTTGGAGCTAGGTTGCTTCTGGAGCAGTTTATTCCTTGCATAAGACCACAACCAGAGACGTAAGCTTACTATCCTTACTGCTATGCATTAACATATAGTTTCATATTCTTGAGCATACCACTTTGGAATCGCTGTACACAATTAAATTTTGTTGTAATGTCCTGAAAAAATGTAGTTCTTGCTATTTTGCATCACACTTGGTTAGGTTCTCATTGCACTGCTGGTGTGACGACGTTTGAAATTTGATAATCAGTTTTAGTGAACTTTTGGGGGAAAAAAAAAGGCTACTTTTTTTTCCATTGTGTCAGTTTGAAGCAATATGTTTGAAATGAACCCTCCTTTGATGTATTCAGAAGTTTTGGTAAAAAAAAACTTAAAAAAGAAAGAGGAAATGTGACTAATTGCTTATTATACTGTAACTATGGTAGCACATCAAGAGGGCTGCGTTACGAGATTTCAATGCCATCAGTGCAGAGGTATTATGTGAGGTAGGTTAGATCATTGTTACCCATTCGAATTTCGTATCCCTATGTTTTCCTATTGTTACATTATTCATTCCACTTGCCTTGCAGCTCCGTTATTTTTCCCATTGTTACATTATTCATTCCACTTGCCTTGCAGCTCCGTTATGATGTACCACAACTCTACAAGTTTCATAAGAAAAAGGAAGTTGATATAGCAGTGGATCTTTGGCGATTCGTGCCTGGGAATTGAGGAGTTTCAGCTTATATTTAAACACTGATCCTCATAAAAAAATCTTGAAACTGTGTATTATTACTTGGCACTGGATCATCAGGGATATGAAGATCAATGCTGCTAAGATTAGATATGCTGAATTTAATCAATTTATCATCAGATGAATGTTGTTTGGTTGGTCGATGTTTTGTCGTGTCCCATCAAGACAAGGGTATAAAGTTTGTTTGATTTTTCCAAAGTGAAAGCATCACTCATCTAACAAACGGTAGGTTAGACCATCCGCATCAATGCGAGTTTCTAGAGTTTTTTAATATCACTTTATCACTTTCTCTCTCCTTAAAAACCCAACTTACTTTTTCATCTACGTTCATATGAGTTTCTAGAGTTTCTTAATTCACTTTTCACCATTTATTAAATATTTAAATAAATATGCATAATGAGTTGCTAGATTAAAAAAATATATTATTTTTAATAATACCTAAAATAAATTTAATTTCTATTAAAAAGATAAAAAAAAACAACCGAAAATATTTACAATAGTAAATGAAATACAACAATTTGCACAAGATATATGGGGGCCACTTCAATCTCCTCCAATGGATGGATGCCACATCACCCCTTTTTGTTGACCAAAGTTTTTTAGTGGGTTTCTAGAGTTTTTTGGAAGTTTGTAAATAAGAGGTTGTCAACATCATTTTTAAGCTTTAACTTCTCTCTCCCTCGTATTTTATTAGTTTTTTTGTCTTAAAAAACCCTCTAAAAACCTTGGATGTGGGTGCTCTTACATCTGAAGGGGAATGAGATAACTTATAGTTTATTTTATGATCCCCTTTCTCTCATTGGTCAAAATGGATTTGTTTAATCATTTCTGATAATAAATGGGTATCTGTTAATTGATTTCCACTGATAAAAGAAAACAAACCATAAAAATGAACTATAATTATGGACTAAAGATCTTCATTTTTTCAATTTAGGATTATACATGGGTCTCAATGCCAATAGGGACGTCATTTGCTTGCTGGTGGTCTAAATTTCTACGAGACCTGCTATGTGTGAATAGCTCAGTTAATGATTAACAAAAAAAAAAAATGAAGTTGAAGTAAAAATGAAGTTGTATACGGAGTAATAGATATTCCAAATCTAGACAAAAAAATCTTTTAAAAAGTGTTCTAACATGTTGGACAAGTATCACATTGTATCAAACAGTGTTGGACATGGATAGTTGGATACATTACCTCGAGTAATTCGTTATGGATCATCCCCATTAGACACAGACTAAACATCGGTAGTACTCCCAATAGCTGTGAGCATTAATGAAGTTTAACGGTTTAACCCACAATAACTCCATTTGATGTACACAAAAAGGAATGAATAACGGAGGGCAAAAAAGATTTGCACTACTACATAATGTTAAAAAAATTCAATTACATATTAAAGGTATTAACTCCCACTCCTTGCTACAAAATCTATATTAACCAATAACCACTAATCACATTTACAAAGCAAGGGAGAGGTTTTTTACTTGCAGGAAATAAACAATCAAGACAACGCTCAGATGATCTTCACTTACCATGTGTAGTGAAAGGGAGCAAAAAAACCAATGTTCACCCTTTCTACAAACTTACCAAATGCAACACATTAAACCAGCAAAAAGGCACACAGTAGAAGATCCATGGCTTCTTCATGAAGCACATCCAAAAATGAGCATTTGCCTATTGCCATGAAGCTTTACCACTGAGGCAATCTTCTGCCTGAGTCATTTCGTACCAAATTTAAGTCCGAGATCTTGGCAAGTTCCTCATCATCAATGTACATGTCTGCATCTATAAATTCAGCGGAATCATCCAGCTCTATGGGATGGATGGGATCAGAGCTCGTGTGGGACACTCTCGCAACTCGCTTATTTGATCTTCCTGTGCTGTCCATGAAGTCGTCTTCGTCCTTGGAGCTTCCACTGGAGACCTTGAGAGAGTCCCTTCTCCTTTTGGCCGAATCGCTGCTCTCTGTGCTGGTTGAGCTGGGTTTCTCCAGGTTGTAGTGCTCGCAGACGACGGATTGGATTGTTTCTAGGATGCGATCCCCATACTTGCTCACCTTTACACTAAAATCACACATTCAAAAAAGCTTTCAGATGTAAGTAATCAATGATTTTTAGTGTCATAACATAACTGAAAAGTGAAAACTGGAAATGTCTTTGTATACTTACTTCCCAATGCCACTGACTTCCAAAAGCTCCTCCTTTTTTCGAGGCATCCGATTGACAATTGCCTGCATTGTAACGTTTCTGGGGGCAACCAAAGAGGATCAGAAGAAACATGCATCAGCATGTCAACAAGGAATTGATAATTAGATCTTATATAACAAAAGTTAATCCTTGATGAATAAAAAGACATTAATGTTGGTGATGAGCAAATGTTAGTTTAGCAGACTTGGCCCGGATAAATAGGCAGCAAAGGTAGAAGATCAGGATTCAAGTTTAATATTGGTAGTTTTGAGCTAAAATCATTAAGATAGTTTAATATCACAGGCTCAATCTTAAATTTCTTAAGTTGGGTTTGGTCAGGTGAGCTTTACAGTTCTAAATCCACAGCATTTCATTCGCTCGATTATTAATCCAATATTTTTTACTTTTGATTTGAAAATGTTCGATCCTAAATCAAAATATCTCAAGTGAGGCATGTTGGGTCACATCTTGACAACCGAATCATGCAGGGAACTACCAAGTATAGAAGAGACTATCAAGGAGTAAGAGCTCACGTGAAGATGTGGTATGCCATGACCGCTTCCCCGGAATCTTGTGCAAGTCTAGTTCGCAGCAATCTCAGAGCACGATACAATTTGGCAGAAAGGTCCTGCATGAGATTTTCAATAAAGCAGCTGAATACTTGAGACATTCTATTCAACTGTATCTTTGAAGCACGCACATAATGAGAACGTAAGCTTATAGCTTTAAATATGAGCGTATCTATGCAGTTGTTCATTACCGTGTCACCTTCCGTTTGAGCTTGACCGGGATTTTGAACCTGTTGCGAACTCCTCTTCCCAGAAGGTTGCAAGCCCTTTGCTGGCGTTACTTCAGCATTACTAAACTTCAATGTTGATTTTGTGTATGAAGGGAATCTACAAGGGAGAACCATGACATTTTAATAGTATCCAGCAGACTAAATAATGCAGGGCGATCATTGTCAATTTGGTACTCCATATTTGCTAAGCTTTTCCCTAGCTAAATATATGAAAGGACCGCCATAGCATATCACAAATTTTGATGGTGCAATCTGTTGAGTGAACATTAAACCGATTATGCGGCGTGAGAAACTAGAACAAGTAAATACTCCATACTGAACTAGAAAGAATGTTGGGTAACAAAACCAGGTTTCTGTTGAGTTCGATTTTAAAAGTGACTTTTGACTAATTAGCTCAAATGGTGCTTACATCGAAACACATTTCACCCCCATATGCTAAATTATGATTGAGTTCACGACTAGTATGAAATCTTAACTTTCTATTTAGTCCACGGAATTGCAACCTATCTACAGGCTTGAAGAAGACAGAATATACCAAAAGAATTAATTGTCTAAAAGCAGCAGAAGGGATTATTATGCTAATTATAGATCAGCAGAAAAGCACGTGAAAACACAGACCACAACACTCGTTTCAGAAGTGAATACCTCAAGACAATATGTTGTCGGCCAGAACAAAGTTCGTGATATTTGGATTCATTCACCTGAAAATACCACGTACATGCAAGCAATTGAGAGCCCTGCAACTATCTTCTTTGTAGGGAATTGGAGAAATAAGTATAAAATGTTGTTTATGGAGAAGGTGCATGCCTCATCAGAAACCTATGTTCATAATGGAGGATGGTATCAAAAATTTTATACCTTCAGAACTGAAGAGACGGATCCATAAAGATCACTTTTCTTAACTTCTTCCACAAGAATATTCTCGGTGACAAGATGACGCAGCACTCTTGATGCTTCACCTTTGGCCATCTGTTTTCCAGCTCCATGTAACTTCAGTGTATCATGCTTGTGTTTCTTCACCTGGAGTTACTGAGGTTGATCAAACCCGTGCACGGGAGGAAAAATGGATCTGAGATCAGACGAACAGTGCAAATGTGAAAATTAATACCTGTTGGGCTAAAGATCCTCGATAGACTTCCAGTATGTGAGATGATGAAAACTGTTGTCTTGTAAGCTTCACCAATTCAACCTACAAAGAGCATAAAGATAATGTTAAAGGAGTCATCTTATTCCTAGGAACAAAAGACACTGACAAGATAAATATGATATATGGCAGATGTTTTACCAGCTGCTTTGCAATTTCTGTCACATCTTTGTCAACAGAATGTTTAACCTTGGTACAATTGTCGCAGGTGTCTCCACAGTTGGCTGAGTCAAAATTTTCTCCAAAATGAACAAGTTGAAGAAGACGTCGACAATCAACTTCGTTCTCACAATAGCTAACCTATATCATTGGAAAGCCCCTCATATGAATCAAGCAAACAACTTAAAATAAAACAGGATTACAGAAATAAAATAATGTGTACAAAACAAGAAAGTAAGCACCAGATATTCACATACCATACGAAGGAGATTCTCCAAATTACTCTCAACCATTCTCCCCGAGTTTGTTGTCACCGCACGCTGATATCCCGGTGTAAATGAACTCTGTTCAGCTACTCCTTGACTAAGCATATGTTTCACACGAATCTAAAAGGCATAAGTGCAACGGATGGAAAACACATGAGAATCAAGAATAAAAAAATGTCTCTATTTGTTAATATGACATTCTTGCCCAATAATCTATGGTGGAATATAAATTTCAGAGGAAAAGGAATAGTGTTGCATATATAGAGGATATATCAAATTAACATTAAATTCATATTGTCTTAGAATTTACAAGTAATTGAAAAAATAGAATAATTATATCAAATTAACATTAAATTCTACTGGTTGGTTGTTAGACCGACTATTCTGTATGGCTCGGAGTGCTGGCCAACAACTAAAGCTCAAGAGCATAAGCTGTCGGTGGCTGAGATGAGAATGTTGCGCTGGATGAGACGAGACTGGACAAAATCAGAAATGAGGACATTAGGAGCAAGGTTGGGGTTGCGAGTATAGTGGACAAGCTGCGGGAGGGTAGATTGCGTTGGTTTGGGCACGTGTGCAGGAGACTGTATTCGGCCCCGGTTCGCAGGTGTGAGAGTTTGGATCTTGGAGATATCTGTAGAGGGAGAGGTAGACCATGGAAGAGCTGGTTGGAGGTTATTCGTAAGGATCTCAACCTTCTAAACCTGTCGGAAAATTTGACTTCAGACAGGGACCACGGGAGGCGGTGCATTCGGGCTGCAGAGGGATAGTGTTTTGGGCTTTTATGTTTTGTCCTTTTGCCCTTTCTTCTTTTGATCTTTCCCTTGCTTCATCTATGATTATGCTTCCATTTTACGAGTCATGCTCTCTCATAATTCTAGTATCCTACTATTCAGGGTCTTTCGGAAACACTCTCTCGACTTGTTCGGGGAATGAGTGCGTACATCCTGACCCCAGACCCTGCTTTGGCGGGATATACTGGGTAGTTGTTGTTGTTATTGTTGGTTGATATTTGATAACTTCATACCACATTATGAATTTAAAACCATCTTGAATTAGTTGTTTAGGGGTTTTGAAAATTCTTAGGAACTTACTTTGGGAAGGGCACTGTTGGGGTGGGTAGGTTTTAATGTTTTATGGCTTTACCAGCAGAAAGTAGTTGATAAATTAGATCAAATGATCGTATAAGAACCATTCAAGACTCTGGTTATCTTGGGTGTGAATAGGAGTGTAATGTTATTATAGTCACTCAAATTTAGCAATGAAACTATGTTAAACATCTTCTGAAAACATAATGGGAAGCAAAACTTACATAATCACTATAATTGTAGTAGAGCCTACATGCCGCTGACGAACCATCTCTTCCAGCACGGCCACATTCCTGTAAGATTTTTTTTATAAAAAAAAAAAACACAATCAACTGGGATACATGGGGATAAGTTATATTGAAATGGACAACGTTCACAATTTCTAATCCTGCATGGCCACGCCATAAAACCTAACACAAAATCCCAGATAGCAGAATTCTATACAGTAAAATACTACAGTACGTATGAAATTTGTTTTATTAACCACAAGCCACATAACTTAGCATTTGACTATTGTTACAAGAAATGTCATCATTGGCAAATCTAAATTTAAATATTTGAACCCTTGTTTCTTTTCCTAAAATAATAATCGTGAAAGTATACCTAACTATATAGGATTAATAGGAAGAGAAAATAGAAATCATAAACTTGTACAAGAATCACCTGATGATAGCCTTCAATTGATTTTGGAAGAGAGTGGTGAATAACAAACCGCACATCCGGCTTATTGATACCTGAAAAATCCAAACATAAGCAAAAATATTTTTGGCAGGTTACTCGCTCAATGATCAATCAAGTCAGCAGAAGATACCCATTCCAAATGCCACAGTGGCACATATTATGTTAATTTCATCTTTACTCCACTGCTTCTGAATATAAGCACGTTGTGCAGCATCCATGCTTCCATGGTAAAATGCAGCTTTGTGGCCTAGCTCCTGGACAGCAGATAAACGGATAAAGTAATGCTAACAGCTACAATTGAAATTCATAACTAGAAAACCAGGTAGAGGATTCAATAAACAGAAAGTTCTCTATATCCCTTTCAACATATCTGAAAAGTAAAGCTACAAAAGACATAATAACTATTAGAAAAAACAGCCTAGCATATAAAGCTAAAACTAAAGCAACACATTAAATGCAACAACCAACTTGTGACATAAAAGTAAAATCAATTTATCCAACAACATGCCCTTTCAAAATTTCATCACCAAGAAGTAAGAACCTTATAGTCTTAAACATGTCACGCAACAATCTGAATTCATTGGAGGATTTACATTTAGATGACCTGATATGAACCCAACTTCCCATATACGACAAATCGACAATCATCATACTCCTTGGTCAATAGTTATGCATTTCAGCAAAGTTGGCTGATAACCCACATGTAATCAAACCACACAATTTTCTATAAATAGAAGAATTATTACTCATAGCACCAAGAAACTATCACAAGATACCAAGCATCAACGTACAGAGCAGGAATGCAGGATGCATGTAAACCGCCATTGCAGACTCTGAGAGCTGACAGATTTAATATTATACTCATGACGAAACCAGATCTCGGGCATAGGACATTAGATGAAAAGAGAAAAGGCTACCCCATCATATGATAATTCTTGTGAGAAATAAACTTTACGGCTGACTGAACTAACTAACAGATATCAAAAGAACTAACAGATGTCGAAAGAAATTGAAAGCAGGGAATAAATGACCCTAACATAAAGTTAAGGAGGTCTCGTATCATCTACGAAGCATTGGATCAAAAGCTGAAGCTGAAATCTAATAATGATGTGAAAAGCACAAAACTGATGGGAATCTTCATGGTTTCCTTCTCCCAAAGTTAAAAATACAACACAAAGTTTGTGGAGAAATTGAATTTTAAGAAACTAAATAAAACATTGTCTCGGCAATCCAGGATAATACAAGTATAAGTACATACTTGATACTACATGCAGCAACATATTTAAAAGACAATAAATGATTCATGTAAAAGGGACAAACCTGTAACTTCTCAGCCACTTTTTCGCAATCCATCTTTGAAAGACAATAAATAATTCCAGATTCGTCGTAATAGCCACTGTCTCTAACGAATTTATCAATGTCCTCCACACACTTTTTAGTTTTTGGAACAACTGAGTACCTGCAACAATTAAATAACACATTAACAATTACTTTAAAAAACAATAACTCAATCCAGCCCCTTTTTTACTTGTTTTTTATGCAAATCCAGCACTTACAATAAGTTTGGACGATTGAAGCTCTGCCGGAAAACAACACAATTAACAAGACCAAGTGCTTGCACGACATCTTCCTTGACAACAGCTGTTGCAGTGGCTGTCAAAGCCAAAACTGGAGTGTTTGGGAATTTTTGTTTCAAAATTCCAAGACCCTGGTTGTAATTTTATATTAAAAACTCAGTGCGAAAAAAGAAACTGTGGCCAACATTTTGTCAAAAAATAAAAATAAAAATAAATACCTGATAATCTGGCCTAAAGTCGTGTCCCCATTGACTTACACAATGAGCCTCATCAATTACAATTCTAGAAAGCAACTCACGATTATTTAGAATGTCCAAATGGCGCAGCAATGCATCACTCCTGCACCCAAAAGGACACGTCATTTTAGTATCTCAATGGAAACAACATGGAGGTTAATGAAATAAAAAAACTGTATCGTATGGACCCTAGCATAGCCAAGGCAATTTTTGGAATAGTGCATTAATTGTGTTGTGGAGAGCATATGATACTGTTCGTAAGTTGAAATCACCTAATATTCTTCTCTTTTTTTTCAGTTACATTTTTGGGTGACAATATATTAGCAAAATCACGAAGGCAATAAGACTCGCCTGGCTATTTTCTCAGGTGTAACATACAAAAACTTGTATTTACAATTCTCCGAGCAAAGCTCTCGCAGTATCTCTTGTTGTTCGGCCCACTCCATGTTGGCATTCAGGTAAGTAGCAGATATGTTTGCCTGACAATAATTAAAATGATGAATCATCAAATATCCATACAAACTGATAAATAATAGCTGCAGTATCTTTGAAGGGTGTCAGAAATTACAAAGCACCTGCAAAAGATGCATAATCTGATCTTGGATGAGAGACACCAGCGGTGAAACAACGAGGGTGACACCATCATTACATAGAGCTGGGAGCTGCAAGGAAAAGAAGTTTTTAAGCAATGATTAGCTGCTACAGATATGGAACAAGTTGCACAAGGAATGCTAATCCATATTCCATAGTCACTAAAAGTTGCAAGATTTGGTAATCACATTTCATTTCGTATCACAGCATTCATTTACTAAAGCCAATAACAATGAAACTGTGAATATCATAATCACATAAGATAATACCTGAAGACGAACTTCATATTTTTAATTAAGCAAAGAACAAAATGATTCAAATGCCAATAGATTTCTTTCACCTGATATGTCAAACTTTTTCCTCCTCCAGTTGGCATTAAGACGAAAACATCACATCCACTCAGTGTAGCATTAATTATTTCTCTTTGGTTAGGACGAAACGAAGGATTCCCAAACACTTTTTTGTTATTCACCTGAAAGTTAACTCAGAAGTGTTAAAATAGCATACGTGACCTTTACAAGTAAAATGTCATGATAAAAACGTATGTAGCACCTCCAACTTCTTTGTCCATGAGAAATCCCTGCTACTCCACTTCTTGTCATTTGAACCTTCAATATAGTTGACTTTGATAATTTTAGGGGTGTATGGCTCCCTCTCAAAAGGAACTGAGGAAAAACCAAACCTGTCTTCGGGAGGGACAGAAACAGGGAGGCTACATCTACTATAGCTACTTTGATCATTGTACATGTTTGGCCAGTTGTCCAGCCGCACTGGATCAGCATTGAAGGTTGCCTTATGAGGGGTATTATATCCAATGTTCCCGAAAGTGGTTGTTGATGCTGTAAAATGTGAACTCCGTCTCTCTTCATCAGCAAAATTAGATCGAATCTTTTGCTCTAGCAGCTGAATTTGCTTTTGAAGCTGTGACCTACACAAGAATTAAAAGCAATGATTAAATCAAGGATGAGATGTGATTGGAACTTGGAAGAATGTGATAAAGCACAGAACCTTCAGGCGGAAAATGTACAAGTTTTGCTTTTCAAATACTCAGCTGCCTCTTTCTCTAGTCAAACTCATATATTAGATGAATCAGAATCCTTTTTCCATCCATTCTCATCCCCAGACCCAAAAGTCAGAAGCTAGCTTAAAGAGTTATAGAGCAAACCTATCATTGCGAAGCTTCTCCACCTGTCCAGGACTGAGGTCAGCAGCATTATCAAGAAGTTCATTTGATATGACTATTAATGTGTCCTTCATCTCTTGTAAGTGACCTGCCATGTCAGGACAAAGTCCAAGCTGGAAAATGCCAGAAAATCAAACATCAATATTTAGTAGTAATAAAAATAATTTTAAGCCCACATACCTCATAGACAGCATAGAGAGAGGGAGAGGGGGAGAGAGAGAGAGAGAGAGAGAGAGAGAGAGAGAGAGAGAGAGAGAGAGCAGCATGCTCTGAACTTTTATTTGTCTTTGGACATTGGACTAATGGAAATAAGAGAGAATAGAGAAAAAGCAATGCAACCTTATATCCATGACAGCAGCTTGAGCACAGCTCTGATGGCAAGCAGGCATCATCATGCCCCCTTGTATTATGAGCAACTATGGGGGTGATTGGTGGATTCTTAGAAATGGATGGTTGAGGTGTGCTGGTTGCATGGTAGTGTTCCATAACTATTTGGTCCACGTCAATATTCTGACAATAAGGTTAGGCAACTAAAATTGTTAGTTAACCAAATAAATAAGAAGCATACCTATCATTAAGAATGCATCAATAACATGAGCTGAGAAACACTTATTGATGGGTGTTAGAAAGAGACAGCAATGAGTATGATCCTTATAGAGCACAAATATCTCCATTGATAATAAATTCTTAGCATCACATCATTTATTTCATGTGAAAATTCATCACATTTTGCTCTGCATGGATTTAATGGGTATGTTTTTACGAGGTGATGAAGGAAATCTAGATCAGGCAAATCTTGACAGGATTAGCAACTTCTCCAGAACATGATTATGAAGCACAAGCTCAAAGCATATGGTTAAGCAGAGAATAGTATCAGTCAGAATCAATTACCCCGAGAATGTCATCGTCACTAAAGCCATCAGGTGCTGCTTCAAATTGTTCATTTACTTGTCCTTCAACCATGACATCATCACCTGATATCCCTTCCCTGACTTGTGCATGAAGGCTCTGCATTCGCTCATTCCTCTTTTGCCCTTCCTGAGCATTTTCAGCATTACCCATAGAACCTGGCTGAGAATAATTAGCTGAAGACCTGGTTGAAGTGCTTAGTTTATGGTTGTTTATTCCAAGGTTTTTATCTATCATGCCAGATTCGAAAGGTTTGCGATGGCTATCGTGAAAAATCCCTGCTGTCCTTTGTCTAGAAACACCGTGATTAATGCTGCCATTTTCTGAAGGCGGAATACTTTTTCCTGGTTTCACAAAGTTCCTGCAGGATATCTTAAGGTTGGAGAGAGCTTGCCATGCCTGACAAATGCACATTGCAGCAGAAGTGAATATTCAACCTTGAAAGAAGCCAAGCTCTATTTCTTTGTGAAGTGGAAGCTATCTCATAAGTCATAACCTTGGAACATGACTATTCTCTATGGGTATAGATGAAAACCTTTAAAATATAACAAAGGGATTAATTTCTAGTCATGAAAGTGTAAAAGTAGAGCATTACCTTCTCCACAGGAGGACTTGGCAACCTTCCAATAGTTTGGACATGACAATTCATAAGCCTAAAAGGACAGGCCATAAAACTGGTCTCAGTTCAATACATAACATAGATAACAAAATTATATGAGGGATTAAGCAGTATCCACAGCAAATCATTTAATTAGGTTTTACAGATAATTCAAAAGCCACACTTCAATACATTTTGCACAAAACCATCCTTCGTAAAGAAAACTGCATTTAGCCACCTCTCAATCATGTTAGGTTAGCAATTCAACATCCGTATTCCATACCACATTCTATTTTATTATTATAAAATTTACACGAAAATGAATTAAAATTCAAATACACCTCTCACTGAACTCCTACTAGAGAAAATACCTGGTGCTCATTTCTCCTTCCAAAGTGGGCTTCTGGACAGGGAGAGTGAACAGGAAATTCGAGCTCAAAAACTTGCATTGATTGGAGAAATTAGCATGAGAAACGGCATGGTCGGACCAATTATCTTTAGGTTTTCCAGAACCTTTTTCAAATGTCGAGCCACCGCGAGAATCACATCCACTGATTTCAAACCACAATCGCAAACGACCGAATCAAATGCATATTAAAAACGCAGTGGCGAAATAAATCAATAAATACACAATAAACACAGCATTTCACCTCATGTGCAGTGGCGGATTCATGGATTAACATGACCGACTCCGACCGAACGAATCAGAGAAAGAGGGGCTTCCGATTTGATAAAACGGCGCTTCGATTGGGCTGATTTGGCGTCGAATTGGAGCTCGGCGAACTTCGATTTAGGGTTGAGTACTCCAGAAGCACAAACGTAGAGGCCGAGAGAGGAAGATGAAGAGAGGTTTTGGGGAAATTTGATAAAATGTTTTGCCGCGCTCACGCGCCTTTGTAGGAAATTCAATTTCGGAATAAGGTGCATATTTTTCACAAGAAAAAATACGAAAGAACACGTTAGATTACCGCTAACCCTTAACAAAATTATTTTAGGCCTAAATAACCCAATGGCCCTTGAAAATTTGTGACTATGACATTTAACCCCTTATACTTTAAATCGGTTCAACTCAGCCCTTAAACTTTTAGAATCGGGACACCTAACCCCCTAAGTGTAATTTTATTTAATTCAATCATCAAAATTAATCATAATATTATTATATTTATTACTTAAACGAAAATAAAATGATAAAAATTTTGGAAATATTGAAGACTATTTTTCTTTTATTATTTTATATATATAATTTATGCATGAATTATATTTAATGTTAATTTCTCGGGAAATTTACAGAAAACCGCCATTCAAATATGAGTAGTTTCACTTAACCACCACTTAAATTCAAAATTACAAAAAAAAAAAAAAAAACTACTCTTTAAATGGTATTTGCTTACAGCTCACCACCTCTTCATCTATTTTCATTAATTTATCATTCAATATATTATATTTTAATATTTTTAAACTCAAATTTGACTATTAAAGCTTGATTATATATAAAAAAATTATATACAAAGAAATTTATCTATTAAAAAAAGTTAATATTTTAAAAACTTAAAATATATGTTTGATCCATTTTATTTGTCATAGATAACTTTTTTCTTTAAATTTCCCTAAATTTAAAAAAAAAGGTTATCGATTAATCGTATAATTTAAATATAATTATAGACCTTTTTGAATATTTAAAAAAGTTTAATTAATAAACAAAAAAATTAAAATATAAATAAACAATAATTTTAAGGTTATTTTGAACTTAATAAATAGAAATTATGATTCTTAATCATATTATAAATAAAACAGTAATTCATATAATGCTTTACAAATTTATAAATATTTTCAAATTTGTGTATATATACACAGAGTGATTAATAAGGTCGAATAAAGTTTTATATATATATATCAATGCAGAAAAAATATTTATTAATAAAATATAAACAAGACTAACAATAGTTTTTGAAAATATCAATGAATCTTCTCTTTATTTATACTTATTTAATGTAAAACTGTTCTGTGATAATTTATAAACTTACTTTTGCATGGATTAAATAACTTTATTGGACCCCTATTAATCACTCCATATAAATTTTAAATATAATATTTTTTATAAAATTCATTATGAAACCGAAACAATAAGGTTTTCATTGAGAAAATAACATTAAATATAATCCATGCATCAGTTATATATATTTAAAATAATAAAAGTTTAGAAAAATAGTCCTCACTATTTCCAAATATTTTTTATCAATTTATTTTCATTTAAGTAATAAATAAAATAATATTAGGATTAATATTGAGGATTACATTAAATAAAATTACACTTAGGGTGTTAAGTGTCCTGATTCTAAAAGTTTAAGGACTGAGTTGAACCGAGTTAATGTTTAGGGGGCTAAATGTCCCAGTCATAAAAGTTAAATGGCCATTAGAGTATTTAGGCCATTACTTTATTTTTTAAAAAAAAGATGATTTGAAAGGCATCAAATATGATTGATCCGCCAACCAATAGCAGCTTGAAACTCTGGGTGTCGAGTCAACGAGATTGACGGAGCCGAACGACGAATCATAACACCATCATCCGCAACTGTGTTGATTTTCCGGGAAATGTTGTTAAATAAGATCTGAAAAATCTTGGACCTTCATCAAGGTATCTACAATCAACATGTCGATATCTCACGGCCAACTCCTGACATTCTGAACAACATTGATGAGGAAGATGTTGTCCCCTTCAACTTAAACATTCATGAATCCAAGTTCTTTTGCACACCGAATACCAACATGGCAACATGGAATGACACTGCCTCTAAAGCCAACGCAGTTTTAAAAACAACGTCGTAAACTTAGAAGTATATATGACTTTGATTTTTTTATTGTCATAATTTTTTTTAAAAAAGTACTCTCTCCGTGTTGTTTGAACTTTAGTGCACGCTTTTTAAGGAGGTAAAACTCTTTAAAATATACTATAATTTTTTAATCAATTTTTTAAAATAATTTCATACTTGTTAGTAATAAGTACTCCGTATAAAATTATTTAAAAAATCATTAAAATAATATTTAATAGAATTTTTACATCCTTAAAATGCATGTTGAAAAGTAAAATGACACTTATTATGAACCAGGTGTAACACATTTTTTGTTATTTTAGAAGAAAAAAATATCAAATCAAAATGAAAACAAATACGAGTGTGTTTGGATTCCATTGCATTTTAATTATAATGTCATTATTTTACCTTGTTTTATGTGAGCGATTTGATTGTAAAAATAAAAATCAGGTAAAAACCGAGGTAAAACCGTAATTTAACCAAATAATCATATAAATCGAGATAAAATAATTGTATTATAATTAATACATCGTGGAATCCAAAAATATCATAATTTAAACACCTTAAAAATTATGTTAATCAAACACCGTCTTATCATTTTGCATTATAAACATAATGCATTTGGAATCCAAACACACCCGATATATACACTACTCCCACCGTATCAAAATATATAGGTTGTTTAACTTTTTAACACGTTTTTTTTAAAGAGCTAAAAATTATATATATAAAATATTAAAATTTTATTAATTTTAAAAATAATATTATACTTATTATTAATAAGTATAATATTTTGAGACATAGTACTAATTAGGATTTTTTGTAATTGGTAAAAAATATTTTAAAATTTAAAAAAAAAACATAAACTATTTTAAAAAATAACTAAAATGAGGCCAAGTCGTTATAAACAGTGACTTTTGCCCAAATTGAAAAAACAAAATAAAGTCGTTGTTTAAAACAGTGATTTATGGGTGTTCTTTTTATTTTTTTAATATGCAGGTATTTATTTAATATATAAATATATGTGTGTGTGTGTGTTTGTGTGCTCGTGCGCGCGCACAAGGCGGATCCATAAATTTTTTCGGGGTGGGCACAAATTTTTATGGATTATTTTAAAACAAAATATATGAAGAGAATGCCTTAAGTTTACAAAAAAAATTATTATTATTATTTAATTGTAAAATAAAAAATTATAAGAATTTCAAAGTAATGGAAAATAGACTGAGGAAAAAATAAATGAAAATATATGTTTAGTAGAATTTGAACAAGGTCGGGTTGATTGAATTCTATTTAAAATGGGGTGAGCTCAACCACTAAGCCACGAAAAATACTTGTATTTTACCTTTCAATTTTTTTTATATATATAACATATATATTTTTTATTTTTTTTCCGAATCGAGGTGGGCGACAGTCCAGTGTCGCTCGCCTTTGGATCCGCCACTGTGTATGTACACAAAGCAAAGTCATTGTTTCAAGAGAAAATTGGGTTGGAAGTCCCAATTTCCTTCCCTAGCTAGTTAGGCTAAATTAGGTTAATGTCTACCAATCTTGCCTTAACCCTATCTTTTCCAATCAGCCGCTCTCACAGTTTCTTTCAATAAGCCGCTCTATTCCTTTGTCAACTATCTCTTTCTTCTCTTCAATCAGATCTGCCTAGACGGTCTAGGCAGACCTGACCTACTTCTAACTCGTAACCTCCTACTTGAGCTTTGCCACTGCCAACATCAACATTAATATCACGTCCAATCCCCCACCACCACCATCTCGTTTTAATGGCCCGGGTTAAGGAACTCGGGTTACGTTTCGAAGGATTAAATACCTTACGTTCAGATCTTGCAATTCGAGTACGGGTTAAGTTTCAAAACAAAGGGTTAATACTAAAAGAAGGGATTTCGAACCTTAGATTTGCGATAGGATCATTGGTACCATGAACTTGTCCCACTTCTAAGTCGCATAAAATCATTTAAGTTTGAAATGCAACACAGAAGGAAATTTAAGGTACAATTTGCCACGGCCATGCCGGGTCAAAACCAAATACGAGAAAACAAGAAGTAGCAAAAGCACGGAGTCCATAGTCAGTCTCTCTCACCAAGCTGCGCCAAAGGAAAGCCTCGTCAAATTACACACAGTCAAGCAAAAAGACGGGTACCTGAAACTAACCATGAAGTCATGCCAAGAGACGCATGCAGGCTCTAAAGACCGCGTTGAGGACATATAATATGCTATACCTAATAAAGGATGCTCTAATGCAATACTTGAATTTAAATCACACAAGCATGCTGACAGATTATATAATGCATAAAGCGTATTAAATGGGATCCCGCATAGAATGTCAAGTGACATGTCCCTCTCCTACTCCTGCACCTATGCTCGTTACTGCTGGAACCGGTCGAGTTTTCTATTCCCGCACCCATGCTCGTTAGTGCAGGAACCGGCCGCGTTCAAACACCATAACATCTCCAATCCGATATAAATCAATATGCATCACTAGTCATGCTCATCTCGTAATATAAAGTCTGACTCGATGAGGACAAAGTCCGATGGGACTGTGTCGTCCTATGACCCTAGCAAATGAGTCTAGGACTCACCATTTAACGACCGTTCTACCATACGCAAAGAGAGTACGGATGCTCATTCAGTTGTGCAACCTAAGCATGCTACTATATGATTATGCATGATGCAACACCTACATACTATATGACACATCATGCATGAGGTCCTGATTACTAAGCTAGTAAGCTCTCATAGGAAACTTACCTGGAGTAGCAGATCAGCAAGAGGAAAAGCAGCAAGATATAAGCAAGCAGGTCACTGATCACCTAGCAATTATTAATAAACATGGATAAGTATACTGCACAGAACGGGATCCATTTACTACTGCAAAACATGTCCAACAATAATCGGTCATAGCATCATCATCCTCATCTATCTCAGCTTAACTCAACATCTTATATCATCTCATTCAATTCTCATTTCCATAATTATCTCAATCCTACTTTCAATCCATATAATCTCACAAGTCCGATTGTTAGTCAAAATGCTTAAACCCAGAAATCATTTTTAGCCCATTTTCAAATCATAATATATTAAATATTTAAAACTACTTCAAAAAATCCGGTTAAAAATAATCCCGGTTAAAATATCATTGATATAAAATTTAAATAAAAGTAATTAATGTTATTCATAACACTGTATTGGAAATAAATGAAAAAATATTTTACTAATATAGTTACCAAAATTTGAATTTTTGTTAATTTGACTAAAAAGTAGTTATGACTTCTAAATTATTATTTTTTTAGATGTATTATCTAGCTTATCAATGACTAATATATATTGATTGGAGTTGGAGGAGTAGAATTCTACATATATATACAATTGGCTTTTTTTTTTAATTATTATTAAAAAAAATTTATAGTGGACAAACAATGGGCGGGCGAACTTATATACAAGAGTAAGACACCACCCTGATCATCCTGACGGATGATGTTACACAGATCTCTATTAATAGGGAGAGTCGAAATATTACACTTATAAGTATTTCTAACTATGTAACCAGCCACTTTACTTGTCTCTCTGAACCAATGTCTAAAATCCGATATGGTCAAAATCGGTCTTCAGCCGATCGATCATCTCTAGATAGTGTGATATTTCCCACTTAATCTTGATCTTATCATTAATAGCTTGAACTACTTTTAAGCTGTCCCCTTCGACGACAACCTTGATGATGCTCTAAGAAGTGTCTGTACTTAATTAACTTGGTGTATGTGGACTTGTCCCTTTTTTTTGACAACCTTGATGATGCTCTAAGAAGTCAATTTCACGTGGTACGACTACTTGTAAGACCCCTTTATATATTACTTGTAAAATCTTAATGTGGACAAGCTAACAGTTATAAAAAAAAATAGCTAAAATGGATTCCAACATCTCAGCTGCAACCCAACCCCAAACCACAAACAAAGCCAAGTCGTTTCGATCATGTTACGTCTTCTTCTTCCTCGTGCTTCCAGTATTTGCCGCATTCATCTTATATCGGCTCGAACCATCTGACCCGGTGGCCGTACCCGACCACCGGCGCCACCCGGTCGCACATCCGAAGGTGGTCGATGGGCAGATTATTGGGAGTCTAGAGCGTGTCGGATCGGGCCATGTTGGGGGTCCGGAGGATCTCGTGTACGACCCGGTTTCGAGAGTGATGTACACGGGATGTAAAGACGGGTGGATAAAACGGGTCGTGCCGGGCGGTGGGTCGGGCTTTGAGGATGAGACGGTGGCGGTGGAGGTGGAAGAGGTGGTCAACACCGGCGGGCGGCCGCTCGGCCTGGCGCTCAGCCGCAGCGCCGATGGTTACGATCTCATCATAGCTGATGCGTATAAGGTATTCTATACGTAATATTTAGCATTTCAATTTCCTTTTTTTTCCTAATTTAATGAAAATTCGATCATTTAGATAAAAAAATTTTTTGAGTGTTTTTAGGGTCCAACTTCCAAGTATTGACTGTTGAGTAATTTATGGGTTAGGTTTTGTTAGAAGGAGTATTTTTTAAAATCTATTTATTTACTTACGTATTTATTTTCAATTTAAGACACGTGAAAGAAAGAAGGGAAATGGAGGTTGGAAGATAAAAGAGGGTGTTGAAGTTTTATTCAAAAATAAAAAACAAAAATAAAAAAACAAATTACATATAAAGAGTCATACTAGGAAACTCACACCTTTAAAATTATCTTAACAAATGAATCCTAAACTTTAGAGCTGAACATCTTAATATATAGACAACTATCAAGAAAGAAAGCAACATTAGTTGAGACATAAAATTTTGAAGAATGGTATGTAATCGAGTATGCTACTCACACGGCGAGTTTTCATCAAATGCATAGTGCATGAGAGGGTGTTGAGTCTGTTGACACTAGCTTCCGGTGACAACGGAGGCTCCCACTTGATCAGTTGTATTGTTGTGGAGTCGGCAAAAGGGGTGAGGCTGGTTTTGTCGACTTCAACAGAGGAGTCAGCAATGCGACAATTGTGCTGTTGTGGAGTCGGCAAAGAGACGGGGGTTGGATTGTCAACTCCAACAAGAGGAGTCGGTAACGCGACCATGCATTTGGCGAGATACTGGTTGTCCCAATAATATATACGAAATTAAAACAATCAAAATAATACGAATTATTTCACATTAAATCAATTTTGATACAGAAAAAATTCAGTCGATTTTTTGATCAATTTTTGGCGTGTGAACCTTAATGTTCGAAAATTTAATGATATGACACCATATTATTAAATGGATAAATATAATGCTTGCAAAAAAAATTAATTATCAGTACAAGCTGGATTTTATAAGTTTAATTTACTCATCTAATTTGCATTCAAATTGTTTTTTTTAACAAACAAAATATATTGCATGCTTAACGTTGTGATTCAACGACATTCGAATTTTCGAATGTTCAATTGCCACGTTGAAAGTTTGGCCTAAAAATTGATCAGATTTTTTTTCGTATTAAAAGTGTTTCAATATGAAATAATTCGTACTATTATTTTTATAGTTTTTAAAGTTTGTATTAATAGGAGTATTAGTTTATTATTGATAGTTAATATTATTTTTGTTATTTTTCCTACCATAAATTAATATTGCCTATCAAATGGGACCATGTGAGTGTACACTGAATTGAATGTGTAGGGCCTTCTTAGACTCATCAAAGACAAGGAACTCGTTCTACTAACCAAAGAGGCAGAGGGAGAGGAGTTCAAACTGATTAATGGTGTGGATGTAGCCAAAGATGGCACAATCTACTTCACCGATGCCTCTTCCAAGCACAACTTTCCCCAGGCCACCTTTGCGTTTATGGTGGGTAGGCCAAATGGAAGGCTCCTTAGCTTCGATCCGACCACCGGAGAGACTAGGGTTCTTCTCCGAGACCTCTACTTCCCCAACGGAGTAGTGCTCTCCCCGGATCAACGCTCTCTCATCTTTTGCGAAACCATGCTGTTAAGCTTCTTAACTTCATCACTCTATATGTGCATACAATGAAACTATACAAACATTGTCGTTTTTTATGATTCTTGTTGTAACGTGATCGAGTTTGAATTGACAATGCAGGAGAACTTGCAAAAGATACCACATAACAGGCACGCTAGCAGGATCTGTGGAGCCATTTGTCGACGACACGTTGGGTGCACCCGATAACATCCACTACGATGGCGAAGGTCATTATTGGATCGGATTACCCATGGTATCGTATTTAAACACATTCACCTGATTCATACCAAGTGTTCTTAAAAAGGACAATGTATAATGTATGTGATTGTTTCGTTTTCATCTCGTGTTATTTGCAGATTCATTCGACTTTCCTGACCAAGTTAATGAACCATCCATTGGTTCGGAAAGGGCTGATCATTGTGTTTAAGTACATTGGTATTCAAAGTATCACGAAGCCCAGTGGAGTTTTGGCCGTCGACTTGGAAGGGAGCCTGGTTGCCCAATTTTACGATGGGAGGTTGTCGGCAATCACGAGTGGGATAAAGATCGGGCAGCAGTTATACATTGGATCGCTCATTAATGAACACATTTTCCGTTTGAATCTTACCAAGTTCGCAGTTTAACCTGTCCATCTATGAATGATTTTGAGTTTCGCTTTAATGTGACTGAACTACATGTCTACCATACTGCAATTGAGACTGCTCTAATGTATTTCGACTATCTTCAACTACAAGTCTACCATATCACAACTGGTTGATGTCTGGGTAGTTTGGAATATTACTTGGAAGTATAAATGATCCAAAAGTTACCTGAAATTGTGACGTACCTCGCCAGGAAGATAGATTAAGATCACCTAGTAAGCATAACAAACATATAAGTTCATATCCAAACATGCAAGCATACATAACTTTACATAGTTCACATAATCCCAGATTTCATCATCATAATATTTCATATCATCATCTTCCTCTCAACTTATCTCATAACTCATTGCATCATCTCATCATAACTCATCGAGTACGTACCATCTCAACATAGCATCTCAATTATCTCATCATGCATTAATTCATCGTCATATCATCTCCCAACATAAATCAATATATATCATCATCTCATATTGTAGAAACGTATGATTGATACAAAATCCTCCTTAGGGTTTCATTCCTCATAATGTCAATATATATAGATTACAACTTACAAGTGAGTAAGACTGGGTTGGGCTTGAGCCCATAGGCCCATACACTATACAATATGTAAATATGTAATCTATCAAACCCTCGCAGTCGAAAGTGGAGGTTCCCGAACAATGAGACTGGACCAAAAATCGAGGAACAACTGACGAAGTAAACCCTTTGTGAAGATATCAGCATACTAATAGGAGGAGGAGACATGCAGAACACGAACATGTCCAAGAGCAACCTTGTCCCGAACAAAGTGGAGATCGAGCTCAATGTGTTTGGTGCGCTGATGTTGGACCGGGTTGCTGGCGAGATAGACAGTAGAAATGTTGTATGTGTAGACCGGGTGGCCTTCTGAAGAGGGCAGCGGATCTCAAGCAGGAGATTGCGCAACTAGAAACACTCGGAAACAACGTTGGCGACACCCCTGTACTCAGCCACCGCGCTGGATCGAGACACCACAGACTGACGCTTCGCCGATCAGGACACAAGGGTGTCATTGAGGAACACACAGTAACTAGACGTAGACCGACGTGTGTCAGGACATCCACCCCAATCCGCATCCATGTAGGCGATGAGGTCATGTCGAGAGGAAGGGGAGATCGTGGTGCCCATATCCAGGGTACCACTGATATACCGAATGATCCGCTTCAAGGCATGAAGGTGCGGCTCCCTAGGCGCATGCATAAACAGGCAGATCTGCTTGACGGCATAGCTGATGCCTGACCGAGTAAATGTAAGATACTGTAAAGCCCCGGCAAGACTCCGATACAGTGTGGGATCATCAAATAGAGGACCAGAGTTGGCACTGAGCTTGTTAAAGGAATCGACAGGGGTGGCGACAGGCTTGCAATAGATGAAGAAATAAGTCAACGACCAAGAAATAAGTCAACGGCCCGAGATCAGACATGGCGAACTCAGCGCTCAACTGGGCAACGATGGATGTCCGAGGTGCATCAGATGAAGTAGTGAGAATGATGTCGTCGACATAAAGTAACAGAAAAGCCATGTCTGTGCCTTTGCGATAGATGAAGAGAGATGAATCTGAGCGGATGCCAACGAAACCCAAGCGGAGCCGATGAGAAGCAAAGCGCTGGAACCACGCCCGAGGTGCATGTTTCAGACCATATAGAGAGCGCTTGAGGAGACAGACGTGTTTAGGACGATCAGAATCAACGAACCCTAGCGGCTGAAACATATAAACAATATCATTCAAATGGCCATGCAGAAAGGCGTCCTTGACATCCAACTGATGAATAGCCCAATGTCGCGATAACGCTAAGCTCAGCACCACCCGGATAGTGGTCGGCTTGAACACGGGACTGAATGTCTCATCACAATCAATACTCGCCTGCTAAGCTCGACCATTAACCACAAGACGGGCTTTGTAACGTTCCAACGTTCCATCAAAGCGGAACTTGTGTCTGAAGAGCCACATATAGC
This sequence comes from Persicaria maculosa, assembly GCA_963922045.1. NCBI lineage: Eukaryota > Viridiplantae > Streptophyta > Magnoliopsida > Caryophyllales > Polygonaceae > Persicaria > Persicaria maculosa. The sequence continues at coordinate 74,063,853 of OY998254.1, read as the reverse complement.
GAATGTCGTTCGCCTCAAAAGGGCGAGAAACAATAACCTAGGTACCATTCCTTGTAAGAGCCCTGTATTCATCGAGCATGGCCGCCTGCCAATTCGGGTCGAGGAGGGCTGTTTTGTGGGAGGTGGGGATGGGGGAAAGCGCGGTCGAGGTGGAGGCGAGAGGTGCATCGGTGAAAGTGGGGGCGAGGGGGGTTGCGGCCGCGGGCGCAGCACTAGGCGGCGATCGCGACAATGGGGGTTGTGTGGGGGCGGTAGGGTGAGTCTGAGGCGGGGTGATTGCGAGGCAATAGGAGGCTTGCATAGAGACAATCTGTCTTGGCCTGAACACACCGGAGATGCTACGAGTTTGAGGTCTGGTGGGAGGTAGGGGAGGTGGTGGTGGTGGCGGAGAGGGATTGGGTGGCGGAGGGGGAGAGACAGTAGCATCGGGAGAGCGCTGGTCAAGGATGAAGTGCGGGAAGGGAGACTCCGACTCAGACGAGGAGACAGTAGGTTTGGGAGAGGGAGGAGGAGGTGAAGAGAAGGGAAAGTGAGACTCATCAAAAGTAACATGACGTGACAGTATGAGACGATGGCTTTGGAGATCAAGACAAAGGTAGCCGCAATGATCATACAGATAGCCGATGAACACACATGGGGTAGATCATGGATGAAGTTTATGTGGGGCGGTGGAGGACTGATTTGGGAAGCACAAGGACTCGAAGGTACGAAGGTGATCATACCTGGGCAGTGTGCAATATAATGCCTGAGTGGGTGAGCGATGCTGGAGAGTAGTAGAAGATAGGATGTTGAGGAGATAACATGTCGTTGACAAGGCGTGAGGCCAATAGGCAAGGGGAATGGATGCGTGAAAAAGGAGAGAACGCATCATGTTGGTTATTGTTCGAATGATTCTCTCGGCCTTGCCATTTTGCTGAGATGTATAGGGGCATGACAACCGATATGAGATGCCATTTGTGGTGAAGAAAGAGTGAAAGTCCTTGTTATCAAATTCACGGCCATCGTCACATTGGAAACATTTGATTGATGTGTGAAACTGTGTTTTAATGTAGGCATGGAACTTGACAAAAATAGGAAAGACTTGGGACTTGAATTGTAATGGAAAAACCCATAAAAAATTAGTGTAATCATCGAGAAATAAAAGGTAGTACTTGTTACCATCCTTGCTAGGTACAGGAGAGGTCCAAATGTCACTATGAATGATATCAAAAGGTGCAAAGGTGTAGTTCAAAGACTGTTGGAACGGTAGTCTTGCATATTTGCCTAACTGACAGGAAGAACATAAACTATAGTGTAGCTCTTTATTACAATTGACAAGACTCTGAGAACGAAGGACATTTAAAATGGCAGCACTGGGATGGCCCAAGCGTGCATGCCACAGGAAGAACGACGATGCCGAGAGGGCGACCGGACATGACTGACTGGATGTAGAAGGTGGTGTGACAGGCTAGAGCTCGCCGGTGCTGTTACATCTCAAGCGAGTAACCCTCGTAGTAAGATCGTTCATAGAGAAACCAAAGGGATCAAATGCAAGAGAAACGTTATTGTCAGTAGTGAACCGACGAACAGAGATAAGGTTTTTCACAATCTTTGGGGTAATGAGGACATTGTTAAGGTGTAGTGGGTGGGTAGAGGTCTGTAATTTGGCATGGACAATCCCCGAAGTAGCAAGGCGACCACCATTGCCGACGATAATAGAGTGTGCATGACCTTTAAAGGAAATAGAAGAGAGGTTACCTGAGGAGTTCATCATATGGGAGGTGGCACCAGTGTCCATGTACCAAGAAGAGTCGGGAGATGTCGGCTGCATAGAGGAGAAGGCGTGATGCCCATCAGGCGGAACATAGCCTTGATCATACGATGTTAGATAGGCCTGAGGACCGGCATGTCGAGGGGCAGGAAAGCCGGAGTGCATCCAATGAGGGTTGAAACCAGGCACCGGAGACCATCTAGGGGCGGCGTTCTAAGGGCGAGGGCTAGGGTTGCTCAAAATCAGGTCTGGCCCGAAAACCGAGTCGGAACCGAACCGAAAAAGTCGGTTTCGGGCCGACCCGATATTTTTCGGTTCAGGCTTCGGTCCTTGAAAAATGAAAATTCGGTTTCGGGCCAAAAACTGCAACCGAACCGAAATTTTCGGTTTTGCCCCGAAAAACTGAGTTTTTATTTTTATTTTTTTCAAAAACCCTAACAAAGTAACAAGGTGCCCAGCTGCTACTTCGTTCTTTCCTTGTTTCTTTCGCGCATAGAGGCGAACAGCAGAGGCCATAGCCCAGCCGCTGAGCCGCCACCGCCACACTCTAGTCCAGACCCTCTCCCGTCGCCGCCACTGCCAGATCCTCTCCGTCTCTGCCTCTCGCTCTCTGTCTTCCTCTTCAGTCACCTGCAGAAGAAGAAGCCCTATTGCCCGCCGTCGCCTTCGCCGTCAACCACTAGTGCTGGTGTTGCTCGCCTGCCCTCCATCCCCTCTCCCGCAGCCACTGACGAATCCTAATCCCTCGAATCTGAATCCCGTTGCTCGATCTCCCATTTCGATGGATTCAAAGACGATATCGATCGTTTGTACGAATGCTTCAAATGCGGTGCGGAGTCTCTCCTCCTGGTACCCTCCCTCGCACTTTTGATTGGATTTCGAAAGCTTATAGACTAGCCTGTGCATTTTCCACTTGAAGTACCAACAATCATCGGCCTATGTCGGATTTATATGACTGAATTTCAACATTGGTAGTAATTGGAGGAAGAATAGTAGAAATTTGAACTTCAATTTGTATTATAAAACTAGATTTTCATTTCGCTATTTGAATGAATGAACTAAGACTCTAAGAGGTTGCGCTGAAGATTGAGTGAAATTGGGGTTTTGGGAACAACGAATGTGAAAGCCAGCGACAGATTAGCCAACTCGGTTTTTTCGGACCATGAACCGAAAAAACTGAAAAACGAGTATACGGTTTCAGTTCGGGCTTCGGGCCACCCCTCCTATAAAATCGGGTCGTCGGTCTCGGTCCGACCCGGCTGGGTCGGTTAGCGAGGGCCACCAGTCCACGTATGTTGCGGGCGTTGCCTGGAGTTGCGGCCGCTGCATATGCCGCGACCGCAGCCTTGCGGCGGAGAGGTCTCGTGACCGCGACCGGAGGCAGGAGGCGAGTAGGCGGTGGTAGGACTTCTGAAGTGGCAGGAGGCGGGTAGGGGGATGCAATTATTGATGCCAGAGATAGTGAGGGCGGAGTGGAATGGAGGCTTGGGGTTGTCGGCCATGGTGCCGAGAGAGACAAGAGCGGCGGAAATAGGGTAGGGCGGTGGCGGAAAAGAGGGAGGGCAGCGGTGGCAGTAAGAGGAGGGGGGGGGGAGGATCAAATTAGGGTTCCGTGAGGAAGAAAGAATGTGATACCATGTTGAAACGTATGATTGATACAAAATCCTCCTTAGGGTTTCATTCCTCATAATGTCAATATATATAGATTACAAGTGAGTAAGATTGGGCTGAGCTTGAGTCCATAGGCCCATACACTATACAGTATGTAAATATGTAATCTATCACATATATCACTACAAAAAAAATAATTAAATTGGCCACACTAGCTAGCTTCGACAAGGGTCTTGGCGTAGCGATTGGTACCATTTGCCACTGATGGTAGCTTCGGCAAGGGATTTGGTGTCGTAATTGGTACCTTTTCAGCTTAGACAAGGATTCTGCCACACTATATCTAGCTTCGGCATTGCTATTCCGTGGCTAACTAAAGAAGCAACTGTTAATCCTATATACTATCCGCCGGGGGGGGGGAGGGAGGATCAAATTAGGGTTCCGTGAGGAAGAAAGAATGTGATACGATGTTGAAACGTATGATTGATACAAAATCCTCCTTAGGGTTTCATTCCTCATAATGTCAATATATATAGATTACAAGTGAGTAAGATTGGGGTGAGCTTGAGTCCATAGGCCCATACACTATACAATATGTAAATATGTAATCTATCACATATATCACTACAAAAAAAAAAAAAAAATTAAATTGGCCACGCTAGCTAGCTTCGGCAAGGGTCTTGGCGTAGCAATTGGTACCATTTTGCCACTGATGGTAGCTTCGGCAAGGGATTTGGCGTTGCAATTGGTACCTTTTCAGCTTAGACAAGGATTCTGCCACACTATATCTAGCTTCGGTATTGCTATTCCGTGGCTAACTAAAGACACGACTGTTAATCCTATATACTCTCTGCCTCTTAATGGAATGAAAAAAAGAGAATGTGATTTCAAAACCCGACCCCGAAACCCTAAAATCACTGAGCAGCCACAAATTTTGACAAGAAGATCAAATCAAGGTACCTACACAACCAGAAATCGAAGAGTACTACAGAAAAGAAGATAATCGAAGGAGGAGTAAAGAGAATGAAAGGAAAAAGAAGCACTGGCTGGGAAAGAAGAAGAGAAGAAAGAGGGCAGAAGGGAGGCGTGACCTATAGCTCTGCCAAAATCGAAACAAAAAGAAGCAAAAAAGGCAGAATTGGAAGGAATGGAAGGCAAAAAGGAAGAAATTAAGAAGAAGGTAGGATCTGAAATTGAGTAAGGAGAGGGGAAGAAAGAAGGAGGAAGGGGCGCATAAAGGGCTTCTCAACTACACAAAGGGTTCGGGTTCGGAAACCTGTCAGGGGAAGAGGAAGGGGTCGAAGACGCTGCTAATTAAGAATCAGGTCGCTATTAATCCATTCAACATCGTCTTTGGTATGATTTCTTTCCTTTTCCCTCTTTGATTATGTGTTGCGTTGATTCCTGCTCTCTCTCAACCGATTTTTGGACATATTTCGGTGTCATGTCGTTTGTCTTTGAATCCTCTTCATGTTCTTAACTTGACATATCTATGGCATGTTTGTGATTGTTTTCCTTTGCTAGGGTTAAACCAAGAGGCTGCAATTAGATTCGAGAGGTTGCAACCGATTTCCTTCTTTGGTCTAGGTTTTTTTTATATGGATGAAAAATAATCGAATTGACTTCTATTTGATTCTCTAATATAGAAGGAAGGAAAAAAATTCAGTTTGCTTTGTAGATTCTGATTTTGATGAGGATATAGCAATGTCAATCTGGTTTTCAAAATTGCATTCAGTAGTGCTGGAATTTCAGAAACTAGGTTAGGAAATTGATCAATCCATTGTAAGGTTGATCATTTATTAGAATCTCTAGGGAAATTAATTAGGTTAGGAAAAAAATAATCGGTCATTCATATTAGGTGCAAAATTTGTGAATTTGGTTCATTTTGAACTCAAAATAGATTAAGAAGCCAAATTTTAGTTCTTGGGTTTTAGAATCTAAATTATTGTTTCAAAATCTAACATCCAAGGTTTTGTTTCAATTTAAAGCTTAAACTGTCAATATCCCCACAGGGCATCATCCTTGTGCTTGTTATAGAAATTCATTCCAGGGAGATTGGGCTTGGTACTTCATCTAGATTTTTCCAGATCACAATATCCCCACAGTTTAAGGCTAATGATGCAGTACTAGCATGATTTATTTTTCATTTGCTCAACTAGTGTCAGCTACAACTTAGTTCACACTGATATTGTTTGGCTATAGATATATTTTGATATGTTTTGAACTTGCACAATTTATGCATCTCTACCACGTTAATATTTGGTGCAGCATGTCTTCTAAATGGAGCAAGAAGATTATGAGAAAGAGGAGATTAATGGAGCTACATTGAGTTTGTTGATAACCAAGATATTCTAGATCTAATAGAAAAGGTTTGTATTTTCTTAAATATACCGAAATTATTTATCTATTTGTCTTTCTTTTGTTTTCTTTTTCTCCTTTAGTTTCAGTATGCGATCTTGTGTGGTTTCAAATATATGTGATTTATGTTGATCCTTTGAGAGTGTTGATAGTATAAATGTTTTACTTAGGCTGATTACTGAAAATAGTATAAATGCTTTGGTAGCAATGTAGGATGTAAGTGAGTGGATAATAGAAGATAAGAGAATCAAAATGATGTGTGCATGATTTGTATGTTTGGATTACTTATTAAAATATACACGAAGTTAAATCTATCTCCATTTACTTTTTAGCATTCAAACGTTTTATGAGCCTTTGTTTGTCTGGATGGTGCATATCTTCTGGTCTTGTAAAGTATCTTTGCAATATCTAACCTTGCAATGTTTTATTATGAGCATTTGATATTGGCACATATGATCAATCTATTCCCAAAGCACAGTCTGAAAATGGTACTTTAAATTGTAAATAATAGCATTTGATGATAGCTTGTAACTCCCAACTATCTGATCCTGCTTTCTTACCTGATGGTTCATGTCTATTTGTTGAAATCACTGTGCGGAATACATTTTATTGGCCTTTTAAGAATAATGAGCTTGGATCTGATTATCTGGACAACTAAAATGCATGCTTTTTTAGCATCCTATGTTTTACGACCTTTATTTCCCTCGTTTTTAACGGTGAAACCAGCTGGTCATAGTGTCACATAAATGTAAGGTATAGTTTCACTATAAATACTAAGTCTAGATAAAACTTATTTTGAAAGAATATGTGAGAGTTATTAATTACTTACGGAAAGAAAGAGGTAGTTTTATGTGAACCTTGAGACCATAATCATTGTGAATCTGTCATTTGTGAATCATCTAAACTTGTAGGCTGGAGCCAATCGGTTTTTAATGAAGGTAAAAGTGGGTGTGTGAAAGGTTGCCTGCTTTTTCTTTGTTTTACTCATAGTCTTTTTGTTTTCTTACCTTTCCACATGAACATGGTTTTCCTTTTACATACCTAATTCAATGTTTTTACGTAGCAAATGCCATACTTATTTTAATTTCTGCGGTTGGAAGATTTAGCCATGGATTCTCAATTTTTGACATCGAGACACTGAAAACAGCAGATCCTTTCATTGCTGGTAGGGTTTTTTTTTATCTGAAATGGGTATAGAAATTTAAAATTGATGGGTTATGAATATGATACCTCTTGTCTGACTGCCATGATGTTTTGGTTCAATGTTAGATTGGTTTCTAGGTGCATATTTTCTTGGGGGTTATGATGAGGACAATTGAGGAATGAATGGTACGTCGAAGGCTGTTGCTGCAGCTTCTAATCACGGGTTGGTACTTGTAAGTCGAGCTCTTTAGATCGCATATGTATTTTTTGAAGTGCTTACACTTTCAATAAGAAATATATGAGTGCTTGTTTATCCGTGTGAAATCAATCTCACACGGATAAACAACACTTTCAATAAGAAATATATGAGTGCTTGTTTGAACTTTGAATTTCACGTATCTATAACATGGGTTCTTCTGAGCTGGTATAAGGTGAATTTGAAAGGAGAATATATTGATTCGATCAAGTGCAACTTGTTGATTGGTATTGTTGTTTACTGACATTTTAATGGCCAGTTCACCTTTTATGTTTATGTTAGGAATGTGGGATACTTCCAGATTCAGTTAGCAGCACTACTTGGTCTACGATAAGTACTGGTACACAACTTACTAGTTTATTTCATCTCTTTCTCGGCATGAACAAACTTTGAGCTGATAGTGTTTTCTAATAGACAATTATCTTTTAGCCAAGGTAATGTTGTCCCTGATGAGATGGGTTTAGAGGCACAAGCATCGCTTAACATGCCTGACTTGAAGAGACGGACAAGAGCTTGCTAATGCTAGTCAAAACCAGGGGCTGATTCTCTTTTGGCTGCACACCTAAGTCCTCTATTAATCTTTTACACTTATTGTATATAAATTATGTAGTTTTTTATATTTGTAAATTTTATAATTATTTATACAATTGAATGTGTATATTTATTATACTATATAAATTATATAGTTTTTGACATTTTATTATATATGTAAATGTTGTATAGTTAATTAAATTTTATTATAAATTGTGTATTATTTTATTTTATTTTTAAAAAATATTGAACTTTTTAGCCCGGGTCTGAATAATCCGGGCTAAAAAGCAGGGTTTTTTTTTTTAATTTCCACCCATACTTTAGCTATGGCAACTTGTCGTGACAAATGTGGTGTCTTTTGTTGGGGTTGCTTTGCCGTTGCTTAGCCATGACTAATTTTTTTTGCGACGGCTATTTGCCGAAGCTACCAAATATTGTGACCCCAAAATTCACCCCCCCCCATTTGCCGAAGCTAAGGGCCTTTTGCCACGCCTAGAATGCCTTTTTCCACGACCTTTTGCCGAAGCTAAATTATTTATTTTTTGTAGTGTATAGATCATATTAATACTCACATTATCTCATCATGCATTAAATACTTTTCATAAGAGCATCCCGAATGGTGGGAAGTAACCGCCCCCATTTTATTTTTTCATCTGACTTAGACAATCTAGCAATTGTGAACAACCTTCTCCACTTGTCGGGTGCCTCGATATGCTGGGAACTTTCCCAAATTTGAAATCAATTAAATGAGGCCATGTATCCTATAATAAATCATTTTTCTTTCTTTTTTATTTTAGGTGAGATGGAAAAAGTGATTTAGAGAACCCAACTATCGCGGAAAATGAATTGGGGAGAGTTAAAAACATATTTACTAAAAAGTGAGGTGGATGAACGAGGAAATGAGTGAGAGGTGGTTTTGAGTCACCGGGGATGACAATTTCAACCGCAACCAATGGATATCCGTTTCACCCGACCCAAGAAAGTGGGTGAAATTCGATATAATTTGGATATTAAAGTGGTGGTGGGTCAGGATTTGGGTCGGATACGAGTGAAAGTATTCCACTATCCCCCCACCCCCCACACACACATACACACACCCCGTTTAAAATATTAAATAATACTCAATCCGTCCGGAAATATATACGTCATTTGTTTTTTTTGCACGCTTTTTAAGAGTAAAAATATATAAAATATCAATAAATTTATAATTATCAACCAAAAAATAATATTTTATCTAGTAAACGAGCTCGCTTATGATGCATCTTGTTTGGATCTTACAACCCAAGTACGGGTCGAAAGTTTGAAAACAAAGTGTTAGAGTTGGAAAAGGAAATTTCGAACCCCAAAATCGCGTAAGGTCCGTTGAAGACCCAGTGTTAACACACCTATACATGTCCTAAGTTCTAAGTCGTGAAAACATTTTAGTTTAAACCAAGCAACAATATAAATTTGATACAAGGTGCCACGACAAAGCCGGATCAAAACTAGAATATTACAAGTTCAAATATGGAGTTCACAATTAGTCTCGATCTGTATATGTGCCCATAGCAACCCTTGTCACATCAGCACGGATCATTCATTTATTTCAAAGCATGCATATATACTTAAATCCATTTTCCGACTTAAATCCATTTTTATATTATTTGTTTTAAAAATATTACTTCAAAACCCGATGTCTTTACATGTTTGACTTGGTTTCGCGTCAAATTGGGTCAATTTTGGGCTTGCCAATTTTTTCTTCCTTTTTTCCATGAAAAATTGAATTTTGATGACTTTGCGATAACTTCAAAATGTCAAAGTTAAAGACATGGTTGTCAATTTGTTCTTTTTGGGCCTTATGATTACTAGAAGATGTCATCCTAAGTTCGAACACTTGTAATTATATACTACTTTCGATTTAAAATGTTTGATTCTTACTATTACTCATGATTTTTAGTAAAATTTAAAACTTTATAAAATATCAAAGTCTTAATTAATTTTTTGAAAATATTTCATACCAATTAGTAAAGCTAGAAATTTATTTTAAAATTTTAGTTAAAATAATTAATATTTTATAGAGTTTTTTTTTTGCTTTTTTAAAATGCGTTTAAAAAAAACATTACAAATCAGAGGGAGTAATATACCATACAAATAAATATAAAAATTGATTTGAAAAGGAAAAATCGAGTGATTATAATTATAAAACGTAATAAATTGGAATCTCCATGAATAATTTTAATAATATATAATTATAAAACCTGATATAAGTTTGGAATTTTCTTAGATATAATTTTTTTTTTGATTTAACAGATCGAATCATCGTATCGGAATCCAATTGATTCAAAATAATTCGGGTAAAAAATCCAATTGACAACTATCTGCTCCTAAAAGAACTCAATTTCACGTGGTACCTGACTACCCAGATGAGATCTTCTACTCCACCCTTCATTATCCCCTCCCCACATCACAAAAATATTTTAACATTTAATTAATCTTAAAAAAATTTAAAAAAATATATTTATATTGCTAACATCTATTTCTATATATTTATAAAATTTTATTTTAAAAAAATCATGTTTTACAATTTTTAAAAATTAAAAAGAAATAATTTACAGCATACAATTATTAAAAAATTTTAAAAAATGAATTTTCAAAATAAAATTTTATAAACATATAAAAATAGATATTAGGGTTATAAATATAATTTTTTTTAAGTTAAAAAAAATGTGAAAATAAAATAGTGGAGTAGGGAAGGGAGTAGGAAATGTAGTAGAAAATCCAGTCTGCTGACTACCTGTTGGACGGTCCCACTCAGATCTCAATTGGCTAAGTTCCCTTTATATATTAAAATCTTAATGTGGCCAAGCTAACAACCTCAGAAAAATAAAAAAAATAAAAAGCTGAAATGGATTCCAACCTCCCAGCTGCAACCCAACCCCAACCCACAAACAAAGCCAAATCAGGTCGATCTTGTTACGTCTTCTTCTTCCTCGTGCTTCCTGTATTTTCCGCAATCATCTTATATCGGCTTGACCCATCTGACCCGGTGGCCGTACCCGACCACCGACGCCATCCGGTCGCACAGCCGAAGGTGGTCGATGGGCGGATTATCGGGAGCCTAGAGCGCGTCGGGTCGGGTCATGTTACGGGCCCGGAGGATCTCGTGTACGACCCGGTTGCGAGAGTGATGTACACGGGATGTGAAAACGGGTGGATAAAACGGGTCGTGTCGGGCGGTGGGTCGGGCTTTGAGGATGAGACGGTGGCGGTGGAGGTGGAAGAGGTGGTCAACACCGGCGGCCGGCCGCTCGGCCTGGCGCTCAGCCGCAGCGCCGACGGTTACGACCTCATCATCGCCGATGCGTATAAGGTATTCTATACGTAATATTTAGCATTTCAATTTCCTTTTTTTTTTCTAATTTAATGAAAATTCGATCATTTAGATTTTTTTTTGGAGGGTCCAAGTTCCAAGCATGAGCTGTGTTGAGTAATTTATGGGTTAGGTTTTGTTAGAAGGATACAAGAAAGTTGAGAAACCCCATTTTTTCTATTTTTTAAATCTATTTAGCAGAGGGTGTTGACACTGGCTTTCGAAGATAGCAGAGGCTCCCATCGGATTAGTTGGAAGTTTGGAACTATAGTAGTGTATAAATTCGAGTGGCTTATAATCATTTCGGTAACATCATACAATAAAGGAAGAAAATAATAAAAAATAATTCAAAATGAACCAATACTAATACGAACTACTCCCTCCATCTCGAAAAATAAGTCGTTTTAGCATTTTACACTAGTTTTAATAAAACACTCATCTATCAATCAACATCATCATTCCACTAACTTTTTTTTATTAATTTTATTGTTTTTAAATACCCACTATATTTTTTAACCAATCAAACTCTTTTAAAAAGTCAACAACACAAAAACCAATACAAATCATTATTATCCTCATACCTAGAAAACCTAAAACGATATGTATTTTGATACAACTCAACTAGTCTAAAGCGACTTGTTTTTCGAGACGGAGGGAGTATTAGATATGAATCAATATTAATACGAGCTTAAAAAAAAGGGTGATTTTGATAAATAGCCATTTTTGAATGTTCAATTGGGTACTTAGACCCCAAACTAATTTAATTAGTTTTTGATAGACCTATCCAAATAGTGGTTGACCATTGACCGGTCAACGTTGACCAACCCATTTGGATTTGATTTTTTTTTAATGATGCTATTTTTTGTGATTAGATTTTATTTTCACTATGATACCACTTTTCTAATGAAATGATTGGATTACACTTTTTATGCCACTTTTTAAAAACATTGATGACATTTTTTGTTTACTGTAATGTCACGTTGACCATTGATGCCATTTTGTTTACTGTTAACGACTGATGCCACTTTTTTTATGTCAATTTTTTGATAATATTTTTTTACCGTGATGCCATATTTTTGATGATATTTTTTCAAAGTTGTATTTTGATGATATTTTTTCAAAGTAGTATTTTGCTGACATTTTTTTCTTTAATGTGATACAACTTTTTCAAAATGGTGTTTTGATGTCATTTTTATAATGTAATTATTTAATGCTACTTTTTTAATTAAATCGTTTGATGCCACTTTATTTATGACACTTTATTTTCACTTTAATGCCACTTTTTTGATGAAATGGTTTGATGACACTTTTTTAAACCTTTATGATAATTTTTTGTTTACTATAATGTCACTTTTCTATGTGTTTTAATACCACTTTTCTAACATAATTGCTTGATGTCACTTTTTTAATCTAGTCTATTGTATATAATAACACTTTTTTTATTAAAAAAGTTTGATGACATAGTTGTACAATGACAAGTAACAATGAATCATGTAATAATGAGGTCTAATAGTAACTTTCTATAGTAACTAATCAACTGTGGGTTTCCTTGTTGAAGAATCGAGTAGTTAAAGTAAATAACAGTAATAGACAAATACTCTAGAATGGGGGGTTAAATAGAGTATAGACGCTTTTCGCAAATTCGTGTAGAGCAAGCAACTTCAAGGGTTGAATAGTGGGTTTTAAGGCTTTGAACTCGGTCTCAAGATCTTGAACAAACTTTTCGTGCCTTGCTAGTTCTGCAATGTAATCAAACGTTAGAAAATTAACAGAGAAATAAATAGCACAGGACTTGTTAACGAGGTTCGGCTCTAAACCAGCCTACGTCCCCGCCTAGGGTTATCCAACTCGTAGGATTCAACAACTTTTATTCCTCTTCCTTATGGATCCTAATAGCTCACCGAGAAGCCTCTCTCCTATACAATTGCAATCTAGTCAACTCGCGTTCCCTTGGAGTCCTAGACCAATCTAGAAGAGCCCCACCTCTCTCAGCTATCTAGTACACCCAAAATACAGAGAAATAAAAGTCTCCTTTGCCACACCGAAGTGTGATACGTTTGAGTATATGATACTCTTAGTATAACAGGGATTAACTTATCCTATAACGCTCAGACTCTTCCTAACTCAAAAAAGAAATAAAGCGATTACAAATAGAGAGATAGGAAAGAAATAAAATCAGCAATGGCGTCTGAAGACTTGAGAGCTCTTGATGCGCAGAGACGGCTTGGTGAAGGTGTTGTTTGATCGCTCTGCTCCTTCTCTTCTTATAGCCGAGAGCTCTTTATTGTTTGCTGATTTTTCACCCGTAAATCTCGACCAGTTGCAACAATAATTTGAACTTTGAAACACGTTGGAGATTTGCAAGTTCCTGCTGCCGAGATGTAGGTTTCTAGTTGCTGAAATTTTGGCCGACTCTAATTTGAATTTAAAACCTACAAAAAATAATTCTAGAGCACGCCACAACATCATATCTAAAATCAATCTCACCTTAACCGAATTTTGTGTAACCAAATAACAAATCAAATCTCACCTTAATTGAATTCTGTGTAATCAAATAATAAATCAATACATAAAATATATAGCACAAATCTAAAAGCAATTTAACAACTTTGACCAAATCAATATATAGCACATATAATTTTGTGAGCCAAATAAATATATTCCGAGAATAATAAATCAAATAAAACAACCACAAAATATAATGGATATTTGCATAAAATACTACCTTATTTGTCTTCCATCATAATCAACCTGATATGTTGAACTCTACAATCACACCAGGAAATTAAGCCTTCTGCACCACCATATCTCTATTGAAACTTATACAAAGCCAAAACTCAAGAAAACCTTTCAGTGAGCTATGCAGAAGGATATCAATTTTTGGTGAAACTAGCAAATCAAGAAATTCTCCCAGTGATTCAACATCTGCAGAGCAATTTAAAGGATAAACTAATCAGAATTAACCCTATAATATCACAACTACCCTATTGTTATTTACTCTTATATCTCATCTTCCCAAATCTTCCAAAACACTCTTATGATCTTATCCCTATGTAGAAGATGAAGACAAGAAAACGTAGAAAAGTTAAAACGACGAACCTCCGGTAGTCACCAAACGCCACCAAAGACAAAATCAGCTCGGCTAAGCAAATATCTTCGATTGAAGATCTGGCGAACCCCTTGCTCGAACCTTCGACCAAACCTTCAGAAGCAACGTGGTACCTTGGAACCTAGATTCGAAATTTGAATGGCTTAGAGTTCAAATTAGGCAACGAACATGACGGATTTGAGATCCTCGTCGCTGGATCGACAAAAACCCTAAGGTGAGTACCCAATGGAAAAAGGTGAGAGAACGATCGAGACTGGCTTCGTGGTCGACGATGGTCCAGAATTCGAATGAAGGAGGAGAACGACGAGAATGAAGCGAGGAGAACGGAATTCGAACAGAGGCCATAGTAGCGTAAGCGGAGGACGGCGCAGAGAGGTTCCACCGGTGGTGAGTGTGGAGGAGGAAAGGGCTCCTAGGGAGTTTCGATTGGAACGGAGGCCATTTCAGCTCTTTCGCGTGGGTTTGGTGTGCCTAATAAAAAATTAAGGAACAATTACTTAAAAAATAATACGAAGTATCAACTTTTAACCAAAAATAATACGAACTTTAAAATTCACTAATTCATGTACAAACTATACCAATATTAACCGAAAACAATACGATTTCAAATTCCGACTCATTTTCAACCCAAAATGTTGATGTGGCATCCGGGAAAAAGATGTGGGGCTCAAAATGAAATAAATGGAAATTATGTGAAATATTGTAAATTACTAGTATTTTCCAAGCCACAGCCCGTCTTCTTCCTCTCCATTTGCAGCAAGAGCAGCGGCAGCGAAGACACATCGGCGAAGATGGCGGTTGGTGGCAACAAAAGAGTGGCGAGGAGTTCGGTGATTGGAGATACGATGACAACTGCTAGCCCGAATGGCCGGCCACTACGGTCGCCGACGACGCAAGTTGGGAAATGTTCAAAAACGTCGAAAATCTCACGCATAAGGTTGGGGTGAAAAGGAATATGAACATCAAATTGAATACGGTTTTATCTTCCATTTCAATTTAAGAAGCTCACCGTGTGCTCAATTCATGATAAGAACGTTGATTGCCATCCCAATTCGACAGAGGTAGTTTTTTAGGGTTTTCGAATTTTGATGAAATTGGGGGGAAATTGGAATCAAAAGCAATCAATAGAGATGCCATCACATTAGAAATTGAATTTCAAACCATTTTGGCGTTGAGTACATGTGCTTTAGAGTTGAACCGGCAAAACCGCCATGGGAGACTCATTGCTCGCAGACCAGGTTCGAGGAAGGGGGGCGGATTTGATTTTCGTCGCTGCCAGAATGGCCCGACCACATTGAATCTGTTGCCAGCAACGATTGTTTGGTCGACATCGTATTCACTGTCTGTACTCCTTGCCGCCGATGACCGACGCCGTAGTGACCTGAGGAAGAAGAAGTAATCGGGTTGGGTTGTGTGTTTGTACATTAATTTACAATACTCCACCTAAATTTCTTGTTTATTTGAGTTTGAGCCCAAAAATATTTTAAGTGATCAGAATTTGAAACCATATTATTTTTGGTTAATATTGGTATAGTTTGTACATGAGTTAGTAAATTTTAAAGTTCGTATTATTTTTGGTTAAAAGTTGGTACTTCATATTATTTTGAGTAATTTGTCCAAAAATTAAAGGTGTTTGGTGTGCCTAATAAAAAAAATAAGGGGGCTAACTACCTAATCAAATATGCTAAAGGGTCTAAATCACCAAATTCCCTCTAAAAAAAATCAAAATAATACAAACTATTTCATATTAAAACAATTTCGATACAGAAAAATTCCGATTGATTTTTCGGTCAATTTTTTGGCGTATTAACCTTAATGTTTGAAAATTAAATGATGTGACGCCATATTATTAAATGCATAAATATAATGATTGAAAATAAAAATTAATTATCAGTATAAACTGGATTATAAGGTTAATTTACTCATCTAATCTGCATTCAAATTGTGTTTTTTTTTACAAAAAAAAATATATTGCATGTTTAATGTTGTGATTCAATTACATTAAATTTTCGAACGTTCAATTGCCACATCAAAAGTTTGGCCGAAAAAATAACCGGATTTTTTTTTTTCGTATCAAAATTGTTTCAATATAAAATAATCCGTACTACTGTTCTATAGTTTTTAAAGTTAGTATTAATATTGGATCATAATTGATAATTCAAAATTATTTTTGTTATATATTTTCCCAACCATAAATTAATACTATTGCCTATCAAATGGGACCATGTGAGTGTACACTGAATTGAATGTGTAGGGCCTTCTTAGACTCACCAAAGACAAGGAACTCGTTCTCCTAACCAAAGAGGCAGAGGGAGAGGAGTTCAAACTAACTGATGGTGTGGTTGTAGCCAACGACGGCACAATCTACTTCACCGACGCCTCTTCCAAGCACACCGTTGCTCAGTCCACCTTTGCGATTGTGATGGGTAGGCCGAATGGAAGGCTCCTTAGCTTTGATCCGATCACCGGAGAGACTAGGGTTCTTCTCCGAGACCTCTACTTCCCCAACGGGGTAGCGCTCTCCCCCGATCAGCGCTCTCTCATCTTCTGCGAAACCATGCTGTTAAGTCCCTTAACTTCGATATATATGTACATACGAGCATTGTCGTTTCTTCGATTGTTGTTGTAACGTGATCGAGTTTGAATTGACAATGCAGGAGAACTTGCAAAAGATATCACATAACAGGCACGCTAGCGGGATCTGTGGAGCCATTCGTCGACGACACGTTGGGTTCACCCGATAACATCCACTACGATGGTGAAGGTCATTACTGGATCGGATTACCCCTGGTATCGTATTTAAACACATTCACCTGATTCATACCTAGTGTTCTTTAGAAGGAAAACGTATAATGTATGTGATTCTTTCGGTTTTGCAGATTCAACCGGCTTTCCTGAACAAGGTAATAAACCATCCATTGGTTCGGAAAGGGCTGATCATTGTGTTTAAGTACAGTGGTCTTCAAAGTATCATGAAGCCCAGTGGAGTTTTGGCCGTCGACTTGGAAGGGAGCCTGGTTGCCCAATTTTACGATGGGAGGTTGTCGGCGATCACGAGTGGGATAAAGATCGGGCAGCAGTTATACATGGGGTCGCTCCACGATGAACAAATTTTCCGTTTGAATCTTACCCAGTACGCAGTTTAACCCGTCCATCTGTGAATGGTTTTGAGTTTCGCTTTAATGTGACTGAACTACATGTCTACCATACTGCAACTGAGACTGCTCTAATGTATTTCGACTATCTTCAACTACATGTCTACCATATCAAAACTGGTTGATTTCCGAGTAGTTTGGAATATTACTTGGAAGTATAAATGATCCAAAACCAATCTTAAATTGTGACGTACCTTGCCAGTTGACACAACCTTCGTCACCATCAGCTCCATCAAGGGTCCCATACGTGTCGCGTACTAGTTAGCCTGGTTGCAGACGATCCAGAACTGGAAAAATAAGACTAAAAATAGTAAAATCAAACTTGAAACTTAGCCAACAAAACTACAGAAAGAGCATTTAAGCATAGCGAGTTTCATCGATGCATAACTTGAAGCTACATGATGTAATCTCTTCAATTGAAGCTACACCTCTGTCGTTCTCCATAGCATATTTCAGCAGTACAAACAGAAGTTTACCCAAAAAGCAGTTAAAATGAATAGCTTGTCAGCAAGCAGTAATATTTCGTTCAGCTTGCTTCAACTTTTATCCACATGTGATGATGCCTCCCAATGAGACGTGGTTATTTAAAAAAACATGAATTTTCGAACAATGAAGAATAGGGAAAACATTGATTGAGCAGAGAAACAAACTTGTCTCCTGCCACGTTTGCGAAGTTTTTGGCCAAAAAGAACAGGAAGGGCTAAAGAGAAATCCATATCCTTAGTCCAACGCAGCAATTACGGCATCCACGACCTCTTGGGTAGTGCTGGTGCCTCCAAGGTCCTTTGTCCGGTACTTGCCCTCGGCTATCACCTTCTTTACAGCTGATTCAAGTCGATCTGCAAAGGAAGGAAACTGGAGATGCCGTAGCATCATGGCAGATGAGAGGAGAAGAGCCACTGGGTTTGCTATCCTTTGTTCCAGGATATTGTCATTTCCCACATTACCAGCTGAAG
This sequence comes from Persicaria maculosa, assembly GCA_963922045.1. Lineage (NCBI taxonomy): Eukaryota > Viridiplantae > Streptophyta > Magnoliopsida > Caryophyllales > Polygonaceae > Persicaria > Persicaria maculosa. Next base: position 74,045,638 of record OY998254.1, on the reverse strand, counting down.
CACCCTGCTCAAAGACAGCAGTCTCTGATCCCACGTTTCCTGAAGCCGAGAAGAATGCAAAGATGGTGAGACAACACCTATTTGAAGCTAGTTATAATCTCAGGTTAAGTCTTCAAATTGGAAGGTGAAAAATAAGTATAGGAATTTGAGCTTAGTTTTCTTAGCCTTACTCATCAATGGGTTAAGCTTATATCCTTCAAGAATCCTAACCATTTCTCGAATTCATCATTGATATCAATGAACTAAATTTAACTATTTAAGCATATCGGCAAAGTGAAAACAGCTTATTCATTATTCAAGTTGTAAATACACGGGATTATGACAGGTCCAATTACAAGGTTACATGAGTCTTGCAATAACAAGCATTAAGCAACAACAAAAAGAGTAGAATTGAAGTTAATACTGTAATTTTTTCTAAGACCATAAGTGTGGTTTTGGAAAAAAGGCACCATAAAATGTGACCTTAAATAAGTGTAATCATGTACAACTGAAAAATATGGTTTAATTGTATTCTCTGCACATACTATTTAATGCATATTTAGAAGTTCTAAACACTTCCAATAATATTTAAAATGAAGGATCTTACCTCCAGGCATGACTCCCGTACCACCAGCTATACCTGCGGCTGTATTTGCAACAAGATTTCCATAGAGGTTTGGCGTGACCTACAAATGAACCTCAAGGGCATCAGCAGAGCCTTCTCTAAATACTTCAAAGAGATATACTGGCAAATCATTTAGCCATACAAAAACATCATATGTTATATAATGTGGATGGTATTAATCCCTTTAGTCGATTTTGGGATGAAACTGAAAATAATTGACTTTGTTGTTTGACTACGTCTATTATAAGCAAACACTCTAACATGCTGAACTATGCTTCTGCAAAAGTGCGCATAACATTGGAGAGTCTGCTCGCTCCGTGCGAGGCTGACAACATTTACTTTTCTATTCATCATTATTTACTGTAAAATTATCTTGTGCAAAGAACTAGACCACTGTGCTGTTCAAAGATGAGAGAAGCTCACTAGGCTTCATTCTGGGTGATTTTCCTTCTAAAAATTTCAAAAAACACCACATAGGAATAACATTAATTTCCATGATATCAAGTGATTAAGAGAATGAACAAGTTGCCAAGTTAGGCACATCATAAATTTCAAACATTCAGGACAAAATTTATATGTAATGTCATCTGTAAGTTGCATAAACATACCATCACGTCAAACTGTTCAGGTTTTGATACCAGTTGCATGCAGCAATTGTCCACTATGATTTCATTATATTTGATTCCAGGATATCTTTTAGCAACTTCACGACAGGATTCCAGGAAAAGACCATCAGCAAGCTTCATTATATTTGCCTTGTGAACAGCAGTTACTTTCTTTCTGTTGTTGAGGTATGCGTACTCGAAAGCATACTTTGCAATGCGCTCTGAGCAAAACTTTGTTATGACCTAGCAAGTGAAGGGGTATGTAAAAAGAATGCTCAGCAACTACATCCAATTATGTTTACACCATGAAGAAATTATAAAGAAAGAGATGCTACTCGGTATCTGCACACTAAAGACTAGGCATAAAGGCAGGGTAAGAAGAAAAAAAAAACAAGAGATGATACATGTACACTATTAAAAATACAGGAGATGTGGATTTTTTGTATCACAGCTTTTGAGAGTAATACTTAGCTTCCTTATTTTGTAGTTATAACCAATTTCAAAATACAAATCATTTCTTCGCCCCACCATCCCCATCATGAAAGAAAGCCTTTCTATCCCAGTAGGGCCTGTTTTCTTAGGGTCTTCAGCAATTAAATCACAAAATAACATCCAGACTCATAGTCTGCTAAATGACATGAAGACGTGAAGTATGATGTTAGCCGTTTTCAAGCATAGCCTGCCCTACTGGAAAATAAACTTGATGGCCTGATTAGCATCATGTAAGTGTCTAATTATTACTAAAAGAGAGTTAGTATTGAACTCCAGTTTAATCGATTTATCTTGAACATAAAAATAGATTAATCCATTCCCACTTGTCAGCCACACAATGTCTGTCTTTATGAACATCTCTTCATGAGCTTAGAACTGGGAATTGGAAATGGTTAGCACCTAGTCAATGGTGTCTAAGTAAGCAACATTCTATCCCAAGGGAAGGGGCTTTCCTTACCAGAGGAGGTTTAACTATTAGATGAATAAATTTTCTACTTAATTACACTTCCTAATACAGAACCTATCAAATCTCGGATCATATGTGGTCATCCATATTATTAGTTCACCATTATCCAAATACCATTGTAATCTCACTTTTGATCTAAACAATAACCACACAAGAAATACAATTATTAGGCTTGGAACAATAACTATGCAGAAGAATGGCAGTTGACATCCTTTTCTCATAAAACTTACACACAGAAAGAAGTCAAGGAACCGAGCAAGTATGACAGAATTCTCATTATGTTTCGCCTTTAGCCCAAGCCATCAGACTGTATACTTTTGCGAAATGCACAAGACAAGTAGAAATGTAGGAATGAATATATTGACCAATAAATGACTAATTAATCTATTGATGTAGTCTTCGACCAAAAAAAAAAATCTGTTAATGTAGTCTATTAAGACCCAGGTATGCTCTCCCTTATTCAATGCTCTATCAACTATTCAATAACCAAGTAGGTTATAGCTCCAATTCACGAGATAATTAATGATTCAAAGGTAAATAGAAGAAACCAGCGGAAAGATTGTCTTGATCTTTACTTCTCAACACTATCACAATTCACATGGAATCAGTTCAGAAGGAATCAGTTCACATGTGGCATGGAATCCGATTCATCACAAACTAAGTCATGAACAATACGAACCATCACCAATTTGATCCACGCAAAAGTCAACGAGCAGTCCTTCACATACAGAAATTGAAATTCACAGCATAAACCACAATTTTAGATTACATTAGCAGGGGAGAAAAACCCCTAAAATACCTTGAGACTCTCGACGACGCCGGGAACCACCTCGTGCTCGAGTCCGGAGTACTCTCCCTCGGTATTCTCTCGAATCACGACAATATCCACATTCTCATGGCGCGTAGGCAGACCATTAAGATTGAAACAATTCACAAGAGAAGCGAACAAATCAAGCTCCTTCCTCAGCTGAACGTTCAACGAGCTCACACCGCCACCGACCGGGGTGGCCAGGCCGCCTTTCAAGCACACCTTGTTCCTGCGAATCGAATCGATCACCTCGTCCGGAACCTTGCTCATGTCTCCGTGCACATCGTACCTCTCAAAGTAGATAGGCGCGTGCATCGCCTCCATCGCCTGCTCCACGGCGCCGGTGACCAAGGGGCCGATACCGTCGCCGGGGATCAAAGTCACCGTCCTCGGAGCGCCGTCTCCTGGACGGGGCATGTAGGTGACGGAGCGAGACCATGACTTGAGGAGACTAGAAGTTTGCTGGCGAGCTGAATGGGATGAAGAGGAGGAGGCGCCGTGAATGAGTTGCTTTAAAATCGGAGCTGCTCGGCGGGCCGCCATCGATTACGGAACTCTAGAAAGGGCGGATTTCTAGGGTTAGAGAGACCTGGAGGGCGAATTCTATGGAGAGAGATTCCAGCTTTTCAGCAGAGCTGCCATGAAAGACGATTGAGATGAGAGAGAAATCGTCAAGACTCCCCAAAATCCACTAACTCGCGCATTTCGGGCTGTTTTGCCCTTGCCCGCCCCTCTTAATTACACATTTGCCATCGTCTGGCTCTTGCGGTCCGAAAAGGTTCCCTTTCAAGTTCGGCTCGGATAAAATTCAACATTGCTACTGTATTAAGTACTGTAGTATTTTATTACTATAATTTTCCAAAACTAGTTCTTTTTCCGAACTTTGTTCGGGTTTTTCATAATACTAGTTTTATTTTACCCGTATGCTTGTGCGGTTGATTAATTTATTTTATTATATTAAAAATATTTATTATTTTTTAGTAAATTATGATGGTTTAAACCGTTTATTTGAAATCCTTTTAATTATAAAGGTTTTAAATGCTCTTAAATCAATATACAAACTAAGATGTAAATAATTATTGTTGATTATAATAAGATTTATAACGAACTAATATATGGATAATTAGAGTTAAGAGATACATTATCTATTTTTAGTAAGGAAAGAGATATACCATCTAAAGGTTAGACATAATTTTCTTATGATTTAAATTGTAATCCGATTAAATGATTTAGTATAGTATGTTGGAGATTAATCTTTTCATGACATACATACATACATAGATACATACATAAGATTTCTGCATTCATTAAAAAAAATTCTTGCTTATAAGATATACTGAATAGGTAAAATTTCAATAATCAATAGTAAGAAAGATAGAACTTTTGCTTGGATAAGATCGGTTAGGTATACATAAATTTCTTTAATTTGTAGATAAAAATATATATATAAAAAAGATACGTAATAAATCCAAAACAATTCAAACATGTGAGATAAATTTGAAAAATAATCTGAATATTTATATTAAAAATGATAGGTTTTGTAACCACTTAAGATATGATATTGAATATTTATATTAAAAATTAAATTTAAGCTTCAATTAAAATAGACACATATGATGACACGTGTATAAATAGATGATGTAATCGTCTGACGTGTCTTAAATAGATTGGATCATCATTAATTGACGTGTCAAATACCCGGGTCAGATTGCACCAGGGTACGACACGTAAGCGAATCGCACCAGAGGCCCGCCACATAGGATTTCCACACCTCTGTTTTAGTATTATATATATTGATTTTAAATCGAGTTTGACGTATTAAACAAAATATTCAACACATCAATTTTCTACTAACATATCGCCCATGCTTCTTGTCATGTTATTCTTTGAAATTTTCTTTTCTTGAGATGATTGATACTTCAAATTTAACAAAGTATGGTAAATCAGCCACTTCCACACTTCTCCTAGCATCCGTCCTAACTGAAGGCAAAGAAAAGAAACATTATAGTTTTTTGCTTAAGAAAATCGAGTTTGGATCCTCTATGATACTTTATCTATTACACATCATGTTACACCTTTTAAATTTGTCTAAATTATAAACCAATTTGATAAAGATACCTTACGTTTAAATGTATAAACCCTATATAGCTAAAGACTAAAATAATGATATTTAGTGTGTGTTTTTTGTAATGCCTTGGACCCTTAATTAGAAAAAAGTACTATATGTTTAAGTATGAACCTTAAGAGGCCATAACATTAAACTCATCAAATCACAATGATTAAATACTTTAATTGCAATGATTAAACTCATCAAATCACAATTTATAATCTTTTAAAATCTTCAATTTCACAAATTTCATCAATGGTGTAAACAATTTATGCATTGTTATCTAAATATTTTGCCCAAAAAAATTCCAACGAAAATATATTGGAACCCTTGTCAAAGCTCCAGGCTTAAATATATGATAGGTTGAATATCGAATATTTTTGGGTTTTTTTCCCATTGTATTTAATATTGAAAATCAATTTTCATAACTATAATAGATTTCACACCATGCTTGTGAAATGGGCTGCATAAAATGAATAATTTATGATTTCACTCATTTTAACGACGGTGTGTATTTTAATTAGAGCCCAATTACTCCATTTCCCCTCTAATAGACTATTTTTTTAAAAAAAAATTGGTACTTGTTATTCTTTAATATGGAAACCTAATTTTCATCGTCATAATATATTTCACACCATGCCTCTGAATGAGGTTGAATAAAATGTATGTCCAATCAAGCCATACAACACAATAGCAAGGATAATATATAACACCACATTCTGTCAGTTTCACTTTAGATCTTAAGACTATCAATAAAAATATCCTAAAATCAAATTCCATAGTAGAAAGCTTTTTTATATTACTTAGCAAACATCAAACAAAAGTTGTTCACAACTTGTACCACAAACAAAATTCCATGAGTAGACAATTACCATGTATTCCTGTTCTAGGTTAAACTTGTAGTCGTAGGAGAATTTAGGCATTAGATACAAAGTGATTATCTTTACCAAACATAATTGGTTCATAGATCACAAGTGTAGTTGAAGTACAAACTTCAAACAACTAACACAAGTAACACAACCATCGAGACATGAACTCATATAGCTCAAACAACTCCAAAATAACTGTACATATCATCCTGCAAGTCCCATCTAAGAAGGCAGCTCAATCGCCCTATAAGAGGCCGCATCATATGAAAAAAAATTCAACAACACTATGTAGAAACATCACCCAAAATATAGACAATTTCAAGACCATAACAACTCCATAACATCCCTAAATCAGCCTTTTCCTTGAGGTGAAAATGGTGAAAATTCTAGCAACATGTTCACCATTCACAACCCAATGGAACCAACAACAATCTGTATCAAAAGGTTCAACAACACCAGCTAGAAATTGCCACCTTCCAAACATTCAGCAAACAACACAAACCCAAATAAATCAAACCAAAATAGCCCTCGAATCACCAATACAACAACCCAAAAACAACCATTAAGCCATCAACCAAACAACTACCCAAAATGAAAATATTTAGCAGCTCAAATAGCTCCTAAACTATATGCAAAAAACCTATAAATTATCATTCGAAGTAAAAATCCATCTTTCTCAGCTGAGATGGTTGAAAATAATGAAGAAGAACCATAAATTAAAGGATTGTGAACAACTTTGATAATGTTGAATGGAAAAACCGTCTCCTTTCTATATTTCAACTAAGATGGTTTATATTGACGAACCCCTAATATTTTATTTATAAGGTTATAGACTGAATAGCATTTTAGTTTGTTGAAATAGTTTTGGGTGTCGACAATATGGTCTAAAATAGTTTCCACACTCACATTCGATCAAGAAGGAAGGCGGGAGATGATCTCGAAAATGCATATCAAATTGACCATAAATGCTAAAAAGCTAAAAAAAAAAAGACATGTTAATCAGGCGTAACTTAGTCTAGAATATTTCAGCTCTAACTCTCTAAGTAGAAACATCACAACCTAAGTTACACCCGATTAACATGTCTTTTACTTGAGAGAGAAACCAAAGATCTTTCACTTAAGAAATGCCAAAGACAGAGATTAGTCTTATCTTCTCCTTTATTGAGCATAAAAAGGTAAAATATCTAAGCACACCTTCCACACATTCCTTATTGAAGGTGAAAGTCCGAGTCTGTAACATGTCTTTCCTACAAAATGCAGCAAGTGCCTTCCCCCTACCACCTATCAATAACACTCGCATAAAGTAATTAACATCAGTGCAATGTAATAACAATGGGAAGAAAATTTTGATAGTATGATAAATTGAGTTAGAATATCTACCTTTTCCATGTATCAAAGGTACCATAAATGTTATGGAACCTTCCAATTTAGCGTTGAACTCCAAAATCCTTGGTGTAGTGCTTGCAAAGATCTCCAGTATCAAGTTTTTGCAATCCATATGCGTATTGAGGCTAATAGGAATGGACAAATAGAAAAGAAAAATGATCTAGATGCTAAAAGATCAAATTAGTAGATAGGGACACTTCAAACCTCTGTGGACATGGGATCGAATTCATTAAGGTTCACATTGGGAGACTCTAATTGCTAGAATTCAAGGTAAATGCAAGCACTTGATGCATAAATGAAACTGCAACCATTAAAACACTTTCATTAAATTGGACTGCAACCATTAGGCATTTTGTCGAACACCTTACATGCATTATATAAGAGGCAAATTGAGAAACTAAAAACATTCATTTATTTCAAATTTCAATCCCTAATCATTCATCGAAAATCAGAAATCATTTACAAAGACGTTTTTCATGAAACATGTAATCAATTTAGGGTTTGCAATTGGGAGAATGAACAGAGCATAGAGACAAAGAGAATCAATTCGTTTCTGCCTATCCTTTGTTAAAAAAACTTAGCGTTTTACCTCAATTTGATGCATCCCCCCTTCGATTGCAATCGATTTCCACTTTTGGCCACCACATCAAACACAACCAAATACTTGTCATCAGTGCAAGCGAGTTTGACAAATTATAAAGAAGAGAGTAGAGAATTGACTTAGGGTTTACAATTGGGAGAATGAAGATAGTAGAGAGAAAGAGAGATTACTCCTGCAACTAAGAGAGAAAGCAGCCTCTAGCCGTCGTCGACTGCATCACCGCCCACAATTGCCCTCCTTCGACCACCGATCGATTGTGCCCCGCCTCCACAACGACAACCATCAATCAATTTATCAATTCTATTATTAGGAAGAAGATGATTGTGAGGAAGAAGGTAAACTTGGTTGAGAAAATTAATTTCAGTTTTTGGTATTGGGAGTCAAGAGAACGTGGGTGACAAAGGTGAAAACTGCTTCTTAACTTTGTTCAGAGAAGGACACGTGGCGCAATTTTTTATAAAGACATTGCTTCTGAAATTATAAGTATAAGGGGTGGATATTGAATCTGAAAATTAAATGGAGTAGATTTTATTTCATAAAACTAACTTTGACATTTTGTAACACATTATTAAAACTCAATTTTGAAAACTCAATTTTGAGGTTTAGTTGGTTCATTTTGTCGCTTTTAGGTTAGAGTTTTCTTAAAAAGAAGATCGACTTTAAATAATACGGAGTATGAAGTGTCACCTTTAAACGAATAATAATAATATAAACTCTAGAAATGTTAAAGTTATATATACAAACTATATTTATATATATAAAGAAAAGATTTCAAAATCCAAGTGACAACCAAAAAAGGACTTGAATATTCTAAATTTTGGTTGAGTTTTTTGGTCCACGGGTGAGACGAATAATTTTTCGGTTACCCGTTAGTATTTTATTTTGGTTGAAATGATGGCTATATTTTTCCTTTAGCTAATTAGATAATTAGAAGACATATTTAAATTTTATAGGATCTAAATTGTCAATATAGATATCAAAATTGTCAATTAGACAATTACAAACAAAATTTACTCGAAGTAGGTGTCAGCACTCACAGCGTGTGCCAACTAGTAAATCAAAGATTAAACACACAGCTAAAACTATCATCTGTGTTCTTTCTCTAAAAAAACACTCACTTGAAGGCGTCATGGAAGCCTGAAACATCAGGCTTCCATGACGACTCACTTGAAGAGACGAGACAAGCTACGCACATTTTGTTCGGATTGGTTTTCGAGCTCCTTGTTTTGCTCGGATTTCTTCTCAGACGATGGAGCTAGTATCTGAATCATCTTTCTCTCCTGCATAACCTTCCTCTGCTCCTTCACCTTGAGCTTGTGTTTCTTGATTGACTTCGGGGTCATTTCACCTTGTTCTTCAAGCACTGTATTTTCCTTGGGCGTCTCTTGAGACGACGAAGAAGCAAGTTTCTCACTTGTTTTCTTCTTTTTAACAACCATCTTCTGCTCCTTCTCAATGAGCACTGTATTTTCCTTGGGCGTCTCCTGAGACGACGTCAAAGCAAGTTTCTCACTTGTCGTCTTCTTTTTTACAACCACCTTCTGCTCCTTCTCAGTGAGCTTTTGCTTCTTGATCGGCTTCAGAGGAGTTTCGGCATCAGATGATGAAATGCTGCGTTTAGGTACTGTTGCACTGCTCTTGTCCGGGACATCTGCAGCCCTCAATGTGTCCATGATAATTTTGCCAAGCACAAACTTTATTTCAAATATGTTTCCCTTCCCTAGCAACTCGTGATTGATCTCGTATGATTTCCGTGTGTTGTTAACTGACTGGATATTGTCCGCCATATCATGAAAGAGACGGCGAACTTCTACATTAAACTTCTTTGGTATGAGAACCTACAGCCAGAAACATAATAAGTACATTACTAGATTTACATAAAAGGAAAGACCAATCAAATATAAATAAAGATTGAGATGTGCAATCCTACTGATCCGGAACAACGATAAGATGGATATCTGGCCATTGCTTTAAGAAGACTATCGGAATCAGTCAGAATATTTATAGACTCTTGAACAGTTGATGCAAATTTGGAAACCTTTTGTTCCAGTTTGTTATCCGATAAATGGTTCAAGGACTTTAAAAGCTCTGGTTCAAAATCAACTCTCTCAAACGCACGCTCCCTTGCAGATTTTACGCCTTCATCCCAGTTGCCATAATAGAGAACAGAAGCAAATGTCTGAACCACAAGCGCTTCTTGAGGTTTAGTCACCAAAGCCAGGTGAAATGCCAAAAGACCGACCCTGCAAGTAGTAAAAACTTCAAAAAATGAAAATATACGACTGTTGGCTGATAACTGTAAAACAAAACAAGAGGATCTGAAGCCTTATTCCATGTCTACAGCGCAAAATCACTAGTTAAAAACACCTATGAGCGAACCAAAAAACCTAGAGGGCTAAACAAAGTTCACTCAAAGGGGAACTACAGGAAAAGAAGCCCTACTAGTAGTGGCTTTGACAGAAAAACGAAAGAAAAGAAGGCCCACGTAATTACTTCGAATGCTTACTTATGATAACATAATGCCTTAATATCACTAACCACACTAGCTGCTTCATCGAATAGCAATTGACGGAATCATCTTGAAAATTCTAAAGTGGGATTAAAGGCAATTTGCTCACCAAAGAAGACAATCACACGGTTTGCCACAGGTAGCCACCTTATCCAAAGCGGAAAACAAATTCTGCCAAAGCAAAAGCATATTTAGGTATCATTGCATTAGAAATGAATAAAAAGATATTGATATAGGATTCACACGAACCATATATGCAGACAAGATTTCAATTTAGTTAAAATTAGATGGCATTATATGCTATACACCTATGTGCATGACGATTAAAACACCATTTAACTTTTCTATTTTGATACAAAAGTTCTTCAACCTACCATCAGCATTGAGGAACTCTTGGATGCTGGATCTCCAAGATTACTGAGGTATGCATCCTAATTCAGGTAAACAGTTAGATATCGACCAATTTTATTTATACAAAAAATAAATAAAACAAGAATAAAAGGGACTCACATGAAAAGGAAGCATGATCTTAAGCACTTTAAATCTCCGAAGCAAGCTGAGAGAAGGCTCAGCAGCGCCATATGCCAGCATATAATTTAACTCCATCATCAACCTAGACTAAGCAGGCAAAAAATACAAACAACCTTATGTAGCTATCAAAATGTAGCAGCTGCATAATACACTTGACCCAAAAAATGTAAAAAGAGCACTCCAAAAAGCATCTATGAAATGAAAAATTAATGCAGTTCTCCATTTTCTTTAAGAATTCCTCTCTATTTTAGAAGGGATTAAAGTGCAGTGTCATTCTGAAAGACATTTGCCTCATGACAGGTCATAAAGAAGAACAGGATTCTAGCTAGCCTACAATGTTCTTATTCCTTAGGCTCTTTAGTTCTCCATTTTATTTAAGAATTCTTCTCTATTTTTTGGTTAAAAAGACAAAACTGTTGACTACAAATTAGAAGCGGGACAAGGACTTCGAAAGTTAATAATCTAGAGTCATCTCATTGAAAGCACTGCATAGAACTTGTAAAAACTACGTAGTCAGGGGTAGAAAAGAAAAGCTATTATCACTATCACCGACCGAGGCCGGCAAAAAGAATGCAATAACAGAACCAAAATCCTAAAATAAAGCACATTAAACTAGCGAGATACCTTGGGCAAAGACGCAATGGATGAAGAAAGTTCATGGATCGCAGTTTCTATCTCATTTGAAAATGAAAACCCCAGACGAGCAGCAATCCTTAATCCTCGCAAAATCCTTGCTACATGAATGAGAAACAATAACTTCAAAAAATTGGGTAGAAGGTATAACATGGTTCAAAAACTAAACAACTGATACACTGAAATACATACCACAGTCTTCTGTAAATGACATCCTAGCAGGGATTAAAGTTTGCAGCTGAGACAAGACCATAACAATAGAGAATCAAATTTATAGCAAAGCAAAAGACGGTGCATGAAACATAAAAGAAACTGATAAGACAAGTACAGAAAAAAACGAAAGATAATTACCTTTGATGATTTCAAATCCGTCATTGCATTTGCATAGTCATAAATTTTATTGGTAAAAGGATCATAGAACAAACTGCTCCATAGTTTTGTAATACATGCAACCAGATGACAAAAGGAAGCAAGTCATTCATTGTCATGTAGAACAAAAGTAATATTAAGAACCATTTGAGGAAAGCAAACATGATTTACCTATTTACTGTAAAATCTCGTCTTGTACAATCTCTCCAACGTACATAATCTATTTCACTACAGCCCTTGGGCATTTTAGGGGGATGTGCTTCAGCTTCCTCTTTTTCATGACTGGCAGCTTTTTTGAAGCTGGATACCTGAAACAGAAAATTTCAACATTCAATAAATTAAAATAAAACAGTCCACCACATGTAATTGTGTAAAAGAAAACAGAAATATCAGCAGTCATGCCTAGTACATTAGAAGAAATTAAAATAAAATTGCCTTATCCAATTAGCCCAACCTAAAAGGATAAAAAATTGAAAACTGAAGATACTCTAAGATCTCAAAAGGAAGACAAACCTCAATAGCAGATCCTTTAAGATTCACCAGACATATTGGAAAACGCCGCCCCACAATAAAAGCACGATTAAATGTACGCTTGATCTGCAAATCGAAGCAAAATAAACCCAATTGACTGCAGAATCTTATGGGGCCCTAATCATGCATATAGACAAGTACTTTTGTGCACCAATGCAGAAATTAAAATAACCATGTTAAACCTGTTTAAGGTCAGCAGTTGTAATCACATCAAAATCTTTAGGAGTTCTCTTAAGGATCAAATCTCTAACGCATCCACCTACTAAGTAAGCTTCAAACCCTGGATACATAATTCCTTCATCAATACATATGCAAAACTCATTGCTTTGGGGGTAAAAATAGCAATCAAACTCAGAAAGTATCATGTTCAATATCCAAGAGATACCAGCATTCCATCAAACAAATGTCAGTACTACAAACTGTTTAATATATAGTCACAAGGGGACAACATATAGGCATTACCTTCATTGTGGAGTACCTTCAGAACAAGCCATGATGACTCTGATATCATTGATTTTGAAATTCCAAAGTTCCTTGCATCCACCTTCTTCCATCTAGATATATCATGCTGACCTGGTCAACATCATCCATGAAATAAAATGCCATTAGAACTAACTACTATCAAGTCTTCTTGAATATAAAGCTTGGGACTACATCAGAAGTCCCAATAGAATCGAAAACTACAAATCGACAAACATTCAGTCCCATTCATCCACAGTCTAGCTACATTGACCCTATATTTAACTTGAAAACTTGGTCATCTTCAAGAAAAATTGCAACAAAGAGGCTGAAGTATTGAATGAACAATAATCAGTGTAGTAAACCAATTCTAGACACATCTGTTGCAACAAAGAGGCTCTCCACGCCGGAAAGAAGAAGCGTATCAAGCAATCAAGCTTATGTAAAATTGAGGAATTAAGAAGAAAAAGTACAAACTATTAACCCACCAGGGACACCGCAGACTTTCTCCTGCATCCTTCCTTTAGCCACCGTGTGCGCGAACCTCTGAGAGGAAAACAAAACGTGTTTCTCAGGAATGAACACCAAGTGTTCGACGAAATGCCAGAGAAGAAAATAACAACACAAGGGCTGGAATGAAACGTGCAGGACAACACGCAGTACCTGTTGTAACCTAAGGAGGGATTTCAGCTTAGAGAAGTAACCACGGAGATCTGATTTAGCCGCCATGGAGAGACGAAATCATGATTGGCGGAACAGAGACATGCGAAGAGCGGGAGAGGAAAAGGGGGAAGAAGGCGAAGAGCGGGTGATTTTGAAAACCTCGTCGCGGGGCGTGTGGTAACTGGTAAAGGTTCTCTCGCGGCCGCTTGCTGGACGTCTGCGAAGAGAGACAGGTCTATAACAACTGCCAACGCCCTCTGCCATGGCAGCCCCAAGCCTGCCCGGGTTAAGAGCTTTCGGGTCGGGTTGCGGGCTCGCTCTGTTTCCGGAACTCTCTCACTATTTTTCCCCGTAATAAAAGCCCAATGTTTTTTTTGGTCAAAATAAAAGCCCAATGTTAGCATAATGGAGTTTGGCATTGTTATTCCAAATTAGGGGTAGAAATGGGGCGGGTTATGGGTGGATGAAGCCACTCCATCACCCGCTCCGCGGGTAAAAAATTTCACCCACTCCATCCATCACCCGTAAACCTTTTCACCCGCATTCGCCCCGTATGGGTGATGCGGGTGGAGCGGGTACCCAATGGGTGAAACAAAATAAAAATCCAAATCAACACAAGTAGTCAAATTCTAACTCAAAATTACAAATGAGGTGGATTTATGACTTTATGTATTTTTATTTTTGATCGGCAAAGCAATGAAATCACGATCTAATTGAAATTTGAAAGTGGAAGGGTATATATCGATCTCTATATACTAATTATATACTAATCAAATATATCCCTTGCTGTAACGTGGAAGAGCCAGCCGATACCATATCAATTCTAATTGAAATTTGGTGGGCAAATGACTAATCAAGGATTAGAGTTTTTTGTAGAAGTTAAACTTGAGAAGAGTAAAATAGTAAAATCACACACATTACATATATAAATTTTAGGGTTTTATGCGGGTTTGCGGGATGGGTGTGCGGGGCGTGTTAATGGGTGGGTTAATGGGGCGGGTTATGGGTGAAAAATCTTCACCCATAACCATAATCCATCCATCACCCGCTTCACCCGCACCCGCTCCACCCGCCACCCACTTTTTTACGAGTTTTCACCCGCAAAATTAATACGGGTAAAGCGGATGGAGCGGGTACTCGCGGGTTATTTCCAGCCCTATTCCAAATAAGGGCTTGTTTGGTTGAACATAAGAGGTGTGCTTCCTAGCAAGTTACTTCTTATAAATTCAATTTCCATGAATTATAATTCTCATCAATTTTAAAAAGTTAGTTGGTTTAAGTTATAAGATATTAAGATGTATGGAACTTAATTAGATAGAGAAAATTGAATTTTTCCATAAAAAATGGTGGAATTGTAAGTGTAATTTACATAGTCTTCCCAGGTAAGTGAAATTCCCTCATTTTGTAGAAATTGGAATTCCTCTGAACACATCTATTTACCCTACTTCTTAGGTTTTTAAACTTTCTGGTTTTTTAAATGTTAACCAAACGAGCTCTAATTAAGCTCTTCTATAATAATAAATCTAAATACTTAAAAAAAACTTTTTAAATTAAAATAAATCGAAAAAATTTAATACATTTTGTTTAACGTTATTTATAGTTTGTTGAAAATAACGCGAATTTGAAATTTAAATACCATATAAATTGAATCTTGTTTTCGGTTATACACAAAACTTCACATGATATCAGAACAAGGTTAAAACACATGTTATTTATCATTAAAGCATGCTTATCAACATTTTTATTATATTTTTTTAGATATAATTTCATACTAAAGCATTAAGTAAACGGGTTTGAATTTTATATAGTTTTTATTGGATTTAATCAATTTATTACAATGATTGTTAAATTTTTTTTAATATAACCTACTTATTTCAAAATCTCATGTTTAATTATACTCCTTCCGTTTCAAAATAAGTGTCGTTTATCCTTTTGTGCACGTTTTTTTAAGAAGGTAAACACTATAAAATATTATTTTTCTAATCAATTTTTTTATTAATTTCATATATAATTATGAACTTATAAAAACAAATTCATTATAAAATAATATTTTATAGATTTTTTATATCTTTAAAATGCGTGCATGTCAAATCACTTTTACTATGAAAAGGGAGAGGGAGTAGTTTTTATTGGGCTAAAATATTGCCTTTCTAGCCAGAAACTATAAATAGCAGACCAAGAACTTTCATACCTCGGCATTTCGATCAGCCTCTCAAGAAGCACACTGTACACATGACAACGCCACCTCCACCATGATCCAACTCAAGTCCTTGCTCCCACTACAGCGTCGCATTTCCCCAATTGCCCAAACCCTAACCCAATTGACGTCCTGTTACTCCACAATCTCACCATCTCTTCTCCAATCACCCCCCAATCTCCATCCCCAACACCCTCAGATTCCTGGAGAAGAAGACGAACTCGAGAGCATCGATATAAGCAACAGATCCTACTGGACCACGCGGATCCACACCCTCTGCTCCGCCCCCGGCGGCACCGACGACGCCCTCCGCCTCCTCGACCGCCTCCGCCTCCGCGGATACCGCCCTGACTCCCTCAACCTCAAGAGCATCATCCACGCCCTCTGCGCCGCCGGCCGCTACCCCGAAGCCCACCGCCGTTTCCTCTTCTCCCTCGCGGCTAACCCCGCCGCCCACGACGAGCGCACCTGCAATGTGCTTATCGCCCGCTTGCTTGACTCCAAAACCCCGTGCTTGACTCTCGATTTGGTTAATTTCATATGGAGAAAGGCGTGGCCGGAGTTTGTGCTTTCGTTGACGAATTTCAACCGGTTGATTGATGAGCTGTGTTTGGATTCGCGGCCGGAGCTCGCTCACCGGCTGCTTGCTGATATGTTGTCCAGGGGCCATTGCCCCAATGTGGTTTCTTATACTACATTGATGAATGGTTACTGCAGGGCTGGTGAAGCGGGAGATGCCCTGAAGGTGTTTGATGAAATGTCTGAGAGGGGTGTGGTGCCTAATTCTTTGACCCTTAGTGTTTTGATTCGTGTGTTGGTCAGAGAGCATGATCTCGATCGAGTGAAGGAACTGATTACCGAGCTTTGGGAGAAGATGAGAAGCTCCGGGGACTCTTCTTTGATGGTGAACAATGCTGCTTTTGCCAATGTTATTGATACATTATGTGAAGAAGGTTTGTTTCATGAGGTGTTTGCCATTGCAGAAAATATGCCTCAGGGGAAGGGTGTATCTGAAGGATTCGCGTTTTGTCAGATCATCGATTCACTTTGTAGAGCTGGTAAGTTCCACGGAGCATCAAGGATTTTGTATATGATGCGAAAAAGGAGCTTGAACCCGAGTTCGGTTTCTTACAATGCTATTATCCATGGACTAAGTCGAGAGGACGGATGCATGAGGGCTTATCAACTCTTTGAGGAGGGGATTCAGTTTGGTTACATTCCATCTGAATTTACTTACAAAATCTTGGTGGAAAGTCTCTGCCGCGAGGGCGATTTAGCCAAGGCCAATGCTGTGCTTCAGTTCATGTTGAGACATAAAGGCACAGACAAGACTAGAATCTACAACATATATATGAGAGCAATACGTCTTGTGGAAAATGCTAGCGAGCTACTTAACGTGCTTGAATTGATGACTCGGATGAAAGACCAGCCTGATGTGATCACTCTTAATACAGTTGTTGATGGGTTATGTAAGTCGGGAAGGATAGAGGAAGCAATGCAGCTTTTGAATGATATGATGACGGGTAAGTTCTGCGTGCCTGATGTTGTGAGCTTTACGACTGTCATTGGAGGCTTACTAGATGCAGGGAACATAGATGGAGCTCTTAACCTATTCAACAAGGAAATGCTTCAAAGGGGAGTCGTGGCTAGTGTGGTGACGTATAATTTGGTAATCAGTGGATTGTTTAAGCTCGAGAGGCCTATTGAAGCCATGGAAACATACTACGCGATGATCTCCAAGGGCGTGATTGCTGATAGCACTACATATGCAACGATTCTTGATGGACTATTTGAGGCCGGCCAGGTTGATGATGCAAAGAGATTATGGGATGAGGTCATCTGGCCCTCCAAGGTGCATGATAATTTTGTGCATTCATCCATTCTAAAGGGGCTTTGCCGTGTAGGCAAACTGAGCGAAGCTTGCGACTTCTTGTACGAGCTCGTAGATTGTGGGGTCTCTCCAAATGTTGTAAACTACAACATTCTTATTGATAATGCTTGCAAGTCTGGTTTGAAGAGGCTAGCTTATCAGATCCTTGGAGAAATGAAGAAGAATGGAATCTCTCCGGATGCTGTCACTTGGCGAATTCTCGATAAATTACATGGAAACACCAGAAATCATTATTTTGTCGAAGGCTAAATGTCACTACACAACACACATATCCTTCCATTCGTTATTGATCAAAATGGAACCTTGTTGTCGCGACTACCACAGCACATGCCATAGTGGCAAAGGATTGATTGTAGTCAGTTTTTTCTCAAAAAAAAAGATTGTAGTCAGTTTGATTGAGTATTTGCGTTTGGGAGAGTTTGAGAACTTTTGAGCAGTCAATTGCAACAAGAGGAGGTGTTTGGCTAGGGATGCGGTTGAAGTGGAGATTTTTGGACGCTTCCAAGGGTAACGCTCAGGAGCAGATGGTAATCTATCTTCTTCTTTTTTTGGCTGATTATGCTCTTGCTTTGTGCTGAATGTTATCGGAATTGTTGAAATATGTGTTGTTTGCTCCTAATTTCATGATTTTTGTTCATCTGCGTTGTCCATTCGATTTGGGTTTGATTTTTGCTGTTTGTTTTGGGGATTTTGGATTGCTGGTGTGGTTTGATTTTAGGATATAACTTGTTCAAACTATAAGTTTCTATGTAATACTAATAAAAAATTTCTTTATACCTCATCATCTAAAATAACTTATTTTCCAGTAGATGCCCTCATGCCCAATTAGTACTGTCAATTCAAAAATATTCACTGATTCAGAAGGAGCTAAGATTGAAGAAGCCAACTTTGTAAAGGAAAGATTTTCTTTGTATTATTTTTTATCTTTCTTATTTTTAGTTTGGTCATTACTCATTAGTGGTGGTGAGTGGCAAACTGACCCCCATGTTTTTGTAGGTTTTGTATGAAAAGCAGATGTGATAATCGACTTAATGCGATCATTAAAAGTGAGGCATCGACAGTCAAAGAGTGAGGTAGTTTCCAGCGCATCAATCTTGACAGTTGGATTTCAGCTTTCAGATTGATCGTCACTTTCCGGTTATCAACTCATCAAGGGAAACTGAATTGTAATAGGGTTTCAAGTTTTGACCTTTCTTTTGTTGACGGTGTTACAATGTTAATTTTAGCCCTTTCTTTCTTGTATGCTTTGGTCTCTGAATTACTCAGCCTCGTTTTAAATAGGTAGATGAGAATTATACACCCAAGAGGCAGATGGACCGTAGACGGATTAACCGTCCTAATACAAAACAAATCGAAACACAAAACTAAAAAATAAATGGGCGATGGTACAACAGGACTCGGTCCCTTGTGAGCAGTGAAGACAAAACTCTAAGAATTGCTTTCCGAATACAGAGTCGTCACAAGCACACTGCCCTGATCCCGACTTAGATCATTGCACCTTCAACATAACCGAAACAGTACCAAGGACCACAAATCTCTTCGTTCATATCATGTAGAGCGGCTAAGCTCCATCAAATCGACTAAGATCAAAAAAAAAATCTGTTCCAAAATACGTAATACATATGCTTTTAATAATTTACACAAATTTTAATAAAATACTTCATTTTTAGAAAAATATAATTATTTCATTAATTTTTTAATAAATTTTATTACTTTTTAATAACCACTATATTTTTTTTACCAATGAAAATCTATTAACAATTCAACAACACACAAATTATTACAATGGTTTTTCTATCATATGCCCTATCTTAAGGGCATAGGATAAGACCCTAAATTGAAAAATATTTTCTACAAAAAAGGTAAGTGACCTTAAAAATCTAATTAAAAAAGGCTAAATTAATTAAAAAATTTTAAAAATTTTAAAAATTTAGAGTCATATCCTATGTCCCATAAAAAAATCGTTATTATAATACCCTATCTAAAAACCAACATAAAAAATTATCTATGAAACAAAAACTATCCTCTCAAAACTCGATCTATTTTGGATTGGAGGGAGATATATAACGGGTATTATAGCTAGAGAGAGGAGAGTGGACTTCTCTTCTAAACGCGTCGTTTCAGTGCATGATATATTGAAAGGGCCTATTTAATCGGACGGGAACAGCCCCAAAGAGGCGAACACACAAAAATCGCAGAATTGAAGCTCCGCTAGGGTTTGCTCGTTCTCCAACCCTCGATCTCGATTCTCGGAACACAGCTCATCTCGTCAAATCAATCGAATTCGAAGCCATGTACGGACCTTACGGCGCATACACTCCAAGGGGGTAAGTTTACAAATAAACTTTTCTTTGGTTTCGACATGTTTTTCGATTATCTCCGTCGTGTTGACAACCTTCTTGTGTGCTTTAATCATGCTTGTTGTTCGTGTTTTCGTTTCAATCGAATGTTCAGTATGCGTAATTTGTTGAATAGTAATGAAGAATACCGATGTTTTGTCGAAATTGATGACGCATCGTTTAGCTGCTTGTTATTTGTCTTTTGGCTTTCTGAATCTCTTTCGCAACGGTTTAATTTCAACAGTTAATGAATTTCAGTTTTTTTTTTGATTTGAATCTTTTTGTTCATCATCTGCCTATTAGGTCAATAGTTTAATTGATACTGTTGTTTTGAATGTGGTGTTATTGTTATTGGAGAATAGTCGAACAAGCATTCTTAGGGTTTCTATAGTCAGCAGTTTGGGTTAAATTATTAATCAAATTCATAGGCTGGAGACACTTGAACAGTATAATATGCATATTAGTCTTCTGTAAACCACACCGGATTCTTTGCTGGCTGTGTAATCCTCATGAAAAGCTGTCTAAATAGATTATTTGATTATCATGGTGCTCCTTTCCCTTGCTTAATTTCTGTTTTGCATTGGATTTCTTGTTAATGAAGAGGATAAAATGGAATCTACTTGATTTTTCTTTTCTCTTGAGATAATGAGGGGATTAATTAAGATGTTAGGTGTTAGAAATTGTGGGTTGGGATTGGTTAATATTAACTGGTTGTGGGGGATTTTTCTTTGTTGGGTATGAAAAGGGCAATGTTGGGAAGCGGGGGGGTTTCGGACGGGTACGAGGTCGGCTCAAAGAGACAAAGAATGATGGAATCAAATGCCTACTTCGCAGTGAGCAGCGGTGCTGGTGCTTACCGCCAGCCTTATGCTTACGGAAGCAGCAGCAGCAGCAGCTTCCGCCCAACTGGGTTTCCTGTGGTCCGCCTTAGGGGCATGCCCTTCAACTGCACAGACATGGACGTCTACAAGTTTTTTGCTGGACTGGACATTGTTGATGTGCTACTCGTCAACAAAAATGGAAAGTTTACAGGTGAAGCCTTTGTTGTATTTGCATCACCAATGCAGGCTGAGGTGGCTCTTCAGAAAGATCATCAGAACATGGGTCGTAGATATGTTGAAGTCTTCAAGTGCAAGAAGCAGGATTACTACAATGCTGTTGCTGCAGAGGTGAATTCTGAAGGTTTCTATGACAATGAGCGAGGAGGGAGTCCACCGCCTCCATCAAGCCGTGTGAAAAGGACTATTGACAAGGAGCAGTTGGATTATACTGAGATACTGAAGCTGCGTGGCCTTCCATTTTCCGTATCAAAACCAGATATTGTGGACTTCTTTGGAGAGTTCATGGTGTCTGAGGACAAGATCCACATTGTATGCCGTTCAGATGGCAAAACAACTGGTGAAGCATTTGTGGAGTTTGTTTCTGTTGAGGAGGCCAAGAGGGCGATGTGCAAGGACAAGATGACTATTGGGTCGCGATATGTTGAGCTATTTCCCGCAACAGCTGAAGAAGTGAGACGTTCTGAATCAAGGTCAAGGCACTAATAATTGTTCACTTAAATAATCCCGATCCTTAAGACGAGCCCTCGCATAGTACACATCAAGATGTTCTCACAAGGCTCTACTTGGTTTAATCTAAGTCATCCTGTTCAAATAGGCTGTAATGGTAAGCTTAGATCAGCATTAGGATCCTATCCTCCAAACCCTTATCTTCTGTGTTTTGAAGCATAAACTTTGGGTTTTGCTCCTGTTACCTGTTATTGGGAATCTTGTGATGTAGTAACTTTCAAGCAGTTCAGAGATTTATGTGTTTGGGTTTTTTTTTTATGAATCACTGTTATTTTTCTAGGCCACACATGGAATTTATTGCAGTACTGTTCGATTTGTATACTTCATAGTGAATAACGAGCATTAAAAACGGAGTATTTGAAGCAAGGCTTGGAATTTTAAGTTTGCAGTTGTGTGTAGACATGACAGTACAGGTTTGTATATTCTTTTTCTGTATGAGTCTTTTCTCTGTTTACTATACGCCTCTTCCTTTGCTCGATCATGATTAGGAAGCAGTTTCTTCCTTCAGTCGCCGCCTGCAGATTTATTGCGACCTCAACTGTCGATTAAATGTGAGATCTCCCGTTTGTGTTTTTTTTTTCAATTCGATGAATTCAATGAGATTGAATGATTTTGATATTCGCCTGATTTGGATGCAATGTGAGATGGTTACAGATAATGATTTTAATCACAAGAAAATTGGTCATATCTACTTTCTCATGCTATACGATATGCAATGTTTAGTAGTCAACCAAACCACAAGAGTATACACTTCAAGAGCTTAATAGTAGTAAATATCATACATGTAAGCTTTGTGCAAACCATTCACTCGGCATTTGCGAGATCCAATTTTAAGTAAATCAATCTTTGCATTCATGAGAGGAAAATGTCATTTCAAGCAAGTTGCAAGTACTAACTGAAGTACTTAGGGATGAAGTGTAGTTGTGGATTGACTTTGTTATACGCTGCTACATGAAAGTTGTGGGAACCATATATGTTGGGAAAACATTCGTATTCGGTGAGACATTCATAGGCATTCCCAGTTGCGACAAGCTAGGCAAGGGAGCTTCAACGTTGAGTGCGGCAATGAGTTGCTTCATTGATGGCCGGTGGCTAGGATTAGGGTGGCAGCACCACAATCCGACCACCATCAACCGTCTTGCTTGATCCTTGTCGAATTCAACATTCAGTCTCTTATCTACTGCTTCTAGGACAAGCCCTTTAGCGTGCAGGTTCACAACCCATTCGACTAGGCTTACTTTGCCCGGATCTTCTTCTTCCGGCTCAATTGGCCTCCTTCCACACACAATCTCTAGGGAGACTATTCCAAAGCTGTAGACGTCGGACTGTTTGCTAGCTTTCCCGGTCTTCATCCACTCGGGAGCTAGGTACCCTAGTGTACCGGCTGGGATTGTGGTCCTCAAGCTTTGACCATGACCCGTAAACCGGGCCAACCTGAAGTCTCCTAGCCTTGCATTGAAGTTCGAGTCTAGCATGACGTTGCTGGATTTAATGTCACGATGAATCACACATTGATCACCTTCCTCGTGAAGGTAGTGCACCGCTGAAGCAAGACCAAGCGCGATATTGTACCTTGTGAACCAAGGTAGAGGGGGTTGTACCACTTTTTCTCCATAGAGATGAAAGTCTAGGCTTCTATTCGGCATGAACTCATAGACAAGCAATAGCTCTCCGCGATCATGAGACCAGCCGATGAGGGAAACTATGTTCCTATGTCTAAGCTTACTAATGATCTTCACTTCGGAAACATACTCCTTTTCGCCTTGATTTGATCCACTCCTGAACTTCTTGACCGCCACCTTGATCTTCGGCCTTGCTAGCCAGCCCTCGTAGACATCTCCAAAGCCTCCCGATCCTAGCTTCCGCTCCTTGGAAAAATGGTTGGTTGCGCGAGAAAGTTGGGAGTAAGAGAACTTCTTCCCTCCAAGATCATCAAACTGGGTCTCATCAGCTTGAACCTTCCTGCTTAACCTATAGTAATACACGACGACTACACTTGTTAGGACCACTGCAACGATACCCGACAAGCCAATGGCCACAAATACTCCGACTTTGGAACCACCTTTGTTGCTGTGCCTACTTAGAGGGTTTGGATTCAGGCTTGAGTTGAAACTCCAAGAGAAAACTTGATGAGTTTCGTAAAGTATAATCGTGTCGGTTGTAGCGGTGAAACCAACATGTACCCTTTGAGGCAACACATCACTCAAGTCAATCACATAAGAAACATCATAAGAATCTGAACTTCCATCAAAACTCAAGTGTGCACTTAGGGTTTTCGTCATTGAATCGTAACTCACCCACGCGCTTGCAGTGCCCCTGTCGACGAGCCCTTTAGGCACAGACACGTCTTTCCGATTGGATGGAATTGACATCAATACCTATATGTTGACCATCAATCGTTGGATCCCATAAGTCAGTGTATGTGTCAAATTCCACAGCAACAACCTGATTTTTGGTGGTGTTGTAGAGAGCAAATGCCTGAGACTCGAACAAACCGAGTAATCCGCCATCAACAGACCTGTTTGGGATCCACCTCTCCTCATCAGGAACAAGAAAGAATGCAAGTCCGTGCGCAGGCAGAACAGTCCCATTCACACTGGAGATGTTGAAGGAAAAATGA
The DNA here is from genome assembly GCA_963922045.1 of Persicaria maculosa. Taxonomy (NCBI): domain Eukaryota; kingdom Viridiplantae; phylum Streptophyta; class Magnoliopsida; order Caryophyllales; family Polygonaceae; genus Persicaria; species Persicaria maculosa. The sequence continues at coordinate 74,021,390 of OY998254.1, read as the reverse complement.
GTGGTAAAATCTACGAAGCTCGTCGTGTTATCTTGGACAGTCCATAGCTGAAGTGCTTCTCGGTACGAAACTCTCCCCATGCTGTTTGTCAGTGAGTAGTTTTGGCTGTTGGTGAGCTTTATCGCGGCACCAGAAATAGTTGCATCGCCTTGGAGAATAAGGCCTCCTGCTTGGCTTATGTCGAAGTCGGAGAAGTTGAAGTTGATTGATCGCGTGTAGGGAGGAAGAAGCAGAAGGATGGATGTTAGCAAGTTTGCGAAGATGGTTGAGTACTTGAATGGTTGGGATAGAAGACGATAAGCCATGGATCGGATGTTTCGAGACGGGTAACCAACCGATCAAGTACTGCAAGTTGCTGGAGAATTTGTTTGTCTACTAAGCTGGTTGCATAGAAGATTTCCATGGTCAGATCTTGGTCACTTTCAATGTCATTTTCAAATATTCGTCGATGGAGCCATCTAGATGGCAAATTCCACATGAATTTTTCAAGGAGAGAGCTGTCATATGATTTTTGAATCCTTTGAAAATTTCGCATATCACGAACGTATACACTATGACTCCTTATATATCCGCATAAATAATTCCCTTACAATCCAAATAAAGTCATCATATACGAATCTTATTGTCGATATGAGATTGCACTTGAGTTATTACAGAAGTTGAGTATGAGCATAATTTTAAGCACGAGTCCAAATTTAGGCTTAAAACACGCCTGAATATGAACCATCAGTACTCAACTCATTCGGCTTGAATAACAATTAACGAAAGTTTTGAAAGTGTAAATACAAGTAAAGGGTGCACTTGAAGAGCCAAACCCAGTGAGATTACACAAATTGTAAGCCTTAGACAATATCAAACTAACTATAGTATATGAAATATTTGCATTGCATTCATGAGAATTAGGATAAGCCATGGATAAGGAAGTTGCAGGCGGATTCGGAGTACTATCTCGAGTACTTAGGGATCGATTGTGAGCTGCTACGTACTAGCAGTGCTTGAAGTGTTGTTGTGACTTGACTTTGTTGTTACATCAATGTTGTAGGAATTACCATATGAATTGGGGAAAACATCCATACTTGACGAAGAATAATTCATAGGCATTGAAGTCACTTGCAACAAGCCAGGCAAGGGTGCCTCGAGTGCAGATATGGCTTGCTTCATCGATGGCCGCTGGCTAGGATCAGGGTTGCAACACCACAATCCGACCACCATCAACCGCCTTGCTTGATCCTCATCGAATTCAACATCTAGTCTCTTATCTATCGCTTCTAGGATGAGCCCTCTCGCGTGTAGATTTACCACCCATTCGACTAGGCTCACTTTGCCCGGATCCTCTTCTAGCGGCTCAATTGGTCTCCTTCCACAACAAATCTCTAGGGCAACTATTCCGAAGCTGTAGATGTCGGACTCTTTGCTAGCTTTACCAGTCTTAAGGCACTCGGGAGCTAGGTACCCTAGCGTGCCAGCCGGGATCGTGGTCTTCAAGCTTTGGCCATGATCCGTAAACCTAGCCAAGCCGAAGTCTCCTAGCCTTGCATTGAAGTCCGAGTCAAGCATGATGTTGCTGGCTTTGATGTCGCGGTGAACCACACATTGGTCGCCTTCCTCGTGAAGGTAATGCACCGCTGAAGCAAGACCAAGGGCGATGTTGTACCTTGTCGGCCAAGGTAGAATTTCTCCTCCACAAAGATGAAAGTCTAGGCTCCTATTCGGCATGAACTCATAGACGAGCAATAGCTCTCCGTGATCATGTGACCAGCCTACGAGAGAAACAATGTTTCTGTGTCTAAGCTTACTAATGACCTTGACCTCGGAAACATACTCTTTCTCACCTTGGTTTGATCCACTTCGGAACCTCTTGACCGCCACCTTGATCTTGGGGCTCTTCCAGACGCCCTCGTAGACATCTCCGAAGCCTCCTGATCCTAGCTTTCGCTCCTTGGCGAAATTGTTGGTTGCCCGAGAAAGTTGCGGGTAAGAGAACTTTGTCATTCCAAGATCATCAAATAGGATTCGATCAGCTTCAACCTTCCTCCGCGACTTATACCAAAACACGAGGATTGCGCTTATTAGGACCATTGCAAAGAGACCCGCCAAGCCAACGCCCACAAACGCTCCCACTTTGGTCCTCCTTTTGGGATTGAGACTACCTTTTGAGACGGGGATTATTCCAGGGTCGGGACTACTTTTCGGGCTGATAGCTTCGTTCGGGTTTGAGTCGAAACTCCAAGAATAAATTTGACTACCATTCAGAGAAAAGGAAGAGGTAGCAGTGAAACCAACTTGTACTCTAGGAGGCAACACAACACTCAAGTCAACAACATACCACACAGTATAAGAATCTGTTCTTCCTTCAAGAGTCAAGTGTGCACTTAGGTTTTTGGCAGTGGAGTTGTAAGTTATCCTCACATTTGCCGTGCCCCTGTTAAGAATGTCAATCACGGGGACATAAGTTTTTGATTTTATGGAATTGACATCAATACCTACATGTTGATCAGGTGTGTCCCAGTCGTCACTGTATGTGTCAAATTCAACCGCCACAACTTGATTTCTGGAGGTGTCATTCAGAGCAGTCGCATCAGACTCGAACAAACCATATAAGCCGACATCAGCATCCGGGAACCATTCGCCATTTTCAGGAACAAGGAAGAACGTAAGCCCGGGCGTTGTGGAGGACAAGATGCCGAAATCATTATCAATGATGCTGAAGGAGAAACGAGTGGAGAAATCTGTTAGTATTTTTGTGGTACCTTTGACTACCCATAGTTGCATTGCTTCGCGGTATAAAACTCTGGCCGCGCTGGAGGAAAACTTCTCCAAGTTGTTGAGGAGTATAGCGGCACCGGAAATAGTTGCGTTGCCGTCGAGGATAAGGTCTCCTCCATCTCCGAGTTGGTTCTTGTTGAAGCTTGAGAAGCTGAAGTTGAGGGCGCTTGTAAAGGGAGGAAGGAGAAGCAACAAAAGGAGGAATGGTTTTGAGCGAAGAGGATGATTAGCCATGGCTGTGATCCAGTTGACCTAGAAGCTCTACCAAGTACCAATCATCAAATTAAAGGAAAATTTTCGTCATCTCGATCGGGCTTTGGCACAAGTTTATTAATCTATCAAAAAGGCAAAATTTTGATATATCTCAAGACTTTCGTCAAAAATTTCATCTAGATGAGGGTTTCTATGTCTTTGAACTAATCGTATTTTGTCATTTTCAATCCGCACATAACAGGACATAACAGGACATACATCCTGCAGCCATGTTTTCCATTTTAAACGTGTCCGTTTTGAAAGTGAAAGTTATACGGTATAGTTTTATACGGAGTATATATATATATATATATATAAAAGGTTGGGTTCGGGTACACACAACTCCAAAAGTGAGAAGAAAAGAAGCAATTTAATTGGTGCAAAAGGATTTAAAATAATTTTAAAAAATCTGTAAAATGCGCTAATTTTCCGTTCAATTTACTGTTCACTAATGGCACTATGCATGCGTCAGCCATGCCCCAGTCGCACCTCCCTAACGTGTGTGACACGCGCCTCTATTAAAAATCCACACGCGCCTCTGTTATTATTCAAACTCTTGTTTTTTTTTTTTTTTTTTTTTTTTACAGTAGGCAAACATTCAGAGCCATTACATTAGCGTAATTTAGCCCCAGGATCATCTTGAAAGATGATATTACAGAAATCCCTATGGTAGGGTATACAATCCACCTTACATATAAAACCTTTCCTAGTGTTGTAATGCTATGTGTTATATTTCCCTATGTCTTGCTTTCATATGTATTACATGTAATATTGTTATGTGCTTGTAATCATGTATGAGTGTCTGATGAGTATACATATAACATATATTATATACTTGGATATACATGGATGCACAAGTTATGATTAGGCTTGACTGAGTTGTATTGAGTCGAGAAATCGACTTGATCCTCTAACGAGTCTAGTACACACTTGTGGAGTGATAATGTATAACCTATAGTATATATAATGTATGTATAATATGTATGATATAAGGATTGGAGATACTTACCCGGATGTGGGCCTTAGGCCCATTCCCAAGCCCAAAGATCTCTCCAGCTGAGCAAGCCTGGCGGCCCTGTCCATTGGATGTGAAGCGCTGCGTTTTGTCTTGGCGTCACTTGAGATCCGAAGCCCTAGCTATTTAAGCTCGCTAGCAGCTTCTGGATCCTGAGTTCAGCTCTCTCTCTCTCTCTCCTCCGTCTCCTCTCAAACGCTCTCAAAGGGTTCTAGGGTTTCTAGGGTTTTCTCCTGGCTCCTCCCCAGCGATTGTGACGACGAAGGCGTTAGCTGCTCTCGGTGATCTCCTGGTGGTGGCGCGACTAAGCTCCTGGCTTTGGTTGCCGCTTGTCTCACGTCTGGAGATCTAGGGTTTGGGAGTTTCGAAGAGATCTTCGAACTCCGGTCATCCCATACAGGGGGATCTTCTTCTCTTTGTATCTCTGAAACTCGTACATGCTAGATCTAGGGTTTATCTTTGCATTGCTTGATTGTAACCCTCTGTTGAACATTACCTAGTGGATTCGGCCTGTTCTTGAGGCCCCGAGGACGTAGGCATCTCTTTGCCGAACCTCGTAAAACTCTGGTGTTGTTCTCGTGCATGTTTGTTTGAGTTTCTTGTTCTTATCTCTCGCTTCCGCATAAATCACTTTCGTTATATATCGAATCTCGATTTCTACAAGTGGTATCAGAGCTTGAGTGTCGCGTTTCCGATTTCCTGGCTCATTGTTGAGTTCTAGGGATAGGTTATGGGTGTAGGGCCTCGGACTGACCTAAAAGGCGACATCGCTGGTGCAGCACCCCCCCTACACGACATACCACTGCCTTGTTTGCTTAGATCTAGGCTTGTGTGTTTACGTTTCTGTGCTCTGCTCTTAGGTTCAAGGTTTTCTTGAATCTCTTGTGTGATTTACTGTGTTTTGTTAAGTTTTTTAAAGTTCTTGACTATAAACATGGGTGAATCCTATCGCTTAAAACCCTTCAATGGCACTACTGACTTTGCTATGTGGCAGGTAAAAATGAAGGCCATATTAATCAAAGAAAACTGCTATGAAGTGCTCTCTGGAGAAGATGTCGAAGAAGACAAAAAGAAGGATCTAAAACGTCTTGATAAAGTAGCACACAGTGAGATTATGTTGAGACTGACAGACGAAGTGGCTAGACAAGTTCTTACTTGCACAACTACTGAAAAGCTCTGGAAAAGGTTGGAAGAATTATACTTGGTAAAATCACTACCAAGTAGGGTAAATCTCTTCAACAAACTCTTCAATTATAAAATGTCTACTACTTGCACTCTTGCTGAAAATCTTGACAGATTCTTGGCAATTACCCAAGATCTAGAGAGATGTGGTGACAAAGTTGATGAGACTCAATTGTGTGTGTTGTTGCTTAATTCTTTGCCTGCACAGTTTACTACTTTTGTTGATGTTGTTCAGTATGGTACTAATAAGTTGACTCAAAAGGAGCTTATTGACTCTATCATACAGAAAAATGAAAATCTGAAAGTGTTTAAAGCTGTGAATGGAAATAAGACTGACCCTAAACCTGAAAACAAAGATGAGGTTCTTATGGTTAAGTCTAAGTACAAAGGCAATAGGAAACCTAAGCAACAGGAAAATAAAGACAATAAATCTGATTCTGTGTCTTCTGATAAATCCAGTGGTGAAAAACCTGATAAATCTCATCTTTTATGTACTTACTGCAATAAAACTGGCCATCTTGAGAAACATTGTTTTAAGAAGAAAAGGGATATTAAAGCTGGTAAGAAACCTAATGTGTCTGCTGTTTGTGAATCCCATCCTTATGTTACTCATGAAGTTCTTGCATTATTAAGTGACACTGATTCTACTACTTGGATTTTGGATTCTGGGTGTACCATGCATGCTACCTTTCATAAATCTTGGTTCTTTGAGCTTAAATGTTTTGATGCTGGTACTGTTATGCTGGGTGATCACTCTATCCTTAAAATTAAAGGTGTTGGATCTGTTGCTTTAAAAATGTTTGATAATGTGATTAGAATTGTTAAGGATGTTAAATGGGTTCCTGATTTAAGGAGAAACTTGCTCTCTGAAAGTGCTTTTGAGGAATTACACTATGATATGTCCAGTTCCAATGGTGTTAGGATTATTTCTAAAAATGGGAAGCCTGTCATTAAATGCTTTAGAAAGAAGGGTCTTTATGAAGTGTTGGCTACTCCTGTTTTGAATTATTCTGCTTCTGCCTTTACTGCTTCTGTGCATACTATGTCTCTGCATGATACTATGTTGTGGCATAATAGATTGGGTCACATTGGTAATAAAGGCTTGGAACACCTTCATAAAACTGGCATAATCAACTCCAAACCTTGCATGATTGATCTCTGTGAAAGTTGTATCCTAGGAAAGCATGCTAGAAAAGGTTTTAAGCATTCATCTTATGTTGCTGCTGCACCTCTTGAATATATTCATTCTGATTTGTGGGGACCCTCTCCTGTTCCCACTGTAGGTCATAAGAGATATTTTATGTCTCTTATTGATCACTACAGTAGGAAGGTCTGGGTCTACTTGCTTAAAACTAAAGATGAGGCTTTTGAAACCTTTAAAAACTGGAAAGTTGGAGTTGAAAATGAAACTGGCCTTACTGTTAAATGTTTAAAAACTGACAATGGCCTGGAGTTTTGTAATTCTTTGTTCAATGAGTACTGTAAGTCTAATGGTATTAAGAGACATTTAACCATTCCTGGAACTCCCCAGCAGAATGGTACTGCTGAGAGGATGAACAGGACTCTCCTTGAAAAAGCTAGATGCATGCTTATATCTTCTGGATTGAAACATTGTTTGTGGGGTGAAGCTGTTGTGACTGCTGCTTATCTGATAAATAGGACCCCTTCCTCTGTTATTGATTTTAAAACTCCCTATGAGTTATGGACTAAAAGAAAGCCAAACTTAGACCACATTAAACCTTTTGGTTGCACTGTGTTTTCTTATGTTAACCAAGGTAAGCTTAATTCTAGGTCCCAGAAATGTGTGTTATTGGGTTATCCTGAAGGGGTTAAGGGTTATAAGTTGCTTCTTGTCCAACCTGGAGTGTATAAAACTGTTGTGAGTAGGAATGTCTTTATCAATGAGCATGAATTTCATTTTAAGAAAGCTTCTCCTGTTATCTCAGATGCTAACTTGCAGGTACAAGAGGATCAATTCTTTGTGCCTAAGCACAATGATGATGATTCAAACGATGAGTTTGACAGTGGTTTTTCTCCCTCTACTCTCTCTACTCATGATTCTTCTCTGTCTACTTCTAATGATGCTACTGTTTCTGATAATATGCAAATTGATGTTGTGCAACCTCACCAATTGGGTGGGGGAGCAAATAATGAACCTAATTCCTCTTCTACTTCTCCTATTTCTGTGAATGAGGATGATGTTGTTACTTCTGTGCCTGTGTCTGGTTCTGGTACCTCTAGTTCTTCAGCCACTAAAGGGCATGATTTGACTAATTGGCAGTTGACTAGGGATAGGAGCCCTAAGACTGTTATACCAAATAGAAGGTTCATTAATAACATTGTTAAGTTTGCTTGCTTAGTTTCTGATGTTGTGAAGATCTTTACTCCTGAAACTTATGAACAAGCTATGAAGTGTATTCACTCTGCTAAATGGAAACATGCCATGAATGATGAGATAGAATCTATGAGGGTGAATAAAACCTGGACTTTGGTGCCTAAACCGGTGAATGCTAGATTGATTGATTGTAAATGGATCTTCAAACTAAAAGATGGCATTTCTAAGTCTGACCCCCCTAGATACAAAGCTAGGCTGGTTGCTAAAGGTTTTACCCAAAGAGAGGGTGAGGATTACAATGAAATATTTGCTCCTGTTGTGAAATACAAAACCTTGAGATTGTTGCTTGCCATGACTGCTGTTTATGATTTTGAATTGGAACAAATGGATGTTAAGACAGCTTTTCTTCATGGTGACTTGGATGAGACAATTTATATGAGACAGCCTAAGGGCTTCATTGATTCTGTGCATCCTAATCATGCCTGCTTGTTAAATAAATCCATCTATGATTTGAAACAGTCTCCTAGACAATGGAATATCAAATTTGACAAGTGCATGAGGTTCAGTCTAGGGTTTAAAAGGAGCAAATTTGATACCTGTTTATACTTTAAGGGTGTCAATAAGAGTCCTGTGCTTTATGTGCTTTTATATGTGGATGACATCTTGCTGATTTCTAAATCTGTTGATGCTATTCATGATATTAAAAAGAACTTACAAAAGCATTTTGACATGAAAGATTTAGGCATTGCTAAAAAGATTTTAGGCATGTCTATTATAAGAGATAGGAAGCATAAGAAGTTATGGTTGCACCAGTGTGACTATGTGCATAAGGTTCTTGAAAGATTTCATATTTCTGGTGATAAGATTAACAATATTCCTTTAGGTGCTCATCTTGACCTCACTAAAATAAAAGGAAAGTTGTCTGTTGCTGAGTTGAATATTATGAAATCCATCCCTTATGATGCTGCTGTAGGTTCAGTAATGTACTCTATGATTTGTACTCGTCCTGATCTTGCATTTGCTATTAGCACTCTCAGTAGGTTCATGTCTGAACCAGCTGAGAAACACTGGGTGTCTATGAAATATCTGTTAAGATACTTGCTTGGAACTGCTAATCTGTCTTTGTTATATGCTGAACACTCCTCCTCTTATAATCTACATGGCTTTGTGGATGCTGATTATGCTTCTAACAAGGATACCAGGAAATCTATTACCTCCTATGTGTATACATGGGCAGGCAATTGTGTTTCCTGGAAATCCCAGCAGCAACCCATCGTTGCTCTCTCATCCACTGAAGCTGAGTACATAGCAGCTACAGAGGCCTGCAAGGAGGCCATCTGGATGCAAGGTATCCTTAAGGAGATAGAGAGGAAGCACTACACTTCTGTCTTACACATTGACAGTCAAAGTGCACTCTATCTCTACAGGGACCCCATGTACCATGAGCGTACTAAACATATTGATGTTAGATACCATTTTATCCGTGAGAAAGTGGAAGATAATGTCCTACATGTTAAGAAAATTGATGGTAAGTATAATCCTGCAGATTTTGGCACTAAAATTGTTCCTTATGAAAAATTTGTGTTCTGCAGGAACTTCCTCCATTTGGAGGATTTCCATGGGTGATCCTTGCATGTCTGGGCTGATGACGGATGGCTTTGAGTCCACTATGTTTAGGTTATAGTCTGCCTGGAGCAAGACTTAGAAAAATAGAGGGTGATTTGTTGTAATGCTATGTGTTATATTTCCCTATGTCTTGCTTTCATATGTGTTACATGTAATATTGTTATGTGCTTGTAATCATGTATGAGTGTATGATGAGTATACATATAACATATATTATATACTTGGATATACATGGATGCACAAGTTATGATTAGGCTTGACTGAGTTGTATTGAGTCGAGAAATCGACTTGATCCTCTAACGAGTCTAGTACACACTTGTGGAGTGATAATGTATAACCTATAGTATATATAATGTATGTATAATATGTATGATATAAGGATTGGAGATACTTACCCGGATGTGGGCCTTAGGCCCATTCCCAAGCCCAAAGATCTCTCCAGCTGAGCAAGCCTGGCGGCCCTGTCCATTGGATGTGAAGCGCTGCGTTTTGTCTTGGCGTCACTTGAGATCCGAAGCCCTAGCTATTTAAGCTCGCTAGCAGCTTCTGGATCCTGAGTTCAGCTCTCTCTCTCCTCTGTCTCCTCTCAAACGCTCTCAAAGGGTTCTAGGGTTTCTAGGGTTTTCTCCTGGCTCCTCCCCAGCGATTGTGACGACGAAGGCGTTAGCTGCTCTCGGTGATCTCCTGGTGGTGGCGCGGCTAAGCTCCTGGCTTTGGTTGCCGCTTGTCTCACGTCTGGAGATCTAGGGTTTGGGAGTTTCGAAGAGATCTTCGAACTCCGGTCATCCCACACAGGGGGATCTTCTTCTCTTTGTATCTCTGAAACTCGTACATGCTAGATCTAGGGTTTATCTTTGCATTGCTTGATTGTAACCCTCTGTTGAACATTACCTAGTGGATTCGGCCTGTTCTTGAGGCCCCGAGGTCGTAGGCATCTCTTTGCCGAACCTCGTAAAACTCTGGTGTTGTTCTCGTGCATGTTTGTTTGAGTTTCTTGTTCTTATCTCTCGCTTCCGCATAAATCACTTTCGTTATATATCGAATCTCGATTTCTACACCTAGCAATGTAGTCAGCGGCCATGTTGGCTTCACGATAAATATGGCGTACTTCTGCATGCTCGAATTGATTCAAGAGATTGATGATATCTTCGACATAGCTCATATCTTCCCATCTCGGAGCTTGGCAGTTATTTACCGACTTAACAAGACTTTGATTGTCGCTCTCTACAATAATCTTCGTGATTCCCTTCTCTCTAGCTCTAGTAAGGCCCATCAGCATTGCCGAGGCCTCAGTTTGGCTAATCTTACCTGTCGCAATCCTACTATGAAAAACATCTACAATCTTGCCATCAGAATTCCTGATGATTCCACCTGTCTGGCAATTGCCAGAAAGAGTAACCGAACCATCTACATTAATCTTGTAGATAGTTCTAGATGGTCTGCTCCATCTAGCTGCAGCTCTTCTCCTTCTATTATTCTTTCCTTTTTCTGTTTTTGGGTTGTCGATGGACCAATCTGCAATGTATTGACTTATTTTCTGGATAGTCGAGGTCACCCCCTTGGGATTTCTTTTTCTAAATATAACATCATTACGGATTTCCCAAACTCTTGTTGCTGAACCACACCCAGTGAACCACAACCAGTGAACCACACCCAATGAACCATATCCAATGAACCACACCCAATGAAGCAACCTCTATTTATTCAAACTCTTGTTGCTTTTGAGGAATCGTTCACCTACTTCACCAAGACTAATTAACTCTCAACTCACTACACTAATTAATCAGAAAAATTATCATGAACTTTTAAAAATTATTTTTTGCCATTTTCATTTGTTAAAAAATATAAAAAATATATTTTTGATTGTAATTTAATTTTATCTACACATAGACACCCACTTTGTATATGTTTTGTGGAAAAAAAATTAACAAGAAGTGAACCATTTATTGCTGAACCACACCCAGTGAACCACAACCAGTGAACCACACCCAATGAACCATATCCAATGAACCACACCCAATGAAGCAACCTCTATTTATTCACCGAACCAATTTCTATTTAGTAAATGAACCAACCTCTAATTAGTCACTGAACCAACCTCTATTTAGTCACTGAACCAGCCTCTATTTAGTCAATGAACCAACCTCTATTTAGTCTATGAACCAATCTCTAATTAGTCACTGAACCAACCTCTAATTAGTCACTGAACCAACCTCTAATTATTCACTGAACCAACTTCTATTTAGTCACTGAACCAACCTCTATTTAGTCACTGAACTAGCCTCTATTCAGTCACTGCACCAATCTCTATTTAGTCACTGCACCAATCTCTATTTAGTCACTAAACTAACCTCAATTTAGTCACTGAACCAACCTCTATTTAATCGCTGAACCAAACTCTATTTCGTCGTTGAACCAACCTCAATTTAATCACTGAACCAACCTCTATTTAGTCACTGAACCAACCTATTAAAGTCATTATTTCATGAACCATTACTATTTATTTTATGAGCCACTACAATTTATTTCATAAACCACTACTAATTAATAATTATAAAATTTTCATTCTACTTTTATTTTCTTTTAATGTTTATTTTTTAATTATTTATTTATTCGTTTTTAAAATAAAATGGTTTATGAACCAATACTATTTATTTGATGAACCACTACTCTTTATTTCATGAACCAATACTCTTCATTTCATGAACGACTAAAAACTCTGAACCACTCCGTATAAAAACTCTGAACCACTTTCTTTTAAAACCTTGAACCACTTGGTATTAAAACACTGAACCACTGGGTATTAAAACCCTGAACCACTTGGTATAAACTCTGAACCATTTTCTTTTAAAACCTTGAACCACTTGATATTAAAACCTTGAACCACTCGATATTAAAACACTGAACCACTTGATATAAAACCCTAAACCATTTGGTGTAAAACCCTTAACCAGTTAATATAAACCTTTCAAAGTCACCACCCATTTATAATTGCCAAAAGTATTTATTTTATAAACCACTAATAATAATTTAATAAATCACTTCTCCACATTTATTTGGACAATAAAGCATAGAATTCATATTACAATTTGTAAAAAAGGATTTCAATTTGTAAATCGGAACAAAGGTGGAGAAGCAAAGCTAGGAGAGCTTCTCCGGTTGATGTTCCGGCAGGGAAATATTCTAGCAGGAGCCCGGGAGGTCGAACGAGAATGGAGTCCCCAAATTAAAAAAAAATACTCAAGAGAAGATGGTGAGGGAGGTTCGAACTACAGCGGTCGTCCTCCTCGATGCTACAAGAGGAAATGGGGAAGGAGGTCACTGTTGAAGGGGGTTTTCAAAAGATATAAGGAGATTTCAATCAGTACACAGATAAAAATGTGTGGCCAACATATGCTCACATATGGAATAAAGGATACAAACCAACAGAAAACAAGTTGCAACAAGGATGCCAACACTGAAGGATTTTTTTTAGTCTACAAAGTGCTATAGTTAACACAAAGGGAAGAAGACAACGGAAAGATCAAATATAACATAAGCCAACATCTATGCCTTCTTGAAGCCGAGTATGCAACAATCGGAGCTTTTTAAGAATCTCATAAACGACGGAATGGATTCAACCGATAATCAATTACTGGACTACAAAACACAACAACAGGATCAGGATCAAACATATATAAACTTGAAAATACTTCCTCAGTGCCATAATTAGGTCTAGAATCACAAGAAATTCCAAAATTAGTGTACGATTTAGAATCTCATGGAGGCTTATTCGACGCCGAATGCGAGGAGGGACTGAAGAACGACATATCCGAGAGCGGGGAGGCCACTGTTGGCTTCCACGGGGTCGGATCAGTGGCGGCGACTTGGATCCGAGTTCCTGCTTCCACGGATTACCGGAGATTGCGATGCCGGAGAAGAAATCGAAATCGAAATCCGGTTCTTCTCTGCGGCGGTTGCGGTGCCGGAGAAGAAATCGAAATCCTCTAGAAGATACCGGAGATCCAGAGGATAGATTTCCAATTGAACGCCTCGCTCTGCGAGCATTTGCGAAGTCTGAAGCGCGAGTACTCGTGAAGAAGAAGAGAGGGAGTAGAGGGATAAAAGCGCGTGAGGGTTAATTTTAGTTTAACCAATCAGATCTCTTCTTTCCTTCTTACCGGAAGCAAATCTTCTCACTTGAATCCTCCCCTATATATATATATATATATATATGGGAGGGTTCAAGTGAGAAGTATCCGGTCCGGTGAGAAGGAAAGAAGCCATATGATTGGCTGATTAAATTCCACCCTCACGCGCCTTCTATTCCCCGTATTTTAGATCCCTCAATCATTTATTAAAAAAAAATAGATCCCCTCTATCAATTTCAACCCCGATTGATTTCCTTTATTCTGGAGATCTGGAACTCCGATCTGATCGCCGAGCGAGGGTGGTGGTGGTTGGGGGCGCTGAGGCAGCGACGATGGTGGTGGCTGGGGGGCACCGGGCGGTGGGGGTGGTCCCCTCAATCAATCTCCCACTAGTACACAAATAGCATTTTAGCCCGGGCGTTTTTAGGTTTTTATACCGGATATAGGACAAAGTTGGTCCGGGCATCACGTCAATGTGATATTAGGAAAATAGCCCGGATATTCTCAGACACGCCCGGGCTATTAGATATCCGTTTTCAGCAAAAACTAAAGTGGGTCAAATAACCCGGATCTACATAGATCCGGGATATTAGGTTTGTTTGATGTTTAAAAAAAAGCCTTTTAGCCCGAATATCTCAGATCCGGGCTAAAAAGTCTATTTTAAAAAAAAAACAATTTGATGTACCACTGAGCACTCTCCCTCTCACCAATAAAAACCAGCAAATAGCATAATGTTTTTCTTTGACATCAGATGCCTTGTATTTCTACCCTAATTCATAAGTACATAATATACATAAATCAAAACGAGACCCATACTTGAAATAAAATGTTAATAATTACATTAGATAAACTACATGCTTCAAGTTCTTGAGATTTCCTTCAATTTCAAGTCCTAGTACCACCCAAGCTCCGTATCTGTCGACACATAACAACCTGCAGCTACAACCTCTAGAATAGAAGAGATGAAATTCGAAAGTTCTTTGATTACTACTTACCAAGTTATTTCACAAGAAACATATACAAGTATACAACCTACCTTTGTAGGCTAGGAATAAGACTCCTTGAGGATCACCTTTCTAGTTTCCAGCTGCTTAAACTTTTATAAATGCATGCACTTAACGGATACTGAAACCTGGTAAGAGATTTAAAACAATGACTACTCAAATTCTTTGAAATGAGCAACTAGGTACAATACATGGTATGAAAAAAAAGGAAATAGTTGAACTAGAAAATACATGGTATGAACTAGAAAATCTAAGCAAAACATAGCTAGCCATTAATTTTGTTTCATCCATAGTATGATAACATTTCTCATAGCTGCCACTTTAGCAAAGCAACTTTAGAACAAATATAAAGGTCTTATTTAATTTCTTCAAAATACCTTTACGCTCCAGCCTAAAGTTTTTTGCCCTCTCTAATTCATATTTGTGCTTCGATTTAGCCAATTCAGCTTGGGCATAAGCCTTGACTTCTCCTACTTGTCCGAGTGCTTTTGCAATAGAAATTCAAAATAAGAGATTAGGGTCAACAAAATGATCAAAGAAAACACATAATAAGAGAAGCAACGTAGATATAAATTTATTATTATTTTCAAACATGAAACATACTTTGCTTCCCTGGGATTTTATAATCCAAATCTAAGGCTTGTGAGTTACTATGTTGATTCCATTCCTGAATTTTCAGGCTATGAGAATCCTACTTCTAAAGGCACAATCATATTGAAGATTTGAAATCGAAAGTAAGCAAAGAGATGATACCTAGTAAAATTGCCACCAAGCTTTTTCTCCCTTCTTGTAATCATTTGGCTGAAACTCCAGACTAATATCCGGCCGGCACCCAACTTACAGCATAAAGATGTGAGGCCTCCATTAAAACCTAAGCAACTGTCATAAAAAATTTATCACTATTGTTACTAAAGAAGTATACTCTTCATTTTAAGTACTACTGATCAATATAATTTCATTAGAGGTGTGAGTTGACATAGTTCATGACCTACCAGAATCAATCCATTGATACGGTCATCTATAGTGTATATTAGTAAAATTGAGGCAAACATGCATCTAGCTAATTATTGGTTAAAAACAAAATCACTCAAAAATTCAAAATTAAGTGAAAGGAAGGTTATTAGTTGAAGACATACTCAATAAACTCCTCCAATGGTTAAAAAAGAACATAATCAACATCTAAATTACCTCATATGAAGGTTCATATGGATCCACTTCCTCCCATCTATCCTAGAAGTCCAACAATCAAAAAGATTCATGTTCACATTTCATACCCACCACAAGAGAAGAAACCTGAACAAAAAAGCCATAAGGCACCATAAACAAAGAAAAAGCACAAGTAGATAAAAAAAAGCACAGGTAGATTAAAAGCACAAATAACATAAACTGGTGGCACAAGAGATCAGTCAAATTCACACCAGTGGTTTGCACTCTTTCTGATGAGAATTGGTATGTGCAAACCTAAATAAAAAAGCACAAGCAGATTAACGTACTTGATTTGCTAGATTGAGAAGGCAAATACTACTCTGAAAAAAGAAAGAGATTGAGTTTGTTAACAATGCCTCAGTCTCAATTTTACCCATTTGTGCAACATTCACTCTAGTTCTGATCTGATATGGTGAAAACCAAACAAATTAAACATTAAATAAGTTACATCAAGTCATTAACTAGAAAAATGTGACTGCAAGAAGATCCGACTCTTTTTTTTTACCTCCATTCTAGCTCCTATTTGCAGTTGACATCTCTGCAACGAAGCTCAATTCGTTTCATATCTAGATTGAACAACCAAAACATCGAAAGGATATTAACTCTAGTTCATTTCTTATGCGGCTTGAACAATAACAACATTCAAAAGGTCCAAAGGATATTAAGAAATCGAATTTGGGGGAAATCTTTGATTCAAGGCAACAATACCAAATCAAGGGTTTCATTAATTAGTCACAAGCGACGAACCTGGAACTGACAAAGAAATGGATGGCAGACAAAGGAGGTGTGGCTAGTAGTGCCCCCATCCGCCATTCCTACTTTCGTTCAGAGTCGCATTAGGAGAGAGAAGGAGAAACATTGCGAGGCGTCGATGTGGAGAGATCTAGTGAAGATCTGACCGAACCAGGTGGCGCGATGTTGCAGAGGCAACACGCAAGCTCTCCTTTGCGAATCTCTGACCCGACGGTGGTTTCAATCGAAACCCTAGCCACCGCAATCGCCTCTCGGCTCTCTCCCCTCCCCCCTTAATTTGGCTATGTTTCAGATCTGACCATTAATTTTTGAACCCTTTCCAATTCACTCTTGATGAATTTTATTTAAGTATTTATTACAGCCCGGAGCTATCACTTATGGGTTATTTGAAGTGGGGCTATTTGAAATGAGTGGGTTCATTTAGCCCGAAGCAACTCAGTAGAGAAACGCCCGGGTCATTAGGTGTTTATAATAGGCCGGATTTAGGGGATCCGAGATATTTGATAAGTTATGGCTTGAACTCTTTAAATATAATAGCCCGGGCGTGTTATTGTGATCCGGGCTATATACTAATTTTTTGTATAAAAATAAAAGAAAAATACATAATTTTATCTTTTAATCATGTTAAAGCCCGGAGATCTTAAATACGGGCTATTAGACAGTGGGTTAAAATGTGATTTTTGTACTAGTGTCCCTTATCTCCTTCGAGCGGTGGTGGCGGCATGGTGACCGCCTTTCTCGACACGGCGGGCAGCTCCGGCTCCGGCACCAGCACGTCGGCAGGGCGGGGGTCTCGGGAGGAGGAAGGAAGAGTCCGAGGGTCAGATCTAGCCGGCCGGGGTCCGGAGAGGCGCAAATATGAGATTGGAGGCGTCGCTAGTGTTGAAGATGTCGAAGACGACGTTGCGAGTGCGGGCTTGTGTCAAGTTCATCCTTTTCAAAGGAGCTCGATTATCCTCAAGAACATTATTCGCAGCCTGGGAAGCCACGTGATTTGATGGGAGGGAGGAGTTGCTCCAAGAGCCCAAGATGAACAATATCGCCATAGTTGCTGGAGGAGCAAATAGATGCCAGAGTTGTGTTCGATAGTGATTGTATGCGTCAATTCGCCTTGGATTTTAATTTGTGATATGTATTTGGGGCTTTTAAACTGCTTGTGTGTTTTGAATTTGTAACATATATATATTGAGATTTGAATTTGTGAAATCTATTGAAATTTAGTTGCCTCGTATGAAGACCTTGTTGCATTCGAGGTAAGTTTAGAAAAATATATTACTCATTTTATAAATAGAGATTGGTTCAGTGTTTAAATAGAGGTTGGTTCAGTGACTAAATAGAGTTTGGTTCAGTGACTAAATAGAGTTTGGTTCAGTGACTAAATGAGGTTGGTTCAGTGGCTAAATAGAGATTGTTTCAGCGACTAAATAGAGAGAGGTTCAGTGACTAAATAGAGAGAAGTTCAGTGACTAAGTAGATATTGGTTTAGTGAACCATTTTATTTTCAAAGAAAATTAATTAATTAACACAACTTAATTAGCTTCCATGGTTTAATCCCCGCGAATATGCCCAGTCCCACTCCGTCCGTACTTGTTTTTATAAATAACAAAAACAATCAAATGAAAAGTCGGATTGATTCCTTTTATTTATGTATATATAAGACATGCATTTGCAAACATAAAATAACTTTGAATTTAGAAATTAAAGAGAAGATGGAATGTTGAATTTAGAAATTTTTCAAGTGGTTAAGGGGTTTATGCCAAGTGTAGGATTTTAGAGGTTGGTTCAGTGACTAAATAGAAGTTGGTTCAGTGGTAAAATAGAGATTGGTTCAGTGACTAAATAGAGGATGTTTAAGTGTCTAAATAGAGGTTGGTTCAGTGACTAAATAGAGGTTGGTTCAGTTAAATAGAGTTTGGTTCAGTGACTAAAGTTGGTTCAGTGAGTAAATAGAGGTTGGTTCAGTCACTCAATAGAGGGTGGTTCAGTGACCGAATAGAGAGTGGTTAAGCGAACCGAATAAAGAGTGGTTCAGTGACTCAATAGAAGGCGGTTCATAATTTTATAGTAAATGGTTCAACACATATATAAAGAGTGGTTCAGTGACTAAATATATATTGGTTCATTAATTAAATAGAAGTGGTTCATCAATTTTATAGTAAATGGTTCAACACATATATAGAGAATGGTTTAGTGGCTAAACATATAAATAGAAAGTGGTTCACTTCTTTATAACCCTTCTTTATAACTTCATGAACCATTTCTTTATAACTTAATGAATCACTTCTTATAACTTCATAAACCGCTTCTCTATAGGTTCATGAACCACTTATTTATAACTTCATGAACCATTTTATTTTAAAAATGATTCATAAACCATTTTATTTTAAAAATGGTTCATGAAGCATTTTATTTTAAAACTTGATAAACCATTTCTTTATAACTTGATGAACCACTTCTTGATAACTTGATTAACCACTTCTTGATAACATCTTTATAGCTTGATGAACCACTTCTTGATAAATATATATTGATAACATCTCTCTTAATGTGTAATTTATAAATCTATATGAAATATGTTAATTATTATAAGAATATAAATTCTAGTGGTTCGTCAAATAGAGAGTAGTGGTTCACCAAATAAAGAGTAGTGGTTCATGAACCATTTTATTTTAAATAAAATTAATTAATTAAAAATAAACATTAAAAGAAAATAAAAGAAGAATGAAAATTTTATAATTATTAAATAGTAGTGGTTCATGAAATAAATTCTAGTGGTTCATCAAATAAAGAGTAGTGGTTCATGAACCATTTTATTTTAATATAAATATATATTAATATATTTATTATCATTTTTATTTTAATATTTATATTTATTTTTATTTTAATATTAATTATTATTTTTTAGGGCGAAATATATATTAATATATTAATTAACGTGTAATCAACATATTTAAGTGAAAACATATTAATTATAATTAAAGTGGTGGCTTTAACTCAAAAAGTACTAGTTTTAATTGATGCCATTAATAACAAAGGTGTATTGGGTGGTGCAATGGTTGAAGTAGTGGGGGGTGTGTAATAAGGTGCGGGTTCGAATCCTATGCAACGCGGGGGAGCAACGTTTTTTTATGCTGCTACAACAACGCGTCCACCACACGTGCGGAGAGGGAAGGGTATGCGAGTGGGCCTCGCATTTTCGAACTGGGCAGGTGCGGGCAGCGATTTTTTTGCCCGGATTTTTTAAATGACGTGGACCAATCAAAACATTTCTTGGACCAATTAAATTGGGGCAATTTGCACAACTATACAACTTTTTTTATGGGTTTGCAAAAATACCACTTTTTTGGAAAATTTGCACAACTACCATTGGTGGTATTTTTGCAAATAAAACTAAGGAAGGGCTAAGCCAGTTGCAGGTTGTCACAGGGAGAGAGAGAGAAAGGAGAGAGAGAGTTTTGGTGGGGGATTTTCACAACCCTAATTTCTTCCTCCTCTTCTTCATCCTCTTCGTCCCCTTCACCTTCAGAGTCTGGAACAATTCGGAAGCTTGAGCACAAACTTGAGCTTCTTCTCTCACAAACTTGAGCTTCTTCTCTCTCTTCCGGCCGCCGTCCTCCGCGTCGGTATTGTCATCCTCGTCGAACTCGTCATCGTCGTCATCTAAGTAGTCTTCTTCGTCGTAGTCGATGAGGTCGTACCTGACAAAACTCCGTCGCCGGAGGCTCCGACAAGCTTCTCGCCGCTCCTCCTCCTCAGTATCCCGCCGATGATGGCTGCGGTGGCCGGAGTTCGACTCAGCCGCCGCCCTAGCTGCCAGATCTATCTTCACGACCTGCCTTTCTTCTTCCTCGCGATTTGACCCATCTTCTCTCTCTCAGCCACTCTCTTTCCTCTGTGTATTTTGTCCTCACCATTTGTTTCCTGCAATTTCCATCAGACGAACAAAGACGAACAAAGTCAGTTTACAAATTATATTCATCTCCCTCTATCACCTAACAGACTAACCCATGTCACTGTACCCCTGTCACTCAACGTGAAACCCATGTCACCCCTTATAAATCGGAAGCCTATAACCAATACCTCAAACCTCCTTCAATCGGCCACCTAGCTACGACATCCACATATCCCAATTTCCACACCTCGTCATTTCCCCTATTCCGTCTACCACAACAAAGTCAGTTTACAAATTATATTCATCTCCCTCTGTCACCTAACACACTAACCCATGTCACTGTACCCCTGTCACTCAACGTGAAACCCATGTCACCCTTTATGAATCGGAAGCCTATAACCAATACCTCAAACCTCCTTCAATCGGCCACCTACGACATCCACATATCCCAATTTCCACACCTCGTCACCCAATTTCATAATGGAAACCCCTGTCACCCAATTTCAAACCCCTGTCACCCAATTTCGGAACCCTTCTCTCCAAAATGGAAACCCCTGTCACCCAATGTCAAACCCCTGTCACCCAATTTCGGAACCCTTCTCTCCAAAATGGAAACCCCTGTCACCCAATGTCAAACCCCTGTCACCCCATTTTGGAACCCTTCTCTACAAAATGGGAACCCCTGTCACCCAATGTCAAACCCCTGTCACCCAATTCGAACCTCAAACCACCAATTTATCTTATCCATAGTTCCCCGACCGTTGCCCTAACCCATTTCGAAAACCACTGTCACCCAATTGGAAACCCTAACCACCGATTTCCCCTTTCCATACCCGAAAACCATCCATGCCACCACCACCCACCATTCTCCAAACACGAAAACCACCACCCCGACCCACCATTCAGGCCACCATTGCCCTAACCCCTTCACCCACCGCTTCCCCGACCCACACCCGCGTACGGTACCACCAAAGGGAGAAGAGTAGTAGGGCGTACCTCTTCTCTATTTCGTCGGCGGTCGTGGCTGGTGTGTACTTTCCGGCGACGCTGGACTTGCCCGCTCTCTCTCCTTTGCTGTCTGCAACTATCGAGAAAGAAACCGCAACCGCCCTCTCTCTCTCTCTCTCTCTCTATCTCCTGGGGTCTCTGCAACTGCCGATGAAGGGGTTTCCCTCTCTCTCTCTCTCTTTGCTATTGTATTGGTTTGAAACAGGAAAGAGATGGTGATTGGATTGCCATTGATGCCTCCATTTTATTTTTCTTTTTTTTTGGCCAAAAAAACAAGGGATAGCCGGTTATGGGGGGGGGGGGGGGGGGAGGGGTTTTAACCTGGACACTTTTGCAAATTTGGGGAAACAATGGTATTTTTGCCAATTTTTCCAAAACGGTGGCATTTTTGCAAAGATTTTTGAAAAAGTGGTATTTAGTACCATTTCCTCATTAAATTGCTTCTTTCCTTCTCACTTTTGGAGTTGTGTGTACCCGAACCTAATATATATATATATATATATATATATATATATATATATATATAGATTATATAGGAAAAATGGCCAAAAATAATACCAAGTATCAAATATTGGCCAAAAATAATACCAACTTTGAAATTGGCTATTTCATATACGAACTATCTCCCTATTAACCGAAAATAATACGTAGGTGTATTCCGGTGAATTTTTCGACCAAACACGCCACATAGACGTTGGAAAACACACGTGGCATCCATTTTTGCCACCTCACCCAAATTATAAATTTGCCATGTCATAATTTTTTTTTTCAATTTTTTTTAAAAAAGGAAAATGGAATAAAAAAACCTACAGTACGTTCTTGAGAAGTTTGGAGGGAGAACGAAGAACACACACGAAGAACACACTTGCACTGGAATCTCGATCGATAATAAGGGCAAAGGGATGATGGAGGGTTGGGGACAACAAAGCTCATCCATGAAATCGAATTCTCGGAGAAGAGTCGTCGACGAATCTTCAATTGAAAGGTGTAAGCATGGCTTCCCTGCGAGATTGCAAACTTGCAAATACACTCGAAATTCGGGAAGGCGATTTTATGTTTGTCCATTATGGAAGGTATATATGATTCCAATCTTTAGTTTATCTCACCCGATTGATCGAATTTTTGGCGTTTCGATATGGGGAAAATATTAGGGTTTTCGAAAGTTTCGTTCTTTGTTGATTAGGGTTTTCGTTTTGATTCATTATTGCTGTCATAGATTTAGTTTATCGTTGCTGTCCTGATTCGTTATTGCTGTCATAGATTCGTTCTTGCTGATCTGTGGAGATGTTTTTTGCTATAAGTATAGATTTTTCGAGATTGTTGAGTTGATTCACACGAAGACACAATGAAGATCATTGTTGTTGCTTGTGAGAGGGTTATTGAGCTGATTTTTTGAGAAAGCCTTTGCTGTCATAGATTGTTCATTGTTGTTGCCTGTGAGATTTTTGTTCCCATATTTTATGAGATTGTTGAGAAAGCCTTTGCTGTCATAGAAAGCCTTTGCTGTCATAGAAAGCCTTTGCTGATTTTTTGAGAAAGGCTTTGCTGTCATAACAGAATGTTGTTGCCTGTCATAGATTGTTCATTGTCATAGATTGTTCATTGTTGTTGCCTGTGAGATTGTTCATTGTTTAGGTTGGTTTGATATTTTTTTACTTCTTTGTAGGAAGATGAAAAATGCAACTACTTCAGATGGTTGGATGCTCATGACACTAACAAGAGCATGAAGGTCCAAAGAGAGAATTATGGTGTTGCTATCACAGATGAAGATCATGGAGCCTCTGATGTTTTGAAGTTGAGCACTGATTTTGTGAAGATCCAAAGAGAGAATTTTGTGCTGAAAATAGTAGTAGGTGTGGTGTTGGTTATCCTGTTGATTGTGTTGGTGAAAATTTGACAATTAGATAGGTTTATGTCTTCAGGGAATTGTAATGAATCTTCTCAAATGTATTATGTTCTCAAGCTTATGTTTTTAGGGAAGTGTAATGAATTGTCATCAATAGAATCAATCTTTTATATCCAATCTCTCTCAGATGGTTATCTCCATAATCTAGCTACTGATTTTTCTTTGTTTTCGAGGTCAGATGCCCTTGATGCTTCAATTCCAGCAGGCTATTAGTAACAAGAAACTGTGAAACTAACATCTGTTAACAGTTTGCCAAGCTTCTGATTGCCTCTACCTACTAGTCATCAGTTAACAGTTTGCCAGGCTATTAGTAACATGAAACTGTGAAACTAGCATCTGTTAACACTTTAACTTTGGTGCTGTCAATTTTTGTTCAGAATGTGAAATTAAATAGAAATCACTTCCATTCAATTCTGTCAGTTTGGCTAAAACTGATAGAATATTGATGCTTCAGTTCCTGAGCTAGAACTGAACATTTTCAAATTCAATTCTGTCAGCCATTCCAAAAAAATAGAAATCACTTCATTTGCCAGCTAGAACTGAACATTTTCCAGAACTGAACAACATTTTCCAGAAGCATGCATCTCAGTTCCTGAGCTGAAGCTTAATATTCTGTCAGTTTGGCTAAAACATAGATGATTCAATTCCATTCAATTCCAATACATCATAGTTTGGCAAAATATTGATGCTTCAATTCCATTCCAATACATCATTCAACATTTAAGCTTGTTGTGGTGTAAGTTTACCAGCTAGACAACTAAAGTATGTACACAAGCATAGTAATTAAAAAGCAAAAACTTTTGGCAAAAGGTTGAGTGATGTGTTGAATGGTATACACTTGGTGCTCTTCTTCTAAAGTATAGTTGATGACTGGCTGTCATTAAAGGGGGTTGCGTGCTGGACTCCTTGCGATGCTTGGGATTGACCTGGTGCTGATGCAATGGATCTATATAGGAAGCCACCACTTTCTTTGTAAGTGAAGCCCACTTCTGTCATAGCTTTATCTCTTCCTCTTCCTCTCCCTCTACCTCTCCCATTAGCAACACCACTAGTAGCACCAACAACTTCATCTACATTTAATTCAAAAGAACAAATGGTTTCACACGCTGTAACAAAGGTATTCAATTTCAAATGATTTCAAAAGCAAGAGTAATAAATGGCTCAATGCCTTGTATATAACCTGAAATATACGATGATTCCTTTCTAGGTCTTCCTCGAGGCCTTTTCTGAGCTGAAGTTGGCAAGTCACTTCTCTCTGGACACCTTCTAATATTGTGCTCAGTTGACCTACACTTCCCACACCTCATTGTTGCCCCATGCCTTGTGAGTTTTCCAGGCCTTTTTGGATCTTCATGTGGGCACTTTATTCTATTCTTTTTGGGTCATCCAGGTTGAATCTAGCATATCAATGATATGCTTGCTCCTAGCTTTGAGAATGTATCCATTGAACGTCTCAGCCATGTTGCTAACCACCACATCACACTTGCTTTCATCAGAGAAGAATGCCCTTGGATTTTGCTCTAAAAGATCTTCTGCTGCTTTAGTGGATATTAGCTTTAGCTCATCAATGGCCTCTTCAAAATCTGGTTCAGTATAAGCTCGGACAACCCTCCAAAAAGCTAGCTTTAATTCATCTCCTTTATGCACCTTCTTCCAGTTTGCATATATATGCCTTGCACAATTTCTGTGCTGAGCACCAGGAAACATTGCTTTAGAAGCAACAAGCAGCCCCTGTGGAAATAAATTCATTAAAAGCATGGATTAACAATAGGAAAGTAATTATAAGCAACAAAAAAATACCAATTACAGTAAGATTGAGTTGTCACCTTTTGTTGATCGGACATAAAAGTCCATCCTTCTCCATTTGTCTCAATCATTTCATACTTCAGATGCTTCAAAAACCATTCCCAGCTATCTCTATTCTCACCCTCAACTACAGCCCAACAAATTGGAAACATTTGATTATTTCCATCCCTTCCCACTGTAGAAAGTAGTATACCACCCAAAAATGTTTTCAGAAAACATCCATCCAAGCATATAAATCTTCTACATCCTAACATAAACCCACTTCTCAACCCTTCAAAGCACATAAAAAATCTCTGAAATGTTGGAGGGCTAGATGGGATTGTAACTAATTCAAATGTGCTTCCTCTATTTGCTCTCCTAAGCTCTTCAATGAATCTCCCAACCTTGTTGTAATTTGTTTGACTGATCCATGAAGCATTTTATACGCCGATCTCCTTGCCTTATAAGCCATCCATTTGGTTATGATAACTTCATACCTCCTTCTCACACTTTGCACCATGTCTTTTGCGGGCCAATGAGGGTTTTCCTTGAAACGAGCGAGATATTCTTTGGCAAGCCATCTTGATGTAAGTTGGCTATTTCTTTGCATATCTCTCACACAACAATGCTCATTCCTAGCTGATTTGACCATAACGCAACCCTCTTTTTGATGCCACGAAGCATATATCTTGAATGGACAATCTTTCTTGTTACAAATTACCCCAAACTTTACCTTACGTTTATCACACACACCAAACCTCAAACTATATCCATTGCAAATACCATACCTTCTCACAACTTCTTTTAATATTTCCATGCTCGGAAAGCGCAATCCAACTTTCCACACAAGATCCTTATAGTTAGTTTTCTTTCCAACTGTCATATCCTTTCTCTTTCTCCTCATCAAAGCATCAACATCATCTTCATTTTCTGAAATCAACTCCATATCACCATCAGAGTCCTCATATTCACTCAATTGCCCTTCCCTTTGCTTTTCAACTTCAATCTTGTATTCAACCACCTTTTGTCTAACCATTTGAAACTCTTCATCAGAAGTGTCTATGTCACGAGGTGCCAAGCCATAATCCTCTGATTCCTCTTCTTCAGAGGACTCCTCAAGTTCATACAGAATTTTTTCCCCCTTAAAACTCCTCATTGTGCGAATTTTGTTTCTTTTAGAAGTACTGTTGTCTTCTACTGCAGCTGCGCTGATCTCTTCCTCATATACACCTTCACCATCAGTTTCACTTGAAGAATTCTTCCCATCACCATCAGTTGCAATGTTATCTTCCTCATATGCACTGTCATCCCCAGACATTCCACTATCTACATCTTTAACTAAAAATTCTTCCCAATCCACATCGGATTCTTCAAACACCTCATTGCTCGCAAAGTTATCATCACCAGGTTCAGGTTCATCCATTATCACACCTATTAAGGTGCAAACCATAACAAAGATATCAAATTGAAACCAGAAACAGCAACAGATGCACAAACTCCTTAAACATCCAAATTGAAACCAATATACTTGTTCTTTCTGAAATTAAAGATATCAATAACAAAACTGAAACATCTTCACCACATGAAATCAAAACCCCTAAATTTTAGAACAAGTTTTTCGTATATAAAAGGGAATACCGAAAAACCCTAAACTCGAAAGTTGCCGAGCAGATTCGAAAGTACCGAAATCGAAACCCCTTACCTTTGTCTCCTTCAAATATTCCGACTTGCCAAGCATATTTCAGTGCAATCGAGTGGCGTCTTCGTGCGTGTTCTTCGTGTGTGTTCTTCGTTCTCCCTTCAAACTTCTCAAGAACGTACTGTAGGTTTTTTATTCCATTTTCCTTTTTTTAAAAAAAAAATTGAAAAAAAAAATTATGACAGGCAAACTTATAATTTGGGTGAGGTGGCAAAAATGGATGCCACGTGTGTTTTTCGACGTCTATGTGACGTGTTTGGTCGAAAAATTCACCGGAATACACCTACGTATTATTTTCGGTTAATAGGGAGATAGTTCGTATATGAAATAGCCAATTTCAAAGTTGGTATTATTTTTGGCCAATATTTGATACTTGGTATTATTTTTGGCCATTTTTCTTATATATAGGGTGTGGCTCCCGTAGGAACACCCCTTAAGATAAGAACTTAGGAACACATCCAGACCCTTGAATTAGTAAAATCCAATGGACCATATTAATTCAATATTTTAATGCATTTTAAGTTAATCGTAGTGGGACCCGCCAGTAAAACACACCCCACTTTCCCTTGTAAGTGCGTACAATGCACACAGTGCGGAGTTTATTTTTTCTTTTTTTTTTAAAGAATTTTTCGGAAGTGAAAAGTGAAAACACGCCCCAAATACGTACCCAATTGCATAAAGCGCTATGGTGCATGGAGGGTTTTCATAAATTTTGAATATTTATTCATAAAATAATTGTGGTGAAATTAGAGGGTGTACATTGCCGATGAATAATACCGTTTTTATATATGAATAATTCCATTTCATATACGAATAATGTACATCACAATTGTTTGCTATTCAATTAAATTAGATAGATTATTCGTAGGTAAAAACATGATTTTTAACCGGTTTATTTGTTTTAGGAAGTTAAAAAAATATTAAACATATTTGTACATTATTCGGTGAGATTATAAAGAATATTCGTATTTAATAGGAAGAAAATAACCGGATTATTTATACTTTATTCGATGATAATTGTGATGAAATTATAAAGAATTAAACGGGTTTATTTGTTTTATTTTGTTTTTTGTTTTTATTTTTTCACAAGATAATTGTGATAACTGTGATGAAATTATATTATTCAGGTTAATTAGAAAGATTATTTGTATGGAAGAGGATATTTATTCGGTTAAATTTGAAGGATTAATCGGTTAAACTCGAGAGATTATTCGTATGTAAGAGACCGATTGTTTTTTGCGTTTATTAGTTTTAAAGAGGTTAAAAGGACAATAAAAAAATTGTACATTATTCGGTGAGACCACAAAGAGTATTCCTATGTACAAAGAAGTTTAAAATAATTATCTAGAAAAAATATGCATTATTCGGTGAATTACGAAATATTATTCATATATATAAATTTAGTCTTGATAAGTTTGCTATTTATATAGTTTGGAAAAAAAAAGATAAATTAAAAAATAGCCAAATACCATATTAAATAAATGGAAAATATCTATAAAAATGATAAACATTATTCATTGAATTGAGAATGATCATTCGTAGATATCAAATCATTATTCGTATGTAAGGGGACGATTATTCAAGTACATTTGGAAGATTATTCGGTTAAATTATAGAGATTATAATTGAATAATTTTTTATGAGTTTATTAGTTTGGGGGAGTTTAAAATAATTATCAATAAAATTATACATTATTCGTATAATTAAACGGCATTATTCGTACCTATAAAAACAATTATTCATATGGATATTGAAGTGATTATTCATATAATTAAATTATATACGGTGGATATAAGAGATTATTCGTATAACTAAATCATATAAAAGCATGATGAATATATCAATTTTGCTGCATATGATTCTTTTCTTTGGTATTCATCTGCATCTCAATGGAAAAAATTTGAGCTTCAGTAAATGCCTGAACAAATGCTATATAGCACACATGAACACATTGGACAGATCTGGTGAGGCAAATAAGAATAAGAATGCTATAATCAAAATACATAATTTGTTAGATGCTAAGTTTGACTTTGGTGCCAAGTCTAAATTCTACCTCTTTTTTGAGCAAAATTGTCTGCAGCAAAAAAATTGAATTTCGCCTGGCTGATGTTTGCCTAGCTTTTCTTATCTGTTTCAGCCCCTTCGATCTCCTTTGCTTAATTTGTTTGCTGGGATGGTGTGTCAATAACAGACACTCTCCATGGTAAATTTAAGCTTGGTATTTTTTGTTTAATAACCTTTTGCTTTGAATTTTTTGTCTATTAGCTCAATCGGTAGAGCATTGTGTTTAGACACAAGATGTGGGTTCGAATCCTGCATAGGCCACAAATGCATTAGAAATTGTAGCAAGCCAGCAAGTATTAATAGTTGAATACTCAGAAAAATATAAAAGGTTTGTTAGACAGCCCGCAAACATTTTGCAATTCTCCGAAGATATATTCTATGACATTTATCTTACTAAAAGCATATGAAGGTTCGATAATATAAGAACAATGTAATAAGAAATACTCTAGAAGGGGGGTTGAATAGAGTATGCCCGTTTTTCGCAGAAAGTCTCAAGACTTTTGGAGCTTGTACCAAAACCTTTGAGATTAAACCTGAATCACAAAGTTAGACAATCGAACCAAGTGCGGAAATAAGGTAAAGCAAATAAGTAAAGAACACGAGTAATTGTTTACGAGGTTCAGCACAACTTGGCCTACGTCCCCGCCTAGGGTTCTTCCACAACCCTAGGATTCAAAGGCTTTATTGATTGCTTAGCTTAGGATCCTAATAGCTCACCGAGAAGCCTCTCTCCTATACAATTGCAATCTAGTCAACTCACGTTCCCTTGGAGTCCTAGACCAATCTAGAAGAGCCCCACCTCTCTCAGCTATCTAGTACAATCCTCTAACTCTCGCAAATCAATAGCCTAGTGCAACTTCCCGAGTTATAAACTCTCGAGTAACACTTGAAATGAATATATCCTATAAGCTCACAGTGACTCTCAAAGGCTTTGAAATAAACAACAAACTCTTGAGCGCTTAGCAGAGAGACACTTGGAAGACAGATCGCTTGAATGAATGAAACTCGTGTAGCACTTGGGTATGCTCTGTCTTCTCCTTCCTTTCCTTTATAAAAGAGCATGGAGCGTGAGGATCTTCACCACCAGATCTCCAACGGCTCCTTCGAATCAGTTTGATCTTCAATCTTCTATATATGGACACTTCGAACGCCATGATCTTATTTTGAACTGATCTCCTCAATATGTATTAAGGAAGGATATAATCTCGAATATACTTCCTGAAATGGTTAGGCATACATATATATATAATATAATGGAAGTATATAATAAGATAAAATAATATACGAATAATTAAGATAGGTTTTGTATTTCATCAACTGTTAATGCTCCAAGGCCTTTGACACAAATATCCTGTCAAAGCTTTTGAAACATCTATTCCGATTTTCATCAAGGGAGGGAGTTATCAATCTCCCCCTTGATGAAAGACAAAACCTGTGCATCCCTGCAACTTAGTCAAAAGTAGATAATACAATGGAATTCGGACTAAGTACCTGCAAGGGTTAGACAAATGTTGGATCAAAAAATTTTAAAGTAAGAAAACATCCAACCGAAAACCATAAATAAAAAACCAAGGTCTTCCAAGACCTTCAAGCAGAGGTTTTCAAAGTCTAAGCACCACAGATCATCTCCCCCTTTTTGTCTTTCAACAAAGGGCGGAGGTAAAAACAGTCACCAAAAAGTCACCAAAAGTTTTGAAAACGTTTCCAACAAACCAGCAATGTATCAAATTTCAGGGGTGGGATAGGGTGGGTTAAGGTTTAGGCTTAGTCATCCGGAGCATCATCAGTGAGCCTCGTCCACAGTCCTTCCAGCATCTTTGAAATCCCGCTCATCTCCGTCATAATCTCCTTCTGCAGCTCCTTAATATCCAGGCGAACTTCCTCCAAGCCCAACTCTAGGTTGTCCATGCGTTCATCGAAAGCTGGAGCAGTGGGAAAGGCTTTTGAAGGAATGGCAAGACTCAAGGTCCCTTGGGGAGACCGAGTGATGCCAATCTTTTCAAGGCCTTTAGAGTCGAACTTACCCGTATGACGCAGCTGTTCTTCATTTTTGACATCAATTCCAGAAGCTTTGAAGATAGGGGTCAAAAGGGTGGCAAAGGGGAGGGGAGAGCCTTTTCTAGCTTTTCTGGCATGGGCCATGGTTCCAATGATAGTGTTGGCCAGATTAAGATCAAGGCCATTTAGGATGCGGTAGAGCAGGACCATAGCATTGTCAGTAAGGAGTGAGCCAGAGTTAAGACGGGATAGGAGGCATCTAACAATGATGTTAAAAAATAATTTTCGCCTCAAGGGTTAGGGATGAGTGGGTAAGTTGCTTTGAGGTGCTGTTGGATGCTTCGGGTAGGAGATATTTGGCTCGGGCAAGGATGATGCAATACTCTTTTGAGGGGTGTATATCAGCGGGTGGAACTGGGGTAGGTAGGCCAAGGAAATCTGCAAAGCCATTGGAGTTGAGAGAGATTCTAACCCCTTTGACTACAGACTCCAAAGACCAACCATCGGTGTCGTTTTTGGCTTTTAGGTTAATGTAGAAAAGTCGGGTAAGTTGGGGGTAGTAGACAGTCTCAAGGTTAAGAAGAGTCCAGGCTGGGGATTTTTTGAGGAGCTCAATGCAAGGTAACTTCAAAGCTTCAAAGAACTCAAAATCTAAAAAATCCGAACAGCTAACCTTACGAGTTCTAAACTCGTCTACCCACTTACCAGCAGTCTCAGCATCTTGAAACCAAGAGGAGGGCAAGGATTGATTTACCTGGATATAGGCCGGGGGGTCTGCATTCTTTCTGCGCGCAACTGTTGGAGCAACTCTCTTGACATGCGCTACAAGACTCTTGACAGTGCCCTTCCTGGTACGCTTGGGGGATGGAGGCTTGACAGCAGCAGGGGCTTTCCGCTTCTTCGGAGACGGGGGAGGAGGAGGAGAAGGAGAGGGAGATTCTTCCTCCTCTTCCTCAGACCCCGAGTCCTCACCAGACCCCGCTTCATCACCTTCAGGTTCCTCGTCCTCTCCAGATCCCTCTTGCTCTTCTTCTTCTTCTTCCTCAGGCTCCTCCTCGGATGGAACCTCCTCGGCTTCGGCTTCCTTCCGAATCCGCTCAGCTTCTTCCTCGGCCAGTTTCTTAGCAAGTTCGGCCTCCTCATCGGCCTTTTTCTTCCTTAAGGCCTCCTCCTCAGCTTCTTTGGCGGCATCTCTTTCTAGGAGGGCGTCTAGGTCATCTTCCTCCTCATCCTCGTCTGGTTCCTCAGCCAAGATCTTCCTCTTCCCTTTCTGTTTAGCACTGATCGGCTTCTTAGCAGAGCGCTTTTGAGAGCCCTTGGGAACAATGGCCGAGCTCTCAGCAATGGTGCTCTGGACGATGGTTGGGATAATAGCTTGAGGAGCGGGTTCAGGTGTGGGAGAGGTAGCAGTGGCCTGACGTCCCTTGGGGGTGGCGCCAAGTCTTTTGGGTGTGACAGTTTTCTTGGTTTTGGGTGCCATGGAGGAAATCGGTTAGGGTTTCTTGAGAGGCGATTGAGAGGTTGAAGATGAAGAAGTGGAAAGGGTTCGGAAAAGTCTGAGTGTGGGTTGTAATCGGGTACAATATTGGGTTTAAGTAGAGGGAGTGATGGGACGGGTTTAGGGTTCCAAGGAAATAAATCATTACATTGCCAATTTGAAAGGTTTTCAAATTCAAATTCAAATATTCCCTTAAAAATCGGACTGAAAATCTGAGAGATTTAGTTCCAAAAATAAAAAATCTTAACGGTTAAGGAAAACACAGAAATAGGCAATTTTGAAATTTAATAAAAATATAATTGATTAAATATCTAAAGAGATATTAACCAAAAATATATGATCCGATATATGTACTCCATCATTTAGTTCACACACCTTGACTTAGTTTTCAAGGGTCTTGACACTAAGTAGAATTTATCTTTCGTAAAGGGAAAGCTCCCCCTACGAAAGTGCATCCTTGTTAAGCATCCCAATCTCTCGTCTTATGAAGGTAAACCTGTCCTCTGCCAAAGGCTTAGTAAAAATGTCAGCCCATTGATAATCAGTAGAAATAAAAGATATGGACACATCACCTTTTTCAACATGATCTCTAATGAAATGATGCCTTACATCAATATGCTTGGTCCTTGAATGCTGAACAGGATTCTTAGTGATGGATATGGCACTTGTATTGTCACACTTAATTGGGATACCTTTGAGGTTAATGCCAAGATCTCGCATTTGTTGAGCTATCCAAAGGATTTGGGAGCAACAGGCTCCAGCTGCAATGTATTCGGCTTCTGCAGTGGATAGAGCAACTGAGTTTTGCTTCTTTGAGTGCCAACTGATCAAAGATGCTCCTAAGAATTGGCAACATCCTGATGTGCTCTTCCTATCCACCTTATAGCCTGCAAAATCTGCATCAGAATATCCAATTAAAGTGAAATCCTTTTGCTTTGGGTACCATAGTCCAAGCTCCTTAGTGCCATTGAGATATCGAAAGATCCTCTTCACAGCCACGAGGTGAGATTCTTTTGGATCAGCTTGAAACCTAGCACACATGCAAACACTAAACATGATGTCAGGTCTACTAGCCGTGAGATATAATAAAGATCCAATCATTCCTCGATACTCCTTTTGATTGACACTTGTTCCAGTCTTGTCTTGATCTAGAGACAATGTTGAGCTCATGGGAGTCTTGGCTGCCTTGGATTGATCCATCTTGAACTTCTTCAAGAGATCCTTAGTGTACTTGCTTTGGTTGACAAAGATCCCTTTCTTGGATTGATGAACTTGTAATCCCAAAAAGAAGTTGAGTTCACCCATCAAGCTCATCTCAAATTCACTGCACATGATGTCAGAAAATTCCTTGCACAAAGATGTGTTAGTAGCACCAAATAATATATCATCAACATAAATTTGAATAACCAAAATGTCCTTTCCTTTGGTCTTGATAAAAAGAGTCTTGTCGATCAACCCCTTTTTAAAATCATTTTCTAAAAGATATTTTGACAAGCGCTCATACCAAGCTCTTGTGGCTTGTTTCAAACCATAAAGCGCTTTGTCAAGTTTATAAACATGATTGGGAAATTCTGAGCTTTCAAAACCTGGGGGTTGAGCCACATAAACTTCTTCCTCTAGGAAACCATTAAGAAAAGCACACTTGACATCCATTTGATATAACTTTATGCTCATAAAAGATGCAAATGCTAATAAAATGCGAATGGCTTCAAGCCTGGCTACGGGAGCAAAGGTCTCCTCGTAGTCAATACCTTCCTCTTGATTGTAGCCTTGAGCAACAAGCCGTGCCTTGTTCCTCACAACCTTACCATTCTCATCTAGCTTGTTTCGAAACACCCATCGAGTGCCAATGACTGATTGATGCTTTGGCCTAGGCTTCAAGGTCCAGACTTTGTTCCTTTCAAATTCATTAAGCTCACTTTGCATAGCAATGATCCAGTCTGGCTCCTGAAGTGCCTCATCTACCTTCTTTGGCTCAATAAGAGAAACAAACGCGTGAAAAGCACAAAGATCTTTAAGTTTAGAACGAGTTTGAACACTAGAAGTAGGGTCAGAAATGATATCCTTTAATGAGTGTGATGAGGAGTATTTGAATTTCCTTTTGCTAGTCTCAGCTCCTTGATTCGTCACACTTGTAGGATTGACTTGTAGTACATCTGACTCCGTGGTCCTGTTAGGTTCAATTACAGCAGTTTCTGACGTCTCAACACTGTTGGATTGGACACCAAGGGCTTTGGACGGATCTTCAACACCTTGGGCCAATTCTTCAGTGTTAAGAATCGGTTCCTGCATGTTCCTCTTCTCTGTGTTCTTGGTAGCAGCACCATCACCTTCCTCGTTCTCTTCATGGATGTTAAGATCTATATCTGCAACACTTTCACTCAAAGCACCGTCATTGCATTCATCAAAAATAACATGTATACTTTCTTCAACAACCTGGGTCCTTTTATTGAAGATTCTATAAGCTTTGCTACTCGTGGAATAGCCAAGAAATATACCTTCATCAGTACGCGCATCAAATTTCCCAAGGTTATCTTTTCCATTGTTATGAACAAAACAAGTACAACCAAAAGGTTTAAAATAAGATATAAGTGGTTTGCGGCCTTTGAAAAGTTCATAAGGAGTTTTCTTTAAGATGGAACGAATAAGACAACGATTCAAAATATAGTTAGCTGTGTTAACAACTTCAGCCCAATAGGTTTTAGGTAATGCATTTTCTAAAAGCATAGTCCTGGCCATATCCTCTAAGGTGCGGTTCTTGCGTTCCACAACCCCGTTTTGTTGAGGTGTCCTAGGAGCAGAAAAGTTATGGGAGATGCCATATTTAGCACAAAACAAATCAAATTGAAGTTGATCAAACTCCCTACCATGATCACTCCGAATAGACACTATGGGCTCATTTCTTAAAGTTTGCAACTCCTTACAAAGTTTTGAAAACTCAAATAAGGCCTCTGATTTTTCTTTTAAAAATACAACCCAAGTATATCTTGAAAAATCATCGACAACAACTAGCATGTACTTTTTACCATTGGGAGATTTGACTCGCATAGGACCACATAAATCCATATGTAAAAGTTCAAGGGGTCTAGAAGAACTTACAACCTTTTTGGGTTTGAAAGAGCTACGTGTTTGTTTACCTCGTGTGCATGCATTGCACATGTCAATACCTTTGAAGTCCATCTCAGGTAGCCCTCTTACAAGCCCTTTGGACACAAGCTTCTGTAGTGTATGTGGACTCACATGACCGAATCTCCTGTGCCAAAGCTTTGGATCGTCCGTCAAAGCCTTTAGACAAGTTAAGCTTCCTTGTGCCACTTGATCAGCATTTACGGCGTATATATTGTTGTAACGGTATGCAGTCAATATAACTTCACCTGTATCATCTCTGCACACTATACATCTTTTCTTGTTAAATCTGACATTGTTACCACTATCACATAATTGAGAGACACTAAGCAGATTATACTTCAAACCATTAACAAGATAGACATTTTTAATACTATGGCTGGAATCACTTCCAACACTACCAATACCAACGATGTCGCATTTTCCTTTGTCACCAAGAGTGATTGTTCCCGTGGATTGCTCCTTTAGATCATGAAAGAGAGAACTCTTCCCACTCATATGCCTCGAGCATCCACTATCAATAATCCATTTGTGTTCTTTCACCTTGGTGATCTCCTGCAAAACAAACATCAACCTTTGTGGCTAGACCAATAAGCAAATTTGGATCCATTGTTGGGGTAAACCATATTTGGTAAAATAGTGCCTTTTGGGACCCAAACTTGTGTTATCCGTTCTTTTCTCAAATGAACAGGAAATGTATTACGAATAATGTATGGATCCTTTCTCCTATAAGGGCAGGTCTCTTTTACATGTCCCTTTCTAGCACAATGGTGACATATAGGAGAGGTTCTGCTTCCTTTTGCCTTTACAAAAGTGGTAATGTGTTGCTTCTTTAAAAACTTTGGATTGTAACCAATACCACTTTTGTTTAGAGAGCTTTGTTGCTCACCCAACATCTTATCAAGAGTGCCTTTGGATTTGGTAAAACTTATGAGGGCTGTCTGTTGGTCTAGAATCTTATTATTCAGGGAGATCTTCTCGTTCTCTAAGTCATGATGCTCATTTCTTAGAGAGGAGAGATCTTGCTTGAGTTCAGAT
Source organism: Persicaria maculosa (assembly GCA_963922045.1). Lineage (NCBI taxonomy): Eukaryota > Viridiplantae > Streptophyta > Magnoliopsida > Caryophyllales > Polygonaceae > Persicaria > Persicaria maculosa. Next base: position 73,985,107 of record OY998254.1, on the reverse strand, counting down.
TTCTCTGAGTCAAGCGTCTTGACTTTAATGTCAAGACCTGAATAAGAAGCTTCAAGACCTTTGACCCTCATAGACAGATCCTCAATAGTTCTTTCCTGGTCCACAGTTCTCTTAATAAGAATGTTAGTTTGGGCAATAAGCTTTTCTTCATTGGCAATCATATTGGAAAGGAATTCCGATAATACCTCTTTTGGACTTTCCATAAGTTCTCTTACAGTAGCTTCAAGCTTTTCATCGTGAGATTCATCTTCAGAGGCCATAAGACAAATGTTGGCCTTCTCATCGTCGGAGTCAGAGTCGGAATCACTCCAAGTAGCCACCATGGCTTTCTTCTTCCATTTTTCACCTTTCTTGGGCTGGCTCTTTGTCTTTTGAGGACAGTCCTTCACAAGATGATCTGTTTCACCACATTCAAAACAAGACAACGGTTTAGTCTTCTTTTCATACTTGTTGTATTGAGGCTTACCTCGAAATTTTGAAGACTCTGATCCATCCTTGTTGTTGAATTGCTTCTTCATTTTGAGAATTCTAGCAAGGCCTCTTGTGATAAGAGCAAAAGGATCATCCTCATCGTCATCCTCATCTTCGGAATCAGATCCATCATTGGGCTCATCCTTCTTAGACTTGAGTGCCAATTTCTTAGTGCTAGCTGGAAGTTCTCCATCGTCTTCATTAAGGATCATCTCATGCGTGATCAGCTTTCCAAGAAGGTCATCAAGGGGTAGAGTGGTGAGGTCATGGGCTTCCTCTATAGCTGTTACTTTTGGACCCCATTTCTCCTTTGGAAGGCACCTCAGTATCTTCCTTACTTTCTCAACGTTGGTAAAGCTCTTGCCGAGAGAGTCAAGGTTGTTGGTGATTTCTGTGAATCGTGTGAACATGGCCTTGATTGACTCATCAGACTTCACTTAAAGAGCTCATACTTTCGAAGGAAGATGCTGATCTTGGTGTCTTTCACTTGGCTCGTTCCTTCATAGATGACGACCAACTTGTCCCAAATCTCTTTAGCTGGCCTACAAGAAGAGATACGGTTAAACTCATCAGTGCTAAGACCACAATAAAGTAAGTTAATAGCCCTGTAGTTCTTGGAGATGGTTTCAAGATCTGCTTGGTTGTATTCAGACTCCTTCTTTGCAACTTTGGTGTCATTTGGTCCATCCTTCTCTGGAATCTTCGGACCATTCTCTATAATGTTCCAAAGCTCTAGATCTTGGTCTATGATGAACATCTTCATCAAAGATCTCCAGTGGACAAAGTTGTTTCCTACAAAGAGTGGCGGTCTGCTTGTGGACCTTCCCTGTGCAAATCCTCCGCTTGCTTCACCAGACATGATCGAAAACTCACAAGATTGTTAGATCAAAAACAGTGAGTAAAGCTCTGATACCAATTGAAGGTTCGATAATATAAGAACAATGTAATAAGAAATACTCTAGAAGGGGGGTTGAATAGAGTATACCCGTTTTTCGCAGAAAGTCTCAAGACTTTTGGAGCTTGTACCAAAACCTTTGAGATTAAACCTGAATCACAAAGTTAGACAATCGAACCAAGTGCGGAAATAAGGTAAAGCAAATAAGTAAAGAACACGAGTAATTGTTTACGAGGTTCAGCACAACTTGGCCTACGTCCCCGCCTAGGGTTCTTCCACAACCCTAGGATTCAAAGGCTTTATTGATTGCTTAGCTTAGGATCCTAATAGCTCACCGAGAAGCCTCTCTCCTATACAATTGCAATCTAGTCAACTCACGTTCCCTTGGAGTCCTAGACCAATCTAGAAGAGCCCCACCTCTCTCAGCTATCTAGTACAATCCTCTAACTCTCGCAAATCAATAGCCTAGTGCAACTTCCCGAGTTATAAACTCTCGAGTAACACTTGAAATGAATATATCCTATAAGCTCACAGTGACTCTCAAAGGCTTTGAAATAAACAACAAACTCTTGAGCGCTTAGCAGAGAGACACTTGGAAGACAGATCGCTTGAATGAATGAAACTCGTGTAGCACTTGGGTATGCTCTGTCTTCTCCTTCCTTTCCTTTATAAAAGAGCATGGAGCGTGAGGATCTTCACCACCAGATCTCCAACGGCTCCTTCAAATCAGTTTGATCTTCAATCTTCTATATATGGACACTTCGAACGCCATGATCTTATTTTGAACTGATCTCCTCAATATGTATTAAGGAAGGATATAATCTCGAATATACTTCCTGAAATGGTTAGGCATACATATATATATAATATAATGGAAGTATATAATAAGATAAAATAATATACGAATAATTAAGATAGGTTTTGTATTTCATCAACTGTTAATGCTCCAAGGCCTTTGACACAAATATCCTGTCAAAGCTTTTGAAACATCTATTCCGATTTTCATCAAGGGAGGGAGTTATCAGCATACTTCTTACATCAGCATTGTAAACAACTATGACAGATTTATGTGACAGATTAAAAAAAAATAGTATGTATGTACCCAAGTCATGAACTCTTTATTAGTTTGCTGTCATAATCTATTTTTTCTATCATAAGCTATTTTAGAATGCATCTTGTTTGTTGTCATAGCCTATTTTTTCTACCATAAGCTATTTTACAATGATATAAGCTATTTTTACAATGCATCTTGTTTGTTGTCATAATACTTTCATAGTTGTGAAAGAATTAGTTTTTTAAAGAAATTCAATTTCTTAGTATGACAGCTAAAATCATAGTGATTTGGGGAAGAATTTCAATTTATTTTCTCAAATTTAGTTAAAAAATACTTAGACGATTCTATAATTCAATTAGCCTAAGTGGGATTCGAACCCACGTCTTTGTGCATGAGCACAACGCTCTTCCGTTTGAGCTAATAGGCTAAAAACAACACACATATTGTCATAGCTTTTAAACTCAATAATGCGCGCAGTTAAGCTTCACAAACAGCTAAGCTTCCAATTCCAAATACTCAGTAGCATTAGGGAGACACACAAAAGGTCAAGCCAACAGAGAGAGAGGCGCAAAATTTGCTGCATTGCCAACCGAAGGATCCGGACTTGTTGAGTTGTTTGACCTATTTGAGCCTACTAATTCCTGTTGATCCGATCCTTGAGAGTTGAGAGTAGTATGTGTGTGAAATTATATGAATGGAAACAGTAAGGATGTTGAACAATTCATAATTGGGTAGCTTTTAGGCACGTTGAATCCACATAAAAGTCCTACTCTCTCAATCCCCTAAACCTGAATTGGGTAGCTACTAAATTGCAGTAGTAGAAAAAAGGATTTGAACTTGAATTGAAGCCACATAAAAGTCTGATTTAACCTAAGAATTTGAACTTGGGATTAAAGCCGTACAGAAGTTGGCTCCACCGCTGAGAACTTGCAATTGAAGCCACAAAACTTGCAATTAACTTGAGGATTTGAACTTGCAATTGAAACACTAGAACAATGTCTTCCCAATCCCCTAAATCTTGAAACACTTACCTCTGCCATTGTCACCGCTTCAGCTCTACCGTTGTCAGCCACGTCGGCAATGGCGCCGCTACCTCGCCTCTCTCTCTCTCTCTCTCTCTCTCTCTCTCTCTCTCTCTCTCTCTCTCTCTCTCTCTCTCTCTCCCGCTCTTCGCTCTTTAGGTTTTCTCTCTTCGCCGAATCAGAGATGCAGAGGGAGGTAAGTTATTTTTATTTCCTTTTATTTTTAATAAAAAATGTTAAGAGATTAGACGGAGGGGTATTTCGCGAAAAAATTGAAAACCTCAGGGACATTTGGTGAAATATTCCAAAGTTTCGTACACCTCGTGAATTTAGCTTTACCTCGAGGGCACCAGGCGAAAAATCCGTTAAAAAAATTGGGTGAAGGTGTTCGAAAAAAAATTGGGTGAAGTGGAGGAGTTATATATCAGGTAGTTGAAAAAAAAAGAGGAGGAGTACTTGATTAAGAGAAACAGACGGTGGGCCCACATGGTTTGTGTCTAACGCGCCTAAGCCATCCTCATTTATCAATTCTTAATGTGGGTCCCGCATATTTTTTAAGAAAAAAAAGGAAAATCCTAATTAATCTACACCCTTGATTTTATTTGTTATAATGGTTCAGATTTGTTCTTATGTTCTCATCCTAAGGGGTGTTCTCATCGGATCCGCACTCTATATATATATATATATATATGTTTTTTTATGCTGCTACAACAACGCGTCCACCACACGCGCGGAGAGGGAAGGGTGTGCGAGTGGGCCTCGCATTTTCGAACTGGGCAGGTGCGGGCAGCGATTTTTTTGCCCGGATTTTTTACATGACGTGGACCAATCAAAACATTTCTTGGACCAATTAAATTGCTTCTTTCCTTCTCACTTTTGGAGTTGTGTGTACCCGAACCCAACCATATATATATATATATATATATATATATATATATATAATCCTTTGTTAAATACGAACAATACATTCGAATAATTAGGGAAAACTAATTAAAATATCCCACTTTAATTTTGGGTATGGAAAAAATATATCATCAACTTTCAAATGTAATTAAATTAACTCGACCTTTGAGGGTAGTGGTAACATGTTACCACAAGTTTTCTCATGGGTCAAAAATGCTGACAAGGCAGCCTACGTTGATTTTGTTTTTGACAAGGCAGCCTACGTTGATTTTGTTTTTGACAAAGCAGCCTGCGTAAAAGCATTTTTACAAATTAGTACTAAAATCGGGTTTTTTTAGACGATCTTCTTAGGGGGAAAATGCACCGACAACAAAATTAAACCCGAAAAAATGAAATTGATTCAACCAAGCAACTAATCCGGTCAAAATTGCCTCAAATTAACACAACACGACTATTCCTAACAACAAACCGACAACTAAAAAACTAAACCGAAAACACAACAAAGAGGGAAAAAAAACTTATTCAGCTAAGTTCGTGAACGAATCAAAGAGGAAGAAGATGTGAGAGAGACAACTCAAGATAGTCGATCACGAGGGAGGGAGACTGTCATTGAAGAGGAACTATGAGCTACCTGGAACACCAGAAGACAACTCAAGAGGCGATCACGAAAGAATATAGAAGAGAGGAAAATGCGTGGTGTATGAACCCGGTCCAACTCTTTATTTTTTTCCTAAGAAAACCATTCAAAAAACCCTTGTAAAAAATCAACGTAGGATGTCTTGTCAGCATTTTTGACCCGTAAGAAAAATCGTCGTAATATATTACCACTACTATCAAAGGTCGGGATATTTCTATTACTTTTGAAAGTTGAGGATATATTTTTTACCATACCCCAAAGGCGGGGGTATTTTAATTAGTTTTCCTGAATAATTACAGTATTGTACACGAATAATCGCTTGATATCTACGAATAATATATCTGCTCACAAATTACACCGTAAGAGCTTCTTACACGGGATCCAGTCTGAAGTGCGGAATAGGCAGACAAATAGTAACCGAATACTCTAGAAGGGGGGGGGGGGTTGAATAGAGTATGACAACTTTTTGCAGATTAGAAAAAGTAAGACCTTACCACCAGAAGTAAGAGGGGAGGGAGAGGTTTGAATAGAGTATGACAACTTTTCGCAGATTAGAAAAAGTAAGACCTTACCACCAGAAGTAAGACCTTATCTAAAACACAAAACCACGTTAGACCAAGATAGCGAAAAGATCAACAAAAAGAATAAGTAATAAAGAATAGAAAGAGATGAACACAATACTTGTTAACGAGGTTCGACACAACCGCCTACGTCCCCACCTAGGGTTATCCAACCCGTAGGATTCAACAAACTTTATTTCACTTTATCTTATGAGATCTAGATACAACCTCTAGAAGACTTACCCTCTTCTAGACTATCTTCCTATCTAGCAACCCAAGCACACTAGTGAAACAAAGCTTCTAAGGATATCGAGGTACCCTATACGTTTGGGTAAGGAAACCCTTAATATAACCTAGATGAATTGTACTATGATGCTCGAAAAGAAACCTCACACACTCAAAAGCAAATACAACAATTAGCCAAAGGAGCGATGTGAGATTCAAATGCTTGAAGAAGATGAGCTTGCAGAGGTACGTTTGAGCGCCGTGAATGATGTTTTCTCTGCAATCTCCTTCTTCTATCTTAAATAGGCCGGAACCCTTGATTTGAAAGTCGACCGTTTAAATGTGAGGTTTGCTCCGAATTTCCAGGAGAGATCGTTGGCCAACCGAATCAGCAGATTCCAGAACCTTCACTTCGGATGAATTGTGAACTCGGACATCGAATCAGTTTTAGAAGTCTTAGGATATCATCCGAACAAATCCTGCAAAATCTTAACAAAATATGCCTAACAATATACTACCTCCGATCTAAAAAGAATGTCGTTTGACTTTTTAACACGTATTTTAAGGAGCTAAAAACTATATAATATATTAACTTTTTTTTATAATCTAATACTTATCTAAAACACAAAACCACGTTAGACCAAGAAAGTTTTAAAACCAAAAACCCAAAAAGTTGTAAGAACACCAGCAAGCACTGCTTCAAGCCCATCACTCGTCATCAGACAGCACCACCACCTCTTCTTCGTACCACTGGCCATACTTTGGAGTAACGCCGTACTCATCTGGGCGGCCTCGATAGATCTTCTCACGCCAGCGATCCTTTGCGTTCTTCACATGGTGATTCCTCCACATCTTCGCTTGCTTCCGAGCTTCAGCATCCCGCCATTTCTTGACTATGCCATACTCCTCTACAGTCAGGATGTTTGGCTCAGGGAAAAGAGGGCGTTGGATGAAGCGATTCAGCACCTTGCGTTCATAGTTGAAGAGGACGTTCTTAGCCGTTTCCTCAATGTGCTTTACCGAATCAGCATCCATTGGCATAATCGAGGTGGTTGCCCGGTGATTTAAGCCACAAAGCATGAAAAGCTGATTCAGCTTTTCATCCATGATCATAAGCCTCTGGTGACTGTCGTCTTGGCAATCTACAATGTCGGTTCTGGCAGCATTGAGGTCCTTCCTTAGCGTATCGATCTCGGCCTCTAGATACTCAACCCTCTGCTCCAACTTCACCGTATCTCCCTGGGATGGTGGTTTCAGAATCCAACCATCGGCCAGTGTCTGTTCGACTCCCAATCTCTTCCAGCAATCCTCATCAATTCGGCCAGTGTGGGAGACATCTTCCTCCCCTCGTGTGTCAATGTTGAAGAATTCAAAGATCTTCGGAAGGAAATTGACATAGGGCAGGGGAGCAGTCAGAGGTGTATTGATGGTATGGAGCATATAGGTCAGAATGAGATTAGGGACATCAACCTCATAGCCCACCAAGATCAGGTAAAGGGTGTGAAGCAGGTTGTCTGTGACTAGCTCGCTAGAGTTTTTCCTGGGAAGGATACATCAAGCGAGGAGTGTGAAGACAATTTTGGCCTCAAGAGTAAGGACATTGTGGGTGGATTTGGGCTTCGGCTTAAAGGCTTCAGGAGGAGGGACAAGGCGCACAAAGAATTCCTTTTGGGTTTTGCGGAGACAGGATTCTTTGGTGGGGTGATCTTGGGTGTTGACAACTTCAGGAGTGCCAAGGATGAGGGCTAGGGAGGATTGGGTGAGGGTAATTTGGCGCTGCTTTACTTGAGTGGAGAGAGTAAGTACTCCCTTCTCCCTATTTGTAGTAAGGTATGTTTACAAAGAAAAGCCTGGTGAGGTGAGGATAGGCGATGGTTACGGGGTTTAGAAGAGACCAGACATGAGAGTTCTTCAACTAATTGACACAAAGGAGGCGAGTGGATTCTAGAAAATCTAGATCCACATGCTCACAGAAGTTTATAGGTCGATTAACGTACCCGTCCTTCCACATCCCAGACTTAGTGTGATTCCCGAACCAAATGAGAGGAGTGTCGGAGAATACCTCATGATTAATCGGAGCCTGGAGATGGTGCTGATGTGGAGCCTTATACCGGTTCCCTTCATCCTCACTTTCCGAGGAGGTCTCCAACTGACGGAGAAGAGCTTTGCCCTTGAAATCGTCGTCTATTGCTATGCCCTTGCCTTTGTAATCCGAGGAGCGAAGCCTCTTGGAGCCAGACCGGGTAGAGGGAGGTGAAGATTCTTTCTTTGGAGCCATGGCGGATGGATAGTACTTGAGTATTCTTGGGAAGGGAAGAAATAGAGAAGAAGAGAGAGAAGAAAGTGGGTGTGGGATGTGACTGAGAGAGAAGAGATATAAATAAGGGGATAGAGTCTTTTGAACTTCCAAATCCGGTACACAAAATCCGGTCAAATCCAATTAAGAGATCAACCATTTTTCAAAGAGGATAAATACAAAGAATTTAAGAAAAAAATTTAACCTTAAGAGAAAACACCGGGGTTTTTTATTTAAAAAAAATCTTATTGGTAAATATCTAGAGAAATATTACCTAAGAGATTTGATCAACAAATTCAATTTTTGAATTTTTGAAATTTAACGCCAAACTATCACGTAGTAAGACTTTAAAGTTTAATTCAAGATCTTGGTGTAGGAGATAATACTGATATCATAAGATACGATTGCTCCCCCTACATCGATGCTTCCTTATTAAACATTCCAAGTTCTAATCTGATGAAATTGAATCTGTCTTTGGGTAACGGTTTCGTAAAGATATCTGCAAGCTGAAGTTCGGTAGAGATGAATGTCAATGATACATCACCTTTTTCAACATGGTATCGGATAAAATGGTGTCTCACATCGATATGCTTTGTTCTTGAGTGTTGTACGGGGTTTTTGGAGATAGAAATAGCACTGGTGTTATCACATTTGATGGGGATGCCCTTATAGTTGATTCCAAGATCTTGGAGTTGTTGTGCAATCCATAGGACTTACGAACAACAGGTTCCAACAACAATATATTCAGCTTCGGACGTTGAAAGCACCACTGAATTTTGCTTCTTGGAATGCCAACTTATAAGGGATGCCCCAAGAAATTGACAACACCCTGAGGTGCTCTTTCTATCCACTTTGTACCCTACAAAATCAGCATCGGAAAATCCGATAAGATCAAAGCTTGTTTGATGAGGGTACCATAATCCGAGATCTTTAGTACCATTAAGATATCTCAAGATCCTTTTTACCGCGATCAGATGTGATTCCTTTGGATTAGCTTGGAATCTTGCACACATACAAACGCTAAACATAATGTCAGGTTTGCTTGCCGTAAGGTAAAGAAGGAAGCCGACCATACCTCGATATTCTTTCTGATTTACCTCTTTGCCGGTAAGATCTTGATCCAGAGAAAGTGTGGAGCTCATAGGAGTTTTAGCCACCTTGGAATCGATCATCTTGTATTTCTTGAGTAGGGGTGTGCATGATTCGGCCCAAACCGAATTTTTGGGCTGAACCAACACAAACCGAACCTAACCGAAATTTTTCGGTTCGGCTTTCGGTTCGAGAATTTCCATTTTTCGGTTTCGGTTCGGTTTGTGTTCGGTTTAGGTTCGGTTTGTGTTAAACCGAATTTTTATTATACACTACATAAATACATTGTATATATATTTTTATACTTTATATATACACACATACTTACTAGTCTTACTGTATATACATATATATAGTGTACGTATATACACATAATTGTATTTGCAATTGTATATATATTTTAATTTTGTATACTTTAGTCTTAGAAAGCATACAACTACAATTTATGTGTGTGTATATATAAATACACACTGTATTTGTAACTGTATATATATATATATATATATATATATATATATATATATATATATATATATATATATTTGTAACTATATTTGTATACTTTATATTGGAATATGTGTATATATGTGTGTATATACTATATTTTATATATATTTGTATACTTAAATTTTTTTTTTATGAAAATTCGGTTCAATTATGTTAAAACCGAACCGAACACAAACCGAACCGGCAAATAACCGAACCGAACCTAATACTTTCGGTTCGGCTTTCGGTTTGAAAATTTTGAGATTTTCGGTTTCGGTTCGGTTCGGTTCGGCCCGGTTCGGTTAGGTTTTAGACCGATGCACACCCCTATTCTTGAGTAGCTCTCGTGTATACTTCCCTTGATTAAGAAAAATTCCTTTTGAACTTTGATGAACGTGAAGACCGAGAAAGAAATTCAGCTCTCCCATCATGCTCATCTCAAATTCCTTGCACATAATGTTAGAGAATTCCTTGCACAAAAAGTCATATCATCTACATAAATTTGGACGACAAGTATATCCTTTCCATGGGTTTTGATGAAGAGAGTTTTATCAATCAACCCTCTTTTAAAATTGTTTTCCAAGAGATATTTTGAAAGCCGCTCGTACCAAGCTCTTGGGGCTTGCTTTAAGCCGTAAAGAGCTTTGTCAAGCTTAAAAACATGCTCTGGAAATTCATCGTTTTTAAAACTTGGAGGTTGAGCAACATAAACTTCTTCATCTAAAAATCCATTAAGAAAGGCACACTTCACATCCATTTGATAAAGCTTGATATTCATAAAAGAAGCAAAAGCAAGAAGCATACGAATGACTTCGAGTCTGGCTATTGAAGCAAAAGTCTCCTCGTAATCAATACCTTCTTCTTGATCATATCCTTGTGCAACCAGTCGTGCCTTATTTCGGATAATATTACCTCCTTCGTCTAGCTTGTTTCGAAATACCCATCGAGTTCCAATAATAGACTTTCCCTTCGGCTTTACCGTAAGGGTCCATACTTTATTGTGTTCGAACTCATTGAGCCCATTTTGCATAGCTATGATCCAATCTGGTTCTTTGAGAGCCTCTGTGTATTTCTTTGGTTCTGTAAGAGAAACAAACGCATGAAATGCACATAAGTTTCTAAGATTAGAATGAGTTTGGATTCCTGATGAAGGATCCGAAATGATGTCGGCCAAGGAGTAAGAGGAGGCATGTTTGAATTTTCTTCTTGCCGATCCTTGATTGGATGTTGAAGCTTCAGGGACAGGCTCCTGAGGTTCAGGAGGACTGGTAGGATACGGTTCCAGAGGCTCGGGAGGTATTTCATGTTCAAGACTGGCTCTATCTGTAAGGTCTTGAGACTGAGTTTCAAGGCCTTGTGATAGCTCAATCTGTCAGGAGGACTTGTAGCTCCTTACAAAGTTTTGAGAAATAAAACAGAGTTTCTGATTTATCTTTAAGAAAGAAAACCCAAGTAAATCTTGAATAATCATCAACAACTACAAGAATGTATTGTTTACCTTTGGGAGACTTGACACGCATAGGTCCACATAGATCCATGTGCAAAATTTCTAAAGGTATAGTAGTACTAACGACCTTCTTTTTCTTGAAAGAGCTACGAGTATGTTTTCCTCTTGAGCAGGCTTTGCAAAGATCATCCACCTTAAAGTTCAAATCAGGAAGGCCTCGGACAAGATCCTTAGAGTGTAGTTTTTCGAGAGTGTGGATACTGATATGTCTAAGTCTCCTATGCCACACCCTTCGATCCTCTGATAAGGCCTTGAGACATTTCAGATTGAAAGCCAGGATTCGATCTGTATTAAGAGCATAGATGTTAAAGTCTCTATATGCCGTAAGTACAACATCTCTTGTTCGTTCATCTTGGACGATGCATTTCTCCTTATTGAAGCTTACACGATTACCTTTATCACAAAGCTGTGACACACTAAGAAGGTTATACTTAAGGCCATCAACAAGATATACATCTTTAATGAAATTATTTGGATCAACACCAATATTACCAATACCGACGATGTCACACTTTCCCTTATCGATCACCAAGGGTTATAGTACCATTGGATTGCTTCTTTAGACGATGAAAAAAAGATTCTTTTCCACTCATGTGTCTGGAGCAACCACTATCCATAATCCACTTATGATACTTAGTCTTGGTGATATCATGCAAAACAAAAAATCAACCTTTCCGGCTTGACCAATAGACCGATTTGGATCCGTTATGGGGGTAAACCATATTTGGCAATCTTGTTCCTTTAGGGACCCAAACTTGCCTTATCCGTTCATTTAGGCGTACCAGATACGTGTTTTGGATAATGTAAGGATCTGTTCTCCTATAAGGACACGTCTCCTTTACACGACCCTTTCTGCAACAGAAGAAACACGTAGGAGACCTCCAACTTCCTTTTGCTTTTACGAACTCGATAGTAGGTTTAACAGGAAAGTTCTTGTTATACCCTATACCACTTCAGTTTAAGGAGAGTTGTTGTTCTCTAAGCATCCTATCAAGAGTGGCTTTGGATCTAGTAAATTGCACTAAGGCTGTTTGTTGATCTTGACATTTCTCAGATAGTTTCACTTTTTCATTCTCAAGGTTAGTATTCTGAACCTTGAGAAGTGAAAGGTTATCCTTAAGTTTGGAAATTTTCGATCGTAAGGTCTTACCTTCAGTGATAAGATATGAGTTCTTGTTATCAAGATCTTGCAATTTCTGTGACAGCCTTGTTATACAGATTTCTTGGTCCAACACCTTCTCTTGTAGGCTACTGATTTCTCTGTTACAGCTTTCTTCATTTGAAATCATGTTTTTGAGAAATTCAGATAATACGGCTTTGGAACTAGATAGAAGGTTTCTTACCACTCCGTCCAGGTGTTGATCTTTATCGTCGCCCTTTGCCATTAGACATAAATTGGTGTGTTCTTCTTCCGACTCCGTGTCACTTGAAGAATCTGAGTCACTCCATGCTGTCATCACTTTCTTGTTGGACTCTTTCCTCTTGGCCTTGTTCCGCTTCTTGAGAGGACATTCCTTAACCAGATGGTCTGTTTCACCACATTCATAGCAAGTTAGGACACGGGTTCTTTTCGGATGGGTAGACGTCTTACCTTGATTCCTGGATGATCCTCCAAATTCTTTATTGGAGAATTGCTTCTTCATTTTGAGAATGCGAGTTAATCCCCTTGTAATAAGAGCGAAGGGATCCTCTTCGTCTTCATTCTCAGAATCCTCAAGTGATTCCTTTTTCTTAACCTTAAGATCTAGGTTTTTTACACTTGAGGAAGGTTCCCCATCATCCTCATTGAAGATCATTTCGTGGGTGATTAACTATCCCAATAAGTTGTCAACGGTTAGCGTGCTAAGGTCTTGAGCTTCCTCAATGGCTGTTACCTTGGTACCCCATTTTGATTTGGGTAAGCATCTAAGTATCTTCCGAACTTTCTCCTCATTTTGGAAATTTTTTCCCAATGAGTCAAGGTTATTAATGATCTCCGTAAAACGGGTGAACATTACTTTAACTGACTCGTCCGGATTCATCTTAAACAATTCATATTGTCTAAGGTAGATACTTATCTTATTTTCTTTGACATGGCTCATCCCTTCATAGGTCACGACCAATTTGTCCCACATTTCCTTTGTAGTTCTGCAAGAGGAAATGCGGTTAAACTCGTCGGTGCTCAGTCCACAATACAGAGCATGCACAACTTTGAAGTTCTTAACCGTGCTCTCCAAATCTTGCTGAGTATATTCTTCTTCGGATTTGTCCAACTTTGTTCCATTTGGTCCATCCTTCTTGGGTACATTTGGCCCTCGCGTAATGATATGCCAGAGCTCCAAATCCTGATCAACGATGAACATTTTCATAAGAGATTTCCAATGCATGAAGTTGTCCCCAACAAAGAGAGGTGGACGAGAGACAGATCTTCCTTGACCGATGCCACCTTGACGTTCGCCTGCCATAGTTAGTCTCACAGATAGTAATATCTAAAGAATGTGCGTTGGGCTCTGATACCAAATGAAGTGCGGAATAGGCAGACAAATAGTAACCAAATACTCTAGGGGGGGGGGGGGTTGAATAGAGTATGACAACTTTTCGCAGATTAGAAAAAGTAAGACCTTACCACCAGAAGTAAGACCTTATCTGAAACACAAAACCACGTTAGACCAAGATAGCGAAAAGATCAACCGAAAGAACAAGTAATAAATAATAGAAAGAGATGAACACAGTACTTGTTAACGAGGTTCGGCACAACCGCCTACGTCCCCGCCTAAGGTTATCCAACCCGTAGGATTCAACAAACTTTATTTCACTTTGTCTTATGAGATCTAGATACAACCTCTAGCAGACTTACCCTCTTCTAGACTATCTTCCTATCTAGCAACCCAAGCACACTAGTGAAACAAAACTTCTAAGGATACCGAGGTACCCTATACGTTTGGGTAAGGAAACCCTTAGTATAACCTAGATGAATTGTACTATGATGCTCGAAAAGAAACCTCACACACTCAAAAGCAAATACAACACTTAGCCAAAGGAGCGATGTGAGATTCGAATGCTTGAAGAAGATGAGCTTGCAGAGGTACATTTGAGCGCCGTGAATGATGTCTTCTCTGCAATCTCCTTCTTCTATCTTAAATAGGCCAGAACCCTTGATTTGAAATTCGACCGTTTGAATGTGAGGTTTGCTCCGAATTTCAAGGAGAGATCTTTGGCCAACCGAATCAGCAGATTCCAGAACCTTCACTTCGGATGAATTGTGAACTCGGACGTCGAATCAGTTGTAGAAGTCTTAGGATATCATCCGAACAAATCCTGCAAAATCTTAACAAAATATGCCTAACAATATAATAGATTAGATTGAATCCATTCAACCCAAATAGGCTCAATCAAATAGGCCCAATCTAAGACCATCCACATCAATGCGGGTTTCTTGAGTTTCTTAATACCACTTTATTACTTTCTCTCTCCTTAAAAACTCCAACTTACTTTTTCGTCCACATCCATATGAGTTTCTAGAGTTTCTTAATTTACTTTTCACAAATTACTATCTATTATATATTTAAATATACATAATAATAATATGTTATACATTATCTATATATATGTATTATATTTTGCGTTAATTAATATAATAATAGTATATAATAATTTTTTTTAAAAAATATCCAAAACGTAAAAATAGATAATAAAATTTAATGCAAACAACTTCATTGGAACAAAACAAACACCGAAATACAAGAACAATAAAAATAAAATACAAAGAGTACTCTCCATCATACATGAAATGGAAAATCATCGAAATACAAAAGTAATAAAAATAAAATACAAAGAGTACTCTTAATCATACATGAAATGCTTGAAGAAAATTTTAATTTTCCTAAGAGCCATTTCCAAACATTTGCCATATGTGTTCAACCAGATCTTGCTTCAGTGCATAGTGTTTAATTTTATTCCGAAGTTGCGTTCGCTTTTCAATGTATTTCTCCATGGGGACGGGTCGCCTATTTGAATACGAAGTGTCGTTATCCTCAACTTGATCGAACTGCGACAAATCAAAGGAAAGACTGTAGTTCTCTCGCTCGTCCTCCACTATCATATTGGTAAGGATTATACAAGCTCTCATTATCCTCCCTACCAAAGTAATATCCCATGCAAGTGCTGGGTTTTTAACTATGGCAAATCGGGCTTGCAGGACTCCAAAAGCTCGTTCTACATCCTTTGTAGTAGCCTCTTGGTATTGAACAAACAACCTAGCCTTCTCTCCTTGTGGGAGCGCTATAGATGGTATAAAAGTCGCCCAGTTTGGATAACTACCATCAGCTAGATAGTAGCTTAAATGATATTGATGGCCATTGACTTCAAAGTTAACTGGTGGAGATATCCCTTGTAGCACATCATCGAATATAGGAGAACGATCAAGAACATTGATATGGTGAATGGATGTGTGGAAGTTGTACGGGTGTTGTGGGTCATTTGGATCCATCTCAAGATTGTAGAGATTCAATAGGGGAAGCTAAAAATTGAGGAGATGGTGGATGGATGTGTGGAAGAAGAGAAGGAGAGGGACATATTTATAGGGAAATAGATTATTTAATTTTATATTTCATAAATTCATCTTTAATTAACAATTTCGGTGAAAAAAAATACTTCACATCTTTGTACCATCTTTAACAATTTTATTTAATTTTATGTTAGTGTCTATGAATAGATAAATTTTTTTAATAATATCTAAAATAATTTTAAATTTTTTTATAATACAATATGCATTAAAATATTATGTTGTACATTATTTATGTATATATTATATTTTTTTTCAACATATGTAATATTGGTGTTTATTAATAGCTTAAAATAAATTATGAATTTTAATAAATAGATTATTTTTTATTTTTTATCTTTAATTACTAAAAACTAGCTAAAATTATACAAAAATTATATAAAATTATTGTCTCCCACTTGCATGCCAACAATATAGGTAGAAGGGCTCATGCAAAAAAAATAAAAATGCAAAAATCACCCTTATATATACATGGGACCCACTTTATGGGGTTTTAGTGGAGTTTGGAAGTTGGAAATCTTTGGGTGGGTTTTCAACCCAACCCCTCCCTCTCTCTTCCTTTTCCTGACACAAACCCCACTAAAAACCCCCTTAAAAGCTCTGATGCACATGCTCTAACATGTTAAAGCAAAGTCCGAAGTGACCAAAATTAGGCCCAATATGGATCTCAGATATGTAAGGTTAAATATACCCATTTATCCAATAAGCCCATTTAACCCTTTGATAATCTGAGTCCATAATCCTTTGAGCCAACCATTTGGTAAGATCTTACCAAACTCAGAAATTCCGAGTTTTGGCATTTATCAACCAAGATCTTGATCTTCATTAGACAGGTCTTATCATCAAGGTGGAGTTATATATATATATACTAGTTTTATTGCCCGCGATCTTCACGGTGTTTTTTATAACTTTTGTTTATATAAAATAATTTTTATTAATTTAAATAAATTATTAAGGAAAATATAAATTCTTCACCCATCTTTCCTTTGGTGAATAAATTTCTTTATCTTCACTTGTGTTATTTTTTTAATATAAACACTAGTGTTTTCGTAATATATTATATTTGATCTCTGGTTAAAAAAATACAATTTTTTTTATTAAATCCCAAAATATCAACATAGATATTGGGTAAGATTTTTATTAGATTGATAAGATTTTTATTATATATTCTATGTAAAATTCAATCCACAAGTTGATGTTATTATATAATTATTATTGTTTTGCTAAGATTTGCAAAGTAACTCAAGGAAAATACTCCTAATTAAATGATAAGTTTTGCAACTAATTATAAGATACGAGGTTAAATATTTATAATAAAAATTAATTAATTTATTAAAATTGACATTAGTATCTATATCTATATAAACTCTTAATTTAGAAGAGTTTAGGATGATGTGTCAATCTTAGATGAATTTTAGGAGTCTTAACTAATTATGTTTTTTTTACCATTTTTCTTTTATTTTCTTTAATTCTCCTTTTTCTTGTTTTTCCTTTAATTCTCTTTTTTCTTTAATTATCTTTTTCTTTAATTTTACTAACTATCTATATAAACTCTTAATTTATGAGAGTTTAGGATGATGTGTCAATCTTAGATGAATTTTAGGAGTCTTAACTAATTATGCTTTTTTTTACCATTTTTCTTTAATTCTCCTTTTTCTTCTTTTTCCTTTAATTCTCTTTTTTCTGTAATTATCTTTTTTCTTTAATTTTACTAACTATTGGGCTTAATACAAAACATTGATCTTAGCCTAAATTATAATTTAGTAGTTATTTCTCTCTAAAAAACAATGGGATTAATATAAAACATAAAATTAATAATGAAAAAAAATATAAAATTAATATTAGTAATCTATATCTATATATATCTATATATACTACTTTAATCGTTTTCGCAACCCATGAGTTTAATTCAAAATATTTAATTATCTGAACTTTTACAATTATGTAATAATATTAATTTAATATATCAGTAAGATTTTATTTATAAAAAATCGCGTCATGGCACGGGGATCATACTAGTTTATAATCAAAACTCAAAAGATAAGTTAAATCACTCAAATGATAAAAATTAATTAGTCATCAAACGTAGATAAATAGATTAGGTTGTTGTATTATATGACTTAAATTTATTGAATATTCATTAATTAATGTGTTAAAAAATTCGATTAGATTACACCAAAGTACGACACGTAAGCAAATTCAATTAGAGTCCAACACATAGGATTTGCACGTCTGTTTTAGGCCAGAGCATATATCTGTATAGATAGATTTGCAAATTCACTAATTTGATAAAGTTACCCGAGGTTGTGGTTGACCATTGGAAAAGAATTTACCGCAAAAATGATTACTTGATAAAAGCATTAAGTGAAAAATATTTTAAAGTTAAATATATGTTAAATAAAAAATAACTTAACATATACAATGAAGTTACTTTATAGATTTATCTTTAATAAAAACCACATTAAAAAAATTTAATAAAACAACCATCTATTCTAACTTAATAAATTTAAAAAAATAACATTTTTTCATAAAATTTATCTTATTAATTATTTTATACAATAATTTTTTTTGGTCGGCATTTTATACAATAATAATAAAAAAATATGCACTTTAACAAAAAACCCATAAAGATTAAAAAATCAACTCTTTATTCTAACGTAACAAATTAAAAAGAATACTAAAAAAACAGGCTTGTACCAATTTGATATACTAACATTTTAATTTATATAAAAATTTTAATCAGATAAAATGATAAGATTGGTAAGATATGATGTTGAATATTTATAATAAAAATTAATTTAATTATTGATTAAAATAGACAAATAGGATGACACATGTATGAATAGATGGGGATTGTAACAGCCCAGAATTATGATTTCCGGGTTACGTTTCAAGGGATAAAACCCCTTGTTCGGATCTTGCAATCCAGGTACGGGTCGAGGTTTCAAACTCATTTAAGATTAGTAGAAAGAGGGTTTCCCGTCTTTAGAATGTTAGCTAGAAATTGGGTACCCCTTTACCAAGTTAGAATGTTAGCTAGGTTTTTCGATTCGCCAAGGGTTTCCCGTCACAGAAGCAAGGAGCAAACAAGATCTGCAGAAAATACCTTTAAAAAAAGAACGGGGAAAGGAGTCAGATCGAGCCACTCATGCGGGACTGGCAGTCCTCGCTGAGGCCACATAGTATGTGCTATACCTAATAAAGATGCTCTAATGCAGTACGGAAGTCAAACACACTAGCATGCTCCTAGTTCATAATAATGTGCAGAAATACTGTAAAGGGCCCAAGACAATGCCAAATGGCATATCCCTCTCCTACCTCCACCCCCTTCCGATAGGGCGGAGACTGGCCACCTCGTGAATGCATTCCATCATAATCGGGGGGCACGCATGCCTAACCCGCTCCACAATAAAGCCCGCAGGCATATCATAATATAAGGAAGTTCATGACTCGATTGACTCAGGGTACCCGATGAGGCTGGGCTACCCTATGACCCTAGCAAAGACTCTAGGACTATCACAGATAACGGCCGTTCTGTTTCAAACGCATAAAGTAAACAGATGCTCAATCAATTAGTGCAACCTAAACATGATACTACATGGCATGCTTTTATGCATATGCAACACCTAACATAAAATGCAACAACAGGCATGAATGTCCAACCTGAGTAAGCCCCCTAGGGAACTTACCTGAATATGCAGAACAGCAAGATAACACAAGCAAGGGCCCAAATGCAAGTCCAAAAACAATCCAACCGCAATACACACCTATCATCAAGCCATTTCCATAAGCTACCGGACCAACATTCATACACACGAAGCCCAAGTTCTCAACATATTCAAAACCAACCGATAGTAAAACCGTTTTCCAAAAACTTTTCGATACAATCAACATCAACCAAAATCATTCTTCCAATCAAACCCATTGATAAAGTCATACCAACCATATTTTCCAACTCTTAGATCCCAATTTAAGTCAATTCATATTAAAAATAATTTCTCAAGTCATACTTGGTCAAATCCCGGCATCAATCATTTAAACCTTAAAACCAATACCTCAAAATCATATTATAGAATTAATTCCGGCATTTTGGTCTCAACTCTCAACACGTCAAATCTTTTAAGAATCATTTTCGGACGACTTAAAACCTTTTCTAAGTAATTTAACAATATTTATCTAAAATAAACATTAAAATAAATCCACCTTTATAATCCCCATTTATAAAACATATTAAATAATTTACTTTATCAATTGGCCTCAATAAATCACTTTAAAATTTCTAATCACATATTAAACATCATAAAAATACATATTCCAAACAATATCACTTTTAACCCATTTTATAATATAAAAATAATTTCAGAAAACGTATTTCCTCAAAACAGTAATAGTAATAATAATAATAATAATAATAATAATAATAATAATAATAATAATAATAATAATAATAATAACTACAACGAATAAATCATATAGTATAACTTATATCTAGATATCAATTAAATGCATAACAAATAAAACCCCAAATAATCCTTTTCTCAAATTAGGCGCATCGGAATTAGGCCCAAAAGATCAAAAGAAAGGCCCAGCCCGAAAAATAGGCCCACACCCAATCTCTTTTTAAAAGGAATGAACCGAACTGGTTTTCCTCTTTTAAAACCACAAACCGGACCGGAATTTAGAAGAAAACAGAAGACCAAGCCGTGTGGCCACTGTTCATCGTCTTCGACGGAGCAGTTGATCGAGCGAAATTCAGAGAAAAGAAGGGAGAGAGGAAGGAGCTGCCAGTGATGGCCATTCTCCGACGACTCGATCCCGACACCAATCACAAGGAATCGACAAGAAAGGGGGGGAAAAGAAGGTGGTTACCGCGACTTGAAGATCTCGCCGGAAAATGTCCGATGGGATCGATTCGACTCCGACGAAGGTGGATCCGAGCTGTTCTTGGCCTAGGACGTTTGAAAGAGGGTTAAAGGCGCGAATTTTCTTAGATAGGAGGCGAAAGATTGTGAACCCGAGCCTTACCGCTACTTAATCGGAGGACAGAGGAAAGGAGAAGGAAGCGTTCAGCGTCGGCGACCCTGGCTGCTCCTGGGTGACTTCTGGGTGTTCTTCAGCGTCGGGGGAGGTGAGGTAGATGCTTCTGCTGCTACTTCTCGTCGAGAAGGAGGGAGGCGGAGCTGTGGTGGTCTCGACCTCGCCTCGTAGAACAGGGCTTGGAGCCCCTGTGTTCTCGGCATTCCATGGAGATAAGGAGTACGACGAGGGAGAGGGCGGCACTGCAATGGTGACGGAACTCGCGGTGGTGCCCTGGTGGCTGCTGCTTTCGAAGGGAAAAGGGTGATGGAGGAGGGATGGCTCTCGGAAGTTTGAAGAACAGGGCAAAGGGGTGGCGTTTTCTGGGCAATTTGGGGCTGCTCCTGCGTGAATAAAAGAAATCAGAGAGGAGGAGGGAGTTTAGGTTCCTGATTGTGAAAAATGGGCAAGCTGAAGTGTTGGATTGTTTGAAGGAAGGCAGTGCCCGAGAGAGAGGTAGAGGGGAATCTTATGACGAGGTTGGGCACAAAACAACAACCATTGTAGTCTGTATTGTGAGGCAGTAGGCCTGCTGAGGCCTCAACCGTTCTGAATGAGAGAGAGAGAAGAGAGGAGAAGAAAAGGAAAGAAAAAAGAAAATAGGAGAGGAGTGGTCCCATGACTCCAAACGTCAAATACCCGGAAAATAAATCTGAAACCCGCTCACTCGATCTTATCCCGACGCGTTTAATATACTCCTTAATTTTCCAAATCCGAATTTAATATAAGACTCCAAATATTATTTTAAATTTTCGTATATAGAAGCGGGATAAAGCATATTTTTAATTTTCAACTAAATAATGCCGGAACTCATTTTAAAATATTTAGAATAAAATCAATAGCTTAAGGACGGAAATTCCAAATCCCCCGAATCTAAGAAATCGAAATGATTATAAATCACTATTTTAATAATTTTAATATTATAAATTTCCGGGTCTTTACATCATCCACCTCTAAAAACAAGTCTCGTCCCCGAGACTAAAATCACTCTAAAACATGAGGATGAAGTTTTAAATTGGTGAGTCCAAGAATCATGCCATTGATTCTGTAAGCATCTCATAGGGGCCCGTATGAGATCCTCACAGCACCATTGACGTGATCATAACATTCCCAATTGATCGTAGTAAGTATGTGATATGGGCCCCTATCACACTCTTACCCCGACCTTTCGGTTATATCATAACTCGAAAGCAACTATAGCGCCCCTACTAGGTCTTAGCAAGCATTCTATATGCGCCCCTATAAAATACTTGTATCCACTTCGCGAGGCGTTATAATATAAGCCCGGGTTGAAAAGTTTCAAGAGGGATTCCGCATTTGAAAAAGATTGGCCTCAAAATCGTTGAAATTCTCGGTAACGTTTATTCTTTAAAATTCCAAGTAATTCCTTTTCAAACCGCTCAAAATCTTCAAATAAGACGTTTAACCAAGCAACTTTATACCAACACAAGTAAAATCCCTTCGATCAAAATTTCGTCAAAATCCTCCAAAACCAAATCAGTTTCTCGCATAACAATCAATTAAATTCAAAAGCTCGGAGGTGGAATCATCCACCTCTAAGGGCTAATCCCATATTCTCTTCCTAGTTTCCATAATCAAATCAATCTATCAGTCTCAAATCGAGCAAGATTCACGAGCCATAAGCAATGCATAACCACATAACCAATCGATCCTCAACGAGTACATCATATAACAAGTCTCAAACATATGCCAGCACGCTGCCACAAGATCACATCAACGTCTCCACATCCTACTATGGGTCATAATACGTATCTCAACCACATAACAAAATCATAATAAACGTCTCGACATCTCATCAGAAGTCATAAAAGTATCACCTCATCATAGAGTCAACGAACCAAAACTCATTGTCAACACATCAACACAACAAAATCACGCCATTAAGATTCAGCAAAAGGGGAGGTCAAGGAGCATATCAATCACCGAATGTCAGCATACTCACCAGACATCATCTTAACTCATCACAACGCCATGTAGCGATCATTTAGTAATCAGACATCATTATCTCATATATATAAATCATATTCATTTTGAAAGCCATATTCGTGAGGTAACATATCCATAAGCATGCTTGCTAAACATATAATACAACATCATGTTTACTACCACATAATATAACATCATGCTTTCACATAGCAACATGTCATTATCTCATGATTCATATAACGCATCATAACATGCTTCTAAAACGCATAACAGGGTAGTAATGCTTCAATATATCATGATAACACTAGTCACTGTCAATTAGAGTTCAATATTGCAGATCAGCATGTAATGTCATCGTATATCAGGTTCATCATGGTTGCTATCTAGCATCATGCCAGTAAATATAAATAATCACATAATCAAGAAAATTCTCACATCATACCAGTCAAAGTAAAACAAAATCCCCACTCGCCCATCTCCACTCTCAAGCCAAGACTAATCCTCTTCTAGACTCGCCCACGCCAACTCAGACAAA
Source organism: Persicaria maculosa (assembly GCA_963922045.1). Lineage (NCBI taxonomy): Eukaryota > Viridiplantae > Streptophyta > Magnoliopsida > Caryophyllales > Polygonaceae > Persicaria > Persicaria maculosa. The sequence continues at coordinate 73,961,861 of OY998254.1, read as the reverse complement.
AATTTTCCAAAGAAATCCCAATTCATCTCGATGCTCGAATCTTACCCCTCCTTCTGCCGATCACTACCACACCATCCACCTCTAAGAACCCAACTCATATATCAAACTTTGCACCCAAGTACCCTCTAACATCATGTCCTCAATATTCACGAGCCCTCTCTTACACTCCTCGTACCACCCGGAGCATCACAAGCATCCCCTAAAAGCTCCTCAGGACCACCAACATTGCCTTTCATAAATCTCAAAGCTCACTCAGTCTTACCTAAGCCAACAATCCTCACATCAACTCTACCTCACACCACCATCGAACATCCTAATGACTCAAACTCTTTCACTGCCCTCAAACTACTTTACAAGAGAATCTACCCCACATGTTAAAAAAAGAAGCAGTTATCAAAATTATAACACCTAAGGCATGCATCATTTTAGCTAGCATTTATAATAGCATCGTTAATACATCCTCAATCATTACAATCTTATCAAGAGGTCTCAATTTACTATCATGCTCAATATTTATAGCAAACATCATATATGAACATCATCAAATTAGGCTAGCAAGTTTCATCAAAACCTTATCAAATAAACAATTCAAGTTTCTCAGCATTTGCAGTTCACATTTTATATATAACGAATTTAGATCATGCTTAGCAACTCAAGCATCAATGCATCAAGACATCGTGTACATTAGAACTGTAAAGCACCGAATCATATCATCATAAACAACAGACAATCAGACAACAGTTATTACCAAGTCAGCACATCAACACATAAACGTCACCATCAAAGCATTGCAACATGGTTATCAACATATTCAGAAAAGTTAGCAATTCAAACGGAGGACACTCCCGCCTGCAAGTCATATCATACTCGATAGTCGCAATCCTCAAAACATACTTGTCCCACCAACACCGTCGATCATGAGGCTTGTGGGTTATGGGCCCACGCTTCCGCCACACAACTCTATCGTTATGCAACTTCCTTTCTCTTTCAAGCAGTCGCTCACCAAATATCGCAGAGGAGTCTAAGTTAGCAGAGATAGGGGAGTGACAAGGACGGGCAACCCAATGTTCACTTCGGAACCAAACATAGACCAAGGCTAAAGAACGACAAGACTAGAGACAAGACTTTGACCCGAGAATGACAACGATTGCCCCTATGAAAATCTATGAGGTTACAATTTGTGACAAGTAGCAAGGGTTCGTCTCAATCAATCAACCATATCAACCCACACTAACATGTACCTATCTCGAAGATCAACGACATACATGTATATTCAAAAGACACATTCGAGTTTAACCTTGAGGGGCATGCGAGAAAAGCTAACAGTCTATCGATTCATGAAAGCCATAATGCCTAGTAGTCTTAAGCGAGATATGCGGGATTTACCAAACAGAGCAAATATCACATATATGAGCAATGCACTAGCGGGGTATATATATCAACAATCAAGGTCAACGCATCATGATGAGGTTATCGTAACAATCCGACCTAATGTTATACGAGAACACATAAGAGCAGCATAGTATCTATCACATATGGCAACCATGATCATATAATAAGTCAAGAATGGCATGCAATCAGACGAAGGGTCACATTCAGAAAGCATAGGTCCTACAGGATGCTAGCGATACACGATGAGGCATGACATAGTTAAGAGTGGCCTAAGAGAACTCAGCATAAGGTTCACGAAGCATGTTTACGCAATGCAGTAAGTACGAAAAGTTACCATCTAGGGAGTCATATCGGAATTCATAAACCTTATAGGATACTACTAGAACATATCGAACATGAACTTATCAAGGCACTTCGACTTGACCCACCCTAACATTCCGATGTCATGTATATGCGGAAACATGATATAGCGCGGTGTGTGATCATGCGAAGTGTCAAGTCATATATTCGTGTAAGCACGAGAGGGCATCATAAAGTAATAGGGAACGCTATAGAGCGATGATCATGTAAACATGATAGGGCTAATAAGGGCGAATACAACATTTTAAGAGAATAGCAAAAGGGAAGAGTCACACTATCAAGGACATATCTCGAGGGGGAATCAACAATAATGTAGCCAAGGTACAAATCCGCACAACTCGCAACCAAGAGTCCTACGTGGTACTAATGACGCAATACACCATTTTATACATACATGCGCTTGATTGACTAACACAACGATACACAAGAGACCACATTGACATAGTCCAGCGATACAAAAGCATGGGAGGAATGTAGCAGTGCATAATATAAGCCTATGTATCATGACAATATAAGCAGAATACGGGGGCATGTGTTCCAATTTAATAATACTAAATGAGACACGCATATATCAAGATATTACTTCGATATCATGGTCACAGATGGAACTACTAATTTAATCAAGCAAGGCCAAGGGCAACACTAACTAAAATGCCGAGGAGGTCATCTTACGGGGCACTCGTACAAAGAGGAGCTTACCACACTATCATGGACCTAATTCAGGGAAAGCGACATTCATATAGACTCATATCATGCCATTCATGGTTCTAACCAATCAGTAGTACGATCATTACAACAGATCAATCAGACACGCGAACCCAAACATAATCATGACAGAAAGCGAGATGCAACACGAGACCTAAACAATGTGACTAGCATGGATACATAATGTTATACAATCACGAATTTACATTAAGGATCATGACAATAACATGTACTAGAAATTACGTATCATATAAGACATGTTGACATCAAGTTGTAGCACGTATCAAATAAGGAACTTGCTTCATCAGTGTATCAAAATTTAACGATCACACTATCATGAACCTAGTAGAGTAAAATCATGCAGATTCATTTCATGCAGCTCACACTTTCATTCAATCCTACGATCAATAGGCCAAGTAAACATGCTATGACAACATATAATCATGGTAGAAGCCAAGACATTACACAAGACCTAAGCAATGTAACCAATCATAGATGCAACAACATGAGTAGCTTTTTACCAATGGTCATTCGCAGGGTACATGCCAAAGATTACAAAATTATGTCATGCAATTCAGAGAGAGTCACAATTACAACCGGACAGAGATCCCTAAGGGCAACCATTGACTTTTCCCAACCGACTCATCACTCCTCTTTCCCGTGGGACTTTGGTACGACTCTTGTGGTAGGAAAACACTGGTTAATCATCATAAAAATCAAGAAGGACAGCCTCATAAACACCTTACTCTCGACTCAAAATGACATCAAGAACTACCTTCCAATACTCACTCAAACCACCTTTATATCCATACATGTTTCCGACACAATGTGTTTACCGACCCGATTCCCCGTGGAAAACACTGACATCTGGGAGGAAGACTCGATAGAACATAGTTGAAGGGCTGTTTCACACAAGCTGGACTTGACCATATAGAAATAAAGGTACTCCCGCTATCCCGTTTGCACAAGTAAGTCAATACACATTTCATAGTTAAGGCATCCAAATCAAATCTCTAGCATAGCAAGCATTCAACACAGAATCAGTTAATAAAACACATAATGATCTCCTTGGAGTCTCCCAACCCATCTGTAAAGAACAAGCTGATATTTTGTCTACCGTTCCCAGCTACACCCAATAGGGGTGGTCTAGCGCCTTTACTACCCACTCGCGTCCCCGTTTGGTCGATTTCCCTCTTTTATTGCAAGTCAAGTTCATTACTTAGTCCAATTTCAGTTAGACATCTTAAGTTCATTTTTCCCTTCTTAAAATCCCTTCAAAATTCCTTGAAATTCATGGGCGGTTTTCCAAAACATACACTCGACCCTTGTGTACCCGAATTGCACAACCTCAGCTCTGATACCATCTTTGTAACGACCCAGAATTATGATTTTCGGGTTACGTTTCAAGGGATAAAACCCCTTGTTCGGATCTTGCAATCCAGGTACGGGTCGAGGTTTCAAACTCATTTAAGATTAGTAGAAAGAGGGATTTCAAACCCTAAAAATCACGAAGGGTCATTGGATACCCCTTTACCTGTCCTAAGACTATATCGAAAAATCCAATTCAACCGAAAGTAAAGCGGAAGCAAACTAGGATACAAATGCCATGGCAAGCCAGGTCAAACCAAATCACAAGCAAGTGATTACCATTTTACCAAGTTAGAATGTTAGCTAGGTTTTTCGATTCGCCAAGGGTTTCCCGTCACAGAAGCAAGGAGCAAACAAGATCTGCAGAAAATACCTTTAAAAAAAGAACGGGGAAATGAGTCAGATCGAGCCACTCATGCGGGACCGGCAGTCCTCGCTGAGGCTACATAGTATGTGCTATACCTAATAAAGATGCTCTAATGCAGTACGGAAGTCAAACACACTAGCATGCTCCTAGTTCATAATAATGTGCAGAAATACTGTAAAGGGCCCAAGACAATGCCAAATGGCATATCCCTCTCCTACATCCACCCCCTTCCGATAGGGCGGAGACTGGCCAGCTCGTGAATGCATTCCATCATAATCGGGGGGCACGCATGCCTAACCCGCTCCACAATAAAGCCCGCAGGCATATCATAATATAAGGAAGTTCATGACTCGATTGACTCAGGGTACCCGATGAGGCTGGGCTACCCTATGACCCTAGCAAAGACTCTAGGACTATCACAGATAACGGCCATTCTGTTTCAAACGCATAAAGTAAACAGATTCTCAATCAATTAGTGCAACCTAAACATGATACTACATGGCATGCTTTTATGCATATGCAACACCTAACATAAAATGCAACAACAGGCATGAATGTCCAACCTGAGTAAGCCCCCTAGGGAACTTACCTGAATATGCAGAACAGCAAGATAACACAAGCAAGGGCCCAAATGCAAGTCCAAAAACAATCCAACTGCAATACACACCTATCATCAAGCCATTTCCATAAGCTACCGGACCAACATTCATACACACGAAGCCCAAGTTCTCAACATATTCAAAACCAACCGATAGTAAAACCGTTTTCCAAAAACTTTTCGATACAATCAACATCAACCAAAATCATTCTTCCAATCAAACCCATTGATAAAGTCATACCAACCATATTTTCCAACTCTTAGATCCCAATTTAAGTCAATTCATATTAAAAATAATTTCTCAAGTCATACTTGGTCAAATCCCGGCATCAATCATTTAAACCTTAAAACCAATACCTCAAAATCATATTATAGAATTAATTCCGGCATTTTGGTCTCAACTCTCAACACGTCAAATCTTTTAAGAATCATTTTCGGACGACTTAAAACCTTTTCTAAGTAATTTAACAATATTTATCTAAAATAAACATTAAAATAAATCCACCTTTATAATCCCCATTTATAAAACATATTAAATAATTTACTTTATCAATTGGCCTCAATAAATCACTTTAAAATTTCTAATCACATATTAAACATCATAAAAATACATATTCCAAACAATATCACTTTTAACCCATTTTATAATATAAAAATAATTTCAGAAAACGTATTTCCTCAAAACAGTAATAGTAATAATAATAATAATAATAATAATAATAATAATAATAATAATAATAATAATAATAATAATAATAATAACTACAACGAATAAATCATATAGTATAACTTATATCTAGATATCAATTAAATGCATAACAAATAAAACCCCAAATAATCCTTTTCTCAAATTAGGCGCATCGGAATTAGGCCCAAAAGATCAAAAGAAAGGCCCAGCCCGAAAAATAGGCCCACACCCAATCTCTTTTTAAAAGGAATGAACCAAATCGGTTTTCCTCTTTTAAAACCACAAACCGGACCGGAATTTAAAAGAAAACAGAAGACCAAGCCGTGTGGCCACTGTTCATCGTCTTCGATGGAGCAGTTGATCGAGCGAAATTCAGAGAAAAGAAGGGAGAGAGGAAGGAGCTGCCAGTGATGGCCATTCTCCGACGACTCGATCCCGACACCAATCACAAGGAATCGACAAGAAAGGGGGGGAAAAGAAGGTGGTTACTGCGACTTGAAGATCTCGCCGGAAAATGTCCGATGGGATCGATTCGACTCCGACGAAGGTGGATCCGAGCTGTTCTTGGCCTAGGACGTTTGAAAGAGGGTTAAAGGCGCGAATTTTCTTAGATAGGAGGCGAAAGATTGTGAACCCAAGCCTTACCGCTACTTAATCGGAGGACAGAGGAAAGGAGAAGGAAGCGTTCAGCGTCGGCGACCCTGGCTGCTCTTGGGTGACTTCTGGGTGTTCTTCAGCGTCGGGGGAGGTGAGGTAGATGCTTCTGCTGCTACTTCTCGTCGAGAAGGAGGGAGGCGGAGCTGTGGTGGTCTCGACCTCGCCTCGCAGAACAGGGCTTGGAGCCCCTGTATTCTCGGCATTCCATGGAGATAAGGAGTACGACGAGGGAGAGGGCGGCACTGCAATGGTGACGGAACTCGCGGTGGTGCCCTGGTGGCTGCTGCTTTCGAAGGGAAAAGGGTGATGGAGGAGGGATGGCTCTCGGAAGTTTGAAGAACAGGGCAAAGGGGTGGCGTTTTCTGGGCAGTTTGGGGCTGCTCCTGCATGAATAAAAGAAATCAGAGAGGAGGAGGGAGTTTAGGTTCCTGATTGTGAAAAATGGGCAAGCTGAAGTGTTGGATTGTTTGAAGGAAGGCAGTGCCCGAGAGAGAGGTAGAGGGGAATCTTATGACAAGGTTGGGCACAAATCAACAACCATTGTAGTCTGTATTGTGAGGCAGTAGGCCTGCTGAGGCCTCAACCGTTCTGAACGAGAGAGAGAGAAGAGAGGAGAAGAAAAGGAAAGAAAAAAGAAAATAGGAGAGGAGTGGTCCCATGACTCCAAACGTCAAATACCCGGAAAATAAATCTGAAACCCGCTCACTCGATCTTATCCCGACGCGTTTAATATACTCCTTAATTTTCCAAATCCGAATTTAATATAAGACTCCAAATATTATTTTAAATTTTCGTATATAGAAGCGGGATAAAGCATATTTTTAATTTTCAACTAAATAATGCCGAAACTCATTTTGAAATATTTAGAATAAAATCAATAGCTTAAGGACGGAAATTCCAAATCCCCCGAATCTAAGAAATCGAAGTGATTATAAATCACTATTTTAATAATTTTAATATTATAAATTTCCGGGTCTTTATAGGGATATCATCTAACATGGCTTAAATTTATTGGACTATCATTAATTGACGTGTCAAAAAACCCGGCCAGAATGCACCAGAAAAAGACACGTAAGCGAATCGCACCAAAGCCCGCCACATAGGATTTCCAAGCCTCTTTTTTAGTACTATATATTGATTGATATTGATATATTGATATAGAGAATAGGTATATTGTGCACACCCCTTAGGGTGTACTTTGTGCACAGATTTGAGCCCTTGATCATTGTGTGATGGATGGCTCAGATTAAAAATCATTTTTCTCTTTTTTTTAATAAATTAGAGGTGGAACCCGCGGTATAATCAGCCATACCCTCTTTCCCGTAGGCGCGTGGTGTTTTAGGCCATAAAACCTAATTCCCAAAGTGCAGCCTTCTTCGTCGTTTGGATCCATGAGGAAACTGAGCACCCAATTACCACGCCTCTGGTGTTGATGACCGGCGGCCAATTTCGGAGACCGACGGTGAGGCGAGGCGGAGGCAGCAGCGGCGAAGCGGAGGCCACTGCGCGCTTCTGCATCACCCGACCCAGTTCGTCTCCCTTCTCAGCACCTCCATAGGCGTGACTAGGTGGAGGCGATTCTGCTACGAGGACGCGAGCCCAAAGTCTTCTTCTTCATCGTTTTCCCAGCGACGGTGAATCGATGGTGAGTCGATGGCGATGCGAGGCGGCGAGGGGGAGGCAAATCTCGAACTCGGAGTTCTGATGGCGAGCGGAGATCCGATGGCCGGCCGACAACAAGGAGGCAATCAAGAGCTGATGGCGATAGAGGGAGGCAGTTAAGGAGAGAGAAAGCGGTGCGAAGATGGTGAGGAGGTTGGCCAAGGAAGACGGCGAGGCTAAGATTACACTCGCTATGGATCCATTCCACTGCTCGTTGCCAATAATATGTGAGTTTTCACTCTTTCCTTCAATCTCTCTCTTTATCCATAATTTTGATTGTTTTTGACCTTGTGTGGATTGGTCGATTTTGTTTCCAGCCTTGAAATTTGCTCCATGGAGGCGGAATTGTTTATCAATTTCATCAATGGATGCCTACATTGTGTAATTTGTTTCTTGTTCTGTATGAAGAAATTGGGTGTTCAAGTCTGGTGGAAGGAAGATATAAGTATTATTAATGGGTGAAAGCAATATTTTCTTCTCTAGTTGTTGACTAAGGTGAAGAATGTGTGGTTAAATTGCATTTTCTTAATTAACCCCAATTATTCATAGGTATGTATCGAATTTTGGTTATTAGTGTTAAATAAGTTGTTAATTATTCGGTGAAATTTGATTCATTATTTGTTATTAGAATTTTCGAGATGTATAATTTGATTCATTATTCATCAAGTATTCATATGTATATGTGGAATTCTGGTTACTAGTGTTAATGAGTTAGTCAATTATTCGGTGAAATTTGATTCATTATTCATTAGTATATAAAGTATTCGGGTTGACAAATAAGATATTAAAAAACCTTCATCGCACGAGTATAACTACACAACTAAACATTATTCGGTGAAATGTTAAACGCTATTCGTATAAATCATAAGTATTGTTTAGGGATTTGGGGTTTCTTTTATCTAAAATTGATTAACAAAAAAACATTATTCGGTAGCATGTGACAAATTATTCAGTGAAATTCATAAATTTTGATCTGAACTAGATGGAAAAAGATAACATAACATTATTCGGTAGCATATGAAGCATGATTCGGTGGAATTGCCAAAATTTTAAAACAAACAAAATCAAGTGGGTCTCACCAATAAATCACTAATAATTATTTATTTTTTGCAAAACCATAAATATTCCGTATATTTAAAAAAACAACTTTATAAAAAAAGCAATAAATAGGGGGTAACTGGTAAGTACTAAAAGCAAGAAATATTGGGTTAAGTATTCTGTATATTTTTTTTTAAAAATGCGTACAGTATATTTCAAAAAATTGGTGATTTTATGTAAATAAATTTGGGTCCTTTTACTTGATCGGCCCATTGCAAAAATAACACCCCCCCGGCCCAAATAGCAAAAATGTCAATTTGACCCAACTAATTGCAAATGTAACCGGTAACCCAAACCTGTTGCAGCGGGTAAGAAATACGGTTGAAAAATGGAAAGAGAAAAGTGAAGAAAGCAAACCTCACATCAACGTCTTAAGTCACAATCATACCTTCAAGAAACCGTAGAAATTCGAAGTGGAAACCGCCATTGGAGGGAAGAGAGAGAGAGAGAGAGAGAGAGAGAGAGAGAGAGAGAGAGAGAGAGAGAGAGAGAGAGAGAGAGAGAGAGAGAGAGAGAGAGAGGTGGAACTGCTTGCTGTGACGCCGGAACTGAGGACGACGCCAGAAGAGAGAGAGAGAGGTGAGGCGCTTACTGTGACGCCGGAAACCAGAGCGAGGGACGACCCGAGATTGGAGAAAGACAACCCCTGGTGCCAATTTCGCCATTGAAGAGAGGTAAACCCCCGTAATAGATCTCGAAGCTTTCTCCTTTAATGGTAGTTCGGGGGATTCAAAGCATGTAAAATCAATTTAGGGCCGGTTGGAAGAATTGGGGGATTGGGGTTCGAAAAATGGCAATGGGAAACCCTAACTGGAAATGTGGTCGGCGTTTTGGGGATAGGGGTGTTAAGGATGAAATTGAAGGTCGAAAATTGGTAGAAGAGGTTAGACAACCCCAATCAAACAATGAAATTGGGGATGGGAAAACTCGTCAATGGCGAGCGGGGTCCTGCTTGTGGATAGGGGAAACGATTGAATGGCTAGGTATAGGAAAATCTAGGTAGGGTTTATTTTGTGCTATGCTGGTGGTTAGCATATCTGGGTATTGATGCTTTTCTTCTGGATTCACACTTTCTTTTGTGTGAAATTGTGGGTACTGGGTAGTTAGATTTTCTATTTTTCTTTCTGTCATAATTTTGGGTGGTGAGTTTATGGGTTTGTTGTTCCTATCAAGTCATGAGTGTGTACCTAACTGGTGGGAGCGGATGGATTTATACGGCTTTCCTTTCTTTGTGAGGAATCAACCATTGAATTGTTTCTTATAGCTTCTGATTGGGTATTGTTTTGTTTTGCTTGATTTTGTATCTACTTAATTTGCACAGAAACTAGGAGTTTAGTGTTTTTTTCTATGGGCTTTGTGTTGGATCTTGAATGCTGATTACTTCTTTCCTTGTTTCTGTATTTTGTGATTGTCTCTATGGAAACGTGGTATGTGGTTACTGGTTGATTCTAAAATCTGGGTAGGGTTTGATTTGGGGAATTCAGGGAGGAGGGTGAGATTGTTATATAGTGAAAGAAGCTATAATTCAATTTTCATTACATTGTCCTGGTCCAACTTGATATCGCTTTGTGACCACTGTTTGAATGTTTATTTGTTTGAAGCTCTCTTATTATTTTCTTAGGCCCTATTCTCTGCTTGCTGGTTAAAGTGTATAAGTGCCCTGTTGACCCTTTGGAGTAGATTTTAATGTTTTTGTGAGGATTGCAGATTGGTCAAAGAATATGCACTTATCTTGTCTTAAGAATTACATGTATTTGACAAAAGTTAAGTTGGAATAAATTTTGTGGTGTTGATGGTTTGTCCAAGCAATTGTGTGGTGTTGTCAAATGCAAAATGTTAAAACGTCTGGCAGGAAAAATACTTTGACCGGTTATTCATTTGTAAGTACTGGCTAGGATTATTGCTAAAATGGGTGTTATCTGAATGACAGATTAAGGACAATGGCAAAAGGCAAAGGAAAAAAGGTGTCGACCCCTTCGAGCAAGAAGGTATAAGCTGTAATATCTTATGAGCCTTTAGTTTAGGGGCATTAATTTTTTTGTGTATGTGATGTGAACATAGGTACTCTCTTATTATATTTGTGCAGGCGACTCATGCCCTTCCTCCGTCGAAGTATTTTAGAGGGAGGTCCAACCAGTTCTCCAAGATGGGTGTACTGACAGGCATGGATGATGGGCTATCTGCAGCTGATTGGCAGATGCTGAAGGATAGCAGGCTCGGCGGCATTGTAAAGATCGGCGCCAATGTGCCCTACTGCTCAGCCCTTATCCATTACTTCCTGTAGAGGCAACTCAAGACCCTCAAGAAATGTGAGACATGGTATGAGATCCAGGGGCGACTCCTCTGGTTCTCCATCAAGGAATTTTGCCTAGTCACAGGCCTCAAATGTGGTGCAAGGAATCGGGCATTTGAGGCGGAAGATCACAAAGGCGCAGTCCGGAGCTTCTTTGGAAGGGAAAGGGTCAAGGTGTCCGACCTTCCTGTCATGTGGGAGGTCGCAAAGGCGAAAGAGAGAAGTGAGCGGAAGAGGTTGAAGCTTGCACTCCTCATCATTGTAGAGTGCATCCTGCTGCCAGGGGACGTGGGCAGGGGAGTGAAAGGGTGGGTGGTCGCCCTCGTTCAAGACCTCGACCGATTCTTTTACTACTCGTGGGGTAAGGTATGTTATGAAGCCACACACGAGAGTCTTGATGGGGCACTGGTCAGGAAGGTGGAGCAGGGAGTGAAAGGTGGGAATGAGAGGTCCGGGTACTCGCTCAATGGATTCCCATTAGCGTTCCAGGTACGAGTTCAAACTTAATGCTATTCAATACTTGGCTAGATTTGTTGTCTGTATGGCTGGGCTAATTCTGAGTATGGCCAAGGTTTTTGCTAAACTGGCTAGTAAAATACTATTATTCTTGCCGTGTAGATTTGGATCTATGAAGCGGTGCCGGGTGTGGACAACCACTTTGCCAACAGGAGTCGGGGGGTTATCTTTCCCCGATGCGTTCGGTGGAGCATAACGGAGGCGCACCTCCCCTATGAGAGGGTGAAGATGATGCTGGACATAGAGAATGAGGATGGGATCAAGTGTGATGATGCTCGGACGACCCTTATTCCTGAAGCGGCTGAGTGGGAGAGTTATCTGGGTGCTGGGTACCCCCACGAGGAACCCGATGCCTTTTTTGACAAGGTGGCGAAGTCGTACGAGGATTCATTCCCACCTGTCGGCATTCAGGCACAAGAAACACCACCTTCCCCTAGCCATGGAGCCCCTGAGGATGCAATGATTATCACGATGCTCCGAGAGGTACTTACGCGGTTGTCGAGCCTCGAGAGAGCAGTGGAAGAAATCAAGAGCCACGTCAAGGATGCAAAAAATGCCGGCCCAGAGTCAGATACAAAGCAAGAGGTTAGTCATGCCATGAGGCCGTATTCACCCCTTAGTCAAACATGTGAAATTGGCTATGATTAGTAACTTAATGGCTAGTTAACCTGCGGACTTGGCAGGAGACTGTCTTCATGGAGGTTGACAAGGACAAGGAGGAGGATAATGGGACAGAAAACCCCGATCCATCTGCCATAACACAGGGCGTTGTCACACAAGAGGAGACTGTAACCCAACAGGAGCCCCCTGCAGTGGCTGCGGATAAGGTGACGGAGTCAGATAAACGCCCAACGACGCAAGAGGAGATTGACACCGACAACGCCGATCCTGCTCCCACAACTCAAGAACTTGGCACGATTCAGGCGAGTGTCACTCAGGAGTCTTCCCCTACACATTCCCCTGCAAAGCCGAAGCCTAGAGGGAGGCCTAAACGCGGCAAAAAGCAGCAGGAGATTGAGGCAAAGAAGCCGGAGCCAGCTGCGACAATAGAAGTAGCTGACACCCAAAACGATCCCACTGTGATGCAGGAGGGCAATCCTAAACCTGCAGCTCCTGAGCCAAAGGGGAAGGGGAGGCAGAAATGGACAAAGCAGGAAGATGCAGACGTAGATGACCAGGTGAACACCGCCGTCAAAAAGAGAGCCCGTGTTGTCAAGTTCAAGCTCTCTCAGGTACTTCCGTCAGAAGCTGCTGTGGCTGAGGGTCTAATCACGCAGGTGGATGTGGACGCCGTCGACGGGTGGTTGTCGAGGTGCGTTGTTATATTGGTCTCTATGCACCTTTCCCTTTCATTGTTGGAGAATAACGAATACGTCCACAGGGGAGGGCCCACACTAACCGCAGCACATCTTGGGACGACAATCACACAGGGTTTCTATGAGATCGTCAGGACTCCGACGTTCTGGATGTCTACTGAGGTATGTGCACTGTACCTTATGAGTTAATCGTGTCATCGTATATGCACAACTGATACTAACATTCTCACACCGTTGCGTTGCATACCAGCACATGGACCAACTGCTGTGTTTCCAATGGGAGAAAGTGCATGGAGATGAACCGAAGTACAAAGAGTTCATTGTTATGGATAGCTTCTGGCCAATTGTGTTGGAGACGGAGTGGGCGACTCACACGACAGCTACAACCGGGTACACTATCGGGAAGAAGATGCTAGCCTACCACGATGGGTCGGCCCCAGCGTTCATGGGGAAGAGCTGGGCTGAGGCAAAGTATATTCTCGCCTCTGTCAACCTCCGCAAGAAGCACTGGGTGGCAATGGAAGTATGTCTCGACGAGTGGACTGTCAAGTTATACGATAGCGATGTCAGCTTCGTCCGCGATCGCAATCTTGCAAAGGAGATGCGGTTTGTTGTTGACTTCCTGCCCCACGTGATTGCCGCTCACCCACAACTCTCACTTCGCTTTGCCAACAAGGGCATGACACCCATGAAGCTGAGCCGAATGCCAGACGTACCCCAACAGGGCCAAGCGTAAGCCCTTCCTTGTAGTTTATTTTGTCAATTCCGTTCCCAATAAGCATAGTCGTCTTATGTCTTTTGGGATATGTACACAGCGGAGACTGTGGTGCTTACGCCCTGCGGTTCATGGAGTTGCTTGCTGAAGGCGTGACGGACCTGTCCCGAGATACTGACGACGCCCTCATAAGCGCGTACAGGTACGCACTTGCTGCGAAGATCGTCGTAAGGTGTCCCGTTCCTCCTTCCAGCCCAATTGCTACTATCTTGGAGGCTGCGGAGACTTGATGGATCTGGTTATGTCACAAAATGTAACACCGTAGTTAACGTAGGCAAAGTACTTCTGTGTCTTGTAGGACTTGATGTTGTTGTTCGTTATGGATAGCTTTTGGTGTTGTCGTCGTTATTGGTTGATTATATAACAGTTGCACCCTTTTGAACCCTTGGAAACATTTGATGGTTACTACATGTGTTTGGTTTTGGTGACTTCGCCAATATTATTGTAACCCAACAGGTTTGTTTAAGATAGAAGGTATTTGTTGTCTCCTAGAGTTTGATGTTTTCACCTTTTACGACCAATATAAAATGTAGTCAGGGATAAGAAGATAATGGCTAGGTAATTACATAACACTGGCTAGGAAAATACTATCAGTGGATAGGAAATGTAGAAGCCTGGCTAAATATTCCAAAACCCAAAACATCTGTTCAACCCAATGACAAGTTATAGAAAAGCCCGAGTTCCCCCTATTTGACACGCATTCTACCAAAAGAATACCTGCGTCGAAACCCACCGTTCGGCCTCGTACATCTCATCATCGGATGATATACAACCCACTGATGAAGTTTCCTCTATCGACTCCAATTTTAGTACTCCGATGTTTCCATACACCTCCTCCGGCGAGCTCGCCAAGTTGACGGAAACAACACTCCCTTTATGCCCTCCCACATTTATATTATCCTCCTCATCACTACTCAGACATACGATTTGTTTCCCCCGGTCCACGTCCAGCAGTTTACCTCTCGTCTCCTCCATGGCGGTTGTTGGTTCTACCCTAGCTGTCTGGATGACCTTGCCAGCAATGTGGTTTTCCTTGCCAGATGAAGTATTTTCCTTGCCATCAATAGTGCTATCCGAGCCGTTATCCGAATTCAGAAGAAGATGCGAGTTGGACCCATCGACTGTCATATCAACCAAACCACCCTCTTCCACCACGAGTGTTCTGTTATCTCCGCCTGGTGATTTGCTGCGTTGTTCCATGTTCCCACACATGGAGAGACTTCCATGTTGGCTTTGACCTTCATTCACCGATGCGTACAAAGGAAGGGGCCATGTGTCATCGCCACCCCTTGAGTTGCAGTACTTGAAAGCATCCCAATCACTTTCATCATCCACTTGAATCGGATAACATCCCTCCGTCTTCGTATCGAGTAGATATTTCAACTCCAACTCAGAGCACCTTGGGTCAATCGCGAGCTTCTCCATTATCTTACTCTTGACAGACCCAAACGACATGGTCTCCTCTATGAGCATTATTTTGTGGGCGTTTTGAGCTTGATACACCCATCCTCCTTTGAGATGCTCCCATCGACCATTGCAAACGAGAGTAAGTAATACCACCCCTTTCTCCCCTGCGAAATTATGAGGTTAAGATGGTGCTCTCAGTATCTGTTAGAGGTAAGGGAAGGATGGGGAAAATTTACTACATGTGAATACAAAACATAAACCGTACTTACCCATATTCGTTGAGGTCTGGATTTTGCAGATATCATGTGTATCCCTGTCTATGGCTACATATATTCTGTTGATGACTAGGATTTCCTTTTGCCTGGCTAGTAACAGAATTTCTGGGTTTTATCCTTCCAACTAGACGTTAATGGCAGCCATAGAGAAGAAGCAGATGTTTTGCACTTTTTGTGTCCACCTGGCGAGCTCCCCCATCTCCGTTTATACTCCCTCTGAAATCCCCCCTGTGTTTTCCCTCCATGTGGTTTTGGCGGGAATTGTTTTTGTGAAAAGTGGACACCCTCTCTCCTACCATTTAATGCATGTCATTCCATGCTTCAACACCCTCTCTCCTCCCTCTCTCACATGCATCACTGTAACTCTGCAGCCATTCCTTTTTTTAATTTTATTTTGGCCAAAATGATTACCTCCCTCCCTCTATACAATCGACACCTGTCCAATTTTTTTCCTCCTTTTCCAATGTGTAACCGGCAAACCATTCTAACCTTTGCCCAATAATTTGCAAGAATGACATAATGTCATTCCTTTGCAAAAGTTTTAGGCCGGGGTCATTTTTGCAAAGTTGGCAAAGTTTTGGTATATCCATGCAAAAGAGCCTAGTATGTTTCCAAAACAAAAAAAAAAAAAAAGCAAGTGGGGAAGGGGTGTAATCACGCGCAAATTGGGGTTGGTGATTGAAAGCAAGTGGTTATTATTTGTGCACAAGATACACTATAAGGAGTGTGCACAAGGGAACCACTCCCTTATATATATATATATGGAAGGGTTCAAGTGAGAAGAATTTATCCCGGTAAGAAAGAAAGAAGCGCTCTTATTGGTCCACGTATAATTAAAAATAAAATACGGGCGCGTGGGCGCGTGATGGTTGAAGCACGGGATGAAATATTTAATCAACGACAAAACTCATCTCTATCAACCTGCAAACCCTAACCTCCCTTCCGATCTCAGTATCTCTCCAGACCTTAATCTCTTCCATTTAATCAATTCGCAAACAATCCCTAACTCGCAGATCATGGTCGGCGCAAGATTCGTCTCCAATTTCGAGGACTCGTTCCAGCTGACGGCGGACAGGCTCGGCGGGGAGGGCCTGATCGGAGAACTCTGCAAGGGCTTGTAGCTTCTGATGGACGGGGAGAGAGGTGCATCACCTTTGATAGCCTCGAGCGCAACGCCCCCGCCCTGGACCTCCAGAGGCTCTCAGACGAGGATCACCGGTCCCTGTTATCCGTAGGGGACTTCGACGGCGACGGCGCCCTCTCCGAGATGGAGTTCTGCGTTTTGATGTTCCGGCTCAGCTTGGAGCTGATGGACTAGTCGGAGGAGCTGCTGACCCAATTTGATTATGAAATATTATACCAAAAGTTGTTGAAGTTTTATACAAATCAGAGAACCCACTGCATTTGTGTAACGGCCCGGGATTATGATTCCCGGGTTACGTTTTGAGGGATGAAACCCCTTGTTAGGATCTTGCGCCCCGAGTACAGGTTTAAGGTTTGAAATTCTACTCTGACGTTTTCAAGTGGGATTTCATACCCAAAATTCGAAGGGATCGTTGGAATCCCTAGGGAAGTCCCCTGTACCTGTCATAAGTCTAAGCGTGGAAAACCGATAGTCATGCAAATAGTGGAATCAAGGTGTAATACAAGAGTGTGCCACGGCAGAGCCGGGTGAAAACCAAATCAATAAGCGTATTTATCGAAATCTAAGGTTAGACCATTTCCTTGCAATCGCCCAAGAGAGTTCCCACGTTACAGAAGCAAAGAACAATCATGCTGCAAGACAACCTAAAAAATATGTATGCGGGGCGGTGTCAGATCGAAGCCCTACATAAAGTAATCCCAAACCAGCAGACACATACACACGCTAGTCCTAATAAAGATGCTTCTAGGTGCAAGGCGAAATATTAACACACTAACATGCTCCTAAGATAAAGTGCATAAATATAATAAGGCCTTAGCACCGAATACCAAGTGGTATATCCCTCTCCTACCTCCACCCCCTTCCGATAGGGCGGAGACTGGCCAGGTCGTGAATGCATTCCATTATAATCGGGCGGCACACATGCCCAACCCGCTCCACTATAAAGCCCGCATGCATCTCATAATATAAGGAAGTTCATGACTCGATTGACTCAGGACGGGACCCGATGGGACTAGGTCGTCCTATAACCCTAGCAATGACTCTAGTTACTTCACAGATAACGACCGTTCTGTTTATAAAAGCAATGAGTAAATGAATGCTCAATCATGAGTGCAATCCTAGCAGGACACTACATGGCATGCTTTATTATGAATGCAAGCACCTAGTATGCACATGGCTACAAGCAGGGAGATCTCTTTTCAAATCTGAGTGAGCTCATATAGGAACTCACCTGGCTATGCAGAACAACATAATAGAAGATCCGACATACATCAATGATAATCACAAAGCATCACCTAGATACATATCAGAACACATATATATAAGTCTACGTCTAATCATTCAAGCACTCAAAGCACACATCATTCAACAAGAATAACAATCATATCGCCGTCGTTCCATCAAGTTCAACCATTCATCATATTGCCACATTCCACGAGACCATATCATTCTACACAATTCACTTAGCCACATTCACATTCTTATAATAACATATCCGTATATATCTCAACAGTCCATTATAGTTCATAAAGTATAGGTCAAGCGATACATAATTCTAACATCTCTTGCCATTAATCATTCATACATGCCATTAGTCCACACAAAACATGTTATTAGTTACTCAATCATATCATCATGCTAGTTAGTCATCGATCACATAATTCCCAAGTTAGTTCCAACCATTTCAATTCCGAATCAACTAGTTAGAAATTCCAACCTTTTGAAAATGCTCGATGAATCCCTTTTTCGATTTGAATTCCGATAATGCCCCTTTTAAATCTCCAAGTTTCATAATACTTTATTTGTTTTAAATCACTATGGCATTATATCTTTAAATCTCAATAATAATATTTTATATTTTAATACTCAAGTAATAATATTTAATATTTTGAATACCATTTTCTTATAACACTTTCATAAAAATATTTCTAAATCCTTTAAAATCTCAACCATTTTCATTTAATAAATTCATTCCTTTATTAATTTACCAAAACCAACCCCTTATTTTGTAAAAATTACAAACCGGCTCCCTTCATTTTAATAAACCCCAAATCGGATGGAAAGATATGAATAGGCCCAAGTTCATCTCCTGTTAAAACCACAAATTTCTGGCCCAAATAATAGGCCCAAACCATTCCACAATTCATTCTTTCCTTATTTGATGAAAGATGGATTTTTAAAGAAAAATGGGGACCACGCCAAGGTGGCGTGTGATTTGGCAAAGGAGGGTCCCACACCCTTCTTCTTCCTCAGATGGGTTGAACGAAGAAACAGAGAGCCGACGTTTGAAGCTGAAGGAAGGAAGAGGAAAAGGGGGGGCCTCCGGCGGCGGTGGAGCTGGGCTCAGGCCACCCGACCCGGCCATTCCGACACACACGACAACAAGGAAGGGAAGAAGGAGAAGGAAGAGGGCTCACCGAGGGCGTCGACTCGCCGGAAAATCTCGTCGGTGCGCGATTGGCTTCGCCGGAGGCTACGGGCTGCGTTTCTCGGCCTAGGGCGAAATAAAACAGATTAATTGTGGAGCTTTGAGACATTTTTAGGGTGAGAGGAGGAGGAAGCTAGCTCACCGATCGGAAACGAAGAAATCAAAGAAGCGGAGAAAAGAAGACCTCGGCGGCGGTCGGCTAACGACGAGGAAGGGCTTGCTCCGGCCTCACCTAAGGATGAAGAAGAGAGCCTGGGGCTGCTGCTGCTGCTGACGGACCAGGATGGAGGAGGAAGGCGCTGTGGGGCTCGGACAGCGCCCGGGAGGCGCCCAGGGAGGTGCTCGGGTGCTCGGCCTCGGCGCTGCTCAAGGAAAACAGGGGGCGGTGGTGGTGATGGTCGATGGAAACAGAGGGGGCAAGGGGGTTGCCTTGTGATGGTTCACGCCCTGGGTTCGGCTCCGAGCAAGAACAGTGGGGAAGTTTGGGGTGTGAGTTGTTTTGAAATAAAAGGGGAGAGTGAATGGGGAAATGAAGATGTGGGGATATTGGTGTGCTGTGAGAGGAGATTGCTTTCAATTTAAATCAAACACAAAAGGGGTCAATTTGTACAGGCCTGGGTTGCAGATCAAGCTGAGGCTAGGTTTCTTTCTTTTGACTCTTTGCCATAAAGGGGGAAATTTACAGGTTGAGTGAGGTGGGTGTGAGGAGTGTTTGGGTTAATAAAGGAAAAAAGAGCTGGAGGATGGGTGCATCAGATCACGTGAGGGAAATGATCCGCTGGTCTAATAGCTAACAAGGGGAAGAAGACAAAGTGTTCCCGAAATCAAAATATTCAAAATGAATAAATCCTGAAACCCGCTCTCTCGACCTTATTCCGGCTTGATCAAAATACGTTTTAAAACTAAGAGGACATTTACACCCAAAGTTAAAATTTCAAATCCGAGGTGGAAGACGGAATTAATCTCCGAAATTTCAAAATTGGGCCGGAATCCGCTTTAAGGATTTTAAAATAGGAATATTACTTTGAGGACGAAAATTTTCAAAATATGTGAATTTTTCCGACTTAAATCCATTTTATATTATTTATTGAAATTAGGATTTTAAAATCCGAGCCTTTACATCATCCACCTTTAAAAACAAGTCTCGTCCCCGAGACTAAAATCATTCCAAGGTAGGGGATGAAGTTGATATAGGTGAGTCCAAGGAGCATTCCATTGATTCCATAAGTGCCTCATAAGTGCCCCTATGAGATTCTCACAGTATCGTCGTCATGGCCATAATATCCCCGATAGGTCGTAGCGAGAGTGTGATATGGGCCCTTACCACATCCTTACCCCGACTTCTCGGTTATATCATAACTCGAAAAGCATTACGTCATCTCCACTAGGTCTTAGCAAGCAGTCTATAAGGGCCCCTATAAAATGCATGTATCCACTTCGTGAGGCGTCATAATGCAAGCTCGGTTAGAAAATTTCAAGGGGAATCTCAGTTCAAAAGGATTTGGTCTCAAAATCATCGAAATTCACGATCGCGTTCGGTCTCTCAAAATCCAAGTTAGTCCTTTTTAAACATCGTTCAAAATCCCTTAAATCCGACATTAGTCAAGTAAGTTTCAAATTTCAGGAGGTGGAATCATCCACCTCTAAGGGCTAATCCCATATTTCCTTCCTAGGTTCCAAGTCAGAATCAAATTTCATCAATCCGGTTATATCACCCTAGCAGTTCCAATTCAAGGCATCATATAACATAGCAATTGTTCACATCGCAACTGTATCACATCTTCATGAACAGATCATATTCATGTCAAGGATAGTCACATATCATAACATATCCAGCACCGTATCGTCGTGGTAGGATTTATCACACCATCTCATAGAAGTTACACATCATATCAATCCGATAAGCACGTCACATCAATCAAAGAAGCACATCATATCAATCAGAGAAGCACATCATACTCATACTAACTACCAAGCATCATCGCATTAGAGACAAACAAATACTTCCGTACATTAGCATTTCATCAAGTTCAGGGGAGAACTAGTGTTAGTACTAACAACTCACTATCTCCTAGGGCAATACATCAAGGAATCATCATTGCCTATCGCATAGAATTCGCACAACACTCGACCCCAAGTAAGGCATACACAATATCACATCCTCAAGAGAGTCTGCCTACAACTACAAACCATAACAAAACACGACCACTACTTCTTATCTCTCACATTAAGGTCATCCTCACCTAGGTCTACCAACACGATCCAGTACTAGTTCTAGGAACCATTACATCCCACTCATATACAACTCTCTAGCCTCATAACTGTCCGCAATCAAGACCAAATATCCGAACCAACTACTAGGTATCCCAACTCATATGCCACCAAGCCATCTAAGGATCAGTCTACTCCAATCTCCCGACCTCAAATCCTAATCAACCACCTAAAACCATATCTCGAAGTTCCCAATCGCACAACTCCCCTATTTTGACAAGCTTAACAATTCAACCGACTATCAAGACTCTCTATCAAGCACACCCTCATCTATAGGTCCTCTACCAGTCCCATCTTTACCTTCTAAGAGAAATCCCAAGTCCTCTACTAAACCACTCTCACGATCGATTTAGACGCTTCTTAACAACCTCACTTACTCTTCGTAGGCTCTCAAGACTCTGCCTGACCATCATCTCCCAAAGTGACATCTCAACTTACCTTGCTAACCTGGTCATACTCCCCGCACCGCTAGCCACTCTCACTAACCATCCACCTCTAAGAACCCAACTCATACTGACCATCTCACACCTGTCACTTTCGACTAACTCTAACGCAGAAAACCGTCTAGTGCTAACTCATAACCACGAATCACCGAGTTCCTCATCACCCACGTCTATCCTCAATGACCAATAACAGATTCTACCTACTTATCCCATTCCGAATCTCACGAAACCTAAACATCCACGACCCCTCAGCCGACCTATTCTAGATCCTCATCTCGGCATATTCTCGAATTTTCTCATTCCAAATCTTACTAAACCTTAACCATTCGAAATCCTCAAGTCGTTCTACTCCAGTTCCTCATCTCTTCATCTTTCTAAATTCCCTCAAGCTCCCACTTCTTAACCATGACACCTTACCGTCCAAAGCCCTCTTTTGCCGATCATCATTTCCGTAGAATCCCTAAATTGTCCTCATCCGAGTTTCCCAAGTACCGCCATTTCGCCAACCTTCTAAAATCCTTCATCCTCTAATGTTCCCAATACATTCAACTCTGCCCAATTCCCAATTCCAAGCTCTGAATCTCTCTAGCTCAACCTCAAGGACACAATCTTACTAGAAATCTCAACAACATCCTTGCCTATCTGCCAACCTTTCCTCGAAGACTCATCCCATACCCTCAAATACCTATATAGCCACAATAACCTCCACTCATAAATCCCGATTCATTCCCTACGCTAAAACCCTCCAACAACGCATCTAGAAATCCTTACTCATGAATTCTCCAAGCACTACCGATTCCATTGAAGCAATCCCCAAATACTCGTCACAGGTACAACCCTGATATGAACAACCTAATCTCCAAGATCGATAATTTCCCAAGCAAACTCATACTACTCTTCCTTACCGATTCCTCCACCTCATCCTTTACCAAGACCACTCTCAATCCCCGCACATACAACCTAGTCCCAAACTCTACGATTCCTTAGACGTTCCTTAATCGATCATTGTTGTAAGGAGGAAATCACGTATGAAATATAATGAAATAGATCAAACCAGATTCGTGCCCCAGCAAATAATTACAAGACTCCTCCCTATGCAGTAGTGGGAAGTCAGGATCGATCCACGAGGAAGCGTGTCAGCGTATCCCAGGTAGCTGTAAATCTCACAGAAAAGCAAACAAAAGACAGAAACAAAGAAACAAAAACAGAAATAACAAACGAAAGCAGAAATAAAAGCAAAGACACAGACTTACTCGATCTCGACAAAGCTAACTCGAGATCGACAAACAACAGTGATGACAGAAACTCAGAATCGGTCACAGAAACTACTCGATCTAGACAAAACAGGTACTCGATCTCAACTACTGTAGTACTCTAGATCGACTAGCCTAACTCGAGATCGACAAAACAGACAGAAACTTTAAATGCAAACATCAAACACAGAATCGCAGATTTCGGAAGAAATAAACTCAATTTATAAAGAACTTCCAAAGCCAGGGTATCAACGCCACAACGATAACCATGCAAAGTAACACATAAAGGCATAAAAGATCATGCTTTCCATCAAATAACTTTCGTTATTTACAAATAGGCATATAGAGGCTTTCGCATAAACCCTAATTGTTACTAACCCTTTTCACATAATTAATCCAAGTTGCATTAAGATCACTTTCGCTTCAATAACACAAACAAGGATCACCTTCAACTCTCGCAAAAGAATCAGGCTTATAGGGATAGAAGACGAATTGCATAAAAAGATTGTACCTTTACCGCATCACCTTACATGGCCACCGTCGGGCTCACCCCAGCCCCAAAAGTGGGTGGACTACTCGCTCTTCATCGCAATAGCAGACATCTTTGATGAAAAAGAACTAATTGCATTAAACAAACTCCAAACTTACAACCTCTTCTCTCTATGTGTAACTATTTGTCCCTGACTGAAATTGAATGATGAAAAACCAGCCCCTAAGGCTTTATTTATAGCCTTCTATTCCTTGCTATTCAAGGATAGAATATATCTATCTTTATCTAAATCTATATCTAAAGGCTTTAAGATAAATAAATGCAATTAAAGAATTAAATCTAAAAGGAAAATTATATCTAAAAGTAGCAAAATATCTTCCATGTGTAGGTAGGTCTTCTCCATAGATAGAACTTGATATTTTCGGATAGATCTCGGCAAACTTCGGCTCCAAGTAACCCCAAACCGAGTAGGACAGCAAAACGCGTAACGCGGCTTCGGGACGCGGTTTCCTCGATCTCGACAAACTTCCTCGAGATTGAGTAGAAGTGGCGGCGAGTATGGCTTGGCTGGGCTTGGTCGAGTAGCTGGTGCTCGTTATGGCTCGGATTTTGGCTCTCTGAGGTCCTCGAGATCGAGGAGCTTACTCGAGATCGTGTAACCATGTCTTATCGACTTGCTTGGTCTTGGTCGAGGACTCTTCTCCTCGGCACTGGCTCGGACTGGTGGTGAAGATTTTGTCGATATCGACAACTTTTGTCGAGATGGAGTAAAGTGTGCCCGGTGTCTCTGGGTCCTCGGCTTCTCGACTTGGCACATCTCTTCGACTCCGGACATGGCATCAGGATTTGGTCTATCTCGACTAGATTCCTCGAGACAGAGTAAGGCTCCGGGAGTCGGGTTGTCTCTGACTCAGTTTCCTCGATCAGTGCTTACTCGACCAGATGTGCTCGGATACCTTTGTCTAGTTTGAGTACAGTAACTCTAGATCGAGTACATCTGGGCTCTGGCTTGATTCGTCCTGGTTCCGCTGCTTCTTGAACTCAGACTTCTGTAGTTGATATCCGAGCATTTCCAACCTTTCTTAGAACTGCTGTAATTTGTCTCGAATTCTGCGAAATTAAACAGAAACTGGTGTAGATTCCATAATTTGGAAAATAAACATAAACTACATAGATTCTGTATTATCTTAGCCTAAATGCATGAAATGTATGCAGAAAACGATATAAAAGATACTGTAAAACATGGCAGATTCGGCTCATAACAAACACCCCACACTTAAGCTTGCTTGTCCACAAGCAATACTTTTATTTGTCATTCAGGGGAAGGAATCAAAACTCTCAACATATTAGATTCATTCTTATATAACCTTGCAATCAATTACCATCTTCGAAAAGGTACTAGTGTCACAAATCCATGCATGTGCAGATATACAAAAGCAACATCTGCTCACAAAAGGAGGGTTATGCAAAAACATTCATTCCTGACAAAGCATTAATAATCAAGAGGACTTTAATTTAGCTCAATAAGGAGTATAATTGGTAAAAGGCTAAAGGTGGGCAATTTTCTGGCAATGTGGTGTTATTGATCCGAGGAAATGGAGTACTTTCCAATATGAATTTCATACCACATTCTTTCTTATAAGATTCATCACCTTCCATAATGCTTTTTTCAATATTATGCTTTTACCTCTCTAACCTCAACACTGCCTTCTCGCGAGTCGCAAACATGGGTGTCATGAATGGCCCCGGATACTTAGTGCTTTGGACTCCTCACCCGGTGTCCCATCTCGCCAAACTATTATCTCAGCGAGCAGGGTCGATCTTTGATCGGATTTTCTTTCACTCATTAAATTTTCCATATATTTCAAACAATTCCGCCAAACTCCAATAATGATAAACACAACAACCATATAACATCTCCATAATGTAACAACATTCTCAACATAATCCCCGGATAGGAAATAAGGTAAAGAATGGGCAATATTTAGAACATGTGGAGCAATAATTGAAATAAGGCATAATATGACTTTTGTGATGCATAAGCATAGGTAAGGCTAGGATTTCAGCAATGAGCATATATGGAAATATAAAGTCCTCCATCATCTTATCATGCAACATGTCAAAAGCAACTTCAAATTTTTACCTCCTTTCATGGTTTTCAAGAAAATAATGCACTTCATTGTGACTTCCCTTTACTAGGCAATTTCATGCTATATCTCTAATGAATCCAATTTTGCATCGTTGAGTTCAATATA
Source organism: Persicaria maculosa (assembly GCA_963922045.1). Lineage (NCBI taxonomy): Eukaryota > Viridiplantae > Streptophyta > Magnoliopsida > Caryophyllales > Polygonaceae > Persicaria > Persicaria maculosa. Next base: position 73,936,100 of record OY998254.1, on the reverse strand, counting down.
AGCTTCCATGACATTAATAAAAAAATTTCAATGGGGGTCATTTTTCTCAAACTTTTGGAAAACATGCATATAAGCACATAATTCAATAATGAATTCCAAAATAGCCATGTATAAGCAATTCAGGGTCATTTTTCTCAAACTTTTGGAAAAAATGCATATAAGCACATAATTCAATAATGAATTCCAAAATAGCCATGTATAAGCAATTCAAGAAATAATGCACAAATATGGTCAAATATGCACAAAGTAAGCCCTTCCCCCACCCCATACATAAACATTACAGTGTCCTCACTTAATATAAAATTAAGGGTAAAGAAAGAAAACTCACTAGACAAGTGTGCAGGGCTTCAAAATCTCGAGTGTAAATGCTTGCGCCGAGTCCGAATATAGCTTATCCCATAGACCTAAAATATGGAAGACATATACCCACAATAGAAAAACTAAAAATGTTCAAAACCAAAAACAAACAAAACAATGTCCAAAAAGTCCCAAAAAGTAAATGTCTATGTACAAGCTCTAGATTTTATAGTCGCTAGGCCGACTTTCTCCATTAAGCTCAAGGTGGCATTTGCAGGGCCCATGTAGCTTGGGCTTCAAATAGGACGCCATTCTTGTCCATCAGCTGTAATCCTCCAGAATGGATCTTGTTCACCACAAAAGGTCCCATCCTCTTTTTGTTGAATTTGTTAGGAAACCAATGATCCTTTGATTTGGAAAAATAGAGCTTGTCTCCAACTTCATACTCCTTAGGCTCATCATTGGAAATCCTACATAAGCGCACATACCAAGGCAAACTTCTCCCATGTATAGATAGATCTTTAATGGAAATAGGAGAAGAAAGATCCATACCTTGGCTTACCTTCGCAGAAACGGAATCGGGGACCACGGTGTTTGGTCGATCTCGAGTAACTGTACTCGATCTCGACAATTCTTCAGGTTCTGGTGGTGGACTGCCCGAGGATGCAGGAGCTGGGGAGCGTGAGGCTTGGTCGATCTCGACAAACTTGGTCGATCTCGAGGAGCCTGGCCCGTCTGGTGGAATCAGCGTCGAGGAAGGCGAAGTCGAGGCAGCGAGGTGGTGGTCGATCACGAGTAAAGTACTCGATCTCGAGGAGTCTGGTGCTTCAGTCTGGCTGCTCGACGACGCTGGTGCTGGTGGAGGCTCCTGATTTTGGTCGAGATCGACTAGAGTCCTCGATATCGAGGAATCTTGGTCGACTATGACCCCATACTTGCATCCTGTCAAGGCATCCGAAAAATAGTTAGTCCATAACGACGTACCTTGGTCTGTGTCGAGTGGATTCTCTGTTTCCTCCTTTAGGATGGCCATGATCTCCTCCACCTGGGCCTCCATATCCCTCTTTTTCAGCTCCTCAGGGGTCATATTTCTTACCTTAGGTTCCCCGCAAGTGATGTAGCCAGCTGAGATAGATTTTACCTATTCCATTGGACCTGTATGCCTTTCAGTTTTATTAAAGGAATACTCAATTACCTCATCGCTGATGTTGAAAGTGAGCACTCCTTTCCTCACGCTTATGTTGGCATCAACCGTCGCCAAGAAGGGTCTTCCTAGAATAATTGGACAAGCAGGCTCTTCTTGCATATCAACAACTAAGAAATCAGCAGGGACAAAGAATTTACCTACTTGTACTGGCACATTGTCCACCATGCCTGTTGGGATGACCACCGTGTTATTGGCCATATAAAGCCTAGCATCCACAGGCTCTAGGGCACCTATCTTAATCTTGGACCAAATTGATAAAGGCATTATACTCACACTAGCTCCAAGATCACATAAAGCATTAATTTCATATGGACCAAATCCAATGGTTATAGCAAACATACCTGGATCTGGCCTCTTCTCAAGTATGTCCAAATGGCTGCACTCTTCTGTAATCTCAGCTATTGACCGCTTTTTGCTCAGAATCTCCTTTAGGAATTTGACATAGGATGGCATTTCATTGACAGCTTCTGTGAAGGGAATGGTGACATTGAGCTTCTGAAGCATCTTGATGAAGTGCTGGAATTTCTTTTCTACCGGGTCCTTTGGAGATTTTGTTGGGAAGGGCAGCTTCTTTTTCTGATTCGGAGCCAGAACAGATGTCGGAGGTGTAGCAGCCTTCTCGATCTCGGCTTGGGTTTCCTCGATCTCGACCAAGTCCTTCTCGATCTCAACCAGTTTCTGCGGTGTCGAGTTGTTGTGCTGTGCAGACGAAGGCTGGCCTATTCTGTAGTTGATATCGAGGAGACCTTCCTCGATATCGAGTTGCCTTTTGTCGATATCGACCAAGGTCTGGTCGATATCGAGTTGCTGTTCTCCTTGCTGCTTTCCGACCTCTGGCTCTTGTAGCTGATGGCCGCTTTTGAGTTTTACAGCAGCGATGTGTCCGGTCTTTCCCTTGGGATTTGGTTCTGAAGATCCTGGGAGTGAACCTGACTGTCTAGGGATTCCTACTGTTAGTTGGCCAATCTGTGTATCAACTGATTTCCGCCATATATCAATTTCCCCAAGCCTAGAGTTGACCCCTTGCATCTGAGTGTAGACGGAGTTGAAGGACTGCTTAGTTTCTGAATGATTCCTCCGTATTTCCTCCAGGACTGTCTGTAGATCATCCCTTTTCTGTTCCCTTTCTTGATGTCCTGGAGCTTTGTAGGGCGGGGGGTTCCTAGGGGCACCTTGGTTCCATTGTGGTTGCTGAAACCTTTGGTCCCCCATGTAGCGATTGGGACCCCCTGCGTAAGCTGCCTCTTCGTGGTGTTCTGCCAGCCTGACTTGCTCTGTGTGTGGGCACTCAGTAGTGGTGTGCCGCTGTGATCCGCATTCAATGCAAGGCTGGTTGACAGAAAGATACTTTACTTGCTTAAGGAGCTTCTTGTTCTGATCTCTTTAGGAGGCTCATATAGGGGCATGGATGGTGCTGGCCTGACGTAGGGGTTCTCTTCATAGTTTGCAGTAGACCCATACTTGTTGTCATAGTTAGTGAGCTTGTCGAGCACACCCCATGCTTCAATTGGTGGCATAGTCAGATACTCATAGCGAGTATACTGGTTGATCATGTCCTTAGTGACTTGGTCAATAGAGTTGAAGAAGATCTTCTGAATGACGTAGGGTGGCTGTCCATGAGTAGGGCAAGATCGCAGTAGTTCTTTGTATCTTTCCCATGCTTTTGCTAGCGGCTCCCCAGGCTTCTGTTTGAAAGCTGTAATCTTCTGGTGGAGGAGTGCTGTCTTGGCAGGGGGAAGAATTTGTTCAGAAACTCTTGCTTTACTTGAGCCCATGTTGTGAGGGATCTTGGTTTCAGCCCTTCAAGCCACTTCAGTGCAGGTCCAGCGAGAGAGCAGCAAAAAGCCTTCATCTTGACATATTCCAAAGTTGTACCTTCAGCAAGAGTACGGCACATGTTAGAAAAATTGGTAATATATTCAAGAAGACACTCATTAAATTTTCCATTAAAAGCATTATTTTTAAGCTCTATAAGGAATTGAGTGCGAATTTCAAAAGAGTTTTCAGGGATTAGAATCGCCGATTCAGGCACGACGAGATTTGGGTGTATATAATCCTTTGTCGTGGTTGGGTATTGGGTAAGCTCAGCTTCTGCTTGTTCCCTTGCTGCTTTCTCAGTGGCGATAGCAGCATCTTTAGCGGCTAGTTCCCTTGTAAGCCTCGCAATTAGCTGTTCCTGTGTTTCTGCGGCCGCCATGGCTCTTTTTAGCTTAGCTTGGATGTGTAAGAGGCGTTCCGGATCGTCTAAGCCGTTAAACTCAGGTGGTTGACCAGAACGGCGCATACACCTGCGAAGTAAGTTAAAAGAAAAGTAAGATCTGACTACCTAAGGCGCGAATGATAGCTTCCCCGGCAACGACGCCAATTTGTTGTCGGAGGAGGAAATCAAGTATGAAATATAATGAAATAGATCAAACCAGATTTGTGCCCCAGCAAATAATTACAAGACTCCTCCCTATGCAGTAGTGGGAAGTCAGGATCGATCCACGAGGAAGCGTGTCAGCGTATCCCAGGTAGCTGTAAATCTCACAGAAAAGCAAACAAAAGACAGAAACAAAGAAACAAAAACAGAAATAACAAACGAAAGCAGAAATAAAAGCAAAGACACAGACTTACTCGATCTCGACAAAGCTAACTCGAGATCGACAAACAACAGTGATGACAGAAACTCAGAATCGGTCACAGAAACTACTCGATCTAGACAAAACAGGTACTCGATCTCAACTACTGTAGTACTCTAGATCGACTAGCCTAACTCGAGATCGACAAAACAGACAGAAACTTTAAATGCAAACATCGAACACAGAATCACAGATTTCGGAAGAAATAAACTCAATTTATAAAGAACTTCCAAAGCCAGGGTATCAATGCCACAACGATAACCATGCAAAGTAACAAATAAAGGCATAAAAGATCACGCTTTCCATCAAATAACTTTCGTTATTAACAAATAGGCGTATAGAGGCTTTAGAATAAACCCTAATTGTTACTAACCCTTTTCACATAATTAATCCAAGTTGCATTAAAATCACTTTCGCTTCAATAACACAAACAAGGATCACCTTCAACTCTCGCAAAAGAATCAGGCTTATAGGGATAGAAGACGAATTGCATAAAAAGATTGTACCTTTACCGCATCACCTTACATGGCCACCGTCGGGCTCACCCCAGCCCCAAAAGTGGGTGGACTACTCGCTCTTCATTGCAATAGCAGACATCTTTGATGAAAAAGAACTAATTGCATTAAACAAACTCCAAACTTACAACCTCTTCTCTCTATGTGTAACTATTTGTCTCTGACTGAAATTGAATGATGAAAAACCAGCCCCTAAGGCTTTATTTACAGCCTTCTATTCCTTGCTATTCAAGGATAGAATATATCTATCTTTATCTAAATCTATATCTAAAGGCTTTAAGATAAATAAATGTAATTAAGGAATTAAATCTAAAAGGAAAATTATATCTAAAAGTAGCAAAATATCTTCCATGTGTAGGTAGGTCTTCTCCATAGATAGAACTTGATATTTTCGGATAGATCTCGGCAATCTTCGGCTCCAAGTAACCCCAAACCGAGTAGGACAGCAAAACGCGTAACGCGGCTTCGGGACGCAGTTTCCTCGAGATCGAGTAGAAGTGGCGTCGAGTATGGCTTGGCTGGGCTTGGTAGAGCAGATGGTGCTCGTCATGGCTCGGACCTTGGCTCTCTGAGGTCCTCGAGATCAAGGAGCTTACTCGAGATCGAGTAATCATGTCTCATCGACTTGCTTGGTCTTGGTCGAGGACTCTTCTCCTCGGCACTGGCTCGGACTGGTGGTGAAGATTTTGTCATTATCGACAACTTTTGTCGAGATCGAGTAAAGTGTGCCCAGCGTCTCTGGGTCCTCGGCTTCTCGACTTGGCACATCTTTTCGACTCCGGACATGGCATCAGGATTTGGTCTATCTCGACTAGATTCCTCGAGATAGAGTAAGGCTCCGGGAGTCGGGTTGTCTCTGACTCAGTTTCCTCGATCAGTGCTTACTCGACCAGATGTGCTCGGATACCTTTGTCTCGATCGAGTACAGTAACTCTAGATCGAGTACATCTGGGCTCTAGCTTGATTCATCCTGGTTCCGCTGCTTCTTGAACTCGGACTTCTGTAGTTGATATCCGAGCATTTCCAACCTTTCTTAGAACTGCTGTAATTTGTCTCGAATTCTGCGAAATTAAACAGAAACTGGTGTAGATTCCATAATTTGGCAAATAAACATAAACTACATAGATTCTGTATTATCTTAGCCCAAATGCATGAAATGTATGCAGAAAACGATATAAAAGATATTGTAAAATATGGCAGATTCAGCTCACAACAATCATCCTCAATGCCGCCCACGATTCGCTCCTGAGCCACCTAGACATTCTCTCCTGGTACACTGACCCATCTATCAACACATCCGCTCAAGAATCTCTCCGATCCACTCTTAACTCACTCATTCACCTCTAGAACTACACTACCCGCACACGTTGTTGCCCCACACTACCTCTAACGAAGACCTCTCCCTTGGAATCTTGCCATACTAACTCGACTTCTCACCTAATACCTACCGGAACTCAACTATACTCACCAATCACTATCTCCAACAAGGCCCAACTCTCTCGGCTCTACTCAAGCTAATGCATCCTTCATGTACTCCACCTCACACAGCAAATGACCAAACACCACCCCTATATACCCCATAATCGATTTACTAACAGGTCAGTACACTTAAGCATAAAGGCACACCATCACAGACACAAGTTAGTCAGGCAATCGTTCACTACCAGCTCAGCACATCAGTCCTCACACCTCCATGTAGTCAGTTCCAAGCCTATTGCACGACACCGATTCCAATTCACATAGAGAGATCACAATTCGGATAAAGAACATCATTCCTTGAGTTATCTAGGAGGATTACGTCCGCAACCACCATCTTCGAAAGGCGTCCGTCCTTTGGCGACGTCGATCTTAGGGTCCATGGGTCATGGGCCCACCACGCTTCTGTTGCACCACTCTGCTGCCATTCGATTGTTCGTTTTCTCTTCTATGTCGACGTCCATCAAGGGGATCACGAGGGGTTAGAAGTCATGGAGATAGGGCAAGGGAGGACAACACGACTTCCTTAAGGATTCAGACATAGACATGACTAGAGATGACGAGACTCAAGACAAGACGCGAACCCGAGAGTTACTAACATGTACCTATTAACAGGAATAACGTCTTATGCATTCATAACATGTTCACATAATCAACTTTACATGCACGCGGAATAGGCTAAAACTTATCATCTCATGTACTCATCATGCTTGACATATTAAGATCATGTATGCACGAACTGACACTAGACATACGCAGCATAAGTTATATATGACATAGCGAGCATTATAGGATATCACATGTATGATTCATTACTCATTTTAAGTGTACACATAAACAGGTCAAAACAATGTGGGTTCTAGGTAAGCATGTTAAGATGCACTCTACTAATCATGTCAGGGGATATGGTGAAGTCATTTGGGCATAACAACTACCACATCAAGTACAACCATGTTCATATAACAAGACAAGTATGGCACACAATCATGCGATGGCCTATAATTAGAAGGCATATGTCCTACATGGTACTAGAAACACTCATTAAGCATGTGCACAATCAACGAGGTTCAATTTGATTAACTTAATATCCTCATAAATTCATTTCACATAACACTCATACAAAGAGGGTTGATCACACTATCATGGACCTAATTCGAGGGAGAGTAACAATCATGGGAATTCATACATTTGGCACATATATATTCATTCATAAGTGCAACCCTGGAAGATATCAGGCAAGTCATGCTGAAATATACCAACACACCATGTGATACAGTCACAAGGGGGGATATCATTATAACCGGACAAAACTCTCTAAAGGCAAACACCGACTCATTACCCCTTTTCCCGTGGGACGCTGGTATGACTCGCCCGGTAGGACACAAAGACATTCACGTTGCTTCCGAGAGGTGAGAGTAGAACTCGTGCTTAGACTCTTGCGGTAAGAAGACATGGCTGACCATTACGAGGACCAAAAGAGGTAATTTCATGAGGCAACTTACTCATTAACTCGAACTATCTCATCCATCATCCTCACTAACATACTCAGGTAACCCTCACATCCGATGCGATTTCCGAAGGAAATTGGTTGAGCAACCCAAATTTTCCCGTGGAAGACACCAACCTAAGGTACGAGACTCGATAGAAGCATTGGTGGTGGGATACAAAACAGGACTCAAAACGGGGAGAGCGGATGCTCTTCGACCCTTGCTAACATGCCTAAATGTTTTGGTGGGACGGTTGACGGAGTCAGAATCATCAGGGGTTTGAATTATGGAAGAGCTATTCCGATAATACAGGAGTTCCAATGACATAAGAACAAGGTATTCTCCCACTATCCCGTTTGCACAGTTATTCAATACATGAATCAAGTCATAGCATACTGATTAGTTTTCTATCCTAATTAAGCACAATAGCACTCAGCAGGGAAGAAATCAACGGGATTAATATGATCCTCTTCGAGACGATCTATGGCATCCTTCGAGGGACGGCTGTCCGGAGGGGCAAATACCTCACGACCTCCTAACCCATGTCACTTCAACTTTCGGGTTCCTTGGAGTCTTCAAGTCCACCTGTAAAAGAACAAGCTATATTTTGTCTACCCGTTCCCAACTACATCCAATAGGGATGGTATAGCACCTTTACTACCCCTTCGTTTCCCTTTGTTTGATTACTAGATTTGTTAAGTCAAGTTCATATTCAGTCCATTTGAGTTAGCCATATTAAATTCAATTTGTCCTTTCTAAAACATTTTGAAAAACCATTTGAAAACCTTGGGCCATTTTCAAAACCACTTCAACCTATCATACTCGGTTTGCAAAACCTGGCTCTGATACCAACTTTGTAACGGCCCAGGATTATGATTCCCAGGTTACGTTTCGAGGGATGAAACCCCTCGTTAGGATCTTGCGCCCCGAGTACATGTTGAAGGTTTGAAATTCTACTCTGATGTTTTCAAGTGGGATTTCATACCCAAAATTCGAAGGGATTGTTGGTATCCCCGGGGAAGTCCCCTGTACCTGTCATAAGTCTAAGCGTGGAAAACCAATAGTCATGCAAATAGTGGAATCAAGGTGTAATACAAGAGTGTGCCACGACAGAGCCGGGTCAAAACCAAATCAATAAGCGTATTTATCGAAATATAAGATTAGACCATTTCCTTCCAATCGTCCAAGAGAGTTCCCACGTTACAGAAGCAAAGAACAATCATGTTGCAAGACAACCTAAAAAATATATATGCGGGGCGGTGTCAGATCGAAGCCCTACGCAAAGTAATCCCAAACCAGCAGACACATACACACGCTAGTCCTAATAAAGATGCTTCTAGGTGCAAGGCGAAATATTAACACACTAACATGCTCCTAAGTGTTGTGAGCTGAATCTGCCATGTTTTACAGTAACTTTTATATCGATTTCTGCATACATTGCATTCATTTGGGCTTAGATAGTACAGAATCTATGTAGTTTATGTTTATTTGCCAAATTATGGAATCTACACCAGTTTCTGTTTAATTCGCAGAAATCGAGGCATTTTACAGCAATTCTACAGAAGGTCAGAAAAGCTCGGAAATCGGCTACATAAGTCCAAGGTCAAAGAAGCAGCGGAACTAGTCGAATCGAGCCAAGATCCCAGGCTACTCGATCTAGACTAGCCCTTACTCGATCTCGACAAAGGAAGCCGAGCAGCCTTGGTCGACAGAGCCTGATCGAGAAAGCCAGACAACCCGGCTCTGGACCCAACTCGATCTCGACAAAGACCTGGTCGAGATCGACGAAGCCTAGACACCACACCCGGAGTCGACGAGGAGAGAAGCTGATCGAGAAGCCGAGGACGAGAAGCCGAGCGCACCCTACTCGATCTCGACGAACCCTTGTCGAGATCGACAAGCCACCCAGTGCAACTCCGAGACCATGCCGAGGAGAAGCCTGCTCGACCAGACGTCCACCACTCTACTCGATCTCGACAAACCTTGGTCTAGATCGATGAGCGCCTGAGTCCAGATCTGAGCTTGTCGAGCACACCAACCCGAGAAGACCTAGTCGACGGATCAAGCCTACTCGAGGTCGACTAGGGCTACTCGAGGTCGACGAGCACCAGGAGGCAAGTCCGAGCCACATCGAGCACCAGTTAGCCGAGACGACGAAAGCTACTCGAGGTCGACGAGCCGTGGTCGAGGTCGAGTACACCCGAGTCCAGAAACGTGTCGTCGAGAGCTGTCCTAGTCGACTTGGGATTCCTTGGGCACGAAGGAAGTCGAGCTGGCCAAAGTTCTATCCGATTCCATCAATTCTATCCAAGGAGACAAGATCTATCAACATCATGAAGACTTACCTAATTAGATTTATCTTTTCCTTATTGATTTATTTCCTTAAAGCATTTTATTTATCTTTTAAAGTTTTAGATATAAATTTAGATAAAGATAGGAGATTCTATCCTTGACTAGCAAGGACTAGAAGGCTATAAATAAAGCCCATGGGGCTCAGTTTTATTCATTCAATTTCAGAGACAATTAGTTAGTTCCACAGAGAAGTTTAGGAGTTCTACGGTTTTTAAGGTTTTGGCTTTCTACGAAAGTTGATTGCCAGGATTGTAAAGGCTTTGAATTTAGTTTTAATGCAAGTTTCTTTTTATCAATCAATGTCTGTTATTGCAATGAGGCGTGAGTAGTCCACCCACTTCTGGGGCTGGGGTGAGCCCGACGGTGGCCATGTGAGGCGATGCAATAAAGGTCAGATCTTTTTGTGCAATTCATCTTCTATCCCTATGAGCATGATTCTTTTGCGAGAGTTGAAGGTGATCCTTGTTTGTGTTATTGAAGCGAAAGTGATCTTAATGCAACTTGGATTAATTATGTGAAAAAGGGTTAGTAACAATTAGGGTTTATGTGAAAGCCTCTATATGCCTATTTGTTAATAACGAAAGTTATTTGATGGAAAGCATGATCTTTTATGCCTTTATTTGTTGTTTTGCATGGTTATCGTTGTGGTGTTGAAACCCTGGCTTTGGAAGTCTTTTAGCATATTGATTTATTTCTGTCGAAATTCTGAGTTTTGTTCAAAAATTTGCAATTTAAAGTTTCTGTCTTTTACTGTTGTCGAGATAGAGGAAAGCCTTGTCGATCTCGAGTAAGACATGGTCGAGATCGAGTAGGACTTGTCTTAGTCGAGTTGTGTTTTCTTCTGTTCTTGTCGATTTCCAGTTTCTGTTTTGCTGTTTCTTGTCGATCTCGAGGAGCTGTTTGTCGAGATCGACCAGCCTGTTGCTTTGCTTTTAGTTTCTGCTTTGCTTTGTCTTTTCTGTTTCGCTTTGTTCTTTGCTTTTATTTTTTTTCTGCTTTTATTTCTGTTTCTTTCCTTGTTTCTGTCTTTCTGCTGCTTTGCCTGTGAGAATTTACAGCTACCTGAGAACTGCTGACGTGCTTCCTCGTGGATTCGATCCTGACTTCCCATTACTACATTGGAGGAGTCTTGTATTTATTTGCGTGGGCCTGAATCTGGTTTGATCTATTTTGTTATATTTCATACTCGATTTCCTCCTCACAACACTAAGATCAAGTGCATAAATATAATTAGGCCTTAGCATCGAATACCAAGTGGTATATCCCTCTCCTACCTCCACCCCCTTCCGATAGGGCGGAGACTGGCCAGCTCATGAATGCATTCCATTATAATCGGGCGGCACGCATGCCCAACCCGTTCCACAATAAAGCCCGTAGGCATCTCATAATATAAGGAAGTTCATGACTCGATTGACTCAGGACGGGACCCGATGGGACTAGGTCGTCCTATAACCGTAGCAATGACTCTAGTTACTTCACAGATAACGGCCGTTCTGTTTACAAAAGCAATGAGTAAACGAATGCTCAATCATGAGTGAAATCCTAGCAGGATACTACATAGCATGCTTTATTATGAATGCAAGCACCTAGTATGCACATGGCTACAAGTAGGGAGATCTCTTTTCGAATCTGAGTGAGCTCATATAGGAACTCACCTGGCTATGCAGAACAGCATAATAGAAGATCCGGCATACATCAATGATAATCACAAAGCATTACCTAGATACATATCAGAACACATATATATAAGTCTACGTCTAATCATTCAAGCACTCAAAGCACACATCATTCAACAAGAATAACAATCATATCGCCGTCGTTCCATCAAGCTCAACCATTCATCATATTGCCACATTCCACGAGACCATATCATTCTCCACAATTCACTTAGCCACATTCACATTCTTATAATAACATATCCGTATATATCTCAACAGTCCATTATAGTTCATAAAGTACAGGTCAAGCGATACATAGTTCTAACATCTCATGCCATTAATCATTCATACATGCCATTAGTCCACACAAAACATGTTATTAGTCACTCAATCATATCATCATGCTAGTTAGTCATCGATCACATGATTCCCAAGTTAGTTCCAACCATTTCAATTCCGAATCAACTAGTTAGAAATTCCAACCTTTTGAAAATGCTCGATGAATCCCTTTTTCGATTTGAATTTCGATAATGCCCCTTTTAAATCTCCAAGTCTCATAATACTTTATTTGTTTTAAATCACTATGGCATTATATCTTTAAATCTCAATAATAATATTTTATATTTTAAAACTCAAGTAATAATATTTAATATTTTGAATACCATTTTCTTATAACACTTTCATAAAAATATTTCTAAATCCTTTAAAATCTCAACCATTTTCATTTAATAAATTCATTCCTTTATTAATTTACCAAAACCAACCCCTTATTTTGTAAAAATTACAAACCGGCTCCCTTCATTTTAATAAACCCCAAATCGGATGGAAAGAAATGAATAGGCCCAAGTTCATCTCCTATTAAAACCACAAATTCCTGGCCCAAATAATAGGCCCAAACCATTCCACATTTCATTCTTTCCTTATTTGATGAAAGCTGGATTTTAAAGAAAAATGGTGTAACGACCCAGAATTATGATTTCCGGGTTACGTTTCAAGGGATAAAACCCCTTGTGTGGATCTTGCAATCCAGGTACGGGTCGAGGTTTCAAACTCATTTTAAGATTAGTAGAAAGAAGGATTTCTAACCCTAAAAACCTCGAAGGGCCGTTGGGTACCCTTAACCTGTCCTAAGACTATGTCGCGGAATCCATTTCAAACAGAAGTAAAGCGGGAGCAAGGTAAAGATACAAGTGCCACGGCAGAGCCGGGTCAAAACCAAATCATGAGTGGATAATTACCATTTTACTAAGTTAGGACATTAGCCAGATTCTTCGATTCGCCAAAAGAAAACCCCGTCATATAGACATTGAGCACTCAAAATCTGCAGAAAATACCTTTAAAAAAAGAACGGGGAAAGGAGTCAGATCGAGCCACTCATGCGGGACCGGCAGTCCTCGCTGAGGCCACATAGTATGTGCTATACCTAATAAAGATGCTCTAATGCAGTACGAAAGTTAAACACACTAGCATGCTCCTAGTTCATATACGGAAAGACAATTAAGGCGCCCACAGAATGCCAACTGGCATGTCCCTCTCCTACCTCCACCCCCTTCCGATAGGGCGGAGACTGGCCAGCTCGTGAATGCATTCCATAATAATCGGGCGGCACGCATGCCCAACCCGTATCCACAATAAAGCCCGCAGACAGCTCATAATATAAGGAAGTTTCATGACTCGATTGACTCAAGACGGGACCCGATGGGACTGGGCCGTCCTATAACCCTAGCAAAGACTCTAGGACTATTACAGATAACGGCCGTTCTGTTTCAAACGCATAAAGTAAGCAGATGCTCATTCAATTAGTGCAACCTAAACAGGATACTACATGACATGCTTTTATGCTTATGCAACACCTAACAAAAAATGCAACAACAGACATGAATGTCCAACCTGAGTAAGCCCCCTAGGGAACTTACCTGAAATGCCGAACTGCAAAAGATAACGCAAGCGGAGTCCATCAAGCAACAATCACCTAACAAGTATACAGATATGCATAAGTCTATCTAAATCACACAAGGCGCCCTAACTATCACACATAACTTCACATATCTCATTTCCGATCATTCTGTCTTATCTCATCATATATCATTCCATGTTCATATCATCTCAATATCTCATCCATTATCTCATCTTTCCTCTTCATACCTCATTTCATATTTTATTTAAAATCCACAAAATTCTCAAGCAGGATTCAACATAAATTCACCGAGTTGAAACAAGTAAATCATTTTCTCAAAGTTTTCCAAACTTTTAAATCTCAAGTTAAGTCAACTCATATTTTAAAACAATGTATCAAATCATACTTGGCCAAATTCCGACATTTAAACATTTAAACCTTAAAGTCAATCTCTCAAAATCATATTATTAAAACGATCCCGGCATGTTTATCTTCAAAATCATTATATATATAAACTCATAAATTAAATTACCAAACAGTGTTTATCAAATTAAACACCAAATTAATCCATCTTTATAAATCACATATTTAAATCATCACAAAATACATATCTCAATAATATCATTTTCAAAATAAGTTTAAATTTTATAAAATTCCAGAATTTATTTTCCCAATCAGAATAATGTAGCAATAATAATAATACTAATACATCTAGCAATTAATATAACATGTAATATAACCCAACATACAAACCCCAAAATCTGAAACAAAAGAAGCCCAACCAACCAAAAGGGAAGGCCCAACCCGGATTCAAATACACAAGGAAACCCGACCCGGAAACAAAATGATATAACCCGGAAGGAAGAAATCCGGATCTGGTCCAATAGAAAAGAAAACCCAGTCCCGTCTCCCTCACCTCTGCTTGCCTGCGCTAGAAGCGGAAGAAGGAAGGAGAAAGGGGCTTCTCGCCGGCGGTGTCCATCCCGACTCACTCCCCGCCTTCATCGACTCAAACTCCCCCACTCCGACTGACTCAGATTTTCGACCCCAACCTACTTAGAAAATTCGCAACGCACACACAGAGGAGGAGGAGAAAAGAGGAGACTCACCAATCGCGGTTTCGAGGGCAAAACTCCGGCTCCGATGGCGGCTCCGGCTGCGAGAGTGATGGGGAAGCTCCATTAGAGGCCTAGGAGGACGGAGAACGATCAAAAGCGGGATTTTGCAAGATTTTCGAAGTGAAGAGACGAGAACCGGAAGGAGTTACCGATTACAACCGAAACAGAGGGGTTGGCGGCTCCTGGCGTCGCTGGTGTCCCTGGCGGCGGCGGCGGCGACCCGGCTGTCCTTCCTGGTGGCTCCTGGGTCTGGCTCGGATGTCGGAGGGGGATGGCAATGGATATGCCACTACTGCTGCTACGTTAACGGAGAGGGGGAGATAGAGGCTGCTGATTGCTTGGATCTGAGTCGGAAACAGGGTCGTGGGTACTCGGCTCTCGGAAGAACGCTCAGGCCGCTCGGGGAAGGAAGGACACGGAAGCAGTGGTGTTGCTGGTGCTCCGGGGGTTCTAGGAAGGCAGAGCAAGGGCTCGTGGGAGCGCTCGGGAGACAGCGGAGAGCAGAGCGCTTGGGGTTGGCCGGAAACGGAGGCGGAGTGAGTCGCTGGTGCGATTGCTGGAGGTGACGATGGTTGATGATATTGCTAGCGACATTAGGAGGAGAAAAGGGGAAGTTTGTGAGTAGAGTGTTTGAAAGAGAGAAGAAGATTGAGGGTGGGGTGAGGCATGCTCTGAACTCGAGAGCAACAGAGGTAAGGCAGTGGTTTGGCAATTGCCACAGAGGGGAAAAAGACAAGAAGCAGCTGGGCTCTGCTGGTCTATCCGGTTAGAAGGAGAAAAGGGACAAGAGAGTGGTCCCAAATTACAAATAAAAAGAGAAGGTGAGGCTACTGTAGGGGTTCAGAAGGGAGAAGAAAAGAAGTAAAATTGTCCATAAATCTCAAGTTCCCAACTCAAAATTACCCGGAAATGAATCCCAAAACCCGCTCTCTCGACGTTATCCCAACTCGTTCAAAATCGAAATTCTGAATCCGAAATAAACTAATAAAGCCCAACATAAATTCCGAATTTAATAAGAACTCCGAATATTATATATTTTTTTTCGCATATGGAAGCGGGGTAAAACATATTTTAAATTTTTAACTAAATAATGCCGGAACTCATTTTAAGGATTTTAAAACACGATTTTTAAGGCAAAGATGAGAATTTCCAAATATCCAAATTTTTTTTTGACCTAAATCCCTTTTATTTTATTATTATTAAAATTGATTATTTAAAAATCTGAGCCTTTACATCATCCACCTCTAAAAACAAGTCTCGTCCCCGAGACTAAACCAAAATAAAGTAGGGGATGAAGTTGAAATGGATGAGTCCAAAGACCATGTCCAAGGATCTTGTAATCATCTCAGTTGCGTCTTCCGGGATTCTCACAACATGCTGGTCACGTTCGTGACATCTCCAATTAGCCTTGACAAGTATGCGATAAGCGCCCCTATCACATCCTCGCTTCGACTTTTCGGAAGTACCACAACTCCAAAAGTTCTACAATAGCATCACTAGGTCTTAGCAAGCACCCTATAGGCGCCCCCATAAAATGCATGTATCCACTTCGTGAAGTATCATAGATTTGCCCGGATTTGAAAAGTTTCAAGGGCGATTCCGCAATTGAAAAAGATTGGCCTCAAAACCGTCGAAATTCTCGGTAACGTTTATTCTCAAAAATTCCAAGTAATTCCTTTTCAAACCGCTCAAAATCTTCAAGTAAGACGTTTAACCAAGCAACTTTATACCAAAACAAGTAAAATCCTTTCGATTAAATTTCGTCAAAATCCTCCAAAACCAATTCCGTTTCCCGCATAACAATCAATCAAATTCAGAAGCTCGGAGGTGGAATCATCCACCTCTAAGGGCTAATCCCATATTCTCTTCCTAGTTTCCAGATCATGCAACATCATTCACCACTCAACAAGTACCAAAGAAACAGCAAGCCTCGACAAACTAGGAATCATAAGGTATATCTATATCATACTGAAGGCATCACAAGTGCATAATCGAATGTTCATCACTCATCACATAAGCACACATGTCCAGAAATCAACGGGTTAGGTGTTATGGGGTTAGTACGTCAGTACACATCAAATCTCACAATCGCATATCAATATCGCAACACAAGTAGAACAGATTCATCACGTTAACATCTCAACACAACAAGGTCATGCTATTAAGATTCAGAAAAAGGAAGATCAAGCAGTATCTAAATCATCAAAAGTCAATATGCCCTAAAACACATCACCTTAACTCGTCACAAAACCATATAACGACCGTTTAGAAATCATGCATCATTATCTCATATATACAAGTCATGTCCATACTTCAAGTCATATTCATCATTTACATAATCAATAATCATGCTAGTCAACTGTATGCTACGACACCATGCTTACTACCACATAACAAACAACATGCTTCCATATAGTAACACATCATTATCTCATATATTATCATATCACAACACATCCTAACATACTTCTAAAACAACATAACAGGATAGCAAAACATCAATATATCATGATAACACTAGTCACTACCAATTAGATTTTAACATTGCGTTTCAACACGTAATGTTATTCCATATCAGGTATTATCATGGTCACTATCTAACATCATGCCAGCAGATATAAATAAATCACATAATCAAGAAAATCCTCACGTCATACCAGTCAAAATAAAACACAATCTCCACTCTCAAACCAAGACTAATCCTCTTCTAGACCCGCCAACGTCATCTCAGACAAAATTTCCCAAGAAATCCCAATTCATCCCGATGCTCAAATCTCGCCCCTCCTTCCGCCAAGCACTTCCACACCATCCACCTCTAAGAATCAAATACTATTTTTAACCTCACACCAAGTACCCTCTAATACCATGTCCTCAATATTCACGAGCCCTCCCTTACACTTCTCGTACTATCCGAAGCATCACCAGCCTCACCTAGAAGCTCATCAGAACCACCAACATTGCCTACCATAGATCCCAAAGCTCACTCGGTCTTACCTAAGCCAACATCCCTCTCTCGCGACTCAACTCCTAATACCATCGATCATCCCAACCGTCCAAAATTCTTTCACCACCCTCCAACCACGCTACCAATGACCTCACCCACGGGTTTAAGGAAGAAGCAATCATGAAAATCATCAAACATAAGGTCTGCAGCATATCAACTAGCATTTATAAACATGACATCATGAGTTCTACAAGTCTCAGTTTACCATCATACTCAATAATCATTGCAAACATCATATATGAACATAATGAGGTCAAGCTAACATGTTGCATTATAACCTTATCCGATACAATTCATGCTTCTTAACATATGTAGTTCACATTTTACAGGCAAGGAATCCAAATCATGCTTAGCAACTTAGAGTAGCACACGTCAAGACATCATGGTACATGAGATCTATAAGTCATCAACTCATATCATCATAGACAACAGGCAACGGTCATCATCAAGTCAGCACACCAACACATAAATCTCATCGCTAGGTCGGTGCAATATCGTTGTCAACAAATTCAAAAGGGTTAGCAATTCAAACGGAGAACAATCCCGCTTGCAAGTCATATCGTACACGGTAACCGTAATTCTCGATGCGTGTTTTCTATCAGACCAGTGGATCATTTCCCTCATGTGATCTGATGCACCCATCCTCCAGCTCTTCATTCCTTTATTAACCCAAACACTCCTCACACCCACCTCACTCAACCTGTAAATTTCCCCCTTTATGGCAAAGAGTCAAAAGAAAGAAACCCGGTCTCAGCTTGATCTGCAACCCAGGCTTGTACAAATTGACCCCTTTTGTGTTTGATTCAAATTGAAAGCAATCTCCTCTCACAGTACACCAATATCCCCACATCTTCATTTCCCCATTCACTCTCCCCTTTTATTTCAAAACAACTCACACCCCAAACTTCCCCACTGTTCTTGCTCGGAGCCGAACCCAGGGCGAGAACCACCACAAGACAACCCCCTTGCCCCCTCTGTTTCCATCGACCATCACCACCACCGCCCCCTGTTTTCCTTTAGCAGCGCCGAGGCCGAGCACCTCCTGGGCGCCTCCCGAGCACTGTCCGAGCCCCACAGCGCCTTCCTCCTCCATCCTGGTCCGTCAGCAGCAGCAGCATTCCCATGCTCTCTTCTTCATCCTCAGGTGAGGCCGGAGCAAGCCCTTCCTCGTCGTTAGCCGACCGCCGCCGAGGTCTTCTTTTCTCCGCTTCTTTGATTTCTTCGTTTCCGATCGGTGAGCTAGCTTCCTCCTCCTCTCACCCTAAAAATGTCTCAAAGCTCCACAATTAATCTGTTTTATTTCGCCCTAGGCCGAGAAACGTAGCTCGTAGCCTCCGGCGAAGCCAATCGCGCACCGACGAGATTTTCCGGCGAGTCGACGCCCTCGGTGAGCCATCTTCCTTCTCCTTCTTCCCTTCCTTGTTGTCGTGTGTGTCGGAATGGCCGGGTCGGGTGGCATGAGCCCAGCTCCACCGCCGCCGGAGGCCCCCCCTTTTCCTCTTCCTTCCTTCGGCTTCAAACGTCGGCTCTCTATTTCTTCGTTCAACCCATCTGAGGAAGAAGAAGGGTGTGGGACCCTCCTTTGCCAAATCACACGCCACCTTGGCGTGGTCCCCATTTGTAAAGGCTCGGATTTTTAAATAATAAATTTTAATAATAATAAAATAAAAGGGATTTAGGTCAAAAAAAAAATTCGGATATTTGGAAATTCTCATCTTTGCCTTAAAAATCGTGTTTTAAAATCCTTAAAATGAGTTCCGGCATTATTTAGTTAAAAATTTAAAATATGTTTTACCCCGCTTCCATATGCGAAAAAAAAAAAAATAATATTCGGAGTTCTTATTAAATTCAGAATTTATGTTGGGCTTTATTAGTTTATTTCGGATTCAGAATTTCGATTTTGAACGAGTTGGGATAACGTCGAGAGAGCGGGTTTTGGGATTCATTTCCGGGTAATTTTGAGTTGGGAACTTGAGATTTATGGACAATTTTACTTCTTTTCTTCTCCCTTCTGAACCCCTACAGTAGCCTCACCTTCTCCTTTTATTTGTAATTTGGGACCACTCTCTTGTCCCTTTTCTCCTTCTAACCGGATAGACCAGCAGAGCCCAGCTGCTCCTTGTCTTTTTTCCCCTCTGTGGCAATTGCCAAACCACTGCCTTACCTCTGTTGCCCTCGAGTTTAGAGCATGCCTCACCCCACCCTCAATCTTCTTCTCTCTTTCAAACACTCTACTCACAAACTTCCCCTTTTCTCCTCCTAATGTCGCTAGCAATATCATCAACCATCATCACCTCCAGCAATCGCACCAGCGACTCACTCCGCCTCCGTTTCCGGCCAACCCCAAGCGCCCTGTTCTCCGCTGTCTCCCGAGCGCTCCCGCGAGCCCTTGCTCTGCCTTCCTAGAACTCCCGGAGCACCAGCAACACCACTGCTTCCGTTTCCTTCCTTCCCCGAGCGGCCTGAGCGTTCTTCCGAGAGCCGAGTACCCACGGCCCTGTTTCCGACTCAGATCCAAGCAATCAGCAGCCTCTATCCCCCCCCCCCTCTCCGTTAACGTAGCAGCAGCAGTGGCATATCCATTGCCATCCCCCTCCGACATCCGAGCCGGACCCAGGAGCCACCAGCAAGGACAGCCGGGTCACCGCCGCCGCCGCCAGGGACACCAGCGACGCCAGGAGCCGCCAGCCCCTCTGTTTCGGTTGTAATCGGTAATTCCTTCCGGTTCTCGTCTCTTCACTTTAAAAATCTTGCAAAATCCCGCTTTTGATCGTTCTCCGTCCTCCTAGGCCTCCAATGGAGCTTCCCCATCACTCTCGCAGCCGGAGCCGCCATCGGAGCCGGAGTTTTGCCCTCGAAACCGCGATTGGTGAGTCTTCTCTTTTGTCCCCCTCCTCTGTGTGTGCGTTGCGAATTTTCTAAGTAGGTTGGGGTCTAAAATCTGAGTCGGTCGGAGTGGGGGAGTCTGAGTCGTTGAAGGCGGGGAGTGAGTCGGGATGGACACCGCCGGCAAGAAGCCCCTTTCTCCTTCCTTCTTCCGCTTCAAGCGCAGGCAAGCAGAGGTGAGGGAGACGGGACTGGGTTTTCTTTTCTATTGGGCCAGATCCGGATTCCTTCCTTCCGGGTTATATCATTTTGTTTCCGGGTCGGGTTTCCTTGTGTATTTGAATCCGGGTTGGGCCTTCCCTTATTATTGCTACATTATTCTGATTGGGAAAATAAATTCTGGAATTTTATAAAGTTTAAACTTATTTTGAAAATGATATTATTGAGATATGTATTTTGTGATGATTTAAATATGTGATTTATAAAGATGGATTAATTTGGTGTTTAATTTGATAAACACTGTTTGGTAATTTAATTTATGAGTTTATATATATAATGATTTTGAAGATAAACATGCCGGGATCGTTTTAATAATATGATTTTGAGAGATTGACTTTAAGGTTTAAATGTTTAAATGTCGGAATTTGGCCAAGTATGATTTGATACATTGTTTTAAAATATGAGTTGACTTAACTTGAGATTTAAAAGTTTGGAAAACTTTGAGAAAATGATTTACTTGTTTCAACTCGGTGAATTTATGTTGAATCCTGCTTGAGAATTTTGTGGATTTTAAATAAAATATGAAATGAGGTATGAAGAGGAAAGATGAGATAATGGATGAGATATTGAGATGATATGAACATGGAATGATATATGATGAGATAAGACAGAATGATCGGAAATGAGATATGTGAAGTTATGTGTGATAGTTAGGGCGCCTTGTGTGATTTAGATAGACTTATGCATATCTGTATACTTGTTAGGTGATTGTTGCTTGATGGACTCCGCTTGCGTTATCTTTTGCTGTTCGGCATTTCAGGTAAGTTCCCTAGGGGGCTTACTCAGGTTGGACATTCATGCCTGTTGTTGCATTTTATGTTAGGTGTTGCATAAGCATAAAAGCATGTCATGTAGTATCCTGTTTAGGTTGCACTAATTGAATGAGCATCTTCTTACTTTATGCGTTTGAAACAAAACGGCCGTTATCTGTGATAGTCCTAGAGTCTTTGCTAGGGTTATAGGACGGCCCAGTCCCATCGGGTCCCGTCTTGAGTCAATCGAGTCATGAAACTTCCTTATATTATGAGCTGCCTGCGGGCTTTATTGTGGATACGGGTTGGGCATGCGTGCCGCCCGATTATTATGGAATGCATTCACGAGCTGGCCAGTCTACGCCCTATCGGAAGGGGGTGGAGGTAGGAGAGGGACATGCCAGTTGGCATTCTGTAGGCGCCTTAATTGTCTTTCCGTATATGAGCTAGGAGCATGCTAGTGTGTTTAACTTTCGTACTGCATTATAGCATCTTGATTAGGTATAGCACATACTATGTGGCCTCAGCGAGGACTGCCGGTCCCGCATGAGTGGCCCGATCTGACTCCTTTCCCCATTCTTTTTTTAAAGGTATTTTCTGCAGATTTTGAGTGCTCAATGTCTATATGACGGGGTTTTCTTTTGGCGAATCGAAGAATCTGGCTAATGTCCTAACTTAGTAAAATGGTAATTACCCACTCATGATTTGGTTTTGACCCGGCTCTGCCATGGCACTTGTATCTTTACCTTGCTCCCGCTTTACTTCTATTTGAAATGGATTCCGCGACATAGTCTTAGGACAGGTTAAGGGTACCCAACGGCCCTTCGAGGTTTTTAGGGTTAGAAATCCTTCTTTCTACTAATCTTAAAATGAGTTTGAAACCTCGACCCGTACCTAGATTGCACGATCCGAACAAGGGGTTTTATCCCTTAAAACGTAACCCGAAAATCATAATTCTGGGCCGTTACAAAGATGGTATCAGAGCTAAGGTTGTGCAATTCGGGTACACAAGGGTCGAGTGTATGTTTTGAAAATCGCCCACAAATTTCAAGGACTTTTGAAAAGGATTTAAAGGGGCAAAATGAACTTAAGATGCCTAACCCAAATCGGACTAAGTAACGAACTTGACTTGTTATAAAAGAGGAAAACCGACTAAAGAGGGACCGAGTAGGTAGAAAGGCGTTAGGCCATCCCTATTGGATGTAGTTGAGAATGGGTAGGCAAATATCAGCTTGTTCTTTACAGATGGGTTGGGAGGCTCAAATGAGATCATTATGAGTGTTATTAACTCATTATGTGCTGAGTGTTTGCTATGCTAAAGATCTGATTTGGTATGCCTAACAATGAGTTGTGTATTGACTGAACTGTGCAAACGGGATAGCGGGAGTACCCCTACTTCTATATGGTTAACCCAGTTGTGTGTAATAGCCCCTTCTACTATGCTAAACCCTTTACGACCTTATCGAGTCTTTCTCCCGGATGTCAGTATCTTTCACGGGAATCGGGTTGGTTAAAACACATTATGTCGGAATCATGTGTGTATATGAAGGTTGTCTGAGTGAATATTGGAAGGTAGTTCTTGATGTCATTTTGAATCAATAGTAAGTGTTTATGGGGCTGTCCTTCTCTATTCTTATGACGATCAACCAGTGTCTTCTTGCCACAAAGAGTCATACCAGAGTCCCACGGGAAAGAGGGGTGATAAGTGAGTCGGGAAAAGTCAATGGTTGCCCTTAAGGATCTCTGTCCGGTTGTAATGGTGACTCTATCTGAATTGCATGACATGATTTTATAATCCCCCGCATGTACCTTGCCAATAATCATTAGTAAGAAAGCTTCTCATGTTATGCCTTGCCTTCTGTCATGGTTTTATTGTTTAAGTTCATGTTGTGGTTAGTTACCTTGCTCAAGTCTCGTGTTGTATCTTGCCTTATATCATGACTGTTTGTTGTTATAGCATGTTCACTTGGCTTGTTGACCGTATGATCGATTGGAAGCATGAACCACATGATATGAACCACAAAATCGTTATCTCCTCTTGAATTAGGTTCATGATAATGTGATCAATTCCTCTTTGTATGAATGTTGATAGATGATCATCTCAGCATGTTGGATGATGACGTGTCAATTCCTATTATCCCTTTTATGACAAGAATCAATAACATGCTCGTTTATTATGTATACATCAGGTCAATTATTGTTGCTTACTGTTGTGAGCCTAATCTGCCATGTTTTACTGTGACTTTTATATCGATTTCTGCATGCATTTCATTCATTCGGGCTAAGATAGTACAGAATCTATGTGGTTTATGTTTATTTGCCAAATTGTGGAATCTACACCAGTTTCTGTTTAATTTCGCAGAATTCGGAGCATTTTACAGTAACTCTAAAGAAGGTCAGAAAAGCTCGGAAAGCAACTACAGAAGTCCAGGATCCGAGAATACAGAACCAAGCTGAAGCCCAGGCTACTCGATCTCGAGTGGACTTTACTCGATCTCGAGTAGAAAGTCCGAGCAGCCTGGTCGACAAAGCCTGGTCGAGAGAGCTGAGCCAGACCAACCCGACTTCCGGAGCCTACTCGATCTCGAGTACCACTTGTCGAGATCGACGACGCCTCAGCGCCACACCCGGAGTCGAGAAAGAAAGCCGATCGAGAAGCCGAGGACGAAGACGCCGAGCACAATCCTACTCGACCTCGACGAGACCTTGTCGAGATCGACGAGACAACCAGCGCCTGTCTGAGTCCTTGCCGAGGAGAAGCTGCTCGACCAGAGAAGACCGCACCCTAGTCGATCTCGAGCAGCCCTAGTCGAGATCGACGAGCCCGAGTCCAGATCTGAGCCTGTCGAGTAGAGCCACCCGAGAAGACCCAGTCGACATAGCCAGTCTACTCGACCTCGACGAGCCCTTGTCGACATCGACGAGCACCGTGAACCAAGTCCGAGTCTGTCGAGCGCCAGCTAGCCGAGACGACGAAGCCGAGTCAGTCAACCCTACTCGAGATCGACCAGACCCTTGTCGAGATCGAGTAGACCTCCAGAGCTGCGTTACTCGGTTCGACGAATCCTACTCGACTTGGGATTGCTTGGGCGTGAAGATTGCTGACTCTATCCGAAAATCTATCAAGATCTACCATGAAGAAGAGAGTTCTATCCATTGAAGACCTTTTAGATATAATTCCTATTTTTGGATTTAATTATGTTATGTCTTTTATTTATCTTTAAAGCCTTTTAGATATAAAATTAGATATAGATTTAGATATAGAGATAGATGATTATTTCCTTGATTAGCGGGGTTTGATCACTATAAATAAAGCCCTAGGGGCTGGTTTTTCAGAAATTCCAATTCACACACAATTCAATTTGGGGGAGAAGTAGTAGGAGAGAGAGAGAGTGAGTGGCCAAGAGGAGTTTTGTGAAGCGAGAGCGGAATTGACTTCCTTTGGTTGTAAGCTCTATTTTATTTTATTAATGCAAGTTTATTTCCTTTTATTATTGATGTCTTTAATTATGATGAAGCGTGAGTAGTCAACCCACTTCTAGGGTTGGGGCGAGCCCGACGATAGCTATGCATAATTGAGGTAAAGATCTAACTTTTATCATGTTTTGAGCATCTCCTACTTGTTTATGTGTTTATTGCCCATCTAATGGAGATCCATGTTAACCACTTGGATTATAAACATAAAATTAGTAGAGACAATTAGGGTTTCTTGAAAGAGTTGTCTAATTGTTGGAAAAGGCGAAAGCTTGTCCTTTGATACAATTCCCATGATTATCTGTTTATCTCTGCCTTATGCATGCTTGGTTATAGTTGTTGCAAACCCCAATCTTGGAAGTCCTTTACATTAAGTTTAGTTCGAAACCCTAAAGCATTTGTTCTTTATTTTCATTCGTTCTATTTTCTGTCTTTCTACTCGATATCGAATAGCACTAGTCGATCTCGAGTAAACTGATCCTCGACCCAGTCGTTGTAGCTTCTCCTGTGCAGGTACTCGACGAGACGAAGCGAAGTCGACCAAGACTCTACTCGATATCGAGTAGGCCTTGTCGATATCGACGAGCCCCTGTGTTGCTGCTGCGCGTTGTTCGACTGTCCGATCTTCTGTCGACTACCCTAGTCGAGATCGAGGACCCTGTTGTCGACTTCTGACTGTGAGATTACTCTGCTGCCTAGGATCCGCTGACACGCTTCCTCGTGGATCGATCCTGACTTCCCACTGCTACATCAGGAGGAGGTCTTGTAATTATTTGCAAGGGACGGAATCTAGTTTGCCTGTGATTTATTTATATTATTATTTGCAATCTCGATTTCCTCCCTACCGTCACTTACTCTGCAATTTATACTGTTGTGTGATACTTGCACTGAATTGGGATTATGCTGGTGTAAATGAGTCTTGATAAATGCATGTTTATCCCAATATGTGTTGGTTTGAACTCATGTTCCCGTGTTCCAGCTATATTGCCCTGTTGCTTAAACTCGTAGTATACATCGTAAAACCTTCCTCATGCTTCTATATTGTTAGAATGTGATTGAATTGATTTCTTACGTGACGTCATGATTAGTTGCATGCATGTATCGTATGTTATGTTGAACCTTTAAAGTATCATGTAGGACCCTTGGTGGTGACTCGTGTGAATTGTATATTGCCTGCATTATTGTTGATTCTCTCTCGAGCTCGGTTCTTGATAGTGTGGTGCTTCCCTCTTTCTATTACCATAACATGTCTTACTCATGCAAATTAGGTTGATGTTGAATTCGATGATCGATTGCTTTCGGTGATGGTTTATCATAGAATGCTTACATGTTATCACTCGGTAGTGTTTCCCTATTACGTTATGAATTCCTCTTTTGCTGGCATAGATGTATGACTTGGCACCTCGCATGATCACACACCACGTTATATCATTTCGCATATGCATGACACATGAATGTTAGAATGAATTTAGTCGAGTTACCTTGATTGTGCCCCATGATGGTTCGTTCCTAGTATTATTATAATCTGTCGCCCATGACGTCCTCCTTATTACTTTTGATCATGCCTCATGTTCCGTAAACATTATGTTGAACTCCTTTTAATGACTCTTGACTATGTTTTTATCACATCATGTATCGCTAGTATCATGTAGGACTTGTGCTTTATAAATGTATCTCGTTGTATGATTACATGTTGTTCTTAACCTACTATATGATCATTGTTGTCAGATGTGATAGTTCCTATGTTGCTCTTAGATGTTCTCGTATGATGCATACACCAAGCTCGTGCATTGTTCATATATGTGATAATTGTGATGCCCATTGAATCCAGGACATCTTGCTTAAGTTGCTAGGCATATCTACTTTCACGGATAATGGACTACTATCTTGTCTCGTATGCATCTGTGTGGCACTCGAATATGTCCTTTTGGAATGAATACGTATGTCGTGCTCCTCGAGATAGGTACATGTTAGTGTGGATTAAAATGATTGATATGCCCCATGATGAATTTGTGTCTACTTGACATAATTGCAACCTAATAGACCTCCATTAGGGCGTTGTTGTTATTCTCGGGTTAGGGTATTGTCGTCTTTAGTTTTGGTCCATGTTTCTCCCCGAAAGGAATTTGGGTTGTCTTCCCTTGTCACTCCCCTATCCCCACTAACTTGGACTCTTGCGCGATACATTTCGGTGAGCGACCGCATGGAAGAGGGAAAGAAAAGTTGCATAGCGATAGAGCAGTGCAGCAGAAGTGTGGGCCCATAACCCACGGGCCTCAGGATCTAAGATGTCGGCGGAACGGACAAGGGGAAGAAGACAAAGTGTTCTCGAAATCAAAATATTCAAAATGAATAAATCCTGAAACCCGCTCTCTCGACCTTATTCCGGCTTGATCAAAATACGTTTTAAAACTAAGAGGACATTTGCACCCAAAGTTAAAATTTCAAATCCGAGTTGGAAGACGGAATTAATCTCCGAAATTTCGAAATTGGGCCGGAATCCGCTTTAAGGATTTTAAAATAGGAATATTATTTTGAGGACGAAAATTTTCAAAATATGTGAATTTTTCCGACTTAAATCCATTTTATATTATTTATTGAAATTAGGATTTTAAAATCCGAGCCTTTAGAATTTGTGTGAAAGTGTTAACCGAAATTGCATTTGCAGTAGTTCAGTCAACTTCTTCTTTCTCGTTGTTTCTATGTCATTTATCCTTTATCTAAATGCAAAGATTTGTTCTACAACATCAGCAATCTCTCATGTTTCAGGGCATTTATTGATATTGCTCCTGAATAAGAATCAATTAGGTTTCTGAACTCTAATTTTGAAAATGGAAAACTTTTACTAGTGAAATTATTTGCCTTTTTAATTGATTTAGTCAGTGTAAAATGGACTATATAATTGATTTATGACAAAAATAATATTATAATCTTATAAGTGGAGTAATTTTATATTATACAGTATTATTTATAATTATAATTACAAGAGTATTATTTATAATCTTATAAGCGGAGTAATCTTACAAGTGCAAGTTGTTCAGGGTTTTTATATCAAGTGGTTCGGGGTTTTAATACCAAGTGGTTCGGGGGTTTAATACCAAGTAGTTCAGGATTTAAACCAAGTGGTTCAGGGGTTTAATACCAAGTGGTTCAGGGTTTTATACCAAGTGGTTCAGGGATTTAAATCAAGTGGTTCAGTGGTTTAATACCAAGTGGTTCAGGGTTTTATACCAAGTGCTTCAGGGGGTTTAATACCAAGTGGTTCAGGGCTTTATACCAAGTGGCTCAGGGGGTTTAATACCAAGTGGTTCAGAGGTTTAAATCAAGTGGTTCAGTGGTTTAATACCAAGTGGTTCAAAGCTTTAATACGAAGTGGTTCATGTTTTTTATATCAAGTGGTTCAGGGGGCTTTACACCAAATGGTTCAGGGTTTTAAACCAAGTGGTTCAGGCTTTAATACTAAGTGGTTCATTAAAAAAAAGAGTAGTGGTTCATCGATCAAATAAATAGCATTTGTTCATGAAATAAATAATATTGATTCATATATGCTATAAGTAGCGGTTCATCAAATAAAGAGTTGTGGTTCATCAAATAAATAGTATTGGTTCATAATTTTTTTTTACAATTATTAAAAAGTAATGGTTCATGTTTAACTTGAACCATTTTATTTTTTAAAAAATAAAAATAAATATTAAAAGAAAATAAAAGAAGAATTAAAATATTAAAATAATTAAATATTAGTGTTCACTTCTTTATAGGTTATAGGTTTATGAACCACTTATTTATAGTATTGATTCATGAAATAAATAATATTGGTTCATAAACTAATTTATTTTAAAAGAAAATAAATAAAAAATAAAAAATAAACAATACAAGAAAATAAAAAATGAAAATTCAAAAATTATTAAATAGTAGTTGTTCATGAAATAAAGAGTAGTGGTTCATCAAATAAATCATATTGGTTCATGAAATAAATATTATTAGTTTATGAACTATTTTATTTTAAAAATAAATAATTAATTAATTAAAAATAAATATTAAAAGAAAATAAAATAAGAATGAAAATTTTATAATTACTAAATAATAGTGGTTCACAAAATAAGGAGTAGTGGTCCATAATGTATAATTAATAAATTTATATGAAAATATTTTAATTAATTATAATGCAAATCGGTTTTGAGTAAATATAGTAATAAATATTATTTGTCGCAAATAGCTTCAAAGGAACTTATCTAGTGTACCGGTAATCCTGTGTGTGGGGAAGCCGTGGTCCCCGGTTCAAATCCTGTCAAACGCAATTACCCCCCATTTTCTCAACGAGTGTCACTATATACACCGCAAATCCGGATTAAGGATTTGCACGTCCTTAAGGCAATACTTGCACGTTGTTAAGGACGTGCAAACCCTAGTTAGGGTTTAGGGTTAGGGTTTAGGTTTTCCGCCGGTTTTGTAATGTTAATTGATAAAATTGAAGTGTTTAGCTAGTGGATTTGAAGGATTTAGGGTCAAATTAAATAGAAAACAATAATTGTTAAGGTTTTCATTCGGATAATATGCGAATAACGTTACAAGGAACGGAAAAAAAAGGTTTACATTCATAATTTTAATAAAGTTGTGGAATACAATCAAGGAAAATAGTAAAGGGCGGCCGGACTCGGCACGCAAGACTCGAAATCTCTCAATCTGAGCTTGAAACGGAGCATCCCATCCTTCCACGCTCGGATGATGATGTTCGACCCATTCTGGCGGAGGCGGCGGAAGAGGAGCGTTAGGACACAACCAGATCTATGAGAACGGAAAATTAGAGTTAGAGTATTGACATATATATGAAAAGCATGAATAGGTAATAAAAAAAGACGTTTGAAGTCGTACCGCGGCAAAATGGTCTTGGTTTCCGATGCAGGCTACACCAAGAGTTGCTGATTGAGGGTTGTTAGCAGGTGTCGGCGAGGTCATGGGGAGACATGTGAACGGATGATGCCAAGCTAAGACGACGAGAGGAATCTGATATACCGTTGCAAATACTAAACCCATAATGGGTAGCTCTATCCAGCGTCTCCTATCACCATGCACAGCTCCCGCCCATCTCTGGTAGTCGACGAACTGCTGGAATGGGTACCCTCCCGTATAACAACCGGCGTACAGATCGGCGTGATCCTCCAAGTGATTGCATAGTAACGTTTTGAGTTCCGGGAAAGCAGTCTCGCCGATCGGTGATGTCAAAGCCGCCAAAGCACGGTAGCCACAATGACCATCTCCAACAGTGTCCCTCACCGTCTCAATATGACCGAGCATGAAGGGATTAACGTTGTTTCGACCCCAGTTGAACCCTCCGAACACATCATCACGTCCACGTCGAGCAGAGGTCGCTTGTGGACGAGGCCGAGCAGCATTTCGAGCAACACGCGCTTCTTCTCTCTCAAACCTTTCCCTTACCTCCTCGTATGGCAACGAGTTGGTTCTGCAGGCATTCCTCAACCCCCGAGGCCTCCCCTTCCTTCGGACGCTTGCTGATGAGGGTGGGTGCAGCTCATCCTCGCATACATCGTTGGAAGCCGTGTATGAAGATGACAGCTCATACGGCAGTGGGGTGTGTTATTGTAGGAGGATGGTCAAGTATGAAATAAATATGAAATAAAGTTCAGACTGACTTCCCTGTCTCAGCAAATGAATACAAGACTTCCTCCCGTCGTAGTAAGAGAAAGTCAGGATCGAATCCACGAGGAAGCACGTCAGCAGTTCTTAGGTAGCTGTAAATTCTCACAGAAGTAGCAGAAAGACAGAAGAGACAGAAACAAAAGTGGAAAATAACAAACAAAAGCAAAGAACAAAGCAAAACAGGAAATAAAGCAAAGCAGAAACTAAAAGAAAGGCAGAGGCTCGTCGATCTCGACAAGAGTCAACTCGAGATCGACCACAGCAGTCGACAACAGAAACTCAGAAATCACGGCAGACAGGCAAACCCGGCAAGGGCAACTCAACCTAGACCAGTCCTACTCGAGATCGACCACAGCTACTCGATCTCGACAAGGCTCTCCTCTATGTCGACAAGAATGCAGAAAATATAAAATGCAAGATTCGAACACAGAACTCAAATTCGACAGAAATAAATTCAATATATTAAAAGACTTCCAAAGCCAGGGTTTCAACACCACAACGATAACCATGCAAGGTAACACATAAAGGCATAAAAGATCATGCTTTCCATCAAATAACTTTCGTTATTAACAAATAGGCAAATAGAGGCTTTCGCATAAACCCTAATTGTTACTAACCCTTTTTTCACATAATTAATCCAAGTTGCATTAAGATCACTTTCGCTTCAATAACACAAACAAGGATCACCTTCAACTCTCGCAAAAGAATCATGCTTATAGGGATAGAAGATGAATTGCACAAAAAGATCTGACCTTTACTGCGTCATCTCACATGGCCACCGTCGGGCTCACCCCAGCCCCAGAAGTGGGTGGACTACTCACGCCTCATTGCAATAACAGACATTGATTGATGAAAAGAAACTTGCATTAAAACTAAATTCAAAGCCTTTACAATCCTGGCAATCAACTTTCGCAGAAAGCCAAAACCTTAAAACTCATAAACTTCTCTGTGGAACTAACTAATTGTCTCTCAAATTGAATGAATAAAACTGAGCCCCTAGGGCTTTATTTATAGTCTTCTAGTCCTTGCTAGCCAAGGATAGAATCTCCTATCTTTATCTAAAATTATATCTACTTTGCTAAAAGATAAATAAAATGCTTTAAGGAAATAAATCTAAAAGGAAAAGATAAATCTAATTTAGGTAGGTCTTCATGTCTTGATAGATTGCGTCTTCCATAGATAGAACTTGATCAACTTTGGATAGATCTTCGTGCTTCGGACCCAAGGAATCCCAACTCTACTCGGACAGGCACTCGTCGACGCGTTTCTGGACACTGGGCTACTCGACCTCGACAAAGCCTTGTCGACCTCGAGTAGGATTCATCGTCGACTGGACTTCCCGGCTAGCTCTGCTCGATGTGGCTCGGTCTTGGCTCCTGGTGCTTGTCGACTTCGAGTACCTCTTGTCGATGTCGAGTAGGAATGGGTCATCGACTAGATCTCCTCGGGTGGCTCTACTCGACTGGCCCGGATCTGGACTCAGGGGCTCGTCGATCTCGACTAGGACTCCTCGAGATCGACTAGGGTGTGGCCTTCTCTTGGTCGAGCAGCTTCTCCTCGGCATGGACTCGGACTGGTGTTGGGCGGCTCGTCGATCTCGACTAGGGTTTGTCGAGATCGAGTAGGGTTGCTCGGCTTCTCGTCCTCGGCTTCTCGGGCAGCTTCTCGCCTCGTCGACTCTGGGTGTGGCGCTGGGCTTCGTCGATCTCGACTAGGGCTTGTCGAGATCGAGTAGACTTCCGGAGCTGGGTTGTCTGGCTTTCTCGATCAGGCTCTGTCGACTAAGGCTGTGCTCGGACATGTTCGTCTAGATCGAGTAATGGTCTACTCGAGATCGAGGAGTCTGATTCTCGGCTCGATTCGACTGGTTCCGCTGCTTCTTTGACCTTGGACTTCTGTAGTGGTTTTCCGAGCTTTTCTGACCTTCTGTAGAATTGCTGTAAAACGCCTCGAATTCTGCGAATTGAACAGAAACTGGTGTAGATTCCATAATTTGGCAAATAAACATAAACTACATAGATTCTGTACTATCTAAGCCCAAATGAATGAAATGTATGCAGAAATCGGTATAGAAGTTAATGTAAAACATGGCAGATTCAGTTCACAACAGGGTGTCGTCGATGTCAGTCCATGACAAATCCATCCAGAACGGGTGGATGTCATCGGCGGGTATCGGAGTACCGGAGTTGACGTATACCTGAATCTCATGGACACAAGGGATCCCGTAACAAACCCTCTAATGTCGATCCGTGCATACCGGAGGAACCTTTTCGTTCACGACGTCCTGCTACATCCGGTACAGATAATCGAAGCACTTTTTGGAGATGGAAGTCTTTACCTCATCGAAAAGGTTGACTTTATACGCCGTTGTTGGCCATTTGAAGCGGTCGATCTCCAAAGCAGTTTGCAGCTCATGCAGTTGACAATCATTGACTCTATGGATTGCATCGATCACGATGCGGAAGTCACCAGTCGATGAGTGAAGTGCCTCCTTCAGAACCTTGTGTTGACCCTCAACTCTGTACACATTGAAGTGCATACCACTAAATATTCGATATTATATCATATTGTAATGGGAGATATGAAGTAAGGTTTTACCTGTTTGTCGTACGGGTGCCGAGATGGAAGACATTATCTACGTAGCATCGTACGATGCTCCTGTTGTATGGAAGCCAAACCGACTCTAAATACGCCACCACACCTGGGAATGGGTGCCATGCAGCGTGTAGCGCCCGACGACGTCGGTTGAATGATTCCTCCGACCTCGATTCGAACAGCCCCCAACAGTTGCCCTTAAAGATGCCAGCGTGGTTTAAATTCTTCGTGATCTTCAGAGCAGCTTCCTCGCATCTTCTCATCACGTGTAACCAACAAAGGAGATGTTGGACGTCGGGGAAGACAACATTCAGCGCCGCCAAGAGACCTAGCTCCGGATCAGTCATAATAGCTTGAGGCTGAACCGTCCCAAGCAAGATCTGAAGTTGTCGCAACACCCAGGCGTATGTGTCTTTGTTCTCTTGCGACATGAAGGCATAGGCGATGCAGTAAGTATTGCCTGAGGGTGTGAACCCGACCACCTCGCACAAAGGAATCCCATATCTGCAAGTGTAAATATGTTACATATAAAATACTTTATAATTGGCTATATGTGCAATAATGTAATCGTAATTAAGTAACTTACGCATTTGTTTTGTATGTAATGTCCATTATGATGACGTAATGGAACCTTCGGAGAAGGCGTATCCCGTCGGGATGCGCGAGGAAGAGGTCGCTCAAGACGTTGTCGTCATCCGGGTGTCGTCTGAAGTCGTAGTAGTACCTTCTTTCCCGCAGATGGTGCAAGGTATCCTGGGTCATCGTCCGACTACCTCTTTCTTCACGACCACCATGGCGAGCGTGTTGGTAAGGCTCTTCCTTGACGTGACGCTGGTCTCATCCAACTGCCTCAATCCATACCCAATGGATTTTGGAGGAGTGCCAATTTCCTTCATCCACCTCGCCATCTTCTTTTCCCCCTCTGTCATTTGTCCGGCGATGGCGTGACCCTTCAAGCTCGTGGAAAGCCCGTGGTTATGAACACCGTGGGTTACCGTCATAACCCAGTGACCCGGCGGAGCTTCGTGTCCGTGTAGAGAGAATGGACAACCACTTATCTTCGGCTGCATGCTCCGGAGCTTCCTCCCGCGTGGTCGGTACTCCCCAAACTGCTCGCAAACAAGGAGAACCCTGCCTGGACGATTCGACGCCCCCGTCCAAGACCGCTTGATTACTAAAATCATGCAGTGTCTCCGACCCAAGTCCTTGAAATGCGTAACCATTTCGTCACGGTCATTCCAAACCCTTAGGTCCGAGAACTCAGACGTAAAGTCTCAAAACTGTATTAACATTATTGGAAATATGAACAAAACGGAAGGAATACGAAATATATTCACTCTACGAAATCAATCCGTACCTGGGATACTTGGAGACGAGGATTGCTTTGCGGCTCGGCCATAACGATTCTAACGGTGAAAGAATATATCGAAACAAGTCGGACTTTGTTTTAGAGTGCGGAATCAAGCTGCCCTCCTTCGCTTCAAATAGGCACTGTTGCGTTAAGGACGTGCTAGGGTCTAGGGTTTGGCTAGGGTTTTAGGGTTTGGCTAGGGTAGGGTTTAGGGTTTAGGAAACAGCACGTCCTTAAGGACGTGCTGTTTCCTAAACCCTAGCTAAACCCTAAAACCCTACCCAAACCCTAAAAGGATCCATTACGATCAATATGACTCGTAACCATATCATATTAACGTTTTTCGTTCTTGATATCGATCTACTTCGACAAGCTGTTTCCGTGCTCCTTCACAAATCCTGAGGGAAGTTCCTAACCAAAATATGCACGAAAACAATATAAACAACATACACAAAAGGATCCATTACGGATGGTTTCACGTTTTCGTTATCGGGCAACCATATCATATTAGCGTTTTCATTCTTGATGTTTACGTTCAATATGACTCGGAAGAAATGATAAGAGTCTACTCGAGATAGAAATAGAAATATAGAGATAGATACAAAATCCGTAATATAAAAGTATAATATCAAGATAGAAACTGCAAAAGTATAAATGTACATCACTGGTCTACAGGATGGCGTACAGCATGATCCAAAATCTCCGTCACCTCGTCCACTAGCTTCTCAATGCGAGGGTCGCTAGCCAGGGCCCTCAAATAGCCCTGGACCTCACGAAAGCGGGCTGACAGCGCCGGACGGATGACGGGAGGCTCAGGGAGGTCCACCCATGGATCCATGCCGATCGGGTGGACGGGCGCCGGCGGGTCAGGATGGGGTGGCGTGGTCGGCAGCACGTACGGCCGGCTCTGGGACGCGTACCAAGCCATGTAATCTGTAGTGACACCGGCCTCGCAATCCTCGCTGGTGCGCCTGTAGAAGCGACCCTCGTCCTGCAGATCCTGCCACTTATTGTGGCTGTGGGCAAACACGGCGATGTACCTCGCGTTCTTCAGGGTGGTGTCGCGGCAGACCTGATCCGGCGCAATGACGGGCTGCGGGATCCCCTGGACCCGTCCGAACTGCCGGAGGCACCTATCGAGCATATACGGCTCCTCCTCCCCACAGAAGGTGATGGTGCCCCGATAGGTGGACTGACGGTACTGGCCGTCGAAGTCCAGATCACGCCCAAAGGGCATCCACTCGACCTACAATTAAACAAATCAGATGTAATTCACACTTAAGAATTATAAGTGATATAGATAGAGTCTCGAATACATACATCAGCGACGGTAAGACGGTCCACCTCGTCCCGCAGCTCCCGGATCTTCTGCAGCTTCGCGTCGTCCTTCATGCACTGTGGTGCCTTCGGACCGATGAACTTCGCGTAGAAGCAATGGTCATCCTTCCTAGCCAGGTCGTTGGAGAAATCACCTCGGAAGCGAGGGAAGAATCTTTGTACAGACACGCTGGCAGCCCTCCGGTGACTGGGTAGACCCAGTCACCGGAGGGCTGCCAGCGTGTCTGTACAACTTCAGAGTCGCAGGGGTGAGCTGGGAGTACTCCGCGATGGCGGGGACCAAAGCGCCCGCGGGCAGATGTGACGTGCAAGGCTGGCCATCAATCGGTAGTCCCATCAGGCAGGCAACATCGTGGAGTGTGATGGTCATCTCGCCCCATGGAAAGTGGAAGGAGCTGGTCTCCGGGTGCCAATGCTCCAAAAAGGTCGTGCAGGTGAACTCGTCGACACACTGCCAGTGGAGGAACCTCAGCTGGGGGATGCCGGATGGGAGCAGATCCTGCACCCAGGTCCCCGGGCCCTCAAATATGTAGGGCTCGAAAGGCTGCAGGTGAGTCGCCCGGTGGTGGAACTTCAGCAGCGGCAGCTCCACCGTAGGATCTCTCCACACCTGATACGCACGGTGATGCCTGTAAGACACAAGCAGCTCTCCCGGCGGCAATAAAGGGTCGACCTGCACAGCCGGTGCGGCAGCCTGCGCAGGGATGGGCTCGGGCTCTACCTGTGGGCCCCCCTGGCCCTGAGCCTGCCCCTCCTGACCGTCATCAGCCTCCTCAACGACGTTAGGGATCACATCATTTGCAGAGCCCAAGGAGATCGCACCTGGTGTGGCGGAGGTCGAAGGCTCGGGCTCGTGTGTGCCGGATGTAGAAGCCTCTGGCACGGCTGAAGTAGATGCC
The DNA here is from genome assembly GCA_963922045.1 of Persicaria maculosa. NCBI lineage: Eukaryota > Viridiplantae > Streptophyta > Magnoliopsida > Caryophyllales > Polygonaceae > Persicaria > Persicaria maculosa. The sequence goes on along the minus strand of OY998254.1, from coordinate 73,899,296 downwards.
TCCGGGATGGTCGGTGGAACACGAGTAGGTGGTCTACCAATGTCGGCCCGTCGCCCACCGACTACGTCGGTAATACAGCTACTCAAAACATCAGCGGGCTCTAATGAAGGCTGCAACCCCATCATCGCATCGCCCGAAGGATCCCAACCCGGCAGACCCTTCCAGAAGCTGTCGTGCTCGTCGGTTGGGGGCGTCCCCATCGACGGCTGTAAGCGCTCTGCAGACGCAAGTAGATCGTCGACTGTCTGATCGGGGGGTGCCGTAGACTCCTGTACCTGGCTGACTGCTGCCCGGTCGTCGAATCTAATAGGCCGAAGGGTACCATCACCCCTCATGAGCCTCCCTGCCTGTTATTATGATCCAGTTGAATATTAATGTCTTTTCAGTATATTTTAATGTATTTTGATGTTATTCTAATGTCTTTTGATGTATTTTAATATATTTTCATATGTTTTATTGTCTTTTATTATATTTTAATGTTAATTAAGTATTACAATTATATTAATTTATTTTTATGTATTTGAATATATTTAAATATATTTTAATGTTAATTAAATAATTTTGAAGTATTTTAATATTTTTTAATGTTTTTTATTATCTTTCGATATAAATTTATTTTTATGTATTTGAATATATTTTAATATATTCAAATATATTTTAATGTTAATTAAATACTTTTGAAGTATTGTAATATATTTTAATGTTTTTTATTGTCTTTCAATTGTAATTTTTTTCTATATATTTGAATATATACTATCTATTATGTTCTATCAAATTAAAACTATATTCTTTTCTATCAGAGGGATTTAAAGGAAGTAACCCCCGCCCCGGTTTGGTTTGCTAGCCTAACCCACTAACCGGTTCTAATTGCAAGGGTTAGACCCCCCCCCCCCCCACCCACCCCTCAAAAAAATAGGAAGGTAGCGGGTTGGGAAAGGGTGTGGAAACCGGTTGTTGGGAGTCAATTAAGAAGGGAGGGAGGAGGAGAGAGAGGGCGGTTTTGAAAAACCTGTCACATCTTGGCTGTGGAAAACAGAGAGAGAGAGAGGAGGGAGTGGAGAAGGCACGAAACCGCCATTTTTGAAACGAAAACGAGAGAGGAGAAGAAGGCAAAGGAAGAAGACGAACCTGGGAGTGCGGAGGAGAAGACGGTGCCGCATTGCAAGCCAGTAAAGGAAGCGTGTAGAAGACGACCCTGTGGGTGTTTAGAAGAGAGAGACCGACCGATTTGAAGTAAGTAAACCCTAACCCTACCGATTTTATACTGATTGCAGAAATTGAAAGGATGAGGGACCATTTGAAGACCCTAATTTGTTTGCCATGGTTTGCAATTGGATGAAATAACGGGTGGAGTATCCGCCCCTGTCATGTGGGATGTAACAGGCGTCTAGTATGAAAACAATGGGTGGAAATGTGGGAACGGGGGTGTTCGAGTTGGGGAGAGAATGGAAGTACCATTGTGGTGATGATATGGTAAAGGGCTTGAAGGAGGAAGCAAATTAGGGGAAATCGATACATGTATTGTGTGAATATTTGGGAAATTGGTGAAATTGGGGAAAATGTGGGAATTGGGGAAATTGGTGAGATTGGGGAAATAGGATAGAGAGAGGGAAATTGGGGAACCTAAATATGGTTAAAAAAAATTCAGGAACAAGTTATTGAATGTAAATGCTGTTACATTGTAAACTGTCATGTTTTTAATATTTACTTGCCATGTGTAATAGGTTTGCTGTCATGTTTAATTGCAAAATTGCGCGGCTTCTATTTTGTGGAAGCTATAAAATGGTTATAATGCTCAGGTGATAAGTATAAGCTAAGATATGGTGAGGCTAGAAAGTTACTGCATTTGTGATAAGGTAGTGCAGGAAAGATATGGTGTCTGTCATGTGAAAATGGTCACTTGACATGTTAAAATTGTCACTTGACATGTTATATGAACTTAACGTCATGTGCATTGTGACATGTGTGATGAAAATCTGCAAATGTTTGAAGAATGCTAAAGTATTGCTCCCCAACCTGCAGGGTATCAAACTACAACATGAGTGATTCAGGAGAAAGAAGGGTAACGGAGACACCGACAATAGGCGAGGTATGGTTTGGCTAGTGTCGATCAAGGGTAGAGTGTTTTACAGATGAGTCGGTCTAACATTCCACCCCACTGTGCAGGCGATATATGCTGTCCCCGAGGACAAGCATTTCAAATGTAGGTGCAATCAATACGCCAGGCCCAATGTCCTTGCAAAGCTAGACCAGTACCTGAGTCCGTCAGACTGGAAGCGTCTTTGTGAAAGCCAGTTTGGCGGCATTGCGAGGCTCGGGGCCAAAGTTGAGTTCTCCGCCCAGCTAGTCCACTACGTCCTGCAGCGGTAGTTGCGGTCGGAAAAGGAAAAAGAAACGTGGTACATGATCCAGGGGTCTATAGTCCGGTTCTCCATTGCGGAGTTCGCGCTAGTGACCGGACTGAATTGCTCGGCAAACGTGGCGAGGACCGTGGACAATGCGGCGGACAAGGCTGCCTGCTTCGAGTTCTTAGGCAAGGAAAAGATGAGGATGGAGGCCTTCGAGACAGAGTACACAGTGGCGATGAAGTCAGAGCGTTCGGCTGCAAGGCGCTTTAAGTTCGCGCTCATATTGCTGGTGGAGGCGGTGCTGTTTTCGAAGGAACCCCGTAACTATATTCACGGGTGGGTTGTAAACATGGTGTCTGACACCGAGGCGTTCTTGCGTTACCCGTGGGGGCGACTGTGCTACGAACGAACCCACGATTTCCTCTACCGGTGTGTTGAGCGCAAGCTCCAGCACGGGGTCAGCAGCTCTCGGTCGTCGTACATGTTAGGCGGCTTCCCCCTTGCATTCCAGGTATGGACATAAATCTCACATGACAAATAGTGATTTAAACTGGACACTGCCTCCTGGTAACTGGACACGATTAAATGCAAAGTGTCGACATGTCATCACCTGGTTTGTTTTGTTTGTTTGTAGTTGTGGGTGTACGAGGCTCTGCGACCAGTTGCTAGACAATTTGCTGAGACCAGCAAAAGCGCAAGCACAACCTACCCTCGGTGCCTGAGATATAAGTCGAAAGAGCACAACATGGTGTACGATTCTCTTGCCTCCCTCATCCAGCAGTCGAAAGAAGAGTTGGGCATGTTCGACGAGGTGGACGCTGTTCGGACAGTCCTTCTCCCGGATGCCGAGGAGGTCAGGAAGGGAGTTATTGCTGGCGCCATGTACGCGACAGAGAAGCCGGATAAGTTCTTCGACGACCTCGTGGAGGAGTATAAAGCCAAACATGCGCCGAGCACGACGGAAGCATCTGGGTCAGGCACGAAGGGTGAGGGAAGTACGACGGCTTCCGAAGTGGATGTGTCAAGGATTTTGTCAAAGATGGATGATCTGGGGACGATCTTATTGGCAACGTTTAACGAGAGGATGGAAAGGATTGAGGCATCGATGCAGGAGCTGAGAAGGGAGGTGAGGGGGAAGAAGCGAGGTGAGGACGAGGTGACACACTCGCAGGACAGGCATGGAACTTACAGTGAGGAAACCGAAGATGTTGAGTTGCAACCAAAGGAGGTAAGATGTTCAATTTGTAATGTCAGTATCCCTAACCGTCATGTATAACAATATATGCGTCATGTATAACAATATAGGCGTCATGGTAACATACCTTTCCCATAATTGCGTAGGCTGAGGATACTGTTAAGGAAATGGGTAAGAAATCGGGTACTGATGCAGGTGAAGATGAAACCACCAAGACAACTTCTGAGGTAAGTACCCTAACTGAAACCGTGATGTAAATTTTTTGAATGACGGTCACACTAACTCATAATCTGTAGGAGATGGGTAAGAGTAAGGGACCAGTTGATGGGGAGCCCCAAATGGAGAAGGATGCTGATCAACAAGAACCCCCCAAAGAAACACCCACCACACAGGTTAGTTATCCCTGTCGTACTGCGATGTGACAAGTCAACCATCTCCGAGCCAGAAGCACCAACGACAAAGGCAACCCCTGAGGTAGGACGTGTTAATGAAACCGTCATGTCAAAAACAGTTATGTGTCATGTTATTTTACCCTTGTGTCATGTAATCAACCATAGGAGGCACAGGAGGAGGCCGTACTTCCCCTCCAGCGGAAGGGCGGAAGGGTGAGGCGAGCGCCTGCTACGTTAGAGGGCCACGAAGTTACTCAGCCGGTGAAGAAGCCTCGTGTCAACAAGGGGAAGAAGGATAAGGAGGTGGTTGAGGACGTGACGAAGGGGCAGAAGAAGCCGCGGGCCGCCAAGGGGAAGAAGGTGATTGTGGGGGTTGACGCCGTGGCCTTGGGCCTGATGACCAGGGCTGACGTGGACGCATTCACCGAGTGGATGACCACCGACGACGCCCAAGGGACTGAACCCGCACGTTCAATGTTGGGCACCCGCCTTGAGAGGGATTTCTTCGGGGACCTAAAAACGCCAATGAAAGTGGTGGGCTCAGAGGTAAATTTCGGCCACCCGTTCTCCGATAACTTGACATTTTTTTGGTTGACGGGACACGTGTTCCTTGTTTGCAGCATATCGACGAAGCATGCGGCATCCTCCGAAAGGAGGTAGCCACCGAGTCGAAGTACGCAGGCGTCGCAGTCGTCGACCCCTACTTCGGGGTCCTGCTGCAGAGACAAACCGGTATGCCCGTCGACGAGGAGTTGGAGTACTACTTCGGCGGTATGTTGCCGGAGAGGTGTCCGAAGCCTTGGGCGAGCGTCGACCGTGTGTTGGCCACATGGAATCTGAAGGACAACCATTGGGTAGCGGTTGAGATCGACCTGGCCGAGTGGACTGTCCGTGTGTATGATCCGGACACTCGTCTCACTCCTGAGCGACATTTGCCAGGCCTTCTGAAGCCCATCACGCACACCGTTCCCCCGCTGATGGATGGCAACCAAGAGCTGCACGCCAAGCATGCAGGGAAACTGCCCCAGCCGTTCAAGTACAACCGTGTGAAGGGGATCCCTCAGAACAAGCAATCGTAAGTCGTCGTAGTCCATCTTCTGATTTATATTGTAATTAGTGCGCATTAGGTTTGACACATACTTTTTGCGACACAGAGGAGACTCCGGCCCCTACGCTATCCGTTTCTTGCAGATGCTTGCATCAGGCGACCGCGCATTCAAAGGGGTGGACGACGCCTTTATCGATGCTTACCGCCTAGTCCTATGTGTCGCCATCTACCACCGTGGCTTCTGTCCCAGGCCCGATCCTCAGTAGACATTGGCTCCGTCCTTTTTTTACAAGAACATTGTTGTTTGTACTGTTGTCTGCACATGTTGTTGGTGGCTTGAACAGTTATGCTTTCGTAGGATTTCATTTGGTTGACTTTGGCATCGACGGTATGTCGTTTTGGGAAACCTAGGGCTCAGGTTTTAAAACTATGATGTCTTGTTGTTTTTGAAACTATGTAGGTCGTACGATGGTTGACAGTTATATATTTACGTCGTCCACATTTCCACTGCAAATGCACAATTAAAACATGTCATGTCCAAAATATCTCCTGCCAAGTTTATATCACTGCATGTCAAGTACAAAATGACATAGCTGCACCCAGGCCCAACAAGCTGTAATAACAAAACACGGGCGACGTCCATACTTCAATGTAAAAGGGGGAGCGATAAAGTTTCCGAATAAGTTACCCCTGCCTACAAACCGCGTGAAATACCTACTGGATTCAAAATGCACAAAATATGTCATGTCAAAATAGCTATCCGTCATGTCTACTTCATTATCTGTCATGCCAAAATATGTACCCGTCATGCCAACATACCACCTTTTTCTTCACTATGTGCGGCGCCTTTTCGGGAACTTCCTTTCCCACTGAGACGAGTACCTAGATGTCTTCGGCCTACCAGGGCGTACCTTGATAAGTGGGGGGAGGCAAGTCTCCTTGGCGATTGCCTCGGGCACCCTCCAATTCTCTCGCGACGGGACTGGGTAGATCACGTCATTGTAGCACGCACGCCACGCGTCTACCTTGTACAAGTCGTTGACGAGCGAGTACACATCCATCCCGTGCATTTGGGATGCTGCCATTGCGTGCGCGCATGGGTACTGGTCGACGTTGAAGCGTCTACAGCTGCATAAACGTCCTACTAGGTTTACAAGCCATGTGGAGGTTCCCTTGCGTACCTCGTACTCATGTGCACTCAGCTGTCTGACGCCCATGGAAAGGGACTGCACGAAGTTTGCTCTGATGGCGTTACCAACCCAGTCGCTCACGACTTTCCCCTGCTCGCCGCTTGTCTTCCTATGTTTGACGAACCACGTGCCGACGGTCTCAAGGATGGCATCTACAAGGGCTGTTAGCGGCAAATCTCTAGGATATTTGAACACCGAGTTCAAGCACTCGGAGTTATTAGTGGTTGTGATGTTGTACCTGTTCCCAGTGTAGAAAGCCCTTGCCCAGTTGCTGAACCCGGCCTCATTCAGATATGGGCCCGCTCCGGGAACCCGTGCACAGAACTCCGCGTACAACACCTGGAACTCATCGTACGTGTAAGCTTTACACATCGTCATGAACTCGTCTTGCAAGCCCCTGCACTTGAACCGGAAACGGACGTTTTGAAATAAGTGATATGTGCATATGCCATGCTTCGCGAAGATGTAGCTATCCCGTATGCCCTTCAGGATGCTCATGTGGCGGTCGGATACCCACACCAGATCAGTCGTGTCTTCAACGACACGCAACATCTGCCTGAAGAAGAACCCCCAAGACCCATCATTCTCGCCGTCAACCATGGCGAAGCCTACGGGGTAAATGTGGTGGTCAGCGTCTTGTGCAGTAGCAAATAGCAAGCACCCTCGAAATTTCCCCTTCAAGAAGCTCCCGTCCACCGATATAACCTGGAGAATAAACATCTTGATGAGCTAGATCTGTCATGTCTAGGCAAACAGTGGTCATGTGATATTAGTATAGGCGTCATGTTTCTAGTAAATGAGCGTCCTATTAAATGTAAGGAAGGACTTACCTTCCGTAGGTGGGGGATAGCCCTCCGCCACGCTCCAAGACTCACAAACGCATACTTGAATCGCCCCTCCGCGTCGCGTTCTATCCTCGTGTACGTCCCAGGGTTGGCCTGCTCCAGCATGTACATGTACGAGTACATGCTCCGATAACTTTCCTCGTCCGTTCCGTACACTATGTCCCTCGCACTCAACTTGGCTCGGCGCGCCTTCCAGTAGCTGCATGTGACCCCCAGCTGCGACTTCATCATCCTCTGCACTTGATCGGGATCGAGGGGCTTCTTCGACCGTCCGAAACTGAACATGCCCATTCACACACATGTGTCCAGTGAAGTTAGGTGTGTGTCCAGTTAAGACAGTTGTGTGTCCAGTAAAAATATACCTTTGTCCAGTTACACTAGTTGTGTGTCCAGTTAAGAAAGTTGTGTGTCCAGTGACTAAAGTTGTGTCTAGTGAATGCAGTTGTGTGTCCAGTTACTAGTGTTGTGTGTCCAGTGTGTATATCTATATGTCCAGTGGAATTTAGGCAAGAGTCCAGTTAAGTTTTGCGTATTGGGGCACATACCTTTCGACAATGCGACGGCCCAGCTGCGTGTATGACGCACTGCGTTTTTGGGTGACCGCCTCGTCCAGCGAGCACGTGTGCTCGTCCACAAGCTTTCGGATCTTCCACAACCCCGTTCCCCTGTAAGTCGAAGCCCGACATGACCACTTGCAGTTGCGAGCAGCGCACCCTACAACATACAAGGTCTTCGTTGACTTCTTCACCTTCGTCGTGAAGCAGCGAGTCAGACCCGCCCACGCTACGAGTTCCTGCACATCCTCCTTCCTCCGAAACGTTTGTCCCTCCCGGAGCTTAATACCACACTGGCTGGTATCCAATGGGTTCCCCGCCACCATTGGTTCACTTTCAGCAGGCTTCGGAGAAGTGGTCGACTTCCATTTTCGTCTTTCGTATGCTTCCTCGACTTCCCTCACCGCTCGCTCCGCCTCATAATCCCATGACCAAGACTTCGTCGGACCAGAACTACCGTGTTCAACTTTAACCACTTTTGGGATTGCATCATCCTCGTCGGAGGAGCTACCAAGGTCAATGGCTCCATCTTCCATGTCACTGCTGACATATATGATCTGCTTCCCTTTATTCACTGCGTCGGCATTCTTTTCCCTCTTCGCAAACTCCAACTCTAACTCCTCACTTATCCCTAACTGGTCAGAAGTCTCCTTCAACTGGACAGCTGTTTGTGGTAACTGGACATCCGATGATTCCACCTGGACAGCTGTTTGTGTTAACTGGACATCCGATGATTCCACCTGGACATACGTTTGGTTTACCTCGACAATTTTTTCTCCCAAATCTTCGTCTTCTCCGTCAAGCCCCACGGGGAGATCTGTATTTGGGTGATCTTCTTGGGTCACGGGCGGACCAGTTAACGGCACAACAACATCCTCCAAGCCTGCAGGAGACATACCACCACCGTTTGAGTCATCCGTTGTCGATCCTTGTGCTTCGGGCACGTGTCCACCAACCTTGCGTCGCAGGGAGACATTGAGGTCGATAGGCCAATTTCGTTCTCCAGACAGCCCGTTTACAAACTTGTAGGCCTCCAAGTCTTCGTCATCCCCGATAGCAAACGGCCTGGACCCTTCCTTCTTTGGCTTTACATATGTGAGCTCCACATCATTCCTCCCATCGACATTAAACTTGTCCATCACCTGTTTCTTCAGCTTTACGTAGTCAATCCTTTCGTCCACCACCATGGCTTTCTGGCTCCTTATTCCCGTGAAGACCCAAGTGCCGCCTTCACACGCCGACCATCCTCCAAACAATACAGTGATACAAACTGATGATTTTTCCCCTGTTGCATTTCATAGGTAGGCACAAATTAATTTGTATCAACGGTATTTACATATGAACAACACTTACCAAACATAGAGAGAACACTTACCCATTTATGTCCGATCAGAGGACTGTCCAGTTAATACCAACACGTGTCCAGTGGGTACGATATAACCGTCCAGTGAAAAGTGGCTTCGTACAAGTAAACCGTTACCTGAACCCAGGCCCACTTGCTTCTTCTTCAATGGATTCTCTCTCTTTCTTCAGATTTTGTGAATAAAAGTGACGCCCAGAATTTCTCTCATCTCTTTATATAGACCACACATCATTTGACACCTACCCTCTTTCTTCTAATCAAACGCCGGTCATTCCCCTTCTTCAAGTTCCATTTCCCCTGCAATTCATTAATGGGAGGTAATGATTTCCCTCAGACATTCTTCAAAGCTTATATACCCTCCCCCTCCCCCCTCCCTTTTACCTTTTTTTTTTTGGCGCCATCCCTGGGCGGGAACAATTGCCTCCCTCCGATTTACTGTACACAGTTGCTTCATCTCTCTCCCTCTCTCTACCTGTCTTTTCAATATTGATCAGGTATTTCACCCTCTCTCTCTCTCACACAGACTCTCTCTCTCTCTGTCTTTTCCTCGCTTTTCCGTCTCTCTCTCTCTCTCCCTCTCTCAGTTGTCCAGCTGTCATACTCACACTGTCCAGTCCCCCCCCCCCCCACTTACCTGCTACCGGTTGAGGCAAAAATCCGGATATCCGGATTTTAGCAAATTTTTTCCGGATGGGGTTATGTGTGCAAGGGTTTCACCAAAATGGACTATTTTAGCAAATTTGCCTTTCTATCAAACTATATACTATAAAAAAAACATTATAATATATAAATAAATCAAACAAAATATTATCAATTATATTCTATCAAACAGTATATCATATTCTATAAACTTCTATTATAAAACTATATTATAATCTATCAAATTATATTTTAAAACTATAAAAATAAATCAAACAAAAAGTAATTCAAATAACATACCGGGGGAGTCGGGATCGGGGACACCTCAATCGTCCGACGCTTCCGCGGCGGTAATAGACCGTCGTCCGCCTCCATCGCCGCCGCCAGATGCCGCCCCACCACAACCACCCTCCTCCTCCGCCACTGCTCGGCCTCCATCGCCGCCGCCAGACGCCGCCCCACCACCACCACCCTCCTCCTCCGCCACTGCCGCCAAAACCGCCAGCCGCACCGTCTCCCCCGATGCTCCACCCCCACCACCACCACCACCCTCCACCTCCATCGCCGTCCCACCACCACCACCCTCCGTCGCCGCCAGCAGATCCGCCTCCATGGCCGCCACCGCCGCCTCGAGATCTCTCTCTCTTTCTGCCTCTATGGTCTCTCTCTCTCTCTCTCTCCCTCTCTCTCTCTCGGTCTCTCTCTCTCGGTCTCGGTCTCTAGCTCCGGCAATCGCTCCCTCTCTCTCTATTTCTCTGAAGGCGAATGAAGACGAAGACGAAGAGGCACGTCCTCTTCGTCTTTAAGGGACGGGTTTGCACGTCCTTAAAGACGTGCAGCACGTCCTTAAGCACGTGCCCTTTTGCACGTCCCTAAGGACGTGCTAGCACGTCCGGGTTCTGGTGGCTCTCACCCCACTTGCACGTCCTTAAGGACGTGGGGATTTGCGGTGTATATAGCCGAAGCGTTTCTCAACGCTTTTAATTACACAGTTGGGCGCGGGTGGGAGACGCGGGTATGTGCGAGTGGTTAACGCGCGGGTGCGTTAACCTACCCACGCGCATTTGAGTTAAACAACCCCAATTTCCCCATTTGGCCATTTAATCGATCAGTCACTGTACACGTAGTCGTACTTTTTATTTTTTTGTTTTGTTTCGTTTTTTTTTTTTTGGTGATGAAATTCAATTATTCGGCTATATTTGAAAGATTATTCATATATAAGTGATTGTTTACAAACTTATTAGTTTTTTTTAGCATTTGTTATGAAGATAATTTAGTTGAAATTAAATTATTCGGTTAGATTAGAAAGATTATTCGTATTTAAAAGATGATTATTCGGTTAAATTTTAGAGATTATTCAGTTAAATTTGTGAGATTATTCGGTTAAATTTGTGAGATTATTGACTTAAATTATAGATATTATTCGTATTTAATAGCATAATTAATTATTTATAAATTTATTAGTTTTGGGAAGGTTAAAATAATAATCAACAATTAAAATGTACATTATTCCCGGTGAAACCATAAAAAGTATTCATATGAAAGAGGAAGTTTGAAACGATTATTATTTATATGTATATAAACAATTATTCATTTGTATAAAAGCGATTATTCGTATATATCAATGTTATTTATATGTAGTACTGAAGCGATTATTATTTATGTATATATAAGTGATTTTTCATTTGGATAAAATGATTATTAGTATATATCAATGTTATTTATATGTTATTTATATAGAAGTCATCTTCCTCACACTTTCACAATTGTCACAAATTTAATCAATTATCACATTATATTACATAATTTTTCTCAAAAAATTTATGAAAATTTACTCTAAAATATTTTTCTCATATACAATTTTTTCCGGCGACCTACATGTTTCATCTATATCTTTTTTTTTTTGAAATAAAACGGTGGCTCCTTATATTATATTAGATCAATTTCCGCAAGATCCAAAAGTCCTTGCGGAAACGAGTCAACAAATACATGATCGTCCCCATTCGGTGGGACTAGTCTCGCAACCGAATGTGCCAAGAGATTACCAGTTCGACGTATATGACCGAAAGTAAATGAAATGAAATTTGAAGCCACCATGATTATATCCTCAGCCACCAACTGTGGATAGGATAGTGTGATCTCCCTATCACGGAGAGTATTCACCATTTGTATAGAATCACTTTCCAAATGAACTCTAGTCGCCCCCATTGCAACTGCCACCTCCGTTCCCAAAAGCGCCACCTTCATTTTAGCTAGGTGGACGTCCCAACAAGCCCTCATCCTCCAGACAGCAGCCCACACAAGTTTCCCCTCCTCATCCCTTGCGACAGCCCCCATCCACACAGAACCTCCATCCATTAAGGCAGCGTCGATGTTAACTTTCAACACCCCCCTCTCCGGCCTTTTCCAAGAGTTGTCCCCAATAGCGTGTCGCATTACCACACCCGCCGCCTCGTCCCGATCTGTCCAGATAGCCCTGTAATCTCCTACCAGCTTTCTAAACCCATCTCGTAAGACTTGGATATTTGGCGGACGATCATCATACAAGATCATATTTCTGGCTGTCCACGCAATCCATGAATTGGTGAAGAACTCAATTAAGCCCGACGCCCCCTCTTTCCCATGTATATCCTTGATTATCTCTTCTAGAGAAATCATTCCGTTACCACGCAAACGGGCTCCAATCGGAGACCCCTCCCAGGCTTGCGCCGTCGTCGGACATTCCAGCAGGGCATGAACGACCGTCTCCTCTGCGCCACACCCTTCACACGTAGAGGAGTCAATGATATGTCGTCCCCGAAGACACGATCGGACTGCTAGAGCTCCCTGAATCGCCCGCCACGCAAAAAGCAACACCTTCGGAGGTGCTCTCAGTTTCCAAACCCACCCCCACACATCCTCGGCGATTCCGTTTAACCTCCGGAACCACCCCGAGATATGCCCCGAAGTGCCCAGCCAATAAGCTGATTTAACAGTAAAAACTCCTCCTTTATTTGGGCACCAGATCCGAGAGTCGTTAGGCTGCCTAGCACTTAACGGAATGGCCAAAACAATCGCGAGTAAAAATCAGAATCCCACGTTAAAAACAATCGCGTGTAACTCAAGCCTAACCATATAGCCATATAGGCTATAACTGCTGTCATAGAGGAGATCCAGAGTAAGAAAAGGGCGAACGACGGAGGGCGACCAAAGGAAGGTCGATGATTTCACGAAGGGCGATCAAAGGAATGGCGGAGCGAAGGCTGACGGGGGACGAGGCCGGTGGCGATTTGGAGGAGGCAAGTTCGGTTTGGCCGGCGGCGATTTGAGGGCGAACAACGGAGGGCGACCAAAGGAAGGTCGATGACGATGATGGGTGAACGACGGAGGGCTGACGGAGGACAAGGCCGACGGCGATTTGGATGAGGCAAGTTCGACTTGTGCAGCGGCGATTTGACGAAGGACGATGACAGAGCAAAGAAATCAATTAAACAAAACCCTAAAGTTGAGAGAGCGAGAGAACTAGCAGTAGCATAGGAGATGGCAGAATCGAAGCATGAGAGGTGCAATCAACCATGTCCCCTCCTTCTTGCTCCCATGGAGATTCCGGTTGCGATGGTGCGGATGGCAGATGCGATGGTGATGGCGGATTTGCTGCGAGAGGCGGATGCAGATCTGATTTCGATTTGGCCCTCAATGGCGACGATGGTGATGGTGGGCGGCGATGGTGATGGCAGATTTTGCTATGTAAATAAAATATGGAATAATTAGCTCACACACGCAATCAAAAATTACAAGACTCCCCCGTTGTAGTGTAAGGGAATCAAGATCGATTAACTAGGAAGCGTCAGTGCTCGTCAAATTAGTCCTAAAAAGTCATTCTCGGTATCAATCAGAAGTCCTCAACGTCGGCCAAGGAGTGGTCGATGTCGATCCGGGTAATCAATCTCTTCAACAACAGTAGGTCCAAAGTGGTTGACGTCGATCAGAACACCTCGACGTCGAGTAACAACCTGCACAACACAGCAACAGAAAACAAAAACAATCGACATCGACTAGGTAGCAGTCGATGTCGAGCACAAATATGCAGAAAACAGAAACTTGTCGACAAAGAAAGGTCTAAGAATAAAAGGATAATAAATGATGAAATGATCAAAAATAGGGGTTTTTGTTGGATTTCTCACACACAACCAACGGCTTATAGAAGGGTTTCAAAAAAATAAAAAGCTTCCAATGTTAGGGTTTACCACGACAACAACCATGTATGCAAGTATGCAACACACAAAAATCATATAAAGATCATGTTTTTATCATCACAAGACGACTTTCGCAATCAACAAATAGATAATAGAGGCTCTCACATAAAAAAAAAGAGAAAATTGGGTAGAGTATACCCTTTTAAAGTTTTTTTTACTAACTATACTCATTGAGTTTTCTTTTAGGTAATTGTACTATTTTTTAGATGGAGATTACTTTTATACCCTTACAATCAAATTTTATCATTTTAAAAATTAAAAACAATTTTTTTAAAAAACAAATTCTATCCTTTTAAAAAGTAAACGGTTAAATCATTGAAAGATTTGGTAGATAAAGATATTTTTCACAACGTGGAATTGATTAGAGTTTTAATTAGTTAATCTTGAATCTTCAAATTATTTGGTTAGAATTGTTTATTGACGGTTGTATTTTACCAACTCTAATTCATGTATGTGGTCGATTCTTGTAAGGCAATATCATTCTTGTATTACAATGTTATTTATGTAATAGAATAGTGTTCTTGTTACAAAATCATGTAATACAATCTCATTCTTGTGCTACAATAACATTCCTCTAATACAAAATTATTCTTATATTACAATAGCGGTTTTGGACTGTCGCCAAATCCTTTAAATGTAGTACTGAACCTTGCGTAACCAAACTCATGTAATACAAGATTTCGTGTACTGAGTGAATTCCTGTAATGAGCGGAGTCTTGTACCTATTACCATATCTGTAATTGAATTGTGGAGTTGATTTACAAGAAATCACCTAAATGAATCGATTATTGTAACAATAGGTAGCGATTATTGTAACCTACAATTATTGTAGTCATAGATAGCGATTATTGTAACCTACAATTATTGTAGTCATAGATAGCGATTATTGTAGCCTAAAATTATTGTAACCAAATAAACGCTTCATCAAATCACAATAAGCGATTATTGTGAATCTGTTCTTAAATGAAATCATAAAAAAATCCTAGTTGAAGGAAGCGTTGCATCTAATTATGAATCACGACATAAATCACAAGCAATTCATCAACCTTGGTTGACCTCATAACCGATTCGTTAAAGATAAACTTGGTGAGTTTTCAAATTATAGTAAACCGGTGGAAGTCATATTAGCAATCACTTGAATAAATAACACAAAACCAACCTTCAATATCTTCACAAGCAATACCCGTGCTTGAAGGGAGGTGCGTCTACGAACCTTTCTTGAAAGAGGAGCGTCAATTAATAGAAGAAGCGTCAATGGAAAAATAAGAATTAATTATGGATTTGGATATTTATTGTTACAATCAAATCATGGGCAAATCTGTCTTTAATAAAACAAAATCTTCAAAGGTATATTTACTAAAACAAAATTTGAAAAAGGGATTATTACCCAATTTAACCAAAACTATTTGTTTCTGTCTTTTCATAATTAGGGTTTAATCAACTTTCGCAAATCAATCATAATTACTCTCCAAATTCACAATTAATTCACTTTCGCTTCATAATCGCAAATAAGAATTTTCCTTAACTTTCGCAAAGGATTAAGTATGAGATAGAAGATGCTAATCACATAAGAGCATCATAGATTCAAGCATACACACATGGCTATTACCGAGTTCACCCCGACCCTAGAAGCATGATGACTACTCACTCATGATCGCAATGAACACGTACGATCATAAACATGAAAGACATAAACTTGAATTAAAATCAAACTAAACTTACAACCGAAACCATCTCGACTCTCTCTACCACTCTCGGATGTCCCTCTTTCTTACTCTATGTCACACAATTGCTTGTGTTCTTTGATAATTAAAACTTAGGCCTAATGCCTTTATTTAAAGAAAACCTAAACTTACTCTCTAAGGGAAAAAAAAAATAATGAAAAGTCTCAATCACCTAAGGGTAAAAGGAAATTACCCAAGATAAAAATTCTATCTAATTATGGAAGATATATAAAGATCTCGTGCATATTTATCCTCAAAAGATTCGGCCCAATCCGTACGTCTACTGTTCGCCGAACTCTAGGTCGACGTCGAGTTGAGTGGTCGACATCGAGGGCCCCCCCAGGTTGGGTCGATCTCGAGTGTTGGTCGACATGATGCATTAATTTCGACCAGTCTTCACTCCGATCCAGTAGTTTCACCTCTCAACACTTAGTCAATTTCTCCCTGATCGTTGATCGACGTCAAGAGCATCCATTCGACGTCGAGCTCTCCCTTCAGCTCGTGCTCTTCTTCTTGCAATTGCTCTAAAACATTCCAAATCTTGAGAAATTGCACCAAAACTTGTGTAGACCTCTATATATATCTTACAAATAACCATATACTATACAAATTCTCAATATTCAACCCAAAGAGTAAATAAATGATAGAAATTGAAATAAAAGTAAGCACAAAACATGGTCAAATATGTGCACATTAGTCCGCATGTCGCAGGTCTCATCCGCTGCCAATGGAACCTTCTCTTCATATCTTCAACCGCATGGTTTGTGGTCCTAGCTAGCGGATAGGTGGCCGCACCAGCGGCTCCTACATACTTATTCTTCTTCTTCTTGTTCTTTCCTTCTCGTCTTGTCTTCTCCTCTTCTCCCATGCTTTCTTCTTCTTCATTCCTTGATGCTTGACTTCACTTGATTTCATTGGTTTCCTTGCTTTGACTTTCCTTTGACTCTTGACCACATCGGATCCTTGAATCTGCATAAGACACTAAAATATCGTAGATTTTGACTTCTTCCACAAAGAGTATAGAGTATGCACTTAACTAGAATGAAGACTATATTACAATGCAAATGCATCTAAAGCTAGCCTATTATGCATGTCAAACTATGCTTTATCAGGGACTCACCGGGATTAGATATAAATCTACTCAACACACTGATAGCAAAGACAATATATTTGGTCTAGTGCAAAGCATAGCATACATGACAAATCCAACAACAACATCATAAGACACTTTACTCATCTTTTGAATTTCAGTTTGGGATTTAGGACAATGTTTCTTAGACAGCTCTAAATGCCCTCCTAAGGGAACCACTGCAAGTTTAGATTTAGCCATTCAAAACCACATAGGTTTTTTTTTTGTCTCTGTTGATTTTAATTCCAACGATCTTTTGAGCTTATTCTAAATCTTTCATGTCAAAATGCATTTTTATATCTCTCTTAACTCCAATAATGAGAATCTTAGAATTAGAAATAATAAGGATGTCATCAACATACAAGAGCACATATAAAGGAGATCTAGAAATTTGGAAATAGCGAGGCAATTCAGATATGGGCGTACAACATAGAGGTTATATGGACTGCGAGGAACAAAGAAATCTTCGAGGGAGTTGAGACGGAACCGCTAGAGATGGGCAGATTGGTAGAGTAGAGGGTCTCCGACTACAACAGGAGTAATGAGGCGGGGTGCAGCCGACAGGTGATACTTAGGGAGAGCAAGGCAAGTTGGGAGAAGACACCGTCGGAGTTTGTCAAGGTTAACACTGATGCAGCAGTAGAGGAGACCAAGGGTAGCGGGATCGGCTGTGTTGTACTAGGTCACACGGGGAAGGTGTTGTTTGCATCGGCAAAGAGAGTCCAGGATACGGACACGATGGAGCTGGTGGAGGGCAAGGGGATCGTGTGGGCTATGGAGTTGTGCTTACAACGAGGGCTATTGAGAATTCGAATTAAGAGCGACTGCTTGCGAGTTCTCAACATGCTTCAGCGCAATGCGGCTCCGAGGGGGGAGATGGGACATCTGCTAAGGAGGATCCACCGTTTGGCAAGCAAGTTCATCGAGTGTCGATGGAGTCACATACGTCGAGAAGCTAATAGACCGACTGATTTTCTTACAAAGTTAAGACTGGACAGTGTAGTTTTAATTTTCGATCAAGCTTTATTTTCCTTCTAGTTTTGAACTACTGCGTTTGGATGATTTAAGGTAATTCAACCTCTGTTTTTTGCACCCAAAAAAAAAAACTGGCACCCTTGAAATAAAGACAGTTATCAAACCCACTCTTATGGAAACCAAGCTTAGAGATGCAAGAATCAAATTTCAAGTCCCATTGCCTAGGAGACTGTTTTAACCCATAGATAGACTTTCTGAGACAAATAAATATTTTCATCAAGCTCTCCATGTAAAAAGGCAGTTTTAACATCCATTTGTTCAATTTGATTTCTTGAAGTTTCAAGTAGGAATTTTTGGAAATGGAAACCCGGAACACCCAAGAGAATGCGCTCTTACACGCGCCCCCTTTCCCACCCTCCTCTGAGAAAACCCTAACCCAAATCAATCGAAAATCCACCAGATCCAAGCGCCTTCCATGGCAATCATCTCCCTATCCGAGCTTTCTGCACAGCAACGGAGCCTCTACAAACTCAAAAGTGTATTGGAACTAGATCTGGTATTCCCTTCAAAGTTCTCTCAAAGAAAATCGAAAAAAGCCCCCTCTCACTTCCCATCGAAATCAATCGAGGGAGTTGGGCTCGTCTCCTTTGATTTCCTCTGCCTTGGGGGCGTCTCTCTCAGTTTGCTATCTCACCACTGATCTTCATGGATGTGACTCATTCTCTTTCCTCAAAGTTTGGATTTGGTTTCTCAGAAGGTTCTCTATCTCAGGGTTCTGGGTGTTCTGGGCATCTTTTCCTATATCGATTGACTCTCTGTGTGCCCTGGAGTTGGATTGCTTGTTGTTGTGGATGCTATGCCATCTTTGGAGGTTCTGGGGTCTTCTACGGAGGATCTACTTCACCCGTTTTGACAGGTATACCATCTATCTCTATAACCCTCTTGTTCTCTCTGTAAGTTGCATTTACTTCTGTTATTACTTGGTTGCTTTGTCTAGCAGCAAAAAACCTTCTAAAGGGAAGGAAATTCTCTATGAGGATTCTTCGAACCCCACTGCTACTACCCAATCTGGGAAGCCATTAGGCGAACCCCACAAACCCAAAACTCCCTCCAAGTCATCTAAGGGTGACAAGGGCAAAGGGAAACTTGATTTCATCTCCTTTTACTCTCAACTGCAAAAATATGCTCTTAAGCGAATCACTCCCTGGATTCATCTCTATCACATCCGGGCTACTGTAACTGGCCAGTGAACCCCTTGACATACTTACATCTCTACTCAATCCACTCTCTATTAAGTGCAATCTATTGTTGTAACACAATATCACAGCTTTTCCATATGAACAAGCATATTTTGTGTCTCTTGGAATTTAATTGTCATATTCAATTAAGCATCTTCTTAACCAATACTGTTTCATTCCTTGGGATTTATTTGTGCACACAACTTAGAATTAGCACCCCCATTACTACCTGCCAAGGTACCTTGTCTCGTGCTCACCCTCTCTACAGTTTACATTTACAGGACCTATCTTTTGGCAATGGTCTACGTTTCTCTATTGGCTCGTGATCATTGCTAATCTGGACAGCATTCTCAATATTGCAACTCGGGTTTCTTTCTCTTTTGAGCACTTAAAATCCCAATATTTTAATACCCTTAAGTTGTTTATCACTGTTGTTTGTGTTGGGATTTGGCATTTACTACCTAACAATCTTTTTAAATCCTATCTCTAATCCTTAGAAATTACTCATAATTCATCTATCTTGCTCAATTGTTTGTTTGTGCAATTAGCTTCATTTATATCATTTAAGAAACATCTAAATGCAGTATATACTACTAGCCATTGTAATTCTATTATCTATGATTTATATATGAACCTTCTATTGCATACTAATGATGCCAGATTTACCACTTTGACCATTCCCACAATCAGTTGCTTGGCATATCACAAAACCCCGGTTGTACCCAATTTTTATCAAAAGGCATTTACCATAAGGCATACCCAATTTTATAAGAAAGTTATATCTGAGCTTACTATTGATATTAACATTAATAAGGACCTCTGTGCTTCTAGATTACTAACTCAAATCGCTAATACATCTACCCAAATCGAGAAGCACTTGTGCGACACCCAATCTACCCAAATCGGGAAGCCTTCGGGCGACACCCAACCTACCCAAATCGGGAAGCCTTCGGGCGACACCAAATCAACCATCGAAACAAAAGGGAAGCAACAATTCGACCTCCATACAAACACCACCTACTCCCCCCGATCGACTCACAACGAGAAGGGAAAAAGGAAAATAAATACTACCTCTTTCGACTTGCACCAAAATAACTTTAAAAGACAAACAACACTGCTGAGGTCCCTGCTACACGATCCATATCTGATAGGTAACTCTTTAATGACAAGAGGTTCTATGGAATCAAATATATATATAGCGTATATACACCGATCAACACCTATACTGCTTTTGAACTGGAAGTCAGCACCTAATTACTACATTAAATCTAAAGTTATGATGACAAGGCCTGCTTATCTTTGTTGGAATTTCTTGAAAGTTCTTACCACTATTTCAATCAAGTGGAACGGGTCTGTTTGCATCTTGGGCTCCTACATAGTCAATAGACTCATGTACCTTCGTAACCTTTTATCCCTCTTTCATTTGCCAATACTTAATGCAATCAATTTGATTTCTACTATTATCCACCATAAGCTTTCCACTCCTTTGTGCTTTAACTCTGTGGAGTTTTTGCAGGCATTTACTTATTCCTCATTTATGAGAAATTATCATTATCTCAAAATACATCAACTCAAAAATAGCATACATAACCATTTATATTCAACTGAGTTCGGCTGTTCCAAGATTAACCTTGTGAATTGCATATGTTTTGATCAAGGAAGACACTACCATACTAGCACTGCTCAAGGGGCCTTCTCTCTTGAGCACACGCACACCCAATTAGAGATGCTGGATGACTCTCAGGGCTCACTCACAGGACTCATAGGCTCAATTGGATACCAGCTTTCATGGCTGCTGCTTCTACTACATTGGTGTTGATGCCTAATGCTCGCTTTGCAGCTACTGTAAGCAACCTATTTAACATTAACTGTCAATGCACTTGTCTTGTTTGTTGTTGGCTTTGGCCTTCTAGGGCTTACTACTGTCCATCTAGCTTTGCAACTCCAAGGGTCTGTAAACTATCTTTCATAAGTAATCAAAATCTATATTATGAACTAATGTATTGTCAGTTTAAACTCCTTTGTTTTCTTGTTGAACAGGCTATAAACTTGATGCTTATACTCATAAAAATGCTACATACTTTCTATAATTTAACGGTTGAATTCAATCAACTAAGTGTGATGCCACCTAATTTTAATTTTATATCTACTATGAATGTGAGTCTTGCCTTTGTTCATGGAAATCTTACACTAAATATTTCTGTTGATGGAACTTTGGCTTCATTTCATGCTTTTGTCTTATTCCATTATCAGCTTATCCATACCTACCTTATGCTGAAACCTTTTTTCATATTGTTAATTAACTTAGAACCATACCACTATCTTATACTTGTTATGAATAACCAACTCTATTTTTTTACTTCCAAAGATGAACCTATTATAAACCACCTTACTAATCTTGCTCGAGGGAGTCATTCCCTTGAGCATCACATTTACGTACTTGCAATTGTTTCAGCTTGTGACAAGGCTTTGCTGGCACCTTGGCTATAGCTATGAAGATAATTGGAACCAAGCATATGAAGAATTATATAACAGACCATCAATACTGCTGATAATGCTCTCTGCCAACAGCTGGTCGGAAAGCTGCCTCATGCCATCTCTTGATTCAAGTGAGCCCCCATGCGCCACCTCCCAAACTCTTATTACTATCTGCTCTTGGGTGGTTTTTGATTTAATGGCTTACAAACCACTGCTTTGCACTGAAAATTACACACACTATGATCTATTTAATCTCCCCCAATTAGCTCCTACGGTTGAGTATTTTGCTCTGCTCAACAATTATCACAATAGCATTGTAAAACTTGTACAATATATTAACCTCAACAGGTCTTTCATTTTAACAACTATGACTTTCCTTTGTGGTTTTGTTATGGTTGTTAGCATTTCGGGTGCTTTCTGCTCTTGTCAGATCCTTGGCTTGGACATTAAATTCTTTCTGAACCGCCTAAATACAATAGGCCTTGGTGTCAATACTCAAAATTTACCAATCACTCGATACATACAGGATATGACAACTAACAAAAACAACTCAGAATTCTATCTAATCCAAGAATCGTCGGGGTTTGTATTTCTGCATTACACACTCACTCAAACACTCATAGAGATAAAAAAAAAACCTATAACAAGGACCCGAAATCAATCAAAATGCACATTAACTGGCGAGTCTTAACTTTTTTAAGTAAGATTCTAACTTTTCTAAGTACTATTTCTCCCAAAATTGGTTATAATGAAGTTTAGCTTCTGGAATGTAAGAGGCCTAAGTAGAAAGAACGTCTGGACTCACATTGAATCTACCACTAAAGCAGAACACATAAAAATATTAATGCTAGCCGAAACAAAATTAACAAATCCTCCTCCGGATAAGTGTTGGAGGAAACCGGGTTTTGATAAAATGTTCTTCTGTCCGTCAAAAGGACTGGCAGGAGGTTTATGCCTTCTTTGGAAGGAATCCTTTTTCCAGAATGAAACTTTTACTATTAGAAACTCTACAGACCGTATCATCCAGGCAGACTACACGAACACAGCTCTTAATATTAACATCGAAATTTTTTTTGTTTATGCAGCACCTTATGCAAATGAAAAAAAACTCTTTCTGGGCCTCACTCTCAAACTATATATGCAATGCAAAGGGCGATCTTATTATATTGGGGGACCTAAATGAAATATTAGAGCCGAACGACAAAAAGGGTGGAAAGTTTCCATCTGCAAATAGATTTACAAGACTACATGATATTATCAGTACTTACAACTTGGTAGACTCCCTTACTTGTGGAAACAATTACACTTGGAGAAAGCACGAACATGGTATGACAATATATTTGAAAAACTAGACCGCGCTGTGATTAGCCACTCTATCCTAAAACAATTCCCTAACCTATGCACCAAAAACCACGCCTTCTTAAAATCAGACCATGCACAGATTACACTGGATCTCATGGATAACCTGAAACCAAAATTACAGCCTTTCAAGTTTGAAATGGCATGGACAACGAAACCAGAATATGAAGCAGTTGTGCGCTCTGCTTGGAGGCTTGACTCTCCCGGCTCTCAAATGTTCAAATTAACAAAGAAATTGCAAGAGGTCAAAAGGAAAAGCAAGCTTTGGAGCAAAGTAACATTTGGAAACGTCTTTCGCCAAATTAAACAAGTAGAAACAGAATTACTAGAATTACAGAAAAATCTTTGCAATGCTTATAACCAAAACTTGGATAACAAAATCAAAAGGCTCACAACAAAGCATACCTCTCTCCTTTCCTTCCAACAAAAATATTAGGGGCAAAGGGCCAAAAGAATACACGTAAAATCAATTGACGCTAACACAAAATACTTTCATAAAATTGCAACTAGAAGACGAAACAGAAACATAATAAAGCACCTTCAAACCACCGCTGGTGTAACACTCAGCAGTGAAAAAGACATTAGAGAGCTAATCAAGCAGGACTTCAGCCAGAGATTTTCACAACAAATACCAAGCAATTTACTCCATCATGTAGGAAATGAAATCTCGAACGAAGATAATGACTGGCTGACTCGCCAAATCACAAATTTTGAAATAAAGAATGCGGTTTTCAGTCTTGCCAATGACAAATCCCCAGGACCTGATGGGTTTCCTGTCGGATTCTTTAAAAAATACTGGCACATAGTTGAACCATCCGTCATAAAGGCGGTCAAGAGCTTTTTTCTGAGTGGAAGAATTCTAAAACAGACAAACCACACGTTCATAGCATTAATACCAAAGATAGACAACCCGACCACAACATCTCACTATAGGCCTATCAGCCTGTGCTCAACAACATACAAAATTATATCCAAAATACTAGCATCAAGACTAAAAAGGATTATCCCCAAAGTAACAAACCCACTTCAAAGTGCCTTTTCTTCTGGCAGATCAATACAGGATAACATCTTAATTGCAAATGAAATATTCCACTCTTTCTCAAAGAAAAAAGGAAATTCAGGTTGGATGGCAGTCAAGCTTGACATGGAAAAAGCTTTTGATATGGTCAACTGGAACTTCTTACTCTCCACCATGCTTAAACTTGGTTTCTCACCCAAATTCACGGAATGGATCAAAGAATGTATTACAACTGTAATATACTCAGTACTAGTAAATAATGAACCCACGGATATGTTTTTCCCCAAGCGGGGATTACGCCAGGGATGCCCGCTCTCACCATATCTATTTTTAATAATATCAAAAATTCTAGGTCGAGGGCTACAACATGAGTCAGAAAGGCCGCAAAGCCATCTAGGAATCAAACTAACACCTTGGGGTACGAAAATCCCCTTCTTAGCCTTTGCTAACGATATTGTCATCTTTGCATCGGCAATCAAAACCGGCTGTGACCAAATTAACAAATTACTACAAGAATACTCATCTTTGTCAGGACAACGAGTGAACAGGCACAAATCTCAATTCCAAACATCCGGAAATGTTTCAACCACACAAAAAAATTTTATTCGAAATGAGCTTGAAATAGCACACACCCCTAAATTGGGGAGCTATTTGGGATGTCCGATCATTGAAGGACGAGTGACGAAGGACGAATTTAAAGACTTATTAACAAACACTAAGTCACAGCTACACAGATGGAAGGCGAACTGCCTCTCACAAGCGGGTCGTTGTACCTTGATCAAAACGACGCTAGCAGCTAAACCTTTACATATAATGCAATGCTTTATGCTTCCCAAATCTGTTCACATAAAACTTGATAAAATCAACCGAAACTTCCTTTGGAACAAGGGCCCGAACCACAAACCCCTCATCAACTGGTTTGAGGTTTGTAAAACCAAGGAAAATGGAGGACTTGGTCTTCGCAGCTCTGAGGACATGAATAAAGCCCTTCAGATGAAATTACTTTGTAAACTATTAGCAGAACCATCTAGCCCCTGGGTTACATTAATCAAAGAAAAATATCTCAAAGATCAAAACATTCTGAATTATCAGAAGCATGGGACCTCTTCCTGGCAATGGACGCATTTAATAAAATTATTACCTTTATTCAAGCAAGGTCTAAAATGGTCTATTGGGGATGGCTCATCCATTAATTTTTGGCGAGACATGTTGCTAGGCTCTTCACCGCTGAATTCACTAATCTCGGGAACACAACAAATTGACGAAACAATCAACATAAATTATTTCCTAAAACAGAATAAAACATGGGACCAAGATAAATTACATGAAAATCTACGAAACGTTATTCCAAATGACATAATAGAAGCAATCAAAACAACCCCAATACCACAACACATCCATGTTGATAGACTATATTGGAAATGGAGCAAAAATGGCTGGTTCAGCACAAAGTCTGCAATTGACATGATACATAGACACAAAAAACCATGAAATTTCGGATATAAACTGGGTTTGGGGGCTAAAGATTCCTCCTAAAATAAAATCTTTCCTTTGGAAAATCCTTAATAACGGAATACCCACTACGGTTAAACTGGCATCTCGCCGTCTTGGTATTCTGACGAATTGCCCACACTGTGACTCTTGCTATGAAAACCTTAACCATCTACTATGGGACTGTCCTGTTTCTAGAGAAACCCTTATTGCAAATAACCCATGTGCCTTTAGGAAAATCCTGGCCTGCTTCAACAAAGAGGAACACCTCAACGACACAATCTGGGATATCAAAAGTACAATTGGGGAAAAATGTTTTGAAGATCTAGCCTTTGTTTGGTGGGGAATTCGGTATTTCAGAAACAAAACGATCTTTGAAAATATAAATCCAGACATAAGGCGTATCTTATCATTTGTAAAAGAACAAATATTTATCTGGAAAACAGCGTATTCGGGTCCACCGGATTACTGCACAAATGACAAAAACTTGTCCAAAAAAGTTGACCAACCCAGATTGAAATCGAAAAGAAAAAGAACCAAATGGTAACCCCCTCCAAATGGAACTTATAAACTGAATTTTGACGGTTCTCTCTCCCCTGATGGTAGGGGCACGTATGGCTTCATCCTTCGGGATTCAGTTGGTGCTCCTATTTTCAGTGGCTCAGGAACCTCACCAACAGGGGCGGAGCTGAGGGGGGGACTAGGGGGGCACGTGCCCCCTCTCTCACGCGACGAACTACCTAGGTGTATTCTCCTCGTCGATAGCTTCGTTTTGATATATAATACGCCTTAATCCGACATCTGAGTAAAAAGTTATGAATGTTTTAAAACTAAGGGTATATTAATCACTTGAATTTTGTTTCAATAGACTATAATGCTTTTTTATTTTACTTAAATTAACATTTACATACTATACTTTATCTCGAGAGCTTCGAAATGAGAGGTTATATTAATCATTCCGACAATTAGATAAGAAGTTACGCAAGTTTAAATTTTTTATATCTGGTTATACATATATTATATGTTATGAGTACAATAAATTATACTTAACTAGGGTTTTTATTTGAGCCAAACAAGTCTAGTATTAATGATTGATTATATTTATCTAATTTAGAAACAAGTCAAGCTCGAGTAGAACCTATATTTGAAATTGAGCTCATACTCGACTTATTTAGTAAATGAACGAGTTTGAGCTGAGTTTTTTTTTTTGCAAATATTATATATGCAACTTTACTTGCTCATGACATAGTAAGTTAAAAGAAAATTTGTAAATTTCATAAAATTCATGCTATTTGAGTTTCAATCGAGTCGAGCCGAACTTTTATTAAGCATAAAAATGTGCTCATAATAAACTCATTTTGTAAATAATGCTTGAGAAGAGCTTTTATTGAGCAAAACTTGAGCCAATTAAGCTCTAACGACTTAGCTCATACAACAACCATAACATTAACTTAATGTTTATTAATTATATTATGTTTCCTATACTTATTTAGTTGATTTTTTTGGATATTTCATTTATATATTTATATTTCTTTTTTTTAGGCGCAAAAAAATAATAATAGCATTTTATCATAAATCGGTGATATTTTATCTTAAAATAACATCATTAATTATCGTATTATATATAATTCTTCATGTCAATTTAATCCAAAATAATATCGTACGTTTCTGACGGTGCCCCCCCTCCGAAAATTTTCTGGCTCCACCACTGCTCACCAATCACCTCGGTTTGTGGTTGTGAAAGCATCGGCCTTGGAAGGGCCTGCAAGCCGCAAAAGAACTGAAAATCATGAACCTAATCATTGAAGAAGATAACTTAACGATTATCAAAAGTCTAAAAGGTATAGGGAAGCCTACTGGAGACTCTGAAATGATTATCTCGGACAGTCTAGTCTCGCTGGGCTTCTTTGGTTCTGTTGAGATTCGTCATGTCTTCCGTGAGGCAAATCTGGTGGCTGACCGCTTGTCACGTATTGTCTTTGCTTCTAACGAATCTATGACTCCCGATGATTCTCTATTGCTTAGTCTCATCCGCAAGGATGCTCTTGGCTGATAGAGCTTAGCTCTATGGTCAAATTCTTTCCGTTTAAAAAAAAACATCCATTTGTTCAAGTTCCCAATCATACACATCAGCCATAGAATTTAACTCCCTTTGCTGAATTTCCTCCCTTGATTGATGAGTATGTGAATGTTAGACAAAAATGCGCGATAATCGTACAACACATTTTAATTGATTTTTAATATTTAAGTTCGACCCCTTTTGGTTACCCTCTTGATTCGAAGTTGTACTGACACCAAGACTTGAGTGGTTTGGGTGATTTGGGCGGCGCACGAATTTTAACGGGTTGCCTATGTATCTCTTGGAAGAGAATCAAGCCTTATGTAGTTTATAGTGTTTGGAGTTTTGTGTTTGGATTTGATTTTGCTTGGATAAAATTTTGATTTGACTTGTGTTTTGTTTTCTTGTATGCATCAGAGGATGAAATTCAAGCCCACCTTCTAGGAAGGGTAGCTTGAACAACACTCCACCCGAGTAACCTGTGCCCACCTTCTCGAAAAGGTAATTCAAGTAACCCGCCTATCATTTGCATAGAAAACGGTTTGACTTTGAGGTGGAGTTTAATTTGAAATTTGACTTGTTTTGACTTGAGGTCAATTCGAGGATTATGGACTTTGATTTTTTATTTTTAGGTATGGCTAAACTCGACGAACAAAAGCTTTGTATCGAGTTAGAGCAGACACTTTGGGCTTTGATGAAAATTTGATATTTGGGACGACTAGAGTCGACAGATGATTTTGAGGAGATTTGATGAAATGTTTGGGTATGACTGAACTCAGTGAGAATTTGATTTACACTGAGTCTCCTACGTATCCACTTGCCTAGTGGAATCAAGTCATCGTAGTTTGGGACAAAAAGAATTTGTATTTGGGTTTGATCATGAGATCATTTAAGGGGGATGATTGAACTCGACGAGCAGAAGCTTTGTATCGAGTCGGAATGGACAATTTGAATTTGTTTTTGGCGATTGAACTCGATGAGCATGAGCTTTGTATCGAGTGTCCTACGTATCTCTTAGAAGAGAATCAAATCACCCGTGGTTCTAAAACGAACCAATTTGATTTTTTTGGTTTTGACCTCATATTCATTTAAAAGGAATTTAGAGGTTGACAACTGTACCCGATATATTTTTAGGATTTAATATCAAGTTATCTACATAGCCGATATGAGGCGTCAAGTCATTACGTAGTTCTGTTAAATGGAACGATTTAATTTGACCCGATTTAACCTCATATTCATTTAAAAGTGAATTTAGAGGTTGATGACTGTACCCGATATATTTTTAGAATTTAATATCGGATTACCTACGTAGCCTGATACGAGGCGTCAAGTCTTTACGTAGTTCTGCCGTAGCCCGTAGGAAAATTTGATTTAATTTGAGATGGGCGACTGAATCCGATATATATTGAATTTTAATATCGGATTTCCTAGGTAACTCGCAAAAGAGTATCAAGTCTTTACGTAGTTCTTTTAGAAACCAAGTTGGATTTGGTTTTAAAAAAATTTGATCGTTTGAGGATCGTAATAGAACTTGACGAGCTCGTAGCTTTATGTCAAGCTTCCTACATACCCGTTTGAACGGAATCAAATCTTATGTAGTTCTTTAGAGACAAATTAGATTTATTTGGTTTGAAGATTGAACTCGGCGAGCTTTAGCTTTATGTCGGGTAGCCTACGTATCCGACAAGTCGGAATCAAATCGGGCGTAGTTCCCTTAAAAAAACCAAGTTTATATTTGGTGAAACTTGATTTGAGGTTTTGACTCCGTTTTTGTTTAGGAGCCGACTTGAGATTGACCAACTAGAATTAATTGGCAAAGAATTTTATAAGTCAAAATTTGTAGACTCGAATTCTTAACGTGTGCCAATTATAATTCATATATTTTAGTGGGTAGGTTTTATAATTTAGATATTTCTTTCTATTTGAAAAACATAGCGGCTTTAGGCAAGATCTCTAAACGGCTATTGTCAAGACAATTTCAACTAAATTGCACACATGTACTTTTTATTTTTTCCAAACAAATTGCAAATAGGTCCAAAAAAAACCCTAATCATTCTGCCAGTGCCGAAGTCCACCGCGCGTCGTCCTCCTGTTGTGTCACCTACCACCGGGGATCTTGCCGCCACCACGGTAGCCTGGTCACTGGGTGTTGGTTATTGCCTTCGCAGTTGGCTATTGTCACTGCCGTCCGAGGAGATCAAGTGGAAATTGTCAATTAATTCCATCGATCAGCCGGTCAGCCCCTAATTCCTTAATTACTTAATTAATTTGGAAATTGAATTAGCGCATTGGGTTGGGTGGAGGAGCTAAAGGAGTAAGATTTTAAAATACCATATGAAGTTTCACCCTCCGAACGTATGAAGATTTTACTCCCTTCAATTCCGGTACGATCCACATTACTGCCGCTAATTCAATTCCGATTGACTATTGCCACTACCGTATGATGATTTTGAATTAGCTCAGTGGAAAATGCCAATTAATTTGGGAATCTTACTCCTCAGTCACCCTCCAAATGGTGTCCGAGCGAGGGATGGAAATAAATTAGGGTTTTGACGGAATTCTTCAAGCGACGATGAATTTCAACCATCAATCAATTCTAGTGAGAACCTTTGATTGAAGGATTCGATTGAATTCAATAGCAAACCAACAACAACAAGAGATAGATTGGGTTGATGTGAGGAAGAAAAGGGGAGTTTCAATGTACGCTCGTTCTACCAACAATTTCCTGTCGCAATGTAGATGAGAGAGTTTTTGACCTATTTGCAATTTGTTTGTAAAAAATGAGAAGGACCTGTGTGTAATTTAGTTGAAACTATCTTGACAATAGTCGTTTTGGGATCTTGTCTAAAGTCTCACTCTTTGAAAAATGTCCATTATACGTTTGTATGCTTCCAATTGAAGTGGAGATACATACTCCCAACCATTCCGGAATGGCTCACTGGAAAGGACTCGTGGATAATAGTCATAGGTCCCCGGTTCGAACCTCGGAATGGCCGCTCTTTATTTACCAATTCAAGGAGATACATACTCCCAAACATTAATGGGTCAAGCCCATTCTTTCTTCCTCAAAAGCAAGCCCGGTCCTATTTTCATCAATTTTTTTTAATTGAACCCAATTTGATTTAATGATGGCAGTTAGCAGCAACCCCGAATCCAACTCTGGATTTTTTTTTTACGGAAATTTCACCTGATACCCCCGAGGTATAGGCTTTTTCGTGTGGTGTACCAAAGTTTTGAATATTTCGCATGGTACCCTTTAACTTTGATTTTTTTTCGCCTCGTGCCCCTATGTTGCCCTCGTTAACATTTTTCGTTAAAATAACATTTGTCTTTAACGACAGTTTCTGGCCGCCTTCTTCGCCTTTCTATGGGAGAGCATGAACAGGGCCGCCAACGAAGGGAGACGCCACTGTCGAAGGAGATGCCGCCGTCGCAGGAGAAGCAGCCGCCGAAGGGAGAGGCCTCTCTGACGGAGTAAGTTTTCTTCCCTGCCTCCTCAACTGCTTATGGGATTTAGGGTTTTTTTTCAAAATGGGGGGTTTTCAAATTGGGGGCATCAGGGATGAATTTTATATGAATCTCAATTCATTTGTGTCCTATGAATCTCAATTCTTTTTCTTTGTAAATTTGTGGCAGAGCATATTACCCTTCGTATGCGTGTAATCTAGGTGTTTACGGATTACCTGGCTTTGGTCAATGCTACTACTTCTCACGATGGAAATGTCTCAAGGAATTGGTATGCCGCCTTTGCTTTTGTTATATCTTCAGTCGCGAGCTCTTAAGCAAGGTTTCAAGTTCAGAGGTTCGATGGTGATATTTCTAGATCTTTTCTAGCTACAACTTTCAATATTTTGTGCTGCTTCTGAGTATTGAAATCTGCTTATGTCGGTCCAGTGCTGATTGCATGTGTTTGAGTCAGCACTCTATGTTGAATTGTTACAATAAATTACATAAATCACAAGTTCTTTATGTCAATTAGTTTGCCTTTCAGATGCAATGAACTACAATATTGTGACCATGATTGTGAATGAATTGCTTTATGTATAATTTATGATTTTGGAAGTGTTATTGCACCAAACTTCTTCAATACATAGTATATTATAACTGAATGGCATTTCCCCTCGTTGTATGAACTTTTTGTCTCGAAGCTTTATGACAATCTTGTGTTTCCTTTCTTTTAGTAAACTCAGATATGTCCATTATGGAGACACTATTTCCATAACACTCGAGGGCTAATCTTTGTGGTGGATAGTAATGATCGTGATCGTGTTGTTGAAGCTAGAGATGAACTCCACAGGATATTGAATGAAGTAGGCTCCTCTTTACATCTAACTTCTATCTTGCAAATATGATAAGCTTAATGTGAACTTAGCTTCCACTAACAATCCTAATCATAATATTTTGGGGTGGCTTCGAGTAGGATGAGTTGAGGGATGCAGTGCTACTCGTGTTTTCCAACAAGCAAGATCTTCCGAATGCAATGAATGCAGCTGGAATCAGCGACAACCAAGAGCGATGTGCTCATTGCTGTTATATGACAGCAAGTAATGTATGACAACTAAAAATTAATGGTCATTGCATCTTCCTAATGACATTTTTTTTATTCCACGTGATAAACTTTAAGCCTATTAGCTCAAATGGTAGAGCTATGTGCTCATGCACATCGATGCGGGTTCAAATCCCGCATAGGCTAATCTCAACTTAATTGAATTTTCAACTTCTTTTCCCTTCTTTAGTTTGCAATCCTACCTTGAAAGTCGGAACACTAAGAAGAATATATATTGAGACAACATGGAAATATTTTTCCATGATTGAAGCATGAGTTAACCATTGTTGAGTTATTTGACAGGAAACCAATTGCTGAAAATTGCATTGTTGAGTTGTTGCAATTTCTAATGAATTTATGGCTTGTGTGGGATTTGAACCCACGTCTTGTGCCTAAGCACAATGCTCTACCGATTGGTCAAGTACTACTTATTAAAGACTAGCATTGAGAGGTTTGTTATATGAAAGACCAAAATCAACAAGAAATCAAATGAATGGATTCCCCTTAGAATTTGCTGGTGTCCAATTTGGTTGGGGGCTCTTCAGCTCTCCCTTCTCACCCCTTATGTTCATGTTCTCTCAATTTGGTTGGGCTCTTCTATTCACTGTGAATTTCATGCCAATGCATGAAGATTATTAAATTATTCCTTGGTATAAAATAACAAGAAAAATATGTACATGACTTTAATTTCATAGTTGGATACATGGAATTTTCGCTGCTATTTAGAAATTAGTTCTAATCGTACCAGTCAAATTCTCATGTATAGTACCACTCAAATTATTATCCTTCAAATACAATCCCTGCAAATCCTTCAAGTAAGCAAAAGTAATCCTTCAAGTAAGCAAAAGCAGGGGACATACTACCACAAATTCATAAAGAAAGGAAAGAGGTGAAACTAAATTAAAAGCTCAATCAAAAATCCAAACTTTACACAAGGTATTCATTGCATCATACGAGCAATCCCTAGAGCCCCAATTCGAAATACAATCCCCCAATTCGAAATCTAATCCCTAAGCCCCTAATTCGAAAATAAGTGTGAAATAGCTCAATATAGAACACAAATGAATTGAGATTCTTATAAAATTCACTCCTATAACCCCCAATTTGAAAACCCCCAATTCGAAAAAAAAACCCTAAATCCCGTAAGCAATTGAGGAGGGAGGGAAGAAAACTTACTTCGTTAGAGAGGCGTCTCCCTTCGGCGGCGGCTTCTCCTTCGACGGCGGCATCTCCTTTGGCAGCGGCGTCTCCCTTCGTTGGCGGCCCTGGTTCGTGCTCTCCCACACAGAGGCGAAGAAGGCGGCCAGAACCTGTCGTTAAATGTTATTTTAACGGAAAATGTTAACGAGGGCAACATAGGGGCACGAGACGAAAAAAAAAAATCAAAGTTCAAGGGTACCATGCGAAATATTCAAAACTTTGGTACACCACACGAAAAAGCCTATACCTCAGGGGTACCAGGCGAAATTTCCGTTTTTTTTTTATTTCTCTCTCCACGCGCTCAACCTCTCTCTTTCTCTTCGAGCGATAAAAGACGACGCCGTTCTCCTGGAGAGTTTCTACCACCTTGGAGCTCCGGTAGTGGGCGATTGAAGCAGAGGGCAATAGAGAAAGGGCGGCGCAAGGGCAAGACGATGGCGGAGCGAGAGCGGGGTGAACGGAAGATGTTTCAGTCCCGAGTATGTACTCTAGGGTTTTTCTTGTTTTGCGAATTTCAGCCCCAAATCTTCAATTTGGGTGATATTTGAGAACCTAAAGCACAAATTACACTCTTCTTTCGCCCCTCCCTCTAATCTTATTCTCAATTTGTGAGTTTTAACCGATTTCGTTCCAAATCTTAGGGTTGTGATTTCAGTGATTTTGGAGCTTTTTGGTTTGGGTTTTGGACAAACGAAAGAGGAGGCAAGCCAGTGGCTCGGGGCAACTGAGAACAAAGAGGTCGCATGACCTTTGACCAACAGTAAACCTGCCACTTAGGTATGTCTGAGTTTTTTCTCTTCCTTTTTATTTTTATTGTCCTCAGTATCAATTCATGAACCCTGTTTCTGTTAAAGTCCCCAACTGAAAAAGCTTTGTTCATCAGTGCCTCTTGATCCCTTAATTTGATTAGGTCATATGATTAGGTAATAGACAATAGGGCAGGCGCTGGACACCAGCACGATTCAATAAGGGCTAGGATTTAATTAATTTCGCTTTGTTTTAACAACTAAATCCATGGGCTTTTGCTGAAAGTGTTGAACCCAGGAACTTGAATAAATTTTGGCAAAGTTTCCCCTTCATTTAGAACCATTTGGTGATTCTGAAACTTAAGCCACACGAAGAAGCTCGCAAGGCCGAGGTTCTCAAGGGCGGAGTTTCAAGAATCAAAAGAATAAACAGAACCGATTGAGAAAGTTTCAGCAGCACATCCCCTTGATTTAGGGTCATTTGATGATTCTGAAACTCAAACCACACGAACAAGCTCGCAAGGCCGAGGTTGTCGAGGGTGGAGTTTCAAGAATCGAAAACATAACCAACAAGGATTGCTACCTGATTAACTCTTTTTTTGTGTGTGTGAGATTGACACTGATTTTGTTTGTAAGTGCTTTGCTCTCTTTTTTTTTCTCTTGCTTCTTGCTGATTTTTGTTTGCTGCCTTTGTTTTGTTTTGCAGAGGGGAGTACCCCAGGAGACCCAAAAGTCATGAACTCAACCCCTTTTATAGCTGAGCAAAGGTGAAAAGTTGGAGGGTTTTGCTCCCTTTTTCAGACTAATGGGGGCAGTTGAGATATATACATTTTGTATGTTTGAACTTGCTGAACAGCATGGGTGTATGTAGATTGATAGGGATTTGATGGGAGCAGTTGGTTTTGTAGAGAAAGTCCATCTCCATCCGGATTCATCTGTATTGCTTTTTTTTTTATTCCATTTCTTTTTTTTCATGTGGAATTAAACTTGAATTTATTTGGGCTTTGGCATGAGCTTCGATTTGGCTTTAGTTTGGACCAAAGCTTGGGCTTCAATTTGGGCTTTAACTTGGGTTAAAAAGCCTATCCACTTAGAGTCTATTTCGATGAAATTTATTAGTTAAATTAATTTCATGATCCCAACGAAATAATGACAAATAAAATTTATGAAATTTTACGACTCAACGGTGAACTCCCTACTTCACTTGGATTTTTTGAAGTACCTTTAGAAGCCACAACAAGCTCAATGTTTTCATTTACTTCAGTCCCCTTTGAGTAGGGTTTATGAGTAGAGGAATCACCACTTGCTAATGCAGCAGAGTATTGACCAATGTTAAACTCTTCTTCGTCATTTTTTGGAAGTAGGTCATTCTGATTATAGAAGTGATACGTTTGGGATACCCGATCCTTCGCCTGTGGGCTCAAGATCAAGAACCACGACGTATATTTGCTAAGATCTTGCAATGCTCTTTGATATCTCCTGATTTGGAACAAATTAAACAAGTAATTAAAATTCTGGAAATAGCGACAGTTTTAATACTTGATAAAATTCCAGAAATCTTGACTAAGAAATAGCGACAGAAAATAAAGCAAGGGTAGCGAGAGGGAGAAGCGAGGGACTGGGCGCGCTGAGGTTGCTGGGCACACAGGACTGGGTCCTCAGGGTGTGCGGGTGTGTAAGTGCGACGACGTCCGGAAGCGCAAGGACTCCTCTCGCTGGGAGCGAAGGCGCTGGCGATTTGGGATGCGCGGCTGCGAGGGCGAGCGAGGGCAAGCGGGTGCGCGCTGGGAATGCCGAGGACGCCTGGGCGTCTGCGTGCGCGCTGGGGATGCCTTCCGCGCTCGCTGGGAGCAGATCTGGCTGCGGATGTCGCCAAGCTCGGCCTTTCCTTGTTGCGACAGAATCTGTTCTTGTTGGGTTGTGTTTGGCTTAGGGTTTCCGATGGGAACCAAGGTGATGGTGATGATTTGTGAGTTCCGAAAATTCTCAAGACACAAGAGCTTTGATAGTTGTTTGGATTGATAACCAAGAACCCTTTAATCCATAAAGGGGTTCTCAATTCTATTTCAATCTAATTAATTCAAAGTGCATAAACATGAATTTATAGTAAAGCTTATGAGAGATCTAACCAATCCTTCCTTGCAAAGGAAAGGGGTTTGGATAGATTTATTCTATCTAAGATAAATGAAATAAATCTAAGATAAATAAATCCTAATAAGATAGATATTTAATAACTTAGTGGCCAAGAATTATATCTAGAAGAGATATAATTAATTCCACCTTATTTATCTAATTTGCATAAAATAATAACATAATTAACTAATAATTTCGGCCCATGCACAAGAAGCTTCTCGGCCCACTCGGCCCATGGTGTTGTCGAGTGTCCAAGCTTATGTCGAGTAAGGTTAGCTCATGGTGGGTGCAGACGAGTCTTCATGAGCTCCGTGTGTGGACGCAGGCTCACTTCTTGTGCTGGTGGTGTAACCTTGATCCAAGTGATCCAGGGTGGCCTGAACCCTTGCTCTAACGTTCCATGGTGACGGACAAGAAAGGCCTTAGTTGCAGTTTGAATCTTCTTGGCCCTTGCACGAGTGATAGGACCATCAAATGGAACCTTCATGTTGTCCTCAATGTCACCAGGAGTCATCGATAATTGCACGGCATCATTCTCCTCCACTTGACTTCGATTTGTCCTCAAATCGTCGTCAGAGTCATCGTCAGGCACGAACAAGGATAGATCGGCGACGTTGAATGTAGAATGGACGCTGTACTTATCGGCAGGGAGATCCAGCTTGTATGCATTAGGACCCATCTTCTGAACCACTCTGAATGGTCCATCTCCCCTGGGGTCCAGCTTAGATTTTCGTTGTTGCGGAAACCTTTCCTTCCTGATATGCAGCCAGACCAGATCACCAACGTTGAACTGCACATCCTTACGATGCTTGTCCTTCGCGGCCTTGTATTGCGCAGTCTTCCTTTCCAGCTGCGCCTTGGTACGCTCATGCAAGCGCTTGATGAAGTCCACTTGCTTAGCTGCATCCACGCTCTCCTTTTCCTTGTATAGCCGAGGCAGCATGTCCACTGGGGTGAGAGGATTTCGGCCATAAACCACTTCGAAGGGGGTAAGCTTTGTTGCAGAGTGCCTCGACCTGTTATATGCAAATTCTACAAATGGTAGGCAGTCTTCCCACCTCCGGAGGTTAGTTCGCAGCATGACTCTAAGGAGAGCCCCAAGAGTTCTATTTGTGACCTCAGTTTGGCCATCAGTTTGTGGGTGACAAGAAGTAGAAAATAGCAATTTTGTACCCAATTTAGACCATAGAGTTTTCCAAAAAGAGCTTAAGAATTTAGGATCGCGGTCAGAAACTATAGATAATGGCAATCCATGTAAGCGAACAACATCTTTGAAGAATAAATGAGCAACATGAATAGCATCATCAGTTTTATGACATGGAATAAAATGAGCCATTTTGGAAAATCTGTCTACAACAACAAATATGGAATCATGACCCTTAGAAGTTCTAGGCAATCCTACAATAAAATCCATAGAAACATCTTCCCAGGGTGCATTAGCAATAGGCAAAGGTTGGTATAGACCATTAGCATTAGATTTCGATTTGGCTTTAGCACATGTAACACAACTTTTGACAAATCTCAGCACATAATTAGACATTTTAGGCCAAAAGTAATGTTCCTTAAGTCCAGCTAAGGGTTTTTCGAAACCACCATGTCCCCTAGATTCATGAATTTCTTGAGTTAACAATCGGCGAATAGAAGAAGATGGGATACAAAGCTTGCCCATGTTAAACAAATAACCATTATCAAGAAAATATGAATCAACTTCACCTTTAGACACACATTGAGCATATATAGTTTTAAAGAAACCATCAGAAGCATATAGTTCCTTTATCATATCAAAGCCCAAAACATGTGCATCCATATGGTTTAAGAGGACATACCTGCGTGATAGCGCGTCAGCTACCACATTATCCTTTCCCTTCTTGTGGTGAACCACATAGGAAAAGGTCTCTATAAACTCCACCCATCGAGCAAGTCGCCTGCTGAGCCCTGCTTGTCCTTTGAGATACTTTAGAGCTTCATGATCCGAATGAATCACAAACTCCTTAGGCCCGAGGTAATGTTGCCAAGTCTGTAAGAAGCGAACCAGTGCAAATAGCTCCTTGTCGTAGGTAGAATAGTTGAGCTCAGCGGTGCCCAACTTTTCGCTGAAGTAGGCGATGGGACGCTTGTTCTGCAGTAGGACCCCTCCAATGCCAGTGCCAGAAGTGTCACACTCGAGCTCAAAAGGTTGAGCAAAGTCAGGTAACTGCAGCACTGGGGCGTGTGTCAGGCGATCCTTGAGGGCGTCGAAAGCCTTTTGATGTGAGTCAGACCAGCGAAATGTCACATCTTTCTTTGTCAGCTCATGTAGGGGGGCGGCAATCAGGCTGAAGTCTTTGACAAAACGTCGATAGAAGCCAGCAAGGCCCAAGAATGAGCGGACATGAGTGGGTGTTGTCGGCCTGGCCCACTCCTGAATAGCACGAATCTTCTCCTCATCCACCTTTAATCCAGATGCAGTCACTACAAAACCAAGGAAAATGGTAGACTCGGATGCAAAAGAACACTTCTTTAAATTGGCATATAACTTCTCTTTCCTAAGACAATCAAAAACCAATTTTAAGTGACTTAAGTGATCATGCATATTCTTACTATAGATTAAGATATCGTCAAAATAGACAACGATAAATTTTCCTAAGTGTCTTCTTAGCACATGGTTCATAAGCCTCATAAAAGTAGAAGGTGCATTTGTTAAACCAAAAGGCATTACTAACCATTCATATAAGCCATACTTAGTTTTAAAAGCCGTTTTCCATTCATATTAGCTTATTGTTGGCTCTCACTCTGGCTCATCATCCAGAGGCGGGTTGCACGGTGAATCGAAGAGAGGATTGGCAATATCTATTCGAACTCCCTTTACCTGTAGAAGTACATCTTGGATCTGTCGATTATGCTATGGCCGAAGCAAGTAGTCTCATGGTTGCATGCTCTTCTTCCCCCGCCCTGACATTGCGTGTCGTAGGTGGGTCGATTGCTAGCTTCAGGGTACCCTGTTTCATCCTAATTTGATGATATCCACTTCTAAGGTCAATTTTAGAGAAAATAGCAGCACCATGAAGTTCATCAAGCATATCATCTAAACGAGGAATAGGGTGGCGATACTTAACCGTTATTTGGTTGATTGTGCGGCAATCAACACACATGCGCCAGGAACCATCCTTCTTTGGAACCAAAATGACAGGCACGGCACAGGGA
Source organism: Persicaria maculosa (assembly GCA_963922045.1). Taxonomy (NCBI): domain Eukaryota; kingdom Viridiplantae; phylum Streptophyta; class Magnoliopsida; order Caryophyllales; family Polygonaceae; genus Persicaria; species Persicaria maculosa. The sequence continues at coordinate 73,860,208 of OY998254.1, read as the reverse complement.
GACAGGCTCTCTCGAACAAAGCCCTTATCCATCAATTCTGTGACTTGGCGTTGTAGCTCCTTTGTTTCCTCAGGACTAGCTCTATAAGCGGCGCGATTAGGCAAGGCTGCCCCAGGCACAAAGTCAATCTGGTGTTCAATACCTCTAATAGGAGGCAAGCCTTGGGGTAGCTCAGCTGGAAGCACATCTAGATAATCCTGCAGAAGTGCAGCAATAGGTGCAGGAATATGACTCAATTCAACATTAAGTAATACCTGTTTCATTACCAGAAGAATATGAGGCCGATGAGCATTCCATGTGATGGTCCCTTGCTGAGGTTGAGAGACCAAAGATCGACGTTCTACAGAGCCCTTAAGTGATGCAGAAGAGGGCTTAGCGGACGTCGAGTGGGAAGGAGGGGCTGCCGAGGGAGCCGCGGGCGCTGCTGGTGGGGCCACGGGCGCGGCAGGAGTGGCAGCGGGTGCGGCCTGTTTGGCCGAGAGCTCCTTGAGCTTCTCCTTCCTATCAGCTTCCTTCTGGGCGTCTTGCTGTTGCTTCTTGCGAACCTGGTCCTTCAGAATAGTTTGTGGTGAAAGGGGTAGGAGAGTAACTCTCCTCCCGTCATAGGTGAAGGCATATGTATTTGCACGACCATCATGAAGAACAGAACGATCATATAACCAAGGACGCCCTAACAATATATGACTACAATCCATGCGAGCAACATCACATAATATTTTATCATGATAAGATCCAATAGAAAGAGAAACTAAACATTATTTGGTGACCATTATATCAGATCCATCATCAGTGATACCATTCAATCCACAGTGAGTAGCACGAGGAGTAGTAGTTAAATGGAGGAAATCCACTACCTTTTCATTGATGAGATTGCAGCAACTCCCACCATCGATGATGAGGTTTAAGGTAGCTTCGCGAACCACACATCTAGTGTGGAAGATGTTCTCCCTTTGATCAGCCATGGGAGACTCCTGAATATGTAGGACCCGCCGGTTGACAAGGCAGAGGACGTTGTCATATTCTGATGTGTCGATCTCCTCAATAAGTTCAGACGGCTGGTCCTCCTCCACTTCACTCGAAATTACATGGTCCTCAATAGTCTCCTCCTCATAGTAATGGTCTCCCAAATCATTGAGAAGAACCTTCCTTTTCTGAGGGCAATTGCGAGAGACATGCCCAGAACCGCTACAAGTGAAGCAGCGGATGTCTTTGTTGCGATCTGTAGAAGGTGCAGCAACTCTTCTAGTTTCAACCTGATAACCCTGTTGAGGTGAGTTGGAAACTCCCTTTTGCTGCATAGAAGGGTTAGAAGTAGAAGGCTTAGATTGACTAGAAGGGTTAAAGGGAACAAACCTGCGACCTTGAGAGGTCTGGTCAAATCGATTCCTCTGTTGCCGAAGTTGTTGCTGCTGTTGTTCATACATAAGCTGTGCTTTATGAGTCAAAGTGTTAATATCTCTAATAGAATGGATAGATAAAGGATTTTTAATAGAAATATTAAGACCAGGAAGAAACTGAGTACACAAAGCACGTTCAGTAAGATAAACATTAGCCTGATGGGAGAGTCGCTCAAGCTCATCCCTGTAGTCATTAGGAGAGCGAGTTCCTTGGCGGCAGGTCGCCAATTGCATCCTCATGGACTCCGTGTATTCCTCAGGCACATGTCTCTTTTTCAGGAGATAGCGAAGTTGTGGCCATGTCTCAACAGGTTGCTTGTCCTGACGACGGCGCATCTCACGAGTGCGGAACCACCAGGTGCGAGCTTTACCTACTAAATGCAATATAACGACTTCCAACTTCTCCGTTTCCTCATAGCGTAAATGTTCAAGCAGATAGTTAGTATGATTTTCCCAAACAAGATAAGCTTCAGGATCAGTATTACCATCAAAGGTTTCTAATTTAAGCTTAACATCTCGTCTCTGTATAACTTGAGCATTATCAAATCTAGGATGACCAAAATTAGGAGGGGGTAAATCATCAAAGTTAGGATTTACCTCATGGTAAGCATCCTCCAAATGTGGCGTCTCATATAGATCATTGTTGCTGCGGCTGTCATCCCAGTTAGCACGGGTATAAAACGGCTGCTGCTACACTGAATGGGCCTCCCTTGCTGATGCCGTGGTGGGGTATGCTCACGACGATCCTGGTGTCCATTGAAGCCCGCTAGATGATCGTTGTCATTCTCTCCAGTGAAAGGGTTAGGAGTAGCAGACTTAAGCTGATAATGTAATTGACCAGAGGGGGGAGGTTTAACTGAATAAGAAGGGTTACCTGTAGGTGGAACATTACCTGAAGGAGGTGTAGGAGCCGTGGGTGGTGGGGGCGGCCTACCTCCAGAGGGAGGTGTAGATCTAGAAGCCTCCGCCTGTTTTGCCTCCTCTAATTGCCGCGCGACTGCCTGTTTGATGAGGTCAGAGAAGAATACGCGGTCCTCTTTACGTTCGATAGCTCGACGATTTTCAGCCTCTGCCAGTTCCTTACGCACAACCAGAGTAGATTCTTGGACAGCAGAGTTAATAATGAACTGCATATCAGAAGCAGAAATGTCAGCAGGTGGGGTAGGGGAAGGGTTGGGGTCGCTATCGTTCGACATGTTCCTACAATATCAGAAGAGCAACAAGTAAACGAAGCAAAGACCAGACCAAGTAATGCAAGCTCTAGTGATTCCTAAGAGTGATTCAAGTTTTTAGAAATCAAAGAGCGAGAAAACAAGGCACAATATTCAAGCAATTCCCCTGGACACAGAATTTTGAAATATTGAAGACAGCAAGTAATAATCAAAATTGCAAATTAAATCAACCACAAGTCGGATATCAAGGATAGCAAGTATAAACAAGCGGCTTATTGTGGAAGAATAAGATCTACAATGTGATGCTTGAATAATAAGAAAGTGTAATAATCAAAAATAGCAATCACAAGGGCAATCAAGTGCACACACTCCGTCAACTATTATCTGACGGTTGCAACACGGTTCAGAGAAAGAGGGGTGTGCCCAAGGCTCCAGTGTCGGCACAGCACAAAATCACACAAATAGGGTTCTTTTTGTAAAGCTTAAAACCGATTAGATCGTCTAACATGTAGCAATCAAAGAACTAACAAGGAAGAGTTACTAACTCAACAATGTAAGATAAAGAATGCTCTTTTTTTTTTTAACTATGAACTAGCTGCTGTAATAGGAAGGCACCAACCGAAAAATTAAGAGCAAGAAAAAAAAAATGAAAAATAACAAGCTACGATGATCTAAAAGTAAGCAAAAATAAAGAAAAATAGGAAAATTGGCTAGAAACTGGAGAAATTGGGGTTCTTTAGTGGTGCAAGTTCATATAATGCTTTTAATCCAAGAATCACAGTCATAGGCATGATATGTAGCAACTAGGAATAAAAGATCACAACTTGCAGTCAAGAACTCAATATCTTCGAAATTAAAGATCCAAACAAAGAATAACAAAAATAAAGTGCCAATTTTGATGGGTGAACAATAAAGATTGAACTTTTATGCAGCGGCTATGGTGAAAAATAAGGCACGAAAAAGAAATCACTCAATAAAGAAATCAAGAGAGTAAAGAACTTGCATTAACCTGAAATCCGATACCACTTGATACGTTTGGGATACCCGATCCTTCGCCTGTGGGCTCAAGATCAAGAACCACGCCGTATATTTGCTAAGATCTTGCAATGCTCTTTGATATCTCCTGATTTGGAACAAATTAAACAAGTAATTAAAATTCTGGAAATAGCGACAGTTTTAATACTTAATAAAATTCCAAAAATCTTGACTAAGAAATAGCGACAGAAAATAAAGCAAGGGTAGTGAGAGGGAGAAGCGAGGGACTGGGCGCGCTGAGGTTGCTGGGCACACAGGACTGGGTCCTCAGGGTGTGCGGGTGTGTAAGTGCGACGACGTCCGGAAGCGCAAGGACTCCTCTCGCTGGGAGCGAAGGCGCTGGCGATTTGGGATGCGCGGCTGCGAGGGCGAGCGAGGGCAAGCGGGTGCGCGCTGGGAATGCCGAGGACGCCTGGGCGTCTGCGTGCGCGCTGGGGATGCCTTCCGCGCTCGCTGGGAGCGGATCTGGCTGCGGATGTCGCCAAGCTCGGCCTTTCCTTGTTGCGACAGAATCTGTTCTTGTTGGGTTGTGTTTGGCTTAGGGTTTCCGATGGGAACCAAGGTGATGGTGATGATTTGTGAGTTCCGAAAATTCTCAAGACACAAGAGCTTTGATAGTTGTTTGGATTGATAACCAAGAACCCTTTAATCCATAAAGGGGTTCTCAATTCTATTTCAATCTAATTAATTCAAAGTGCATAAACATGAATTTATAGTAAAGCTTATGAGAGATCTAACCAATCCTTCCTTGCAAAGGAAAGGGGTTTGGATAGATTTATTCTATCTAAGATAAATGAAATAAATCTAAGATAAATAAATCCTAATAAGATAGATATTTAATAACTTAGTGGCCAAGAATTATATCTAGAAGAGATATAATTAATTCCACCTTATTTATCTAATTTGCATAAAATAATAACATAATTAACTAATAATTTCGGCCCATGCACAAGAAGCTTCTTGGCCCACTCGGCCCATGGTGTTGTCGAGTGTCCAAGCTTATGTCGAGTAAGGTTAGCTCATGGTGGGTGCAGACGAGTCTTCATGAGCTCCGTGTGTGGACGCAGGCTCACTTCTTGTGCTGGTGGTGTAACCTTGAGCCAAGTGATCCAGGGTGGCCTGAACCCTTGCTCTAACGTTCCATGGTAACGGACAAGAAAGGCCTTAGTTGCAGTTTGAATCTTCTTGGCCCTTGCACGAGTGATAGGACCATCAAATGGAACCTTCATGTTGTCCTCAATGTCACCAGGAGTCATCGATAATTGCACGGCATCAAGAAGTGTACGTCTAGGTGGATGAAGATGAACTGCATCATTTCCTGCATCTCCATTGGTATCTACCTGCATAAGAGAAGGTGTTAGTACGATCCTAAAAAGAAATTCAAACTCATTGAAAAATCACATTCCTAGGAAGGACGACCTTATAGCCATGAGGCTGAATAAGGAGGATTTTATGATGAAATAATACACTCACATTATGCTTTATATAATATGGTCATAATCCAAGGTCAAGTGATTCAGACTTAGACACATGAATGTGTCTAAGGGTACTTGCAGCCTATATAGAATGTCATATATTATTGAGTATATAATGGATATAATTACCCAAATGGTCCTATAGTTTACCCATGTTTAAGTGCTAATGCCACACATAAGCCTAACTATTACAATGATCAAGTTTAAAGATACACAACATATAAGAATCTTATTGTCGATATGAGATTGCACTTTACCATCTACAATTACTCATACTCAAGTTGTTACAGAAGCTGAGTGTGAGCATAATTTTAAGTATAGGCCCAAATTTAGGCTCAAAACGACTGAATATGAACAAGCAATACTCAACTCGCTTGGCTTGAATAACTGCCTTAGATGTGATTGGGGAAGAAGAATTAAGGATAAAAAAAATTAACAAAAGTACATCACAGATTACAAATGAATCCAAAACTTTTAAAAATGTAAATACAAGTAAAGGGTGCACTTGAAGAGCAAAACCTAGTTAGATTACACAAATTGTATCATCCACTAACCCTTAGACAATATCAAACTAACTATAGGAAATATTTGCATAATTGCATTGCATTCATGAGAATTAGGATAAACCATGGATAAGGAAGTTGCAGGCGAATTCGGAGTACTAACTCGAGTACTTAGGGATCGATTGCGAGCTGCTACTAGTTGTGCTTGAAGTGTTGTTGTGACTTGAGCTTGTTGCTACATCAATGTTGTAAGAATTACCATATGAATTAGGGAAAGCATCCATACCCGACGACGAATAATTCATAGGCATTGAAGTCACTTGCAACAAGCTAGGAAAAGGTGCTTCGAGTGCAGATATAGCTTGCTTTATCGAAGGCCGCTGGCTAGGATCAGGGTTGCAACACCACAATCCGACCACCATCAACCGTCGTGCTTGATCAATGTCGAATTCAACATCTAGTCTCTTATCTATTGCTTCTAGGATGAACCCTCTCGCGTGTAGGTTTACCACCCATTCGACTAGGCTCACTTTGCCTGGATCCTCTTCTAACAATTCAATTGGCTTCCTTCCACATGTAATCTCTAGGGCAACTATTCCAAAGCTGTAGATGTCGGACTCTTTGCTAGCTTTCCCGGTCTTAAGGCACTCAGGAGCTAGATATGCTAGTGTGCCAGCTGGGACCGTGGTCTTCAAGCTTTGGCCATGATCCGTAAACCTGGCCAAGCCGAAGTCTCCTAGCCTTGCATTGAAGTCCGAGTCAAGCATGACGTTGCTGGATTTGATGTCGCGGTGAACCACACATTGCTCGCATTCATTGTGAAGGTAATGCAACGCTGAGGCAAGACCAAGCGCGACATTGTACCTTGTTGGCCAAGGTAAAGGAGGCGGGTCTCCTCCATAGAGATGAAAGTCTAGGCTCCTATTTGGCATGAACTCGTAGACGAGTAATAGCTCTCCATGATCATGAGACCAGCCTACTAGGGAAACTATGTTTCTATGTCTAAGCCTACTTATAATATTGACCTCGGAAACATACTCTTTCTCACCTTGGTTTGATCCGCTTCGGAACTTCTTGACTGCAACTTTGATCTTGGGGCTCGGTAGCAAGCCCTCGTAGACATCTCCAAAGCCTCCCGATCCCAGCTTTCGCTCCTTGGCGAAATTTTTGGTTGCCCGAGAAAGTTGTGAGTAATTGAACTTTGTCATTCCAAGATCATCAAATAGGATTTGATCGGCTTCTTCAACCTTCCTCCACGACTTACACCAAAACACGAGGATTGCGCTTATTAGGACCATTGCAAAGAGACCCGCCAAGCCAACGCCCACAAACGCTCCCACTTTGGTCCTACTTTTGGGATTGGGACTACCTCTCGAGACTGGGCTTATTCCGGGGGTGGGACTACTTTTCGGGCTGATGGCTTCGTTCGGGTTTGAGCCGAAACTCCAAGAATAAATTTGACTACCATTCTCAGAAAATAAATTGGATGATGTAGTAGTGAAACCAACTTGTACTCTAGGAGGCAACACAACACTCAAGTCAACAACATACCACACAGTATAAGAATCTATTCTTTCTTCAAAAGTCAAGTGTGCACTTAGGTTTTTCGTAGTCGAATCGTAAGCTATCCTCACATTTGCAGTGCCCCTGTTACTAATGCCAACCACGGGGACAAATGTTTTTGATTTTATGGAATTGACATCAATACCTATATGTTGATCAGTTGGGTCCCAATCCTCACTGTATGTGTCAAATTCGACCGCCACAACTTGATTTCTGGAGGTGTCATTCAGAGCGGACACATCAGACTCGAACAAACCATATAAGCCGCTATCAGCATCCGGGAACCACTCGCCATTCTCGGGAACAAGGAAGAACGTAAGCCCGTGCGCTATTGGAGGGGGGACGTCGAAGCCACCACCAGCGACGCTGAAGGAGAAACGAGTGGAGAAATCTGTTAGTATTTTTGTGGATCCTTTGACTACCCATAGTTGCATTGCTTCGCGGTATAAAACTCTGGCCGCGCTGGTAGAACCCTCCGGCGCTGACTTGTTGAGGAGTACAGCGGCACCGGAAATAGCTGCGTTGCCGTCGAGGATAAGGTCTCCTCCATCTCCGAATTGGTTTTTGTTGAAGCTCGAGAAGCTGAAGTTGAGGGCGCTTGTAAAGGGAGGAAGGAGAAGCAACAAAAGGAGGAATGGTTGTGAGCGAAGAGGATGATTAGCCATGGATGTGATCCAATTGACCTAGAAGCTCTACCAATCATCAAAGGAAAATTGTTGTCATCTATTTAATTACTAAAGCTTACTCTTCATAGAAGCTTTCCATGATTATGTATTTATGTGAGACTTGGTTATGTAATTTTGAGGGTTTGTATTTGCGTTTGAACGAATCATATGTTGTCATTTTCAATCTGTACATAACAGGACATACATCATACATTCATATATACACGATGTTTTCCATTTTTAAACGTGCATGGCCGTTTTGAAGGGTCGTTGGCTTTTTTTTGTTTTTTTTTTTTTTTTTTGATAAGGTAGGAGTTCGAGGGCCAGAGAGGTTTGCCACCTCGAGTGTTCGACAAATAGCGAACCGTTGAAACATACAACAAACTAAAGTCACAAATTAACAAACCCATAAAAGTCGTCAACTAACCGGGGAGTCGAGGAAGATCCAAGACGAGCCACAAATGCCCTGAGAACACGAGAGAGTACGACGCCAAGAAGACGGAGAACGGTAACCCACTACCAGAAAAGACGAGACCTGTGAAAGTGCGAATCATCCCCTCACAAAAACAACAATTTTTTTTTATCCTTCAAATCAATTTTTTTGTGTTCGTTTTATTTTATTTCAGTTTTTTTTATTAGAGACTTTATGAAATTGTTATTAACGGTTCTTTTTTCCACACTTCAAAGTAGTTTAGGGAAGAAACATTCCTAATAACATGGTCTCTTCACAAACTTAAGAGGTGTCAACTAAAAACGTATAGAGTTTCAATTCCCTGTTGATTTCCAAATGCTACATTACAACATTGATACGGGATTTGGTTCTTCATTGTTAACCACTCATTACCTCACTTACCTGCGAGGTAAAATCTGTACATTCTACACAACAGACGCGTTTGAGCGATTGCATTTGTACATTGCAGATCGGCGAACCTTTACTACCGTCTCAATGCCGCTTCAACACGACCGCGTAAGCAATGCTTCCCCGCGAACTGGGGTTTGTGTTGTGATCTTGCCTATAAGCCGATCGCGTAGTCCAGGCTCTTCGGTCTGCTTATTGATTACACAGCTAATAAGTATGTACCACTCTAATTTGTACCCAATCGCTGCTTTGCACGCTCGATAGAAATCGGTTGCCTGCATAGACCATGCCACGGCTTGTTGGAGTCCTCGTTGCACAAACCGAGCTTCTTTATCTGCTTATGAAGAGCTTCTAAGTTGACGAGAGGGGCCATAGTTGGCCGTCCATGGGCACACTGTAACAGTTAATCCTTCGTAAATGAAAACCGTCTCTTTGTTTCTTTCTAGGTATTTTTGTGAGGATTTCTTTCGCTATCAACTTTGTGTGAAGAATAGAGAATCTTGTTCGCAATGTTACCTGGAAACATAGTGATGTTCTTTTCAGCTCTTCGACAATGAGGGAACACTCCGATGGCAGCAGTGCGTCTCCAAACATTATTGCACCTTCATAAAAAACAAAGTTGTCCAAGATATCCTAATCAAAGCGAGCTACTCACAAACTTTACTTCAAAAAGCAAGGTAGGATAATACGGGAAGCTATCGGTACAGGAGTATAACAACAATATTTAATGAAGGGTAGCATATTAGTCACACACTACCTCTACATGCCTTGTTATTCAGGACCCGAAGAACCGATGGTGGAACTATCGATGATCCATCGGTGCCTGCAAGCTACATTTGCAGGAGACAAAAGAACAACAGAATTAAGCAAGAGGTAGTTGAAGAACATGGTTTTGAAAAGACAGAACAATGAACTGGATGGACAAAATTGCAAGGGAGATGTGTAACATACTTGATCAATAAATTCTAGCAGATCGGTATCGGACAAATTGACACCTAGAATACAGGGTACCTGCAAGTCAGCAGAAACAAGTCAAAAATAGGTGGCCTCTCGCTCTTCGTTCTTACAACTTGTCGGAAAGTAATGTCATTTGAAGATAGAAGACTCTACATTTAACTGATGGTTGAGAATGTAGAAAGAAAAAACACATAAAAGAAGCCTTTCTTGAAAAATATAGGATAAATTACATATCCATATTCAGAGGCTTGCCATAACAACAAACCAATGCCTATATGAATGAAAGAGACAAGTAGCTGTAGAGGAAGGGAATTTTGATTACCGCGACCAGTCTAAGAGTGCCAGGCTGCCTGTTCAATGTATTCAAATTTCTGCAAAAATACATGTAAAATAAATCAGTTACAACAGCTTTGGCTAGAAATTTCAGAAGTGGGTAGATACTGAAGGCGAAGATTTACTTGGTGAAAGATTGAGAGTCATCAGAGATGTTGCAGATCCATCCCCAGTGCCTTATTTGATCAGCATAGTTGTGTAATAACTGATACACACTCTCAGGCAGCATCTATATGGAAATTTACAAAATTAGATTTTTTTTTTCTTTCTATTTTACCTTCAAATAAAAGGCTACATCAAACTAGAAATATGGCATACCATCTCTTTCTCTTCTTCCAGATACATTACTGTCCTCATTTTGCCAGAAAGTACCTGAAGACACTGTATTAATTGAAAGATGAAACGGAATGTTAAAAAACACAAACACCCTGGTTAGAGGTCATGATGGTACCTTATGATGTAAATCTTCAAGTCGAATTCTTTCATCCGCAGCATGCTGGGAAAACATTTGAGGGGAAAAAAAAATTTAAATTCAACAAACTAGTGATAGAGCTGTACCTCATTTTCTACAAGGTAATCATTTTAGAAGGTTGTGGGCATTAGTGATCATAGAACTAAAAGAAATGCAAATAATGCCCTTCTAACAGTAACTTCAGACGTAAATCTTCAAGTCGAATTCTTTCATCAGCAGCATGAAATGCTTGGTTCAAGAACAAATAGTGCCTTCTAAACAGTAAGGCAAGAACAAAGCAACTAAATGTTTATAAGATGAAGGAAAATCTCTAAAACAGTGAGATCATGTGAAAGTAACATGAAATGTGGTTCATAATAAATTTTTTAAAAAGAAAACATTGACTGTTTAAATCATACCTGGTCAATAATAGCTAAAGTTTTACCCGCCACTACTGGAATGAATTTCTTATCAACTTGCTGAAGAACTCTGCTAGCCTCTAAGCAGTTCCGATTGATAGACTTTGGAACTATTGTGTCACTTGCAAGGCGCAGGAGCCCAGAAGAGACATCCAGTATAGCGTATTTGTCTCGACAGTTCGTTGATTTTTCCCTGATCTGCAATTGAGAATGAAATAGCCAATCAACTTCTCACTGGCTAGAACTTGTAACCTAATGCCTGCCATAAAAGAAAAATCTTGAAAGATTAACAAACCATTTTGGAGTTGTGAAGGTAATCACCACCATCCTGTGGACAGCCATTCCTCCACTTGACCCCTAAATCTGCTGTATCTTTTGAGAAGGCAACAGGGAAAATTTTCAGAACGCAAAAGGTGGTTCATAAGTTAAACAAAGAGTCCTTAAGCTAATAGGTTTCACCAATTTTCACAAGATATGCAGCTATACAAGGAATCCTGCAACATCCCTACTAAGAAAACGTAAAGTATAGGAAAAAAGAAAATCACAGCCCCCTGGTCAAATACATTGTTTTAGCTATTATGGTCATGTTGCATAGTGTTTTGTGACTTGTGAAAGCTTTTTGGATAGGCTGCTTTATGAGGAATCTTACCATAAGCATGCAAAGGACCGTCAGACTTTGTGTTCTCTCCATTCCGAGTCTTAGCAACATCTGGCACATTTGCAGCTTCCTTCATCTTTCGACTGAATGGCGAACAAAAAGAGTTTTAGTTAAAGATGAGGACTAAAAATAATTCCAAAGATAAGGTACCCAAAAATTATACCCAGAATGTAATGAAAATCCTTTGATTGGACTTGTCTCAGGAAACTGATCAAACTGACTAGAAGACTGTTGTATGAATTTTTCCTTCTTAATCTCGCAACTACCTGCAGTAAACATAGAAAGTTTGTTTATGATGCAAAGAAAGGTACGAGATTCAACTATGTAGGATGATACCTGTAGGAATCCTTTTACCAGGATATGCCTTTACTGAAGTAGAACTGGCCATCATGGGATAAAATCTCCTTTTCCCTCTATAAATCGGCGGGGCTGAATGACTTCTTGTTCTTCTTGCTTTGTCGACATCTCGATGTTTGATATCACTCATTGGCTGGTGAATATTTGATATTCTTTGAACATGAATTGATGGATTCTTGTATACTGATGATGGCAATGTAAAACCTTCTTCGGATTGAGGACATGTACTGCCTGACAGTTTACCGCCATGACGGTGACCAAAAAGATAAGAATCATCGGTAACTCGATCACCCCCCCTTTTGGGACTTTCACATCCATTTCTCAAGTGCGAATTTGAGCAACCTTTAGATAAAGAGTCCTCATAGGTGAACCCATCCTTGTAGTGAAAGGAATGAAAATCTTTTCTCTCATGCTTAAGATATTTGAAATTTGCATGATTTCTGGATCTAGCACTCCCATCTTGTTCTTGAAGACTTCGATGCTCAAAATCATTGGTATCTCTATTATCACTTCCACACCCATTTCTTAAGTGTGAATTTGAGTAAGCTTTAGACAAATTGTCCTCATAGGCGAACCCATAATTGTAGTCACAGGAACCAAAATCCTTTCTCTCATCCTTAAAGTAATTGAAATTTGCATGACTGCTGGATCTAGCAATCCCACCTTGTTCTTGAAGACTTTGGTGCTCAAAATCATCAGCACCTATACTACCCATTTCACATCCATTTCTCACGTGTGAATTTGAGTAACATTTAGACAAAGAGTCCTCATACGTGAATCCATCATCACAGTCACAGCAATCAAAATCCTTCGACTGCTGCTTAAAATATTTGAAACTTGCATCGTTTCTGGATCTAGCATTCCCCCCTTGTTTCGGAAGATTTTGGTGCTCAAAATCCCAAGAATTTACACCAAAGATTGAATCTGAGATCACATCCTTGCATTCAGTATCCGATGACTCAAAACTGGCATCAAAATCAAAACCTCCAAACTCTTGCACTGAATGGCATTTATCATGTCCAGCAGTAGCAAATTCTTGACCAGAAAAAAGTGAAAATTTTGATCTAGCACGTTCAGATTTAGATTCATTGAATGGGAAAGGAATAGACTCCTTATCCTGCGACATTGTTCTCTGAAATTCATCAAAACTCTCAGCACCATGAAATTTCATAGTATCAGCTCTATGGACCCTGTCATCACTTTGAAGTTTAGACCACTTTTGATCAAAGAATTCATTTGTATTTTTCAGTGAGAAGCAATGACGCAAAAACAACCCATTAACATCCTGAAATGGAGACGGAACGTAAGTTCTCAGACTTGTATCTGCCCCATTAACATCCATTTCTTGGGAACTGACCTGATCCTCCAGAAAACTACTGTATTTCCTGGTAGAAAACAGATCTTCTGTGAAGTCCTCCTGTGATGGAATCAGATCACTATCAATGTCTGCAAGTTCATCACCACAAGGGTCAATGTACTCTCCATCAGTCTCATGGTGATGACCGGGCAATTCAAACCTTTCTTCACCACTGCACGACACATTATGCAGATTTTCCAGTGAGGTACCGTTTCTGAAATATGTCCCATTTGCACTTTCTGGTGAAGAGCAATTTCGCCAAAATGGCTTCTTATAATCTTCAAACTGACAAGAGAGAAGAATTCCAGGACTCATTTCTGCCTTATTTCTCTCATAATTGGCTGTAATTCTTACCGGGGATTCAACCATCTTTTCTGAGCTGAAGCAATCATGTACAGAAGTTCCATTTCTCCCTATGGAAAACAAATTTTGGTCTTCACTTACCGTATTAAACTTATCCGTACTGGCCCAAGGATGGTTGCAAGTACTGTCCATATCAGGAAATCTGCAGCAAGGGTCAGAATGATTGTATGGTCGGGAGGGGGACATCCAATAGAAATCGTCTTTGAGTTCTCCTATAGAAGGGCTCGTTACTCCCTTACTTCCCTGATAATGTGAAGATTGGCTGATTTCTCGAGTTCCTGCTTCGATAGGAAATAAAAAACTGTTTGAAGCAGGTTGTGGCGACTGATTGTTCTGGATCTTGCACCTCTTTTTAGGAAGTTCGTATGTGTCCAAGAAATCTGCATCTGTAAAGAGCCAAAAGACTTTTCTTACAACATACAGATTTAAAAACTTGAAAAATTGGGCAAAGACCTATAGAAAACACAGTGGCATATGAAACGAGAATATCAATGCATGCCTCAGTGCAACTAGAATAAGATCGTGTTGATCAAAAGGTACCTATTCTGGTTGATGTGCTGATATCAGCTTCCTTCCTAGTATGATATTTGTTTGTTGGGTCAGCAGTGGAACTGAAAAGCTTCCCTGGAATATTTTAAAGCTTATTGAACAACTGTTTTATTGCGAAAGTTAGATAAGAGATACTCCTTTTTTTTAAGAAAAAGGGTTAATTATGTAGGAATAAACTCAAAATATCTTTTTAATACCATTAGATGCTCTGCTGGTCCACAATGATCCAACAGATTTTTCAATCAACGAGAACACAGGCAACCAGTCCTGAAAAATTGCACCGCCAAATGAATTAGCTAGTGAAAAGGATTCAAATTCTCAAAGTTTTGAAGCTTATCCGATGTGTTAATTGGACATACATCACAAAAATATCAAAACATCAATAGACAATATAAGTAGTAAGCCAGCAGAAGCAACTTCAAAAACTATTCTCTAGACATCAAAGCCAAAATAGAAAAATAAAGGCTTACTATATGAAAATTGTCAAGAAAAAAAATTACCTTGAATTCCACTGAAGTCTTCAACTGTTCAAAATGTAAATCATATGCAGATTGTGGGCAGGTTAAGTTCAAACAGTATGTTGCACATGCTTGAGGCCGACCCCTCTTTCCACCTTGGTTATTGTTCAATTGCTCCGAGTAGGTACTTGCTAGCCCATTAAGCAATTTATGAATTGGACTTTTGTCAATGAATCTTGAGTTAACGTCTGCTGAGTATTAAGGTCAAACTGAAGAAAAAGGTATTTGAGTAATATGAACACGACCAAGGAAGACCATAGAGGGATTTTGAAAATTTGGATACATATGTATTGAATGCCCTGCAAAAGAAGTTTATAAGAAACCAATATGCTATCATAGTTGATGAGTACCAAAAATCATCAAGTAATAAAAAAACAGTTCTACCTTTGTCGAGAAAGAAGCAGGTAAACTGGAAATATATCCAGCAAGCTCATATGGACCTTCTGAAAGGCTTAAATCATGCAAAAGTGTGACCTTGATACCAAAATGACTAATCAATATCGGCAAAGGTGAAGAAGAAGCATGTGTTCGAAGCAATTCGTCATCACTACAATTAGACAACCACAGATTGAGACACAAGTATATATTATGGTAAGGAAATGATGGAAGAAATAATATGTGCCCACCTCTCAATGTCAACAACAGAGAAGGGAACCTGTGGTCGCACAAGAGCAATTTGAAGCACACATTTCTTGACAGAGTGCAAAACTTTCTTTGGACTTCAAACACAATGGCTCCGTAAATCAGTGTAAGATCCACTAAATCATTCTTAAGTCTATAACCATCCAAAATATTAACAAAATTTTGAAAATTTCACAAGGTACCTGATCTGCATCTGTGTTCTCCGAACAGGTTGATTATAAAACATATCATGAACAATTACTGCAGAGATTTAAGACATTTTAAAGTCATCCAAACCAAGTAATGCTTCCGATGTCCAGATTCATACAATCTCAAATGTATAAAAATAGCAAACAATATAGTACCAAAATGCAACATAAACATTATTACATTATTACATTTACATTGGGCATGAAAACAAAATCATTAATACATGTAGCAAAATGAATATTTAAAGCCACAAAGAGTGCACCCCTCTTTAGTCTTTACTGATCATAAAGAGACATTCCCTCTTACAGAATCGGAAGACCATAAAAAGTTTGAGCAACAAACTCGTATATTCAGTGAAAATGTTAAAGGGGTACCTGTTGTACCATTGTCCCACCTATCATCATCAATGCCTAAATATAAGCACCTAGAACCCTGAAAAGGCACCAAAAAATCCAGTTGTAAACAAAGTCAATTTGTTTAGAGAAATATAAGTGAAGCAACAACATTATTAACCTTCATGATTTTTTTGTATCCATTTGGCCTCCCTTTTGCTTTAGTTATAATTTCCAGCATGGAGACATCTGCAATAGAGCACAATGCTTCTCCCCGATTCCCATAACTTCTCAAAACACTACCGGTATCAAGTAAGCTATGATGTTTTGATGTTGCTGCAGATTTAATATGTATAGCAATAAATGAGCAAATGAAGCATGGGGCAGATAATTTCTTATTCACGGTATCAGTAATTTCAACAAGATACAGATGTGTACACGACGGTGGACTACATGGGGAAAAATAGTAAAATTTAGTTACCATATCGTTCTCCCAACAAAGCCAAACATTCTCGACTAACACCACATCCTGCACATATAGCAAAAAAGGCCAGATAGGCATTAACTGACAGGGGCAACTTTAACAAGCATTAAGTGAGTGAGTCATCTACTGACCATTATCTTCCACTTTCACATAACCAGTACCCACACCTACCGAGACAGATACCTGAAAATAGAGGCAGGAACAACCACCATGAGACAGCACAACACAAGCTAATGCAAAGTATACATAAAGACTTCTTTACTCAGTAAATGAAGCCTTTTACACATTCATCATTACTCCGTAGTCAATAAGAACTAGGAAGCATGATTATGATCTCCCATCTCATCTTAAAAGATCAAGCAACAAACCTAGAAATCCGGCCATGACAGATGACTCTAGAACAACAGTTCTTTTCTAATTAACTTTCATCTCCTTTAGCTTCAAAACAAGCATGAAAGCGGAATCAAATCTGACCTTCATTAAACGCACCACGAATCCCAGGCCCCAGAATTGAAGATTCAATTTCACCACGAAATTAATTGTATTCAAATCCATCGAATAAAAAACATTACCTTGGTGGCACCGGCGTCAAGACTGTTGTACACAAGCTCTTCAACAACCCTGATCATGTCAGAGATGATGAACCCGGAACGCACCGAGCTACGAACATCCTCCGGCAAAGCCCTAATGCTCTCCATTAAACGATCCACTCAATATTCGCACCGCCCCAGAATGTGAGCAAAACCCATGTAATCAAACGGAAATAGTAAAACCTGACCAAAAAGGAACAAGATTTGCATATTTTCATCGATAACAGAAGCAAGGAGCGAAAATTAACACAAAATTGGAACGCTACAGAAGGAAACCGAACAGAAACTAGAAAAAGGAAGGTGCAAATAAACGGAACCCTAGAAAGACAAACTAGGGAAACCAAATTCGTCGAACTAGTGAATTACCCACCTGAAATGGAAAATTAAACGCAAGTTTCTGGGTTTCAGAGCTCCGAGTGGAGGGTTTGTCTCTCCGAATGGAAGGCGAAAAAAGGGCGGTGAAATTTGGAGGGGGGTTTGTTGCAGGTATGACGGTGGACACGCGCACACTGGAGTATTATTCCGCCCGAACCGAATATATATTAGCCGGCCTGGACCGGGCCATCTTCAAACCGGGTATCACCCAATTTTTTATTTTTTTACGTAAAAATTCAATTTCACACAAACCTGAAACTCGATGACCGACGGAAAACCGTCAATACAAACAATACCCAATAACATAAATCATTTGAGAAGAAATAAAAACCCCAACCAACTCATACAAGACATCAGTCAGCAGAAAAGTCGATGAAGAATCAGGACGCACTACGAGTGCCAAGAACGCATGGGGTATCAATCAAATGATTACACGTTTGCACTCCACCTGTACCAATGTGCATTTAGTAATGGGTTTTATATTCTATGTCAGGATCAGAATGGATTTGGATCCTCTCCTAATACATATCTACCTAATATCTTCCTAATATAAGATCTCAACCCTTAAAATGAATCAATGGTCAAGATTATCTCTCCCTAAATTTAACCTTAATTATCACACCAATCCTCTCATTATCGGTCCAGCAATGATAACAGTAACACATTAAACCTCCTCCATTAGGAATCTAGACACCGTTCACCTCATCGGAGGCCTGTTTGCCGCGCGGCGTAACGAGGACGAGAACGGTGACTCGGTGAGCACCATGGATGTATCGAGGGCTCATTCAATTCAACCTAGAAAAAACCGAATTGAAAATTGCGATTGCGTAACTCCAATTTCTTTTTCTCCAACTGAATTCTATATGTTGCGATTTTAATTTGAGTTGAAGTGGACTGGATGCATATATCAAACTTTAACCAAAAAAAATGCATATATCAAACTCCAATTTTGATGTTTCTCTTCCAGTTTGTGTGGTTGCCGTCCAACTTATCTATCACCGTCGTCTCTCACTCGCTGCCCATAACTCATCACCACCATCGCCTGCTCCGCTGTCCACCACCATCGCCATAAGTGCATCTTCGGCGTACGCTCATCTCTCTCAATTAACATGCTCCCGATTGCAAAATTAAATCCTTTAACTCATAAGAGGAAGACAAAATCAACTGATCAAGCCATTGAATCGGCAAGTGATCAATTAGACCACCGATTCAGTTCCTCCGGCGACGCTGCGAGGATCGATGGCATCACCGGGAACATCGGTTTGTCGTCGCCGGCCATGATGACAACGAACTCCGGAACCATAACGGACGTGTCGGTGGAATCCGCTCCCTTGACCAATCTCTCGCTGGATGCTCTCACCGCAGTGGTGGTGGACAGTGGAGCGCGGCGATGGTGGTGGTGGGTGGTGGGCAGCAAGGGGGAGAAACGTGGGCGGTGGGTTGAGTGTTAAAGTTGGAGGCTGAGAAAGAAGAATTGGGAGAGTGATTAATTAATTAATTATAGTTTTTAATCTTACCCGTTGATTTGGTTCAATGTCTGAGATCGGTTTATTAGGCAAATATAAGGAAGCCTCTCATTAGGAGAGGATCCGGATCCGATAAGAATACTAATTAATTTTGAAATATTTTTTAAAATTTTAATTAGTTTAGCTTTTTTTTGAAAAAAAAATTAGATTCCTATAGTCGATTAGTTTTTTGATTGGGAATCGTTTCTAATTTAAAATCTTATCCTCTTTCCTTAGGGCATAAATAGAAAGATTAAATTTTTATTTTTTTTTATACAAGGCAAGGATTGGGGGAAGGTCAACCGCGGTTGACCCACCACCCAATAGCGTCCAAACGAACGAAATCTACGATCTCAGCAGGAACACAGTCAGCAACAAAACACGAGGACAAGCCTAGATGCGCCAATCTATCTGCCACCCGATTTCCTTCCCTGAAGACATGCGCAAAGGTGACACTCTCGAACGATCGACAAAGGCCAAGGGCATCCGCAATCGTCATCTCGATCTCCCATGGGCACTGCCAGAGTCCACGCAAGACGTTGATGACGGTCAAGCAGTCGCCTTCAACCACCATCCGAGTGAATCCCTGCTTCGCTGCTTCCACAAGACCTGCAATGAGACCATAGCATTCTGTTTGCACGGCAGACACCTTACCGTGGCTTTGGGCACCACCAGAAAGAACCCTTCCCTGGCTATCACGGATAACAAAGCCAGAAGCCGCACGGTCCGACCCAGTACGAGCTCCATCAAAATTAAGCTTAACGAAATCCTCTGCTGGTTTTTTCCATTTAACTACTTTTTGTTTTGGCTTTCTCTTATTTTGGGTGTTTGGTTTTAATGTGTCAATGTCATCTTCTTGTTCCGCAACTTGTGCTCTTCTCCACGTGGTCCTATATTGTTTTATATTTTTTATCCATTCTTCCATTGTACTGATATCATTGTTGTAAAAATTATTCTGTTTCTCATCGACCATAACCCCCAAAGGGCGAAGGCAAGAATCGATTTATGTTCCGTAGATAGTTGCTGGAATATTTCGGATATTATATCCTTATATAACTTGTTTTCTTTGTCAGTGTTCCGGATCGTACGTTCAATCTGCCTATCTAATCTTCCGATGAATGACAGGGCAATCTGACATTCAGTAAAGAGATGGGTGTTATCTTCTTCATAATAAGAGCAAAGGGGGCATTCCAAAGGCATATGAATTCCTTTTCCTTGTAATCTGACTTTTGTTGGAGTTCCGTTTAGCAAGTTTTTGCAGAGAAAATTTTTAACCTTAGGCGAACAGTCAATTTTCCAGATCCATTCTAGTAGGTCTGAGTTGGTCCTTTTGGTTCTCGTGATGTGGTCTAAAGCACTAGCAGTAGAGAACCACCCATTTTTACTTGGTTTCCAGTACAACCTATCTTCAATTTCATTGGACGGGATATAGATATATCTAAAAAAATTTGAACAATGTCCGGTGGGAGGTAGTTACTCAATTTTTCTTTGTCCCAGGTGTTATTTGGTTTAATGAATTGGTCGATAGTTTCTTGTTCATCAACCTGATCTAAGATACTTTTTTCTCGAAGGTTTCCTTCGTTTGGAAGCCAGTTGTCCTTCCGAAATCTTATGGATTTACCGTTTTTTACTTGCCAGATAAGTCCTACACAAAATTCATCTTTGATATCCATTAGTTTCGCCCATTGCCAGGAGGAGTTCCTTTTTCGTTGATAGTTCCAAATATTCACATTTTTAAGGTACTTATCTCGGATTATTTTAACCCATTCATTTTGAGGCTCCACAAGGATTTTTCAAAGCAGTTTCATTTGCAGCGCTTTGTTCATGTCTTTGGTCCTGTATAGTCCAAGCCCTCCTTCTCTCTTTGGTCTGCAGATCTTATCCCATCCAATAAGGGGCTTGTATTTAGGGTCTTTGTTCCAGAAGAAGCATCTGTTCAGTCGGTCTAGGTCGGTATGAATGCTCGCGGGTAGCATGAAATTTTGCATTATATAGCTTGGTTTCGCTGCTAGGTTAGCTTGAATAAGGACCGCACGTCCTTGTTGGGTAAGTTCATTAGCTCTCCATTTTGTTAGTTGGTTCTTGGTTTTCCCTATGACTTCTTCAAACGTGTTTTTATTCACTCTACCATTGATAATAGGGCACCCAAGATATTTTTCTAAAGCAACATGGTTAGTTATTTGTAGGCATGATTGGATTCGTTGCTTTTGTTCATTTGCAATTCCTTTTGTGGTTTGGAAGGCAGATTTTTGAAAGTTTACTTTTTGTCCCGAGATCTCGCAATATTCATCAATTATAGTTTTCACCGTTCGATAAGCTTCCAGGGCTGCTTTAGAAAATATCATGATGTCATCCGCAAAGGAGAGGAAGGGGATTGAAGGACCACTCCTCGAGGCTCTGAAGCCGATATTGTTCCTCGATTGTTCACTTTGTCGCTGTAATTTTCGTGCTAGGATTTCAGCACCTAGGATGAAAAGGTAGGGGGAAATAGGATCACCTTGCCTTATACCCCGATGAGGTCGGAAAGTGTCAGTTGGTTCATCATTTACTAGAATAGAGAAGGACACTGTTTGGATACATTCTTTAACCCAACCACAGAATTTCTGGAATAAACCAAACTTGGGCAAAATAGCAAACAGAAAATCCCAGTTCACTCTGTCATATGCCTTTTCCATGTCAAGTTTGATTGCAACCCAACCCTCACGACCCTTTTTTGATCGAAAAGAATGGAAAATTTCATGTGCAATGAGTACATTGTCTTGAATTGCTCTATCTGAAATGAATGCTCCTTGAAGTGGGTGGATCAATTTTCCTAAAACCATTTTAAGTCTTTCTGCTATGATTTTGGCAATAGCCTTATAGAGTGTAGAATAGAGGCTAATTGGTCTGTAATTGTTTGTTGTTCTTGGGTTTTCGCATTTTGGGATTAGAGATATGAAAGTTTGGTTAATTTGCTTGAGCATTTTCCCGGAATGGAAGAATCTTTTGATTGCTTTTATGATGGATGGTCCAACAATATCCCAGTGTCGCTGGTAGAATTCTGCAGTCATTCCATCCAGTCCTGAGGATTTGTCTTTTCCTATTGAAAAGAAGGCCTTTTTTATTTCCTGGTTTGTAATTGGTTTTGTGAGGAACTCATTTTCTTGCTGAGTTATTTCTGTATCTATTAGTTCTAGATACTCATTTAAAAGTCGATAGTTGATAGTCTGTTCTTTGAATCTTTTTTTGAAATCGTTGAGGATCTCTCTTCTTATGTTTTCTTCTCCTATAATTGTTGTTCCTTCGGCCGTTATGATTTCTCTAATGGTTTTCCTGTTTCTACGCCCCGTGGTCACTTTGTGGTGGTATCCTGAATTTGTGTCTGAGAGTTTTAGGTGTTTTGTTTTCGCCCTTTGACGCCAATACGTGTTATGGTATTGTATGAGCTTGCTTTTCTTTTCTATAAGTTTCTGTTGTCTTTTGTTGTTTTCATTTTGGTTTGTGTGGATATTATCATGTTGCAATTGTACTAGTTTTTCCTCAATTTCTTTTAATTGTCGAAAAATGTTTCCGAAGGTAGTTTTGTTCCATTCTTTTGTTAGTCTTTTTAGTAGTTGAGTTTTTTTAACCACTTGGAACATTTGAGAACCTTCACATCTCATTCTCCATGCCTGAATTACTATATTTCTGTAGTCTTTTCTTTGGAGCCACATTTTTTCAAACTTAAATGGTCTCGCCTTCTTGTTTTCGTTTGAATCGATTTGAATTGATATTGGACAGTGGTCCGATGAGGAGAATGCATGGTTTCTGGTAGCTACGTTTGGATACCATTGAAGTATTTCATCTTGCACTAAAGTTTTGTCAAGCTTTTCGTAGATGTTATTTTTGTCAGTTTTATTTTTTCTCCAGGTGAACTCATTTCCTATCGTCGGTATGTCAAGAAGCTTACAATCGTCTTTAAATTTTAACAATCGTTCGAATCTGATTGGGTTTATTTGAGGCCCCCCTTGTTTTTCATCTATGTTCTGTATTTCATTCAGGTCCCCCGTCACAATAGTCGGGATCTTCAAACTACCAATATGATTGGTAATTTTATTCCATAATTCAAGTTTCTTGCATTCTTGAGGGGGTGCATAGACGAAACAAACCACAAAATTTGTTCCTTTATTGGTATCTTCAATTTTCATCGTAATGAATCACTCGTCTCTTGTCATTATTTCAACATTTGCAGTTGTTAATTGATAGTTTTTCCACAAAATACAAATTCCTCCTGATCTGCCCATGCCCACCGCAGGAGACCGGCAGATTGAATCGAAGCCAGCTTTATGCCAAGCCGCTTCAGGTGGTATATTCTCCGTTTTAGTTTCCATTAGGGCCATGATTTGTATGTTTTCTATTTTGCAGAAGATTTCAATTTCTGTCCACAGGTTTGTTTTTCCGATCCCACAACAATTCCATGTACAGATTCTCATTCCGGATATTCTTTTTTGCAGATTTTTTCTATCTGTGGTTTTTTCTTGCTTCTTCTTTGACTGGTTTCTATTTGGTTTATTTTCAGTTGTACACTTTTTTTATTTATGATTTCAGATTTGTTCATTTTTTATGGGTTGTTCCCGGCGTCAATGATTTTTCTTATTTCCTCACTTCGTTTGCTATGAGCTAGCTTCCCATACCAAATGGGCAGAGGAGGATGTAAGAACAGGGGAGCAAGGTGAAGCCACTCCTTCCTAACACTAGGAGCTTTATGATACTTCCTATAGCTAAAGTTTTCAATCTCACTACTACGTATGAGTCCCATACCCTCATGTCTTTTCTTCCTACTTGCTTTAACATTGTTCTTTCTCTTTTTCTTTTTATTTGTGTTGCTATCCTTGTTCACATTATTCAATTGTTCTTTACCTATTCGGGGCACGAGCTCATTGTGCCAACGGGGAGAGAGAGATCCTGGCATATACTTCATAGAATCCCATCCATTCTCATGATTGTTCCTACTTATTTGTATTTTTTTTTCTTGCTTTTCTTTGTGCTACTGTCATTTTTCTCCTTTTTCAATTGTTCGAAGTTAGCTGCCAAACAAAACACCCCGTAGCAAAAACAGAAGATAGGCCCTAAACTGTTAACCAAACGAGAGGTAACGCAACTCCTCAAACACACCTTGATTCTACAATTACTTGAGCGGTGGATGCATAGATCAGATTGCTTTGTCGACAGCACCCAAGTGTTCTTTTTCATTTTCATTGTTCTGCTGTTCGTTTGCTCGTTTTTCAGTTGTTCCAAGTTCCCTTTCAGAATTTGTTCACAACTTTGGTATGATTCGACAATTCTGAGATCGTTACACAAAAGCGGGAGTAAGCATACCCCCCATGACAACAATTTTCTGCAGACAGGAGAGCTACAACAGCATAACTTAATTATCAAAGATAACATCAAACTAGGGCCATCAACAGGCACATACGAAAGGATACATATCATTATATAAGAAAGATGATAGAAACAACACAAGGTAGATACAAGCATACTAATTTTACCCACCATGACGATCATGGTCATACCACCTACAACAAAAGGGGCAATCTGACGCAACCCGATCCAAACCCGCACAACCAACAAAGGATCAAAAAACAGAGGCAAGGTGGTAGGTACATCATCAGCCTTTCGCGGATACTAAGATTCCTAAACAACCACTTATATAGGTTCATAGAGTGCATATTCAATTCCTTACAATGAAGAGGTTTGAGGGTCATCATCCAGTCTTCATCTTCTTCACTTGGGTCCCCTTTGGTGCTGAGGAAGCCGTGTCGGGTCCACTCCCACCAATCTTTCTTTTGCTAGATCCTGAGTTCGATGACAGCTGCTTATCGACTTCCAGTTTCTCCATCTTAGTCGTTACGGACAGGTTTGAAGATTTGTCGCCTTCAATCTGCTGAATTTGCTCCTTTGTGAGTGACACTGGGAGTCTCCCATCCTCTTCTGCCGTGATCATATCTTCCTCTTAATCACCATCCATGTAATCTTCGTCTTCTTGATCCTTCTCTTCATTTGATTGCTTTGCTTCGACCTCCTCATTTGGTTCAGTTTTTTCCTCCACAATTTGGACAATTGGGGCTTCCTTTTCAGCATGATTTTCCAGAATTTTGTTTTCTCCATGACTTTGTTCAGTCATATCAGGCACTTTCATCTCATCCTTCTGATTCTGAGTCATGTATCCAGCAACCTTGTCACTTCCCTTCTCTTTGTTCGGTTTCTCATTGTCTTTGACACTTTGAGAGGAAGTCCGAGAGCTCTTGGTTCCCGAAAGAGAGGTTGAGGAATCAAAGGACACCTGAAAAATAGGTTTGTCCTTAGCATGCTCATGGCTAGGGCGGTCTCTATTGGTGCTCAAGCTAGTTGGTCTCCTCTTGTACTTCTGCCACCCATCATTCAGATTCTCCTTCTCATGGCCTCGAGGTTTTCCAGAATTTGTTCTTGGGTTCAGTCCTTTGGGTAGCTTGACTTTAATTGGCTTGAAAGATGGATTAAGGAGTGGGCACTCCTCAAACAGGTGGTCCGGATTCCCGCAATTCCCGCAGCCCTTTGGGAATTCCTCAAACCAAACAGTGTAGGTTTTGAATCCCTCATCATCATCAGGAATAACAATTTTGCCGCTCTCGATTTTCTTTACGTCCATATTGATGCAGATTCGAGGGAACTTGACATTAATCCCTTTCTCTGTGAAGCTGTCAAGGCGGATGAATTTTCCGAGCTTGTTTTTCTTCACAATTGTCTTGAGGATCGAGCTGGATATGAACTCCGGATGGAGCTGCAGGATGCGGATCCACATATCCACTAAGGTGGTTGATTCGGTTTTCGGATTGAAAGATGGGTTCCATTCCTTGAGCGGCAAAAGGTTGCCGTAAACATGGTATGGCCTTTCAGCCCAAACACTCAGCTTGTCAACTGGGTTGTTGAAGCGAAATTCAAACCACCCTTCTGCCTTCGGTATGATCGAATATCTTCCACCAGGAAACCACCAGCAGTCCCTATTAAGTTTGTACCAGAGGGCCTCCATGTCGAGATAATCTCCAATGACAAACCCGAAGAGGGAAATTTCTTTCAGTTTTTCAATATTTTCCTTAAATCCCTTAAGCTCAGCCCTGAACTCCTGAAACTCTTTTTCATCCATTTTCATCTTTTCTTTCCCCTTGTTCTGTCGCCTTTTCCTTTCCCGAGCGTCTTCCTTGTTTGTGGATTCTTCATCCTTTGCTTGAGCCTTTTCCAGTTTTTCTTTCCCTTTGCCGCTGTTGTTTAGATACTCTCGTTTTCCCTCTTTTCCATCTGTCTCCTTGTTGTTCAGCTTGGGTTCATCCTTCTTTTTCTTTTCGTTGTTGTTTAGCTTGGGTTCGTCCTTCTTTTTCTTTTCATTGTTGTTCACAAGGGTTTCACCCATTTTTTCTTTGATTCCAGCTTTGGAATGGGGGGTGCAGAGAGCCTTTTTGTAAGGCTTCTGGTTGTCGTCCATCCTACAACGGGAGCGATGGTGCCACAAATATGGGTTGAGATGGGTAAGAAGAGAAAGACCAAATTAGTAATGAGCATGAGAGAAAGCACGAACATAAAAAATGGAAAATGAAAAAAAGGATGAGAAGAGGTGAGAAACTTAAAAAAAAAAGTGTGTGCTTGGATTTTAAGAGGCAAATGTCAAAAAAATTATTTTCATTCAAATGGGAGTGAGCTATTGACAAGACCCAAATGGCTATTGACAAGATTGTGTTTCACAAAAGTGCATGACAAATCATTTTCTCTTTCAGAAAATATTATGAATTGGCCCGAGAGCAAAAGAGAAAACTTATTAGCATTCATTCATATACTGAATATGTTCAACCTGAATCCTTAATATGTGCTAAACTCATTGAAATGTATCAAGGAACGAATCGATATGATTACTCTATTATTTTGATGATTTTCAAATGGCTTTCGACAACTCTACTTGTTCGGGGAAAGAGTGCCTACATCCTGACCCCTCAGACCCCGCTTTAGCGGGATACACTAGGTTGTTGTTGTTGTTGTTATTTTTGTTTCGACAACTCTACTTTTGAACAAATTCAACTCAAAACCAATTCTGAAAGTTGAAGCAAATCAAGGAAACTTAAGTTGGGAGAAAATCCCCTTCATACAAGAACCAATTTGGTTTGTTACATTGAAAATTCACACTCCCACCTAAGATGCATTTGCTGGCCTTTATTCTGTTGCTACTAACAACCTAAGCTGTAAAGACCAAAATACCCTTCCAGTTGCCTAGTGAACAACCGATCAACTTGTGGTGCCAATGATGTGTGTTGTGATTTTCCTATTGTAAATCATGGATCACAACACCTCTTATATATTCTCATATACCCCCCCCCCCCTCAAGCTGAACTTGCACAAGGAAGGACAAGACCAAGCTTGTACCGAAGAAAGGTGTGTTGCTTAGCCCCCAAAGCTTTAGTAAGGATGTCTGCAGTTTGTAGTGAAGAAGCCACATGATCAGTGCAAATGAAACCCTGTTGCACCATCTCTCGGATGAAATGGCAGTCTATACGAACATGCTTTGTTCTCTCATGAAACACCGGGTTAATGGCCAGTTGCTAAGCAGACTTATTGTCACAAAACAAGGTGACATGTAAAGAGATGTGAATGCCTATTAGATAGCAATCCTTGAAGCCATACTAACTCACTTGCAGCAGCAGACATAGCTCTATATTCACTCTCAGTGGAGGATTTAGAAACTACCTTTTGCTTTTTAGTCTTCCAAGAGATTAAGGAAGAGCCAAGGAAGACACAAAAACCAGTAAGAGACCTTCCAGTGTCAACACAATCCCCCAGTCTGCATCAATGCATGCTTGAACTTTATAGGAGGAGGAGGCTGAGTAGGAAAGAGCATAGTTGAAGCTGTCTTTGAGATAACGAAGAAGATAAACCATAGCATTCCAATGAGGTTGCAAGGGATGTTGTAGGTATTGACTAAGTTGTTGGACAGTGTAGTGTTGTGAGGAGGAAATCGAGTATGAAATATAACAAAATAAATCAAACCAGATTCTGCCCACGCAAATAATTACAAGACCTCCTCCTGATGTAGCAGCGGGAAGTCAGGATCGATCCACGAGGAAGCGTGTCAGCGGAGAAATCTCACGGTCAGAAGTCGACAACAGGGTCCTCGATCTCGACTAGGGTAGTCGACAGAAGATCGGACAGTCGAACACAGCGCAGCAGATCGGCAAAGGGTGGTCGATCTCGACCAGGTGCTACTCGAGATCGAGTACGGTCTGTCGAAGTCGAGTTGGTCTTCGTCGATTTCTGCACAAGTAAGCTACGGCGACTCTGGGTCGAAGATCAGTAGTCGAGGTCGACCAGGGTGTGGTCGAGATCGACGAGGGCAGGGAGTAAAACGAATGAAATAAAGAAAATAAAGAACAAATGCTTTTGAGATTTCGACTTAAACTTTAATGTAAAAGAACTTCCAAGATTGGGGTTTGCAACGGCAATAACCAAGCATCCATAAGGTAGAATCAAACAGATAATCATGTGAATCGCATTAAAGGACTAAGCTTTCGCCTTTTCCAACAATTAGACAACTCTCTCAAGAAACCCTAATTGTCTCTACCGATTTTATGTTTATAATCCAAGTGGTTAACATGGATCTCCATTAGATGGGCAATAAACACATAAACAAGTAGGAAAATGCTCAAAACATGATAAAGGTCGGATCTTTACCTCAAATATGCATGGCTATCGTCGGGCTCGCCCCAACCCTAGAAGTGGGTGGACTACTCGCTCTTCATCGCAAACTCAGACATCTTTGATTGAAAGGAAATAACTTGCATTAAACTAAATTCAAAAGACTTTACAATCCCGGCGATCCAACTCTCGTTGAACGCCAAAACCCTAAAACCTTCGAACTCCTAAACTGTCTTTGTGGAACTACTTGTCTCTGACTGAAATTGAATGAATAAAACTGAGCCCCATGGGCTTTATTTATAGGCTTCATTCCCTAGCTATTCTAGGAAAGAAATATCTATCTATATCTAAAATTTTATCTAAGACTTAAAAGATAAATAAGAGCTATAACATAATTAAATCTAAATTAGGGAAATATATCAAAAAGTCTTCTATGGATGGAATTCCTTCTCTTCATGATGGATCTTGATAGTTTTGGATAGAATCGACAATCTTCGCGTCCAAGTAATGCAAAACCGAGTAGGATTCGTCAAGCCGCGTCGAACAGCTTCTGGAAGCGTGGTCGATCTCGACAAGAGCCTTGTCGATCTCGAGTAGGAATCCTGGTCGACTGGTCTTGGCTGGTCTTCTCTGCTCGACAGGCTCGGACTCTGGCTCACGGTGCTCGTCGATGTCGACAAGGGCTCGTCGAGGTCGAGTAGCCTGGCTATGTCGACTGGGTCTTCTCGGATGGCTCCACTCGACAGGCTCGGATCTGGACTCGGAGCTCGTCGATCTCGACTAGGGTTCCTCGAGATCGACTAGGGTATGACCTTCTCTGGTCGAGCAGCTTCTCCTCGGCATGGACTCGGACTGGCGTTGTGGGCCTCGTCGATCTCGACTAGAAGCTTGTCGAGATCGAGTAGAATAGTCCTTGTCCTTGGCTCCTCGATCAGTTCTCCCCTCGACTCCGGATGTGGCGCTGGGCTTCGTCGATCTCAACTAGGTCTTGTCGAGATCGAGTAGGCTCCGGAAGATGAGTGGTCTGGTTCTCGATGTTGCTCCTGTCGACAAGGCTGTGCTAGGGTATCTTTGTCAAGATCGACTAGGGGCTACTCGAGGTCGAGTAGTCTGGTTTCTCGGCTCGATTCGACTGGTTCAGTTGCTGCTTTGACCTTGGACTTCTGTAGCTGTTTTCCGAGCTTTTCCGACCTTCTGTAGAATTGCTGTAAAATGCCTCGAATTCTGCGAATTAAACAGAAACTGGTGTAGATTCCATAATTTGACAAATAAACATAGACTACATAGATTCTGTACTATCTAAGCCCAACTGAATGCAATGCATGCAGAAATCGATATAAAAGTTACTGTAAAACATGGCAGATTCAGCTCACAACATGTAGGAAATATCAGGTTTAGTTAGTGTAAGGTATAGGAGGCAACCAACTAACCTCCTGTAATCCTCTGGGTTGGGAACCATCGTGAGATGACAACTTCACACCATGTTGCATTGGGAAGTCAGTAGGTTTACAAGACTCCATATGATCATCTTTGAGGATGTCCAACACATACTTCCTTTGATTAAGTAATATGCTAGCAGATGATCTTGCAATCTCCATCCCCAAAAATATCTTGCTTTACCCAAGTCTTTGATTGTGAATTCCCTGTTTAATGCATCCTTAGTGAGAGCAATGTCAGTGTTGGAATTTCCCAGCAACAACATATCATCCACATAGACCAGGGCCACAGTCATGTTACTGCCTGAGTGTTTGACAAATAGAGAATAGTCATGTGTAGATTGAACGAAACCAATGCGAATCATAAACTTAGTTAACTCATGATTCCATTGTCGATTGGCCTGTTTAAAACCATATAAAGATCTCTTCAGTTTGCATACATGACCAAGAGAAACAGACAAGCCAGGAGGTTGTGTCATGTACACTTCCTCATCTAAGAAACCATGTAGGAAAGCATTATTGACGTCTAATTGATGAAGAGCCCAACCTTTGCTTGCAGCAATAGCTAATATGATCCTTACAGTTGCAAGTTTATCCACAGGAGATAAGGTTTGTTTGTAATCCTTATCCTTTACTTGATTGTATCCTTTGGCTACTAACCTGGCCTTTTACCTTTCAATAGAGCCATTTGGTTTGTATTTTATTTTGAAAATCCATTTGCAACCAATAGCTTTCTTTCTTGGTGGCAAAGAATTGGTGACCCAGGTGTGATTAGCTGACAAAGCCTGTAACTCTAACCCCATTGCAGTCTTCCATTCTGGCACACCCTTAGCTTGAGAGTAAGAATTTGGCTCAAATGTAGAGCACATGTTGATGTGAGACTTGATGAAATCAAGTGACAAATAAGACAAATGATGAATACCAAACACAACAAATGATTCAGATGAGGAAGAATCTGGTGTCCCTCTGTGTGGAAGGTTAGAACATACAAAGTCTTGGAGATGAGCAGGTCTGTGGATTTGTCTTTTTGGAAGGGAAATAGTAGGAGGAACTGAAAGAGAAGTTGCGGATGTTGCAGAGGGACTAGATTCTAAAGAGGCCTCAACCACTCTCAGGTTTGAATGGCTA
Organism: Persicaria maculosa; assembly: GCA_963922045.1. Classification (NCBI taxonomy): domain Eukaryota; kingdom Viridiplantae; phylum Streptophyta; class Magnoliopsida; order Caryophyllales; family Polygonaceae; genus Persicaria; species Persicaria maculosa. Next base: position 73,829,224 of record OY998254.1, on the reverse strand, counting down.
TGAACATTTAGGGCAGAAATCCTTTCTTCGGATGAATGGGTGAGAGGTTGGAACATGGGAGAAAGAGTATTGTGACTGAGATATGGCCAAATGGTATCGTAATCACTTAATTGGCAAGGAGCTTGTTGGGAGGAAGAGATATGAGAAGAGAGGCGCTTGAAAGGAAACACATCCTCCTTGAACTAAACATGCCTGCTAACAATAACTTTCTTGAGGGTCAAATCAAATAACTTGTAGGCTATCTGACCGGGAGGATACCCAAGGAACACACATCTCCTTGCAATAACCCCAAGTTTATCTCTATGGCCATTAGGTTGCAATGCATAGCATAAACAACCTACAACCTTTAACTGATCATAAGAAGGAGCCTGTTTATACAACACTTCAAAAGGAGATTTCCAGTTAAGAACAGATGAAGACATCTTATTGATGAGATGAGTGGCACTTAGAACATAGTCACCCCAAAATTTCACAGGTAAGCCTGCATGTAATCTGATTGCCCGGGCAGTTTCTATAAGATGCCTATGTTTTCTTTCAACCCTGCCATTTTGTTCATGAACCCCAGGTGCAGATTTCTGATGCACAATAGCCCTGGATAGCAACAAATCTCTACAACTTTGCTGAGTAAATTATGTGCCATTATCAGTCTTAATGGCTTTAATTGAGACTTGAAACTAATTCTCAATCAAGTTAAGAAAACCAGTTAAGATTCTCACAACCTGCATCTTGTCTTGCATTAGGTAAACCCAAGTAGTCCTGGTATGATCATCAATAATGGTTAAGAAATACTTGGCACCACACAAAGCAGGAGTTCTGTACGGGCCCCAAACATCAATGTGCACCAATTGAAAAGCAAATTCAGCTAACTTTCCACTTCTGTCAAAGTGCAACTTGCGCATTTTAGTCATAGCAAAAGTGTCACATGATTCAGTATTTACATCACTAGCCTCACACTGAGGTAAATGCTGAAATTTGGAAAATGACATGTGCCCAAGTCTGGCATGCAATAGTTGCATCTTATTACAACTCAAACTAACATTGTTCAACAAACTAGATTTCTATAAAGATAACTGATGTCTGCGGATAACCAGTAGCCCGCAACTTGTATAATCCTCTATCTTCATAACCTTTTGCCAACACTTTCTTAGTTGTAAGGTCCTGTAACCAACAAGACATTACCATCAAAACTGAATCTGAACATCTGATCATGAGTTACTTTGGACACTGATAACAAATTATGTCTGAACTAAGGAACCAACAGTACATTTTACAACACCAATCCATCATTCAATTTGAAAGTGCCATGTTGCTTAACTGTGATACAGTTACCATCAAGCAATCCCAGATTGATAACAAATTGCAGATCAATGATTTCAATGAAGATTGATCTATCAAAAGCAATATGATTTGTTGCTCCAGAATCTATGATCCAAATATCATGTTGGGATTTATCAATTCCAATAAGAAAAGAAGTGCTAAGAGTACTTGCAAAGTGCCCCATTGATAGAGTATATTTTAATCATATTTTTAGTATAGATTTACATATTAATTTAGAGCATATTTTACATATTTTATAATTAATTTGTATTATTTAGTTTTCGGAGTCTACACCAGTATTTTTATATATTTCAGATATTTACGGGTTCGATCATATGAATTTGGAGATTGGGATCAAAATTGGGCCGAGTTACTCATAATTAATGGGCTGAGGACCGAGGTGAATTCATACGGGAGAGCCCACGTACGGCAAACAAGAGTCATCCGGACAAGTGCGGCTACGATGCTCCATGTTACTGATATTATCATCATCATGATATTTAGGTTACATGTGATAGATAACTTAGATAGATATATTATATATTTTAAATGAGGGATATTAATATTATATATAGATTAGATAGATTAGGTTTATGATAGGAGATATATATACGTTTCATCCATACGGGATACGAGTGGAGGCCAAACTAACAGTGATCGGCCGACAGTTTACATTCCTCTTAACCCTAAGTATGTTTTGTTTTATTTTTATGGAGACCTAAATTCTCTCGTTTTGTCTACAATTTGAAGCTTTGTTTGGATTAATTGTGAGTTTTTGAATCTTGTTCCTTATTTCCTATATTGAATGTTTCGACTTCTTTGTGCTTGATTGTCTATTGTTTTATTCTATCTAGCCCGCGCAACTAGTTAGAATCAATTCAATTGCTAAGGTTTTGTAGATTCCTGGTTGTGAATCTTAACCTAAGTGGCAAACTTGTTCCTTTAGGGCTGATTGAACTAATTAAATGAGTAGGAAGTTGGATGTGTTGTTAAATCCCTCTTTAGGGACTGCAAATACCTTGGTTATTCTCTGAACTTAAAGCTATCAATTGGGTTAAATCCTTCTTTAGGGACTGTTCGATTGATAAGAGTTTCTAGGACTGGTTGGACTAGTAACTATATTAGGTCGGGACAAGGGCATTCATAATTCATAGGAAACCTAAAAGGACAAGAGGAAGTTACAATATCAATTCAACCAAATAAAGTGGATATTTGTAGATGAAACTATTCTATTAATCGTTATCTCCATTAATTTGTTTATAGTTTATTTTAGTTTATTTCTTATTTTCACCACCCAAAAACCCCCGTTTGATACTAATTGGTAAATAAACTTAACTTAGAAATAACTTGATTCTCTGTGGGATCGACTCGTGCTTACCACACTACATTAGTTAGGTAGGTTCGGATTTATTTTGATACGGTTTACGCGACTAAAAATCGTCCATCACCCATCGCCTGATTGACTGAGGAGTCACGAAAATTGCAGTCCTGTATTGGCAAAATTCCATCCTCAAGGAGTACCTGCAAAGTCCCTTGCACAACATCGCCAAATTGCAGTCCTGTATTGGCAAAATTCCATCCTCGACCAGCTCCGATTCCAGTTCCCAGCGCCGGAGGAGTCACGAAAATGCATCTACCTGCACCATGACCTTCACCTCCAGTTCTAGATCCTTGACCTGAAGACGATGAATTTCCTCGTCCAACCATGATTCCTCAAAAACTTATCAATTTCTCATACGAATTGAATCTGGTGCAGATTCCACACCTAGAATCCACCACACTTAAATCGCAGCAATCAACGAAGCAGATCGTTACAGCTCTGATACCATTTGAACAAATTCAACTCAAAACCAATTCAGAAAGTTGAAGCAAATCAAGGAAACTTAAGTTGAGAGAAAAGCCCCTTCATACAAGAACCAATTTGGTTTGTTACATTGAAAATTCACACTCTCGCCTAAGATGCCTTTGCTAGCTTTTATTCTGTTGCTACTAACAACCTAAGCTATAAAGACCAAAATACCCTTTCAGTTGCCTAGTGAACAATCGAGATCAACTTGTGGTGCCAATGATGTGTGTTGTGATTTTTCTATTGTAATTCATGGATCACAACACCTCTTATATATTCTCATACTACTATATATGATTTTCGATTAGAAGATTTGTCGAAACTAGGGTTGAAAATCTGTGTTGAGCATAATCAGTAACCTCGGCAAGAACTGGTGAGGTAAATGTGTTACCTAGCCTTATGCGCTTGATGACATATGTTAGAAATTCGGTTTTGAAAATACTGCTTAATGCATTAAGTAGAGTCAAAATTCCTGTCTGAGTGACTAATGTGTACTACCTTATTCGCCACTTTATTGCCGGAACGAGGAGTGTACGAGAAGAAAACTTCTTCCACCTTTAACAACATGGTTTGGATGTGCTTTTTTATAATCATTCTTACTTCTTAGACATCAATATGGGAATGTACTCTTTTAAGATGTATTCTCTTTTCATCTTTTGAGTTCTACGGTTGTTTATTACTAAAATTCTTACCTTATAAAAAAAATTTCATGCTTTTTATCTCTTTCTTGATCAGGGTCGGAATTGAAATGCCTTCTATGTAAAGACCAGAATTTAATTAATATTTATAAAATATCTGTAGGATAATCCGAATATTATCCTCTCTTATGATTATGAAAACCCGAAAAATTTAAAATTTATGGATGGCTTTACATTGGTTTAATTATGGATTTTATGAAAGAAATAGATACCTGAGCCACTTTTCTCATATCTTGTAAACTTAACGGATTTTAACACGTCACGAACTCGGGATTTACGTCTTGCTAATATAAGGGCAGCCACCCCATCCATTCCTTGCACACATCTCACCCACTCCCTTTGATTTGATCATATGACAAGCTATAATCCTATTCATCTCACCCACTCTCTTTCCCATCACCCCTCCCCTGCTTTGACCAAAAGAGCCCTCTCCCATTCTTTAAATCTGATCCCCAAGGCTCAGCCTCACTCATTCACAAAGAACAAGCCGTCACTTGAGAGGAAAGGGAGAGAAAAGAAGCCTATCTCCATTGCTAGTCATTTTTGGCTGCTTTCCATTCAAAAAGCCATAAATCCCTCAATATTGATCCAAATGGAGTGATTCTTGAGCCCTTAGCTCTGTATTTGAATCAGATTTCAATACATATATCAAAAATCCAAATCCAAAGTGATTTGCCCCTCCAAATTGACCGATCTTTGGGGCTGTAGTGGAGTGTTCTAGGAGGATATATCTTGGGTTTTTCAACTTGATCTTTGGTAAGTCCTCTTGGTTCCTTTCAAAACTGAGTTCCAACATGTTTTATAACTCCTTTTCTTCAACTTTGAGTAAGAATCTAAATAATGTTTTGGGATTTTTGGTGACAAAATGACAAGGTGTTTGGAAGGTGTTCCGAAGGACTCCCGAGGGTGTCCTTGAGTCGTTTGTGTGGGATTCTTCGAAGGTAATCTCTCATCCGCCTTCCCCTATCTAGGATAGATGTGTTTTGGCGTGTAAAAGGCTTAGACGTGGAGCCTCTATGTGTTTTGGTTGCGTTTTGTAGCAAAAACGTCAAAAAAATGGATATATGTGCCTCTGTAATTTGGGTTTTATTTCCAATACAACGATCTGATCTGGCTGAAATCTTAATATGATGTTCATGTCAATGTTATCTAAATGCCCTCCTAAAATGAGGACGATCCAACGGTTGGATCAAGAGTTATTATAATTTTAGTAAACAATGTTTATAATGACTCGATTAAAACTCGGTTAAGGGAATGCTAAGAATATGGTTAAATATATGATGCCATAACCGAAAATTAGAGCATATAAAATACGGAAATGAAGTATACCCATAACTTGACCAATAATAAGGATGAAAAGGTTAGGATTACGTGATGATATGACCCGGATTATAACTTGTTAAATGTGGATACTTAACCAAGCTTATAAGTCTTTAAGCCGTTAACCTTATGTGAATGTGTGTGATTATCTTGCGGTATGTGTTTATGTGATGCATTAATGAGAAGAACCTAATGTGAAATAATTACAATTGTTAGGCGCTTGATTCGTGTTTACACTTGGTGCTTGTTGGTTTCCGTGCTTACCTTCGGATTTCAGGTAAGTCCCCTGGACTTACTCGTGACACATGAATGTCGTAACGAGATAGATTCATGCATATTTTACGACATAGAATTGTAGCGGCATATCATCAATTGCTAGATTCGATAATCATGGTATTATATCAATGATAACCACAAATATTGTTATCAATATCGATAATTACCACATTTGGTGGTTGACACGTGATATAAAAATTGACATATCATATATAGGTAAGTATAGTAATGGTAATTGTTTTTTTTTTTTTTGTTAGTGATAGTAATGATAATTGTAATCACCATTTGTTACGGGTTATCGTACGATGTCAACCTATTCTCTCCACCATAGTTGAGTATTGTAATTTGTAAACCCGCGACAATAAGAACCGGTAATAGACCTATGGCCCAATATATACCTATGGGCCTTTTGCATTACTTGGCCCACCATGCGCCCAAGTAAAATAAATAAGCTCAATAGTTTATCAATGGCGGTTTAAATTAGATGGCCCACGCTGCGCCCCCGTATAAAACAATAGTACTACAAATAAAGGTAAAAAAAAACTCCATTGTCGTCCTCACTCTCATCGACGTCATCGTCCAAGGGTACTCCTGTACCCAGCGAATCCCTTTTCAGCTGGTTTTCAGGTAATATCTAATCTTAACCCTAATTCCGTAAGTTTCCTTCCTTAGATTTCCTACTGCAATGGTTTTCTTAAGGACTCCTCAAAATCAGACGGTATTCCTGGATGTAAACCCTAGCTACACCACAATAGAAACCCTAGGAATCGAAATTAGTCGCAAATTAGGATTGCCAGTTGCTCGCCAGCGGTTGTATTTGGATTCCAAGCGGATAATTGATGGTAGTTCGTCCAGATTATGCGAACTGGGGATTGATTTGAATTCTACCCTAGTTCTTCACGTTCCGCTATTGGGAGGTATGCAAGCCCCCGTGCAGTCGAAGAACAGGCTCGAGTTCCTGAATTCGAAGCCACCTGCGAACTACGTCGCTGGGCTCGGTCGTGGTGCTACTGGTTTCACCACCCGGTCTGATATCGGACCTGCCCGTGCTGCCCCAGATCTGCCTGACCGGTCGGCGGCAGCAGTTGGCGGTGCTCCCGCTACTGGTGTGGGGCGGGGGCGGGGGAAGGGTCCGGGGGAGGAGGAAGAGGAGGATGAAGGGGAAGAGAAGGGGTATGATGAGAATCAGAAATTTGATGAGTTTGAAGGTAATGATGTTGGTTTGTTTGCTTCATCTGAGTACGATGAGGAGGATAAGGAAGCGGATGCTGTTTGGGCTGCCGTTGATGAGAGGATGGATTCGAGGAGGAAGGATAAGAGAGAGGCCAAGCTGAAGGAGGATATTGAGAAGTATCGGGCTTCGAATCCGAAGATTACTGAGCAGTTTGCAGATTTGAAGAGGAAGTTGTATACTGTGACTGCCGATGAATGGGATAATATCCCTGAGATTGGGGACTACTCTTCCAGGAATAAGAAGAAAAGGTTTGAGAGCTTTGTTCCAGTGCCTGATACTTTGCTCGAGAAGGCTAGGCAGGAGAAAGAGCATGTTACAGCTCTGGACCCGAGGAGTAGGGCTGTTGGAGGAACTGAGACTCCATGGGCGCAGACGCCTGTTACTGATTTGACGGCTGTGGGAGAGGGTAGAGGTACTGTTTTGTCACTGAAGCTGGATCGATTGTCGGATTCTGTGTCAGGGTTGACTGTTGTTGATCCCAAGGGGTACTTGACTGACCTTAAGAGCATGAAGATTACGAGTGATGCGGAGATTTCTGATATAAAGAAAGCTAGGTTGCTGCTGAAATCTGTTACGCAAACAAACCCGAAACACCCTCCTGGATGGATTGCGGCTGCGAGGCTGGAAGAAGTTGCAGGCAAGATTCAGGTGGCAAGGCAGCTCATGCAAAAAGGTTGTGAAGAATGTCCTACAAATGAGGATGTGTGGCTAGAAGCATGTCGGTTAGCCAGTCCCGATGAGGCCAAGGCTGTGATGGCTAGGGGTGTGAAGGCAAATCCGAAATCGGTGAAGCTATGGCTGCAAGCTGCAAAGATGGAGCAGGATGAGTACAATAAGAGCAGGGTTCTGCGGAAGGGTCTTGAGAACATATCTGATTCTGTGAGGCTTTGGAAGGCAGTTGTTGAGATTTCTAATGAAGATGACGCAAGGATTTTGCTACAGAAAGCGGTGGAATGCTGCCCGTTGCATGTTGAATTGTGGCTTGCCCTAGCAAGGCTGGAAACATACGATAATGCAAAAAAGGTACTTAACAAAGCCAGGTTAAAGCTCCCAAAGGAGCCAGCTATTTGGATTACTGCCGCCAAGCTGGAAGAGGCAAATGATAATATTGCAATGGTAGAAAAACTGATAGAAAGGGGTATTAGATCCCTACAAGGAGAAGGTGTGGAGATAGACCGGGAAGCTTGGATGAAGGAGGCTGAGGCTGCAGAACGGGCAAACTCTGTTGCAACTTGTAGAGCTATAATTCGATATACCATTGGGATTGGAGTTGAGGAAGAGGATAGGAAAAGGACATGGGTTGCTGATGCAGAGGAGTGCAGGAAAAGAGGATCCATTGAAACTGCCAGGGCTATCTATTCTCATGCACTTACTGTCTTTTTGACAAAGAAGAGCATATGGATTAAAGCAGCACAGTTTGAGAAGAGTCATGGAACCAGGGAATCTCTTGACATCTTGCTGCGGAGGGCAGTTACTTATGTGCCACAGGCTGAAACTCTATGGCTTATGGGTGCAAAGGAGAAGTGGCTCGCAGGTGATGTCCCTGCTGCTCGTGCTATACTTCAGGAGGCCTATGCTGCTATCCCTTACAATGAGGATATTTGGCTTGCTGCTTTCAAGCTTGAGTTTGAAAACCATGAACTGGAGAGAGCCAAAATCCTCCTTGCGAAGGCCAGGGAAAGAGGCGGCACAGAGAGAGTTTGGATGAAATCAGCTATTGTAGAGAGGGAAATGGGTAACACTGACGAGGAAAGGAAACTACTCGACGAGGGGCTGAAACGCTTCCCTTCGTTCTTCAAGCTCTGGCTAATGCTTGGACAGCTTGAAGAGAGGCTTGGTGGGATGATTCAGGCAAAGGAGGTGTATGATTCAGGGATCAAGCACTGCCCTAAATGTATTCCTCTCTGGCTTTCACTTGCTAACCTTGAAGAGAAGATGAATGGGCTGAGCAAAGCTCGAGCAGTTCTCACCTTGTCGAGGAAGAAGAACCCTCAGAACCCTGAACTCTGGCTGGCTGCTATAAGAGCTGAACTTAGGCATGGGAATAAGAGGGAAGCTGACAACTTGATGGCAAAGGCACTTCAGGAGTGCCCGGATAGTGGAATCTTGTGGGCAGCCTCAATAGAGATGGTTCCTCGCCCTCAGCGTAAAACTAAGAGTATAGATGCGTGCAAGAAATGCAAAGACGATGCCCACGTCATTGCTGCTGTCGCAAAGCTGTTTTGGCATGACAGGAAGGTGGACAAGTCTAGGACTTGGTTCAACAGGGCCGTGACCCTGTCTCCTGACATTGGGGATTTCTGGGGTTTGTACTATAAGTTCGAGTTGCAACATGGAACCGAAGATACCCAGAAGGATGTGCTGAAGAGATGTGTCGCTGCTGAGCCCAAGCATGGTGAGAAATGGCAGGCAATTGCCAAGGCGGTAGAGAATGCACACCAGCCCGTGGAGGCAATTCTGAAGAAGGTCGTGGTTGCTCTTGGGAAGGAAGACGGTGCACAGGACAGACAGTAATCATCACACTAGGTCGGGTTTCGAACATTCCATTCACGGAAATTATGTCAATATGACCTGTCTGTCAACCTATATTTCTTGATTACGTTTCTAGCACTTCCAAAACTTTTGTCACAAACATGCTGATTAATAACTTCTTATACAATTGCTTTTGAGTTTTGATATTAAGTTCATTTTCATTAGTAGTCCTTTCCAACATGGATTTTGTCTGTTGGATCTCATTTTGCAGATTTTAGTTGATAGCTGTATGTCTCGTACAAGGAATGGTGTTCGTTCCACTACTGCGGTTGTTCAGCGCAGCTGCTATCTTCAGTAAGGCACTTGCTGTTTGGCGAGATTAAGCATATTTCATGTGTGGTGTAAAACTCGTCTGTTAGATGAGATTGTATGCATATTAATTATCAACCTTGTCTTGCGGAGCTTGCTTTTTTAGTAGTAATATACATACTTTGCCTTTTGATTTGGGAGAAATGGGAGCTTGTATAGATGACTATTTGTTGAGAATATTCATTTGTTGCATCTCTAGAGTGAGGACCGACGATCCATAGTTTTGTATCAGCACCATGTTTGTACACGAAATTGTTTGCATCCGAGGAAGCAATTGCACATTTATTTGGAAGGCAACAGGTCAAAGAGCATGTTTAACTTTCGTGTTCCTTTTTGGATATGAGGTATGCTGCAGGGCTCTTATTTGAATGCCTGATTCTTCAAACTTTTGATGGTCCTTCTGTTAGATGTAATGTCTCTTTATGATCAGTAAAGACTAGAGAGGAGAGCACTCTTTGTGGCTTTAAATATTCATTTTGCTATGTGTATTAGTGATTTTGTTTTCGTGCCCAATATGAATGTAGTAATGTCTATGTTGCATTTTGGTAGTATAATGTTCTGCTCTTTTTGTATGTTTGAGATTGTTTGAATCTGGACATCGGAAGCATAACTCAATTTGGATTACTTGCTTTTGTGAAAGTTTTCTCTTTGTTTTGTCAACTTTGAGTAAGTAAATTTATTCTTGTAATTTTGGCCTGTTAATGATATGTTTCTTATAAACTTATTTTGGTGGCCATTCAGTACACATGTATCCAAATATTCAAAATCCATCTATGGTGTTCCTTGGTCTTGTTTATATTACTTGACTGCCTTTTTCTTAAGTTTGACCTTGATACTCAGTAGATGCGAAATTGCGAACTCAAGATTCATTGACAAACGTCGAATTCATAAGCTAGCTAGCATGTACCTGCTGGGAGCATTTGAACAATAACCAAGCGGGAACGAGTCGGCCTCAAGCATGAGCAACATACTGTTTGAACTTAACCTGCCCACAATATTCTTATGATTTACATTTTGAACAGCTGAAGACTTCATGGAAATCAAGGTAATTTTTTTCTTGACAATTTTCACATGGCAAGCCTTTATTTTTCTGTTTTGGCCTTTGATGTCTAGATAATAGTTTATGTGGTTGCTTCTGCTGGATTACTACTTTATTGTCTACTAATGTTTTGAAATTCAGTCTGCAATATACAAGATAATTTTGTGATGTATACCTAATTAACACACAGGATAAACTGCAAAACTTTGAGAATTTGCATCCTTTTCACTTGCTATTCAATTATTTAATTTGGTGGTGCCATTGTTCAGGACTGGTTGCCTGTAATGTGCTTTCATTGATTGGAAGGTCTGTTGCATCATTTTAGACTAGCAAAGCATCTAATGGTAATAACCATAAATAGATGTTTTGAGTTTATTCCTACTCAATTTCACTTGTTTCTAAAGGAGCATCCATTATCTAACTTTCACAATAAACAGTTGTTTAATAAGCTTTAAAATATTCCAGGGAAGTTTTTCAGTTCTACTCCTGACCTGACAAGCAATGCATAATAGAGGGAAGGAAGCTTATATTAGCACATTAACCACCATAGGTGCTTGTTGATCAGCGCAATCTTATTCTAGTTGTATCAAGGCATGCATCAATATTCTCATTTCATATGCTTACGAAATAGGTGTTATCTATGGACAAATACCTGATTTTCTAGTTGTTTAATCCGTATGATGCAAGAAAAGTCTTTTGGTTCTTGCCAGATGCAGATTTCTTGGACACATACGAAATTCCTAAAAAAGAGGTGCAGGATCCAGGACAATTAGTCACCACAATCTTCACATCATCAGGGCAGTAAGGGAGTATTGAGTTCTTCTATAGGAGAACTCAAAGACAATTTGTGTTGGACGTGCCCCTCCAGACCATACAATCATTCTGACCCTGGCTGCAGATTTCCTGATATGGACTGTACCTGCAGCATCCTTGGGATAGTACTGATAAGTTTACTTAGACTCTTAAGAGTATGTGAAAAAGCGAAATTTGTTCTCCACAAGGAGAGATGGAAGTTTAGTACAGGATTGCTTCAGCTCAGAAAAGATGGTTGAATCCCCAACAAGAATTATGGCAAATTATGAGAGAACCAAGGCAGAAATGATAAGAAGCCATTTTGGCGAAATTGCTCTTCACCATAAAGTGCAAATGGTACATATTTCAGAAAGGGTACTGCACTAAAAAATATGCAAGATGCGTCATGCACTCATGCAATAGCAAAGAAAGGTTTGAATTTCACGGTCATCACCATGAGAATGATGGAGAGTATGTTGACCCTTGTGCAATTGTGGTGATGAACTTGCAGAGATTGATCGTGAACTGATTCCATCACATGAGGACTTTACAGAACATCTGTTTTCTACCAGGAAATACAGCAGTTTTCTGGAGGTTCAGGGCAGTTCCCAAGAAATTGATGAACACCGAAGAATGTTTGCCTTGTTAAAACTCAAAAGATACAGCAGATCTAGGGGTCATGTAGGGGAATTGCTGTCCACAGGCTGTTGATGATTACCTTTACAACTCCAAAATGGTTTGTTAATCTTTCAAGAGATTTCCTTTATGGTAGACATTAGGTTGCAAGTTCTGGCGACTGGTGAGTGACGAGTCGATTAGCCATTTCATTCCTAATTGTCGGTCAGGGAAATTCACCCCAGTAGTGGCTGGTATAACTTTAGCTGCCATTGACCAGGTATGATTTAACCATTAAATGTTTATTTTTATGAAGTTATTTATGGACCAAACAGTTCATGTTATATTGGTATTATCATAAAAGATCTTACTGTCTCAGTAAACATTTACTTTGATCTTATGAGTTACTGTTTAGACTTGAGAAGGCACTATTTGCACTTGTTTTAGCTCTATGATCACTAATGTCCACAAACGTGTAAAATGATTACCTTGTAGAAAAGAATCGGCGGGGCTGAATGAATTCTTTTTCTTCTTGCTTTGTCGACATCTCGGTGTTTGATATCACTCATTGGCTGGTGAATATTTGATATTCTTTGAACATGAATTTATGGATTCTTGTATACTGATGATGGCAATGTAAAACCTTCTTTGGATTGAGGACACATAATGCCCGACAGCTTACCGCCAAGAGGGTGTCCAAAAAGATAAGAATCGTTGATACCTCTATCACCCCTTTTGGGCCCTTCACATCCATTTCTCAAGTGCGAATTTGAGCAAACTTTAGTTACCTGATCGTTCTCCCAACAAGGCAAACATTCTCGATTAACACCACATCCTGCACATATATAGCAAAAAAGGTCAGATAGGCATTAACAGACAGGGGGAGCTTTAAGAAGCATTGAGTGAGTGACTGAGTGAGTCATCTACTGGGCATTATCTTCCACTTTAACACAACCAGTACCCACACCTACTGAGACTGATACCTGAAAATAGAGGCAGGAACAACCACCATGAGGCCAGGTTTGGTATCAATATGTAGATGTAGATATCTAGCCTGATATCAATTATCGAGATATAATCTATATAGATATCACTATCTCAATTACCAAACGGTGCTGAGAATCCTGTAAAATGTTGCAGTGTTAGCTGATGTCCGTGTGAGCTCTTCGACTAGGAGGGAACACTCCGAAGGCAGCATTGTGAACTGGAACATTTTGTACTGTCTGTTTGATATCACTCATTTGCTGGTGAAACCTTGAATTGGTACTCTCTCCCCATGAATTGATGGATTCAGCTGATGCATTGATTCTTTGAGAATTTTCTCTGATCTACAACTAGGGATGAAATGGCTAACGAAGTAATGAAGAATCTGTAAGTTAAGGATGCCTAACATAAAGGAAAACTCTTGAAAGGTTAACAAAGCATGAATCTATAACCTAACAATGCCTGCCATAAAGAAAAACTATTGAAAAAATAACAAACCATTTTGGAGTTGTGAAGGTAATCATCTCCGGCCTGTGGAGAGCCATACCTGTAGGAATCCATTTATCAGGATATACCTTTACAGAAGTAGAACTGGCATTTATGGGAGAAAATCTCCTTTTCCCTCTACAAATTGACGGAGATGAGTGACTACTTTTTCTTCTCTCTTTGCCAACATCTCTGTGTTCTGTGTTTGATATCAAACACAGAGATGTTGGCAAAGCGAGAATGAAAAAGTCAGGCAAGTTTCAGAAGTAGCCGAAAACACTTGGGAGGGCGAGAGATTTCTCATGGGAGGTGGAGTGAACGGTGGGGCTATTTTGAGGTTTTGGGGGGGCAAATTAGGCACCTTGAAATCAAAGGCCCAGGAGGTTATTTTCGGAGGTGCCAAACTCCATCTCCTCTTTGTCCTTGCCTTTTAGATCCAGCTGCTTTCGATAGATGATGGCGGGTAAGAATAGGGCTTGTACGGCTACTGGCGGGCGGCGATGGTCATCGTGTTCTGGGGAGGAGGAGGGGGGCGGCAGGGGCAGAAGGTAGTGGGGGTAGGAGACTAGGAGGAGGACGGCGGCGCGGTGAAGACGAACGCCGTCGGTGGCCTGCCGTCGAGCTATCCTCCTAGGGTTCTTCGTTGCGCTCCCGATCGTCGTCTCTCGGTCTTTTTTCCCTGGTTCGGACGGGACTGACTAAAATTATAAAAGGGTAAAATTTATAAACTGTTGGTAAAATTAGTTAAAAATTTATAAAAAAAAATTTATTTGTAAAATAATGGTGTTTATTTTATTATTATTAGGGTTATTATGGTACTTTCAAATCAAATAAACAAGTAAACACCAAAATAAATCATCAAAATTAGCTTACTTTTTAAACACAAATTTTAACTGATTAATGCTCATTTTGGGTTGCCATAGACACATTTTAGCTGTTTATTTTTTTAACAGCAAAAACTCTTTCAATTTTAACAACTAAAATGTGGTGTCATACACACACCTTGTCTCCTTACATTGCCTGCTTTTATTCGAGCTAAACAGTAGACATAGAAGCCTCGGTGCAAATCCTCTACCCCAAACCCCTACCCCAACTCTCTACCCCACAAAATTATTTTACTTCTAAATTAATATTAAAAAAATTAAAAAATATATATTTAGCTTCTACGGCTACTGGCGGGCGGCGATGGTCGTCGTGTTCTGGGGAGAAGGAGGGGGGGCGGCAGGGGCAGAAGGCGGTGGGGGTAGGAGGAGGACGGCGGCGCGGTGAAGACGAACGCCGTCGGTGGCCTGCCGTCGAGCTAGCCTCCTAGGGTTCTTCGTTGCGCTCCCGATCGTCGTCTCTCGGTCTTTTTTCCCTGGTTCCGACGGGTTAATAAACTGACTAAAATTATAAGGGTAAAATTTATAAACGGTTGGTGAAATTAGTTAAAAATTTATGAAAAAATATAAACGAGACGAAAAAGTGTTTATTTGTAAAATAGTGGTGGTTATTTTATTATTATTAGGGGTATTATGGTACTTTCAAACCAAATAAATAAGTAAACACCAAAATAAGCTATCACAATTAGCTTATTTTTTAACACAAATTTTAACTGATTAATGCTCATTTTGGGTTGCCATACACACATTTTAGCTGTTTATTTTTTTAACAGCAAAAACTCTTTCAATTTTAACGGCTAAAATGTGGTATTATCATACACACCTTGTCTTCTCACATTCCCTGTTTTTATTCGAGCTAAACAGTAGACATGAGAAGCCTAGCCTAAACTTATACTCATACTCAGCTTATTTAATACTCCCTCCGTCCTAAAATACATGGGCTTTTAGCCTTTTGCACAAGTTTTAATAAAACACTTTACTTTTAAAAAAACATCATCATTCCACTAACTTTTTCATAAATTTTATTATTTTTTAACACCCACTACACATTTTATCCAATCAAATTATTTTAAAAAGTCAACAACACACAAACCAATACAAATCATTACAACTCAACTTTCTATTTAGAAAATATAAAAGCCCATCTATTGTTGGACAAAAATTTACCTCTAAAAACCCATGTATTATTGAACGGAGGGAGTAAATGAAGGTTGAAAATCCTCCTCGTCGGTCGCATAACCTGGGTCTCGTACCCCTCGTACCGCGTTCGCCTCAAGATCTCGGATATCCTTCCTCCTCCCTCCCCGATTCCTCGTTCTCGTGGGTCTAACCACGCCGGGGTCGACTCCGGCATCCTGTACAATCCGGTGTCTACACTCCTCCCTTGGGGGAGTTGTGGAATCCAGTCACTACCCTAATCTCAGTTCTTGATGATTTTCCTCACTAATATGGATCAAATCTGTTCTCGGCCTTGGATTTGGTTGTAACAGTTTAGCACATTTGCCCCAAATCCTTTGGGTTAGCCAAATTTTGACAAATTTGGCTTTCGTTTGTGCTGTTTTGGGGGCTCAAATCATAAATCTCCCCCTAAAATTGCTTGAATCACTGGCGGAGTGTCATCGTCCTCTCCGATTGCAGATGGGGTCTCGTGGTCCTCCCTTTCCTCCATTATTGTCCCTGCTACTTGTCGGCTTTTTAGGATCCGACTTCTCGGATTTCCCACCCTGGCCTCCGATTCCCCCTCTTCGATGGCGCTCATCCGATTTCCCTCGACGACTGCCTGATGTCGCTCTGCGCTCAAGGTCTTCTATGACATAGGCTTCATTTTGGGGATCGGGTTGCCCGTGGGTAGGCCCGAACTTCCCTTTGGGCCCAAGGTAATCCCTTGGGCCTAATCAGCCCACATTTTTTAGGTAAAAAATGTGGAATAGATCTTATATTCGGAGTATATACATTTATATTTTGTTATAGACTCGGCATGTCGTCCCAATTTGTTTAAGTGGAGATCGGTTATATATATTTATTGTGTTATGTATATATATCTCTATTCCTATAAAAGCAGCAAGTCGGAATTTACTATTCATAAAATATTTGCTAAAATAGCCTTCCGTTTTATCTCGGTGCAATTGATCAACGGCTGCCATCCTCTTCCATGTGTATAGTCTTCTTTGCCCCTAAAACCTTGAATTTGAAAATATTGATTTTTTTATTTCGGTGTCCTTTTTTGTCTTTTCAGGTAATTGTAGAGTCCGATATTGCCTCTCTCATTCGGATTCGGATCCTCTCCTTATATTAGGAGGCCTAAGTTAATCTCCACCCTTTAAAATAATTTAATGGTCAAGATTAAAGATTAAAAAAAAAAAACCCTACATCCCACCATCAGAGCTCTCACGCTTCTCCCTCCCTAGCTACTCTCTCCCTTCGGTCTTCACTGTTATTAGTCTGGACGCAACCCATTTCTGGGGCCAACCCGATGAGGAAGAGGAAGGAACTTAAGAGGGTGTTTGGGGCTCAAATCAAATTCACCGGAAGACAATTGATTGTAAATAATGCTGGAAAACCCATCTCCCGGTCCACCTCCTTGCTACACCGTCATCACCGCCGCCTGCAATCCACCGCCCACGAAGAGTCGGAGACCTTACAAATTGCTTAAAGATTCCGTAATTAGAGTGAAATTAACGCTAAGTTTGGGAGGGATTAAGGAGACGGCGGGACTGTTTTGCGGTTCAGTGCAAGCGAGGAAGAAGATGGTGGGCTTTAGGTGCGGAGTGAAGGGCGGGCGGTGGTTTTCAGGCGGGGCGAGGGCGGTGCATCAAGGAGGTGGACTGGGAGAGTGGCGGCGACGACCATGGTGGTGGTTTGATGGGAATATGCGGATGGGGGAAGAGGGTTGTAGGTAGATTTGTTTATTTTTTAAAAAAAAAATCAAAGAGATTTAATCTTGGCCATTAAATTTTTTGGAGGGTGAAGATTAGCTTATTAGGTCTCCTAATATAAGGAGAGGATCCAGATTCCTCTCATTCTCGCTCTTTCAGGCACGGCCATAGCCTTCTTTCTCTCTTGTTCACTACACAGGCGATTTTCTCCACCTACTGCTCTGTTCTTCTTCTTCTCCAACGGTCCTTCTGGTTCGTCTCTCTTTCAATTTCGACAATTCGTGGTTGCAATTTGTTTATTTTTCAGCCTCCCAATGCATTCGGCCTGTTCTAAATTTGTAGGGTTTCTTCTCCTGTAGGCCGGTTTATTGGTTGTCCTGCTTTATACCGCCTGAACCTCCCAGATGGTTCTTCCTCTCGCTCTCTATCGGTTCTGGCCTCTGGATCGTTTGCAGAACCGCTCTATTTTTTTCAGTTGATTCAAAGGCTCTTGGTTGTCCTGATTTACACCCCCTAACCCTCCCAATCGGTTCTTCATCTCGGTCTCTATCGGTTCTGGCCACTGAATCGGTCGCCCAATTGCTCTATTTTTTTCGGTTGCTTGAAAGGAAGAAGAAGAGGCCTATGTCCATGGTTTGAGGACGGATTTCGACCAAAAGTCTTGCCTATTTGGGGGTTTAGGGTAAGGGTTTCAGTTTCGTTTATTAGGCGTTTCGTTTTTTTTTTGTTATATTGAATCATTGATTAATTTAGGGTTGTTATCCCATGCCTGGGATTGGAATTCATGGTTGTTTGGAACCCTAATGATGCTGTATTTTTTTTATCTATGCAACAGTTGAAAGTGTTCAACTCGCAGTCTGATTTCGATAGAACTGATATTACTATCTAAAGTTAGGAAGGTAACTCTTTTCTTTGAGAGAATATACCGATGAGTTTAAGTTGTTTAATAGTAACAGGACTTGCACCTTCTTCCAGAAACCATTTTGTTTCTTCCCCTGTAAAAGGAATTTTTTTAAAGGTTTTCAGGTTTTTAGAAGGTTAAATTGCTTCACTTCACCAGTTTTATTTTTAAAATGAACTACCTTCACTTTTGTTTATTAAACCTTGAGTTTAAGATGTCTAGGAATGCTTCAGGGAGTCCATTGGAATCTATAACTTCAACATCAGGTTCTATTAGTACATGTAAAGATAAAAGTGCCTGCATTGTGGTGTTATTTCTCAACCCATTATTGTATTTTATAATAGATTTGTAAAAATGAAAAAGTTTGTTTTGTGTTTTTTTTATCGTGGTGGTTTACTTTTTCTTTTTCAATGTATAAGTATTGAACTTTTGTTATAGGATGTATTCTAGAGTACATAAATTAGTGCTTAGGTCTTAGATGAGGGCATTATATAATAGATTTTAGTTTGTCAAACCTTCTCGCGACTGAAGATGCTTCCCATGAAATAGAGAAGTAAGAGGCTGGTTAATTTTCTCCACAATTTCTCCATGGTGATGAAACGGAAGCAGCTATTGATCCGAGGAGGACAAAGCTATCCTTGTAAGGCCTACCCCAAAGTGGTTACTGACTCACATGATTCAACCATCAAGTTCTAGGATCTCAGACATTGTAGCTACCAATTGATTTCCTTGTGTCTTAAATCTTTCTTCCATATTTGTATCCTATTATGAAATTAAATCTTGTTATTTTAGCATGTTTCTTGTTAATACTGGTTTCAATTTACCGGTCATACTTCTTTTTGGTGTTATAGGCATATGTTTGCTTCTGCTTCATCAGACCACCAAGAATTTCACTTTACCTAAAGGAGAATTCATGCAGAATATGTTGTAAGTTGATCACTTCTGAGTATTGTATATATGTTATTGCTCGTCTTTTTTGCGGATTTTTAGTTTATTAATTATTGTTTTCACTGACCTGCCCTCTTTCATTTTTCCTAGATTTCTGTCTTCTATAAATCAAAAAGCCCAAAGTGCCCTATTTTTTAAATTTTTATAAAGTGTTAATTTAAAGCAATTAAATCCCATTTTATTTAACCAGTTAGTTTAAATATCATCTAAGTGGGTGAATGGGAATTTTTTTTTCTTGTTATTGAAGGATAAGAAAATTCAACAACTTATAGGGTTAATTGAGAGAGGGGTCCAGATCTGATGAAGTTGTCAAACAACTATACCTACAAAGTTTTCTGTACTAAGTAAATAACCGATTTCTTGGATTTTGATGGAGTTGTGTTATTTGATAAATCAGCAGTATATTTTTTAGAGTTTTGGTCACTTTGGTGTTTGTTTTATTATAGTTAAAAATAGTAGAGAGTTTATTTTGTGTATCTCGGCTAAGTCATGTGAAATCTCAAGCGTAGGTGTAATTTATTTATTTGCTAATTTATGGAATATCTGAATGCAATGTCTCGGGTATTTGTTGATTTATTTATTCAATTAGGTGTTATAATGTCTCAGTTTGAAGACCTTCATGTTTTGATTTTAGATTTACACGTATCTAAGTAAAACAAATCAACCCTAATTTTAACCAAAGATTAAAACTGAAACGGATTTACTGACCTTATATGCTGTCCAAAACAGTTGATTAGAACCAACCCAGCAAAAGATCTGCGCCGATATATTGCATGTATAGATGTTGTACAAATCTGATGAACGATTAGAACTTAGAAGGTTCCCTTTGCGATCCCTTCTTTGTGTTTTTCTTTCTTTTTTTGCTTTGTGTGTTGCTATACTAGACAATAGACAATTAAATGAAATAAAATGGGAATATGAAAGAGCTTCATTTTTTTTATGGTAAAAAAGATTAAGTTTTTCTTGTTCTTTTTTCCCTTATTTTCTTTATTGTTTTTTAAAATTTTTTTGTCTATTAAGAGGAGTGACCAGATACTTGAGTTGTGAAGTCTCTTAAATAGATGGAAAAAATTTGGCGGAAATAAATTTTGTTTAAGATCACAAAATGAATACAAGTGAGAAATAGCTAGATTGGGACTTATGTCACTGCTCATAATTTGGCATAGAAATTTTCGTAGGCTCTTAAAGTTGGTTGTGCCTTCGAGTTGCTTATGCAACAACAGCCTTTAGTTTTATGCTATTTTCTTTCTTGAATTCTTGTTATAACTCGTCTAGGTTAATGTTTTGGATTTCTTCACTATCTACTGTACGTGACTTCGATTGCTTCTTCTTCTTTTTTTTTTCAGATTGGGAACAAGAGCAGGAGGGATATTTAAGCCAACAGAACCTGAGTGATGTTTATGAGGTATCTAAACAATAGAATATGCAAGTTGAGGAGTATGAGAAGGTAATTTTTCATTGAACTCAAATGATTTTTTCCCCTAAAGTCTGTTTTACTTTTATTGTTTGTCATTCAGTAGACTATTCTTTGTCTTTAAGGTGTGCTCTCCAATTACCAAGCTAGAAGGTGAAAATAAAAATCTCATATGCAGAATATTTGAGTGGCTTCATGAGTTGAGTTATAACATGAGAGTTATAAGTTATAACTATATATATCCCGATACAAGATCGGGGAGTACTCCGACATCACGGTGAACAATTTTAATGGAGGGTCTTGGCCAGGTGGAATCTACTATTCTCTCTATTTTCTAAGTTTCAACCCATTGTTTATCAATGCCTTTAATATTTAGAAATGAATGCTCACAAGTATGTGTTGGATTGCAGTGTTGCCTTGTCTACTAACGACGCATATATAAAGAGCGGAATACCGCAACTTGCAAAGTGATGTATTGAATTAGCAGGTACACTACTGTTCAAAGATATGTGACATGAATACTGCTACGGAAAGCATGAATGGAAGCACCATATATACATGATGCTACCTAAGATGCTGCTGGAAGATCCTTCTCATATGGGGATGGTGTCCTTCACAATAAGCAGATATTGGAATCAGATTCTTACCGATGAATCTAGGTAAGGATTTCATCTTCTCTTGATTCAGTTCAAACTATTTTCTTTCATCAGATTCAAGTCAGCAAAAGAACATGTCATGATTTGTGATTGGTTTCTGTTTTTATCCCGATTTGTGGTTGAGATTTACTTGGATTCGACTTAAACCGATTTTTTGTGGGTTTCAATTGAGAATTTCTGGGTTTTTTTTTATTTAAGATGAATGATAGGTTGAGATGATTTTCCAAGTTTGTGAGCTTAAAGCTAGGTTAGGATGCTTTATGCTTGAGGGTTTTGATTTAGGGTTAATTGGGTCGGAATTTCATCCATCTTCATCTTCGTGTTTTTGTAACCGTCTTCCCGAGATTCAGTTTCGTCCAGGTTTTGATCTTCTCTCTTCCCCTTTTTTTTGTTCATTGTCTCCATTCGCTTCATATCTCCAACAAGGTCAAGGAACCGAAGTTCTCCTATCCATGCTTTAGATATCGAGCAATCAAGATGGCTCCGGTTGTGCAAATCATATGTAATTTGTCCTCTCCTTTGTGTGGTTGGGGTGTATTGATTTATGTTTTTTTTTTACGATTACAAATTGGTGAAATTTTGGATCTAAAGATAGAATTTTATGCTGCACTCAAGGTGCTCGATGAAATGACTAAGGTTTGCTTGCAACTTACTTTGGGTTTTGTCTATCCGGCATTTGATTCCTAAAGAAAGATTTGCTTCTATGATGTCTCTAATTTGATGAACAACATGTTTTTGATGCAATAGGAAAAATGAATTTGGGTGAAATATTTTTTGGGTGCAGATTTCGCCAAATGTGTTCCCTCAGGGACACTTGGTAAGAAGGCAAGCTGTAACCACTTTGCATTGTGTGAGAGGAATCATTAGATTACAAGCAGTTTCCCGTGGTAGAAAGATCAGATGTTCGGCTTGAGGTGCGTAAGAAATGCTCTTACCCGGTAATCCTCTTTAACTCCAGTTGGTTTGCTACTCGACATTGTTTCTTACCACTCTTTGTTCTTTTAATACTGAGTTCCTGTCGTATTGTTAGCTTAACTCCGTGAGGAACATCATGGTTTACCTACTGGACTTGCCATGCTTGGTAGATAGAGTCAAGAGCTTCCAGATTTTATTCCACTTATTCTTCTTACCTGTTTTGTTCTCTAGATTGAAGATTACATGACTCTCTTGCATTCAACTCTTGTTCTTTATCTCTTTAACTGTCTAATTGTTATCTTCTTGTCCTCAGGGATTAAAAGCCTAAATATATTCAAGATTTCACATATATTGCCAAAGTATATAATATATATGTTCATTGCAAACTAACTTCCAAATTTTGGATCCAAAAAAAAATCCCAAATTATTAGTGCTAACAGAGTATTGATTGATGCCTTTTTGGTACTAGCAACAATTTTAGGTTGCCTAATGTATTTTGACTATCCAACGTACTCCTGGTAACATAATCTATTTTTTGAAGCTGGGATCTGCTACATACTTTAGGAAGGAGTCAAAGATTTCGATTTGTGGAAATGATGCTGAGAACCCTCCTACTGGTTTCATGTTGGGGAAAGAGCAAATGAAAGGATTTTATTTTATCCAAATTTCGACAAAGGTGAGAGAATAGTGTTTTTCTTATTTCTCTTGAATATTTGGTTACCATAGAGGATTCTTATAAGTAATTGGATCCTTTTGGTTCTAAGTTTCTAACTCTGTGTTTGTAATAAAAGTTATCGAGTCAAAGGCATTGGAAGGCACACCTAAAACCAGCCAAATAGAATCATCCAAGTATATTTACAAGGATAATAGTTTATATACTCTATAGTATGTAGGTAACCTGTTTGGATATCACATAAATACTTAAATCATAAACTAATTAGTCTGCACATACATCGCGCGCAAAGCGCGCTTAATTCTCCTAGTATAAGTGAAAGGTCAGTTTAAGGTTATTGAATTTGTCTGCTAAATTGTCATCCTTGAGTTTTTTTTTTTGGAAAACTAATTAAAATACCCCCACCTTTGGGGTATGGTAAAAATATATCCCCAACTTTCAAACGTAATTAAAATATCCCGACCTTTGAGGGTAGTGGTAACATATTATCACAAATTTTCTCATGGGTCAAAAATGCTGACAAGGCAGCCTACGTTGATTTTTTTTTTTGACAAGGCAGCCTGCATGGAAGCCTTTTTACAATTTAGTACTAAAATCGGGTTTTCTTAAACGGTTTCCTTAGGGAAAAAATGCACCGCCAACAAAATTGAACCAAAAAAACGAAATTGATTCAATCAAGCAACTAATCCGGTCAAAATCTCCTCAGATTAACACAACACGACTATTCCTAACACCAAACCGACAACGAAAAACTAAACTGAAAAGAACAGCAACAACAAAGAGGGAAAAAAAACTTATTCAGCTAAGTCCGTGAACGAATCAAAGAGGAAGAAGATGTGAGAGAGAAAGCTCAAGATAGCCGACCACGAGGGAGGAAGACTGTCAATGAAGAGGAACTATGAGCTGCCTGGAAGATCGAAAGACAGCTCAAGAGACGATCACGAAAGAAGATAGGAGGGAGGAAAATGCGTGGTGTATGAAGCTGGTCCAACTCTTTTTTATTTCTAAGGAAACCGTCAAAAAAAACTCTTGTAAAAAATCAACGTAAGATGTCTTGTCAGCATTTTTTACCAGTGAGAAAACCTGTGGTAATATATTACCACTACTATCAAAGATCGGGATATTTTTATTACTTTTAAAAATTAAGGATGTATTTTTACCATACCCCCAAAGGTGGGGGTATTTTAATTACTTTTCCCTTCTTTTTTTTTTGGTCGAAAAAGTCATCCTTGAGTTTAGTTAGATAAGTCGTTGTTCTAATTGAAGAATTCCACTACATGTAATGTTGTATTTTCAGGTAAGACATATAAAAAGATATGTTATAGATCAAACTTAATTTTTTATTTTCAGCCACGTTGCCAAACATTTGCTAGATGACTTTCAGCTTCCGACTAAACCTTGTTTATTTTTATGTTTTGGGAAATAATTTATCTTTTTTTACTATTTGATACATTCAAAATTATATAAATTAAAAAATTGTTTATGTACTCCGTATATAATTTAAAACTAGTCCTTTTCCCGAACCTTGTTCGGGTTTTTTCAGTATATTTTCGATCGGACGTCGATTTTCAACTAATACACTGTTTTGCCCATACTCCTCACCTTGTCGTTCTTCGAAATCTTTGGTTGTCATGGTGAATTCTTTTATCTAGATAATCGATACTTAATATTTGTTCTCATAGCTATCCTATAAATGAACTAAACAATACAAATATTGTGTGTTATGAACCGTTTTGAGGCCATATTTTTTTTCCATCGGAGTCCAATGACACTATATCACATTCAATTAATAATATTTTTTTTTACGACCGTGTTCTATTTCATGACAATGTTGTGAAAATTTTCCATCGGAGTATTATTCTAATTATTACGCTAGTTATTTTCTTAGTATGGCTATGAAACACCAATAAAATTGACAAATTCAAGCAAAAGAAGACTGGGTACGATTGGATATTCAAACCATTAAACCTTAAACCCCAACTACAAAATATGAATCAAAACCATGACTTTGTTCAGACAATAACACTTTAAGCCGAAAGTAAAGATAAGCCAACGAACGTAAATGAACGGTAGAGAAACCATAAAGATTTTCCATATGAAATAAATACTTCTCCTATATAGTATTCAATTCAGCATGAATCGATGAAGTGTCTTCGACTTGAATAAATAACGTTCATTGAAGCAATCTCAGAGAATATCTTCTTGCAGTTCAACATGCACGCCTCCAAAAGCTTCTGTTGGTGCCTGCATTGATCTTGATTCTCGAAGAACATCTTCCACATTGATCATCGTGCAAATCCGGAGGCTGAGCCCCCTGGTCTAGCGCCTCTATCATCAGTGACGTCGCCTGGTCGACGATCTTTGACTCTGGCATTGGTGCCTGGAGCATTTCCTTCACCCCCGCATCTTCAAGCTCATCATTCATCCCATCTGTGCACCGGCTAACTTCAAGCGCTCCCCAATCAAGGACAACTTCAATTTATCCATCGCCTTGCTATGACATTCTTTGTCGATCTTAAACTTCAATGTGAAGAGCCAATTTGAAAGCAAAATCTTATAAACAATATAGCACACAATAATGCATACCATATTAGACTAAATTTGAGTAATTGTTACTTCAGAATTCAACATTGTTTAATGAAAGAGACTAATTGATTATTAAGTCAAAGGAGGGAGCAGATCCATTAAAAAGAGCGACATCTTAACGATTTCAAACACCTCGCTAGTAAAAGAATAGGAATTAAGTAAAGAGCCAAATGTATTTACATAACATTATGACTCTAGTAAAGAGCCAAATGTATTCAACATTGCTTAGTGGTCATTTGTTTGGTATATTCTGCTACTGTACAACATTAGAAAATAACCCTATTTGAACTAAACAATTGCAATTTTATAACTAAATCTTGTTTTTGTTACCTATGAAACTTTAGACATTAGGAGCATGGACTAAACGAATGAAGAGATATTGTTTGTGAATTTTGGCTTTTCAAACTGCAACATCATCGTGATTCATATGCAATTTGATTTATACTGAGTAAATGTCTCATGTTAGAGCATGAAAATGACCCAGACATAGATCAGTTGCCAGTGTGAAGATCGAAGGACTTACAAAACCGGCTTGGCTCTGATCAGGGCCGGCCCAAGGGGATGGGCGAGAGGGGCGACGGCCTAGGGCCCCTAAATTTTAGGGGCCCATAATAAATAAATTTGTAATAATAGTAATATATCTACAAAGCATAAACAAACATACTAAATAGCCCAGTTGCTAGTTTTATGATAATTATACCACATGGTAGTAGGTTAGAATCTAGAAAAGGGCCCTTTTGTTTAATTATAAAAAAGTTTTATTAAGGACCTTAATTTCTATTTTGCCCCAGGGCCTCTCGATTACTCAGACCGGACCTGGCTCTGATGCCAGTTGATACGTACTCGATTCGGGTTGAGCGAGTACAACTCCCAATCGTCCGGTGTCAAAGTAAATCAACCCATCCTCATATCGTGAATAGGACTCGATCTCAAAATTCAGTCCAACAAATCCACGTGCCTCCGTTTGACTTCGATTGAAATTGAACTACGTTGAATTGCCTGCAAATGGCAAATTTAACCAAGTGCTAATTGATTTAGGCCTTCAAATTGTTGATCGATGTGCACTGTACGTCTTCCGATCGGGTTGACTTTCGATTCCAGTTGCAATGGCGCCGAATTGCCTAATTAATTAGCAAGTAGTAGCTAATTAAATTATACGGAGTCTGTTTAAGGGCAGATCGGTCCCGTGAAATTCCTCCACTCAAACACTCGCGGCAATGCGTGGTCTCGATCGGCAGTGTGTGACGGCGAAGATGCGGCAGCGGTGATGAGTGGTTGGTGATGCAGCGGTGGTGCGATAGCGAGGGCGGAGGATTAGGTTTTGTAAAACTCAGAGGGGGAAAAGTTGAGGTGAAGAGGGAGATAAACGTTGTTCTTCTACGTCATGAGTTTGGGAGCAGTTGCAGGGAGAACGTGGGGAGAAAGGACTGAAATTTTTTATTCTTAATTTTGCAAAATAAAAGACACGTGACTCATTCTTTTACAAAGAGATTGCTTCTAGTTTTATAAGTATAAGGGTTGGATTATCAAAAAAAAAAAAAAAAAAACTATGTTTTGTTCAAGAAGGACAAGAACCCTAAATTGCAAGTACACACTCAACGGAAATATATATATCAATATATTAATGGCAAAAATGAAATCCACCAAGCATGAAGAGAGAAATTCAAGCTAAATTGCAATTTTGTTTTAGAAATCAAAATAACATCTGTTTCAATGTCATTGAATTGGGTTGCCAATAGCATTATATGTCACTATTTCCATTCTTTCCTAATTTACAGTCCTTGCCTAGAAATGACTAATTAAAATACCCTCACCTTTGAGGTATGGTAAAAATATATCATAAACTTTCAAATGTAATAAAAATATCTCGACCTTTGAGGGTAGTGGTAATATATTACCGTGGGTTTGCTCACGGTTCAAAAATGTTGGCAAGAAAACCTACGTTTATTTTTTTGACAAGACAACTTAAGTGGAAGCCTTTTTAAAAATTAGCATTAAGATTGAATTTTATTGAACGGTTTCTTTAAGAAAAAAAAATAAAGAGTTGGACTGGGTTCATACCCAACAACTTATTTTCATTTTTAATGATGAAAAAATCAACCTTAAACCTAGTCAAGAAATTGCTTCTCCTCGAATCTCGATCAATCTCCTTGAATCCACGCCAGTTCAAGAAGCGACCACGGAAGAAGATAAGAGGGAGGAAAAGATATTGGATATGAACCCGATCCAACTCTTTTTTTTTACCTAAGGAAACCGTCCAAGAAAATCCTTATCAAAAAAAATTCACCTCACGTAGGCTGCCCCGTCAATATTTTTGAGCCGTGAAAAAACCCGTGGTAATATATTACCACTACCCTCAAAGATCGGGATATTTTTATTACATTTGAAAGTTTAAGATATATTTTTACCATACCCCCAAAGGTGAGGGTATTTTAATTAGTTTTCCCTTGTTTATATAGCCATGAAGTCTTATTTAATTGCCTATATATCCATTAAATTTTAAAATTGCTTTTATATCCATCCAAAGTGTAGATCTTCGTTTAATTATTTTGTGCAAGTTCAAATCCCCACAATGCCATATTTTTTCATTTTAGTTATTTTTTTACTCATTTACCAAACACTCTAATTTTATAGGTCAAATTTGTTATACATTTTTACTTTATAAACTTTAATCTTTTTTGTATAATGCTAACTTTGTTAATATTTATTTAATTTCATAATAATATCTTTTTTATATTATTAATATTTTTTTATTTTTAAAAAGCGCATCATGTTGTGGAGATTGTACTAGTTTTTATATATTTGTGAAAAAATATTGTACTAGTTTTTACAAACATGCATTTTGTACCAAAACCTCATTAGCACTTTATGGTTATTACATAAACTTTTGCAAAACCTCATTAGCAGTACTATGCGGGGAATTTTGTCAAAACTTTATGTACCATGTGAAAGTTTGGATAAATTTCTCATGAAAATTATATCCTCCGTTAATTAAAACATGTCGTTTTAGAAAGTAAATCTAGTCTGTTAAGAAAAACCTGTCATTTTAGTTATTTTGTCAACCACTTTACGAAATTGCCCTTGTAAAGATTAGATAGTTGTTAGTTGTAGTTTTTGAGAAATTAGAAAAGCATAGTAATAATTAGGAATATAAATGTATTTTTGTTTGTTTCTTAAAAAAATGTGTAGATTACTAAAATGATAAATTATAATTAACGGATCGGAGTATAATTTTTAAAGAAATATCTATTGACAAGATAAAGAAATTTTTTTTGATAAGATAAGTATAATGTACACATCCAAGGACTCGTAGACGGGGAATTTCAAGTTGCATGTGGTAATGGGTTTCATTGATCCTTACTGAACCATCTTTCATAGGTCAAGTCATGGCTTATAAACGTAACAAAAATAATTTGAGCGGAAGCGAGTGATAAAGAATCGAGATGTGGCGGCATCAGTCAAACGTAACAAAAATAATTTGAGCGGAAGCGAGTGATAAAGAATCGAGATACACAACAAACATGTAAGAACGAATACCAAAACTTTACAAGGTTCGGCAAAAATTGCCTACGTCCTCAGGGCCTCAAGAATCGGCCGAATCTACTAAGTAATCGTTCAATAGAGGGTACAATCAAGCATGCAAGCAAAGATAAACCGTAGATCTAGCATGTATGAGTATCAGAGATGAAGAGAGAAGAAGACCCCCTGTGTGGGATAACTGAAGATCGAAGAATGTTTCGATTCTCCAAACCCTAGATCTCCAAACGAGGAAGAAGCAGCAACCCAAGTCAGGAGCTACGCTGCGCCACCACCAGGAGATCTCCGAGATCAACCAACGCCTTCGCCTTCACAATCGCCGGGAGGAAACTAGAGACAAACCCTAGAAAACCCTAGAACCCTTTGAGAGCGTTTGTGAGGAGACGGAGGAGGGAGAGCCAATCTAGTCAACCAAGGAGCTGGAAACAAGCTTATATAGCTAGGTCACCGGTTTCAAGTGAAGCCAAGGCAAAACGCAACGCTTCAACTCAACCGGGATGGGTTACCAGGCTTGCTTCCACCTTCTGGAGAGATTGGGCTCGGGAATGGGCCGAAAGCCCACACATAAATCTCTTCTCTATCTAATACATCATACATATATAACATATATAACATACAATAGGTTATACACTATACTCCCCTACTAGGTTATACACTATACTCCCCTACTGTCCATTAAGCTCGTTAGAGGATCAAGTTGATTTCTCGTCTCAATACGACTCCGTCGAGCCTAACTACAACCGTGCATCCATGTATACCTAATTATATATTATATATGTTATGTGTATACTCATCACGCACACATACATGATACAAGCACATAACAATATTACATGCAACATATATGAAAGCAAGACATAGGAAAATAAACACATAGCATTACAACAATTACCTTCGGGTTGCAACTGCAAGCGGCCGAATGACAAGGAATCGATTTAATTCCCTCCTGGAGAAGGTCACTACAAGGCTCAAGGGCTGGAAAACACGAACCCTGTCGATGGTCGGGCGAATTACTTTAGACAAATCGGTGTTGACGAGTCTACCTCTGTATACAATGCAATCCACCTATCTTCCGTGGGGAGTCTGCGATGAAATAGATAAGGCAGTTCGAGGCTTTGTTTGGGGTTCAACGGCTGATCAAAGACGACATCATCTCTTACGGAAAGAGGTACTGCATGCGCCGATATCTGTTGGGGGCCTTGGCATTCGCCCGATGCGAGAGTCCAACCAGGCGGTATTAGCCAAGTTGGGTTGGCGATTGATTCAGGAGCCTACGACTCTGTGGAGTAGAGTCATACGAGGGAAGTATTGTAATGGAAGGGCGGATATAGATATGTTCGTTCGGCAGGGGAGATCGTCCAACCAATGGTGAGGGATTGTTCATGGGGCAGAGATTCTAACGCCGGGCTTGAGAACGAGCATTGGCGACGGGTCCTCGACCCTCTTTTGGACTCACCCTTGGCTGAAGGAGTGCATTTTGGAGGAGAGTGCTCTGGGTGAGGTGCTCGAATCACTCATCGGAGAAACTGTGGCAGAGATGTGGAGGGATGAAGATTGGGACTGGGTGGCTTTGAACGCCCTCCCGGGGCGTTCAAATCCACCCATGTAGACAAGAGGCGATGAAGCAAAAGGATAGGCTGCAATCGGCCAAGAACTCTAGGCAAGCTCACCCAGAGCTCAGTGACCTTCCCGGGCGAAGGATAGGCTGTTTTTGGGGCCATACTCCTTCGGGACGATTTACGACCGCCTCGACACTCCAACAGCTCATCAACACAGCATGTATGATAGACTCTAACGGGTGGAAGGCAATCTGGAAACCATTCCGGAATGGGTCACTGGAAAGGACTTGCGGGTAATACCCAAAGATCCCCAATTCGAACCCCGGATATGGCCTCTCTTTATTTACAAATTCAAGGAAGGCAATCTGGAAGGCGCTTGCCCAGCAGAGAGCTAAAACTTTTGACGGATTACGCAACGTGCCCAAGGTGTGGGGAATATGAATCTTCACTTCACCTCCTTCGGGACTGCAACCGAGTGAAGGAAATCTGGACGCGTATTGCAGGACCTCGGCCTCCACCAACCTTACTTGCTGATGTAGAGGTAAGAACATGGGTGTTTAACAATGTTAACAAGGAAGACAGTTGGAGCGCGGTGTTTATCACGACTCTATGGCTGCTATGGAAATCGAGAAACACATTAGTATTCCAAGGTGAGGATGATCTCCAATCACTGCCACAAAGGATGTGGATGACCACATCGGCCTATTTCCGTGCGCGATACAAGGATTGCAAGGAGTTGCCGGGAAGTGTGAAGCCTAGCCCGCCGACTAGAAACTTAACACCGATGGTGCCTCGAAAGGCAATCCAGGGTCTGCAGGAGGGGGAGGAATTTTCCGCTTTGATGAGGGGAAGTTTCTGCAAGCATTTGCTTTCCGAGCAGGAAATTGTCGAGCTTTGGAGGTTGAACTGAGGGCAGCCTTCTACGGCTTGAAGATGGCTAAAGATTTGGGAATTTCGCAGCTGGTTTGGAGCTGGATTGTTCTGAAGCATACAAACCGCTGATCAATGAGCAAATCCCAAAAGCCCATCACAATCTGGTGTTACAATGCAGGGAGTTAATCCGATGGGCAAACTGGACAGTGGAGGTTCAGCAGATTCGTCGACAAGTGAACAGGGAGGCGGATACCTTGGCTAACGAAGGGATCGCCTTGGATGTTAATTTTCATGTTTTCACTTCTTGTCCAATTTTCCTCCCTGAAGTCTTACAAACAGATGCCTCTGTTACTGCTATTTAGTTGGAAAAAAAAGTATTGCCCTTTTGCTTCGAAGATTCACATTTCCAATTGAATATTATATTCGCGATAATTGCATCTCTGAAATTGGAAATAATACCCCTAATAGCAAACGTCAAATACCGTTGGTAGAGAATCTCATCGGAGCCTTATGTACAAAGATCACTCACAAAATATGCACGCATTGATCAGTGTATATACTCTTTAAGGTTCTAAACATGTATGTACCGTGTCATTCTACGAGACGAAGTCATTTACTGTACTATTTTTTCTTTCTCTAGCTGTAACATCTCTTTGATCACGATCTACCAAACCTCTTCTAGGGTTTTCGTCGTATAACTTCTCCCTCCTCGTAATCATCTGACTTCTCCATCCTCGTAATCATCTGGCACATACAAGCAAACATATGTCGGGTTGAAAGAAGAGACCATGTGTAAGCAACAATCAGATCTAGGTGAACAAGTTTGGGTTACCAAGCTTGAGAGGTTTGTGTCTAGTTTAATGTACCTTCTGAATCATGATCATCTTTGTGCCCAGATCGTCTCGTGGAGACTGTCACCACTCCAGGTTGAACAGCCTCCTCAGGAGTGGAGCATTTTCCTTTAAAGGGCTCCAAATGGCAAAACCTTTAAAAAAAAAAAAACCATGATGAAAAAAAACATCCACAAAGGATAAGGATTCCCTCTTGACAAAACTGATCACAAATGCACATACCAATCTCCGGATATGGATTCCCTCTTGACGCCTGAGGCTAGCTTTCTCCATTTTCTACAATCTTCACACCGAACCCATTCATTATCGGGTAGACCAAAAGAATCATCTTCTTCCTGCATACAAGACAGAAGAAACATTTCCTTTTTACAGTAATTTTCAGTTTATTGCAGGACAATAACAAAACACAAGATCTCTTCCATCTTAACCTAAACAGTCGATCACAGAAAATTCAACGCAAGAAGGAATCCTATCACAGAACAGATTTAGTCATTTAGATAAAGCTGTTACCATGCGCAGAGGATCAACATGTGTAGCAGTGCAGTACGCATTTACTTTGGGTGTTAGCCACTCCTCCAGTTGCACATAAGGCTCACACTCATCAAAGAATCCTTGCTTGTTACTTAGCACACAAGCACCACCATTGTCGTTGACCTGTTTGAAGGGACAACAAACGAGAATCATGAAACTTACCAGCAGAGCTCCACTTAATAGTGCATCACTTGACACACAATTATATACAGAAAAGAAAAGAAAAGAAGGAAGAAATATCTGAAACACTATTTACAATATAAATTGGCATACACAAATCCAGCCTATTTCAGCTCTCCATAATTATTCTATAGACCAATAAACTCACCATTAAAGTACTGACGTCAATTACACCTATCACACCACGGCCCATTTCAGCTTTACGAACCATAACACCAACTCTCTTGTAAGCCTACGAAAGAAGATTGCAATGAGAAGAACCCGTGAACAGAAATTCTAGAAAAGAAAGAACTGCCAAACAGTTGTTACACGATTGTCCAGGAAGAAAATTTCCAAAATAAACAGAACAATAATATAAAAATATAACAGAAAAAAGAAGGATTGTTTTGAGGTACAAAAGAGAGAAAGGGAGGCAAGTCATTTCATTTCTAGTTGTCTCATGAGATTGGTCAAATTATTAGTATACTAGCTAGCATCGAGTTTCCCTAGGATGTGACGTTAACAAGAAAAAGAAACTATCAAACACTAAATGTACTTATCGACGTGACAGTACACTTGTTGGACTCTGAACAACAATCTACTAAACAACTATCAAACATTGCACATCTGTATGGGTACTTTAACCACCTTCGACACGTCACACATTGCAAAGTAATGAATATAACACACAGAATTCTGTGAACAATTACTTACTTCAATCAAACGGCCTCGACAATACAGAAATATTCCACAGTTTTCCTGCTCCCACGCTAGCCGAGAGAAGCCAAGAATTAACTGAATACTTTTCCCCAGAATGGTACCATTCTCAACCACTGTCTTGCTGAGGAATTTTGCCACAGGATAGCTCTTAACCTGCCAAAAAGATTAGCTAGTCAATAAAACATATAATGGTACCATTCTCAAACATCATTTGTGCAGAAATCCTCTAAAGCTAAAACAACTTCCTCTGCTTAGTTATAAAACATCGCTCTGCCCTTATGAATGGTTTCCAATTAACCTTGACTGTTAATGAGCTTTACGATTTTCATTTCCAAGGAGCAGCATACTAAAAATTGGTGCAGTAACAGAGAATTTAAAAACAAGTTTTGTTGTATTAGAAAATTAAATTTGGGAGGCTACAAATCCAAGGAGTAGATGTGGGGGTTGAAAATTTATTCACCTTCGATCCTTGAACATATATCTTCATTCTCGGATCCAAAAATATCACCTCCAGGTAAGTATTGAGTGAATAGTCCAAAGGGACCTAAGACCATGATTTTACCAATAACTAAACTAATATAGAATAAAAATCATAATAAAAATAAAGAACAAATGAAAAAAGGGAAACGAGTTAATAACCTTGGACCTCACTTGTCCATGACGAGGTCTAAGTTGCCTATGACAAGTAACTATTTCACCCTCTTGGCACTCCAAAGTGTATCTCTTATCATATCTATCCAAGTTCCAGAGAAATATCTGCGTTCCCGTCTCATCTCTATCAAATTTGGAAAATTTCTCTCCAATAAAAAACTCATCGAATATGGCCTCCATGTAATCGTTGGCTAACGATTTGGACTGGCAAGATGTGTCCAACACCATTGCCTGTATACGGCGCTCATAGGTAATAATGGGTACCTTGAACGTCTATATAACATAAACAAAAAATGATTAGGATGTAATAAGAGAAATAAAAGCATTTTATATTCAGTACCCAGCCTAATTTCTTTCACTTATTCAAACGATAAAAATAAAATAACAATAATGATATTAATTTTCTCAAACTATTGTAACTCACTAGAAATATCTAAATCCAGTTGTACATTTAGCATTAGCCTCGCCTGCAGTCAGCCTAATTGCTTTCCCTTATATGCATAGGAATAGAAACACATTCAATGTTACATATAAGGTCCTTACTCAAGCAAATTAATCACTCCTCCATTTCTTTAATTGCTAAGAAAGTTAATGCAAACTTGGTTGGGGATTTTAGACCAATTTCTTGCTGCAATATTACAGATAAGGTCATAACTAAGATTATTGCTGCTCCGTTAAAACCCATCCTTCCATCCATTGTTTCACCAGCCCAAATAGGTTTCGTTGAAGGGAGAGTTATGAGTGAAAATATAATGCTTCTCCAAGAACTTATAAGGAAATATACTAGAAAAAGGATAAGTCCAAGATGCATCCTTAACCTAGATTTGAGGAAGGCTTATGACACTATCTCGTGGAAGTTTATTGCCCAAATGTTGTACAATCTTAACTTTCCTACTTTATTTGTTAAATGGGTGTTAGAATGTATTTGCTCTACTTCGTTTTCTGTGAATGTGAATGGCAGCTTGCATGGACACTTTAAGGGCATGAGAGGATTAAGACAGGGAGACCCTATATCCCCCTTACTATTTGTATTATCTGTTGATTATCTCTCTAGGGTCTTGAAATGTAGATCTAGGCTTCCTTCTTTTACATTTCACCCTAAATGTGGTCCCCTTCAAATAACCCATCTTGCATATGCAGCCGACCTTATATTGTTAGCTAGAGAGGATAGAGGCTCCATTTCAGTACTACTTGATGCAATTGAGAATTTTTCTGCAATTTCAGGGTTAGAAGTGAGCCCTACAAAGTCCTCCTTCTTCCTAGCAGGTGTGGCTGAAGATGATAGAGCTTACCTTGCTGATAGATCAGGCTTTAACCCGGGAGAATTCCCATTCAAGTACCTAGGGATCCCTATCTCCTCAGGGAAGCTAACCATCTCCCAATTCTCCCCCTTGTTAGATAAACTCCTTACCAATATAAGCTATTGGAACACAAAAACCTTGTCTTATGCAGGTAGAGTGGAACTGATTCGTTCAGTGCTCCAAGGAATTCAAGCATTTTGGTTCTCAATTCTCCCCTCTCCTTCCACACTCATACACAAAATTAATGGCTTATGTGCGAAATTTTCATGGAAGTCTCACAGGATTAGTTGGAAGGATGTATGTCTACCAAAAAATGAAGTGGGCTCGGACTCAAGGACCTCAAAACATGGAATTCAGCCTTCCTAACAAGAATCCTATAGGATATCATAAGGAAAAAAGACAGCCTTTGGATCCGATGGATACACCATCAATACCTCCCTCAGGGAACTATTTGGGGATGGAGAATACATAAGATAAATGGCTCCCCCCTTGTTAAAAAACTCTTAGCTATTCGAGATGATCTTCTAACATGTGCAGGTTCAGCTGAAGGAGCTTCCACACTCCTTAGCTCCTGGAACCAAGGGGGTAAATTCAATGTAGGAGCCGCATATGAACACTTCAGAAGGAAAGCCCCCAAACCACCTTGGAATTCAGTAGTATGGGACAGATCCATCATCCCTAAACAAGCTTTCATACTCTGGCTGGCTGCTAGGAGGAGACTTGCCACCAAAGACCTCATTAAATCTAGGGAAGTTGATCTAAACTGTTGTCTCTGTAACCAAGCCGTGGAAACTCATGAACACGTCTTTTTTGCATGTAATTTCTCTTCTTATATATGGTCACAGGTAAGGAATTGGCTTGGTATTTGGAGGGGAATGAACTCGATGAAGAGTGCACTTAAATGGATGAAAAAAGAGGCCCGTGGAAAGGGATGGCAATCTAAGGCAAAAAGGACAGCACTTGCAGCTTCAACTTACTTCATATGGAAAGCTCGTAATGAAAAAAAAAATTCGAAGGCACATCTAGAAGTCCTGAGGAAGTTACACACTTGATTAAGATCTACGTCTACAAGGTCCTCAATCATGACTTCTCCTTGGACTTCCACTCAGCAACAATAATGATAAAAATAAGAGTCAATTAAAAGCATTTTATATTCAGTACCCAGCCTAATTTCTTTCACTTATTCAAACGATAAAAATAAAATAACAATAATGATATTAATTTTCTCAAACTATTGCAACTGACTAGAAATATCTAAATCCAGTTGTATATTTAGCATTAGCCTCGCCTGCAACCAGCCTAATTGCTTTCCCTTATATGCATAGGAATAGAAACAAATTCAATGTTTTTCGCAGCATGAATGCGTAAATGACAGCTTACATCTTTTCCTTTATTTAGTGATTGTGAAAGGAACGCAATAGATCTAGTCCGACGAGCTTGTGTGAGAACCAAAGCATCTTTCCCAAGTCTCATTGCTCCTGCCTAGAAAGAAAGCTCAACATAAGTAAAGCACCACGTAAAGTGAAATGCAAAGATAAAAATGTTAATGAGGCTGGAAAACTATATATATATTAAAGATGAAACCAAATGAACAGGAAGAAGCCAACCTTGAAACCATTACTGGGCATTTTGTGGCCTAGTGAGACCATCTTCAGCAACCCCTCATGTGTCATTCCTAATCCATCATCTACGACGGAAAGCACAGGAATACTTGTTCTAGTTTTGTCATAATAAAGTTTATCGATGAAAATATGCAACCTGTTTCATAACAATTTATCTTATTATAAACGAGGGGGCAATTTTGAATATTGTATTCTAATCAGGAAATAGTTTTGAGAGCAAAATAACTTGCCTTGAAGCTTTGGCATCCCTTGCATTATCTACAAGTTCAGCTATTGCTCCAAATATCCAATCATGGGGTTGGCCAAGATTTTCTAGAAACTTTGGGTAGACAGAGGCAGGATTAGGATTAATTGGCCGAGTTACATGCATTCTGTTGGTTTCTAGAGGCACAATACTCGTTATTTGACCCATAGTATCACCATCAGCTGTAAGCCAAAAATTCAAAGTCGACATAAACTACTATCAACATTGGAACATGATAATATCAACATGAAAGTAAAAAATGACGGGGGATAGTTTTTTAAATAATGAGATAGGTCCATATAAATAATAACATCAGTTATTTATTCATCAGAGAAACACCATCAAATAGCAATGATAGCAAATTAATTTACCTGTTAATGCATGTTTTTTATTGCCATGAGAATCGAGTACTCCCTCTACCATGTATGCAACTTTGGCACATTCAGGATTGGCACGCCTCTCAGGAGGAAGTATGCAGAAACAATATTGCTCGGATCTCACAATGGCAACCTTAAAAAAAAGAGGTTAATTAAAATAAAGAAATATGTCCAATAATAAAATACTAACTATTTCTTTCCCAAAGAAATTTAGTTAAAAAAAAGAGGTTAATTAAAATAAAGAAATATGTCCAATAATAAAATACTAACTATTTCTTTCCCAAAGAAATTTAGTTATGTTCACCTTTTTCCTACTTACACTAGATAAGAGTCTTAATCAAAGATCAAAGAGAACAGAGTTTATTTAACAAAAATCGAAAAACCAAACACATCCGCTAGCAACTTATAAATATGAATTTCACAACTAATAAGTTTTCAAATATGATAAAAAAAAATGGCTCTAATGTCCATTAAACAATGCATGGAAAAAAAAAACACTTTAGCTAGCTGTTGCTTGAGCTTTAGAGTATGGAAAACTTTGGACTGCAACAATATGAACTAACTTACCCAAAGGAAGAGCAGGTATATAAATGCAAACAAAAGGAAATGCAAAGTATTGCTAACAGCTACATATCCACCTGAAACATGGGAAAGCCACATATGGTACAAAAAAGACGTTGCTTGTGAAAACATAGAAGTGAGAACATTAATGGAACCTAGACTACTATAATGTTTACAGGAATATGTAAATCAAGTAATCAACTCTATGAGCTCAGAAACATAGTTCGGAGCCTCTTGAAACATTCTGCAATCACTTGATGTAATAGCAACAAAAGTCAATGTATGATTACTGATCTCTATAACTTCATTAAAACATAATTTATGCGATGGCAAATTGATCCGACAAGTAAGATCAACCATGCCATGGTAAACTGATCAAGGATCTAATGCAGTTGAAGAAAAAGAACTAACTGCGTACAGAATTGGATCAATGAACAGTGCATGACAACTCATTTTGCCAGGCACGAAAGATAAAAATAGCTACAAAAGAAAGCTGAAGGAGGCAAAGCACATTGCCAGAGATCATATGCTACCATTTTTTTGTTCTGAAGGTAACTCGAAAATCTTCGCCATTCTTTTTCTTCATGAGGAGTCATGGGCGTTGGATATACATAAACATGACTGCTCAGAGCAAGTTTCTCAAATGTATGTTGGGGAACATAGCGAGTTATAGTCCAAGATAAAGGCCTGTCAAAGAAGTAAACCATAAATAGGACAATATATGCTTAGATTTAGACTTTAAGGGCGAGAAACATAATAATAAAAAAAAAAGAGTGCCTCAATTCCAACCTTTATAAAACACTAGTTATAAGTAATTAAAAAAAAAGCGTCAAAAACATCCAACTAGGTTGTTGCTCTTCAAGAAATTAGAAATATGGTCTAGCAATATTTCTTATGTTTTGAACTTAATGACTTAAAATTTGGTAAGTCTCTTCTAGAGTTCTAGGGTCTGTGGTTCTAATTAGCACACAAACAGGATAAAATCACCTTCAAATTTGTATCCCATACTTTAATACCCGAGCGGAGAATTATTTCTACATCAACAATACTGTGTGACTGAATGACTACTTACATTTCAATATGTGAATCGCGTTTCACATGACAGATGTCTTTTCCATCTTGATTCAGAATAATCCAAAGTGTTTTGGGATCTGAAATCGCGAAAATGAAGCAACCGTGAGAAAAAAAAAAGATCACATCCCTTAAAAAACGACAATGAACAAGTGTTTTGAGTCGCATTAAATGACAAACTTGCTTCGGTGGATCTTTTGAGCCAAAATCTGTATCTGCCATTCCCGAATCTACAAGAAGTTGAAAAACTGAAGAGTTCAAGATCGCCAGAAAAAACCCTAGCCCCAATTCTACAAATTTACACATCAGAGTCACAAGAGTCAAGAAACCCTAAACAAATTGGGAAAACAGCTTACCTCGACAATCAAGAACGAACCAGTAACCAGAGAAAAGGAAATTCGCACAGCGGAGCGTGTGATACTGATGACGGGAAGCTTGAATTTGAAAGACCAAGAAAAGAGTCGGTTGTGTACAGAAAAAACTTGGTTGCCACGATGGGAACCGTACTATTACTTGTAGTAGAGACTACCAAAAAAAAAAAAATGAGTGTGAATCGAACACATTACCTTTCGGTAACCACTCAATTACATGGATTGATAATAAAAAAAATATATACATGTACGTAGTTTAATAAAAATCAGTTGATAAGCAAATAAGAAAGTACATATTCAGGTTAATAAATAAATAAATCAAATTTCAAATCTACTTTATCAATTTTTTTTAATAGATAAAAGTTCGGACGGTGATTAGCCTATCCGAGAGCATCCCGAAGGAGGAGATCACGAAAATTACTTTATCAATTATGTAAGAGGGAAAATCCCGAAATTACGATGCAGGGGCAGATCCGTCTTTTACCAATTACCGCCTATTCTATTGTGATGACCCACATAAATGCCTCAACCGTTTCATATATTTAATGTCTCGACCGATATCAATACGGTAACGATTTCTTTTATTAAAGATCAAAACCGTTTCAATTCCTTTAATTAAACGTCTTGACCGTTTCTTTTATTCTCAACTAATATAAATACGGGAAGGACATTCTTTCTAGATGGACAAGGACTGATTTGAGCGTCGGAGTCTCCTCCGGGGGAGACGAGCCCCACCCCGACCTCGTTTGTTCTTGTTTTGCAGGCTACCGTTCAAAGGAAGTTGATCAACGAAATCGATCTCCTTCAACAACGAAGATGATGCAGATTTCAGACATCACAAATTACCACATAATGAATATAATATACTTCATGAAAGTTAATTAAAAAAAATAAAGATAATGATCATGGGACGATTTATGAAACAAAATAAGTGGGTTCATTTATCCAATTAAAAAAAATCAAGATATTTTGTATATTTGAATGAGATCAAATTTACTTTACTCCCATAGCAAAATTCTATACTTAGTCGGACAATGAATGGAAAAATTCTTCTTGAAATTAAAAATTATGTGAAATTAAATTATAAAATGCAACCCAATAAATTTTATTTAAATTGAAAATGTAATCAAATTAACCGCCAACTGCAACAAGGCCGATTTTAATATGTTTTCAATAAAATAATTTCAACTCAAAATCCCAAAATTGCATAAAGAGCTCGATTTATTTAAATCAAAATTTCCTATAATAAATTTATAAAAATATAAATTACTATGGGAAAATCTAGCTAGAATTATGAGTTATCTTCACCTTATATTCTAATTTAAGTTATCTTTACCTTATATTCTAATTTATACAAATTACTACGGGCGTGAGTATAATTATATTATAATTTAAGGGAAAATAAATAAGGTAAATAATTCAATTGATATATTTTTAAATAAAATATAGAATTCTAAGTTATTATCCACGTAAATGCAAACCTCATTAACCACACATTATATCAATTGAAATTATAATTTATTGAAATAAAAAATGAATAACTTTCATCTTCCAATTTATGTGTATATTTATTAATTGAACTTAATTTTTATTGTTTTGCATTAGATAATTTAGATTGAAAGCATTTAATTCAAAAAAAATATTACTCTCTTTTCATCTTTCTTTGGATTCCAAACACCTTAACTTAATTGAAAATAATTAAGATTCTTAACTTAGGGCATATTTTAGAAAAAGGAAATAAATTTACCGAATTTGAACAACATATAGATTTTTAATTCTTAATTTTGTAAAACGAAGATGAGGGAATTCGGACACTATAAAAACGGAAGCAGGGTATTTCGCTCTCCGATTTCCCGCCAACTCCTCTTCTTGCTGCGCGCAACTTCTCAGCACTACCTCGTTCTCGGCGTTGCATTGTATCGGGACTGAGGTTGAAGACTTGAAGCCCAACATGATCTGCATCTCTTCTATCCGACATTGCGATTTCAGGCTCAATTTTAACACGCTGTAAGGTTTTCTCCGATCGAACAGTGGCGAATGTCCTGAAGGACGATTTACAGGAAGAGCAAATCAGTTCGAGAGTGGTGTTTAATCGAAAATGCGAGAAGAGTTTGGAAGTGGTTACTCCGGGATCTGCACCATTGGCGGAGTTTTGAGTGCTGGTACTTCACATCTCGCCATAACCCCTCTCGATGTCGTCAAACTCAACATGCAGGTCTCTCTCTCCATCAGTTATGTTATTTTGTTTCTGTCTCCGGATCTCTGTTTTTAATTTGAATGTAGTTAGGGATGGAAGTGACCTGAATTTATGTTTTCTGAAGAGATGATGCAACAAATCTTTTGGCCTCGCGTGCTTCTTTTTCATGGTGATCAGTAGATTTGGGCGTTGGTTTAAAATTGCACACCATCTGTTCGCTAAAATGACAACTTGAAGTTGCGTTCCGTTAGGTATTGGTTGGTTGATTGGTACCAAAAATCTTGTGGTGGGATGACTGATATTTGGATAGAGGTTTTGATTCCTTTCTGACCAAGTGCCACCTTATTGATTTTGTGGCCTTGGAAACACCGACTTTAAGAATTTTCCATTTCACATTTAATTACACCTATGTAATCCTGCTTAGTTCCTGAATCACAAAAAGAAAGAATTAGTTTTGCATACTGGAGACAATTGATTGCAGGTGAATCCAGTGAAGTATTACAGCATTTCATCCTGCTTAAGGACATTGTTAAGAGAGCAAGGGCCTTCTGTACTTTGGAGAGGATGGGCTAGCATGGTGATTGGTTATGGTGCTCACTGCTCAGGGCGGGTGCAGATTATGCCTCTATGAATACTTCAAAAGGATCTACTCTAACATTCTTGTCAATCACAATAGGAGTCTTATTATGTACTTCGCTAGTAGTGCATCTGCTGAGGTGATTGCCAACTTGGCTTTTTGTCCATTTGAAGCTGTCAAGGTTCGCGTTCAAGCGCAGCCCCAGTTTGCTAGAGGCGTGCTTGATGGCTTTCCCAAGTTGAATGCATCAGAAGGCATATATGGGTGAGCGATGTTGGAGCTTATTTGGTTATTTCTACACATTTAGTTTGTCAACTTTGTGCTTTTTGATTGATATTTGTGCCTGTTTTTCATCTTTTGACTGCAGCTTTTACAAGTTTGTCAACTTTGTGCTTTTTGATTGATATTTGTGCCTGTTTTTCATCTTTTGACTGCAGCTTTTACAGAGGGCTTGTTCCACTTTGGGGTCGAACCCTTCCATGTAAATCAGAAACCTAAAACATCCTCTTTTTTTTTTTTGAAGTTTAAGATGTGTTGCTGATGAACTTTAGTACCCTTCAAGAATTTTTTGGCATCGTGGTTATGAAACTACTAGCTCTTAAGCATCTTTGTTTGGGAAAGGTATCCAAATGCATGAACATATCACCCCCAAACTTAGAGCGAGAAATCTGAGATTATAGAATGATTCCATGTTCTAGCTGTGGAAATAAACTTAACTATTTAGGCCTCTTCAAGAGATCTTAACTATTAAGGATATCACTGTCGCCGGAGTTTGATACTAAAGGTTTCTTTTTTCCCAAAGTGTACCTGTTTTTTTTAACCAATGACAATGGTACTCAGCATGCATCCTCCCGAAGCTTAGTCAGTGTACCAAAGATCAAGCTCTTACTCCTAGTAATGTTTATGCTAAATTTATCTTGACACTATCTTACAGTGTGACTCTGTTCTGGGGCAGTTTCGATTGTAATGTTCTCAACATTTGAGCATACAGTGGATTTCGTGTATCGGAATGTCTTGAGAAGCAGAAAGGAAGACTGCTCAAAAGTAAAGCAGCTAGGAGTGAGATGCTTAGCTGGATACACTGCAGGAGCTTTTGGCTGTCTCTTGTCTAATCCAGCTGATAACGCTGTTTCATCTCTGTACAACAAGAAGGTGAATAGGCTACTACAGGTAAATATACAATGGGCTGCATTTCATTTTATGTATATTATAGGAAACTTGTTGATTTGCCTTGACGTGAGTTTCCCATGAACAGGCCATCAAACAAATTGGACTTGTGAATTTATTCACAAGAAGCCTTCCTATAAGGATTATACTCGTTGGACCAGTCGTGACCCTCCAGTGGTTCCTCTATGACTCAATTAAAGTGCTAAGTGGCTGGTGAGTCCATTTTTTAATTGCTTAACTTTCGACACTTTTATCCTTCAAAAAACAATCAGTAGGAAAGGAGAGAAAAAAGGCATTATGCATCTCAATTGTTACTTTTCGTTCTTCTTAACTGTTCACTCGGAGGATGGTAGCAATAATTCCATTTTTTATCCTCTTTACTGGACTTCCAAGTCCAGCATGAGGCCTTCCAATATCTGATCACCCCATGTTCCTTGAATGTAATCAAACATCTCGTATTGC
This sequence comes from Persicaria maculosa, assembly GCA_963922045.1. Taxonomy (NCBI): domain Eukaryota; kingdom Viridiplantae; phylum Streptophyta; class Magnoliopsida; order Caryophyllales; family Polygonaceae; genus Persicaria; species Persicaria maculosa. The sequence continues at coordinate 73,785,095 of OY998254.1, read as the reverse complement.
TAGATCATGATTTTCACGGTAGAACATATAAACACCTAACGCAGGCCTACTAGTGGAAAAGTGAGCTCCAATGTAGAAGTAGACAAAGGACCCCCTAAGGATACAAAGGCAAACAGCTGATGAAGGTAGCTTTAACTTGAACATACTACATACTTTTGGTGAAAATTAGTCATTACTTGACGTCTTTGAATTTTTCTTCCACAGTGGCTACTCAAGTCTCCAACTAAGCCTTGACTCAGTTCCCTTTCTGTGTTAGTCAGAGCTATTGCTCGAGGACAAGACTAGATGCAGACTGACGATAACCAGTAGCCAGTAAAACAAAGGTGAGATGTATTAATGTATCTTGAACTGGTTAGTTTACCCTTATCCTCTCTTGTACATATATAGTAAGAAAGCCTATTTGAAATCTTGGTCATGGAGACGATACGCCAAAGTCCAAACCTCAGGCTAGCTAATTAGAATGTGGTTTACAAGGAGATCAATCAAAATGGAAGCTGTAACTGAGAACAAGTCGATCAAAGTGCGAACCAAATCAAGGACTGTTTAATGGAAGGGTTAAGAGAGAATGAGCAAATGATGCACAGTTTGATTGTTGTTGTTACAGGGTAGATTTTAAATGGCAAGTTGGAATAGTTGATATTAATTGGCCAGTTCAATATATCAGCCTATCAGGGATTTGTTTGGTAGGTAGCTATTTTCCTGAAGTGTACATGCTTAAGTTGCCTAAAATATTTGCATTTGGTTTATATTTTCTATTAGAAACATGGAAGCTAAGGATCCAAAAAATGGAAGCTAAAATTTACAAAAATTAACTTTATTTCATACAAAATTTCTCCTTAAATATGGGTTTTCACAAACTGCCCTTGGCCCAATTTTTATATCAATCCACCTTATCCACTCATTCACAAACTGCCCTCATTATATGAAATTGAAAAGCTTTATAATGACACTAAATCAACAAAATATCTTACAAATATTTATGTGTTTTTTAGACCTTAGATGACTTTTTGCTAAAATATCATATTTTACTGATGAATACATTATAATTATACACTTATTCAATGGTAGACAATCTGGCCAAGTGCTTTGCAAGCACCATCGGCACTTTACCCACCTCTTGTTCATCTTATGCCTTGTTCTTTCTCGAGCTGTTGCACTCTACTTCAAATTCTCCTCCTTTGATACCAATCCTGACGCCATCATATTGGATTGGGATGCAACCTTTTATGGATCCACAATATATCAAAGAGCCAAATCAGCAATAGTGTCGGTAAAGCTTTGTACCAAACGGCTATGCAGCTATGGGATGTAAACGGTAGCACGACAAGGTTGGTGGATTTCACCACCCTTTTCTCCTTCAAAATCTCCAATGTCACCGGCTATCCTGAAACCGGAGATGGGCTAGCCTTTCTCCTTGTTCCCGTGGATGCTGACTGGGTTCCCGGTAGAGTATTTGGCAGTGGGGTACTTGGTTTGTTTGAGTCCGAGACAGCCGCCTTGAATGGGGCTGCAAGGAACCATGTGGTGGCCATAGATCGAGTTTGACAACTCTTGGGACCCCGTCGCACAAAATCAGTAGAGTATGCCAATGTGACGACGAATTAATGGTGGCTTTGTGGAACAGGGCATTGCAAGTGTCTTGGTAAGTTACATTTCGGCATCTATGGATCTATGTGTTTCCTTGAGCTTTGATGGGAGCTCCAAATCTTTTAATGTGTCATACAATTGACTTGAGTACTATTTTGCCACAAAGGGTGAAAGTTGGTTTCACTGCAGCATCGGCCTGGTTTGTTGAAGTTCATCAACTCTACTCATGGAGTTTCTATTCGAGTATCTCCAATTAGTTCACCCCCAACTGAAATCGTCGATGGGGGTGCAACTGTGCAAGGAATGCGGGGTTGATAGGTGGCATAGTTGGAGGAGGTGTCGTAATCTTGGTCTTACTAACCATGCATACTTAGAGGCGGACCTAGGGGGGTCCTAGGGGGTCACGTGACCCTCTCCTCATCCGACAAATTACCTAGGTGTATTCTCCTCGTCGATAGCTTCGTTTTGATATATATAATACGCCCTAATCCGACATCTGAGTAAAAAGTTATGAATGTTTGAAAATTACATCAGTATTAATCACTTTAGTTTTATTTCAATATACTATAATACTTTAATATTTTACTTAAATTGACATTCACATATTATAATTCATCTCGAGAGCTTCGAAACCATAGGTTATATTACTTATTTTGAGAATATGGTAAGAAGTTACGCAAGTTTAAATTTTTTTTATATCTAGTTATATATTATTACATGTTAATAATGCAATGTTTATTTATTGCGTTTTGTATCTTTATTTTTCGTTTTTTATCCTTATTTTCGTATTATATATTTGTAGTATTTTCGAAACCATAGGTTGACACTAGTTTGTACTATCGATCACGTTGTGTTTTGCGATTTTTTTCTCGATCTTATTGTCGACTACTATGGTTACCCCCCGCTAAAAACTTTCTGGGTCCGCCCTTGTGCATACTAATATGTTGGTGTCGTCGATGGTCAAGAAGGAATGCCCAAGGCAAACCCTTAAGGATTCAAACATGCTCCTCCTCAAAGCCTCTTCACCGAACATCGACTTGGTCTCAAAAGGTTCTCTTACCAATGATTTCGTAGAGGAATTGAAGCTAGGAAGGGGAGGGTGTGGTGATGTTTATCAAATGGAAATTAGGGAGTAATAATGAGAGGGTAGCTATCAACAAGTTTAGAACTACTACAGAATCCGATCAACAAATACGCATGCTAAGGCACAAGATCGATCGAACTTGGTCCAACTCAAAGGCTGGTGTCATGAGAAAAAAGAGAACGTACTATTGGTCGTCTACGAGTTCATGCCTAATAGAAGCCTCGACAAGCATCTCTATCGCGAAAACTACTCACCCCGTCTTACTTGCCCAACAAGATACAACATCGCTATTAGTCTTGCGTCGGCTCTAAACTACCTCCAGTACGAAGCAGATCAATGTGTGGTTCATCGCGACATAAAATCCAACACTTCAATGCCAAACTAGGAGACTTCAGCTTGGCCAGGCTTACAGATCACGGGAAAAGCTTCGGGACGACGACTCATGCTGGAACGAAAACGAAGGGTTACCTAGCCCCGGAGGTGGCCATAAGGTACGAAAAGGCCACCAAAGCTTCGGATGTTCATTAACACAATACTCCGTATTAGATTTATTAGCATTAAATGTTTTTCAACGACTATATTAGAATAAATTCTGCAACTAATCTAGTATTCAAATAAAAAATATAATTACATACAACAATAAGAAAAGACTATTTTAAAAATTAAGGGTATTCATTAATATACAAAAATTTATGCTTCATTTTGTTAATTTTTTTTAAAAAAAAATCAATGGAAAAATAATACTTTGGACTTTATGAGTAGCAAAACAATAATTGTAACAACCTAAAAAAAACTATATAGATAATTGATTATTATTAGAATATTTCTCACATTATAATTCATATTTAATGTATTTATTTGCATATTTTTAATACTTTATATATATATATATATATATATATATATATATATATATATATATAATTGATTTATTTGTTGGGTGGGAAATTCTCCACTTCATTCTTTCCATCTCCCAAATTGCTAGATCAATGAGAATGAGAAAGTTCAAAACTATATAACAACTAGATGGGCAATCCCGCGCTACACGCGGGACATTGTTTTTTATACCGATTCATTTTATTAGACCTAGTTTATAATATTTGATATACCAATATTAGTTTTAATAGGTAAGTTAACTAATCAATGATTTATAATGTTTAATATTACCCAAATTTATTTTTATACTTTATTTAAAAGAATTAATCAATTTGTGAAAATTTCAAATATACTTTGTAATCTTCTGAAAAATATAAATTTTATTCTGGCAATTGATGATCACTAAATTAATGTGCATAGAATTATATATTTTTCTTAATTGTAACAACATTAATATAGTCACAATGGCATGTCTTTATTTTAAAAATAAAATTTAAATAATGAAAAAGAAAAATAAGATATAATTATAGATTCTATTATTGTGTTGCTTATATGAAAACTTAAATTAATTGAATTGATGACAACTAAATTAATATGCATAAAGTTATATATATATTTACTTCTAACAACATTAATCTAATCACAACGAAACATACCTATGAACAGGAGAAAAAAAATGAAAACATACCTATGATCCTTATATTAAAGCTTTGAATAGGTAAGTTATATATATATTTACTTCTAACAACATTAAATAATGAAAAAGGAAAAGTAACATATAATTATAGATTCTATTAGCATGTTCCTTATATTAAAGCTTTGATCAATTGAAACAAAACATACCTATGAACAGGAGAAAAAAAATATAAAAAAGGTAAAATTTATGTCCCGTTAGATGAATGTTTTTAGATGACTACAAAGTTAGGTACTCAATATTTGTAATCATCCAATAATATTCAACATAAATAATACATTTTTTGTGCTCTCTATTCTTTTTATTTAATTGCACTTATATCTATTTTTTTGATTTAACTTATATAAGAAACCGTTAAATAATATTAAGCATAAAAAATATGTAAATAATATTTATTTTGTAAATAATGAAAAAGAAAGGTAACATATAAGTATAGATTCTATTAGCATATTTCTTATATTAAAGCTTAAATCAATTGAAACAAAATCTGCCTACAAAAAGGAGAAAAGAAATATAAGAAGAGTAAAATTTATGTCCCATTAGATGAATGTTTTAGACGAATACAAAGTTAGGTACTGAGTATTTGTATTCATCCAATAATATTAAACATAAATAATATACATGTTTTGGTGCTCTCTGGTCTTTTTATTTAACTGAACTTATATGTATTTTTTTTAATTTCGCTTATTTAAGAAACCGTAAAATAATACTCCCTCCGTTAATCAAAACATGTCGTTTTAGACATTTGCACATTATTTAAGAAAGCAAATAAAAGCAAACAAAAATACACTTATACCCCTAATTATTACTTTACTTTTCCACTTTATTGAAAACTACAACTAACAAACATCTAATCATGACAAGGGTAATTTTGGAAAGTGAACACCAAAATACCTAAAACGACAAGTTTTTCTTAACAAGATTTTACTCCTAAAACGACATGTTTTTCTTAACGGAGGGAGTATTAAACATAAAAAAAAATATTTTGTGTTTTTTAAAAATATTTTTCTTTAATTGCCCCACTGTTAAATTTTTAATGTAATTATAAATAAAATGTGATGAAGGGAGTAGATGAAATGTATGAAAAATAACAAAAGTTAAAATGATTTCGTTAAGGAGATTTGATCACTTGACATAAATGGTTAGAGCTAATACCTAAAAGCAATAAGCTACATCTAATCTTTTTTTTTTATTTAATTGCACTTATATAAGAAATCATTAAATAACATTAAACATAAGAAATACATGCTTTCATGTTCTCTATTATTTTTATCTATTGCACTTATATAAGAAATTGTTAAAAAAAATGGGATAGATAAAAGACATGAAAAATGGTGTAATTAGGGGGATTTGAACCCTAGATCTAACAAATAGGAACAACACTACAAACCATTAAGCTACAACAACTTTGTGATATTTAATTCTAATTTTAAATATATATTAGATAAATTTTTAAGCATTTAATATTTGCAATTAATTGGGCTTCACCCAACTTTATATATATAGTATAGATATAGATATAGATAAACTCTTTTCTGTTTTGGTGCACAATGATCTTCTTTAGACAATAGATAGCTCCTTCCTCTAACTTTGTAAAAGCATGAGCATTGTTGCTTTTTGATGTGCAGTGAATGAGGGTTCCCTACAACATAACACTCATGCAGTTAGTGAAGATGTTGAAGGCGCACATGTAACGGGACTAAAGAGTAGTGAAGAATAAGCATACCTTGGAGTCCGATGCAACAAAATCTGTGCTGATATATTTTCCGAAGACATTCCTAACATCCCATCTGCGGCAAATCATGACTTCCAAATCTGGAGTTGTACCCTCTGTCAGTCCAGCAACACAAACAGGCGAGGCATCGTTTGATGCAGTAGCGGAAGTTGTTGCCATGGTATTTCGTGTTTGCAGAGAAAGGGAAAAAAAGCAGTGAGTATAGATAACCGGATGATTTAGAATGGGAGGGTTGTGATCTATATTTATGTATATATATATCAATTACCACTGCACCATTTGAGCTTAAGATAATGATTGTCAAATTGAAATTAAATATACGGTGATTAATGTTAGGATTAGAAGTTACATTTGCCTATTTAATTAATCATTATCTATATTTCAACCTTCTCTTCATCCGGCAATTACCACTGCACCATTTTGGTTAAAGAAGGGTGGTTTCATGGTTACTTCTCGATTTGACTTGATCATTTGGATTCAACCAACAGAAAAATTGCCTTTCTTATGTTAGAAAGTCAATACTTAGATGTTACCAAGGTTCAGCAGGGACTGAAATGGAAAATGGTTGTGGCAAGGGGGTCACAACAGCTAGCTGTTTAGGACTTAAGAGGGGCAAGTGGTGGCATATAAGTAGAGTGGATGATGACACCTTAAACTAGGCAAAGGCTGTTACGCAAGCCAAATAGCAATAGGTGGGAGTGGTGAATCTGGCAAATGTTACATGACTTGAAAACCTGACATTGCTTGAGAAATTGTAAGTTTATGGTTGAGCACTTATCGATTGGTAAACTGAAAGTGCTCGATGTGATGCCAACTTGAACTCAACCTATCTGGTTCCATTGACAAATATAGAGTGGAGAACTCATTGGTAATATTTGTTCTTGAGCTTCTCACTCATTCCTTTTTTCTTGTATGGGTTGATTTTCAGCCTTTGCTGTATGATTCCTGACAAAGGAACATGCAGCAATATTCCTGAGGCGGAGCAACAATCTGGAGCGGTGATTGTCTCCACAAAACAGTATGGATACGACTGCGACCAGAACTCTGGGTGTGAAAATAATGATGGCCGTTCTAGTTACTCTCACAAGGTACATTGTTAAACTTGATCCTCTGCTGAGCTTCTTATGCTTCCTGGCATATGAATTGTAACTCTGATCAACATTGTTTGCTTTCATTATGCTAGATGATTGATTACGAGGAAGAGGAGGTTGAACTGCAAAAACCCTTGAAGAGACGTAGAGGATGTTAATCGCCTCTCATGTGATTTGTTTTGATTTCCCTATGATTTATGCATAAGAAGCCACTCAGTAGAAAATGAGTTTGTGATTGGTGCGAGTTCGATTGCAAACCCTTGGGTTTATAGTTAGATGAAGTTCTTGTTCTAATTGAAGAACTTCAAACTTCAGTTAGATGAAGTTCTTGTATTTTTAGGAGAGACGTAAAAAGGCATGTTATATACTTAATAGGTAAAAGTTAATTTTTATTTTCAACCATTAATATGTAAATAATTTTTTTTTTGATTAGGTAAAAATTCGATGGTCAGACAAGCCTGACTCATCGAGAGGCCGACCAAAGTCGGCAGACGGCGAACCGTCTAACAGAACAACCTAAAAACAGAAATACAAATAACAAGCGTAATGAACCAAACAGAAATAAACACTACAACAAATGTTCCAAGAAGACCAAACGCTCGAACAGCTAAGGAAGCCACCGAAGAACGCAGCCAAGCACCACCAAACAATAGCACCGCGGACCAGTAGTATAGCAGGATTCTAACTCCTGTAGGTAGTGCAGACGAACTCCAAGGAAACTCTATCCCGGATACGGAGTCGCCCTGAGTGCACGACCACGACCCCAGCCAGACCCAACTACAAACTCAACGCCCTCCCCAACTAAGCAGAAGATCTCCTAGAAACATCGGAAGCAGAGCCGTAAACTGCTCGAAACAAAACGCCAACAACCTTTCACCTACAAAATGTCAACATGCCCTTGCGGGATTTTCTCAAGCCCTTTCGGGTGGGTGCACAATTTTTTTTTTTTTTTCCCTTCCCACACTCACAGTCTTGGGCCCGAAGGGACCCAAACTTGGGCCCCAAGGACAATTGTAGGCGCTTGAACAACGGGCTACGTCGGGCCAGGGAAGCCCGGACACCACCATCAGCCCATGGAGCATCATCCCGGAGACAGACTACCCAGGCAGCACTACCACCAGCATGACGGCAACCTCCGACGACAGGAGGTAGACACGTCGGCGGCAGATCGAGAGACTGGACGAGGCGACGCAGGGAGGAGGACGAATCCAACGCACAACGCTAGCGGCGAGACCAGATCGACAGAGGAGGACGAGATCGACCGAGGAAAGGATGAGGCCACAACGCCGGCGAGCCCAGAAACGGCCCATCCGAGGCGGCGACGAACACCCGGGCCCCAAATCGACAACCGAATCACACCCTGAACCCCAAAACGACAATCGAATCGGAGAGAACGAGGAACGGGAACTCAAAATCAACCAAACGGAAGGTCGATTGAAGCAAAAGGAAGGTGGATTGAAGAGGATAGGGTTCTCAGTTGGATTCTTCAATTAGAAATTCCATAGTTTGAGTTTACACAATTTGGGGAATTCTCAAAATTCTAGAGAGAAGGGCAGAGCCCTTCTCTCTAGAATCCCCCAACCATTAATATGTAAATGAATACACTAATTCCTATTAATTAGGATTTGATTTTTATTTATTCAGATTTCATTCCTTTTATAGAGACGTTGCTAATCATTTGCTAGATCACTGACTTTAGTGACTTTCAGCTTCCGATTAAACCTACTTACTGTATTTATGTTTGGGGAAAGATTGTACGGTATGAATTTGACCCTAGCTAACTTAAGAAAATCTTAACGATACGTTAAAATATCTCACTTACTCTATTTCTGAACTATTTGACAATTATTTTTTGGGTAAAATCCACCTATAATCCCTGAACTTTGAGTCTTTGATCAAATGCTCAAACGAGTTCCTGAACTTTATTTTTTGTTCATTAAAGTCGATGAACTTTAATACTTTGTACACATTTGGTTCATCTGTTAATAAATTTGTTAAATCCTGGGCTAGTTTTTTATTGGAGGGTGACAAAAATACCCGATTCTACCACCTTTCAACGGTGATTAGAAGGCGGGCTAACAACATCCTATCACTACAAAATGAAGCTGGGGAGTGGATTGAGGATAAGCTAGCTGTTCGGACCTTGGTGGTTGAGTTTTTCAACGGACTTTATACAGCCGACAGCGCACCGGTTGACCTAGACCTCACTTTGTGTAACCACACCTTTCCCCGTCTGGAAGAAGAATCTATCAGAGCTCTAGCTGCCCCCTTTAGGTGATCGGAGGTTTGGCCTGTTTTAAAGAAAATGGGAGCTTACAAAGCTCCTGGGCGGGACGGTTTTCCGGCGATATTTTATCAAAAGAATTGGGAGGTGGTAGCTCTCAGGTTACGGCAACAGTACTAAATCTGCTCAATAGAGGGCAGCTTGGTGCGGCTACGGGGGGACTCTCTTATGGTCTTGATCCCGAAAGTAGCAAGTCCGACCTCCCCAAAGCAACTCCGTCCGATCTCGCTTCTAAATGTTGTTTTCAAATTGGCAACCAAGCTGATTGTGCAGAGGCTGAAGCCGGTTCTGTCGAAGCTGATCTCGCCGGCTCAGGCAAGTTTCGTGCCGGGGCGGCAAATTATTGACAATATAGTAGTTGTCCAGGAGGTGTTACACTCTATGTCGGAAAGAAGGAGGAGGAAGTGGATGATCGTGAAGGTAGATTTGGAGAAGGCCTATGACCGGGTGGATTGGCGCTTTCTAGAGCTAATGCTATCGAAGGCGCAGCTCCCTACGAATCTAAGGAATGTGATTATGCAGTGTCAAAGGGCAGGAAAAACAGAGGTTTTGTGGAATGGTGAGAAGGGGGGTTGCTTTAGCCCGAGCCGGGGCATCCGACAAGGCGATCCCCTCTCACCGTACATGTTCGTGTAGGCTCCAGGGATGGAAGGTCCGATCTTTGTCGCTTGCGGGGAGGCTAACCTTAGCCAAATCCGTCTTGACGAGTCTCCCTATCTATGCGATGCAAACGGCCCTGCTGCCGAGGAGGTTATGTGATGACATAGACAAGGCTGTCCGAGGTTTTGTGTGGGGATCGACGCCGAATCGACGCCGTATTCACCTGTTGAGTAAAGACAGATTGTATGCCTCTTTGGACAGAGGAGGCATGGGATTGCGATCGATGAGAAACTCCAACCAAGCAACCTTGGCTAAGCTTGGGTGACGGATGATTAGCGCCCCCTCTTCGATGTGGAGCAGGGTTATCCGTGGGAAGTATTGCGATAACCGAGTGGATGTGGACATGTTCGTGAACAGGGCCAGCTCGTCCAGGCTATGGAAAGGTATAGTTCATGGTGCGGAGATTCTGATCCCTGGCTTGAGAGCAGACATTGGTAATGGCCATCGAACCCTGTTTTGGATCCACCCGTGGCTCCAAGACCAACCCTGGCGGATGTGGCGATTCATCCGGTGCCAGAGGGTTTGATTGGGGATACGGTGGCGGAGCTGTGGGATGGAACTAATTGGAAGTGGGATGTCCTTGCGAGTTACCTCCCCACTGATGTCATGATGAAGCTGCAATCGATCCAGGTCTCGACGATTCCGGGTGCAACCGATCGCCTCTACTGGGGCCATGCTAATTCAGGGACCTTCTCCACTCGTTCGGTTTTGCAACTGCTAAACGGAGAGTTGGGGGTAGCAGCCTCACCTGATTGGAAACATATATGGAAGATTCCCGCTCAGCAGAGAGCCCGCTCATTCACATTCCTTGCTGCCCATGATGTAGTACGTTATGTGTAACGCCAATAGGCTGAGACGTCACCTGTCAAACCACTCGCAATGCCCCCGGTGCAGTCAGGAGGAGTCGGAATTGCACTTGCTCCGTGATTGCAACCCGATCAGGCATACATGGAATCAGATGCAATGTCGTGTGACTTCTTCAGTTGCTCTAATGTTCAAGAGTGGATTTTTTCAAACACTCGAAAAGGTGATCGATGGAGTGCAGTCTTTGCACTGATGCTATGGATGACGTGGAAAGTGAGAAACGAACTGGTCTTCAATGGCAAGGATGAAGTGCAGGATCTGAAGTATAGAGTTTGGAAACAAACTTCTACCTACTTCCATGTCAGTGCGAAAAGCAAGCGACTGAGGCCGCCACCGGCTACGGAGGATGTGTCACCGGTGGTTTGGATGGCTCCGGATCCAGGTTGGATGAAGTTGAATGTAGATGGGTCCTCGAAAGGTAACCCCGGGCCAGCCGGAGGTGGGGGTATTGTATTGTTCGGTGCGCGGAGGGGACTTTCATACGAGGCTTTGCGTTCAAATGTGGATGGTGCACCGCGGACACGGCCGAGGTGAAAACCCTCCAAATAATGCATTTTTTCTTTTGTGGTGAAAATTTTGTGGCAAATTAATGCTCTCGATCTAAAATCTAAGTGATTGAATCTTCTATATTCAAGGTTCATGGTCTTTAGGTCCAATGTTACTATAAGGGACACAAGTTTAGTAAACTAGTTTTCACATAGTTCACATTTTGGAATATAAACTTCATATATGTGTGCTACTAAGTCTAAAACAGCTTTATAGTCTTCGTTGATGTTCTCGAATCAAAAAGCCAATATTTAAATATACAATTATTCTATATCACTATATATATATATATATATATATATATATATATATATATATATATATATATATATATATATATATATATATATATATACACACACACTAGTGTATGCTCCGTACCGTGCACGGGAATATTTTAACACAATATTATAAAGTTACATTAATTATCTATAAAAAATCATATTATAAATATGAAAATAAATAAATAAATATGAATTACATTATGATATTTAAACTAATAACTGAAAATATAAGATTAAAATTAATCTAGATCTAAATAACTCATTCTCTTGAAAAATAGTATATATATAAATAAAATAACTATGAAATAATTAATTCTTTCCACCAAAAATAATCGATAACACCTATCAAATATTTATTACTATGTATCTATTAATATTTTTGGTAATTATGATCACTGTTTTAAAAAAACCCTTCAAGGCCCGCCTAGACTCCCGCCTAAACTCCTTACCTCATCCCTCCACCAAGGCCTTCAAGGTCACCAAGACCCGCCATAAAATTCATCTATATGGAAATTGAGTGAACCTAATGTCTTTTTTAGGTCCCGTCCATGTGGTGTAATTTATATATAAACTGTCCATTGGATAGATTATTATTTATAATCCAGATGGAGATACACTTATATGACAATTTGTATATCGGTATATGCCAAATTTATTACTATTATTGCGTTTAATTATATTGATATAGTTATTTCCTTATCTAATATATACTCTTTTATAAGATATTCCATCTATTCAATTATATGAGTTAATGGTAAAATAAAATAATTATTTTTAATTATATAGATTAGAATTGTCTTATTATTTTTATTAGATTTTCTTTTTGACGGGAGAAGGTTTTGTGAGATGCACTCACGTGCCGCCACGTAAGCAGATTCATTCACAAGCCGCCACGCAGGTAAAAATGCATCGGTTTTAGTATATATATATATATATATATATATATATATATATATATATATATATAGGGTGAGGTTAAAGTGAAAAAGAGGCTTAAGATGAAAATTTCTCTTAAAGTGAAAAAAACATACCCGCGTCCCAACAGTAGAAGGAGGTAAGCAGCGCTCTCGGACTCCCGCACCCACACCCACCTCGAGCCACCTCCGGCCACCAGCGACCAGCCGCCCTCGAGCCCACCGCTGTGGGCACCCCCGAGCCCAGACGTGGCCCTGTTCGAGCCACCTGCTGCCCCGACGAGCCCAGACGTGGCCCTGTTCGACGCGCCCACCAGCAGCTTCGCTTGTCGGCCTCCCACGCCGCCCACGAGCCACCTCCGGCCACCAGCCACCACCTGCTCGAACCCCCTCCCTCAGCCGCACCCCCCGAGACCGGAACCCACATGGTTCTTGGTCGAGCACCTGCACAGGATAAGCTACGACGATCTGGGATCGAGGATCAGTACTCGATATCGACATCTTTACTCGATATCGAGTAGAGTGTCCTCGATATCGACCAAAACCAGGAGCTGCTGCTGCGCTGTTCGACTTGTCCGATCTTCTATTGACTAACCCTAGTCGAGATCGAGCAACCTGTAAGTCGACTTCTGTTCGTGAGATTCCACCGCTGCCTAGGATCCGCTGACCAGCTTCCTCGTGGATTCGAACCTGACTTTCTCTTACTACATTGGAGGGAGTCTTGAACATTATTTGCTGGGATTCGATCGGTTTGCTTTACTTTATTTACTTACTGTTTGCATTCTCGATTTCCTCTTACAACAAATTGGCGTCGTTGCCGGGGAAGCTATCATTCGCGCCTTAGGTAGTTAAATCTCACGTCTACTTTGAGTTACTTTACAGGTGTATGCGTCGTTCTGGTCAACCACCTGAGTTTGACGGCTTAGACGAACCGGAACGCTTTCTGCACATCCAAGCTAAACTGAAAAGAGTCATGGCGGCCGCAGAAACACAAGAACAGCTCATTGAGAGGCTTCGGAGAGAACTAGCCACCAAAGATACTGCTATCGCCACTGAGAGAGCAGCCAGAGAACAAGCAGAAGCTGAGCTTGCCCAATTCCCAACCACTGCAGAGGATTATATGCACCCGACTCTCGTCGTGCCTGAATCGGCGATTCTAATCCCTCAAAATAACTTTGAAATTCGCACTCATTTCCTTATTGAACTTAAAAATAATGCTTTTCATGGAAGGTTTAATGAATGCCCTCTTGAACATATTACCAATTTTACTGACATGTGCCGTACTCTTGCTGAAGGTACTACTCTGGAATATGTCAAGATGAAAGCTTTCCGCTGGTCTCTCGATGGTCCTACATTGAAATGGCTAGAAGGGCTGAAACCACGATCCCTAACAACATGGGCTCAAGTAGAGCAGGAATTCCTCAACAAATTCTTTCCTCCTGCCAAAACAGCACTCCTCCGCCAAAAGATCACAGCTTTCAAACAGAAGTCTGGGGAGCCACTGGCAAAAGCATGGGAGCGATACAAAGAACTGCTGCGATCTTACCCTACTCATGGGCAGCCACCCTACGTCATTCAAGAGATCTTCTTCAATTCTCTTGACCAAGTCACTAAGTACAGGATCAACCAGTATACTCGATATGAGTATCTGACGATGCCACCAGCTGACGCATGGGGTGTACTAGACAAGCTCACCAACTATGATAACAAGTGTGGGGCTACTGCAAACTATGATGAGAACTCCTATGCAAGGCCAGCTCCATCCATGCCTCTTTACGAGCCTTCTAAGGAGATTGACCCAGATGTCAGGGAGCAGTACTACAGAGATCAAAATCGCAAGCTCCTCAAGCAAGTCAAATATCTCTCTGTCAATCAGCCTTGCATCGAATGCGGATCACAACGGCACACCACTACTGAGTGCCCACACACAGAGCAAGTCAGGATGGCAGAGACCCAGGAAGAGGTAGCTTATGCAGGGGTCCCAATCGCTATATGGGGGATCAAAGGTTCTATCAACTACAATGGAATCAAGGTCCTCCTAGGAACCCCCCACCATACAGAGCTCCAGGACATCCAGAAAGGGACCAAAAGAAGGATGATTTACAGCTCATCCTTGAGGAGATGCGCCAGAATCAAGGCACCATCAACAATCAGTTCCAGAACATCAATACAAAATTTGGAGAGCTGGACATCTGGAAGAAGAGCATAGAGACACAGATGGGTCAATTCGCGGCGTAGATTCCACGACCGACCGGGCAACTCCCTGGGCAAACAGAACCAAATCCTAAGGGGAAGACCGGACACGTCGCAGCTGTAAGGCTCAGGAGCGGGCACCAATTACACGAGCCAGAGGTCGGAAAGCACCAAAACAAAGCAGAGCAGCAACTCGACAACGAGCAGCAGCAACTCGATATCGAGGAGCCCTTGGTCGATATCGACAAAAACCTCCTCGACACAGACCAGAAGCCAGGCTCGGACTTCACTGCACAGCACAGCAACTCGAGATCGACAACCCTTGTCGATATCGAGGAACCTTTGGTCAATATCGAGGAGAAGTTGGCCGATGTCGACGACTCTGCAACACCTCCGACGTCTGTTCTGGCTCCAAAGTAGAAAAAGACACTGCCTTTCCCTTCCAAAGCATTGAAGGATCCAACTGCAGGTAAGTTTAAACGTTTTGTTAATATGCTTCGAGAACTGAATGTCTCTATTCCTTTCACAGAAGCTCTGCAAGAGATGCCTGCATATGTCAAATTCCTGAAGGAAATCCTGAGCAACAAGCGATCACTCTCAGAGATTGCCGGCGAATGCAAAATGCTCCACTTTCCTGAAAAGAGGCCTGATCCTGGTAAGTTTTCTGTTACTGTAGGACTTGGTCAATATAAATATGAGTCCTTGTGTGATTTAGGAGCAAGTGTGAGCATCATGCCCTTATCAATCTGGCGGAAAGTGAAGATAAGATGTATAGAGCCTGTGGATGCCAAGCTATACATGGCAAACAATACAGTAGTCATCCCTACAGGTATGGTTGAGAATGTCCCGTCCAGGTTGGTAAATTCTTTATTCCAACAGATTTCCTTATTATAGACTATGCTGAAGATCCTACTAGCCCTATTATTCTTGCTAGACCATTCTTAGCTACTGCAGATGCCAAGATTAGTGTCAAACAGCGATTGCTCACCTTCACCATAGGCGAAGAGGTCTTAGATTTCTCCTTTGGCCCTGCAAAGGAGGAAATTTCATGGCTAGAGGTGAAAAGCATCAGCAACCACGGGATCAAGCAAACAACGGAGGAAAGCACCAGAGACCAACTCGATATCGACAAGGGCTCCTCGATATCGAACACGGTGTTCCTCGATGTCGACCAATCTTCTTCGACATCGACTTCTCCCGCTGAGCACCAGACTTGCCAAGAGCCTAAGTATGGGGTCCCTGTACTCGATATTGACCAGTCTTGCTCGACATCGACTAACCCTAAGCCCAAAGATTTCTGTTTTGGGCCCGAAAAGGTAAGTTCAGGTATGAGTTCTAATCCTCCTCAGTCCATTAAGAAATTTATCAATAATTTAAGAGGAGGTAAGGCCCCGTGGCGAGAGAATCTGCGAAAACTGAGAGCTGGGAAGAGAAAGAAGAAAGGAAAGGAAGATTATGCAAGCAACCACCTGTCAGCTGAGCTTGCATACTACAATCAGGACCTAGATGATCCAGGAGAAGGGCCAAGCACAAGCGGGCCCCACATTAATGGTCCTTGAGCACAAAAGAAGAAGTCGGCCTAGCGACTCTAAAATCTAGAGCATGTATATAAAACTTTTGAATTTTTGGACTTTGGAACTTTTGATTTTGGTTTTGGTTTTTGTTTTTTTGTTCTTTAGTTTAGAATACTTCATGTGGAAAGTCTTGTCTTTGTGTGCAATCTAACACTTTTAGGTCGGCACGCATAAAAGGACCGCGAAAGGTGGAATAAGAAGTCCTTGAAAAACAGTCGAAATCGGCTAGGCCAGTCGAGAACGACCAAGAGGAGCAGCCCAGAAGTTCATCGATATCGAGTAGGCCAACTTGATATCGACCAAGCCAGAAGAAGTTCCTCGACTTCAGATTCCACTGGACGCAGACATCCTACTCGATATCGAGTACAGTACTCGATATCGACAAGACCAGTTTACTCGATATGCTTTGTTCTGCCCTCCTCGACGCATTATTCAGTGAGTTCCTTCCTTTACTCTTGTTTTTATTTGATTTTATACAGTGGGGGCACTGTATATTTTAAGTATGGGGTGGGGGGAAGGGCTCATTATCATTATTATATGTTTTAAGTCTTGTTTTTGGTTTTACATGGTGAAATTTTATTATTTGTTCCATTTGCATGTTTAAGTTTTATGCATTTTAGTCTTTTGTCATACTTTAGTCTTGTTTTTAGTTGCAAAAAAAAAAATGTCGATAAAAAAGAAAAAAAAATAAATAAAAAAAGGCATGTTTAATTTTTGCATTGTCTTAGTTTTTTATACCGTTCACCAAAAAAAAAGGTTTTTTATACCCTAACTTATATGTCCTATGATGATAAATAATGACTGACTTGATCATGTAAATCCTATGGCATGTTTGGAAGGTTTAGCCTAAGTCCCCGAAATTGTTTTTATGTGGATTGTGAACTTGTGATGAAATTGAGCACATATGATCCTAAGCTAAAGGATAAAATCCAACAAAAATTGTCCTAGTGAGAATTTTGGCCTCATAGGGAGAACATTAAAAATCCCTCTGCTTTCTTGAGTTTATTTACTCTTCCTATGCATCTCTAAATGTTGTGATAGTTATTCAAAGCCAATGCATTTATATGTTTATGTAAATAAGAATTAAATGATGGAGGCACCTGTTGTAAGAGGAAATCGAGTATGAAATATAACAAAATAAATCAAACCAGATTCTGCCCACGTAAATAATTACAAGACCTCCTCCTGATGTAGCAGCGGGAAGTCAGGATCGATCCACGAGGAAGCGTGTCAGCGGATCCTAGGCAGCGGTGTAATCTCACGGACAGAAGTCGACAACAGTGGTACTCGATCTCGACTAGGGTAGTCGACAGGGGTCAGGCACAGTCGAACACAGCGCAGCAGCTCGGCGAAGTCTACTCGACCTCGACAAGGCTTACTCGATATCGAGTAGGGCCTTCGTCGACTTCGGCTCGTCTTGTCGAGTTCCTGCACAATTGAGCTACGGCGACTCTAGGTCGAGAATCAGTGGTCGAGGTCGACCAGAATGTGGTCGAGATCGACGAGGGCAGGGAGTAAAACGAATGAAATAAAGAAAATAAAGAACAAATGCTTTTGGGATTTCGACTTAAACTTTAATGTAAAACAACTTCCAAGATTGGGGTTTGCAACGACAATAACCAAGCATGCATAAGGTAGAATCAAACAGATACTCATGTGAATCGCATTAAAGGACTAAGCTTTCGCCTTTTCCAACAATTAGATAACTCTCTCAAAAAACCCTAATTGTCTCTACCGATTTTATGTTTATAATCCAAGTGGTTAACATGAATCTCCATTAGATGGGCAATAAACACATCAACAAGTAGGAAAATGCTCAAAACATGATAAAGGTCGGATCTTTACCTCAATTATGCATGGCTATCGTCGGGCTCGCCCCAACCCTAGAAGTGGGTTGACTACTCGCGCTTCATCGCAAACTCAGACATCATTGATTGAAAGAAAACAACTTGCATTAAACTAAATTCAACGATTTTACAATCCCGGTGATCCAACTCTCGTTGAATGCCAAAACCCTAAAACCTTCGAACTCCTAAAACTTCTCTTTGGAACTACTTGTCTTCCTCTGAAATTGAATGAATAAATCTGAGCCCCATGGGCTTTATTTATAGGCTTCATTCCCTAGCTATTCTAGGAAAGAAGATATCTATCTATATCTAAAACTTTATCTAAGACTTAAAAGATAAATAAAAGCTATAACATAATTAAATCTAAATTAGGGAAATATATCTAAAAGTCTTCTATGGATAGAATTCCTTCTCTTCATGATGGATCTTGATAGTTTTGGATAGAATCGACAATCTTCGCGTCCAAGTAATGCAAAACCGAGTAGGATTCGTCAAGCCGCGTCGAACAGCTTCTGGAAGCGTGGTCGATCTCGACAAGAGCCTTGTCGATCTCGAGTAGGAATCCTGGTCGACTGGTCTTGGCTGGCTTCTCTGCTTGACAGGCTCGGACTCTGGCTCACGGTGCTCGTCGATGTCGACAAGGGCTCGTCGAGGTCTAGTAGCCTGGCTATGTCGACTGGGTCTTCTTGGGTGGCTCCACTCGACAGGCTCGGATCTGGGCTCGGAGCTCGTCGATCTTGATTAGGGTTCCTCGAGATCGACTAGGGTATGGCCTTCTCTGGTCGAGCAGCTTCTCCTCGGCATGGACTCGGACTGGCGCTGTGGGCCTCGTCGATCTCGACTAGAAGCTTGTCGAGATCGAGTAGAATAGTCCTTGTCCTTGGTTCCTCGTTCAGTTCTCCTCTCGACTCCGGATGTGGCGCTGGGCTTCGTCGATCTCAACCAGGTCTTGTCGAGATCGAGTAGGCTCCGGAAGTCGGGTGGTCTGGTTCTCGATGTTGCTCCTGTCGACAAGGCTGTGCTAGGGCATCTTTGTCGAGATCGAGTAAGGGCTACTCGAGGTCGAGTAGTCTGGTTTCTCGGCTCGATTCGACTGGTTCAGTTGCTGCTTTGATCTTGGACTTCTGTAGCTGTTTTCTGAGCTTTTCCGACCCTCTGTAGAATTGCTGTAAAATGCCTCGAATTCTGCGAATTAAACAGAAACTGGTGTAGATTCCATAATTTGACAAATAAACATAAACTACATAGATTATGTACTATCTAAGCCCAACTGAATGCAATGCATGCAGAAATCGATATAAAAGTTACTGTAAAACATGGCAGATTCAGCTCACAACAAACACCCCATACTTAAGCTTGCTTGTCCTCAAGCAATACTTTTAATTGTCATTCAGGGGAAGAATTTAAACTCTCAACATCTTAGATTCATTCTCATATAACCCTGCAGTCAATTACCATCCTTGAAAAGGTACTAGTGTCACAGATCCATGCATGTGCAAATATACAAAAGCAACATCTACTCACAAAAGGAGGGTTGTGCAAAAACAATTCATTTGTGACAAAGCATTGATAATCAAGAAGACTTTAATTTAAGCTCAAATAAGGAGTAGATTGGTAAAAGGCTAAAGGTGGGCAATTTTTGGCAATGTGGTGCTAATGATCCGGGGAAATGGAGTATTTCCAAACTGAATTTCCACATTCCTTCTCCATAAGATTCATCACCTTTCATAATGCTTTTTTTTTCCATAATATTGCTTTTACCTCTCTAACCTCAGCACTGCCTTCTCGCGAGTCGCAAACATGGGTGTCATGAATGGCCCCGGATACTTGGCGCTTTGGACTCCTCACCTGGTGTCCCATCTCGCCAAACTATTATCTCAGCGAGCAGGGTCGATCTTTGATCGGATTTTCTTTCACTCATTAAATTTTCCATATATTTCAAATAATTCCGCCAAACTTCAATAATGATAACAATCACACAAACACCATATGACAATCTCCATAATGTAACATCATTCTCAACATAATCCCCGGATAGGGTAAAGAATGGCAAATATTTAGATCATGTGGAGCAATATTTGAAATAAGGCATATTATGGCTTTTGTGATGCATAAGCATAGGTAAGGCTAGGATTATAAACATATGAGCATTATATGGAAATATAAAGTCCTCCATCATCTTATCATGCAACATGTCAAAAGCAATTTCAATTTTACCTCTTTTCATGGTTTTCAAGAAATAATGCACTTCATTGTGACTCCCTTTACTAGGCAATTTCATGCTATATCTCTAATGAATCCAATTTTGCATCGTCGAGTTCAATATAAGCTTCCATGACATTAATCAAAAATTTTCAATGGGGGTCATTTTTCTCAAATTTTGGAAATCATGCATATAAGCACATAAATCAATAATGCATTCCAAAATAGCCATGTAGCAATTCAAAGAAATAATGCACCAATATGTCAAATATGATCAAATAAATCAAATATGCACAAAGTAAGCCCTTCCCCCACCCCATACTTAAAATTTACAGTGTCCCCACTGTATAAAATCAAATAAAAACAAGAGTAAAGGAAGGAACTCACAGGATCATATCGAGGAGGCAAATCAGTCTAGGTCGAGTAAGTTGCTGGTCGATCTCGAGTACAAGGTACTCGATCTCGAGTAGCTTCGTCTGCGTCCAGTGGTTTCTGAAGTCGAGGAGCGTCTGGGCTTGTCGATGTCGAGTTGGCCTACTCGAGATCGAGTACTTCTGGGCTGCTCCTCATCGTCGTCGTCGACTTGGCCTTCGTCGATTCTGACTGGTTTTCAGGGACTTCTTATTCCACTTTTTGCGATCTTTATATGCTTGCCGACCTACAAGTGTTAGATTCCTCACCAAAAAACAAGACTATCCATATGAAGTTCTTAAAAAGACATAAAACCAAAACCAAAAACAAAAACCAAAAACTAAAAAGTTCCAAAAGTCCAAAAAATTCATAAAGTCTTATATACATGCTCTAGATTTTAGAGTCGCTAGGCCGACTTCTCCGTTTGTGCTCAAGGAGGACCATTATTGTGGGGCCCGCTCATGTTTGGCCCTTCTCCTGGATCATCTAGGTCCTGATGGTAGTATGCAAGCTCAGCTGATAGGTGGTTGCTTGCATCATCTCCTTTCCCTTTCTTCTTCTTCTTTGTAGCCTTTAATTTCTGCAAATTCTCTCGCCATGGTGTCTTAGCTCCCTTTAAATCATTGAAAATTTTACTTATGGACTGAGGGGGAGTAGAATTCATACCTGCACTTACCTGTTCGGACCCAAAACAGAAATCTTTGGGCTTGGGTCTACTCGATGTCGAGTACTGCTGGTCGAGATCGAGTACAAGGACCCCATACTTAGATTCTGGGCAAGTCTCTGGCTCGGCGGTGGTGGTCGAGATCGACAAAGGCTTGTCGAGCTTGAGGAGAGCGCTTGTCGAGGTCGAGTAGGGCTTGTCGAACTCGAGTACAATTTTGGCTCCTTCCTCCGCTGTTTGCTTGGTCCTTTCGATGCTGATGCTTTTCACCTCCAGCCATGAAACTTCCTCCTTTGCAGGGCCAAAAGAGAAATCGAAAACCTCATCGCCTATGGTGAAGGTGAGCGACCTATTCTTGACACTAATTCGGGCATCTGCAGCAGCTAAGAATGGTCTACCAAGAATAATAGGGCTAGTAGGATCTTCAGCACAATCAATGATAAGGAAATCAGTTGGGACAAAGAATTTACCAACCTGAACGGGGACATTTTCAACTATACCTGTAGGGATGACCACTGTATTGTTAGCCATGTATAATTTAGCATCCACAGGTTCTATGCATCCTATCTTGACCTTCCGCCAGATTGATAAAGGCATGATGCTCACACTTGCTCCTAAATCGCATAGAGAATCATATTTATATTGTCCAAAACCCACAGTAACAGAAAACTTACCAGGGTCAGGCCTCTTTTCAGGGAAGTGGAGTACTTTGCATTCGCCTGCGATTTCTGAGATGGATCGCTTCTTGCTCAGGATTTCCTTCAGAAACTTGACATATCCAGGCATCTCTTGCAGGGCTTCTGTAAAAGGAATAGAAACATTCAGTTCTTGCAGCATATTAACAAATCTGGTAAACCTACCTGCAGTGGGATCTTTCTGTGTTTTTGAAGGGAAAGGCAGTGGCTTTTTCTGCTTCAGAGCCAGATCAGCTGTCGGAGATGCTGCAGAGTCGTCGACCTCAGCTTGCTGCTCCTCGACATCGACCAAAGGCTTGTCGACATCGGGTTGCTGGTCTGCGCAGCGGAGTCCGAGCTCAGCTTCTGGTCTTGGTCGAGTAGAGGCTTGTCGACATCGAGTACGGCCTCCTCGAGATCGACCAGGTTCTGCTCTATCTCGAGTTGCTGCTCTGCGTTGCTTTGCTGTTTTTCGACCTTTGGCTCGTGTAGTTGATGCCCACTCCTCAGTTTGATAGCTGTGACGTGTCCGGTCTTCCCTTTAGGATTTGGTTCTGTTTGCCCAGGAAGCTGTCCGGAGGGTCGTGGGATCTGTGCAGCGATTTGTCCCATCTGAGTCTCAATGCCCTTTTTCCAGATATCCAGCTCTACAAATTTTGTGTTGACATGCTGGAGCTGATTGTTGATGGTGTTTGTAGCCTGCAGATTCTGTGCATGATTTCGACGCATCTCCTCGAGGATCAGCTGCAGATCATCCTTCTTTTGATCCCTTTCAGGATGTCCTGGGGCTCTGTAGGGTGGGGGATTCCTAGGAGGACCTTGGTTCCACTGAGGTTGATAGAACCTTTGATCTCCCATATAGCGATTTGGTCCCCCAGCATAGGCTGCTTCCTCATGTGTCTCTGCCATTCTGACTTGCTCAGTGTGTGGGCATTCAGTAGTGGTGTGCCTCTGTGATCCGCATTCGATGCAAGGCTAGTTGACAGATAGGTATTTGACTTGCTTGAGGAGCTTGCGATTCTGGTCCCTGTAGAACTGCTCCCTGACATCTGGGTCAATCTCCTTTGCAGGCTCATAGAGTGGCATAGACGGTGCTGGCCTAGCACAGGCGTTCTCATCATAGTTTGCAGAAGTCCCATACTTGTTGTCATATGCCGTGAGCTTGTCTAGCACACCCCATGCGTCAATTGGTGGCATCGTCAGGTACTCATATCGAGTGTACTGATTGATCCTGTCCTTAGTGACTTGGTCAAGAGAGTTGAAGAAGATCTCCTGAATGACGTAGGGTGGCTGTCCATGAGTAGGGCAAGATCGCAGTAATTCCTTGTACCTTTCCCATGCCTTTGCTAGCGGCTCCCCAGGCTTTTGTTTGAAAGCTGTGATCTTTTGGCGGAGGAATGCTGTCTTGGCAGGAGGGAAGAATTTGTTGAGAAACTCTTGCTCTACTTGTGCCCATGTTGTAAGGGATCTTGGTTTCAGTCCTTCTAGCCACTTCAGTGCAGGTCCAACGAGCGACCAACGGAAAGCTTTCATCTTGACATATTCCAGAGTTGTACCTTCAGCAAGAGTACGGCACATGTCATGAAAATTGGTAATATGTTCAAGAGGGCACTCATTAAATCTTCCATGAAATGCATTGTTTTTAAGTTCTATAAGAAAATGAGTGCGAATTTCAAAAGAGTTTTCAGGGATTAGAATCGCCGATTCAGGCACGACGAGAGTTGGATGCATATAATCCTCTGCTGTAGTTGGATATTGGGCAAGCTCAGCTTCTGCTTGTTCCCTTGCTGCTTTCTCAGCGGCGATAGCAGCATCTTTTGTGGCGATAGCAGTATCCTTTGCGGCTAGCTCCCTGGTAAGCCTCGCAATCAGCTGTTCTTGTGTCTCAGCAGCCGCCATGGCTCTTTGTAGTTTAGCTCGGATGTGAAATAGGCGTTCCGGTTCGTCTAAAGCGTCAAACTCAGGTGTTTGACCAGAACGACGCATACACCTGCAAAGTAACTCAAGGTAGACGTGAGATTTAACTACCTAAGGCGCGAATGATAGCTTCCCCGGCAACGGCGCCAATTTGTTGTAAGAGGAAATCGAGTATGAAATATAACAAAATAAATCAAACCAGATTCTGCCCACGCAAATAATTACAAGACCTCCTCCTGATGTAGCAGCGGGAAGTCAGGATCGATCCACGAGGAAGCGTGTCAGCGGATCCTAGGCAGCGGTGTAATCTCACGGACAGAAGTCGACAACAGTGGTACTCGATCTCGACTAGGGTAGTCGACAGGGGTCAGGCACAGTCGAACACAGCGCAGCAGCTCGGCGAAGTCTACTCGACCTCGACAAGGCTTACTCGATATCGAGTAGGGCCTTCGTCGACTTCGGCTCGTCTTGTCGAGTTCCTGCACAATTGAGCTACGGCGACTCTAGGTCGAGAATCAGTGGTCGAGGTCGACCAGAATGTGGTCGAGATCGACGAGGGCAGGGAGTAAAACGAATGAAATAAAGAAAATAAAGAACAAATGCTTTTGGGATTTCGACTTAAACTTTAATGTAAAACAACTTCCAAGATTGGGGTTTGCAACGACAATAACCAAGCATGCATAAGGTAGAATCAAACAGATACTCATGTGAATCGCATTAAAGGACTAAGCTTTCGCCTTTTCCAACAATTAGATAACTCTCTCAAGAAACCCTAATTGTCTCTACCGATTTTATGTTTATAATCCAAGTGGTTAACATGGATCTCCATTAGATGGGCAATAAACACATCAACAAGTAGGAAAATGCTCAAAACATGATAAAGGTCGAATCTTTACCTCAATTATGCATGGCTATCGTCGGGCTCGCCCCAACCCTAGAAGTGGGTTGACTACTCGCGCTTCATCGCAAACTCAGACATCATTGATTGAAAGAAAACAACTTGCATTAAACTAAATTCAACGATTTTACAATCCCGGCGATCCAACTCTCGTTGAATGCCAAAACCCTAAAACCTTCGAACTCCTAAAACTTCTCTTTGGAACTACTTGTCTTCCTCTGAAATTGAATGAATAAATCTGAGCCCCATGGGCTTTATTTATAGGCTTCATTCCCTAGCTATTCTAGGAAAGAAGATATCTATCTATATCTAAAACTTTATCTAAGACTTAAAAGATAAATAAAAGCTATAACATAATTAAATCTAAATTAGGGAAATATATCTAAAAGTCTTCTATGGATAGAATTCCTTCTCTTCATGATGGATCTTGATAGTTTTGGATAGAATCGACAATCTTCGCGTCCAAGTAATGCAAAACCGAGTAGGATTCGTCAAGCCGCGTCGAACAGCTTCTGGAAGCGTGGTCGATCTCGACAAGAGCCTTGTCGATCTCGAGTAGGAATCCTGGTCGACTTGGCTGGCTTCTCTGCTTGACAGGCTCGGACTCTGGCTCACGGTGCTCGTCGATGTCGACAAGGGCTCGTCGAGGTCTAGTAGTCTGGCTATGTCGACTGGGTCTTCTCGGGTGGCTCCACTCGACAGGCTCGGATCTGGGCTCGGAGCTCGTCGATCTTGATTAGGGTTCCTCGAGATCGACTAGGGTATGGCCTTCTCTGGTCGAGCAGCTTCTCCTCGGCATGGACTCGGACTGGCGCTGTGGGCCTCGTCGATCTCGACTAGAAGCTTGTCGAGATCGAGTAGAATAGTCCTTGTCCTTGGTTCCTCGATCAGTTCTCCCCTCGACTCCGGATGTGGCGCTGGGCTTCGTCGATCTCGACCAGGTCTTGTCGAGATCGAGTAGGCTCCGGAAGTCGGGTGGTCTGGTTCTCGATGTTGCTCCTGTCGACAAGGTTGTGCTAGGGCATCTTTGTCGAGATCGAGTAAGGGCTACTCGAGGTCGAGTAGTCTGGTTTCTCGGCTCGATTCGACTGGTTCAGTTGCTGCTTTGATCTTGGACTTCTGTAGCTGTTTTCCGAGCTTTTCCGACCCTCTGTAGAATTGCTATAAAATGCCTCGAATTCTGCGAATTAAACAGAAACTGGTGTAGATTCCATAATTTGACAAATAAACATAAACTACATAGATTATGTACTATCTAAGCCCAACTGAATGCAATGCATGCAGAAATCGATATAAAAGTTACTATAAAACATGGCAGATTCAGCTCACAACAGCACCTTTTAAGCCAATTTTATCCTCTCTTTACCTACCTTGCACTATCCCTGCTTGAAGCCAGAACATTAGCCTGAGACTTTTATTATAAACTCCACAAAATTATCCTTAGCCAAATTGAGCCTGACCCCCGTTTGGGAATTAAGACTTAGAGTTGGTTGGAGTGATGATTTGTGGAAAGAATGAGCTTGTGTTTCATTTCAAGTGAGAAGGATTTTTGAATTTATTGAGATATGGGTTGGTTATATATTTTTTATCTTGCTATGCATATTATGTAAAAGGATCTTTGGCTCACCCTATAAATGCACTAGTCTTATGTTATTTTCGTTTAAAAAAAAAAGTTTGTGATTATGAATAAAGTGCATGAGCCAAATTTACCTTATTTCTTTCATTTTTGCAAGATTCATACTTTGGAGAGGTAAATTAAGTTTGAAAGGTTACGTACTTCATTAAGATAAGTTGGAGAGTTTGGTTGATGCATATGATTGAGAGTTATGGTTTGGTTGAGTTGTGTTGGAGATTTAGGAGTCTTGATTCCCGAATTTTATTAAGCACCACATGGCCAAATAATTCCATACCCTTTTATTTCTCACCAAACCCCATTACAACCCCGCCGAATGGAATCTTCTTTGAAGACTTCTATTGAGCGAAGTCCTCCTGATAATTCTTGTTGCATTTACATAATTGGTTGCGAAGTGGATTTATATTTAAATTGCAATGTTTATGAGATTGTACATGGAATTGAGTTGAGAGTTGATCTTCATAGCCTAAACACATTGAGAGTTGAGAGTAAACACTTTACCCTGGTGAGGTTGGATTTATATTGCCTATGCCTATGGATCGCTCATATATGTGTGATGACGTTAAATTCACTTGTCTTACATTGCTACTACCTGAGATGTTGCTTTTGACAAAGGCGAAGACTTGAAGGATGTGTTGTAGGTATTGGTTATTGTTTGGTTATTGCTTGAGGACAAGCAAGTCTAAGTATGGGGTGATTTGATGTCTCTAAAATAGCCATGTTGAAATGCACAGTTTAGCTTCATATTCTATACACTTTGCATATTTCGGGTTGGGAATATGTCGAATTTATGTAATATGTGCTTATTTGCAAGAAATGGAGATCTACATAAGTTTTGGTTTAATATTGCAGAATATGGAGCCATTTCGGGACAAAACCAAGAAGCAAAGACGGAAACTGAAAGTTACTCAATATCGACGAGTTTTACTCGATATCGACATAAAATGTCCGGGCACATCACCAGATCGAGGAGCTGAAGACAAAGCAACCCGACTCCAGGACACTCCTCGATATCGAGTTAGTTACTCGATATCGACAAAGCTGAAAATCATACCCGGAGTCGAGGAGGAGCACTTGATCGAGGAGCCGAGGAGAGCTACTCGACCTGACCAGACAACCGGACACTGAGCGCCACTCTCCTCGATATCGAGATAACTCCTCGATATCGACAAACCTAGAGCACATGTCCGAGCAACATCGAGAAGAAGCTGCTCGATAAGGACGAGCCAACAAGTCGATGAAACCACTCTCCTCGATATCGAGTTACTTACTCGATATCGACAACACCAGAAGCGCGCACCCGAGCCATGTCGAGGACCAGCTAGTCGAGCATGCCGCTGAAGCTGAAGTCGACGCCAACTTTACTCGATATCGAGTAATTTACTCGATATCGAGGAGCGCCATCCTAACCGCGTTATGCGGTGAGCTGTCCGACGCGGTTTGGGCTTTCTGGAGCCGAAGATTGTCCGATTCTATCCGAGATCTATCAACATCTATCCATGGAGAAGAAGATTTATCCACATGAAGATATTTTAGTCTTTTAGATATATTTCCCTTTGATGATAAATATTTCCTTTATATCTAAGTTTTATCTTTAGTTTTAGATAGAGTTTTCTATCCTTGATTAGCAAGGATTGAAGACTTAAATAAAGCACATGGGGTTGATTTTAGGAATCATTCAATTTCAGTAGGAGAAGTAGTAGTAGAGAGAGAAAGAGAGGCCGAGTGGAGCAAAGGAGCGAAAGTGATCTGGCTTTGTTCGGTTTGTACTTTCTTCAGTTTGGTTTAATGCAAGTAGTTATTTCCTTTCAATCAATGTCTGCAATTGCAATGAAGCGCGAGTAGTCCACCCACTTCTAGGGTTGGGGCGAGCCCGACGATAGCCCTGCGTGTTTGAGGTAAAAATCCGACTTTTATCATGTCTTGAGCATCTACTACTTGTTATGTGTTTATTACCCATCTAATGGAGGTCCAGGCTAACAACTTGGATTGTAAACATAAAATCGGTAGATACAATTAGGGTTTCTTGAAAGAGTTGTCTAATTGTTGGAAAAGACGAAAGCTTAGTCCTTCGATGCGATTTACATGATTATCTGTTTTATTCCTGCCTTATGCATGCTTGGTTATCGTTGTCGCAAACCCCAATCTTGGAAGCCTTTCATACATAGTTTATTTCGAAATCCCCAAAAGCCTTTGCCTTTATTTTGTTTCGTTTTACTTTCTGCCTTCCTTGATATCGTCTACATCTTGTCGATATCGAGTACTGATCCTCGATCCCAGATCGCCGTAGCTTCTCTTGTACAGGTGCTCGACCAAGAACTTCTCGACATCGACATCTTTACTCAATATCGAGTAGAGTGTCCTCGATATCGACCAAAACCGGGAGCTGCTGCTGCGCTGTTCGACTTGTCCGATCTTCTGTCGACTAACCCTAGTCGAGATCGAGCAACCTGTAAGTCAACTTCTGTCCGTGAGATTCCACCGCTGCCTAGGATCCGCTGACCAGCTTCCTCGTGGATTCGAACCTGACTTTCTCTTACTACATTGGAGGGAGTCTTGAACATTATTTGCTGGGATTCGATCGGTTTGCTTTACTTTATTTACTTACTGTTTGCATTCTCGATTTCCTCTTACAACAATTGTGTATCATGTGAACACATCTAGGCCATTGATTGGATGAAATGGATGGTCGAGATTAAAAGGCAATTTTAGCCTTTTTTTAAATTAAAAATAAGTGGGACCCACGATTTTTCATGCCCACTTGCTGAATTGGGGAGTGTGTGATGCACTCTCTTGAAATTATTCGATGGTATTTTTGGATTATTCGATTGCATCGACGGATTATGCGATAGTATCGATGGATTATTCTAAGAGGCTATCACTTTGAAAACGTCCTAACTTTTAACTAATAATTATTCGATAATATCGCTTGATTATTTGATGGTATCGCTTGATTATTTGATTGTATCGCTTGATTATTCGATAGTTTTATAATATTATTCGATTACTTATGTCATTTTAACAAATAACTAAATATTATTCGATGGTATCGCTGAATTATTCAATAGTATCACATGATTATTCGATAGTATAGATGCATTTTTCATTTATATGACCGTCAACATTTAAAAAAAACTCATCTCCTCAAACACAAAATCGGTTCATACACGTGAATAATTCGGTCATACCCCTGAATAATTCATTTTTTCTCCCGAATACCTCTGAAGATTGAATAATGAACCGACAATTTAGGAAATCGCAGGCAACAATGAAATTGAAATTGCATGCAACATGCATTTGAATTTGAACATTCAACCTTCAAAAATGAAATTGCAGATCTGGGCATCAAACCGCCGCTGCCACCATGGGCATCGAATAATCCGATAGCCGGTTCCTCCATGGGAGCCAGAAGGAGAGGAACCCAGATCTGAGGAGAGGAACCCAGATCCGGGCATCAAATCGCCGCTGCCTCCATGGGATACTCCGACTGACGCTGCCGCCATAGGCATCGAATAATCCGATCGCCTTCGTCTTCGATCGAGACTTACCGGATATGCGAAACAGCCTCGTCTCCGTCGCCCTCGACTACCGGAAATAGCATCGTCTCCGTCGCCATGGGATGTTCACATTGCCCTCCGCCTTCAACTGCCGGAAACAGCCTCGTCTTCGTCGTTGTCGTCTTCGATCCACCAATCGCGCGTCCAGGCGCCGTTCGCAACCGTCGAAATCGCCATCGGTTCCCCCAGATCTGCATCAATGTGCCCTCGCCGCCTTCGCAATCGTCATCTGCCTTCACTGCACCTTCAATTGAAAAGAGAAAGAGAGAGGAAAGGCATACCGGAGTTCGCCGCCATCGCCTGCCGCCTTGGCTTCCGCCATCAATATCCTTTGAATTGCCTTCGTCATTCGCCTACGCAGACATCGCCAGACGCCTTCGCTTCGCCGACCGCCTTCGAATTTGATTTCGTCGATCGTCCCCAATTGGTTTTCTCTCTCTTCAATGGTTGAGAAAGTGGGATTTGTATGGTTTGGGATAACACGCGCTGAAGTTACGGGGTGGGTTGTGGGTTTTTCATTTTTCTTTTTAAATTAATCTAATTTATCAATTAATCTCAGCCATTCAATTACACTACATCAATGGCTAGGATGTGTTCACATGATACACAATAAGTCTTGAGTACATATGATCTACACTATATATATATATATATATATATATATATATAGAGAGAGAGAGAGAGAGAGAGAGAGAGAGAGAGAGAGTATGGATAGGGGAGATATCTAGTGAGAAGTGACATTTCGGTGAGAAGATGAGAAGTAAGCCTTATACCCCTTAGATTAAAATGATTTTTTTTATATGGATATAGGGGACATATCTAATGATAAATATATCAATGTTTTTTTTTAAATTATTTTTTATGCTATTTTTTTAGAAGATGAATGAAAAAACTAATTTAAATTAGCATAAAAGCCCTAAAATGAACCTTAAATCACCATCTAGATAAATAGTGTAAAAAATAATTTTTTTTAAAAAACATTGATATATTTCTCATTAGATATGTCCCCTATATCCATATAAAAAAAATCATTTTAATTTAAGGGGTAAAAGGCTTACTTCTTATCTTCTCACCGAAATGTCACTTCTCGTTAGATATCTCCCCTATATATATATATAAATAAAATACTAAAACAGAGACGTGGAAATTTCATGTGGCGGGTTCTGGTGCGATTCGCTTACGTGTCGTACTCTGGTGCAATTTGGTCTGGGTCTTTGACACGTCAATTAATGACGATCCAATATATTTAAGCCACGTCAATTAATAAAATCCTATCTTTCAAAGTATGATCATTTCATTTATTTTGGATAGGAGATAAGTTAATATATATATATATATATATATATATATATATATATATATATATATATATATATATATATATATATATATATATTTAAAATTTTATTGCTTTTCTATTATATATTTATAAGATTATTTAGTTTATCAAAATTCATTAGATTTATTTAAATAAGTAAAAAAAATCAAATTGTAACTAATCAAGATATGATAAAATTTTGTTATTTAAATCAATTGTGATTGTTAATAACGATAAGTTAAATGACGTGGCTAAAGATGTGGAATCATTAATTGTTCGGGCTAAATTGCACTAGAAAACGACATATAAGTGAATCGCATCGGAGCCCGTCACATAGGATTTCCACGTCTCTATTTTAGTATTATACTAGCGTAGTTCCCATGCGTAACGCACGGGATTTGTAAAGTATATTATATTTTATAGAAGATATTGCCATAACTTATTTACATTATTTATTAGATATATTATACTATTATAATAATATGAAAACGACATAGCTATTTATTATTTTGTTGTTATCTACCATGTTAATATATTCTTATTAGTTTTTTTGTGATAAGTAAATTTAGAGATGTGAGAATATGAGCAAAATTTGTAGATATTTCCTATACAATATTTAATTAATAATATTAATAACAAAGTATAAAAATAGTGTATTGTAAGGCATAAGAATATAGCAATTTGTCATTAAATATACTGTAATTATTTGAAATAACCAACCTATAATGTAATTATTTGAAATAATTCATATTATGTGAAGTTTATTGTCAAACTATATGAATATATTATCTAGTGTTTTGGATATGAATTTCGAGTCTTTTGTGAAATTTATCGTCATATGACTCGCACTCAATGCTGTTTTCTATCTTAACAAAGTTAAGAATGACATCTTAAAAAAAAAAGAAACAATTCATATTATATAGACTATTATCATATAAAGTATATAAATGGAGTAAATATCATTTAGATCAATTATTTATAATGAAACATTGTAAAATAATGGATTAAAAATATTTTTTTTCACAATAAATAAGGATTTACCCTCTTAGCAATAATTAGCTAGTAAAAAAAAATTAAAACGACATCGTTTTGAGAAAAACCCTAAAAATCAAATACCCGTTTACTGCTCCTAAGTCCTAACTTCCTTCGGAGCACCACCCCCCGCTCATTCGGCCTCCATTTGCTCAATCACCTCACCGTCAACCTCCAGTCTAACCCGGACCTCGGCTGCCCCGCTTGCTCTCTACCGTCGCCACCGACGACTCCGGCGAGCCCAGGCGCCACTCCCTGCTCAAGTAGCCCAAGCGACTGTTGAAGTGTCGTCGTCGAGTTTGTTGCTGAGCAGAAGCAGACCATCTTCGTCGCCGACTCATCGCCTCTGTTCGACCTCCTTGCTACTGTCGCCGCACCGTCTTCTGTCCGACCTCCTTTCTTAGGTACCACTCCCAAGTCCCAATCGATTATCCATAATCTCATTTCAATTTTCACCAGTTTGGTTTAACAAATAACAATGATCTAGGGTTGATTTATTTGGATTGGAATGTTGAAATCAAATTGGGGGTTTTGTGCAATGGGATTGAAATTTTGGATTCGAATAACAATGGGAATCGAATTGGGGGTTTTGTGTAGAGGGAATGTTGAAATCGAATTTGGATTGGAATTTTGTGCAATGGGATTGGAATAACAATGGTTGTTGAATAATAATGGGATTTGAATTGGGGGTTTTGTGCAATGGAAATGTCGAAATCGAATTTGGATTGGAATTTTGTGCAATGAGATTATTTATGTGGGTGTGCATTATCTGCTAAATTGAATTATCTTATCAATATTGGATTATTTATGTGGAATTGTATTTTATTTGTAATATCAATCACATTATGGTTTGTATGACTCCTTTCGTTGTATTAAGTTAGGAGAGATAATAGAATAATAATAGAAATAGATAGATAGATATGAATAAACATTTTAAATCCCTTTTTAGATGATAGATTTGTAATATTTTGGTTAAAAAATAGATAAACATTGATGAATTTCCTGTTTTTATATGAGTTTTTACGTCTGCCGCAGCTGATTGGTTTTTAATAATTTAGAAAATCACTGCAGATCTGAAATTAGGATAAATGTGTATTTTTTTTGGTTAAATAAAAGAGATAAACATTGGTTAATTGGTTAATTGAAGTAATAACGGATGGAATTTAAAAAAATAATAGTAACGGAATGGTTTGTAATTGATTAAAAAATCCCCGCATATCTGAAAATTTTAATTATTTTAACAAAAAGCAACAGAATGTTTTGTAATTGGTTTAAAAATCTCTGCAGATCTGTAAAGTTTAATTATTTTAAATAAAACGGTTTAAACTAAATTTAAAAAAATCTCTGCAGATATGGAATGAAGATAATTGTGTAATCTTTTGGTTAAATAAAAGAGATAAACATTGGTTAATTAGGTAATTGAAGTAATAACGGATGGAACTTTAAAAAAGGTAACAAAAATGAAACAGCTGTTGAAAATGCTTATATTATATCGTTTTAATATTATTTAACTCACTCTTGAGGTTTGAGTTAGTGTTCTCCAAATCGAACAACTATTGGAAATGCAAAAGAAATCAATTAACCAACTCTATGACCAATGAACTTAGAAAATAGATCTCTTTATTCATCAACCAATTTAGATTTAATCACCTATTAAAAAAAATTCTAAAAAACATGTTACATTTTATAGCAATAAGAGTAAAATTGGAGCGGAACTTGGTCATAAACTTAAAAAGATTTATTGGATCAAAGATTTGGATACCATGTAAATGAAAAACAAATATGAAATAGGGATGTGAAGCAAATCAAGTAGTTAAATAAGGCCAGAAATAAAATCTCTGCAGATCTGAAAGTTGTATTTTTTTTATTTATGGTTGAATTTATGAAGGAGGGTATATCTGAATTTGTGATTATATTTTTATGATTTTTTTTATATTTAGGGTGTTATTTAGTGTTTTATGTACAACAATTGATTTTGTTAGACGAAGTGTTGTGTCCTTAGGTTTGAGATCCATGGGATGTTCCTCGATGGTGAAATGAATGGAAATGAGCGGACACTATGAATGGGAGGATCATCGCACACCATGAGCCAAATGAAAAGGAAGCATATGGGGATAAGTTATCACCTTAGGTGACTGTCACGATAACCAAGAGACTTTCATTGACTGCCCACACACCCACGTTCATGGACTGCATACACGCATAGGAAAGGTTGAAAGAGAACATGTGAGAGATTTCAGATTTATATTTTTAGTGTTTGTAGTGTGCAACAGAAAATTTGTGAAATTAGAAGTGTCATATTTTGTGCACGTAAATGCATTTCAGGTGCATTAATGGCGTTTCAAATTGGATAGAATGAACCTGTGAGAGCGGGAGGCCATTGTTGTAGTTGATCATTCATTCAATTTTAGTATCGATCATGATTAATTGGATTCAGGTGCAATGTCGAGATGCAGCACTGCAAAAAAATAAAATTGTAAATGTTATAAATAAAAGAGTTTTAAACAATTGGAGAAGCAATTGGGAATTTATCCTAAATTTCGATTTTTAAACAATTGGAGAATCACTTAGGGATTTATCTTAAATTTTGATTTTTAAACAATTGAAGAAGTAATTGAGGATTTATCCTAAATTTCAAACTTTAAATGTATGGCCGCCACGTGTCCCATTTTGCAAGTGTTTTAGTATTATACTAGCATAGTACCCGTGCGTTACGCACGGGATTTGCAAAATATATTATATTGTTTAAAATCTATTCTCATTTTATATTTATATTAGATATTAGATATATTATAATAATATAATAATATGAAAATGATATAGCCAAATAATATTAATATGGAAAAAAATAATTTTATTATAACAATATATAATATATGTGGCAAAATGTCAATGTCTCATCTTTTTAGATAGAAATAGTTGCATGCACTAATATGGAGAGTGTTTAATTTATTTTTTTTCCGCCTTCTGATTGTTTTTTAGCAACTTGATTGGTTACTTTGAACATTAAATAAATATTTGTTGTCGTAATAAGCTGAAAGGTAGAACCAAATATTTTGTTAGGTGGACTACACATTTGACAAATGCTAGGTGTATGAAATTTTAAGCACTCTGGGATGAAAGCACATAAAAATGTCGGAGAAGATATATTGATGTAATAATATAGAATCACATTAACGACTAAACAACTTAAATTTTAATTATTTTGATTGGACCATCTAACATCCATCCAACTAAAGAAATACCAATCATCCTACGAATAAATCAAATTTTCATATTTAGAGTAATAATTTTTTTTCTACATTCATTAACTCTATGAAAACAATCTAGGTTTTATAAGTGGCTAATTATTTCTTTAAACTCCATCTTCAATTAAATTAATTTAAGTTCATTTCAACTGTCCAAAATAAAGGCTAAACAATAATCTATATCTATTTATTGAATAATGAATAATTTTTGTTTTTTTTTTAAATTTATATATTAGGAGTATGTAAATGACTCATGTTAAGTATTAGTTGATTGGATAAAGTCATCATTTTTAGAATCTTATTTAATCAAATTTGAAATGAGATTTTATTTAGCAACATTATACATTTTTCATTTGAATTCTAAGCATAGCTTTATATTCATCCGATCACCACATTTTTTAGTAATAAAATAGATTTGATTACTGATTAATATTTTGTAGCATCTTATTTAATCAAATTTGAAATTGTATTTTATTGAGCAATATTATACATCTTTCATTTGAATTCTAAGCATAGCATTATATTCAGTTAATCACCAATTTTTGTAGTAATAAAATAGATTTGAATACTGATTCATATTCATGATAAAACACATAGATATGTGATAAGCATTCGATTTAGTTTAGATTTTTTTGTTATCAAACTGATATTTTGATTTTTCAATAAGTTATATTAAATTTTTTTTAAAGTGAATTTCAAATATTTTAGTGAAAATGGATTATTTTTAGTGAAAATGAATTAAAATATCTGGAAGAAAATCTTTATCAAATTTGTAACTTGAGAAATTTAATTATTTATTTGATAATTGTTAAAATGGGGCCCACAAATAATTATAAACCAATGGAATTTTTGAAGTCAAAGGGGTTGTGGCATTAGCATATTGTAACGGCCCAGAATTATAATTTCCGGGTTACGTTTCAAGGGATGAAAACCCTTGTTCGGATCTTGCAATCCAGGTACGGGTCAAGGTTTCAAACTCTTTTAAGATCAGTATAAAGAGGGATTTCAAACCCTAAAAACCTCGAAGGGCCGTTGGGTACCCTTAACCTGTCCTACAACTATGTCGCGGAATCCATTTCAAATGGAAGTAAAGCGGAAGCAAAGTAAATATACAAGTGTCACGGCAAAGCCGGTCAAAACCAAATCATGAGTGGGTAATTACCATTTTTCTAAATTAGGGTATTAGCTAGATTCTTCGATTCGCCAAAAGGAAACCCCGTCATATAGACATCGAGCATTCAAATCTGCAGAGAATACCTTTAAAAAAAGAACGGGGAAAGGAATCAGATCGAGCCACTCATGCGGGACCGGCAGTCCTCGCTGAGGCCACATAGTATGTGCTATACCTAATAAAGATGCTCTAATGCAGTACGAAATTCAAACACACTAGCATGCTCCTAGTTCATAATAATGTGCAGAAATACTATAAAGGGCCCAAGACAATGCCAAGTGGCATATCCCTCTCCTACCTCCACCCCTTCCGATAGGTGGAGACTGGCCAGCTCGTGAATGCATTCCATCATAATCGGGGGGCACGCATGCCTAACCCGCTCCACAATAAAGCCCGCAGGCATATCATAATATAAGGAAGTTCATGACTCGATTGACTCAGGGTACCCGATGAGGCTGGGCTACCCTATGACCCTAGCAAAGACTCTAGGACTTTCACAGATAACGGCCGTTCTGTTTCAAACGCATAAAGTAAACAAATGCTCAATCAATTAGTGCAACCTAAACAGGATACTACATGGCATGCTTTTATGCATATGCAACACCTAACATAAAATGCAACAACAGGCATGAATGTCCAACCTGAGTAAGCCCCCTAGGGAACTTACCTGAAGATGCAGAACAGCAAGATAACACAAGCAAGGCCCAAATGCAAGTCCAAAGCAATCCAAAAGCAATACACACCTATCATCAAGCCATTTTCATAAGCTACTGGTCCATCATTCATACACACGAACTCCACGTTCTCAACACGCTCAAAATCAACCGATAGTAAAACCATTTTCCAAAACCTTTCCGATTTGGTCAACATCAACCAAAATCATCCTTTCAATCAAACCCCATTGATAAAATCGTACCAACCATATTTTCCAAACTCTTAAATCCCAAATTAAGTCAACTCCTATTCAAAATAATTTCTCAAATCATACCTGGCAAAATTCCGACATTTATCATTTAAATCCTTAACAAATTACCAAAATCATATTATTAACACAACCCCGGCATGTTTATTTTCATAATTAAATTCCGACATTTAGTCACAAAAGAATTCTATTTTCACAACCATATTTATAAATCACAACTCATAATCCGAACTTCCTAAAATCACAAATTAGAACATCACTAGATACATTGTTCCAAATAATTTTATTTTCCCAATACTTTTGAAATATATAAAATCCCAGAACTATATATATATATTCTTCTTTTTCCAAATAATAACAATAATAATAATAATATTGATAGCAGTTTAGGAAATTAATGCTATATAGTATATAGTAAATCTGAAGAGAAGTAATAACAACAACAATTCATCAAAATAAAAACAGGCCCAAGCCCTAATCCGGAAGACTGATCCAAACCTACCCAAGAAAGCCCAACCCGGTTCTCTATCTCCCTCACAAAAAGACCCGGAGATCCGACCCGGAAAAGGATCTCTACCCGAACCCGCAAAGGAAGCTGAAGAAAGGAGTAATCCAGATTAGGGGATCCGAATTTATGAGCCCAACCCAGAATTTTTGGCCCAACGCTCCATCTCCTTCCCTAAATAGAAGACAGAGCTCAACAGAAGAAAATGACGGAGGAAGACGATGAGAAACCCAGACCTCGCCGACGACTTTCGTTTCCGACCCAAAGCTCACTCAGATTGATCGATCTCGAATTCCGACCCCAACCCCAAGCAAAGGGAGCAAAATGCGAGTAAAGGAGAGGGAGGAAAAAGGAGACTCACCGCGCGTCTCCGAGGAAGAACTCCGGCATCAATGGCGGTCGTCCGTCTGCGAGAGCTCGAGAGGGGTTCGATGGCCTAGGAAAGAATAGAGGTGAGCGAGGAGACAGTTTGGAGGAGATTCAAGTCGGAATCGAGGGTAAACCATGAACGAACCTCGATCGGTAAGCGAGGAAGGAGAGGCGCCTGCGACTGGGCTCCTGGCGGCTCTAAGCGCTCGCTTGGCTGCTGGCTGCTCCCGGAAGGAGTGGAAGGGAGATGTTGTTGCTGGTGATGCTGCTTCTGTGAACGGACGGAGGAGGAGGATGAACGAGCTGTGGATGCTGCGTGGCGTTAGTCGCGCTCGGCGACCGTCGACAAAGTGAGACAGGGGAAGGGTGGCTCCGTGGTAAGCAGGGAACTCCGGCTTGGTTGCTGCTGGCCTCTCCGGTGGCGACGACGGCTGCGAGAACGGAGAGGAGGTGCTGATAATGGGGCTGCGAACATCTGGCCGGAGAGCAGAGGAGGGCTGGTGGTGATCGGAATTCTCGGACAAAATGGGGTTTTTTTGTGGCTTCCTGTGTTTGGGTTTCAAAGAGAAGAGGATAGGGTTCTTCTGATTTTGAGCAGGGGTAAAACGGGAGAGAGAGAGAGATTCCTTCTGTGGGTTTTTGAATCAAAAGGAGAGGGTGAAGGGTAGTCTGAAATAGGAGGCAATAGAGGTCACGGGTGTTGGCAATTGCTCACATGGGAAGAAGACAAGAATAACTTATACCTATGCTTTGCTAGTGCTGGAGTAGTTTGGATGGGAGGGAAAGAAGGGTCCCAAAATATATTTTTAATTACCCAAAAAAAAGGTACAAATAAATAAATTGATCCACAACCCGGTTACTCAATTTGATTACGGCGCGATTAAAATTAACGCTTAACTTTTCAAATTCCGAATTTAATAAGGAAATTCAATAGCATTTTCCACTTCTCGGCGTATGAAAGCGGAAGTAAGACATATTTTAAATTTTCACTTAAAAAATGCCGGAACTCGTTTCGAAATATTTAGAGTAAACAAATAGTTAGAGGACGGAAATTCCAAACCTCCTAAATCTTAGAAATCGAGATGATTATAAATTATTATTTTAATTATTTAATATTATAAAATTTCTCGGCCTTTACATCATCCACCTCTAAAAACAAGTCTCGTCCCCGAGACTAAAATCACTCTAAACCAAGGGGATGAAGGTTTAAATTGGTGAGTACAAGGATCATGCCATTGATTCTGTAAGCATCTCATAGGGGCCCGTATGAGATCCTCACAACACCCTTGACGTGATCATAACATTCCCAATTGGTCGTAGCAAGTATGTGATATGGGCCCCTATCACACCCTTACCCCGACCTTTCGGTCACATCATAACTCAAAAAAAAAACAATCATAGCGTCTCTACTGGGTCTTAGCAAGCATTCTATACGCGCCCCTATAAAATGCTTGTATCCACTTCGTGAGGCGTTATAATATAAGCCCGGGTGTGAAAATTCTCAAAGGGGATTCCGCAATTGGAAAAAGTTGGCCTCAAAATCGTTGAAGTTCTCGGTAGCGTTTATTCTGTAAAATTTCAAATAATTCCTTTTTAAAACCACTCAAAATCTTCAAATAAAATGTTTAACCAAGCAACTTTACACCAAAACAAGTAAAATCTTTTCGATCAAAATTTCGTCAAGATCCTCTAAAACCAAATCAGTTTCCCGCATAACAATCAATCAAATTCAGAAGCTCGGAGGGGGAATCATCCACCTCTAAGGGCTAATCCCATATTCTCTTCCTAGTTTCCAGAATCAAAACAAGCTATCAGTCTCAATTCAAGCAAGCTTCACAAGCCATAAGAAATGCATAACCAATTAACCAACCAATCTCCAATCAGTACATCATATGACAAGTCTTAAACATATGCCAACACAGTGCCACAAGGTCACATCAACATCTCTACATCCTACTATGGGTCATAATACATATCTCAACCACATAACAAAATCATAATAAACGTCTCGACATCACATCAGAAGTCATAAAAGTATCACCTCATCATAGAGTCAACGAAACAAAACTCATTGTCAACGCATCAACACAACGAAATCATGCCATTAAGATTCAGCAAAAGGGGAGGTCAATCAGCATATCAATCATCGAATGTCAGCATACTCACCAGACATCATCTTAACTCATCACAACGCCATGTAGCGATCATTTAGTAATCAGACATCATTATCTCATATATAAATCATATTCATTTTGAAAGCCATATTCGTGATGCAACATATCCATAAGCATGCTTGCTAAACATATAATACGACATCATGTTTACTACCACATAATATAACATCATGCTTTCACCCCATAACATAACATCACACTTTCACATAATAAAACATCATTATCTCGTATATCATATCACAACACATTCTAACATGCTCCTAAAACAACATAGCAGAGCAGCAATATATCAGGATAACAATTGTCACTACCAACTAGATTTCAATATTGCATAAAAACATGTAATATCATTCTGTATCAGATTCATCATAGTTGATATCTAACATCATGCCAGCAAATATAAATAAATCACACAATAAAAAAAAAAAAAAAAAAAAAATTCTCACGTCATACCAGTCAAAATAAAATACAATCCCCACTCGCCCATCTCCACTCTCAAGCCAAGACTAATCCTCTTCTAGACTCGTCAACGTCAACTCAGACAAAAATTCTCCAAACAAATCCCAATTCATCTCTAAGAACCCAACTCCTATCTCAAACTTCGCACCCAAGTACTCCCTAACACCATGTCCTCAATATTCACGAGCCCTCTCTTACACTCCTCGTACCACCCGGAGCATCACAAGCATCCCCTAAAAGCTCCTCAGGACCACCAACATTGCCTCTCATAAATCTCAAAGCTCACTCAGTCTTACCTAAGCCAACAATCCTCACATCAAATCTACCTCACACCATCATCGAACATCCTAATGACTCAACTCTTTCACTGTCCTCATACTACTCTACAAGAGAATCTCCCCCACATGTTAAAAGGAAGAAGCAGTTATCAAAATTATAACACCTAAGGCATGCATCATTTTAGCTAGCATTTATAATAGCATCGTTAATACATCCTCAATCATTACAACCTTATCAAGAAGTCTCAATTTACTATCATGCTCAATATTTATAGCAAACATCATATATGAACATCATCAAATTAGGCTAGCAAGTTTCATCAAAACCTTATCAAATAAACAATTCAAGTTTCTCAGCATTTGTAGTTCACATTTTATATGTAACGAATTTAGATCATGCTTAGCAACTCAAGCATCAATGCATCAAGACATCATGTACATTAGAACTGTAAAGCACCGAATCATATCATCATAAACAACAGACAATCAGACAACAGTTATTACCAAGTCAGCACATCAACACATAAACGTCACCATCAAAGCATTTCAACATGGTTATCAACATATTCAGAAAAGTTAGCAATTCAAACGGAGGACACTCCCGCCTGCAAGTCATATCGTACTCGATAGTCGCAATCCTCAAAACATACTTGTCCCACCAATACCGTCGACCATGAGGCTTGTGGGTTATGGGCCCACGCTTCCGCCACACAGCTCTATCGTTATGCAACTTCCTTTCTCTTTCAAG
This sequence comes from Persicaria maculosa, assembly GCA_963922045.1. Lineage (NCBI taxonomy): Eukaryota > Viridiplantae > Streptophyta > Magnoliopsida > Caryophyllales > Polygonaceae > Persicaria > Persicaria maculosa. Next base: position 73,742,682 of record OY998254.1, on the reverse strand, counting down.
CAGTCGCTCACCAAATATCGCAGAGGAGTCTAAGTTAGCAGAGATAGGGGAGTGACAAGGACGGGCAACCCAATGTTCACTTCGGAACCAAACATAGACCAAGACTAAAGAACGACAAGACTAGAGACAAGACTTTGACCCGAGAATGACAACGATGCCCCTATGGAAGTCTATTAAGTTATAACCGCAACAAGCAAATACGAATTTACCATGGAGCACATCAGTCACATTAATCCACACTAACATGTACCTATCTCGAGGAGATCGACATACATATTCATTCTGAAAGACATAATCGAATTCTACACGGATACATGTGAGATAAGCTAATAGCCTTTCATTCTAGGGAAGCAGATATGCCTAGCAATTTCAAGTAAGGTATGCGGGATTTAATTGGCATCACAATTATTTCATATATGAACAATGCACGAGCTTGGTGTATGCATCATACGAGAACATATAAGAGCAACATAGTAACTATCTCATCTAACACAATGATCATATAATAGGTAAAACATGGCACGTAATCATAGGGCGAGATACATTTAGAAAGTATAGGTCCTACATGATGCTAGTGATACATGATGTCATACAAGCATAGTCATGAGTCATTTAAAGAGTTCAACATAATATTTAGGATAGCAAGAGGAAAATCACATAGTAACAAGAATGACATCACGAGCGACAAATCATAATCATGCTAGGAATGAACCATCATAGGACACATGTAATGATACGATAGTTATCAAATCATAGAATAAGTACATCACGTGATTATTTAGCGGGTCATATTGGAAATCATAAGCCCTACAAGACACTACTGGCATATATCAAACACGAGCACAATCAGGGTAATTCGACCAGATTCATCCTAACATTTATGTGTTATGCGTATGTAAAATCATGGTATAGCGTGGTGTGTGATCATGCGATGTGTCAAGTCTTACATTCATGCAAGTGCGAGATGATAAAACGGAGTAATAGGGAAACACTACCGAGAGGTAAGATGTAGACATGCTAAGATAACCATCACGAAAAGCAAGTCGCTTATCGAATTCAACATCAATCTAATCATGAGTAAAACGCCAAAGATGAGATGAAGGAGGAGAATCACACTATCAGGGACCTAGCTCAAGAGAAAATCAGCAACAACGTAGGCAAGATACAAGTTCGCACAAGTCACAACCGAGGATCCTGCATGATGCTAAAAGATCAATATACATACGATACATACATGTCTTTAATTGATTACATGACCATATGCAAGAGCTCAATCAATCACTTTCCAATGTTATAGACGCATGGGAGGGAATGCAGTGAGGTAATACAAGTCTAAGTAACGGGCAATGTGACTAGATACGGGGACATGAGTTCAAATCAACACATATTGGGATAAAAGATGCATCTTTCAAGCCTCAATTATATCAACATATTCTCCATTCAACGCAAGTAACACACAACAACATTTATTGAAGAATAACCAACAATAGTCTACCTCATGAATACAATTAGACGAGCATGCTATAAATTTGTCACAAAAGGTATGATAATCATCAAGGCCTTATCAGTTAGCATTCTAATGAGATTATTTACGCGCATTCATATAAAGAAGAGTTAATCACACTATCATACACCTAATTCAGGGGAAAGCAACAACCATATAGATTCATATCATGTGTCTCATGCTTCCAATCCATCATCAACAAAGTTAGTACGATAGGTCAAGTAGACATGCTATGACAACATATAATCATGACAGAGAGTAAGGCACAATACGAGATCTAAGCAGGGTGACTAATCATATATGCAACAACATGAGCAGCTTCTTACTAATGATCATTTACAAGGTATATGCGAGAGATTACAAAATCATGTCATTCAATTCAGAGAGAGTCACCATTACAACCGGACAGAGATCCCTAAGGGCAACCATTGACCTTCCCCAACTGACTCATCACCCCAGAAACACCTTACTTCTGACTCAAAATGCCATCAAGAACCACCTTCTAATACTCACTCGGAGAACCTTCATATCCATACATGATTCCGACACAATGTGTTTACCAACCCGATTTTTCCCGTGGGAGACACTGACACCCGGGAGGAAGACTCGATAGCACCGTCAAAGGGTTAACAGACATAGTGGAAGGGCTCGTTCCACGCAAGCTGGGTTTGACCACACAGAAACAAGGGTACTCCCACTATCCCGTTTTCACAGATCAGTCAATACACATTCCATTGTTAGGGCATCCAAATCAGACCTCTAGCATAGCAAGCACTCAGCATAGAATCAGGTAATGACACTCGTAATTATCTCCTTGGAAACTTCTAGACCCATCTGTAAAAAGCAAGCTAGTATTTTGCCTACCGTTCCCAACTACACCAAATAGGGTGGTCTAGCGCCTTTACTGCCCACTCGTGTCCCCGTTTTGTCGGTTTTCCTCTTGTATTACAAGTCGAGTTCATTACTTAGTTCAATTTCGGTTAGACATCTTAAGTTCATTTTGCCCTTTTAAAACACTTCCAAATCCTTTGAAATTCATGGGCGGTTTTTCAAAACATACACTCGACCCTTGTGTACCCGAATTGCACAACCTCAGCTCTGATACCCCTTTGTAACGGCCCAGAATTATAATTTCCGGGTTACGTTTCAAGGGATGAAAACCCTTGTTCGGATCTTGCAATCCAGGTACGGGTCAAGGTTTCAAACTCTTTTAAGATCAGTATAAAGAGGGATTTCAAACCCTAAAAACCTCGAAGGGCCGTTGGGTACCCTTAACCTGTCCTACAACTATGTCGCGGAATCCATTTCAAATGGAAGTAAAGCGGAAGCAAAGTAAATATACAAGTGTCACGGCAAAGCCGGTCAAAACCAAATCATGAGTGGGTAATTACCATTTTTCTAAATTAGGGTATTAGCTAGATTCTTCGATTCGCCAAAAGGAAACCCCGTCATATAGACATCGAGTATTCAAATCTGCAGAGAATACCTTTAAAAAAAGAACGGGAAAAGGAATCAGATCGAGCCACTCATGCGGGACCGGCAGTCCTCGCTGAGGCCACATAGTATGTGCTATACCTAATAAAGATGCTCTAATGCAGTACGAAATTCAAACACACTAGCATGCTCCTAGTTCATAATAATGTGCAGAAATACTATAAAGGGCCCAAGACAATGCCAAGTGGCATATCCCTCTCCTACCTCCACCCTTTCCGATAGGTGGAGACTGGCCAGCTCGTGAATGCATTCCATCATAATCGGGGGGCACGCATGCCTAACCCGCTCCACAATAAAGCCCGCAGGCATATCATAATATAAGGAAGTTCATGACTCGATTGACTCAGGGTACCCGATGAGGCTGGGCTACCCTATGACCCTAGCAAAGACTCTAGGACTTTCACAGATAACGACCGTTCTGTTTCAAACGCATAAAGTAAACAGATGCTCAATCAATTAGTGCAACCTAAACAGGATACTACATGGCATGCTTTTATGCATATGCAACACCTAACATAAAATGCAACAACAGGCATGAATGTCCAACCTGAGTAAGCCCCCTAGGGAACTTACCTGAAGATGCAGAACAGCAAGATAACACAAGCAAGGCCCAAATGCAAGTCCAAAGCAATCCAAAAGCAATACACACCTATCATCAAGCCATTTTCATAAGCTACTGGTCCATCATTCATACACACGAACTCCACGTTCTCAACACGCTCAAAATCAACCGATAGTAAAACCATTTTCCAAAACCTTTCCGATTTGGTCAACATCAACCAAAATCATCCTTTCAATCAAACCCCATTGATAAAATCGTACCAACCATATTTTTCAAACTCTTAAATCCCAAATTAAGTCAACTCCTATTCAAAATAATTTCTCAAATCATACTTGGCCAAATTCCGACATTTATCATTTAAATCCTTAACAAATTACCAAAATCATATTATTAACACAACCCCGGCATGTTTATTTTCATAATTAAATTCCGACATTTAGTCACAAAAGAATTCTATTTTCACAACCATATTTATAAATCACAACTCATAATCCGAACTTCCTAAAATCACAAATTAGAACATCACTAGATACATTTTTCCAAATAATTTTATTTTCCCAATACTTTTGAAATATATAAAATCCCAGAACTATATATATATATTCTTCTTTTTCCAAATAATAACAATAATAATAATAATATTGATAGCAGTTTAGGAAATTAATGCTATATAGTATATAGTAAATCTGAAGAGAAGTAATAACAACAACAATTCATCAAAATAAAAACAGGCCCAAGCCCTAATCCGGAAGACTGATCCAAACCTACCCAAGAAAGCCCAACCCGGTTCTCTATCTCCCTCACAAAAAGACCCGGAGATCCGACCCGGAAAAGGATCTCTACCCGAACCCGCAAAGGAAGCTGAAGAAAGGAGTAATCCAGATTAGGGGATCCGAATTTATGAGCCCAACCCAGAATTTTTGGCCCAACGCTCCATCTCCTTCCCTAAACAGAAGACAGAGCTCAACAGAAGAAAATGACGGAGGAAGACGATGAGAAACCCAGACCTCGCCGACGACTTTCGTTTCCGACCCAAAGCTCACTCAGATTGATCGATCTCGAATTCTGACCCCAACCCCAAGCAAAGGGAGCAAAACACGAGTAAAAGAGAGGGAGGAAAAAGGAGACTCACCGCGCGTCTCCGAGGAAGAACTCCGGCATCAATGGCGGTCGTCCGTCTGCGAGAGCTCGAGAGGGGTTTGATGGCCTAGGAAGGAATAGAGGTGAGCGAGGAGACAGTTTGGAGGAGATTCAAGTCGGAATCGAGGGTAAACCATGAACGAACCTCGATCGGTAAGCGAGGAAGGAGAGGCGCCTGCGACTGGGCTCCTGGCGGCTCTAAGCGCTCGCTTGGCTGCTGGCTGCTCCCGGAAGGAGTGGAAGGGAGATGCTGTTGCTGGTGATGCTGCTTCTGTGAACGGACGGAGGAGGAGGATGAACGAGCTGTGGGTGCTGCGTGGCGTTAGTCGCGCTCGGCGGCCGTCGACAAAGCGAGACAGGGGAAGGGTGGCTCCGTGGTAAGCAGGGAACTCCGGCTTGGTTGGTGCTGGCCTCTCCGGTGGCGACGACGGCTGCGAGAACGGAGAGGAGGTGCTGATAATGGGGCTGCGAACATCTGGCCGGAGAGCAGAGGAGGGCTGGTGGTGATCGGAATTCTCGGACAAAATGGGGTTGTTTTGTGGCTTCCTGTGTTTGGGTTTCAAAGAGAAGAGGATAGGGTTCTTCTGATTTTGAGCAGGGGTAAAACGGGAGAGAGAGAGAGATTCCTTCTGTGGGTTTTTGAATCAAAAGGAGAGGGTGAAGGGTAGTCTGAAATAGGAGGCAACAGAGGTCACGGGTGTTGGCAATTGCTCACATGGGAAGAAGACAAGAATAACTTATACCTATGCTTTGCTAGTGCTGGAGTAGTTTGGATGGGAGGGAAAGAAGGGTCCCAAAATATATTTTTAATTACCCAAAAAAAAGGTATAAATAAATAAATTGATCCACAACCCGGTTACTCAATTTGATTACGACGCGATTAAAATTAACGCTTAACTTTTCAAATTCCGAATTTAATAAGGAAATTCAATAGCATTTTCCACTTCTCGGCGTATGAAAGCGGAAGTAAGACATATTTTAAATTTTCACTTAAAAAATGCCGGAACTCGTTTCGAAATATTTAGAGTAAACAAATAGTTAGAGGACGGAAATTCCAAACCTCCTAAATCTTAGAAATCGAGATGATTATAAATTATTATTTTAATTATTTAATATTATAAAATTTCCCGGCCTTTACACATATGGTGTCATATGATATTTTTAATGTGAGGTCGTCATGTGTATCCTTCGCTTCTGTTTTAGTATTATTAAAAATAAAAATAGAGTTAGCAAATATCTAATAAAATCATTAAATTTTAGGTGATAAACATTCAATTTAGTTAAATTTTTTTGTTATGAGATCGATATTTTGATTTATCAATCAGTTCTATTAATTTTTTTTAAAAAAAAGAGAATTTCGAATATTTCAGTGAAAATGGATTAAAATATATGGACGAAAATCTTTATAAAATTTATAATTTGTGAAATTTATTTATTTATTTGCTAATGGTTAAATTGGGGCCCATAAATAATTATAAGCCAGTGAAATTTTTTTAAAAAGAGAATTTCAAATATTTTAGTGTTTTTAAAATTAGAATTCATTAAGGTGGATTATTATTAATATTTTATGATTAATTAAGATTCATTAGTAAAATAGGAAAATGAAGATCCTTAAATTTAATATAATTAACCATTGACATTTGATTCAATCATTAAAAAAAAAGAAACGGTTGATTATGATAGATATTATGGTAAATTAGGAAAAAGGAAGATAAATTTGATTTAGTTAATAAAAAATAACAATAAATCAGCTATTGAGATAATTGATAGTGGTTGAGATAATTAGTAGGGATTGATATATAATCGAGATTGATCGGGAAAAGAAATTGATTTCTTATAATATTGACTAACCTTAAATTAGAAGTGGATCTTAATCCAGTAGGTTTTACTTGATTGAAACGATATGCGTCATTTGTATAGACATGCCATTAAAATATAATGTTTGATAAATACTTATTAAAATCTATCATATTTGGTAAAATATATCCGTAAATAATTATATATCTATTAGATTGATTCAAGTGTATTCATATATCAATATGATTGTAACACACTGAAAAGAAAGATAAACTTTATAAAAATATTAAATTATAATATCAATATTAATTTAAATTATACTATCAAAATAGATATTATTACAATCTTAAAATATTATGAAAATCAAATTATAGTATTAATATGTCAAAATATTTTAAGTACACTTATTTATTTTATGATTATATTATTTCGGTTGACGTTTTAACAATATTAAAATTAAATGATATTATCAATATGTTGAATTAAATGAAATAATAATAATAACAATATTATGATTACTTTATATATATTATTAAAATTTTAACATATTTATACAAATAAGTGAATTTTTTTTTTGAGGCATAAGTGATTTTTTTTGGTTCGTATGCAAATAGGTCTTATAATTATACTATGATTACAAAATAAAAAGTTTATAAAGTCATTTAATATTTTATTTTATTTTTAATTTTTATAGTAACAGATTGAAGACAAATCAGAAAGTCTGCAAAACTCGGTTTTGCAAAATAAAAAAAGAAAGAAAGAAAAGGAGAAACATAAGCCATAACTCATAAGGCGAGGGTGAACAACGACCTACCTCCAGATACCCACATCCTTTCTCCATTCATCCTCTTCGTTTCAATTTCGATCTGAAAACCCCAAAGAGATCCTTCCTCAATTGCGATTTGAAATCAATCTCTCTAGTATGTCAATCTGAAGAATCAAAGATAGATGTCTCCATCTCCCCAACCCCAATTGAGTCATCCTCTTCCTTTCGAAACCCTAAAATCAAATTGCATGATCTGTCCCCCAAAGCTTTCATAAAATCCAGAGATTCGACATTATTCTTACAATTAGCCTTTTTCAATTTCGAGTTGAAAAAGATCCTTCCTGGAGTTCGATCTGAAAAATGAAAGAGAGACGGAAGTTGTTGCGACCTAAACAACCACCAGGTTTGCCCTCTTTCTTTTCCCTTAATTTTCCCTTAATTTTGGGTTGAGTTTGACGAATCGGGATTCGAAAATTTAACAGAGGCTGCTGATTTTTAATTTGGGATTTCAACTTTATGCAATCTGTGCTGCTGTGTTCGTTAATTTTAAACTTTGGGTGATAATTCATGTGTTTTTGACAGTTTGAGAGGAGACTGAGAAGAGCCGAAAAAGATTGAAGATGGGGAATCAAGAGCTTCAACAACTTGAAAAACAGTCAGGTTTGCCCCCTTTTTCCCTCAAATTTGCCCTGATCTGATTTGAGTGAATTGGGATTTGGGAAAACACAGGGCTGATTTTTTTAGGAATGTTCCGTTTAGGCGTGACTTTGCCCTCTTCAAATTGCTACTGCTGCTGATGTCCGAGTTTTTTTCTTTGGGTGATGTATAGCTTAAACGCCAGATTTTGATCTCTTAGGTTGAATTCACACTTTTTTTTTGTAAAGAACCAATATGGTGGAATATTTCCAGTGTTTTGCCCCAACTTTGATGTTGGTTTTGCTTCTTGCTTAGTGATTCTTTGGTTAAAGTTTAGCTCATAATGCTAAACATGAAAAGATAAAATGAAGAAATTATGAAGGATAAACACCTTTTCATCAACACAGATTATGTCCTTTTGAAATCAGCTCTTATCGTTTGTGAAAATTGATATTGTCAAACATGCATACAACACGAACTCGGATATTGCCTTTGATGTTTGCTAGATTAAGCTCATCAACGTATATGAAAATCTTCATTTTTGCCTATCTAAAATAGAAAAGATGATGTTAAACATTAATAGTGTTCGAAAAAAAACATTATTATATGAATAGATGGTCGACAGAGAAGGTAAAATAGATAGGAACCGGTGGAAGAGGAAGGCATAGAAGTGAGTTCTCCCATTCTGAATATAAATAGAAAACTGTTGCTGGTTAGGTTAGGGTGCATGGTCTATTTTTGAAGTTAATGTTGTCAAACATTCACACAATACAGACTCAGATGCTCCCTTTGATATTGGTGGGACTAAACTCGTTGACACATATGATCTTCGTCATTCGTACCTGAAATATCATTAGAAAAACCGAATCAATACTAACACATGAAGAAGGTGATTTGAAACATGTGAAAAGACTAAATGGGTGTAACATTAATATTAGGTAAGGGTTTTGATTAGACGGGGAAGGTGATACTGAGAGGGTGTAAGAAGGGGAAAGCAATGGAGATTGCCAACGATCTTGAAACACAAATGTAAAACAGTAAGTAAAAATGGATTGAGAATAAGGGGAAAGGAATGGAGAGAAACACATAAATGTAAAACATTAATAAGTAAAAGTGGGTTGAGAAGAAGTAGAAAATGAATTGAATCAGGAAGAATGTAACCCGCTGGAGATGGATGAAAAAGGTGATTTAATTGTCATCTTTCATTATCAATATATCAATATATAGAGATGAATAAATTCGAATATTCCAGTAGTAAAAAATCCCAGAAAATATTAGATAAACACATGAATTATAACCAATTTTCTAAATTCAGAGTGAATGTGAATAAATGTGAATAATTCGATAAATATTCAATAACTTTGAATAATCCAGAGATGAATAAATGTGAATAATTGGATTTTAACCAATTATCTAAATCCCAGAAAATATTCGATAAATGTGAATAATCCAGTAATAATTATTGGGTTTTAACCAATAAATACAACAAATAATTAATGAGGAATAGATAAACATTAGATAAACATTGGATTTTAAGAGATAAACAATCCAGCTCACGGGTAAAATCAATTGTGTTTGTTGTAGATTGCAATCTTTTTTATTTTAAAATTTCTAAGCAATTTCCCCTCAAAAAGGTAAGCAACCGAATTTCTGATTTAATGATTTTTCTGGATTATTCAAGGGATAAGCATATGAATTTCTGATTTTTTTCCAATTTATTTTAATGAGTTATATTCGGATTTACTTAAGATTGATTTCTTTTTTCTTGAATAATTATTTGTTTAATTAGATATAGGTAATTAATGAGGAATAGATAAACATTGGATTTTAAGAGATAAACAATCTAGCTCACGGGTAAAATCAATTGTGTTTGTTGTAGATTGCAATCTTTTTTATTTTAAAATTTCTCAGCAATCCCCCCTCAAAAAGGTAAGCAACCGAATTTCCGATTTAACGATTTTTCTGGATTATTCAAGGGATAAGCATATGAATTTCATATTTTTTTTTCCAATTTATTTTAATAAGTTAGATTCGGATTTACTTAAGATTGATTTTTTTTCTTGAATAATTATTTGTTTAATTAGAAATAGGATATGCAATCTGTGATTGTTAAGCCCATTCAGATTTTTTAATTAGATATAAGCATGATCATCTGCGTTGAGTACATCAAACATTGCTTGCCCTTCTAAATCTCAAGCTTCATCACCTGCGTTGTTGTTCTGTTTCGGTTCTACTGCATAATTTTCTATTAATGGTGTTTCATAAGGGGTGGAATGACAATATGGATCACCCAATATTGAAGCCTATACATGTTTTCTGTGATTTGATTCCAGCAGTTCCCATCTACTTGCTCTAAACATTTATTCTAGGAGTGTTTCCATTTTATTATTAGCAGTTAGATTCATTAGATTCATAAGATAAACATCCAGCAATTCCCATCGATTGGTCCTGTGATTTGTTCCCAGATTTTTGGTGCATGTAATGGTAAAAAATTTAGAGCAAGTGGTGCTTATGGTGTTGCGTTCCTTCCAAGATCCTCACCCACGATTGAGATGGGCAGCTATAAATGCAATTGGGCTATCTACAGACATGGAAGCAAGAAGAATTCATACGAAATATTAAGAAATTGCTTTAGCAGTGACTAATCTTGGCTAGGAGAAAAGATGCAATAGGTGGCTGAAAGAAGTGGCTGACAGAAGAAAGGGTGCAAGAAGAATTTCCGGCATTTAAGAAGCTTTAATGAGATTATTATTTGTAATTCATATGAAATATTTAAGTAATTGATCTTGTTTTAATGAAAAATGATTATTATATTTGATTCTTTGTATAATGAAATGAAAGATTGTAAAATAAAAGTATGGATCAATTGAGTGATTAAGTAAATGGGGATGTGGCTTAAGTATTAGATCGACACGTGGCATTTTAAACGTGAGGGCGCCACGTGGCAGCAGTTACATCTGCTTTAGTATTATATTAGACTAGATATATTGATATATTGATGATGATTGATATTGATATTAATGATTACATACGTTAAGGACTAAATTAGAACAAGCTAAAAGTTGGGGATCTTTTTGAAACAAACATAAGAGGTTAGGGACAAAAATGCAATTCACCCTTTTTTTAACATACCATGTACACCACTTTATTGGTAGCCGTTCCTCGGACTCTTTAGGAGGACTAACAGTACCGATACTATCGTGTCAATTTCGTAATTTCGTAGATCTATTAGGGGTACTTTCGTCACGAATTATGCGTCCTTTCGAGTGATCGCCATGCGGAAATCTCTACTCTCGGTCTGCTCTCATTTCGTCTCTCTCCCTCCTTTCTCCTGCTGTATTCGACCTTTCAAATTCAAGCTCCCCATTTCCCATCACCACACGCTCTCCATCAAACTCCATTGTGCGGATTTTTCTTCTTCTTTTCTCCTTGGGTGGTTCGTTTTTTATTGTTTACTGTTAGCTTTGCGGTAAGCTGTTTTCCAATTTTTTAGGGCTTGTTGACTTGTTGTGACTGTAATTCATGTTATTTTGCGTTTTTTTTTAGTAATTCACAGTTCGAAGCTCTCATAGGTATAGGGTTGAGCAAATGTGTGAAGTTTGAGTTGTGGCTATTGCTTCAATTTATGCTTATCATCTGCTTAAATTTGTAGAATTGGGCGCTAGGGTTTTTTCTGGTGGTCTTGAACTCTTCAATTGTTGCATACTTGCACGTTCAAGTTCTGATTTTTCTTTATGGATTTTCTCTTTGTAGATTCGGGAATGGCAGATTTTGGATCAGACGTCCCAACGAAGCAAGGTTATGTGTTATTTAAGTTGGTGATGGATGTCATTTAATGCGACACAACTGGCTATTATGATATTGTTTGTTCATTTTCATTTTTTTAGATGTGATGTGCTCTACTTGTATCCTTCTCGCATTGCATCTGCTAAAATCATATGCTATTTGCCGACTGTTTGAATTTTGTTCCTTTACTCTTTTTCACATTTGCTTCGTTTTCACAATTTCAGATCCCAAAACACGTCGGATTATTCTGAAAAAGGATGGAAGAGACATTTGTCATGTGAAATGCGATTATGATATTGAATTGTAAGTAGTCATTTAGTGTGACTGATAGCTGTGGTGTGTATCTATTCCAAATTTGTGATTCTATTTCTTTAAACCCAATTTTGTAATTAAGGTATTGTTGATTTAGAAATAGTTTTCCGCTCGGGTATTAAAGTTTGGGATACAAATTTGAAGGTGCTTTATCCTGTTTGTGTACTAATTAGAACTGTCAGAACCTAGAACTCTAGAAGAGACTTACTGAATTTTGAAGTCATTATGTTCAAAAAACATAAGAAATGTTGCTAGACCATATTTCTCGAAAGAATTACTAGCGGTTTTAATAAAAAGGTTAGAATTGAGGCACTTTTTTATTTTTTTTTTATGTTTCTCTCCCTTAAGTCTAAATCTAAGCATTGTCCTATTTATGGTTTACTTCTTTGACAGGCCTTTATCATGGAATATAACTCACTTTGTTCCCCAAACTACATTTGAGAAACTTACTCTGAGTAGTCATGTTTATATATATCCAACGCCCATTAGTACTCATGAAGAACGAGAATGGCGTGCATTTTCGAGTTTCCTTCAGGACAAAGTCAAGGTAGCAGATGATCTCTGGCAATGTGCATTGCCTCCTTCAGCATCCTTTTGTAGTTATTTTTATCTTTCGTGCCTGGCAAAATGAGTTGTTGTGCACTGTTCATTGATCCAGTTCTGTACGCATTTAGTTGTTTTTCTTCATCTGCATTAGATCCTCGATCAGTTTACAATGACATGGTTGATCTTACTTGTTGGATCAATTTTCCATTGCATAAATTATGTCTTAATGAAGTTATAGAGATCAGGAATCATACATTGACTTTTTGTAACTCATAGAATTGATTTACACATTCCTTTAAAATTATAGTAGTCTAGGTTCCATTAATGTTCTCACTTCTATGTTTTCACAAGCAGCGTCTTTTTTGTACAGTATGTGGTGTTCCCATGTTTCAGATGGATATGTGCTTGTTAGCAATACTTTGCATTTCCTTTTGTTTGCATTTATTTACTTGCTCTTCCTTTGGGTAAGTTGGTTCATATTGTTGCAGTCCAAAGTTTTCCATACTCTAAAGCTCAAGCAACAGCTAGCTAAAGTGTTTTTTTTTTTGTCATGCATTGTTTAATGGACATTAAAAGTTTAGAACCATTTTTTTTATCATATTTGAAACCTTATTAGTTGTGAAATTCATATTTATAAGTTGCTAGCGGATGTGTTTGGTTTTTCTATTTATGTTAAATAAATTCTGTTTTCTTTGATCTTTGATTAAGACTCTTATCTAGTGTAAGTATGAAAAAGGTGAACATAATTCCATTTCTTTGGGAAAGAATAGTTAGCATTTTATTATTGAGCATATTTCTTTATTTTAATTAACCTCTTCTTTTGAAGGTTGCCATTGTGAGATCAGAGCAATGTTGTTTCTGCATACTTCCTCCTGATAGGCATGCCAATCTTGATTGTGCCAAAGTTGCATACATGGGAGAAGAAGTACTTGATTCTTGTGGCAATAAAAAACATGCATTATCAGGTAACTTAATTTGCTATCATTTCTACTTGATGGTGTTTTGTCTGATGAATAACTGATGCTATTATTTCCGTGGACCTATCTCATTATATAAACAACTGTTTTTTCCCCAACTGTTTGTCATTTTTTACTTTTGTGTTGATATTACCATGTTCCAATTTTGATAGTAGTTTATGTGGACTTTTGAATTTTGAAGTACAGCTAATGGTGATACTATGGCTCAAATAATGAGCATTGTGCCTCTAGAAGCTTCATTACATAGTAACAAAACCAAGAGGGTGCATGTGACTCGGTCAAATCCTAATGTTGCCTCTATACACCCAAGCTTCCTAGAAAACCTTGGTCGAGCTCATGCTTGGATATTTGGAGCTATAGCAGAGCTTGTGGATAATTCAAGGGATGCAAAAACTTCAAGGCAAGTTATTCTTCTAAACCATTACTCGCTTTCCTTACATTATAGATATCTTATTCCTTATTATGAGAATTGTGCTTGTTCTCAATTATATTATTATAACAAGTGATATGTGGCTGATTAAACAGGTTGCACATTTTCATCGACAATCTATATTATAACAAAGCAGGGACAGATATTCCGGTGTTCTGTATTGTAGATGATGGCTCTGGGATGATCCATGATGAGATAAAAAAGATGGTCTCATTTGGACGCAAAAAAACAGACAATGATGATTTCGACCGAATTGGAAGGTTTGGTACAGGGTTCAAGGTTGGCCTCTTCCCGCCTTGGTGGCATACTAGCATTTCAAGTCATCTTCATTAATTAATTATTTGACTTTATATGTTGTATGTGAGTTTCATTTGGTTTCATCTTTACGGTATATTTTGCCGGCTTCAGTAACATTTTTATCTTTGCTTTACACTTGACTTTTCATGGCACTTTCCTCATGTTAACCTTCCCTTTCTAGACAGGAGTTATGAGACTTGGGAGGGATGCTTTAGTTCTCACACAAACTGCCCAATCCCGATCTATTGCCTTCCTTTCACAATCATTAAACGAAGGAAAAGATGTAAGTTGTCATTTACTTGTTCATACTACTACAACATTGATGCTCCTCGATGTAAATGAATGAATCCTTTATATTCAAGGTTCATGGCCTTTAGTTCTATTGTTACTATAAGTGACACAAGTTTAGTAAACTAGTTTTCACGTAGTTCACATTTTGGAATATAAACTTCATATATGTGTGCTCCTAAAAGTCTAAAACAGCTTTACAGTCTGAATTGATGTTCTCGAACCAAACCCAATATTTTAAATATACAACTATTCTATATCACTATATATAAAGATGTTGGATAAATAAGGTCACATTTTTAAGAAGATTGTTTCTGGCATATAGAGGGTCTGTATTCTGTTTTGAGAGGTATTTCTAGAGATTACAACATCTATACAAGTTATAGTAGTATTGGGGATTTTTACAAGAGGAAAAAATTGCTTTTTTTAATCGATTTTAAGGGTTAAAATATATTGAAAACTTAAGAAATATTTACAAGGGGATAGAGTTGCCATATGAGATCATAGGTGCCAAAATGAGGTATAGTATCTCATGTGCATCCTCTCTTGTGGACCACGGCCACGAGTCTATATAATGTTAGGGGTTTTGTTAGGAAAAAACTCCTTTGTTTGGATTGTATCTTGTCCTTTATTGTTTCTTATTCTTTATTATATTCACAATAGAGGTATTTTGTTAGACATCTTGTTTGTTTGGGCCTTAGGTGTGAATGAATAATATTGTTTTATTACATTTAAAACATGATTTGTAGTGCAGTTTTAAGCTTGATCCTCATAAAATTTGTTCATACCATCCAGAATGTTGAAATTCCTCTTATTAGCTATCGCCGTTGTAAACAATCTACGGTGTTGGACACTTCTGTTCTGTCCGAGTCACTAGCAGAGCTGAACATGAAGGCAATAAAGGAGTTTTCTCCATTTGACGAGTTTTTCATCGGTGAAAAGTTTTCCAAGTTTGATAGAGATGAAACAGGAACTCAAATATTTGTATGGAACTTTGATATGTGGGGATCGAGTTACACGTTGGATTGGAAAAGTGGAAAGCTCGATTTGAGCACTTTTCAACAAGGTGACATATTTACTCGCCATAGACAAGTTAGAACTCGCCCTGGACAAGTGAGCCAAAAGGTTGGACACCCTTTCTCTTGATGTTTTTAGTAACACGTTTGTTATTTTTAATATGGTGATTTGGATGGGAATAATGCCTTATAAAATTTGGTCAGTAGCAACTTGTGTTCTTATAAGTTTACTAATTTATAAAATCATGGTTTTAGGTGCCTTTGGACAATTCACTCCATGCTTACCTAGAGATGATCTTTATGGATCCTAGAATGACAATATATGTGCAAGGTTCAAAGGTGATTTTCATTTGTTTATTCTGCTATGTACTCCTTAGATTTGTAGCCTCCCAAATTGACATTTGTAATACAACAAAACATGCTTTTAAATTATCTGTTACTAAACTAGTTTTTAGTATGATGCTCCCGGGAAATGGCAACCAAGGATGTAAGCAGGGATGGAAAATATTTTATAGATGGAAAATATTTCTGCATAAATGATGTTCAAAACACTAAAAGCCATCCTAATAATCAGGGATGTAAGCCATTATATGTATTATTGACTAGCTAATACTTCGGCAGGTTAAGAGTCGTCCCTTGGCAAAATTTCTCAGCAAGACAGTGATTGAGAATGGTATCATTATGGGGAAACATGTTCAGTTAATTCTTGGCCGCTCTCAGCTAGAGTGGAAGCGGGCAAACTGTGGAATATTTCTTTATTGGCATGGTCGTTTGATTGAAGTAAGTAATTGTTTACAGAATCCTGTATGTTATATTCATTACTTCACAATGTGTTATGTGTCAAACGTGGTTAAAAATATCAAACAGATGTGCAATGTTTGATAGTTACTTGTTTAGTAGATTGTTGTCATTCAATGTTTGATAGCATGCTTATAATCTCAACAACAAGAAGAGCCTTGAGAGACAATCAGAAATGGAATGACTTATATAATGATGAACTCAATCCAAGGCTTGAATGTTTGAAATGAAGATATCGTTTTTTACTAGAAGAACGGTGTTAGAATCTTGTGGATGATCACTTATCTCCCTTTCTTTCTCTCTTTTGCATCTTATAATTCTTCATTTTCCTCTTATATTTTTATATTATTGTTCTATTTATTTTGGGAGTTTTCTTCCTGGACAATTGTGTAACAGCTGTTTTGCAGTTCTTGCTTTTCTGAAAAAAATTCGGTTCACTGGTTCTTCTCATTGCAATCAATCTTCTTTCATAGGCTTATAAGAGAGTTGGTGGTATGGTTCATAGCGCTGATATGGGCCGTGGCGTGATAGGTGTAATTGATGTCAGTACTTTAATGGTGAGTTTATTGCTCTAGATTAACTGATTTTCTTTCTGTTCTTGATGGACTGGATTTATCTTGACTATGATCCTAATCTGTGTATGCCATTTTCTATTGAAAGTAGTGTTTCTGATTTTCCTGCCTCTTTTCTTTTCTTCTCTCTATATGATTGTATCAATTGATGCACTATTTTAGACGAATTCTGATAAGTTTCACGATTCTGGTTGATTGTCCCTTCAAACAGGATGATGACAATGGCGAGTCTTTTGTACATAGTAACAAGCAAGAATTCATCGATTGTAAGCCTTATAGTCTACTGATGGAGTGGCTATCAGACAGAGTCAATGCATACTGTGATGCACACGACAATCCTCTGCACATGGTACAAGCTTTTATCTATATCTGTTATGATCCAGACCAGGACTTGTTCTTGCATTGAATTTTCAATGATAGATTGTTTAGGATCAGATGAAAGAGATCTCATTTTCCTTTCTTGTCGTGTTATAAACTAAAAATCGAAAAGGTAATGTTTCTTCTGTCTTGTATGCAGGAAAAAGACGATGCTTTTAACATACCTGATAACGATTGGGTCCAGTGTGACAAGTGTAGGAAATGGAGGGTGCTAGCCTCAGGTTTCAACAAGTCCTTGCCTCCAAACTGGTATGTGCAATTGTTATTGGTTTCGTCTTCTATGTGATGCATCATGCTTCCTCTAACACACATTTGTTCGCTTTTTGGACATTTTTGTAGGTTTTGCTACATGGAGCCTTTCAAGGGGAACTGCAACATTCCTGAGGAGATTGCTAAACCCGGAGTGGTGACAATCTCCACGAGACGATCATGATTCAGAAGGTAAATTAAACTAGACTCAAAACCTTTCAAGGCTACCAAATCAGACTTGTTCAGCTAGATCTGACTGTTTGCCTTGTATATGCCAGATGATTACGAGGAGGGAGAAGCTGAACGGCAAAAACACTTGAAGAGTCTTAGTAGATCGCGATCAAAGAGGCATTACACGAGAAAATATAGAAATTGACCCGTCTCGCATAATGCCTGTACATGGATAGAGCTGTTTAGAACCCTAGTATATACAAAATGTGAGAGCTGAAGATTAAAATGTGAGGTTCGGGGAGAGCTGAAGATGAGTTAGAATCCCATAAGAGTTAGAACTGCATCCTGTCTCGTTTGGTTAGTAATTTAGAAAAAACCAGATGTTAAAAGCTACGGTTAATTGTCAAATCACCTATACAAATTTAGGCAACATCATGGTGTGATCAATTAATGGCGGAGATCTATGGTAATAGGAGTTAAATCTTGTCGTTTTGGTTGGAGTTTAGACAACAATTGATTTCAACGACTGAAATAAGGGACGATACAGTCGTTGTGCATAAATGCTCATTGGTCATCACGACTAGGCCTATCCACGTCCGACCGGTTGGGTCTTGGGAAGTGATGACTCAGACCCGTGGAGAAGGTGAGTCGATGGGTTAAAGTGACCCGCTGGATCCTTTTAAATAAAATTCATTATTTTTTAAATATTATCGTGCAAATATAGCCTTTTAAAAAAAATCCGTCAACCCGATGGGTCATGAGTTTGAATTAGGTTGACTCGAAGTTGTAAACCTGATGACCCTTTGACCCGCCGGGTCCATATCCCATACGACCTATGACTTGTTGTTAGACCTAGTCACGACCATGGTCATTGCGACCATGATCCCCTTGCGATCATGATTATTGTGACCAAAATCACTAGTAGTCATTGTGACTATAAGCTATTCTAATAAATATGATCATGGTACAATGACACCAAATCGACTTTGATCAAAAGTAATGATAACATATAAGGCATACTGTATCTCATTTTGTCACATTGAAAAACTAACAAAGTAAAACAAATACATACCAGGTCGTATTATAACAGATCTGCTCTGCTATACCCTTACTATTTTTTTTTCCAAATATAATCATTTTTCATTTTTTTTTTTGGAGCCAACCCCCCGACACTGAGTCCGGGTAAAGGGAGGTTTATGTAAATTCAATGAAAGAATGAGGGGCCCGAAGGCCATACATCAAAGCTACAATCCTTTAAAGTTAGGACGCAACCTAGACTTACCAAGGATAAGTAGCCACACCAAAATCTCAAGGTGAATGTTCCCACCGGCACGTAGGCCTTTAGGACACATTCCAAAGCATAAACAAAACACACAAGGGCATATCTTAGGCACGTAGGCCCAGAAAACATGCCAAGAAAACACTAAAAGAGTCATGTTCCAAGGGGACGCAGCCCCAAAAGGACACAACTCTAAGGTCACAAACAATACTTCGAATCTCCATGCAATCTTACGCCAACATGTTCTCAACATCACGAGTGGGGAATGAATCATAAATGAGACGGTAGACATGGGTGAGGATGAACTTCACAATGGCATCATCAAGGATCCGATTACCCTCCAGGACAAGGGCGTTCCGAGCATGCCAGAGGAGGTAGACGGTGGTCGAGAGAGCATATCTACGGCTAAGGTTAAGGCACGTCTTGCCCTTAACATACCTCCGGAGCCATCTCAAAGCCCTATGGATGGAATCCACCTAGTGAGGAATCTTGAACTTGCTCCTAATCCACCTCAAGAGAGTCATCGCTACAAAACTTGCAAGCAAAGTCAATGTCAAGGAAATGGAGCCTATCATTAGTCGAGAACCTACCAAGGGTGGCAAGCCATAGGATGAATGAGTGCTTAGGGGTGTTGTTAGCAACTCACACCTCCCTATGCCACCTAACCTTCGGCTCTTTCCTTATGATCGATAGCCTCATATGCCTTCGAGACTTTGAATTTATCACCCAAACACCACTCGCTCAGCCCATCCTCCAAGTTCCCACCAACGGAGAGCACCATGTTCTTTAATTTTGGGGTGAGGAGAGCGACAACCGATAATGATGTATATTTGATACCCTTATTCATATTATTCTCGTATGACTTTTTTTAGAGTAGATTAGTAATTGAAGATGAAGTTAATTAGTAATGCTAAGTAACATATACTGTGAAGTTTAATATGAACTACACGTTTGAGTCATTCGGTGTAGTCGCCATGACCATACATGCAATGGATCCTTGCGACTGGTCAATTCGATCAAAATACTATTTGGTTATTGCAACTGAACCAATGATGGGTCGAGTAAGTGTTTGATAATTGCGACTAATGCTGTGCTAAATAGCAAATAAACCCTATGCTAAACAGAATTGGGGTAATTGTATTATTTACCATTATTTCCCCCCAAAAGTTAGGTAATTTAAGATTTGCACAAATCGGATGAATTTTGGGTTATGGTAACTGTCTCACTCGGCAAGCAACGCCGTTTCTCCTTCTTCCAATCCCCTTGTCGAACTAACGCCGCCCGGAGCTCGCCGGACGCCGATTACCAACGCCTTCAATTGAGGCAGGTACCTTCGCTTCTCCGAATTCGTTAGCTGTTGTAGATCAATCTGATGCGCTCTTTAGGATTCGTTGTTGTTATCCGATTGAAAAGGGAGTCTATGTTTGCAAGAGGGAGGTTTTGTTGACTAGATCGATTACTCGTTTGTTGTGAGTCTGATGCTCAATTCGATTTCGGTGTGTCCCCGGCAGTCAGGTATTTGAATCCTGAATGATTGGCTGTAGTTTTCAGTTGCTTGGTTGGGATTGGCTATAGTTTTTGTATTGATGATGGTTTGGTGCTACTGTTGCAAATTTTGGTTGAATTCTAGAAGCAAAGTTTGATAGTTGGGATGGTTTTTAGTTTTCAGTCATCTGAGTTTCAAATAATAAAATAGTCAGCTTTGAGAAATTGCTTGTTTGTTACCTCTTGAGCTATGTATGACAATAGCACATCACGAATTAGGTTGGAGAGCATGGATTGCAACATATTGAATTTCTTCTGAGTTGGAAATCTGTGGTTCAGGCTTTGTGTGCTTCATCAGTTCATCCTGTGAGCTAATTGATATGCATAGTAGAGAATACAAACTAAAGCTCCATTTGGTTAGATTTAGATTACTTTATGCAAAATCTCTTTTCCATAGTTTGGTGAAAACATGGAAAAATATGAAACTATTCCTTTCTGCAACAAGAAATTTCTATGAGTTTTTGTTTTTTTGATACTATTATAAACCCAACCAAACTGAGGCACTGAGCCTGTACAGGATCAAGTGGGTTGGGAATGTAAAAATATGTTGATGTAGTTTGTAGATTATGAAGGTTCGGATACTTGTTGAATTATCCTTGTGAATGGATAGTATAGTATCAGCAATTGATAAATAAGTATTATAGGTGTATTCTTGGCCTAAATGAAGTATTATTTTCTTTGTATTAGAAGACTGATTGCAACACTTGTTGACGGTTCTATTTTTTTATAGGCGTCTTCTTTCTCTAGCAACATCTTCAATGGGAAAGAAAAAGTCCGAGGAAGCTGGTGGTACTGTTAAGGGTAAAGCAGGCAATACAGCTAAGGATGTTAAGAAAGAGAAGATTTCAGTTTCAGCTATACTTGCAAGCATGGACCAAAAGCCTGAGAAGACAAAGAAGCCATCGACATCCAAGCCAAAAGCAGCTCCCAAAGTTGCATCTTATACAGACGGGATTGATCTTCCGCCATCTGATGATGATGATGATGATGAGGGGGACAGCCTCCGAAAGAATCCCAGGGCAGAAGCTGCGGCGCTTGAGACTTCAGTAACTGTTAAGGAGTTGAAGAAACGTGAAAAGAAGGAGGTGGTTGCTGCCCAAGCTGCAGAGGTGGCCAAACAAGAGGCACTCAAGGATGACCATGATGCCTTTACTGTTGTCATTGGAGCCCGGGCTTCAGTCTTGGAAGGTGGAGATGATGCTGATGCTAATGTCAAGGACATAACTATAGAAAATTTCTCAGTTTCTGCCCGTGGTAAAGAACTCTTGAAGAATGCAACGATAAGGATATCTCATGGCAAAAGATAAGGGTTGGTTGGGCCAAATGGAATGGGCAAGTCCACCCTTTTAAAGCTTCTGGCATGGAGAAAGATCCCAGTGCCAAAAAATATTGACGTCCTTTTGGTTGAGCAAGAAGTTGTAGGTGACGACAAAAGTGCTCTTCAAGCTGTTGTTTCAGCTAATGAAGAATTGGTGAAGCTGCGGGAGGAGGCTGCATCTTTACAGGATTCGTCAACCGGTGATGCTGAAGGGGAAGATGCTGATGCTGATGATGCTGGAGAGAGACTTGCTGAGGTGTATGAGAAGTTGCAAATATTGGGTTCAGATGCTGCTGAGGCTCAAGCGTCGAAAATTCTAGCTGGATTGGGGTTCACCAAGGACATGCAGGCTCGTTCTACCAAGTCATTTAGTGGGGGATGGAGGATGAGAATTTCATTGGCTAGGGCACTCTTTATGCAGCCTACACTACTGTTGCTTGATGAACCCACCAACCATTTGGATCTTAGAGCTGTTTTGTGGTTAGAAGAATATTTATGCAGGTGGAAGAAAACCCTAATTGTTGTGTCACATGATCGAGACTTCCTCAACACAGTGTGCAGTGAGATTATTCACCTTCATGACATGAAGCTTCACATGTATCGCGGAAACTTTGATGACTTTGAAAGTGGGTATGAACAGCGCCGTAAAGAGATGAACAAGAAATTTGAAGTTTATGATAAGCAATTGAAGAATGCCAAAAGATCAGGTAATCAGACCCAGCAGCAGAAAGTAAAAGATCGAGCCAAGTTTCAAGCAACCAAAGAATCTTCCAGAAGCAAAGCAAAAGGGAAGGTTGATGAGGATGAAGTAGTGGCAGAGGCTCCCAGGAAGTGGAGGGATTATACTGTGGAGTTCCACTTCCCAGAGCCCACAGAACTTACTCCACCACTTCTTCAGCTCATTGATGTCACCTTCAGCTATCCAAGCCGTCCGGACTTTAAACTGTCTAATGTTGATGTTGGTATAGACATGGGAACTCGTGTTGCCATTGTTGGACCTAATGGTGCTGGGAAGTCTACTTTGCTTAATCTTCTCGCTGATGACTTGGCTCCATCTGAGGGTGAAGCAAGGAGGAGCCAGAAGTTGAGAATCGGCAGATATTCTCAGCACTTCGTCGACCTGTTGACAATGGAGGAAAACCCTGTTCAGTATCTTCTCCGTCACCACCCTGACCAAGAGGGACTAAGCAAGCAAGAAGCTGTCTGGGCAAAGCTAGGGAAATTTGGCCTCCCTAGTCACAATCACCTTACACCTATTGCAAAGTTATCAGGAGGGCAGAAGGCTAGGGTGGTCTTCACTTCAATATCAATGTCCAAGCCCCACATTTTGTTGCTAGATGAGCCGACAAACCACTTGGACATGCAGAGTATTGATGCACTGGCTGATGCATTGGACGAGTTCACCGGTGGAGTTGTCCTTGTCAGTCACGATTCCAGACTCATCTCACGAGTCTGTGATGATGAAGAGAGGAGTGAAATCTGGGTAGTAGAGGACGGGATTGTGAAGTTTCACCCTGGCACATTCGATGAGTACAAGCAGGAGCTACAAAGGGAGATCAAAGACGAAGTTGATGACTGAACCTGCTTGGATTTGCTTCAAAATAGGTATCCATCTTCATCACCTTTGTTACTGTAATATTTTTGTATTGATTTCTCATCAAAGTCATGAACATATGCAGAGAGTTCACATATTATTCAACTGTTGTACTTTTTTAGTTAATCCATACAATGAGGGAACAGGTGTCAAATCCATGAATCAAAATCATGGGTAGTTAAGTTTGTTAGCCATTGAAACTGTTTTGTGTGGTTTTTCAGTGGACAGTTTTCTGTATGTTGAGTTGTTACATGGAAAACAAGAGCTACATTTTCCCTGTGGTGGCTATATACGTTTGTTTTCTGATAATAAGTTAGGCTTTTGGATTATCTTTCCTTTGCTGTTGCAACTTTGTTAAAACTTATCTCTGTTTGTTAATTGATGGAAGGTGTAACAGATTACAAAGTTAGAATGAGACCTCATTAGTATATTACTTGTTAAAAGTCTTTATAGCAAGTACACCTTCAAGCTTCATAGAACAATGATCTATTTCGAAAAATTAATCCTTTGCCAGAACTGGATCAATCATTTTATCCTTGTTAGCACAAAACATTATTCATTATAAGGTCCTTGTGAGAAATCACCATGCCCCCAAACAGAAGTATTAATAAACAACAAATTCTAAAATTGTTTTTGGTACAATATCTCTTGCAACAGAATATATAGTACAAATAAACAAGTTCAAATCCAATTGAAATGTATATAACACACTTAATTATCATGATAAATCAATTACAATCCACACACATGTTGCACAATTACTGCCAGCAGGAACATACACACCCAATTAAATGAGCTAAATTTAACAGTTAGTGTGTGCAGCTAGCTTTACCCATTGATGTTGGTTCTAGAAGAATATACATGTTACTTGCCGTTGTGCTTCCTGCTTCAGTGTTCATTGATGCATTAGATGAGAGTAGGGACGCATTTCTGGGGTATGAATAGGTTGGTATAGGGATTATAGGTGGCAACTGGCAAGATGGGCTCTGCGGGCTTGGACTTGGCTTATAGATGGTCGTTGGTCACGATCAGGTTGGCAACACCAGAGCCCGACCACCTGCACCGCTTTCTGGTACAAGGCTCTACCCACACTATCCTGATTCGGAAAACTGGGATATACTGAGGGACCCACGAAATATGCATCCACTTCCGTTTTGATGTGTGTTTGGTTGTATGCAAAGGAAGAGAAGTTGAAGTCGAGTGCATTGATGCGATGAGGAAGAAGACGCAAGAGGAGGAATAGCTCGGGAAGACGATTGAGTGCAGCAGTGGTTTGGGTCACAGAGGAAAGCCAGGAAGGTTCTTGTTGGGATGAGTCATTGGTGGAACTTAGGAAGGAGCTTCTGAACTTATGGGATTATCAAAACAATGTGGATTACTTATTTTTCTCTGCAATCAAATTTCCAATTAACATCAAAGGGTTTGCTGTGGAGTTTATGCTGGCAGCTGACTTAGTTCAAGTTCAACACTTGCACTACCTCTTGATTTGCCTTGGGAACTCAGACATCAGTAGGTACGTGATTGAACAACACACGGTGAAATCAGTACCGTGCTATCTTTTATATCACTGGATCGAATTGTAGAATGGTTTATGACGCAAATTGTCTTACAACAGAACATATATAGTACAAACAAACACGCTCAAATCCAATTGAAATGCATCACACACAAGTAACACAAACTGAAGGGAAATGTGCACAGAACCCTGAAGTTACAAGGGATATCTGGACGATTACGCCAGCAGATTGACGATGTCTGGCTAGCGTTACCCAGTGATGTTGGTGCTAGAAGAAGTGTAAATGTGGCTTACTGTTGTCGAGCCTCCTGCTTCGGTGTCCTGGTGTGTGAAACATAGATTGGTCTAGGGATGATAGGTGGCAAGTTGGTCTCTGCGGCTTCAAATCTTAGCGCGGCTTGGGCTTGCCTTATAGACGGGCGATGGTCACGATAAGTGTGGCAACACCACAGTCCGACCACCATCATCCGCCTTGCTTGATCCTGATTGAATTCGCCATTGAGCCTTGCATCTACGGCTTCAAGGATGAGCCCTTTCGCGTACAAATCCCATACCCATTCAACTAGGTTCAGTATGCTCGGATCTCCTTCCTTCTGGCTAACTGACTTTCTCCCAGAGGCTATTTCCAGGGTGACTACCCCGAAACTGTAAGTGTCCGAGGCTTTGCTGATCTTCCCGCTTAGAAGGACCTCTGGGGCTAGGTAGCCTAGTGTGCCAGCTGGGACCGTGGTCTTGAAGCTTTGATCTTGAGTTGTAAGCCTGGCTAAGCCAAAGTCTCCTAGTTTTGCGTTGAAGTTGGAGTCGAGCATGATGTTGCTGGATTTAATGTCGCGATGAAGCACGAATGGCTCGCACCCATCCTGAAGATAGTGCAGTGCTGATGCAAGATCAACCGCGATCTTGTATCTTTCGGGCCAAGCTAGAGGGGGTAAGCTTTTCCCGAAGAGATGGTAGTCCAGGCTTCTGTTTGGCATGAACTCGTAGACAAGGATTAACTCTCCGTGCTCGTGACACCACCCTTTGAGCTGGACCAAGTTCTTGTGCTTTAGCGTGCTAATGACGTTAACTTCCGAAACATACTCTCTTTCGCCTTGGCTTGATCCGCCTCTGAACCTTTTCACGGCTACCTTTTCGTTAGAGTTTGCCAACTTACCTTCATAAACATCACCGAATCCGCCCTCTCCCAACTTCATTTCCTTGTCAAAATTGTTGGTTACCTTGGTGATTTCAAGGTAAGAGAAGCTCTTAGGGCCGAGATATTTGATATGGGGGGATGGGCCTGGTACCTGTCGTTCTTCAGCCGACCCATGGGCGTGCCTTCTTGATCGGAACCAGGACCATAGGGCTACTCCGCTGACAAGGATGACCACAAAGAGACCGGCTGCTACACAAACCACCAAGCCCACCTTGTTTCTGCCTGAAGGCGAAATTGGAGGGCTATCAGAACTTCCCCCAATCATCGATTTGAAGCTCCAAGAAGTAACCTCATGAGTTTCGACATAGGTTCGTGTTGCGGCAGTGAAACCAACTTGTACCCTTTGAGGCAAAACAGTACTCAAGTCGATGATATAAGAAACAACATAAGAGTTGAAACTTTCAGGTCCAGCAAAAGCCAAGGAAGCACTTAGATTTTTGGTGGAAGAGTTGTAAATTACCCAGACCTTTGCAGTACCCCGATCGATGAAGCCGTTGGGGACATTGACATACTCCTTTGATTTCATCGAATTGACATCAATACCGACATGACATTGGCTTTCATCCCAAGTGTTTTTGAATGTGTCAAACTCTACTCCCACAAAATAGTTCCTTGCACCATGGATTTCGCCTGCAGACTCGTCAGACTCGAACAACCCGAGCCACCCACCGATACTATTATTGGAGAAATCAAAATTTTCACGAATGAGGACAAAGGCAAGGCCATGTCCACTAAAGAGTTCTCCATAACCCGGAACTTGTGAGATGGCGAAGGAGAAATTGGCGGTAAAATCTGCTAGTCGCCTTGTGCTACCATCGAAGTCCCATAGCTGCATCGGCTCATGGTACAAGGCTCTACCTGTGCTGTTCGCGGTTGGAGAACTTAGATATATTGAGCTACTGATGTAATGTGCATCCCCTTCCATTTCGATGTCGGTTGGGTTGGATTCAAAAGATGGGAATGTGAAGTTGAGCGCATCGATGCGAGGATAAAGAACACACAAGGAGGAGAATAAGACAAGAGAGTGCAACAATATGTTCTTGTTGGGATGATCCATTGTTGGAAATTAGGAAGGAGCTTGTGATTGAAGTTGCGGGATTACAAATGTGGGCTACTTATTTACCCCTTCAATCAAATTTGAATTGGTTCAAAATTTTAGGGATTTTTCCAATCAATCCAATCATCACCATGAAGGGGTTGCCTTAGAGATGTAGTATTGCTGACTTGGTTCAAGTTGAGCACTTCCAACTGAACTCCTCCTGAATCCTGATTTGCGTTGGTACGGTATAGGACTGGCTCATTGCATTGCTATATCAAACCTATTAGAAAATCAGAGATCATCCGATCTGTACTGTGGAAGACTGAGTGCATGTAAAACTGCAATTCAATTAAGTTAATGTCAAATGTATCATCATGAAGATCATAAGAGGTTCCGTAGCCCTAATTAAAAACATGTTAATACATAATCTAGAAGAATAGACATAGAGTAAGTCAACTCGAGGGCCACTTGTAAAAAATAACTCCTTTTTTTCATATGAATTGACATAGATCTGTTTTTTTTTTTTAATTGCACTGATATAAGAAACAGTTAAAAGAATATTAAACATAAAAAAATATATGTTTTCGTGTTCTGTAATAACTTTCTTTAGTTGTTAAACAGTGACTTTAGTATTTTTTATTTTTTTTTAATGTCAATTTTATTGGAGAAAAGTCTAAAAAGAGCAAAAAAAAATAAAAATATATATATATATATAGGAAAGTCGCGGTTTAAAACGGCAACTCTCCTATTTTTAATTTTTTTTCCAGTAAGAAAGACGTCATCCTTCCATGGCAATGGTCAAATTCAGAAGAGGAACTGGAGGCCACGGGGGATAGCCCGACGACCGCACTCCATGCTGCTCCTCCGTCGGAATCCACCAGATTCACGCCCCCCTCGCCGCTCCAAACTGTCGTTGTCGTTGTCGCTGTCGCCGTCGCCGCCTCTCGATTGGGGGATGCGGTTTCCTCGATCTAAGGCCGTCGCTGCGCCTTCAGAGGAGTCCAGCCGGCCGCTCGTCGCCGCCTCTCGATTGGAGCACCGCCTAGCCGAGCGATGGTTTCAAGGGGTCCAGCCGGCCGCTCTTCGCCGCCTCTCGATTGGGGCACCGCCTAGCCGAGCGATAGTTTCAAGGAGTCCAGCCGGCCGCTCAATCGCCTCCTCTCGCATTTCGAAAGCTGATTTTAGATCTGATAGATCCAATGCTTTTTGACATCAATCTCGCTCTTCGGTTTCAAATCCCTTCGTTTGGTCACTGGAAGCACCTTCGATCGCCTCCTCTCGCTTTCCGGTCACTGGAAGCACCTTCGATCGCCTCCTCTCGCTTTCCGGTCACTGAAAGCACCATCGATCTTCTGCTTCTGGCTTGAATCTTCGGCTTTATGGAAGGGACGACCTCTTTTTTATTAAAAACAAAATAAATAAAAAAAGAAAAGAGAGTCACTGTTTAAAACGACTCTCATATATTTTTTTTATTTTTTGTTGCTTTTAAAAACTTTTCTCTAATTAAACTGATTTTTTCTATAAAAAAAAATACTAAGTGGCTGTTTCAGTATTATATTATTTTTTGTATGAACCGGGGCTAAAGTTAAAAGAGTGACTTAGCCCTGTTTTGGCTAAATCTCTAAAATATTTCAGATGTTGGCTATTTTCATAATTACTTTCGGATTTTTGGTCATTTAGAAAAAAAATTCGGAGACGGAAACCGTCAAAAGAAACAAAATACAACGAGTGTGCAATAAACAAGCAAAAGAGCTCTACAAAGAGGAACTGAGCTCCACTAAACCGGACGAGATGCGGACGTAGACGAACGAACGAAGCCAAGTGCTACCAACAGCAACACCGCACCGCAGGCCATTGATGTTGGTTGTAGAAGAATGTACATGTTACTTGCCGTTGTTGATCTTCCTGCTTCAGTGTTCATTGATGCATTAGATGAGAGTAGGGACGCATTTCCGGGGTATGAATAGGTTGGTATAGGGATTATAGGTGGCAAGATGGGCTCCTGCGCGGCTTGGAATTGGCTTATAGACGGTCGATGGTCACGATCATGTTGGCAACACCAGAGCCCGACCACCTGCACCGCTTTCTGGTACAAGGCTCTACCCACACTATCCTGATTCGGAAAGCTGGGACCCTTGAAATATGGATGACGATGAGGAAGAATACGCAAGAGGAGGAGTAGCTCGGGAAGACGATGGAGTGCAGCAGTGGTTTGGGTCAAAGAGGAAAGCCAGGAAGCTTCTTGTTGGGATGAGTCATGGTGGAACTTAAGGAGCTTCTGAACTTATGGGATTTATCAAAACAACATGGATTACTTATTTTTCTCTGCAATCAAATTTGAATTGGTTAAAAAATTTTGGGTTTTCCAATCAACATCAAAGGGTTTGCTGTAGAGTTTATGCTGACAGTTGAACACTTATACTCCCTCTTGATTTGCCTTGGGAACTCAAACATCAGAGTAGGTACGTGATTGAACAACACACGGTGAAATCAGTACAAACAAACACGCTCAAATCCAATTGAAATGCATAACACACAAATAACACAAACTAAAGGGAAATGTGCAAAGAACCCTGAAGTTACAGGGGATCAGATTGATGACGTCTCTGGCTAGCGTTACCCAGTGATGTTGGTGCTAGAAGAAGTGTAAATGTGGCTTACTACTGTTGTCGAGCTTCCTGCTTCGGTGTCCATTGATGCATTAGATGAGAAGGGCGACGCATTCCTGGTGTATGAAACATAGGTTGGTCTAGGGATGATAGGTGGCAAGTTGGGCTCTGCGGCTTCAAAGCTTAGCGCGGCTTGGGCTTGCCTTATAGTAGGTCGATGGTCAGGATCAGGGTCGCAACACCACAGTCCGACCACCATCATCCGCCTTGCTTGATCCTGATTGAATTTGCCGTTGAGCCTTGCATCTACGGCTTCAAGGATGAGCCCTTTCCCGTACAAATCCCATACCCATTCAACTAGGTTCAGTATGCTCGGATCTCCTTCGTTATGGCTAACTGACCTTCTCCCAGACGCTATTTCCAGGGCGACTACCCCGAAACTGTAAGTGTCCGAGGCTTTGCTGATCTTCCCGCTTAGAAGGACCTCTGGGGCTAGGTAGCCTAGTGTGCCAGCTGGGACGGTGGTCTTGAAGCTTTGATCTTGAGCTGTAAGCCTGGCTAAGCCGAAGTCTCCTAGCTTTGAGTTGAAGTTGGAGTCGAGCATGATGTTGCTGGACTTAATGTCGCGATGAAGCACGAATGGCTCGCACCCATCCTGAAGATAGTGCAGTGCTGATGCAAGATCAACCGCGATCATGTATCTTTCGGGCCAAGCTAGAGGGGGTAAGCTTTTCCCGAAGAGATGGTAGTCCAGGCTTCTGTTTGGCATGAACTCGTAGACAAGGAGTAACTCTCCGTGCTCGTGACACCACCCTTTGAGCTGGACCAAGTTCTTGTGCTTTAGCGTGCTAATGACATTAACTTCCGAAACATACTCTCTTTCGCCTTGGCTTGATCCGCCTCTGAACCTCTTCACGGCAACCTTTTCGTTAGAGTTTACCAACTTACCTTCATAAACATCACCGAATCCGCCCTCTCCCAACTTCATGTCCTCGTCAAAATCGTTGGTTGCCTTGGCGATTTCGAGGTAAGAGAAGCTCTTAGGGCCGAGATATTCGATAGTTAGGGATGGACCTGTCACCATTCGTTCTACAAGCGGTAGAATTGGAGAATCAACCGACTCATGGGCGTACCTTCTTGATCGGAACCAGGACCATAAGGCAACTCCGCTGACAAGGATGACCACAAAGAGACCGACTGCTACACCAACCACCAAGCCCACCTTGTTTCCGCCTGAAGGTGGACTTGGAGGGCTATCAGAACTTCCCCCAATCGTCGATCTGAAGCTCCAAGAAGTAACCTCATGAGTTTCGACAAATATTCGTGTTGCGGCAGTGAAACCAACTTGTACCCTTTGAGGCAAAACAGTGCTCAAATCAATGATATAAGAAACAACATAAGAGTTGAAGCTTTTGGGTCCTGCAAAAGCCAAGGAAGCACTTAGATTTTTTGTGGAAGAGTTGTACATTACCCACACATTCGCAGTACCCCGATCGATGAAGCCATTGGGGACATCGGCATAGTCCTTTGATTCCATCGAATTGACATCAATACCGACATGGCATTGGCTTTCATCCCAATCGTTTTCGAATGTGTCAAACTCGACTCCCACAAAATAGTTCCTTGTAGCATGACTATCACCTGCAGACTCATCAGACTCGAACAACCCGAGCCACCCACCGATACTCTTATCGGAGAAAGTGGAGTTTTCACGAATGAGGATGAAGACAAGGCCATGTCCACTTTTGGTTGCTCCATAACCCGGAACTTGTGAGATGGCGAAGGAGAAATTGGTGGCAAAATCTGCTAGTCGCCTCGTGTTACCATCGAAGTCCCATAGCTGCATCGGCTCATGGTACAAGGCTCTACCTGTGCTGTTCTCGGTTGGAGAACTTAGATATATTGAGCTACTGATGTAATGTGCATCCCCTTCCATTTCGATGTCGGTTGGGTTGGATTCGAAGGATGGGAATGTGAAGTTGAGCGCATCGATGCCAGGAGAAAGAACACACAAGAAGGAGAATAAGCTTGTGAAGACAAGAGAGTGCAACAATATGTTCTTGTTGGGATGATCCATTGTTGGAAATTGTAGAAAGGAAGGAGCTTGTGATCCAAGTTATGGGATTACCAATCAAATTTGAATTGGTTCAAAATTTTAAGGTTTTTTTTTTCCAATCAGTCATGAATTCATGATCATCACGAAGGGGTTCAAGTTGAGCACTTCCAACTCCTGATTTGGGTTGGTACGGTATAGGACTGGTTCATTGCATTGCTATTTCAAACCTATTAGAAAATCAGAGATCATCTGTACGGGAAGACCGAGTGAATGTTAAACCAGTGGCCATGAAAGGATTGGAATTTGAACCTAACATCTTTTTATTTCCCTTCCTTCCTTTACAATATGAGCTAGATAACATTTTTTTTTTAAGTATCTTATAATACTAAATACATACAAAAAAAAAATTATATTTTTTTTCGGGCAGGGATGCTCGAGCACCCCAAGCACCTCAGCTTCGCCCCTGTGTAAAACTGCAATTCAAGTTACTGTCAAATGTATCATCCTTCATCAACAAGATCATAAGAGGTTCTTTATCCCACAGTAAGAGCATCTCCAACAGATTTTGTAAAAAAATCTCTAAAATGGAGAAGGAAATATTCAAATCTTTAAAAAAATTGTGATTAAACTTCAACAATTCCTCTATTTTACATATTTTTTATCACTATTTTATCTACATAAATATTAGTAATACTTTTTATCTATTTAAAAGAAATATATGCTGTTAAGGGAAAAGGCGGAAGGAGGAAATAAAAAGCTATCTCCTCTCTCTAGAAAACTAGAGAGAGGTAGTCGATTCCACATCGGAGCCTGTCTATTGAAAACCATCTGTTGACAATGGAGGAAATAAAAAGCTCTCTCCTCATGGAGGAGCCAGAAGTTGAGAATTGGCAGATATTCTCAGCACTTCGTCGACCTGTTGACAATGGAGGAATCTCCACCCTGATCAAGAGGGACTAAACAAGCAAAGCTGTGCGGGCAAAGCTACGAGGAGTAACCCACTAGCTTATATACTAAGACTTCTTTGCTCATATTATCGATGTGGGACTCTTTTGGTCTCTTCGCATCTTTCATTCTCTTAACAAAATGTGTATAATCCTCCAACATATGCACAAAAAACACAAGTAATAACGCAAGCAGAAACACAAACACACACACAAGCTAATTCAGCCTCTTTAAAAGTGCATCGCCGCACACAAAACGACATCAAACAACCCATAAATATACCAAACAGTTTTAACTACAAATGCATATATACATACATACACAGTTTCGCTTCGCATCATACACATCATGTGCTATTGTTGGTGGTGGTGGTGGTGGTTGTGGTAGAAGTTGATCCTCGGGCTTCCTTCGTTGTACTAGACAGGGTCAAGGACATGTTCATTAGCGGCGAAATATAGGTTAGCGCAGGCATCGCCAAGGGAACCTCTGGCTCAGCTTCAGAGTTTAGCACGGCTATGATCTTCTTTATAGATGGTCGATGGGCAACATCCGGGTGGCAGCACCATAATCCGACCACCAACAAATGCGTTGCTTGATCCTTATCATATTCGCCATTCAATCTTTTATCTATTGCTTCAAGGATCAACCCTTTCTTGTATAGATCCCAGACCCATTCACTAACCAACTCCGCTTTGGTTGTATCTCCTTCGCTTTGGTAGATTGGCTTTCTCCCGGAAGCTAGCTCTAGGGCGACTACCCCATAGCTGTATGTGTCGGTAGCTTTGCTGGCTTTTCCCTTCATGATGACCTCTGGGGCAAGGTATCCTATAGTGCCAGCAATGACCGTAGGTGCCAAGCTTTGTTCATGATTTGTAAGCTTGGCCAAGCCGAAGTCCCCTAGCTTTGCGTTGAAATTTGAGTCGAGCATGATGTTGCTTGATTTGATGTCGCGGTGAACCACACCTGGATTGGATCCATCCTGAAGATAATGGAGTGCCGATGCAAGACCGAGAGCAATGTTGTATCTTTTTGACCAAGTTAGAAGGGGTAAGTTGTTACCAAAAAGATGGATGTCTAAGCTAGCTTCTGTTGGGCATGAACTCGTAGACGAGTAAGAGCTCTTCATTTTCATGACACCAGCCTTTGAGTTGGACCAAGTTCTTGTGGTTTAGCCTGCTAATGACATTGATTTCCGAAACGTACTCACTTTCGCCTTGAGTTGATCCACTCCTGAATCTCTTGACAGCCACCTTCTTGTTCGAGTTACCTCCTAAAGTGCCTTCAAAAACATCACCAAACCCTCCTTTTCCTAACACCAATTCCTTGGCGAAACCATTGGTTGCTTCATCAAGTTCAACATAAGAGAACCTCTTAGGACCAAGTGGTTCGATACCAGGTACATGTCTAACTACAACCAATGGTGGTGGAGTATCTATGCTCTTCTTTCTTGACCGAAACCACAGGGCGACTCCACTTATTAGAATGACCACAAAGAGACACACCGTTATGCCAACCACCAACCCCACCTTGCTCCCTGGCGAGGGCTCACCTGGAGGGGTCGGAGGGACAGGGTCATCAAGGCTCGAGTTGAAGCTCCAAGAGCGGAGCTCATGAAGTTCAACCAAAGTGGCTGTTGCTGCTGTAAAACCAACTCGTACCCTTTGAGGCAAAACAATACTCAAGTCAACAATATGAAAAACATTGTAAGATATCAAACTTTGATCAGCAAAGGTCAAGGAAGCACTTAGATTCTTGGTCGCAGAATCGTAAGTTACCCAAACATTTGCAATTCGGTTCACAAAGCCATCAGGTACAACGTCAGTGGTCTTTGATTGTATTGAATTAACATCAATACCTATATGTTCACCGCTTGGTTCATCCCATACTTGATATTTATCATTTGATACTTTTCCATGTGTGTCAAACTCAACTGCCCTGCCACAACCGGATCTCCTGTGCCATTCACCGCAGCATTGACAGACTCGAACAAACCAAGCAACCTGCCTTTGGGTCCTTCAGGCCTCCAGCTGACATTCTGAGGAACAAGGGCAAAGGCAATCCCATGCCCGTGGCCATCATAGCCGCTAACAGTGGTGATTCGGAAGGAGAAACGAGTGGTGAAATCTGCCAGCGTTTTTGTGTTACCATTGATCTCCCATAGCAGCACCGACCTGTGGTACAAAGCTCTACCTACACTACCGTTTAGTGGCTCGAATTGTCTGGTTAGATATAATTTGGAATCATTGAATTCGGCATGCCATTCCCTGGTGATGTCTGTTTGGTTGACACCAAAGGAAGGGAAGTCGAAGGAGAGGGCGTCGGTACTTGGAGTAAGAAGGCACTGCAAGAGCAATAGGTTTATGAAGATGAGAAAGTGCAATGGTTTGAATGAAAGATAAGCCATGGCAGATTAAGCTATGAAATGGAATGAATATATATATATATATATATATATATATGGATTGGTTCCCAAGTGCACACCTCTTATAGTGTGCATTGTGCACAATTAAGAGCCCTTGATCTAATGGAATGGATGGTTATGATTTAAAGAGTTTTTTTAAATTTTGCTAAAAATTCTTGTGGGACCCACATCAAAAAAATCACCCACTCTCCTTTTTCTCATTGTGTGATGTACGTACGTGTACTCCACTTCTTTTTTTTTTTTTTTTTGAAAAAGCTGATTTTCTTAAAAATATAGAGAATATTTATGATTTTGTAAAAAAAAAAATATGGGTGATTTACTGATAAGACTCACCTAATTTTGTTTGTTTCAAAATTTTACAATTCCACCGAATAATGTTTTACATTCTACCGAATAATATTACATTATTTTTTTCTATCCAATTCAAATCAAAATTTACCCATTCCACCGAATAATTTTCTACGTTATACCGAATAATATTTTTTGTCCATCGATTTCAGATAAAATAAACCCAAAATATCTCAACAATAATCATTTCACCGAATAATCACCGAATAATACTTTTATTCTACCGAATAATGTTTCACGTGTAACGAATACAATTAACCATCTCAGATTTCCTTAAACAAAAATTGACAATTGTCGTGAATAATCTTTAGATTCACCGAATAATACCTCGAATAATACTTGTATTCCACTGAATAATCATTAGAGACTCTTTTCATATTAGACGCTTTTCTCAACATAAATTCCAAAGATTCATATATGCAATTGACCTTCAAAGAGATCAAAGGCAGTACGTCAAATTCACACCGATCAAAGGCAATACGAAAATACGGCATTTGACCAGTTGATTAATTTCATTAACAAATCAAAAACCACAATTCCCAAATCAACTACCGACATCCATCTTTCAGCACACCATTTCACATTGAAGAGCAAAAGAAGAAGTAGAACACTGAAATTCAATATCCAAATTGAAGGGGCCACCAACGCCGAATACCGATCAAATAAAACAAAGATCTAATTTTGCTCTGTAGTTGCTTAGATCTTTAGGGATTTGGAAATTAGAAATCAGAAGCTTTAATCTCACAGAGAATCGACCAAAAACAACATGAAATACCAAAATTCAGAACGATCTTTAGGGCTTCCTTCTTGCCTGAATAGCCTCCTCGACTCCATCTCCACCGCCCTCCGCCACAACCGACACCGCAACGGATCTTTAGGGCTTCCGTCCTCCATCGCCACCACCAGCCAGATCTGCCACCATCGTACCTCCGTCGCCGACTCATCTCCATCCTCCACGCCTAGGGTTGCGCCTCCGCCTCGCTTTGGCTTCACGGGTCCATATCGATGAAGAAGAAGACCATATGGACTCGATTCTCGCTTGCCTGGGCTCGCCAGCCTCGCCTCCGCCTTGCCTCCCCATTAAACCGTCTCCTCTCCGCCTTGCCCGACTCTCTGCGGCTCCTGGTTCACAACAATGAAGAAGAGGCAATTTGCAATTTAGGGTTTTATTAACCCCGTGCACGCGCTCACGCCCCAAAATTGGGTTTTAAATTAGTTTTCCACATTATTAAGGCCGGATTAGTTGATGTTCTCGTGCACGGCTCCTCGCTCCCCGTGCACGCAATTTAGTTGATGTTCTCACGCCCCGTGCACGGCTCCTCGCTTCCGTTTGTGGTGCCATTGTCGTTGGTGTGGTTGGAGCTTTGAGATCTCCGAAAGGCGTAGTCGATATCTCCTGTCTCCGTCGACTTGTGGTTTCTCAGGGGGTTTCTTGAACCTTTGTCTAGTTGATGTTCTCCTGTATTCCCTAGTCTAGATTCATTCGTTTGATCGGTTCTTCGTTGTACTCTTGTAATTGCCATAACTGTCATAGTGGATTTAGGGCCTTGTTCTTGAGGCCCCGGGGACGTAGGATATTCATATCCGAACCTCGTAAAACTTGCTGTGTTCTTATGTGTGTGTGATTGAGTATTCTCGAGTTGGATCGAATCTGCTAGATCTAGGTTTAACACAACTAAATAACCAAATCACAAATTCAAACAAAGTTATCAAACGAGACACACACAAATAACATCAATTACACAAACATACACAGAATCAACCAAGTAGTTAAGCACGCCCAATTAAAGCAAGAGAAATCTGTATATAGCTTAATTAGCGGGATAGACTCTGTTGTTATACGAGGAGGTTGTGGGGCTTCCTGGAGGCATTTCACCATCCTCCGGTGATGTGTAGTGAGATATTCCCGATGAGGAGTCGAAAACCGGTGAATAATCTTCGAATCTGGGTTTCACCCGTGGAACATCTACTGCATTGGTCTTCGACTTGAGCCAGCCGCTTCATCGAGGATCGTATCTTTTCTATGCTTCTCCCACACCCAATCAACCAAGAGACCTCCGTTTTGGCCTAAGATCGCCTTTTTACCCGTAGCTAGCTCTAGGACCACCACCCCGAAGCTATACACATCCGAAGCTTTGGTGGCCTTTTCGTACCTTATGGCCACCTCCGGGGCTAGGTAACCCTTCGTTCCAGCATGAGTCGTCGTCCTGAAGCTTTGCCCATGATCTGTAAGCCTGGCCAAGCCGAAGTCCCCTAGTTTTGCATTGAAGTCTTGGTCAAGCATGACATTGCTGGATTTTATGTCGCGATGAACCACACATTGATCTGCTTCGCACTGGAGGTAGTTTAGAGCCGACGCAAGACTAATAGCGATGTTGTACCTTGTTGGCCAAGTAAGTCGGGGTGAGTAGCTTTTGTGATAGAGATGCTTGTCGAGGCTTCTATTAGGCATGAACTCGTAGACGAGCAGGAGTTCTCCTTTTTCATGACACCAACCTTTGAGTTGGACCAAGTTCTTGTGCCTTAGCGTGCTTATGGCATTGACTTCCGAAACATACTCTCTTTCGCGTATTTGTTGATCGGATCCGGTAGTCGTTCTAAACTTCTTGATAGCAACCCTCTCATCCGTGCTCCCTAGTTTCCCTTGATAAACATCACCACACCCTCCCCTTCCAAGCTTCAATTCCTCTACGAAATCGTTGGTTGCCTTACAGAGTTCGCTGTAAGAGAACCTTTTGAGACCAAGTCGGTGTTCGGTGAGAGGAGGGTTTGAGGAGGAGCATGTTGATCTTCGGACTCAAAGATTCGAGTCCTTACAAGCGGAGCTTCAGGAAAGAAGGGTTTGTCTTGGGCGTTCCTTCTTGACCGTCGACGACACCAACATATTAGTAGGGTTAGTAAGACCAAGATTACAACACCTCCTCCAACTATGCCACCTATCAATCTTGCATTGCTTGTGCCCCCATCAACGATTTCGGAGTTTTCAGTTGGAGGTGAACTAATTGGAGGGAAATCCCTGAGATTTTCTCCTCGAATGCTCGAATAGAAACTCCATGAGTAGAGCTGATGAACTTCAACAAACCAGGCCGTTGCTGCGGTGAAACCAACTTTCACCCTTTGTGGCAAAATAGTACTCAAGTCAATTTTATGGCACACGTCAAAAGATTTGGAGCTCCCATCAATCTCAAGGAAACACAGAGATCCATAGTTGCGGAAACGTAACTTACCATAACATTTGCAATGCCCTGGTCCACAAAGCCACCATTCGTCGTCACATTTGCATACTCTATTGATTTTATTGAATCAATGTCGATGCCTATATGATTTTCTGCGACAGGGTCCCAATAGTTTTGCTTCGTGTCAAACTCTATAGCCACTACATGGTTCCTTGCAGTCCCATTCAAGGCGGCTGTCTCAGACTCAAACAAACCAAGTAACCCACCGGCAAATACTCTATCAGGAACCCAATCAGCATCCTCAGGAACAAGGAGAAAGGCTAGCCCATCTCCGGTTCCAGGATAGCCGGTGACATTGGAGATTTTGAAGGAGAAAAAGGTGGTGAAATCCGCCAACCTTGTTGTGCTACCGTTTACATCCCACAGCTGCACAGCCGTTTGGTACAAAGCTTTACCGACACTATAGTTGATTTGGCCCTTTGATGGATTCCTGGTGAGATATATTGTGGATTCATAAAAGGTTGCATCCCAATCCAATATGATGGCGTCGGGATTAGTATCAAAGGAGGAGAAGTTGAAGTAGAGCGCATCAGCGCGAGAAATTACAAGGCATAGGATGAACAAGAGGTCGGTAAAGTGCAACATCGGTTTGAAGGCAAAGCTAGCTAGGAAGATGTAATGTAATTTGAATGGCTACAAGTTTATGAAATGGAATTGATGAAAGTGGGATATATTGGGCAATCAAACTGACTTGGTTATACAACTTAATTACAAACAACATTCCCAATCACACTCAAAGCACTTGGCCAGATTGTCTTCCCTTGAATAGGTATTAATGTATTCATCAGTCAAATATGATATTTTAGCAAAAAGTCAGCTAAGGTCTAAAAAAACACATAAATATTATTAATGTGTATTCAATTTGATATAATGAGGGCAGTTTGTGAATGAGTTGATAAGGTGGATTATATG
Organism: Persicaria maculosa; assembly: GCA_963922045.1. Lineage (NCBI taxonomy): Eukaryota > Viridiplantae > Streptophyta > Magnoliopsida > Caryophyllales > Polygonaceae > Persicaria > Persicaria maculosa. Next base: position 73,702,949 of record OY998254.1, on the reverse strand, counting down.
AAAATTGAGCCAAGGGCAGCTTGTGAAAGCCCATATTTAAGGAGAAATTTTGTATGAAATAAAGTTATTTTTTGTAATTTTTTTTCCTTTTTTGGATCCTTAGCTTCCATGTTTCTAATAGAAAATTTAAACCAAATGCAAATATTTTAAGCTACTTCCCAAGAATGTCCACTTCAGGAAAATACCTATTCAACTAAACACATCCCAAATATATTGAACTGGCCAATTAATATCAACTATTCCAACTTTGATCGAGGTTCGCGTATCGTCTACCCTGAGTTCAACGTCCTCCTCGAACTCTTCTCATTCTTCTCAGCCGTCTTCATTAGCTTATGGTCGAATCTCAACATTGTCTTTGATGTGTATCAGCTCGAATGCCTTCATGATTGACTTTGACACGCTTGACTTCCATGTATTGGTGTTGAGCTGCTTTGGATGCACAAGCATAAGGTACTTCAAGACCTAGTGTGCTTTTCATTGTTGATGTGGGGGATCTGATGTATTAAATGATGCTTAAGTTGTCTCGTTAAAAACCTTACCTTGGAAAAACCCAGTGGGATAAAAACCAAGATTAAGGAAAAGAGTACAACTTTGTATGGTACTTCGGGACCTAATAAAATGTAACCACTTTCACAATTATAGGTAATTCAGCTACTCTAATAAGAATCTTTAACCAACTGCATCTGACAGGACTTTGATAATAATGCTTCAGGCATTTTCAATCGATTATTCCCATTTATATGGGTATGCACCTACAATGTCCGTCATTTACATTTGGAGCCAAATTATATTCACTCCTGGTGAATACATTCTCATGTAACCTTTAATAGGCTTTTGTGCAATCAATTTGGCTGTATGTTTTCCTTTATACGAACACCCACTTAAAACCCATTAATATCGCACTTTTCAATGTTGGAGCCACAGGTCCAAAACTTCATGCTTAAATAATCCATTTTTGCATGAATTATTTCTTTCTGGAATTTAGGATATACCATGTATCCTTATGAGGGGAGTTGTCTCGTTAAAAACCTTGCTTTGGAAAAACCCAAATGGGAAAAAAACCAAAGTTAAGGAAAAGAGTACAACTTTTCTCCCCCTCAATTTAGCATTTAAATCACCAATTTTCTAAAGACATGGTACTTCTGTACCCTTAATATCCTTTCACAATCTAATTAAAGATGAAAAGATCATTTGTCTTCATATCGTAATATCTCTCTTTGTACACTCAAACCACAGGTTGAGATATTTTTAGGGCTTTCAACTAATTTCCAACTAATCCTCTGCTTATTGGATATCTTATGAATTGATCAACAAACCAATCGCATTACGCTCTTAGCGTTTTGTAAGCTCTAATTATTCTTATCAAGCACTTCAAGTGCAAACTTAGATATGTGCCATCAACTCATAATCAATTCTAACATTGTCAACGTTCATGAAATCTCTTCAGGAGTTTTATGCCAGTGGACATATCACCATTGTTTGAAGTTACTACTAGAACCTCGATCTAAATCATGCTAGTGCATTATTTGTTGTAAATGTGACTTTTGTCACCATCTTTTGCATTTACTAATGCATTTACTAGCTTGTTTGCTATATAGTTTATTGAACTTCTGGTTCCCTTCTATTCCAACTTGCCATTTAAAATCTACCCTGTAACAACAATCAAACTCTACATCATTTGCTCATTCTCTCTTAACGCTTCCATTAAACAGTCCTAAGTCTGCATCATTTGCTCATTCTCACACTTTGATCGACTCGTTCTCAGTTACCGCTTCCATTTTGATTGATCTCCTTGTAAACCATATTCTAATTAGCTAGCCTGAGGCTTCGCATATCGTCTATTCGTCTCCATGACCAAGATTTCAGATAGGCTTTCTAACTTGCTATATATGTGCACGAGAGGATAAGGGTAAACTAACCAGTTCAAGATACATTAATCCATCTCACCTTTGTTATAAATGTCAGCTTGCCATTACTGTGTTCTGGTTCTCCTCAGTCTGCATCTAGTCTTGTCCTCGAACAATAGCTCCCCCTAAAACAGAAAGGAAACTGCATCAAGGCTTAGTTGGAGACTTGAGACGCCACTGTGGGGGGAAAATACAAAGACGTCAACTAATGACTAATTTTCACCAAAAGTACGAGTATGTTCAACTTCTAGCTACCTTCATCAGCTGTTTGCCTTTGTATCCTTGAGGGGCCTTTGTCTACTTCTACATTGGAGCTCAATTTTCCACTAGTAGGCCTGCGATAGGTGTTTATATGTTATACCGTGCAAATCATGATCTAGCAACATGAGATGTTTGATTACATTCAAGGAACATGGGGTGATCAGATATTGGAAGTCCAGTAAAGAGGTTAAGAAGAACGAATAGTAACAATTGAGAAGCATAATGCCTTTTTTCTCCTTTCCTACTGATTGTTTTTTGAAGGATAAAAATGTTGAAAGTAAAGCAATTCAAAAATGGACTCACCAGCCACTTAGCACTTTAATGGAGTCGTAGAGGAACCACTGGAGGATCACGACTGGTCCAACGAGTATAATCCTTATAGGAAGGCTTCTTGTGAATAAGTTCACAAATCCAATTTGTCTGATGGCCTGTTCATGGGAAACTCACGTCAAGGCAAGTCGACAAGTTTCCTATAATATACATAAAATGAAATGCAGCCAATTGTATATTTGCCTGTAGTAGGCTATCCGCCTTCTTGTTGTACAGAGATGAAACAATGTTATCAGCTGGATTAGACACGAGACATCCAACAGCTCCTGCAGTGTATCCAGCCAAGCATGTCACTCCTAGCTGCTTTACTTTTGAGCAGTCTTCCTTTCTGCTCATCAAGACATTCCGGTACACGAAATCCACTGTATGCTCAAATGTTGAGAACATTACAATCGAAACTGCCCCAGAAAAGAGTCCCACGGTAAGATAAATGTCAAAATAAATTTAGCACAGACGTTACTAGGAGTAGGAGCTTGATCTTTGGTACACTGACTAAGCTTCTGGAGGATTCATGTTGAGTACCACTTTCATTGGTTAGAAAAATAGGTCTACTTTGGGAAAAACAGAAAGTTTTCCCAAAAATTTGAAATCTTTCCCAAAAAAGATGCTTAAGCTAGTAGCTTCATAGCCACGATGGCAAAAATTATTGAAGGGTACTAAAGTTGGTCAGCAACACATCTTAAACTTAAAAAAAAAGAGAGGATGTTTTAGGCTTCTGATTTACATGGAAGATTTCGACCCCAAAGTGGAACAAGCCCTCTGTAAAAGCTGCAATCAAAAGATGAAAAACATGCACACATATCAATCAAAAGGCACAAAATTGACAAACTATATGTGTAGAAATAACCAAATAAGCTCCAACATCGCTCACCCATACATGCCTTCTGATCCATACAACTTGGGAAAGCCATCAAGCACGCCTCTAGCAAACTGGGGCTGCGCTTGAACGCGAACCTTGACAGCTTCAAATGGGCAAAGAGCCAAGTTGGCAATCACCTCAGCAGATGCACTACTAGCAAAGTACACAAGACTCCTATTGTGATTGACAAGAATGTCAGAGTAGATCCTTTTGAAGTATTCATAGAGGCCAAATCTGCACCCGCCCTGAGCACCATAACCAATCACCTTGCTAGCCCATCCTCTCCAAAGTACAGAAGGCCCTTGCTCTTTTAGCAATGTCCTTAAGCAGGATGAAATGCTGTAATACTTCACTGGATTCACCTGCAATCAATTGGTTCCAGTAATCAAATTGATTCCTTCCTTCCCTTTGTGATTCAGGAACTACATAGGTGTAATTAAATGTGAAACGGAAATTTTTTCCTACTATGGCTGGAGTTAAATCTTGATTCTTAGTACCAATCAACCAACTATCAGTCCCCCCAACACAAGATCTATAAGGTGGCACTTGGTCAGGTAGAAAGGAATCAAAACCTCTATCCAAATATCAGTCCCCCCAACACAAGATTTTTGGTACCAATCAACCAACCAATACCTAACGGAAGAGAACTTCAAGTGGTCATTTTAGCGAACAAATGGTGTGCAATTTGAAACCAACGCCCAAATCTACCGATCACCATGAAAAAGAAGCACGCGAGGCCAAAAGATTCGTTGCATCATCTCTTCAGAAAACACAAATTCAGGTCACTTCCATCCCTAGCTACATTCAAATTAAACACAGAGATCCGCGGATGGAAACAAAAATAACAAAACTGATGGAGAGAGACCTGCATGTTGACTTTGAGGACATCGAGAGGGGTAATGGCGAGATGTGAAGTACCAGCACTCAAAACTCCACCAATGGCGCAAATCCCGAAGTAATCACTTCCAAACTCTTCTCGCATTTTCGATTAAAGACCACTCTCCAACTGATTTGCTCTTCCTGTAGATCGTTCTTTAGGACATTCGCCAATGTTCGATCGGAGAAATCCTTACAGCGTGTTACAATTGAGCCTGAAATCGCAATGTCGGATAGAAGAGATGCAGATCATGTTGGGCTTCAACCACAGTCCCGATACAATGCTACGCCGAGAACGAGGTCGTGCTGAGAAGTTGCGCGCAGCAAGAAGAGGAGTTGGCAGGAAATCGGAGAGCGAAATACCCTATTTCCGTTTTTTTAGTGTCCGAATTCCCTCACGGCCTAACCTTCGTTTTACAAAATTAAGATTTAAAAACATATATTGTCCAAAATCGGTAAATTTATTCCGTTTTTCTAAAATATGCCCTAAGTTAAGATTTTTTTTTTTTTTTTGGTAATAACTAACTTAAGAATCTTTAATTTCAAAAAAAATCCTATAAAAAAACAGTGAATCCTAATAAATTAATTTAAAGAAGCTTAATTCTAAATGTGTTTGGATAAGAAGTACTTTTGCGCCATATAATACATTTAAAGATAACAGTGTAAACAATAAGTTTATATAAATTTTTTATGAAAAAATAGATACAACGGTGAAATAAGGTAGTGCAAAAAGTTGATTAAACACTTCACTTTTAATAATAGTATAATACTACCTCCGAAAATATGAGTTTTTATTAATTTGCACAAATTTTAATAAAACACTTTACTTTAAAAAAAATTATTATTCCACAAACTTTTTCATAAATTTTAGGGAAATTTGCAAAAAATAACACGAACTTTAGGGATGGTTGCATTCGGTGGCACCAACTTTCAAAAATTCTATAATAATCACCAACTTTGAAGGATGGTTGTGGTTAGCAGCACAACCATTTTATTTTAAAAGTGCACCCCTTATTAACATTTTGTTTACAAAAAAAATCACATTTTTCCCTTGTTTTTTAAAACCCACTCACAATATAAAAAAAAAGTCATGTTTATAAACTCAATTTCAATTTTTCAAAAAACATCATTTAAAAAAAAATATAATTCTGATATAAATTGGTATCTTTTTAAGACACTCATTTTTCATTTTAAAGACATTATTTATTATTTAATTTTTAGAAAAAAAAAACTGAGTTTATGAAGAAAATAAAATTAGTTCTTTTTTTAACCGGGTGTAAATAATGAGTGTGTTCTTTTAAGAAAAAAGGGGAAAAATAGTGTTTTATAAAATAAATTATATTTTTTAAAATTTAAAATGAAATGGATAAATTTTAAAAATGAAATATGGGCATTTTTTTAAAATTGAAAATTGGATGATTTTTTTTTCTACAAAGAATCTTAATAAGAGGTGATATTTCAGGGGAAAAAAAACTATAGATGTGCCACTTATTGCAACTAGAACCAAAGTTGGTGATTGTTTTTAAAATTTTAAAAGTTCATGTCATTAAACGCAACTACCCCTAAAGTTCATGCTATTTTTCACAATTTGCCTTAAATTTTATTACAAAGTATTTTTTTTAATATCTACTACACATTTTATCATATCAAAATCTCTTATAAATTAAAGAACACACAAATCAATACAAATCATTACAATTCCCTACCTATAAAACATAAAAAAACTATTTATTTTGAAACAAAAATTATCATTTAAAAACTCGTCTATTTTGGAACGGGTGGAGTAATAATTACATACAGTGTATTGTTCACAAATTTGAAAGTTGATACTTTTTTTACAATTAACTTAAAAAATGGGGTTATTTAATGTAATTTCGACTTTTTCATGCGGACCATCAGCATATGACCCAATGATCTGTGTCGTCTTCACCGAGCAGTGGAGTGGACTAACAGTTGACCAATGATTCCATCCCACCATATGGAAGTTGCTTCGATTCTTCGTTTTGCTTTCTTTCAAATCAAAGCAATAGAGGATTCCGTACCTTTTCCCCTCTCACGGAGCCATCACGGAGTCTGTAATTCTCGAATCTTCTTTCACGGAGCCATTTCTTATTATATAGAGCTTCACTCCCCCCTCACTCTCTACCAAACTCCACCATTATCACTTGACTTTGCTTTCTAGGTCTTCTTCTTTGCTCCCTGGGATAATCCAAAGCTCAGTCTGCAGAAAAAGGCATGTACTCTTTTTTAGGGTTAATGTATTCGTGTTTGATTTTATTGATTTTTGCTTGCTCATTAGGATCGATAAATTATCGCTTGACATGGTGTGTTTTGAAATCTGTTGTTCTAATTCATGGAATTTAGTTATCTGTCGCTTGATCCGGTTAGGGGAAACCTGGAACCGTTTGTTACTACTGTTATAAAGTTTGATTCGGATTCCGGAAAATTTTATTATTGATCTGATCATAGCTAGTGTAGTGATGTTTTGCTGACTTTGGATGTGAATCTGGAGTTCTGGAGTTATGAGTGCTTCTGCCTGAACGTCTTCAGTGAAATTCATTTTGTTATTTTCCATATAAGGCTCAAACTCAAGACCTCTTGTCAAGGAAAGAGAGTTCCTTGGTATCTCACATTGCCTCCTGCGGTTAAACATATTATTGATCTGATCATAGCTAGTGGTTGTTTGGTATATTGAATCCTTACTTGTATAAAAAATCTATATATATATATTGCAATTGAAAAAATGAAAGCACATTTACATAATTGTGTGTCCTATCCTGCATTTACATGAGTATGTAACATCAAACTTCTGTGTAAAAGTTGTTATGAATGATACATAAGTGGTGTGTTTTATTTTTCTTCTTTAGTTGGACTAACTTTGGTTCTTTTGCTTAATGTTCTTTTACTGGTGTCTCCTTAATGTAGGAACATTTAAAATGGGAAAGAAAAGAGTAGATGAGATAATATCATTCAACCTTCATAGAGAGATTGCCATGATGATGTGCATGCTAATGCCCTCCGCCCTTTATCAATCCAATTTGTTAAGGCTAGTCAATTTTGTTTCGCTCGGTGTCCTTTTCTGGGATATGTTTTTCTTGCGTGCTGGAAAAATATATATGCAAGCTGCATTATCCAGGATGAGGGAAACTCGCAAACCAGGAAAGAGCATTTCTAAGTGCCTTTCTAACAATCAGCATTTGCTGAGCCCAAATGGGACTTACACTGAGATAGGTGGTTGTGGAAAAGATAAATTATTTGTATCCACTAAAGAAATAGCCAAGGGAAGCAACGGAACCATCATCTTTGAAGGAGCATTTCAAGGCAGGAAGGTTGCAGTTAAACGCTTGTGCAAGGCTCTTCATAATGTGGCTTGGAAAGAAGTTCAAAATCTTATTGCATCTGATCAACATCCAAATATTGTTCGATTGCATTGTGTCAGAGCTGATAAAGATTACATATACCTTGCGCTAGAACATAGTATTTGCAGTTTGTCTGATCTCATCTCACCGCAAGCGGATTCCCTTCTGAATTCGGATTACCTGGGTCATCATCAAGCAATAAATATGCAGAATATCAGTATGTGGAAGAGCAATGGGTATCCTTCAACCTTGCTATTAAAGCTTATGAGGTGAGTCAGATATATGATTGTGCTTAGGTATAGTGTTGCTAAAAGTGATTTGAGAACTTTGCTCTTTGAAGGTTTTAATATTTTCTTTTAACGATATGGATACTCTTGAACCTGTCAACACCATCATTTAAGCTTCCTTATGGAATATCATGTAACCATGCGGGCGCGTAAATTCTTGTTGACACGGCTATTGACATAAGGTGTGGGTTTTGACTAAAACTTGACTAATCAATCTTAGTGAGAATCTAATAGAAGAACTTCATGTCTAGTGTCCAGTTTCTAATGTGTTGGTAATTGAGAATAGGGCTTCACATCATTGTAATTAATCAAAATCCGTATCTCTCTTTCTTTTTTTTAGGCTTTTAGCAAGTGATGATATTTTCTCATTTCCTGTTTTGCTTGTCAACATAGGGACATGGTCAAAGGTCTTGTTCATTTGCATGATTTGGGTATAACTCATCAAGACATTAAACCTCAAAATGTTATGATAGCAAATGGAAAGGGTATATGTGGAAAACTTTCTGATATAGGCATCAGCAGGACAGATAAATCTTTCTTGCTTCAAAATGCTGCTGGTAAGCTTCAAAGTTGTTTCTTCCTATTTTGATTGATAAAAGTGCATCACCTAAACCCTGAAAGAACATCAGATCACCAAAATAGGTGATTCCTGCTTCTTTTATCCTTAGTACAACACTAAAACCTGAAGGCGGATATCCTCAAGAATTGCTTAACTTTCAACTTGAAAGTAGTCTCCTAATCCAGTTACTTACTGGCGTCATACATGGCAGGTTCTGTTAGTTCAGGATGGGGAGCACCGAAGCGGAAATCCCATACACGTCAAAAATGGGCTGCAGATATGTATAGTTTAGGATGCGTCTTCTTTTTCTGCCTTACTCGTGGTGGCCATCCATTTGATGATCAGCTTAAACATGACATTAGCATAAAAAACAATAGGGTGAGCCTCCACTTGGTGGATCACATGCCAGAAGCTGAAGACCTTCTTTCTCGTTTATTGGACTCGAACCCGAAAAAGAGGTAAAGATCATTTATTGTCTTTCTTGCATTACTTAAAAGACCATTTATTGTCTGAATATTTCTTAGCTGCATATCTTCATTGTGGTTTGCAGGCCAAAGGCATTTCAAGTTCTACACCACCCTTTGTTTTGGGATTCTGAAAAGAGATTATCTTTCATACGTGATGTTAGTGATCGGCTAAAATTATTAGAAAGCAAAAAGCACCGCTCAGACATCTCAATTGCCTTGGAGAAAGTGGCAAAGCGGATTTTCGGCAATCGCTGGAACAAAAAGATGGATTCGACACTTATCAAAGACATCAGCCGTTGCAGCCATTATAGATATAACAGTGTTCAACACTTGCTCCGAGTTGTGCGGAACAAGTTGAATCATTACCATGAATCACCTCAGAAAATTCAGGTAAACATTTTCATATCGATCTGTTGATAGGCGTGCATGACATATTGGTTACCCATATATGTTTGAATCAAAGAGATTCCGAAATGATCACTAGACAATTAGACATACGAAGTAGTACATTGACAAATGCAATTAAACAAATAGTTTTGGGAGGTATAAATTCGCCAAAAACCCCAGATAAAGCAAGAATTTTGAGTGACTTCCCTAAATTTTTGGGTCACATTTATTGGCTTCGGACTTATTTGGTTCATTACATAAGAGAATAGTCGACACATGACAAGTCGCGTCTCTGGAAACACCTAAACTCCTTCCTTTTTCATTTAGGAAATGTAGTTGTTTCAAGATTGTTGCTATGAGTATCTTATATATCATGTGAATTGTGAAATCAGGAACTCTTGGGTCCAATGCCAGAAGGAATCGATAATTACTTCAGTAGCCGATTCCCCAGGCTGTTGATGGAGGTGTACAAGGTGGTTAGTAGCAACTGCAGGACAGAAAATTGTTTCGAGAGATATTTCGGGGTTGATCCAGTCCCCATTGTGTAAATCTTAGCATCTGTAACTTCTGTATTATATTATGGTACAACAGATCCATACAGGAATTTGCTATTTTCGTGAGTTGTAGCATGTGTCATGTGTGTATATCTCTTTAAATTGTGTTGAGTGTTGTATTTTCCCGCCTCTTTTATGTTTGTTGTAAACTACAGATTGGGCCTGATTTTTGGGCTTTGGTTTGCTGGCCTTCGTTTATAAATAAGGCCACATTGTAACCGATTGAATCAGTTGAGTGGTTACAGAAAACACCAATTCTTTCTCTTCCCCTCAAGCAGTCAAGTTCCCGCTATGGAGGTTTTCTGTTTGATCTTCAATTGACAAGTTAACATGGTATCAGCTTAACAAATTGAACTGGGGTCCAGTGAGATGTAAGTCACCATGTTGTTTAGACTCTGAAAATTTCTGATAGCTATAAGGTTACTTATGATTTTGGCATTAAGATAACCTAGAGGTAAACAAGATCTTCTACAACCCTCCTTACTCCACTTCTTTTTTTGGCATTATTTTAATTTTTTTTAAATAAAATAAATTATATTTATATTCATAACATCTACTTTTATATATTTATAAAATTTTATTTTGAAATATCATGTCTTAAATTTTTTAACAATTGTACTTTGTGAAATATTGCCTTTTTAATTTAGAAAAAAGTCTAAAACATGATTTTTCAAAATAAAATTTTATAAATATATAAAAATAGATTTTATGAATACAAATATAATTATTTTAAAGATTAAATAAATGTTAAATATTTTTGTGATATAGGGAGGGTGTAGGAAATTCCGAAAATCCAAAATAGGGTGTAGGAGATCTTGATTCTTGACCGACCAGAGGTAATGTGTTCGATTCATCATGCTCATCCCTTTTTTATTCTTTATTTTTTACAGTCAGTCATTCAGAAGTTTTTTTTTATTATTACAGTACTCCGTATTATTTTAACGTCACCATGTCAGTTCGACGAGCGATTGAGAGGAGGATAAGCCAAGCGAAGCGGCGATTCACCTTCGAACAACACCTTCCTCTCCGCCACCGCCGCCACTGCCGGCTCCTCCACCACCAAACCCCGCTGCCGGCTCCTCGCCTCCTCCTCCACCGAACCGTCGGCCTGTGCGGCTGTGCCCTCCTGGCTTCTGTACACCGAACACAGCACTGCAGCTACCAGCAGCTTCTTCCCCTCCCAACCCTAGATCCGAATTCGCTAAATTGAAAAGGTGAGTTAATTTATCGTAACACCTGACTTTCTATCATTTCAATAGTTTAGTGATTTGATTGAAATGACTTTAAATTCTAGGGACCAATAAGAAAGAATTTACAAAGTCTGGGGACCAACAATGTAATTTGCATACATGTACCTTATCTTCTATCCTCTTGATATTATTCATCAGGTGAAGTCAATCAGCAATCCAACAGATAAGCAAAAATAGAAACCAGAGTGAGCAATTTATGGCTACTCTTAGCATTGGAATTGCTAGTCCTAGCTTTATACACCACTCAAATGTGAGCACAAGAAGGTTTTCAACCTCCAAGATTTCATGTGTTCAATGGGTATGTTTTTGCCACTAGATATATTTCCGAATTCCGATATCCGCTATCTAGATATCAATACCAAACGACCTCTTAGCTCAATTTTTCCAATTTTTCCTTTGAGGTGTTACTTTGATGCTATGTGTATTGTGGAAATGAAGGACCCAGAGGGTTTGTTCAGAGGCCCTCCTCAAACCGGGCACATAGCTCGACTCGAGTTTAAGAGGCGGCTGGAGAAGGATGCAGATGCAAGAGAGGAATTCGAAAAGCAAATGCGCGAGGAGAAACAGCGTCGCTTGGCTCTTCGCGAAGTAAGAGTTTCATATGATTAGCCTCATTGCAGAATGCAGAATTGGTTTTAGTTTTAGGTGTCTGGTGTTTGACATTTGTTTTTCTGTACCATTCCTTTGGGAGTTAGTCTCGAGTTGCTCCTGATACAGCTTCGGGCCTGATTGAGTACTTTCTTGATACTGAAGCACAAGAGATTGAATTTGAGATTGCAAGGTTGAGACCCAGGTCAGTCTCTCTCTTGATTTTGCATTTCATTTTATTGTTCTTCAATTACTTTTAGGCTTGTTGGCTTTATTATTTGTAAATTACATGTAATTCAATCTTAGATGTTACCAACTAAAGACACATCTATCTACTTTGAATCAAAAGAGACACAAGTTAAAGAGGTTCTTGTAGTAATATGAAAACATTGATTTTAACATTGATTTTAACAGCACAGATTGAACAAGGAATTTTTCTCAGCATTACAGTTGGAGCTTGGGCAGCTGCGTTTTGCAGTGTCGAAAACTGAGGTTAGCAAAAAAAATTAAATATATTTCTAATTATGTAGCATCATACCAAACAAAAGACTGACATTATGGATTTATTTTGTAGGAAATGGAGGATAGGATAATTGAGCTGGAGACACTGCAGAAGGCTTTGCAGGAAGGAGCCGGTACGTTCTAACAAATACTGAGTGTTCCTTAGATTTTGCTGGAACCTCAATTTTGGTTTGTTGGCTGGTTTTGCAGAGGCATATGACAAAATGCAGGATGCTCTTGTAAAGGCAAAGGAAAGCTTAGCCAAAATCTTGTCGTCGAAAGATATGAAAGCAACGGTACGCCATATTTGCCTTTAGGAAGCTTTTTTATTTTTTTATGGATCTTGATCTGGAGGGCTCTTATAATACTCTTTGCAATTTATGCAGTTACTTGAAATGGTTGAGACAAATGAGCTAAATACTGCACTGTTGTCACTTCTTGACGAGAATATAGTCAGCGCACAGCAGGCCAACCAGGTAAAGCTATTTATGCCTCTTCATAAATTGGCAAATCTTATTGTTACGAGCGCACTCCATTCATCCCTTTCTGTTGCGCCATTCTTGTTATATATTTGAACTTCATGTGGCCTTTAGCACAACCTTCTGTTTTTTAATATGCTTGCATTATGACAGAAACAAGCTGCAGAATTCATGGAGAAGCTCCGTGGAGCTGTACTGAAGTACATCACAGTGTAGACTTCTGAGTGCAAATAGGTATCACGATTTCCCGGCTTATCATCCAGTATGGCTGGCTGATTCTAGACATTCATTTCCCAAAGATTTGCGAAATGGTGTATAGATGTAAACTGATTTGAGTCTTATGTTGTTTTGAAGTCTTCTGGTTCATACCAGCAATAGTAGATGATGATTTACTGTCACAAACCTTTCAAGTTATTACAACAAACTAGATTTCACATTAGGGCTGGACTTTATAGGTATATAATTAAGCAACAGATGAAAGTAAAGGGTAATCTATAAGGGGAGGGGGTGGGCTTGCAGATAGTACAAAGGCAGTAAACTACCTGAATCATCGATTAATCGCCTTTCCTTGTGCAGTTAAAGCACAAGTTAACAGCAGCAACAGTACAATTCCAAAGGCGTAAACATCTCTTTTCATTCAATAGAATGTTTGCAGGCTTCACATTCGTATGAACGACTGATGGTTGACAATTACTATGTAAATATTCCAACCCTACAACCTATTAATTCAAATCAGAATGTAGGTGGCTAGCTACAAGATGTTTAAACTCGTGCACGAATCAACAAGCTTACCTTGTGCAGCATCAATTGAAATCCGAAGCCTTGCTTTCGAGCTCAAAGGTTGCTTGTGGAAAAGAAAGCTAGTTAGTTAGGAGAGTTTACCTATGGATGCATTTGTAAGTTACCAGAAGACATGTTTGTTTGGTCATCGCAATACCTGATGAGTGAGACCAAGTTTGCATGATGAGTCCTCATCAAGAGTTTACCTATATATGAAAGTTAATCTTATTACAAAATAAATTAATGAGAATATTAAATTATAAAATGATGATATAAAATCAATTTAAATTATATTTGTAAAAGCTACCCAAAAATAAATGATACTACCTTCGTTCCGCAAAACATGTCACCTATTATTCACACACGTTTTTTTATGAGATAAAAACTATATAAAATATTCATTTTTTTTATAAAATTTTTTAAACAAGTTTGTACTTATTAATAATAAGTACGAAATTATTAAAAAATATAGATATTTTATATAATTTTTATCTCCTAAAAAAACGTAAGTGACATGTTTTCTCGAATGGAGACAGTAATAATATTCAATAATGTAATGTCACTGACTTTAGTGGAATTTAATTTTTCATGAAATTTTTTATTTAATTTGTCATGGGGTACCCGTACATTTGACTTTACCGACCAGTGGAGTGGACTTAAAGTTGACCAGTATACGATACCATCGAATTCGCAGTGCGGCAGTTGCTTGGTTTCTTCGGTTGGCTTGCCTGCAACCTCACTGTTGCTGAAAAGAGGACTCCTTTATAGAACTCATTCATAAAGCTCACTCCCTTTCATGGAGTCATCTTCCTTTATAGAGCTCACTCCCTTACCCCACTCTACCTACCTCCACCCTCATCTCTTCACTTTCGCTTCTACCTCTTCTTCCTTTGTCTCCTCCCTACACTCTATTTTGCCGCCAGGGATTTAAAGCCTCTGTCGGAAGAGATCGGCAGGTATTTATGTATCTGATTGCTCTTTTTAGGGTTTATATGTTCTCGCTTCTCACATGATTTACTTGATTATATTATTACTCGCACATTAAGATCAACTTGGTGTGTATTGAGTATCTGTTGTTCGAATTCACGTCCGTCGCTTGATCGTAGTCCGTGGATAATCACTTCGCTCTGGAGAAACCTAGATCGATTTGGGGATTTGTTCTCGCTCAGTCTGATTTGAGCTGCTTCTTTTGGAGATTTGAATTTCAGAAAGCTTTATTATCTGATTTGAATTTGGGAAAACTCCCAACAATTTATGGCTTCATCATCTCATTCCATTTGATCCATCTGTGACTTTTGCTGCTCACCTAAAACAAGGATGAAGATAAAACTAGTGTGTAAGGCGAATGGACTCATTACTGACATTAGTTCTCCGTATATGTTCTCACATGATCTCCTAGGAGTGTATTGAATCTGACGTTCCATGGATGATTGCTTAGCTCATGATCGAGAAACATAAATTCGGTTGAATGTGATCAATTTGGGGATTTTTTCTTGCTCAGTTTGATTTGAGCTTCTTCTTCTGGAGATTTGAATTTCAGAAAACATTGTCATCTGATTTTAATTTGAGAAAACTCTCATCAATTTATGGCTTCATCGTCTCATTTCTTTAATCCATTTGTCGCTGTTCCCCTATTGCTTCAGTGATATGAAATTAAGGATAAAGATATAACTAGTAGAGAGTCAATAATGTATAAAAGGCGAATGGACACATAAGTACTCCATATTGTGTTTAATTTTATACTTTGATGAACTAGTTTTGGTACTTTTTCTTAATGTGATTTTCTGTTTACTCCTTTCTGTAAAAAACATCGAAAATGGGAATAGGAACTGAAGAGGAGATGCTGCCATTGGTCCTATTAATTATTTTCTTCGGTGCGCTTATGATAAATATCTTTGCACTTGCCGAAGAAAAACATAGGCAAAATGCAGCTTGTATAGGGAGGAAAACTCACACAGCGGGAAAGAGCATCGGTCATGGTAGTTGTCTAGCTAAGAAGAAGCAATCGCTGAACCTAAATGGCCCTGTAATTGAGATACGTAATTATTCAGTAGATGGATTATTAGTATCCACTAAAGAAATAGCCAAGGGGAGAAATGGATCTGTCATGTTTGAAGGAGAATATGAAGGCAGGAAGGTTGCAGTGAAACGCTCAATCAAGACTCATCGTAATGAGGCTTCAGAGGAAGTTCAACATCTTGTTGCATCTGACAAGCATCCAAATATTGTTCGATGTCATGGTGTCAAATATGATAAAGATTACGTGTACGTTGTCCTGGAACGCTGCATTTGCAGTTTGAGTGATCTCATTTCCCTGCACTCGGATCCCCATCCGAATTCAGATTGCTTTTGCCATCAGGCAAAAGGTGCACCATGGAGCACCTCTATGCAGAACATCAATTTGTGGAAAAGCAATGGGTATCCTTCAGCCTTGTTATTAAAGCTCATGAGGTGAGTTAGAGATGCGATTTTGCTTTATAACATCCTACTTGTGGTGTTATGGCAATTTGATGATTATGCTCTTTGAAGGCTCAGTATTTGGTTTTAATATTACAAATAATCTTGAACCTATCAACAACAGCATTCAGGTTCCCTTATGTAAATAAATTGCTGTTGACAGGGTTATTGACATAAGATGTGGATTTTGGCTGAAAGTTAACTAATCAATCTTGTTGAGAATCTAATAGAGTGACTCGGAGTCTGGTATCCTGTTTCTGATGTTGTGGTAATTGAGAGTAGGACTTTGTATAATTTGAATTAAGTGAAATCTACATCTGTTCTTTTTTTTTTTTTTATGCATAAAGCAACTGATGCTATTTTCTCATTTCTTTTTTTGCTTTTCAACATAGGGACATGGTTTATGGGCTTGTTCATTTACACAAGTTGGGTATAATTCATCAAGGAGTTGAACCTGAAAATGTGATGATAGCTGAGGGAAAGGACATATGTGCAAAGCTTTCTGATATAGGCGTTAGCAAGTGCCTTTCTTCAGATACATCTTTCTTGAGCCGAAATGCTACTGGTAAGCTTCTAATTTGTTTATGCCTATCTTGCTCGATAAAAGTGCATTACTTCTTACCTAGAAGAACATTGGAATAACAAGCTAGGTGATTCCTACTGATTTTTATCATTACTGGCTGGCTGGCTGGCTGGCTAGGAAACTTTCATTTATGTACCTTGCCATTAGTGGGCAGTTGTTTAATCGAAGCTTCTATGGACCAACATGCTAATGTTATAACTTAGAAGTCAAAAGATTCAAGGTGAAACTGTTTCAAACATTAATGGAGTTTAACAAAGTCAGATGTTCTTATGGCACCATGGATGGCTTTCCAGGCATCTCCTCCAGATGCCTATTAAATCTGATCAGTCTTCTGGAAATTTTGGACTTTTAGACTCTTTTAATTGAGTTTACTTTATTCTTTAATGTAGTTCTACATTCTTGACACCTTATTTAATTCGCTGCACATGATACTATCTATGGTAGATGATAGATTCAGGTACTTATTTTTTCTTCATTGGCAAAAGAAAAGGAACTTTCTTTTCTTGACACCCATCTCTGTTTCTTAACCATCATCATCTGTGCCTGCTTTTGAACTATATTCTAACTTTCCTCTTCTATATTTGGCTGATAAGTCAAATGAGTTGTCCTCAAGAGTTGCTTAATTTTCAAGGTAGCCTCCTAATCTAGATACTTGTTGAAACCATACATGGCAGGTCCTGGTAGCTCAAGATGGGGGACACTGGAGCACAAATTCCGTAACCAACAAACATGGGCTGCGGATATGTATAGTTTGGGCCATGTCTTCTTTTTCTGCCTAACTCGTGGTGTACATCCATTTGATCACCAGCTTAAACATGACATTAACAATAGAAACAATAAAGTGAGCCTCCACTTATTGGGTAATATGCCAGAAGCCATAGACCTCCTCTCTCATTTATTGCAGCCGAACCCCATAATGAGGTACTGACTTTGTCCATTTGCATATCTAAGTAACGTATGCCTGTGTCTTTCTTGCAACACTTAACTGATTATCATAGATAGGGCAAAATTACACTCTAGTATTAAAAACCAACATTAGGAATCTGCTAAACACTTTTGTGGTAATCTAGTTTGTGAATAATAGGCACATATGCTTATATGCTGCTGCTGCTGAAATGTGTAAACGAAAAATGATTTCTTCATTTACCGATGGAATATTTTGATGTTCTGCACATAGATCTCTATCAAAAACTGTCTTCTATACTTTGAAGATATTCCTTAGCCGCGTTTATTTATTGTTGCTGCCAGGCCAAATGCAGTTCAAGTTCTGCACCACCCTTTGTTTTGGGATTCAGATAAAAGACTATCTTTCCTACGTGATGTTAGTGATCGGCTAAAACTAGAAAGCAAAAAGCATGGCTCAAACCTCTTGATTACCTTGGAGAGTGTGGCAGGGCAGGTATTTGCCAATCGCTGGGACAAAAAGATAGAATCAGCACTTATCAAAGACATCAACCGTTGTCCACCAAATAAAAAAAAAGACATCAACCGTTGCAGCTATTATAGATATAACAGTGTTCAAGACTTGCTGCGAGTTGTCCGGAACAAGTTGAATCATTACCATGATTCACCTCGGAAAATTCAGGTAACCAGGACATATTAATCTTCTGACAAGGCAATGACATTTTGCATCAAAGTTTCAAAGCAGTTGCATTTGTGAAGTTATTTCTTTCTGAGCATATTATTTCTTTCTGACTAGACCCACATATGGTTAATTGCTTACATACATGATCATATGGGAAAACAATCAATAGCTCTTAGAGTTCTTGGTGGAATATCTTCAACAAATGTAGTTGTTTCTTGTTGCTATCTTATATATCATGTGAAATCAGGAGCTATTAGGTCCAATGCCAGAAGGAATCGACAATTACTTCAGTTGCCGATTCCCCAGGCTGTTGATGGAGGTGTACAAGGTGGTTGTCAGCAACTGCAGGGCAGAAAAATGTTTCGAGAAATACTTCGGGGATGATTCGGTCCCCATTGTGTAAAGCTTAGCATATGTAACTTTTGTATTATATTATGGTACAACAGATCCAGGTAATGTTGTTTTCCTGAGTGGTGTGTACTATGTAGCATGTGTGTATATGTAATTCACCGTGAAGTCGAGTCTCTCAAAACTTCTGATAGCTAAGGTTATGGATGACCTTGTGTTCAGAAACTGTATGATATTTGGCATTAGTAAATAGAAAGTGCAAACTCTGATGTTAGAGTTTGTTTTGTTAACTCCCTAATATAGTACTAATATACTAACAGAAAACGACTCAACTTTCTGAATTTGTATATTTTGGGGACTTTGGTTAAACATTATACAAAGATCTCTATGATGTGATGATATGTATCTTTAGTAAATTAATGTTGTCAATGTGATACCTAACTTTGAAAATTTGTGTAAACTCTTTAATCCCATTTTCATGTTACCCTATAGCTTTGGAAATGGCCAATATGTACATTAATCCAAGCTAGGGCCATCTTCCAGATAATGGGCCAATTTATAGGCCCAAATTTAAACAATATTTGAATCTCAGCCCACTCATACTTTTTTTAAAAAATACAATAATGAGGATTGGAGTCAATATTATAATTTTAATACTCTCTCCGATACAAAAAGAATGTCGTTTGACTTTTTAGCACGTATTTTAAGGAGCTAAAAACTATATAAAATATCAACTTTTTTTTAAATATTTTTTTACAACTTAATATTTGTTGCTAATAAGAATTAGATTATAAAAAAATAATAATTAAAAAGTTAATGTATTATATAGTTTGTAGCTCTTTAAAATACGTGTTAAAAAGTCAAACGACATTTTTTTTTGGATCAGAGGTAGTATAAAATAATGGTTACAACATTGATATCATTGGCTATGAGCAATTCCAACAAAAAAGAAGGTGCAATAGAGAAAGACATAAAAGGCATTAAATTGTAAGATGTTGACCTCTCAATTCAACCTAGATAAACCTACTAGTTAGGTTCGTTAGGAGCTTATTCAAAGCCAAATAATTAGATTCAATGAGTACTTGGTGAAGTTCAAAGCATTAGTTTTAATAAGACCATGGCAAATAGCCAATAACTCTATACCTAAGGCAGAGCATATGCCTCAAATACAAGAGAAACCTATAATAACTCTTCAACGATATCTCTAAAGATTCCACCACGCAAGTTTTTGAAACTTATATTCCAGGTGGAAACTTTTAAAGGGATGTTATTAGATACACCGTAAATCCGGACGATAGTGCACGTTCGAATCAACGTGGAAGTAGACACTGGAAATCGAAGGCAAATCAGAGTTTATGGTACCACGTTGATATCGACGTGGTCCCTTAAATCTTGATTTGCGGTGCATTTAATTTTCACACTTTTAAATATAGGAACTTAGGATAATAATAAAATTCATATAATATTATATACAATCCTTAAAACAATTCTTGTGATTTAATAAAATTAATGTGATATGATATTGTTTTAGCGCAAAATGATACAATAAGTATAATATTATTTTAAAAAAAATATATAAAAATTAATACTTTATTGAGTAAGTTAAAAATCGCGTAAAGTCAAACAATTCATATTTTGAGAGGGAGGGAATATCAAACTTTTTAAGTATTCAATTTGGCTATTCATCAATATTTTCGTTACTATATAATTTGTTTAAAAGTGTCAAAATTGCAATTTTATATTAAACTAGTACGATCCCCGCGCCATGGCGCGATTTAAAAAAAAAAGATATAGATAAATCATAGACGTTAGATTTAATTCAATATTTTTAATTAAACCCATTGATTTGTAAATGTGTTAAAAATAATAGAAAAAAATACACTTGGGTTAAAGAGATAAAAAGAAAAATAAATAATAAATAGTGAAAGATAAAAGTTTTGAATTAATCCCATTGATTAAAAAATGTATCATCAAATAAAATTAGGTAATTAATATTAGAATTTTTTCAAAAAAATAATATTAGAAAATATAGTTACCATAATAAAATGATATTATGTAAATAATATTTTCACAAATAAGTATATTAGATTAAATTAAATGTTTTGAATTAAGCCCAATAGTTAGTAGGATAAAAGAAAAAAAGAATTAAAAGAAAAAGAAGAAACAAAAGGAGAATTAAAAAAAAAAGATGATTAAAGAGAAAAAAAAAATTATAATTGGTCAAAACTCCTAAAATCTTTATAATGTTGACACCTCAGCATAAACTTTTCTAAATTAAGAGTTTATATAGATATAGATAGTTAGTAGGATAAAAGAAAAAAACAGAATTAAAAGAAAAAGAAGAAACAAAAGGAGAATTAAAAAAAATGATTAAAGAAAAAAAAATTATAATTGGTCAAAACTTCTAAAATCTCTATAATGTGACACATTAATATAAACTCTTCTAAATTAAGAGTTTATATAGATATAGATTATTAACTGCTGAGAGCATTTATCTTTATTAATTTTGTAAACTCCTACGATCCAATTATTTGACCCTCAATGATCTGATCCTAAAATCCCGGTTTTTCATGTTTAATTTTGTCTTTAATCCGACCTTTTTTTTTTATGATCAATTAGCTGGTATGTGAATTCACGCTTTTTATATTTCAAATTGGTCAAATAAAAGGTGCAAAAATATGGACAAGGTCAAACCGCCATGTGTGGTCAACGCCAATCCACAACCAATCACGTGATCCACGTGGTGATTTTCGTCTGCATTCATTTTGGGAACCTTCTCGCGGTCTCGCCTCGACCTCACAAGACACCCACAACAAATATATTTTTCCATATTTTATTAAAATATCAAATATATTTTTCAAAAAAAAATCAAATTATATTTTTCCAAATACTCGGTAAGTTTCAGAAATTACGAATATTTTACATATAGATATAGGCATATATAATTATATATATAGGTTTGTTTGACCTGTGCCTAAAAAGTACACTAGTAGTTTTGAAATTGAATGTTAGGGCTAACTTTAAGATGATCAATTCAGATCTCTACTGTACAAGATTCAATCTTTACAGCTAACAAGCCAAACTACAATAGCAAGACAACAATTGACAGCAATGTCGAATCCGATGGGACCATGTAACCAAATGACAAAGTATGCATGCAAAGCAGCAGTGAATCTGAATCCGACTCTGGTGAATCGAAGATATAAGATTTACCATTGTTTCTAGATGACTGACTCATATGCATTGTCTTCAAGACATGGTGTAGCGCGAAACTCAATCTTATTCCATCTACAAGGTTAAAATGAGGGAAAAGGAACATACAATGCAGTCTAAAGGAGGCTCTATTTGTAGTCTGCAAATCGTGTAAAGACGAAACAAAAACGAGCAACCACTTATCAGAAGAACATACAAATTATTCTTCTGTACATACTGCTAATCAAACAAAAGGGAAGTAAATGAGTGTGCAATATGAGCAGCAAATCACTACAATTCTTTTTACTACACAATCTGCCCTATGTCACCTGTAAATATGGGTGAATTATCCAAATCAAATATATCTTCGTCATCATCAAAACCATCACAAACGACGACAAAAACAGATACAATAAACACGGCCTTTTCCTACAAGAAGAGCGGGACATTGAAATGTGGAATGGAACCATACCTTGGGTGTGTTGTAGCTCTACTGTGCATTAAGACTGCACAACCTTATTGGGTTTAATGCACTGGGGAGCCTTGAAATCCTGGCATTTCCAAGCCGGCATTGGCTCAATTGATACGATTGTATTTGCACGAGGCTCCATAGAGGACGGAGGTGCATCCCGAGTTTGGCCTAAGTTCTTCTGGCTGAGCTCATCTTTAGGGTTTGCTCTATCTTTAAAACTACAAAGGCTCAAGGACAGCTTTTTCTGCTTCATTCTTCCTCTCTTCCTCACATTGGAATTCATTGCATCGGATGGTTCCATTTCCATAAACCTTTCCTTGGAGTGGCTTGATTCTCCTTCGCCACTCGTGACTTTAGCAATGTAGGACTCCTCATAGGACCCTTCTGAATCTAGATCATCTGGCACATCAGCTCCAGATGGAGATGCCAACTTTCCATCCCCAGCACCTACACCATTGGGAAATCCATTATTCTCGTGATGAAGCGTGGGTTTGTGCTTCTTATGCTTATTCTTAGATCCCGGGGAATGTTTTGTGATCCTCGGGGAGCTGTTAATTGCCCGGTGGAGCTTCTGAGCTAACTCTTCATCTGTTCCACTACACTTCTCAGCCGCTCGCTGTTCCTTATATAGAAGCTGAACCGGGACATGCTTCTTCAGCTTGTTCCTCTTTGACTGCCCCTCTCTGCTGCTCGTCTCCTTGGAAAAAGACGCGATCAGACTCAATGCGTCTTTGGCAGCTGTCACTGCTTTTGCAGCAAGGACGGCCTTCTCCTCGGCTGCAGCCCTTGCAGCCTCAGCTGCCTTGGCTGCAGCAACTGCTGCCTTTCCAGCAGCCTTTGCTATCTCCTCGGGCGACATCCGGGAGCCATTCTTATAGAACATCAATAGATTTCGAAGCCGTAAATCGTATTCATTCATCGGGGTGGGAGTGGGACTGTAGCTTTCTGGAGAGCTCTGTGATGCGCTCCCAGAACTCTGCCTCTTCAATCCCGCTAGTAATCTCTTTCGAGGAGGCAAAAGGACCTCCGAATCCAGGCGATTCGTGTCATATTCATTAGCTTCCATGATTGAATTTGCCTTGGATCAACCTCAATACAAGACAGTTACAGAACTCATTTTACAGCAAAACACTACCCATGGCGACATTAAAGCTGCATCAGCAATAACAACCACAATTAGAGTTTTCAATCACATAGTTCTTCACGCATCGAAGCCTTCAACAAGATCTGGATTCCGATCATTACTAGATCAAACACTAAAAAAGCCCTAAAAAGCCCTAGCAACCTAGATCATCCAAAAAGCAATGCAAAATTCGTAAATTTTCAAGGATTTAAATCCAAATTCAGCTGATCAAACACAATTCAACCTGAAAAAACACAGACAAAATTATAAATCCAATAGCTATCCTTTAGAAAACTCAGAAACCAGCTGGTATCATTATCAAAAGCGGCAGGAGGAATCAGAAATTTTAGCTGAATCCCGGAGTTATAATAACAAATAAGGATCGATCACGCCAAAATATTAAGGCGAATCAGCGAAGCTACATAGCTTGATTTCCGGGTAATTAAGCGAAATTAAATGGAATTGGTGCATCCATTGCATGAAAATTGGGCAAGGGATAGAGATCAAATGAGCGTCAGAGCTCGGGAGATGATCAGGAGATGAGAATTAACCTGATCTTGAAGGTGTTACAGGAGAGAGAGGAAACAGAGACACCGGCCACTTGAAATTAGGGTTTGGGAGAGACAGGGAGGAGAAGAGAGAAGACGGAGAGACAATGGAGGAAATCCCAATTTGGGAGATAAATTAAAATTTAAAATGTGAATATCTTTTCTTTTTCTTTTGCGAAAATTACATGTGGAGACATTTTCAGTAGATAATCGATCCACGGATTTTTTTTTTTTATAATCGATCCACGGATTAGATACTGATGGATGGAAGCTATATATTTTTTTTTAATAAAAAAAAATTGGTGGATGAATCGGGAGATAGGTCGGGTGATACATCTGATTCGTCATTTGATTCGCATATTTGTTACCCATTTGAATATTTGAATATTTGTCTCATAGGTAAGTTTGAAATATTTACCTTACTAGAAAATTAGGGGGCATTTAAATTTTGATACTTCTATTTTAGATTATTCGTCCCCGGCTTCTATCGAAGAGGGTTAAGATTAGTCTTTTGCCTCAATGGAATAAGATGGCCTATATTCTTTGACCCTTCCATTGAGGTTGGGCTGAGAATCCGTATGATAGATTGTTGTATTTTGTTTTCATATTGTATTCAAGTCGGATATTAACCTATTTTTATATCTCTCGTTGTTAACTCGATTTGTTTGAAAACTTTGAATCGCCTATAAGAAAACTTTGAATCACCTATAAAGCCATGAGGAATTGATAAGGTTCTTCGAATAAGCCGAAAATAGCAGCACAGGAGAGAACTCTCTCTTTTTTCTCTGTAAATCTAGAGAGAGGGAATCTTAACCCCTTTGTTATGGTATCCACCACTCCTTAACGCCACCTCCTCCGAGCCACCCTCGGCTCCGACCGCCTAGCACAGGCCCCGCCCTCCCCATCTCGGCTTTGGTCGCTTAAACCCCATTTGGCCACCATTTTGCCTCCTCTTCTGTCGTCTTCTCCAGTCGTGGTTGGTTATAAACCCTAAATCCAAAAATCCTCTTTCGAAATTCGATAGATACTAAAATGGAGATGGAGCTTTTGTCGTATCCAAGTTCCTCTCCCTCGTCTTTCAATCTCCCTATCAAATTCGTGCAATAAAATCTCAAACTTATAACCTTGATTTCGATTGCTCGCGTGGCTCTCGAGTCCACAACCAATCTCTGTCTTCAATCCTTTAATATTCTGCCTCCGACCGTCGCCGGGCTTAGCGATGGCCATCTCCTTGATTGCGAGGAACGCTTGATTAAAATATCGAAAGGGCCCATCAAAATCCCTGAAAGGTTTTCCGGTGCATCTTACTAGGGTGGTTTTCGGTTCTGATTCTAGCAGGTCTTGACAATTCTCTTCTTAGTTGGGGCTTTGGCGCTTGGAGTCGGGTTTGGTTGGGGTCGATGCGATGTGTATCGAGGTGACTCCGTAATTCGAAAATTTCATTGGAGGATCATATTTATTGCTCACAAGGACTCTTGATGTACCGCTGGCTAGCGATGTGATTGCTTAGAGACGCTTGACTTTGTTTCTTAATCTATGATGTTCCCATCGTGTTAGGGTTAGGTTCGCTTGGTCATCTGGAATTTTATGTCTGCCACTGTTTGTTTTACATCTTTTTTTATTTTCGTTGTATGTTTGATGGTTCGCCATCTGTCGACTTTGTTTTTTTTTTTTAAGTAGGCAGACAATAGGATGTTTTGACATGCAAGACTCATCCTTAATCATCGCGGATGATGTTACAAAGTTCTCTATTCAAATGAAGTGTCAGCATATTACATATATTCATAGTTCGAGTAATATAATCAACACTTGAGTTTGACTCTGTAAAGCGATGTATGAACTTGATGTTGTCAAAGCAAGTAAACTTTTGGAGAATCTTCTTGATAATTCTGAGTATTTCTCATGGAGTCTCTGGCCAAACCTAGATGGCTTTGACCACTCTGAGACTGTCTCATTCGACTATGACGTTCCTTAATCCTCTATCACATGCTATGATTACCCCGACACAGAAAGTTGAGGCTTCAACTTTTAATATTGATCCTGGAGGGATCGATGCTTGAAAAATATCAATGACATGGTCATTGCAGTCACGAATTATGCCACTGATACTACAGTTGCTAGGTGGCATAACTGATACGTTTACATTTATTTTGTAAAGCCCCTTGGTAGTTTCTCCCATTTGGCACTTCTGTGAGATTTTCTACTTTCTATGGTATTTTTTTGGATGCACTTGATTCCGGTTTGCAATATTTTTGGCTATCTGGTATGTCGTCTTTATAATAGAAATATTCTTAACTTTCTTAAAAATGATCTTCTTTCTCATTTCCCATATGGGTATGGTTTACCACAGGAAGTATAGGTCTTCGTCTCTTTGAAGAACTGGTTTTCGTTTTTTTATTAATGATATATTCGAGGATGTTCCCCGTAATCTCGAGAATATGACGCCACGTTCCGTCTGCCGACTTTGTTGGCCTCTTGAGGGGTTAGGTATATCTATAAAAAAACTTGGCAAACAAAGTCCTCTGAAAGCGGAAGCTCTTGCTCTTAAGTTGAGAATTCAACATGCTCTTCAGCTCCACATTGACAAAATTCACATTGAAGGTGATTCCGCTATAATCATAAACCACCTAAACAACACATTTAAATGCCCTTGGGAAATTGAACTGATTTTATCAGATGTTAGATTCTTATTATCGACAATGAAAGAAGTTTCCTTCTTTCATGTTCCCCATTTAGGCAATAGAGTGGCTGATAAGGTTGCATACTTTTGCCACTCTTCCTGGGTGTCGATATCTACAACGATTTTGGTCTTTTAGACCTCATCCGTAAGGATGCCGCTGGGTAGAGCTCCATTGCCCGAATTCTTTCCTAATAAATTAAAAAATTACTAGATTTCCTATGCCTATTAGTGCTCGTTTGGCGCGGGTGAAGATGAGGCCCATATTTTCCTAGAATGCCAGTACACAACCTCTTTTCTCCAACTCCCGAACCATATTATATTACATATTTCATCCATGCTTAACCAATCTAAAGATACTAAACCGGTTATGTCTTACATTGAACAAAACATTAACAACATATCCAAAGTTAAACTAGCTTTTTCTTGGTGGACCACGTGGTACGTTCGAAATCAATATATATTCAAATCAATTCCTATCCCGAGTAAAGACACAATTCTCCATATCATTAAAACACATGAAGAGAACTAGAGCAAAACATCTCGCTTTGAAGACTGCTTCGATGAAGAGGCCCGTATACAGCCACACAAAACCAATCACAGGCGGCAGAAAAGTAAACAAGCCAGCATTAGGTGGCGTAAACCGCCCAAAGGGGCCTTCAAATTGAATTTTGATGGGTCTTCCCTTATTGATAAAACCAGTACAGCTGATACTATTATTCGTGACTGGGAAGGATGCCTAATTAACATAGGATACAGACAACTCGGTTTTCAAAGTCCACTAATAGCGGAAGCTCTAGCTTTAAAACTTGGTGTACAGCAGGCCTTGATTTTACGAATTACCAAACTTCACATTATTTTTGATATTAAACTTATGTTGACAAATTTGGAAAGTGTAGTTTTCCTTTATATTCCCCGCATAGCCAACACATCAGTAGCTGACAAGGTAGCACACATTTGCCACTCTGCCTGGGGGATTGATATTCAAAATAATCCTAGTCTTCTAGACCTCACCCGAAAGGATGCCTTCGAGTAGAGTCTGCTCACCCGAAATATTTCCTAATCAAAAAAATAAAATAAAAATTAGTGCTCGTTTGGATGAACTAGGGAAATACACTTCCTAGGAATTTAATTCGTGATAAATTAAGTTCCTGGAAATTGAACTTTCTATAATTTAAGAAAATATGTTTGAATAAGTTTAACTCCCTGTAAATTAAAATCCTGTGTTTTGTTTGGTTGAATGTGAACTTTCATGAGAATTTGTGGAAAATTACTTTTGTAACCCTTATTAATAAAAAAACTATTTATTTAAATTATGGGCAAATAAGTAATTTGTGATTTAAAAAGAAAAATATTTTTTTTGAAATAAAT
Organism: Persicaria maculosa; assembly: GCA_963922045.1. Lineage (NCBI taxonomy): Eukaryota > Viridiplantae > Streptophyta > Magnoliopsida > Caryophyllales > Polygonaceae > Persicaria > Persicaria maculosa. The sequence continues at coordinate 73,675,149 of OY998254.1, read as the reverse complement.
AAAAAGGGTAAGATTTCAACTTACCCACCTCACATTTCAATCTCTCCATTTTGCTGGAATCGGAATTCCCAGAAATTTTAGTTCCTTGGTTTTTTTAAAACAAAATTATTACCAATGTAAAGGCTCGGATTTTTAAAATCTTATTTTTCGGGGGAAATAATGAGGAAATTAAAAATGAAATTAAATCGAATCTAATTCGGATATTTCAAGGAAAACTCGTCCTAAGTATTAATAAATCAAACTCGAAAATCTTAAAGCGGATTCCGACCAAATTTTGAAATTTATGCAAAATAGATTTTATTCCGCTTTCATGTGCCGAGAATTTAGAAAAAATGACGTGGAAAATAAAATTTAAAATAAATTTGGGGACCAATTGTTTCTCTCATCCAAATCCAAGGATTTTAGCTCACATCTCCTTGTCTTCTTCCCCTCTTCTTATCTGATTGCTAAACAAGCAGTTGTACAACTCCTTGTCCTCTTCATCTCCTTTCCCCTTGCAAATGAGACAACCCCTTTACCCATCTCTTTTTCGACAACACTCTGCAGCCCACCCTTGTCCCTTTTCCTCATTAAGCTCAGCTGCATTCTGATTCAATTAGGCACTAGGCAGTAGGCACCCCTCCTCTTGACTTCCAAAACCCAGCTCCCCCTCTCCCTTGCTTCTCTACAACTACAAGAACCCCCAAAATCAAGGCCCTCCCCTTTCCTTGTTGACTCGCCCAGCATAACACACCCTTATCTCCTCTCCTCTTCACCTAAAATCAAACAAATCCTCAATAATCCTACCCCCTTCTAGCTGGTTTCAGCCCCACAATACCACCCCAACACCCTTTCTCTTGTTTACTTGGATCCCGCCAAACCCCAAAGGCCCTTCCTTGGGCTCCCTCCTTTCCGCCTCCTCTGTTTCGCCACCCGAGCACCACCTCCCCGGGTCGGCGACCGCCATCGAGTCACCACCAACACCTCCGCCTCCTCCGGTACACCAAAGGAAGCCATCACCACCTACGAGGTCGCCAGCAGCACCCGGGACGCCTAGAAGAGCTCCGACGAACTCCGGCGAGTCGACGCCCCTCGGTGAGCTTCGACCTTCTCTCCTTCTCTCTCGTGTGTTCCTTTCGATTCTTTGGTGTTCATAGTGGTCGGGTAAGAGCGTCGGTGAGCTTGAGAGTGGCTAAGGGTGACAGCGAGGCCGGAGAAATCGAGAGGCGGGATCGGGAGCGAGAGCGAGGTCAGCGAGCGTGAGTGCGAGCGGGGCCGAGCGCGGGTGAGGGAGAAAGAGTCCGAGCGAGAGAGCGAGCGCCGGAGATCTGAGGACGCGCCACCGCTAGCCAGGTCGGAGGGAGAGGAAGCCGCCGGCGGATTCTCCCTTTCGAACAGAGCCGCTGGGCAGGGAAGAAGAAGAAGGCCGGGTCCCACCTCTCCACGTCAGCGCCACATCAACTGGGTCCCACTCCCTCTTTTTTTTTACTTCGGATGAAATGGAGAGGATGGAATTGTTGTTGGGCCTAATTGTTTTCAAACAAGTCAGAAGGGTTGGGCCTCAGATTTCTATTTCGAAAACAACCAAGGGAGTTGGGCCTAATTCCTTCAGAAAACAAAAACAAAGGGTTGTGCTTATTTTATAAAAGTGAGGCTCGATTTGGTATTTAATAAAATAAAGGGGTCGGTTTAGTAATTTAAAAAGGAGCTGGATTTTTATTTAATAAAAAAAAAATGGTTGGGAATTTTAAGGGATTTGAAAATATTTTATGAAAGTGTTTATAAAATGGTATTTAAAATATTATATAATATAAATTGAGATTTAGAATATAAAATATTATTATTGAGATTTAAAGGTATAATACTATGGTGATTAAAACAGAAATAATCTTATGAGACTTGGATTTTAGAAAAAGGAATTTGATGAACATCTCCCAATGACGGAATTTCTAACTAGTCAACTCGGTTTTCAAAACGCGTTTCGGGACTAACTCGGGAATTATGTGATCGGTGACTAACTAGCATGATTGATGTGGATGGTTGACTAATATCATGATTGGTGTGTACTAATGGCATGATTGATTGACTAATGGCATGGTGAAGTGTTAGACTTGTGTAGCGTTAATTTATACTTTCGAGATATGATGAATATGATGAACTTGATATATGTGATATGCGGATTATTTTGCGGATATATTATGGCAAATACATGAATGTGGCTGAATGGAATGATGAGAATGATATGGTCTTGTGGAATGTGGCAATATGATGAATGGTTGAACTTGATGGAACGATGATTGCGATATGGTTGCTATTCTCGTTGAATGATATGCTTGAGTGCTTGGATGATTAGACGTAGATTTATATATGTGTTCTGATATGTATCTAGGTGATCTTTAATCTATTATAATGCTTGCCTTGCTGTTCTGCACCGCCAGGTAAGTCTCTTCGGAGCTTACTCAGATTGAATAGAGTTATTCCCTGCTTTAGGTGCATGATATACTAGGTGCTTGCATTCATGATCAGCATGTCATGTAGTACCATGCTAGGTTGCATCGACCGTTGAGCATTCTATTTCTTTATGTGTATGTAAACAGAACGGCCGTTATCTGTGAAGTAACTAGAGTCATTGCTAGGGTTATAGGACGACCTAGTCTCATCGGGTCCCGTCCTGAGTCAATCGAGTCATGAACTTCCTTATATTATGAGATGCCTGTGGGCTTTATTGTGGAGCGGGTTAGGCATGCGTGCCGCCCGATTATGATGGAATGCATTCACGAGCTGGCCAGTCTCCGCCCTATCGGAAGGGGGTGGAGGTAGGAGAGGGATATACCACTTGGTATTCTGTGCTAAGGCCTTATTATTATTATGTACTTGATCTTAGGAGCATGTTAGTGTGTTAATATCCCGCCATGCATCTAGAAGCATCTTTATTAGGTATAGCGTATATGTGTGCTTAGGGTTGGGATGCAGAGCTAAAGTGGGCATCGATCTGATCCCGCCCCATATCAAATTTTTTAGGTATCCGTTATGCTTACTACTGTTGATGCTGATTTGAGTCCATGACCGCTGGGTCTAACATGGCGGAAAGAGAGAGTTGAGATTCCAACTTCACCAATTTAATTACGGCTCGAATTTGAATGGTTGATCATATTTTGACCCGGCTCTGCCGTGGCACCCCTTTGTATTATGCTTTACTTCCGCTATTTGTGTGACCTTTGGTTTTCCACGCTTAGACTTATGACAGGTACAGGGGACTTCCCCGGGAATTCCAACGATCCCTTCGAATTTTGGGTATGAAATCCCACTTTAAAATGTTATGATAGAATTTCAAACCTTCAACCTGTACTCGGGGCGCAAGATCCTAACGAGGGGTGTCATCCCTCAAAACGTAACCTGGGAATCATAATCCCGGGCCGTTACAACCAAACACATGTATTGAAATCTACTTTCTGGGTTATTTCAATTTATGGGTTTTGTATGTAACCCAAACGAGCACTAATTGTCCCTCCTATTAATATCTTTCCTTTTCTGTTTAATATATTACTATTTTAGTTTTTATTAGTTTTGTTTTAAAATAAACTAGTACGATTCCCGCGCCATGGCGCGTTTTTTCAAAACTAAAATATTATATATAAAAATATTAATAAATATTAAGATAAAAATCATTAAAAACTTTACAATAAATGTATCTTATAAATATATCAGAAAATTATTTTTCAAAAATCTTATGTAAAGTAAAATACATAAATATAGATATTTTAAATTACTCAGTAATAATAATTCAATATCATTATAACATTGTTTAAATGTGATTTGTCATAATCAATAGTTATATTCAATATTTTGAATTACGTATTTTGAATTAAGCTCAATAATTAGAAAATGAACTTGAGTTAAACCCAATAGTTATATTAGATTAAATTCAATGTTTTGAATTAAGCCCAATAGTTAGTAAGATTAAAGAAAAAAAAGAGAATTAAAACAAAAAAGGAAGATTAAAGAAAATCAAAGTAAAATGGAAACAAAAAGATTGGTAAAGACTCCTAAAATACTTTTAAGATTGACACATCATTCTAAACTCTTCTAAATTAAGAGTTTATATAGATATAGATTAAGAGTTTATATAGATAGATAGTTAGTACGATTAAAGAAAAAAAAGAGAATTAAAAGAAAAAGAAGAAAAAAAGGAAGATTAAAGAAAATCAAAGATAAATGGAATTTTTTTTTGGTAAAATCTCCTAAAATGCCTCTAAGATTGACAAATCGTCATAAACTCTTCTAAATTAAAAGTTTATATAGATATGGATATAGATATAGATAGATAGTTAGTAAGATTAAAGAAAAAAAGAGAATTAAAAGAAAAAAGGAAGATTAAAGAAAATGAAAGAAAAATGGAAAAAAAAGATTGGTAAATACTCCTAAAATGTCTCTAAGATTGACACTTCATCCTAAACTCTTCTAAATTAAGAGTTTATATAGATATAAATAGTTAGTAAGATTAAAGAAAAAAAAGAGAATTAAAAGAAAAAAGGAAGATTAAAGAAAATCAAAGAAAAATGGAAAAAAAAAAGATTGGTAAAGACTCCTAAAATACCTCTAAGATTGACACATCATCCTAAACTATTCTAAATTAAGAGTTTATATAGATATAGATTAAGAGTTTATATAGATAGATAGTTAGTAAGATTAAAGGGAAAAAAAAGAGAATTAAAAAAAAAGAAGAAAAAAGGAAGATTAAAGAAAATCAAAGAAAAATGGAATTTTTTTTGGGTAAAATCTCCTAAAATGCCTCTAAGATTGACACGTCGTCATAAACTCTTCTAAATTAAAAGTTTATATAGATATAGATATAGATATTGATAGATAGTTAGTAAGATTAAAGAAAAAAAAGAGAATTAAAAGAAAAAAGGAAGATTAAAGAAAATGAAAGAAAAATGGAAAAAAAAAATTGGTAAATACTCCTAAAATGTCTCTAAGATTGACACTTCATCCTAAACTCTTATAAATTAAGAGTTTATATAGATAGTTAGTAAGATTAAAGAAAAAAAGAGAATTAAAAGAAAAAAGGAAGATTAAAGAAAATCAAAGAAAAATGGAAAAAAAAAAAGATTGGCAAAGACTCCTAAAATACCTCTAAGATTGACACATCATCCTAAACTCTTCTAAATTAAGAGTTTATATAGACATAGATTAAGAGTTTATATAGATAGATAGTTAGTAAGATTAGAGAAAAAAAAAAGAATTAAAAGAAAAAAGGAAGATTAAAGAAAATCAAAGAAAACTGAAATTTTTTTTTGGTAAAATCTCCTAAAATGCCTCTAAGATTGACACATCGTCATAAACTCTTCTAAATTAAAAGTTTATATAGATATAGATAGATAGTTAGTAAGATTAAAGAAAAAAAGAGAATTAAAAGAAAAAAGGAAGATTAAAGAAAATGAAAGAAAAATGGAAAAAAAAAAAAGATTGATAAATACTCCTAAAATGTCTCTAAGATTGACACTTCATTCTAAACTCTTATAAATTAAGAGTTTATATAGATATAGATAATTATAAAATGAATTTGAGTTAAGCCCAATATTTATTTATTTTTGAACCGGAAATAATTCGAAGTCACAAACTTCAACTGAAGTTTGGAACAACGAGATGCCCAATAGTTATATTAGATTAAATTCAATGTTTTGAATTAATCCAAATAGTTAGTAAGATTAAAGAAAAAAAGAGAATTTAAAAAAAAAGGAAGATTAAAGAAAATCAAAGAAAAATGGGAAAAAAAAAAGAAATTGGTAAAGACTCCTAAAATGCCTCTAAAATTGACACATCCTCCTAAACTCTTTTAAATTAAGAGTTTATATAGATAGTTAGTAGGATTAAATAAAAAAAAGAGAATTAAAAGAAAAAAGAAGAAAAAAGGAAGATTAAAGAAAAATGGCAAAAAAATAAATAAATTGGTAAAGACTCCTAAAATGTCTCTAAGATTGACACATCACCCTAAATTTTTCTAAATTAAGAGTTTATATAGATAAATGGATGGATATGAGTAGGGTTGTTATACGAGAAGAGTAGTTTGGACTCGACTCGATAAAAGCACAATTTGAGCTCGTTCATTTTTTAAATAAACCGAGTATGAACATATTTTAAAGGAAAAATGAGTAAAAATATTACGAACTATCAACGGTGAACAAAAAATAATACAATCTTTGAAAATTACCAATTCATATACAAATTATAATACATTAAACCAAAATTAATGCAAGGTCCAAAATTCAAAAACTATAATTTTAATTGGACTCAACATGTAATTAAAAAACTATAAATTTAATTGGACTCAACATATAATTTAGTGAATATTTTGAAAAAAAATTCAATATATTCATTTATTAAATAAGCTGAGTATGAGTATAGGTTTAGGCTAGGCTTCTACGGTGCAAATCCTCTACCCCAAACCCCTACCCCAACTCCCTATCCCCCAAAATTATTTTACTTCTAAATTAATATTAAAAAAATTAAAAATATATATATTTAGCTTCTACATACTTATGATAACATATTTGGAAAAAAAAATCTAAAAAAATCAACTTACAGAAATTATAATAATTCACAAGAGATAGAAAGATTTTTTTATGTTTTAAAAAGATGTGAGTTTACTATATATTTTTTTAAAAAATATATAAGTTGATTTTTTAAGATTTTTTTTTCAAATATGTTATCATAAGTATGTAGAAGCTAAATATATATTTTTTAATTTTTTTAATATTAATTTAGAAGTAAAATAATTTTGTGGGGTAGAGAGTTGGGGTAGGGGTTTGGGGTAGAGGATTTGCACCGAGGCTTCTATGTCTACTGTTTAGCTCGAATAAAAGCAGGCAATGTAAGGAGACAAGGTGTGTGTATGACACCACATTTTAGTTGTTAAAATTGAAAGAGTTTTTGCTGTTAAAAAAATAAACAGCTAAAATGTGTCTATGGCAACCCAAAATGAGCATTAATCAGTTAAAATTTGTGTTTAAAAAGTAAGCTAATTTTGATGATTTATTTTGGTGTTTACTTGTTTATTTGATTTGAAAGTACCATAATAACCCTAATAATAATAAAATAAACACCATTATTTTACAAATAAATTTTTTTTTATAAATTTTTAACTAATTTTACCAACAGTTTATAAATTTTACCCTTTTATAATTTTAGTCAGTCCCGTCCGAACCAGGGAAAAAAGACCGAGAGACGACGATCGGGAGCGCAACGAAGAACCCTAGGAGGATAGCTCGACGGCAGGCCACCGACGGCGTTCGTCTTCACCGCGCCGCCGTCCTCCTCCTAGTCTCCTACCCCCACTACCTTCTGCCCCTGCCGCCCCCCTCCTCCTCCCCAGAACACGATGACCATCGCCGCCCGCCAGTAGCCGTACAAGCCCTATTCTTACCCGCCATCATCTATCGAAAGCAGCTGGATCTAAAAGGCAAGGACAAAGAGGAGATGGAGTTTGGCACCTCCGAAAATAACCTCCTGGGCCTTTGATTTCAAGGTGCCTAATTTGCCCCCCCAAAACCTCAAAATAGCCCCACCGTTCACTCCACCTCCCATGAGAAATCTCTCGCCCTCCCAAGTGTTTTCGGCTACTTCTGAAACTTGCCTGACTTTTTCATTCTCGCTTTGCCAACATCTCTGTGTTTGATATCAAACACAGAACACAGAGATGTTGGCAAAGAGAGAAGAAAAAGTAGTCACTCATCTCCGTCAATTTGTAGAGGGAAAAGGAGATTTTCTCCCATAAATGCCAGTTCTACTTCTGTAAAGGTATATCCTGATAAATGGATTCCTACAGGTATGGCTCTCCACAGGCCGGAGATGATTACCTTCACAACTCCAAAATGGTTTGTTATTTTTTCAATAGTTTTTCTTTATGGCAGGCATTGTTAGGTTATAGATTCATGCTTTGTTAACCTTTCAAGAGTTTTCCTTTATGTTAGGCATCCTTAACTTACAGATTCTTCATTACTTCGTTAGCCATTTCATCCCTAGTTGTAGATCAGAGAAAATTCTCAAAGAATCAATGCATCAGCTGAATCCATCAATTCATGGGGAGAGAGTACCAATTCAAGGTTTCACCAGCAAATGAGTGATATCAAACAGACAGTACAAAATGTTCCAGTTCACAATGCTGCCTTCGGAGTGTTCCCTCCTAGTCGAAGAGCTCACACGGACATCAGCTAACACTGCAACATTTTACAGGATTCTCAGCACCGTTTGGTAATTGAGATAGTGATATCTATATAGATTATATCTCGATAATTGATATCAGGCTAGATATCTACATCTACATATTGATACCAAACCTGGCCTCATGGTGGTTGTTCCTGCCTCTATTTTCAGGTATCAGTCTCAGTAGGTGTGGGTACTGGTTGTGTTAAAGTGGAAGATAATGCCCAGTAGATGACTCACTCAGTCACTCACTCAATGCTTCTTAAAGCTCCCCCTGTCTGTTAATGCCTATCTGACCTTTTTTGCTATATATGTGCAGGATGTGGTGTTAATCGAGAATGTTTGCCTTGTTGGGAGAACGATCAGGTAACTAAAGTTTGCTCAAATTCGCACTTGAGAAATGGATGTGAAGGGCCCAAAAGGGGTGATAGAGGTATCAACGATTCTTATCTTTTTGGACACCCTCTTGGCGGTAAGCTGTCGGGCATTATGTGTCCTCAATCCAAAGAAGGTTTTACATTGCCATCATCAGTATACAAGAATCCATAAATTCATGTTCAAAGAATATCAAATATTCACCAGCCAATGAGTGATCTCAAACACCGAGATGTCGACAAAGCAAGAAGAAAAAGAATTCATTCAGCCCCGCCGATTCTTTTTGTTTAAACTTGATTTTTTTTAATTATATTATGTCTTAATTCTAAGGGTGGGCACGAGACGGGACGGGACGGGACGAAGGTCGTCCCGCGTCCCGACCCGCGTAATTTTTGCGGGACGGGTTTCACTATTTTTTTTGTCGTCTCGCACGGGCCTTGTTCCTCACGGGACCAGGACGGGACGAGCCTTGTTCCTCAAATAAAAACTTGTCTAAAATTCTTATATATTTTACGAGTTTTAAATGCGTAACACATAATTTATTATCTTTTTTTATCTTTTAAGATTTTTCTTATATATACCCATCGATACATTATAAATATAATTATACAGTTTGTATATAGGGTTGTGTATATTGTACAGTGTGTTTGTGTTGAAACACTGTTGTGTGTATATACAATGCAAACACACTGTTGTGTGTTTGCATTGTATATATACTCCAGTAGTCCAGTGTGTATAAATATATATCTCTCCAGTGTGCATTAAAATATATATAAATAAATATATATATTTATATATATGCGTATATATATTTATATATTTATATATATGCGGGACGGGACGGGATTTGCGGGATAAGAAATCATCGTCCCGCGTCCCGTCCCGCATAATTTTTACGGGACGGGATTCACTATTTTTTTTTTCCGAATCCCACCGGGACCGGAACGGGCCCGGGATTTGCGGAATTTGTGCCCACCCCTCAACATAGCATCTTAAATAGCTGATTATACTATGGGCTCGTTTGGTTTAGCGTGGGAATTGAAATTCTTAAGAAGTTATTTTATGAAAATTGACTTCTCGGGAAATTTAATAGATGAAAATTGTGAAAATGTGTTTGGTTCATTTTTTTTATTTTAGAGGATTAAAAGGAGAACTAGTATAAGTCACGTCCCGTGTACGGAGAATACATTATTACAATATTATAAATAAGGGAAATTCCGTTTGGTGCCCCTGACAATTCCGGTTGGTGTCCCACACTTTTTTTTGTCCGGATGGTATCTCTAAGTTTTGTCAAAAGCAGTGTTCTAAAAAGCGCTAGGCGGATTCTAGGCGGTGAGGGGCCGCCTAGCGCCTAGGCGGCGCCCAGACGGTCAAGGCGGACGCCTAAGCGTGCTTAGGCGGCCATTTAGCTCTAGGCGGAGGGAGGTCGCCTAGCGCCTAGGCGGTGCTTAGGCGGCGCCTAGGCGCGATTTTTAGAACAGTGGTCAAAAAAAGTCCGGCCCATGTCCAAAACTCATAGTTTCTTCTTTTTAATGAATAACACCACCCTTTATTTTTATTTTTTCATAAATATGCCCATTTACTTTTTAACATTGAACAAAATTACTTATTATTTAACTAAATTCAACAAAACAATTTTGACAAAACCACCTTTATTTTTTAAAATTAACAAAATCACACATTATTGCCAAAACCACCTTTATTTCTTTTGGTTGGAATACATAAAACCTAATAAGATAAGAATGATTAATCTTTTATTATATTTGTCTTTTACAAGAAGAAAATAAAATAAATAAATTTTACTTTTCTTTTTCAAAAAATTATAATCGAGCATTTGGTTAAATTGATCAATCACATTTACAAATGTTTAAAGTTAGTGAGATATAAGTTAAATATTGTTTTGAAAAATAATAGGTGTTAAATAATTTTTTTGGAAATAATGAGTGTTTTTCGTTTTTGCCAAGTATAGAAAAATAATATATCTTTTTGTACAATTTTAAAAATCGTAGTGATTTTGTTCTATTTTTATTTAAACAAGAGTGATTTTTCAATAAAAATTTTGGAAATAATATGTGATTTTGTAAAATTTTAATAAATAAAGTTGATTTTGTCACTTTTGTGTTGAATTTTGTTAAATAATAAGTAGTTTTGTTCAATGTTAAAAGTAATTGGGCATATTTATGAAAAAATAAAAATAAAGGGTGATTTTATTCATAAAAAAGAAGAAACTATGAGTTTTGGGCATGGGCCGGACTTTTGACAAAACTCAGGGGTACCATTCGGACAAAAAAAAGTGTGGGACACCAACTGGAATTGTCAAAAACTCAGGGACACCAAATGAAATTTTCCTATAAATAATTTAGGTAGTTTCCAATAAATAAATAAATAATAATCTAAATATAAATAATTTTTTCACCAAAAAACAATATAGATATAAATAAAATTAGTTCGACGGATTATAAAAAATCTAAATATATTTTATTTAAATTCTCTCAAAATATAAATAAAATTCTCATTTATAAGGTAATTTTTTTCTAACCTACCATTAATTGAATCTCATGTAATTTAATAGATAGCTGTTTTTTAAAAAGATTTTTATATTGTTTTTCATTAAATATATAGTATAGATTTATTACGTTAGTTTACTAAATTATCTATCCACGGATTAATTTTTTCCACCAAAAAATAATCTATATATAAATAAAATAACACTTATCAAATACTACATATTTATCTATTAATATTTTCGTAAGTATGACTATGAAGTATTTTTTATTTATATTTATGTCAATTAACTAAAATATAAATATATATAGATAGATTGTGGCTTATATAACTTTCTATAAACTATGATAACATCTCATGAGCATTGTAACTAACGTATACAGCCATATGTCAATTAATTTTTTTCCTGGAATTAACTACAACGCGCCACATATGATTTTCGTCCCCAAAGTCAACCACAACGCGCCACATAGGACGTTGTGCATCGGTTTTAGTATATGTATACAGATAGATAGATAGATATATAGATTGAAAATTTCCAAATATAAAAAGGTAGAAGTTGAACTAGGGAGAACTAGATAAATGAACTTTATCTAATTTGGATGATTTACCTAGTCCTTTGTAAGATATTGTTTTTTGGATCTTATGATTTTGGAATGAATATGAAGTAATATTTTCTATAAAAAAAATTAGAGGAATTTAATTTCATGGGAAGTGAAATTCCTGAGTTTTCATCTTTATAAAAATACTAACCAACCGCATATATTTCTTTGACTTCCTGAGAATTTTTACTTCTTGGGTTTTAAATTGTCAACCAAACACGCTCTATATATCGAGAGCATTGTGGGAGTCTCCCTAAATCATCTTGAAACCCGATCATTGTGGAGTAGTTTCCACCTTGGGCCTCTCCAAATATTTGAGAACCTCCCCAAATTCGAAGTCAATTAGAATTTAACACGCGCTCACATTTTTTTTTTATTGCATTAACAATTATCCTTTTATTCTCTTTTGTGTTGCTTGTCGGTGTGACATTTTATTCATCTTCGATGACTTGTTCCGGGTCACTATAAAACATCCTCTCAGCATAGTTAGAGAAAGGGTGTGTACAACTCGACCCCTAAACCCTGCTTTAAGCGGGATATACTTAAATTGTTGATATTGTTGTTTGTTGTTGCATTAACAACTCTTTTTCAAATCGTTTATGGTTGGAATGTTTAATGGAATTTTTATAATGTTTAATGTCACTTGTGTGTGTAAATTGTTTATGTTTCAATTAACGGATAGTTCGTGAGGTAATCTGTGGGTTTAGCTTAATTTGGATTTTTCGAAAAAGTTTGCCTTGTATGCGAAACTTGTGGTTTGGTTGGAAAAAGAGAGTCTGAACTTTTATAAGGGTATTTGATTTTTGGAGAATAAAGAGTGGTCGTACTCGGGAATCGAATCGGGGATGTTCGGGTATTATCCTGAGATCTTTTCCGACTCGACCACCCCCGACATGGTTTGGCGGCTCCTATTCCATTAGAGGGCATAGATACCTTGGTGTAAATTACCTAGATCTATAACGTTTATAGAGAGAGGATCCCCTGTCACGGAGCCTCCCCTGTGACGCTGTCCCTCCTCACATAATTTCAATACTTTGCCATTTTTCTTTTTTTTTTCAAACTTTAACCATTTCCCTTTTTTTTTAATATCGATGGATGGGGAGGGGGAATGCACGGGGCCCTGTCCCTCAAGGGACAGGGGATCCCATCCGACGTTTATAAGCCATGACTTGACCTATGAAAGATTGTTCAGTAAGGATCAATGAAACCCATTACCACATGCAACTTGAAATTCCCCGTCTGCGAGTCCTTGGATGTGTACATTATACTTATCTTGTCAATAAAAATTTCTTTATCTTGTCAATATATATTCCTTTAAAAATTATACTCTCATCCGTTAATTAAAATTTGTCATTTTAGTAATCTACACATTTTTTAAGAAACAAACAAAAATACATTTATATTCATAATTATTAATTACTATGTTTTTTTTAATTTCTCAAAAACTACAACTAACAACTATCTAATCATTACAAGGGCAATTTCGTAAAGTGGTTGACAAAATATCTAAAATGACAGGTTTTTCTTAATAGACTAGATTTACTTTCTAAAACGACATGTTTTAATTAACGGAGGATATAATTTTCATGAGAAATTTATCCAAACTTTCACGTGGTACATAAAGTTTTGACAAAATTCCCCGCATAGTACTGCTAATGAGGTTTTGCAAAAGTTTATGTAATAACCATAAAGTGCTAATGAGGTTTTGGTACAAAATGCATGTTTGTAAAAACTAGTACAATATTTTTTCACAAATATATAAAAACTAGAGTACAATCTCCGCAACATGACGCGCTTTTTAAAAATAAAAAATATTAATAATATAAAAAAGATATTATTATAAAATTAAATAAATATTAACAAAGTTAGTATTATACAAAAAAGATTAAAGTTTATAAAGTAAAAATGTATAAAAAATTTGACCTATAAAATTAGAGTGTTTGGTAAATGAGTAAAAAAATAACTAAAATGAAAAAATATGGCATTGTGGGGATTTGAACTTGCACAAAATAATTAAACAAAGATCTACACTTTGGATGGATATAAAAGCAATTTTAAAATTTAATGGATATATAGACAATTAAATAATTAAATAAGACTTTATGGCTATATAAACAATTGCATCTCCTTCGAGTCATTTCTAGGCAAGGACTGTAAATTAGGAAAGAATGGAAATAGTGACATATAATGCTATTGGCAACCCAATTCAATGACATTGAAACAGATGTTATTTTGATTTCTAAAACAAAATTGCAATTTAGCTTGACTTGCTCTCTTCATGCTTGGTCTTGCAATTTTCGCCTAGTAACCCCGAGGTCTTGCATATTTCGCATGGTACCCAACCTTTTTACATATTTCGCCAAATAATCCCGAGGTTTTATCTTTTTTTGCCAAATAACCATGAGGTTTTGTCTTTTTCGCCAAATAACCCTGTCCCCCAAATTCACGTTTTTTTTTGTTTTTTTTAATAATTCCTTTGTTAAAAACACTTAAAAAAAAGAAATTAAAACTACCTATTGGTGATTTTAGGAGATTGACCATGACAAAGAACGAGTACAAATCGAAAAAAAAAACAAAAAACAAATCTGGATTTGTACTGTATTCTTGGGTGGTGGTGTTTGTTTTAGTTGTAATTCTTGTTGCACTTGTTAGACTTAGTTGGTGATTTTAGCTTATGCATTAGTTGTATCAAATGCGGCCACTTTGCAAAAAAAAAAAAAAGGAATTTTACATCTATCAAACTTCAAAACCTACCATTTATATGTGTTTTTATTCAAGCAAGCAATAAGAACCCTTGCATAATTAGAACTTAGAAGTTAACAGAAGCAATGGTTGATTTCTTATTGCTTTAAGATGTTGAGAAACCATTGCTTCTGTTCACTTCTAAGTTCTAATGATACAAATTTTCTTATTGCTTCCTTGAATGAAAACACATATAAATGGTAGGTTTTGAAATTTGATGGATGTAAGATTCTTTTTTTTTTTTGTTGCAAAGTGGGCGCATTTGGTACAACCAATACATAAGCTAAAATCACCAACTACGTCTAACAAGTGCAACAAGAACTAAAACTAAAACAAACACCACCACCCAAGAATACAGTACAAATCCGGATTTATTTTTTTTTTTCTTTCTATTTGTACTCGTTCTTTGCCATGGTCAATCTCCCAAAATCACCAACAGGTAGTTTTATTTTTCGTTTTTTAAATGTTATTTAACAAAGGAATTATTAAAAAAAACGTGAATTTTGGGGGACAGGGTTATTTGGTGAAAAGGATAAAATCTCAGGGTTATTTGGCGAAAAAAGATAAAATCTCATGGTTATTTGGCGAAATATGTAAAAAAGTTGGGTACCACGTGAAATATGCAAGACCTCAGGGTTACTAGGTGAAAAATCCGTAATTTTAAATATGAAAATAATTAAATAATTGAGATATTAAAATTTAGTAACTTAATTCGATAATTATATTTGAACATTAATTTTGAGAAGAGCGTCAGGAGTGTTGTGTGATAAGAAAGTTCCGACTAAACTGAAAGGGAAATTCTACAAGGTGGTTGTTAGACCGACCTTATTGTATGGTTCAGAGTGCTGGCCCGTCACCAAAGCTCAAGAACAGAAGTTGGCAGTGGCTGAGATGAGAATGTTGCGATGGATGAGTGGGCATACGAGACTTGACAGAATCAGAAATGAAGACATTAGGAGCAAGGTTGGAGTTGCAAGTATTGTGGACAAGCTGCGAGAGTGCAGATTGCGGTGGTTTGGGCACATTCGGCGAAGACCTGCATCGGCGCCTGTTCGTAGATGTGAGAGTTTGGAGTTATGAGCTATTTGTAGGGGTAGAGGTAGACCGAAAAAGAGCTGGATGGAGGTTATTCGGCAGGATCTCAATCTGCTCAACTTGTCGGAAGAATTGGCTTTGGACAGAGACCGCTGGAGGAGGTCTATTCGGGCTTATGATGTTTAGTTATGCTTCTATTCAACCTTCCTCTTGGCTTCTTCGTGCCTCTTTGTCTACTATTTTGGGTCTACTATTTTGGGTCTATCGGAAACACTCTCTCGATTTATTCGGGGAAAGAGTGCGTACATCCTGACTCCCCAGACCCTGCTTAATTACGGGATAGACTGGGTAGTAGTTGTTGTTGTTGTTGTTGTTGTTGTTATTTTGATATTTTAAAATCATGTAACTAAATCCGATGGCTCAAAAATATGTTATATCGTTTTCATAAATTAATGTTGTACCTCAAAAATATTATATAAATTCTAATTAATTTTAATTTAAACATAAATAATTTACACACATAAGTGGCATTAAACATTATAAAAATTACATTAAACATTCCAAACATGAACGATTTGTAAAAGAGTTGTTCATTCGGAATAGGGGTTGAGTTATATGCACCCTCTCCCCGACTAGGTCGATATAGTTATGGCCTATGAACTAATTAATGATTTGCCAAACAAGGCACAAGTTTGCTCTGTTTTCCCATGGTCCTTTTTAACGGATCGCGCACTTATATTCATTTCCCTGCAAATCGTATTGTGACGACCTCCAAGCAAGAGTATATCTTTGCACTAGGGAGTGAGTTTCGATTAGTTTGCCTTACCTCCAACAAGCTACAACCTGACACGATTCACATAAGCGTAAGTCATAAATAAACATGGCGTTTTCGGATTCGGGCACGACTTTGTCTAGCTAAACCTAAGGACTACAAATCCTGAAGACAAATTCAACAGCATTAACTGACCCATCACCTAATATCAGCTGGTGTGTAAAAGCGTTTGTTGAAGTCTTTACAGATGAACTAGGGTTTGCAATCTACTCGTCTCCTGGTTAACGTTTTGCGATAACTTAAACTGTTGTTTTGTAGATCAATCTGATTGCTCGAATGGAACACGGACGAACAATTGCCCGTGCAAGGTCACCACTGCTGAAGTCTGATGCGGGTCGATTCTTGAAGGCAGGCTAACAACCTGCGTTCGATGAAAATGCGAGTTAAAAAGGTCAAGAGGGTGTAAGCAAGATCGAGTCAAAAAGGTCAAGAGGGAGTATAGCTGGTGCTTGAACAAGTACAGTTTATAGAAGTGCTTGATGAACACTGCCTATCCAAAAGATGCTCTTTCAAATAGCCAAAATGAAATCAGGCCAATAATTCCTTCGGATGCAGTCATAAGAATGAAAATTTTTGTATGGCTGTATACAAGTACGAAGGGAAATGAGTCCAAGTTACCTTTCTGAAAGGCGTTACTCCCCATGGATTGTCAGCATTCTCAGGTTCACCACTAATTACCAAGCGTCCTGCTGGATCTGACTGAACCCGTACCTATAGTGCAAGTAAAAATTGAAGGATTAAGTTGAAGTTTACTATTCAAAGTGCGCGTACAAAAAAAAAATCTAGATCCACTGATAGAGGTTATTGTTTTTTCAGACGGCTAATCCTGATATCCTGGGATTCTTCTATAGACCAAAATATTATTCCTCTATGCAAGCTATGCTGCAACATGTCACATGGAACTAATTTAGAAGAAACCACAGCGGTGAAATTATTGACTGCCAATAAAAGCACCCTCCCAGAATGCGATTATAGAGCAATCACTCACTACCAAGCAGATGAATGGAAGCATGAGAAAAACATCCACCCAGACTAAACAAAAACGAGCCTTTTTTTTTGGACACATTTGTGAAAGTAATTATGAAAAAAAAAAACACAAGCTCTTGGATGCATCCTGGACCCATAGTAAGAGTAAAGTTGAGTATATTTGGTGGAGGCATCTTACAAGCTTTGATCATTTCTAGGCTGCTAACAGGAAAATTGCTGAGGATGTCAGCAACTATCATGATCATAATTTGGCTGCTCTTTAAAAGTGAAGGTCCAACCCTTCAAATTAATAGTGAAGATCCAAAGGGATTGACTAAATATTTTGTCATAATCAGGATGTCAATCTATTCAGAGGTTACATTGTGCAGTAAACATATACTGAGTTGATGAAAACCAGGACATACCTCTTCCCGAAGAAGTCCTGGAACCAAAGCATAGACCTCATAGCAATCTTTCTGCAACGTGTATTCAAATTTACATTAATCAGCGCTTGCCTAAAATTTGGCTTTAGAAGAAAATTGTCCCAAAGGTCAAAAGCTCCGCAAAACTATCAAAATATAGATCAAAATTTGACTTTTTTTTTTTTGGTACCAGATCAGGCATAGCCTATAATGCTACTAGCTGAGGACAGTATGATAAATAAATGGGTGAAGAGCTCAATAGAAGGTAAAAAATTATCAACCAAGAACAAGGGTAAGCATGCGAATGAATCCATATTGACAAAACTTACTGTTGTGCGGACATTAATCTTCACCCAATCAGCTGGTGGCCCAACATCAATAACGGCAGTTTCAGACCTGGAAAATGAAAAAATAATCAGCAACATTTTACAGGATATTTAAAATCAAGATGAGTAAATAGTGGGTATACAGCTTTAAAAGGTGATTGTAAGGTGAAGAACTAAAGAAAGGACCTCTGAAAGTCAGAAAGATCTATAGATGATAGGAAGCTTAGTATACAGCTTAAACATGGGCCAGAAACAAATCAGTGACACTTTTTCTTATGCTGCAGCTTTTGTCTACATTCTGAATGATAGGGTTAAAGTATGATTCAAAACAATATTTCCAGACGTTATTAGACTTCACATTTAACAGACACATTCAACATTCAGCAGTGGTCTAAAAACTTACGATCCCTGTATCAATTTGCTCCGTGATGCTTTAATAGTTGCTTCGGCTAATGGTTTCTTTCGTTTTTGCCCTCCTGCACATCAAAAACTTTATGTGACGACAATTTCACAATTGCAAGCTGAAGCTGAACATAATCTGAAAGAGAACCAACCAATGTTCTTCAGCTGTTTTTCCCGACTTTTTAAGGGGATAGGGCTTTTATCCTATGACATACACATTTCACACAAATTAGTCAAATGATGATTGAACAATAGTAGAACTCGAAGAAAAACTGAAGCAATAAAAAAACATAAAATAGGATCGAAACCTTAATAATTGGGTCACCAACTTCACCATTTCCAAGAAGACGCTGTGAGTGCCACCCCTGCATGGCTCGAGCAGCTGCATCTCTACGCGCCCTGCCTGATCCAGAAGCTTGATTATTTACAACCTGTACAAGGATCGTCATTATCACAAGAGGACTAGGAGGAAACTTTTCCCTGTTATCGAGGTGCTTTGTTTCTTTTTTTAATTGATTCAGGACGAGCAAAACTTCCAAGAGATGGACGAGCACAAGAATGAAATTTTATTAGGTGCAGCAGCAAAAGAAAAAAAGCACTAACAACAACAACAACAACCCAGTTGATCCCGCTAAAAGCGGGGTCTAGGGGTCAAGATGTACGCACTCATACCCCGAACAAGTCGAGAGAGTGTTTCCGATAGACCCAGAACGATAGTGCAATAGGACCTCATAGACAACGTAAAATAAGGCATGGAAGGCGCAAGGAAGAAGCACTAGAGTAAACAAAGGCGCGAGGGCACAACTCAAATCAAAACCAAAACAAAAGACACTAGACATCAGCAGCTCGTATGCTCCTTCTCCAGTGGTCTCTGTCCGAAGTCATATCCTCCGATAGGTTCAGCAGAGAAAGATCATGTCTGATAACCTCCAGCCAGCTCTTCTTAGGTCTACCTCTCCCCCTACGGATTTCTCCCAAATTCAGGATTTCGCACCTACGGACCGGCGCCGAAGCAGGTCTCCTACTCAAGTGCCCAAACCAACGTAATCTGGACTCCCGCAATTTGTCCACAATACTCGCACTAAATAAACCAAAGCCCAAAACTGCTGCAGTTTATTTAAACTTCAATAAACCTTTTTAAAGATGAAAGGGCATCCAAATTTAATATATTAAAGGAAAACTTATTGATCAAGATTAGACGGCAGAATTAAGGACTCCATTTATTGTATTAAAATTATATCAACAGAATTTCTCTGAAACAACAAAGAGTCATGCTTGTTGTACTAAAGTTTTACTTTGGAAGCCATAGTTTGAAGTGCTGATAACAGTCAGTTTTGCCAATGCCCCATCTTCTACTAACCAAGAAAGTTGGCATATACTAAGGACATTTTTTCCCATCCAGCCTAAACACTACTCCGTAGTGTTCTAGCTTGCCCCATGTTGCTTACTTTGTTCAATTCCAGACCCATAAATTTGGCATATTCAAGAAGGATTATGATATTCTTTCAAGATTAGGATTTTCAGCAATTTATTGTGCGATCACAGTAGAAAAAAAAGTTTGGAGATGGGAAGAGGTCAGAAAAGTATGGTCACCATGGTGTGATAACTAGGCATAATTTACATGTGGGCTTACTTTTAAAACTACAAGGCTAGGATCCTAATATTCTATGCATTCCATTTAAAGAAGAAAAGGATAAATATATTTCTACTGAACTTAGTATCAGCATATTTACCGGACTTTCCATGCTCACAGGTTCTGTGACTGTAGGGGGAATATGAAGCTCACCACCATTAATCTTATGTCTTTCATATTCAAGGAGAGCCTGAAAATACAGTAAAACAATTAGAGAAGCAGCAAACTAGATACTTACATGTAAAGGGCAAAAAAAAATACACAAATGAAATAAGTAAAAAAAAAAAGGAATTTGGCAGCAGATGATAAATAAACCGTTCCTTAAATAAATTTAACAACCATTAATTCTCCATTTGTATTAGTTAGTTTCCAGGAGAAAAGCTGGAAAGGTCTTTAAAAGGACATTTTTTAAGGCTCTAAAAGGAGGACAAGTTATTAGCTGTAATGTGCATAAAATAACAGTATAAATAAGGGGACAAAGAATTATATATGCTACTTATGCTCAATGGAGAACTATATCTGCTATGTTTGCTCAATATATATGGTTCAACTTGAGGGTCATCCAAGCCTAAAATTGTGACTGCGCAGGTAAGAAGGCATAAATCTGGCTTTCCCTACACCTCACAGTGTTTCAGCCTATTATCACTGCACTTTTAATACTTAATTTATCCAACACTTAAAGAAACACAAAGTAGCATTTGAAACATTACTGTAGCGCTAGAGCTCATTTTCAAATCAAAGTTTATGATTCCAAGGTTAGTAACCCTCCAGGCAGCAACATCTTGGTTTGTCCTAGTTACTTCTGTATTGCTTAGCTTATATAGGATATCATAAATACTTCATATAAGTACCACTATCAACACTCAGCAGAAATACTTACGCCGAAATATCGCAAGATGGCAAAAAGATATTCAAGAGATGTTCATGAAGTCTAGTGCCTCCTTACATTAAAATAAAAGAGCATTGAAAAGGCACATAAAATTATACCTTCTCGTAAAATATACGGAATGTCCATGAAACAGTTGTACAAGTCCTGCATGGGTTATCAGAGGAAAGAAATATAAGTCCACCCTTACAGTTCAATTTGCAAGGCCCTAAAGGTGACTTGATACTTAAACAATAGTTCCATAGACATTATTCTATCGGGGGAAAAAAAATTAAACACAAAACCAAATGTAAATGATAAAGGTATATAGCACACTATCCCTAAATTTTAACAAAAGAATGGCAGTAAGAAAAGCATTGCTCATTACTTTGGGGGGTTGAAGGACTCGCCTACTTGACGCCACAACTTACATGCAGTTACCTAGAAAAAAACAAACATTACAAAATCGTGTAAGAATACAAAACAACACATTACATTATAAGCATAGATTGCTCTGCATAAATTTAATATCAAGCAGATGATCATCTACAGAGTTCAACATGCATGCACAAAAACTTGCATTTGTTATATGTATATATTCATTATGGATGAAAAGTTTATTACACGTGTGTATTCGTGAAATGGAGGTTATGCTGTCTAACCTTACCTTAAAAAAATGACTCTAGGAGTCAGCACTCTTAAGTTGGCTGTCATTGAGATACCACTAGGAAAGGATACACAAGGTTCAAGATTTAAGGAACTTATTGATTTCAAATCTCATGTGCTTGTGTCTTGTGATCAATAATTCTTTGTCTAACTATTTACATATCGTTCTGTGCATGTTTAAGATCTAATCGTTCATGCTAAAAGACAGTTAAAACCTAAAGCTAGTTGGCCTGTCAAAACAAATCTAAAATCCAAGGCAGAGAACCAGTTTAACTCCACCCAACTATTTTCAAAACAATTAGAAACCATTATAACAACAGCTCATGTAACAATGTTCATGTGCACTGATTACAGACATAAGTAACAGATAGTCAACACGGTTTATACCTTGTCATAGCCACCCAATTTGATTACGGCTCTCCATAACCTAGAGAAAAGCAAACAAAATTAGCCAACAGAGAAAGGAAGTGGAGCTAGAGACTAGAAATAACACATGCAAATAGAAGCTTAGCCAGAGGGGGGGGGGGGGGGGGGGGGAAGTGCTTACTTGAGAAGGTTTAGTGGCTCTCCATAGAACTTTGGAGCCTTAAAATCCAAGCCTTTCTCTCTAAACAAATTCTCCAATTCTTTTATAAACGCTGATTGTTCTTCTTCTGTTCCTGATTCGCAGCCCTCTGAAGCATCATCAAATATAAATAGTTGGTTTCCTGCTGTGCTTTCAGGCATGGACACATCTTTTACTTTTTCCACATCGTCTGCAACCATAGCCATCCCTTTCATATTCTCCTCATCTTTCACTTCTCTCAGATTTTTATCATCCATTGCAGAAGACCCATCACAAGTTGCATCCCTTCCAGCATGACTTCCAGAAGTACAACCATCATCAGTACCTCTTTCACATTTGACATAATCGCCTCCTTTGGACATTGCATCGAGATGTTGTTGATCATGAGGCCCAACAGAAGCTTGTTCATTTTCAGCGTGAGTTTTGTCATTCACTATCCCAGCATTATCTACAGAGTTATCTGGATCAGGAATATCTGAGTGCATTTCCACGTCATTATGATCAGAATCCTTTGGATTATCGTCTTCCTTGATATCCTCATCATTTTCCATTTTTTCCTTATATACAGGATCTTCCTCGTGCAATATGTCACAACTGACGCTACCTGCCATTCTGGTGTCTTCATCCATATTAGCAGCCTCCTGGTCAGTGTTACTAGTGTCCACTTGCTGTTTAGGCCTCAGATATACATCAGCGTTCTGATCATTAACCTCTTCTTCATCCTGCTCTTCTTCTCCATCCTCGTCTTCTATCTCTTGCTCCTCACTCATCTGCTCTTTATCCTCCACTTCATCATTGACTTCTTCTTTATCCTCATCCACTATCTCCGTGTCCATCTCATCAGCTACGGAACCAGAAGTGTCTTTACTCGCCTCTCCGTTCTCCTTGACCTTAGCCATTTCAACCTCTGCAACATGTATAAAACCCTCAGGATCAGCCATTTCCATTTAGAATCGCCCATATTACTAATCTCATTAACTCATGGTACACAATTAAAAACCCAGAGTTGCAAAGCCAATAAGGCAATAATCTATCTTGTAAAATAAAAGCAAGAGAAAACTGAAATTGGGTTTACTGATGTCTTCTTTTTTATTGGGTTGGAATGATGCCTATGGGTTGAGCTCCAATTCCAATCATTTACATCCCAGATAGCTAAGAAAGCCCCAAAGAAGGACATAAATTTTCAAATTATCAGTCCAATACTCAGTTACTCACAGGTTCATAAAACCCACAAAATGCAGTACCAGCAATCGAAAACCATTTTGTTAGGGCAGCCAAATCGGAAATCACAAACTAAAAACAGAAAATAATCTTGTATAATCTCTAAAGCCAATATAGTAGTAGCTCTTTCAGCGAACCAAAACTGGCATTTCCATCAATGAATGAAACCCTAAAAATGCAAACTTTGAATAACCTAACAACGAGAAATTGCATCACAATAGAAACGCGCCAGAAAAAAAAAAGAGAAATCCATAGCTCGCTTAACCTAGAAACAGTAAAAATTAACAAATCGGAAGCAAAAACCAAAACTTGCTCCAGCTTAGAAGTTAAAAAGGAACGTTTCAGCTGGCAAAAGCGTAACTGACCTACCGCACACGGGAACCGCTTCGACTCTCTACAGAAGTAGCGAGCGAGAAACTAAACGACGTCGTCAGACGAAGAAATTGGGTACGCCGGCGGTTTAGGGGGATTCGTCCACACCACCTTCACCGCTACTGTTTCGTGTTACTGTGAGTACTGCAATTTCCACAGGTCGCCTATGGAAGCCCCCGGCATAGCCTCTCTCTCTCTCTCTTCACCTGAGATATCTCCGTTTTCTCTCTCTTGCTCGGATTAGATACGATTTGGGGCCCACTAAGCTAAGGCCCGTATAATAATGACCCGGCTGGCCCAATGTTTTATTTTCAGCTCGGCCCATTCTATTTCTATTCCAATCATTTAATTTAGGGTAAACTGCATAAAACCACCCTTTATACAGGTCATATTGCACATAACCACCCCTTAAATGTAAAATTACAGCAAACCACCCCTTATATATCAAACGTTAACAAACAACCACCCATCTCATTTAGGCCGTGCTCGGCATGAGCTTACAGGGGATTATTGGGTTTTTTTTTTAAAACAAGAAGCCCTGGGGTGGTGTTTGGCAATGGCTTCTCAAGGGTTGGGAATTGAAGAGATGGGGATTATGCGGGGTTGGAGAAGACTCACAATCCTACCCTCCTCCATGAGGATTCTCGGGGTTCTCCAATCCAACAATCCCTTTCTTCCTTCCTTGCCCCTGGTCACGCCATTCTTCTTCTTCCTTCACCCTCGACAGAGGAAATCCCCGGGCGCTGCTCCTCCCTGTATTCCCCGGGCCCTGCTCCTCCCTGGCTCCTCCTCCTCTCCGTCCTTCTCCCTCGGCGCCGGGATCGACGAGCGCTCCTCCCTGGCTGCTCCTCCTCTTCGTCCTTCTCCCTTGGAGTCGGGATCGAACGTCGCTGCTCCTTCTCCTGGGCTGCTGCAACAGATTCAATTTTTGATTTAAGGGAAGGGCAATGACAAAGGTTGAGGACGGGGGCAATTTTGTCCTTTCATAGTTAACTAAAAAAAAATAACCTTATACCCACCAAACACCTTACCGGGATTATTTTTTAAAAAAAAATCTCAACCTCTTCCATCCACATAACCCATACAATAATCTCCACCCCGTATAATCCCTTAAAAATAATCTTCACCCCTTAAAAAATAACCCATTGCCAAACTCGCCCTTATTCTATTAGGGTTTCATTTTGATATCAATAAAAAGACTAAATTGCCCCTCTTTAGCTATCAAATTTATCATGAGATGTCATTCTCCTATTCCCCTAAACAATTGCACCATCTACCAGCAAATTAAAAAGACAAATTCAAGTCCCAATTTACAAATCATAAACCCCATTCCCCCAATTTCAAATCCTAACTCAGTAACCCCCAGTCCGTCCAATTTCAAATATTGAAACCCTAAAGCCCCAATTTCAAATTCAAGTCCCAATCTCTACATTATCAAATTCTGAAACTACCTTCGATTTCAAACCCTAGTACCCAATCTCGACAAAAATCCTGAAATGATTGGGGAAGAAAGGAAATTAAATGGAGGAAGAAATTGATAAGAGCCAACAATGGGATCTCGAGTATTGCGTTTAAGAATTTCGTTCTTCAATTCCAAGTCCGACAATGGAAGCGCCCGTCGTTCACTGTCTTTGTCTTCACTAGCTTGTTCCCCTACAACACTTTGACATTTGAGAGTTCATCTCACGGGTCCAAATGAAGCAACAAGATTATAGAAATTAGAGGTACAACGACTTTTTCTCCCACATTCCCCTTCAACAAAGTGCCTTCCAAGTTCTAAATCCCTCTTCAATCTTCATACATTCACGGTGGATTTTTTTTTTATTAGGTAAAAATTCGGATGGGAATACCCTATCCGAAAGCATCCTGTCGGATGAGGTCAAGAAGACATGTATCTAGGTATAGCTCTGGCCCCCTGGTTGAGTAGCAAAGGTGTGCAACCTTATCCGCTACCCGATTACCAATACGGGGAATATGAGATACGTCAACTTTATTTATTTCTTGGAGAAGGGCTTGGATATCTGACATAACTATTTCTGTTTCTCAAGGACACCCAACTTGTGTTCTTAGATAATCCGTGATAATCTTTGAGTCTCCCTCTATTATGAGATCAGTTATCTTTAGTTCTCTAGCTTTTTCTACCACAAGACGTAGGGCTAGGCCTTCCGCCATATGAGGTGATTGTCCACCAATAGCTTTACCACCAATGTTGATAGGGTCACCATACCAATCTCTGATAATGTATCCTATGGAACTATTTAAGGTTGATTTAAATGATCCGTCAAAGTTTAACTTGTATTTTCCAGTCGGAGGTTTCCTCCAACGGTAGGTTTTTCTATTGTTCTTAGTGAGACATTTTCCCTTTTTTTATTTCTGTAAGCCGTCATCCTCCATCTCATTTCATCTGCTAGCTTTCCTCCAGTTTTCAATATTGTCCATGATCATTTTCTTAATACCCTCTGCGGAGGGGATGTTTTCATTTCTAAAGATTGTTTGATTCCTTATAAACCAAATGGTCCACCATCTGATTGCTATCTTTTGTTTCTTCTCCATTGGAAGAGCGGAACCTAAAATTTGTAGAATTTGATCCATATCTCTGTTTCCTGAAATAAGAGTGTTAATACTTTGAGATATCTGTCCAGGGAATTGTTGTTGGAAATTGTTGATAGGACATTCTATGCATAGGTGAATATCATCTTCTGCGAACTGATTGCAAAAGCTACATGTATTCGGTACCGCCACCCCTTTTTGGGCTAGGCGGGTAGCCGTGGCAAGGCCTTTTTATTTTATTTTCCATATAAAGTTCTTAACTTTTGGAGGGGCGTCAAGTTTCCAGATCCATGAGAATTCATCCGATGGTCTTTGTGGTGTGGATGAGATTAAGTTATAGGCACTTGTCGTTGTGAACCAGCCCTTTTTGGCGGGCCACCAATACAGTCTGTCCGTAAAGGGGGTGATTGGCAAGGGGATTTTCATAATCTTCTCTATTATGGGGTCAGGAAGCACCGACACAGGTTTCTCCTTCCATCATTGTCCTCCTATAATGAAATCGCTCACAGAATCATGTGGATTAATGTTATGTTGAGAATCTATTTTGTCCTTTAGTGGTGTTGTTGCTACCCAATTATCTTCCCAAAACTTAATTGATTTCCCATCCCCCACCTGCCAGATGAGTCCTGTTTTAAATTTCGGGATTAGAGACCTTAGTTTCGACCATTGCCAAGAGGCATTGCCTTTTCTAGAGTAGGTAAGGATGTGACAGTCTTTTAGATACTTGTATTGTATGATTTTGACCCAGTTATTCTCCGGTTCAGCCAGAATTTTCCAAAGAAGTTTTAGTTAGAGGGCTTCATTCACGTCCTTGGTTTTTCTAATACCCAATCCTCCACCCGCTTTTGATTTACATATTTTGTCCCAACTAATTAATGGGCTATGACGAGCGTCTTTGTTCCAGAAGAAGGTTCTGTTGATTTGATCTAATTGTTTATGGACCGCTACCGGGAGCATGAAGCTCTGCATCGAGTATAAAGGTTTTGATGAAAGATTAGACACTATTAGGGTTGCTCTGCCTTGTTGTGATAGGGCATTTGCACGCCATTTGCTCAATTGATCTTTAGATTTGCATATCATTTCGCCAAAAGTTTCCTTTGTAACCCTCCCATTTATGATGGGACAACCTAGGTATTTTTTCAGATGTCGTTCTAGGGGTATGTTCAATATTCCTTCTAGGTCTCGGGCTCTCGATCTAGGAATTCCTGGGGTGGTTTGAAAGGACAACTTATGGTAGTTTACTTTCTGCCCTGAAAATTTACAGTAGTCTTCAATTATCTCTTTAACTTTTATGCATGCAGAATTACTTCCTTTCGAAAATATTATTATATCGTCCGCGAAGGCCAGGAACGGAACGCAAGGGCCCGAATGGCCAAATTTAAATCCGATGTTTTTTTGATTAGATTCTGCCTCACTGGAGAGTTTACGAGCAAGGACTTCTGCCCCGAGAAGGAAGATAAATGGGGAGAGGGGGTCCCCTTGCCTCAATCCCCTTGAAGGTTTGAAAAGGTCCGTAGGACCGTTGTTTACTAAAACAGAAAAGGAAACTGTAGTCACACATTCCATAATAATATCCACAAATCTTTGGTTGAATCCAAATCTTTGGAGTACTGCTTTCGTGAATTGCCAATCTACTCTGCCGTATGCTTTTTCCATGTCGAGTTTTATTGCAGTCCATCCCTTGGAACCTTTTCTAGTACGAAAGGAGTGGAATATCTCGTGTGCTATTAGGATGTTGTCTTGGATTGCTCTATTGGAAACAAAGGCTCCCTGTAGTGGGTGTATAAGTTTTCCTATTACCATTTTTAGTCGTTCTGTTATTATCTTTGAGATGATTTTATATAAGGTAGAGCATAGGCTAATCGGGCGATAGTGTGTAGTCATGGAGGGGTTATCATTTTTTGGTATAAGGGAGATAAAGGTGTGATTAATTTGTTTTAACAGTTTGCCAGAGTGAAAGAAAGCTTTTGTAGCCCGGATGATATCGGAGCCAACAATGTCCCAATATTTCTTATAGAATTCAGCTGTCATTCCATCAGGACCGGGGGATTTGTTGTTCCCCATTGAGAATACAACTTTTTTGATTTCACTGTTTGTTGGTTGTTGAATAAGTGATTTGTTTTCCTCTTCTGTAATGACCGGGTTGATTTGTGTGTAATTCGGAACATAGCTGAACCTGCACATGAAGCTCTCCACGCTTGTTTGACAATATTTCGAAAATCTCTTCTTTGCAGCCAAATGTTTTCAAATTTGAAAGGGGGTGGCTTAAAGGTAGTGTTTTTGGAGATGTTAATTGAAATAGGACAATGGTCCGAGTTAGAGAATCACTACAAAAAAAAATTGAATTAGAAACGGCTAAAAACCGTCGCAAAAGGTCAGATTGCCGTCGCAAATAAGCATTAGTGACGGCTATGCGACGGCAAAACAGGGGTAGCTAGCTCTAGGGTAGCAAAAAGTGGTTGGCGACGGCTATGCGACGGCAATGCAGCTCCAAATTTGCTGCAATATTTTGCGACCCCATGTGCCGTCGCAAAATAATTCACCATTTCCCACCAAAAATTAGATTTCCCTCCTTTTTTTGTGACGGCAATTGCCGTAGCAAATTAATCCCGCCCTTTTTAATCAACCAAATATTCTTTTGTGACGGCATTTTTGCCATTGCCATTTCTGAAATTTGTCCATACAGCACCTGTGTTTTCATTTTGTAGATTAGTGTATCAAAAGTGCAAATCCACAATGCATTCATTGAATACCAAGTTGAATAATATATCATTACATTACAATATACAAAAGTGCAAATCCAAAATACATTCAACTCATCAACATCAACTTGGATACAGCATAAGATCGAATAATCCTCACTTCATTGAGAACAATGAACATATGTAACATACTTGTGATGTTTCAGATTACCAAGAACATGTATTTACGTGCCAAGCTTAAGCTCTTAGCATTTTCAGATGTCCATGTGATTCTTCTTCGTCGATTTTTGTCAACTTCCTCATCCGATAGTAAAAATAATCCATCTCCAATTGACTCCTTGCGATGAGCACTTGACGTAGGCTATAATAGAAAACCAAGAAATAAATAATTAATTAATGCTGGTGGTTGGACATATATATCTCATTCTTAATTAGTAGAATGTATACACTCGTACATTTCAGTTGCAAGGAAGTTAAAAAAGGGGTTGATAATCGAAAGCGATTTCTTATACAGTACCATAGATAGTGAAGATATAATGGGTGAAGCTAGCTTACACTTTTTGGTTTTTGAAAGTTCAACTTCATAAAGTTAAAATATTTCTAAAAAATACATATTGTTACATAGTTAAAATATTGTTATTTTAATTAGTTAACCTACTTTCAACCTCACTGTAAATTTGGAGACTAAATTCATGAAATATAGTATAATTTCGACATTTTTACTAGCTGCTACTGCTTGCCACTACCATTATGGGCTTTCTACTTATGTAATTTATTTCCCCCTATTCTATTTTCCAATAAAATTATCAATCGTGATATTGAGGAAGAAATTAGTGTAGACCTATAAAAACCTATATCTAAAACAAAAAATTTGCAGGACATTATAAAATCAAGAAAATAAGTTAAAGTACAATCACAGCATTACCTTTGAACCTTGGATTGTGGTGGGAGGTGAATTTTTGGCATAGGATCGTATAATGACCATCCCGGCTTCCATCTGAGCGTCTACCATTTTCCATCCATCACTAATAAGTAACAACATAGCTTGTAGATTGCATTGTACACACCTGATATATAGGGTGTGAGAGCAAGAGTTGAGAAAATAAACTACAATGGACTGTGAAGATGATAATAAGCAGCAAGAAACAGCTGGTGAATACCTTTCCCATTTCAAAAGACGTCTGCTTCTCCTTGAGTCTATTGATTAACCAACCCAAATAAAATCCACCGAAAACTTTACAGGGCTGAAATCATTCAAGATTAGCATTAAAACAAACTTATTTTTGTGTAAGGCGTGAAAATTCAAGTCTATATTATATGCCTCTTGGATTAGTTTCTAACGGACTCACTGAATATCAAATTAACTAACAGTTTTAATGAGAAATTCAGAAGCTTAACCGTTTTTGACAGAAAATGCATATAAAGGAGGATCTCTGACAATGCTTTGTGATGATTTGTTGCTAATATATATATAGTTTTCTTTACTTTCGAGAGCGAACTAGAAAGTTGAGTTGTCAGTTCCTTCTTAAGCATGCTTCAAAGGATCTCCTCGCTGAAAGTGAAAATAGAATAACACCTTTTAGTAATACCATGATTAACACACCCTAAATAGATGAATCAAAATGTTAAGTTTTTTAGCTCAGGCATTAAACAAGAGTACAAGAATGATTATTCAACAATCCAATGGTAATCATATCCATCCTTCTCACCTCTAATGAGAGTCAAAAACTTAAATTAAAAGTGAAGACCAGTATTCATCTTTAGATTCAGCTATGTCGGGATGAATACCTTAAAGAAGATAAAGAATAAATCAAACATAAATATCATTGAACATCTAAAAATACTTCGGAAAAGGGGAACATAATTTGTTTCAATCGTTAAAGATTTAGAGCAGCTAGTAGATGATCAATTAATAGAAAGTGGATACAAATAAATATTAATTTTGGGGCCATGTACTAACTTAGAAAGAAGAAATCCCAAACTCATACTAACATCATGAATCTCAGAAAGATTATTACCTTTTTTAGTATTGATGAACTAAAGAAAAAATTGAATTTTTTTTTTAAAAAAAGACTACTTTCAGTTCATTAATTCGACATTTATCCATGTTCTTTGTAACAAAAAGGACTTGGATGTGGCAATAAAGCTAAGGCTACCATAAAAATGCCAAACAAGTAGAACCAAATAAGTAATCTTTGAGTAGGTTCATGTTCCTCAACCATGGATTTTATTGAGGAAAATGAACCAATTTTCTTTCTTATTGCTATCTTTGATTATCTTTCACCCATCCACCATAATAAAATGATTAAACTCTATTTATAAAGTTACTTATTAACCCAACATTTTTATATAAAGCAGGAAGGAGAGTACTTTCAGTCAATAAAGGGAATAAACCAACATTTTTATTTTATTTTGAATAAACACAGTCTCATTTCTAGCTATGAAAGTAAGTACTTTCAATGTTGAAATAAACCAACTTTTGCTCAGTATCAATAGGCATACCCTCTACACAAAAAAGCACAGCAGAACCAAACATCAACACTGAATACAGACGATTCCACTCCAAAGTCATTTTCTTTTGAATGCAGCACAAATATAGGTAGCATGAAATTTAGAAAGAATTGGTCATAGGACATACCTCATAGGCTCATACCTGAATAACAAAACTCAAAACTTGGAGATAATGAGGAAGAAAATCAAATCTAGCAAACGAGCATCAGGGAGCGGCGATTGAGACCAGTGGCACCGCGATTTCTTCTAGGGCTTTCAACCTCACTACAACCTCCGCTCTCCTCTCCACCATCTCTGCACACATCCAAAAAATCAATTAAAAAAGAGGAATAAAACCCTAACACAACCAAATCAGATAAAACCCTAAAATTTAAACTCACAAAAACGACAACAACAAAATTTGGTTAACTCATTTAGATAAATAGTAATAGTAATGCTTTTGAGCCACATAAATCGTTCAAATCTGACGAGGGTGTGAGATTCGGTCCTTGTCCATGCCGGATCCGACAACCAGAGGTAAGAGGAAGGATGAGGAATGCGGGTAGCGCCTCTGGGAAGCATCGGCCTTGGGTACCGACGGACGGGTTGTCACCGGCAAGGACAGATTCAGTCGGCGCCACACTTGGCGGCAATGGACGGCTTCGGGCTCTTTTGTTGCCTAGGCTTCGGTCTGAAAATGATAGAGGGGGCAATTGGAACCAGGAGAGGAGATCTCGGATTTCGGCCAAGAATGGAAGAGGCAAGGTCCCGAGCGAGAGTGAGCGGGATGAAGTGGAGAAGAAGGAAGAAAGCAGGTGGCTTGAAGCTCGATTTGGGCGATGGGAATGGGAGTGAAAGGTTGAGCGGAAAGGCGAGCAGGAGAGAGGTTTGAGAGAAATGAGTGGCGGCTCTTCCAAATTTTACACTGACCCTCGCTAGGTTTAGATGAGAGGCGCGTCATCTTCTATT
Source organism: Persicaria maculosa (assembly GCA_963922045.1). Classification (NCBI taxonomy): domain Eukaryota; kingdom Viridiplantae; phylum Streptophyta; class Magnoliopsida; order Caryophyllales; family Polygonaceae; genus Persicaria; species Persicaria maculosa. The sequence continues at coordinate 73,642,725 of OY998254.1, read as the reverse complement.
ACACTACATTTTTTTATATATATTAGCAACGGCATATCAAAGCCGTGGCAATACGGCGTAGATAATTGTTCTTTTTTGGAGTGACTAGAAACGGTACCCCCTTGCCGTAGCAAAAGCGGTCGCAAAAACCAACCATTCGCCACGGGAAATTCTTCCCGTTGCTAAGTGGTGTAGCTAAAGGAATTTTTTTTTGTAGTGAATGCTCCATTTTTAGTTGCCAAATCGGGGAACATGTCGATTATTTCATGATGGACAAGCACTCTGTCAAGTTTTTCCAATGTGTTATCTGGGCCAAATTGTTTCTTTCTCCAAGTAAATGGGTTACCGTACGAGGGGATCTCCAGCAAGGAGCATGCATCTTTAAATTCCATTATTCTTAGGAATCTACTCGGTAGAATTTCTGCCCCTCCACTTTTATCCGATGGTTGGCTTATTTCGTTTAAGTCTCCCATAACTAAGCATGGAATGTCGCTTTGGGTAATCAGATTGTATAAGTTTCTCCAAAAGTCATCTTTTTCTGAGGGGTTGGGGGCGTATACAAACAACATTAGGCACTCAAAGTTCTCTTTTATGTTCTCGTATTTTACGCCAATAATTCTTGGGAGATGAATAATCACCGAGATGGTTTTGTCTATGAAGGAGTTTTCATTCCAGAATAGAGCAATACCCCCGGCACGTCCAGAAGCCGGGGACCAACATATGTTTGTGAATCCCGCATTTTTCCATAGAGATTCCTTCGGTTCTTTTTCAGTCTTTATTTCTGCTAAGATTAGCATTTGTATATGATCTAGGGAGCGCCATCCATTCATGTTAGTCCAGAAGGTTTCTTTTCCAATTCCCCTATAGTTCCAATATCGTATAATCATGATCACTTTGTTTTTGCATAGGCGAGCAAAAGGTGAGCCCTCCCATACTCATATCTTACTCTTTTAGCGATGTTCCTCATTTTCCGAAGATTCGTTTTCCTTTTCAGTTTCTTATGTAAGTTTTTAGTCTCTCAGTCTCTCTCAATATTTCCATTATTGTTTTACTCGAACTATATTTGCCGCTAGGAAAATAGTGGTTAGCCTTATAATAGCTTTTCTTAATAAGCCTTCCTCTCGTAAAATCAATTTTGATCTTTTTAATTACAAGGAAGGTGATTAAGAGATCCAGATTTAGATAAAGGATGGTAGAATGAACTTTTGATCGCCCCATGTACCTATACTTAGGTTTCTTCGTTGAGTAGCAGTCATTTGTAGGAGAATTATTTTGGTTTGGTTTATTAGCTACCCTCACAAAAATCAGAAGGGTAGCAACTTTGTATTGAGTGTGGTAAGCAATTGCTTTGATACTCTTACGGGAGAGCATGCACAAATGAGTGCCAACATAGCAAGTCCATAAAAAGTTGCTTGACACCAGCAACAAGTGAGAGTGCTCAAGGACAGTAGATTATTGCCCATGAAATTGCTTATTAAAAAATTTATTGTCAAAGAATTTAGCAAACAAATACCAGCACTTGAGAATAATATTTTTCCAAATCCGTTTTTTAACCATAGGTAATTAGTGAGCATAAAGACATAGGTACATATACATAGAAATGTTTGATACAGAAAGGGATCAACCCTGCACAACAGCATATGGAAGTCAACCAAAGTGCTTAGATAGTCATCGATACGCAACACCCTCTTTATCACAAAGCAATTCGTATTTAAAGAACATTTCACAAGTAGGCAGTAGACAAAACGCATATTTACCTTTACAGACATCAGATTAATTAGGGGCCTGAAATCTTCATGACAAGGGTTCACCCATAGAAACAAGAAGATTTTAGACTCAAATCCACCCCAACCTTTGTCAATGTCCAATGGGCATCCAACAAAGTTATAGATTCTACCTCCCATTTGATAACATGTAACGTGCTTTTTCAAACTAATATCCACAATTACAATCCCACTAAAGCAAGTGATAAGAACAGAAGGCACACTCCCTTGATTCACTAAGCACTTGCAGAATACTATCAACAAACATAAGTTTAAAAAGGTTATGCTCCAGCTGGAATTTGCACTACCAGCCGCAGGGAGGATCCCAAATTCGCAGCAATTGACGAGAACAGTTCGAGCATAGTATTGATAACCTGAGATGAATAAATACACAATAATACTAACATATATTACATCATCAGGTATGTCTCATAACTCCCCATGGTTGCAAGGAAACCAAACCATGAAGCCAGGCATCATGAATCCCAGGGTTGACAGACGATGGCAGATATAGCAAAATTTTACCCGAGTGACCGTAGCCCTCGGAGTACACAATGCATCAGCAAGATTTTCCATGTGTATCACTTCATTAGCAGAAAGGTTTACCTGTCCTTTGGATATCAATTTAGTTGCTGCTCTTTGAGAACCCTTTCGGGATGTGAGGGGTGAAGGAGCATAGAGCTTCTTCACAGATTGAATTGAACACCCGGAGAGGATGTTATTTTGTACCAAACACATCGAATATAATAGAACATTTGTCAGGAGTAAAACTTTCAAGAAAGGGGTACAACAACTTCTTCTTTTTTTAGTCATAAAAGAGTTTAAACATTTGAACTTGTGCTCAACATAATTAATCCACCAGAACTTGAAAGGAAAAGCTTGGAGCAAAGAAGTATACAAACATCCAATAAATCGGTACACACTAAGAGTTACAGTCAAGGACTGTTTTTCCAAACTAAGGTGTACAAATCTGGAATCAGCAAGCTTACCCAAACAATTGGATAAAAAATTATTGAGTAGGATTTTAATGAAGTAGGCTAGAACCAGCCAATCCACAATGGCTAGAACTAGCAAACAGATTTTTACCTGGAAAGCGGCAGCCGATACAGAGCTCCTTAACACAATTGTCGCTGCTAGGGGAGTCACCACGAGCGAAGTTTGGGCAGGTTCCTTTCGGGAGAAAAGGGAAGACGAGGCGTACTCCTCAATCATGGAGTTACAAACATGTTTTATGGGCGTGTTTCCCATGGAGGTGTTTGGCGGAATGTGAGAACAATAAGATGTGTTAGCAATCAATGATACACAATTAAAATTGATAGATTTGAAAAGCATTTCCCTTATTCTAGTTTGTTTGCGATTGCCCTTCAGCGGGGAATATGTAAAGTATACTTCATGAAAATCATTTTTGCTATTGTTGGGAGTGGAGATAATAGGGTCCCATACTCCTAGCTGCTCAAACTCAAAAAACTTAAGGAAATAAGCAAGAGGAGCAACAATAGGAGTATGAGGCTTTTCAGTGAGACTTGCTTTGGAAAAACAATTTAGTATCCTTAAGGAGATTTTATCCAACAGTTTATCAAGAGTATCAACCAACTGCTCAACATCATTATTACTCCTACATCCATCCACCCCAACAAGCCAAGGATGAATATCAAGAAACTTAGCCGCAAAACCCCCAAATATGCATCATTAGGGGCATGAACAAGATACAGATGAGTTTTTCCTTGAATACGAGTATAAAGGGAATATAGAATTACCCAGTTATCCTCAAATCTTACCGGATTCCAAATCACAAGACTATTATCACAAACCAAGACCACATAACGATTTGAGCCCTTGCAGGAGGTAGGGGGTGAAGAGGGCAATACCTCAACCACGGTTTGAATCAGAGACCAGTCAGAGATCTGATTATTCAGCATTCTTTGAGAACCCTTTCGGGATATGAAGGGTGAAGGAGCATGAGCCCCCCTCACGGTCTTGTTCAAGGAGTATAGTTCACCTGTAGATGTTAAGGAGATTCCCCCACCACCAGATGGGAGCAAAATCCCACCCAGTGATAGCGGAAGCTCATGGTTTTGAGGGCCCTTTCGGGATGTAGACAGTAGAAGGACACGAGGTCCATCTATGGTTTTGTTCACCCAAAAGGTGAGAGTTTTTACACAAATCCAAATTAGATAAAAAAAGAGTGATAAAGAGGGTAGATGTGACAAGGAGAGAACTTCATACTCTTATAGCTGTATAGAAGGGAGAAGAGATGGCAGGAGAAGACGATCTTACCCCGACCAGAAGCGGAATCAGACCGGTGAGATGGCACAACCGACCAAGACTGATCAGAGCGGTATGAATCGTCACAGCGGATATCAGGAAAATAGACCATCCAACAACTCAAGAGCGGTCACGGAGGGGGCCGAGCACCCCAACCAAATCGTTGACCCCATTGAAGAGATCCTCTCTGAAGAACACAACCCCGACAACAACAGCGCGAGGAAACAGATTGAAGCCCCAACACCAAACTAGGACCGAACATAGGCAAAAAGAATTCACACCATAGGAGAAATCCGGTTGCCTGGAAAGGATTTTCAGGAGCAAAGGCTTTGAAAGCAGCGATTTTGATACTTTGAGCCCAAGAGGAGGCATTTTCATAGATGATTAGCCAAAAAGAAACTTTGGGGGCGGAGTTTTCGATTCTAGGGTTCTTCAGAGAGAGGTTTTTTTGAGGAAGGGTTTGGTCTGAGGGAGCGGGTGAGCGAAGCGCGTGAGGCGCGTTCTTCTCCGTCATTTTCTTCTCTTTCTGGAAATGGGATTTACATTTCTTTTTATTTTACATAGTTATTCACGGTGGAATATGGTCTTATGGATTCAACTATGAATTTCATTCTTATTTTTCTTTTTTTGTTGAATTTAAATTAAAATAAAATAAAAGTCTAAGGGTATAATTGTAATATCACATATTTTAACAAAAGTTTAACGGAATAAAAAGGGTGGGTGGTTGTTTGTTAACGTTTGACATATAAGGGGTGGTTTGCTGCAATTTTACATTTAAGGGGTAGTTATGTGCAATATGACATATATAAAGGGTGATTTTCTGCAGTTTACCCTTTAATTTAAGAAACACACTTAGCCTCCAATAATACTCTCTGCTAACCAAATCATGTCATTAAAGTTTTTTTTTTGTTTTTTTTATTAGGTATAAATTCGAGGTCAGACATACTTAAATCTCGAAAGTCGACAGGTCGGTAGATGGATAACTGTCAAAGCAAATAGAAAATACAAAGATGGTGCAAAATACAGGCAAGAACTCTACAATAGCGAAACTAAATACAACTAAACCGAACAAGAGGATGACGTAGACGAAGGACGAAGCCAAACACTACCCTACAGCAGCACCGTAGCCCAGCGACACATCAGGAGTCACCTGTGGGTAGTAAAGACGAATCTCCAAGAAAACATTCTTCCGGAGAAAGGAGACGCCTCGATACACACTACCACGACCCCAGCTTATTCCGACTCCGACTAGAGATTTGTTTAAGTGATTGAATCTTTCTAATAACTAGAGATTTGTTTTTCGAAAAAATAAAGGACGACCTCAAAATAAATGTCGTTTGACTTTTTGCACGTTTTTGTAAGGGGGTAAAATATCTATAAAATATTTTTTTATCAATTTTTTTTTTACAAATTGATTGATACTTATTAGTAATAAGTATCGATTTTTCGAAATTTTCGATTAAAAAAATATTTTATAGAGTTTTTAGCTCCTTAAGAGATATGAAAAAAGTCAAACGACATTTATTTTGAAACGGATGGAGTAATGATTTGGGGTATAAAAGGTAGGGGTGGGCACAAATCCCGCAAATCCCATCCCGTCCCGCATCCCGTCCCGATCTCGGTGGGATTTGGGGAAAAAAAATTCAATCCCGTCCCGATCCCGTCCCGCAAAAAATACGCGGGACGGGACGTGGGACGAAGAATTCTCATCCCACAAATCCCGTCCCGTCCCGCATATATATAATAAAATTATTTAAAACATAAAATAATATCATTATATATATATAGAGAGAGAGAAAATAGATATATTGTGCACACCCCTTAGGATATACTTTGTGCACAATTGTGAACCATTGATTTATATAAGATGGAAGGGTAGATTGTTGCCACGTGTCCTGGGTGTTTTAAAAAAAATTGTGATAAATTAATCCCAAACCAACTCCTATATCTATTAAAGCGCGTGTAAAACAAAAACCCTAAATTTAAGGCTTCTTCTTAGACGTTCTGGAACCGAAGGGAGCGACATCAAAAGGATCAACTGAGCGGCGGCGTGGCTAGGAACAGGCGATGGGGTAGTTGCTGATCGGCGGCGATGAGGGAGTTGCTGATCGGCGGCGGTTGGGGGAATTGTTTTGCGGATTCCGACGGCGAAGGCTCTGCGAAGATTGTGATCGAATTCGGAGACTGCAGCGCGCAGTTCTGGGCAATGGCAACAGTTCTGGGCGGTGATGGAGACGGGCTGCGAAGATCGACGGCGGCGAAGGATCAGGGAGTTGATGATCGGCGCGATGGGAGTCTTCCACTGGTTCCCAAGTGAAGGTCGATGAGATGGCTGCCCAGATTGCAGATTGTGATCGAATTCAGAGGTCATCGTCTTCGCGTTTCTCTTCTTGATCGGCTTTCCAGGTAAGACGGTGGCGAAGGTGAGACGGTGGCGGTTGGCGGTATGTGACGAGCGGTTGGCGGTCGATGAGATGAGCGGTATGTGACGAGCGGTTGGCGGTAAGACAGTCGATGAGATGAGCGGCGGTTGGCGGTGAGACGGTGGCGAAGGAGGAGTCAACTGTGCAGCCCGCAGCCTAGGGAAGGCGGTGAGACGGTGACGGAGGCGGAACGGTGCAGTCGACAGCATCCCGGGCTTCTTCAATCTTCAATGCTTCCCTTCCTGTTTGAAGGATTATTCGGTGGGATACCGAATATTATTCGGTGATATTGAACAATTATTCATAGAAATTGGAGGGTTTTTTTATATAAATTTGGGGTTTATATAATATGAAACATTATTCGGTGATTTTTGATGAATTATTCGGTGAAATATGAAATATTATTTTTAATAAAAAAAATATTATTCGGTAGCATGTGATTAATTATCTAGTGGAATTGGTGAATTTTCATTTAAACTAGATGGAAAAAGAAAAAATTAATCAGTAGAATCGGTGAATTTTCATATAAACTAGATGGAAAAAGAAAAAATAACATTATTCGGTAGGATGAGAAATATTATTCGGTGGAATTACCAAAATTTTAAAAAAAAACGAAATCAAGGGATACATCAACAAATCAATCAAAATTATTTATTTTTCCAACCAAAAAAAAAAAAAAAAAAACAAGAAATGGAATTGATTTCCAACCAAATTTTTTTTTTTAAAAAAGCAAGAAGAGTAATTGGATTACACGCTCTACCAAATGGGGAGTTGGTTTTTTTGGCATGTGGGTCCCATTATAATAAAAGAAAAAAACAAAAATCCCATTTAATCTTGGCCTTCTATTTTCTTTTAATCAAAGGTCTAGATTTGTGCAAAATATATATATATATATATATATATATATATATATATATATATATATATATATATATATATATATATAGAGAGAGAGAGAGAGAGAGAGAGAGAGAGAGAGAGGATGAATCAAATGTTAACAAGTCTTATTGTGTTTTGTGTTAACAATTTTGGACCCTTGATTGAGCAAAAATGAAAGGTGAAGATTAATTGCCTATTTTCTTATTTTCTAAAAAAAAACGGTGGGTCCCAACCAAAATTTACACGCACCCTCTTAACTTACCTGTGTATCCACGCTCCATCACAATTCACAACCCCATTTTGGGTTGAATTTAAAACTACCGTACTGAGGAATGACTATGAAGATTTTTTTGGGTGGAATTACTAGTTGTTATACTTTACTTTTTAAAACTATTTTTTTTTTGCCAATTTTTAATTCAAAGATACATTGCATTGTAATTTTTATACTTTTTTATTTTTAAAACATGGATCATTTTCATTATTATTTTTCCCTTTTTCGAGCGTAACGTTTTTTTTAGGGAACATTGTTTTTTTGTGTGGTGCATTGTTTGAACTATTCGATAAGGTGATACTCCCTCCGATCCAAAAAGATTGTCGTTTGACGTTTTAACACGTATTTTAAGGAGCTAAAAACTATATAAAATATCAACTTTTTTTAAATTATTTTTTACAACTTAATATTTGTTGGTAATAAGTATTAGATTATAAAAAAATAATAATAAAAAATTTAATATATTATATAGTTTTTAGCTCCTTAAAATACGTGTTAAAAAGTCGAACGACAATCTTTTTGGATCGGAGGTAGTATTAATTATTCGCTAACTTATAGTTATTATTCATTTGTAAAGAGAAATTATCGTTTAGATAATAGCAAAAGGGTTGGTCAATTTTGCAACTATTCGCTAGGTGAATAGTAATTATTCGATAAATTGATCGTTATTATTTTTTGTAAGGAGGAGTTATCGTTTAGATAATAACAAAAGGGTTGATCAATTTTACAACTATTCGCCATGTTGATAGTAATTATTCGCTAAGTTGATAGTAATTATTCGCTAGATTGAAAGAGTATGTAATTGTAATTCTTGATTTCCTACATCTAATTACCAAATACATACGAATAATAGTTATTATTCATGTGTAAAGAGAAGTTATCGTTTAAATAATAGCAAAAAGGTTGGTCAATTTTGCAATTATTCGCTAGGTTAATAGTAATTATTCGATAAATTGATTGTTATTATTCATTTGTATAGAAAAGTTATCGTTTAGATAATAACAAAATTATGGTTGATCAATTTTGCAACTATTCGCTAAGTTGATAGTAATTATTCGTTAAGTTGATAGTAATTATTCGCTAGGTTATTCGCTAGGTTGAAAGAGTATGCAAATATAATTCTTAATTTCTTACCTCTAATTACCCACGTACATGTGAATAATTTCTTATTATTAACGAATATTAACTCTGAAATGAGGAATAGTCAATAAATTTAGAAACAATTTTAGACCGTCAACACACTAGAGCAATCCCCAATCAATCAAATTCAGAGGAAAAACAAACTCAGTTCCCAGTAAATAAAATAAAATAAAAAATTTAGGTTTCTGCTATGCAATTTACTCCCTCCGTCTCAAAATTTAAGTCATTTTAGCCTTATGCACAAATTTTAATAAAAACACTCATCCATCAATCAACATCATCATTCCACTAACTTTTTCATTAATTTTATTACCCATTACATTTTTTAACCAATCAAAACCTTTAAAAAAGTCAACAACACACAAATCAATACAAATCATTACTTTCCACTACCTATAAAACCTAAAACGACATCTATTTTGATACAAAACTAAAGAGCTAAAATGACATCTATTTCGAGACGGAGAATTAGGGAGATTCTTCACCATGGGTTTTCACTTGAAAGATCCACCATCGTTGATGCCACCCAACCTGCGTCGCCACCAATACGAGTCGCCGATTATCGCCTTGCACTATCAACTGTGAGATCTATTCGAGCGGATGAAGATGTCGTCGACCGATCGACTCCGATCTCACCCTCGATTCGACGCCGTCTTCTACCTCTTCTTCAATCGATTCCGTCGCTCGCTTCCACGCCGTCGTTCCCTCCTCCAATCTCGACCTCTTCGTCGGCCCCTGGTTGGCGAAAGCCCCTAGCGGGATGCAAGAAAATGGCGCAGTAGGCTGGTGGCACCGGGAAGTCCTTTCGCTTTCTCTCTCATGGGCAATCAAAGAAGGAATGAAGGATGCCCACACGCGCTACATTTGATATGTGCGCAATGTTTTTTTCGTTTTTAAATTACAATTAATTAATATAGTGGAATAATCTCAGCCTTTCATTTCTAATAAATCAAGGGTCTAGATTTGTTAACACTTAACACCATAAGAGGTGATAACACCGGACCTATATTGATACACATTTAAATAAGTTAGAATATAGATTGAATTATTGTAAGTATACCTATACTGTTGTAAATAGTAATATTAAGGGTGTGTTTGGGAACTGGATGGATTTTTGGGGATTTGTGGGATTTTAGGGGATGTGGTAGACGGGGATGGATTTTTGGGATGTAAAAGATGAAAACTCAACACCCAATTTTTTGGGTTTTGTGTTTGGTTGTATTTTTATTTTTTGGTGGATGGAGTGACGGGAAAAGACCGAATTACCCCCACTTATCCACATGAAATGACCAAATTGCCCCCCACACATACCCCTCTTCACTTTCTTTTCAATCATTTCGATACTCCACAGTTGTCGACATTGGAGTTGTTTGGGACCCCTGTGGAGTCTGGCGTCTGAGTCCGAGCTCCTCCTTGGCGATAGTAGGGCCGGCCACGGTCGAAGAAGGACTGCAGCCACCCATCGGCGCCGGAAAGTGCACAGCTGACCACTGGCACCCGACGACGAAGCCCCACTGGTCGCCTTCCATGTAAGTTGTCCCCTTTTTCCACTTTAGGAGCTCGAATCGAAATAAGATGAAATTGTTAGGGTTAGGTCGGAATTGAAATGGGGGAAATTTGTGTTAATTGATTGGGGGTTTGCTTGTGTTTGTGTTAATTGATTGGGGGAAATCCGAGTCGATTGTTCATGAGGGCATGATAGTTGAGGGCGGGAATTGAAGGGCAACCCACCTCATTAATTGAATTGAGTACATCTGTTCTTGAGGGGCATGACTGTTGAGGGCGGTTCAGATGGGTTTTGTTGAGTTATGATTCCTCAATTTGTTGCTTTTGTGTCCACTGTTTTCGTTTCAATTGAAGTTGAATTGAATATTAATTTGGCTTCGAAAATTCGATTGGTGTTGTGCATCGCCATCGATCGGCCCATCGCATTCCTCGCCATCTATCCAATCCAGATTGGCATGGATTCCACGCTCGTTCCCAATGACAAAGGTAAGCGAAAGGCGACGACTAATCGAAGGGGAAAAGCTAAGACACCCGCCAGTGGTGACGACAAGGTCCCCATTCCAGCCGCCTTCTACTGGTCCTACGACCTCACGATCAAGCTGATGCGAGTTCTATTAGCTTACCAGAAAAAAAAATGGAAGGGAGCAGGCCTTCCTTTGGGCTCCCCTTACTGCTCAGTTCGAGGAATTGACGGGGAAGAAGTGCAACACCAACACTCTTAAGAATCGCACTCGCGATATGAAAACTTATTACAACTGTTGGAAAGAGCTGAAGAAGGATGAGACGGGGTTGGGTTGGGATCCCGTTAGAGGAACCATCATGGCGTCTGACGAATGGCGGGAGAAGAAAATTGTGGTACGTTCTCCTTTTGTGTTTGAAATGTTGTCTTCATAGTGCACACCGCCATTGTCAAAACGTCCCACAACATTGCCTTCATTTCCCCTTGAGCAGGTCGACCATAACTTCAGGAAGTTCCGAAAGAAGGGCATCCCTCCCGAGTTGGAGGACTTGTTTGACCAAGTTTACGGTGGCACCGTTGCCACCGGAGAGTACTGCGTGGCCCCATCCATGGACCCATCGGCCCGGGCATCTCAGGAACCCCCCCGCGATGAAGGACAGCCGGAGTGCATCTCGATCGATGACGAAGATGGTTGTCATGGGAATGGCCGAGACAATGCAAGTGACCCAAAGGGTTCCCAATATGATGGGGTAGAGGAGGAGTTTGATGAGCTGTTCCCTAGTCAGACCCAGACTCCATCTATGTCTCATGAAATGAACGACATCTGCGACGAAGAGCCCAAGGACGGGAGCTCACCTGACAAGGTCCCTGCCTCCGACGCGGCAAATGGGGCAAGGTCTGGTCCTTCAACTGGCCCTCACTCGGCTCCATCTCATGTGGCAGGTGCATGTCCATCCACCAGCAAAAAGCGGGGTATATCAAGTTCCGGCTCTGGTGCATCAACCGTCGCTCCAAAACGCAACATTCGTAAGTCGGAGGGCTCCGAGCTTGCTTCGCGGCATTTTGATTTGGCGGAAGACACCAACAGTTTACCGAAGGCCATGCTGGAGAGGGATGCGAGGGAGGCGATGGAGGAGAGGGAGGAGGTGTCATCCAAAAAACCTCATGGGACCACCTGGGAGGTAATGGACATTGTCAAAACCATGGTGGCGGATGGGCTCATGAAGATGGGGGATCCCATGTGATGCTTCAGCTTGGCCCTTCCCACACCCGAAAGGCGGGAGGTGTTCATACAGATTGAGATGAACGAGTCCCGTCTTGCGTGGCTGAAGTGGCTGTACTCCACGAACGACGGGCGGCATTTGGCCGCTTGTCCCCCATGACTCCCAATAAGAGCGCGTCCTCTGCAACTTAAAAGTTTTCGGTCCTTAAACTTGTTAGTTTGAAATTATAAAACTTTGCGTTCGGCGCGCTTTCGTTTCCATCATTTGAGTTTGTGAAAATTATCAAACTGTTTGCGTTATAAGTCCCATACCGTGAATACTGTGTGCGTTGTTGGGACCTTAACGTGTGTGTTTGCGAACAATGTGTTTCGTTGCATGAGTGGTTGTGCAATTTGAGTTTGCAATGCTATTATCAATAACACTTGATTGTTATGGTTACCTTGATATTGCAGGCTGCAACCCAGGGGGTACGAGCGCCGTCGTCGTATGCGTCGACGACGGCGACGCCTTGTAATCGCTTGCCTCCTCATCCAACAGCAGGCCATCCCCATTCTTCAGCACTACTTTCTGCATGTGCATAAAGTCCCCCAATACATCGGTCCGTACATAGGTGTGCGTTGGGTCGATGACATTGTGAGGTATTCGTCGCAGACGAGGAGCGTCAACTCGTTCAGGATGGAAAAGGGTGCTTTCGTTCGGCTATGTGGGATTCTGGAGCATCAATATGGTCTTCGACCATCCTCTCAGATGTCTGTGATGGAGAAGGTTGCAATCTTCGTCAACACCATGTCTTGGGGGGCCAGCCATCGGAATGCATGTGAAAGGTTCCAACGATCCTCGTACACTATATCCGAAAGCATAGGACAAGTTCTAGACGCAATGTGTGGGGCGAGATGCAATGGCTACCGAGGTTTCTCATGCGACATCATCCGCCCTCAAGACCCCCACTTCAACAACATACCTGACGCCATACAGAACGACAACCGGTACTGGCCGTACTTCAAGGGCGCTATAGGTGCAATAGACGGGACACACATTCAAGCGGCGATTCCCAGGGGCGACCAGATCCGGTTTCGGTGCAGGAAGGGCACATGCACGTACAACGTGATGGCGGTGTGCGACTTCGACTTGCGATTCACGTTCATATCGGCCGGGTGGGAGGGTAGCGCACACGATGCAAGTGTGTTTGATCACGCCCTAAGGACAACCGCGTTGCGCTTCCCACACCCTCCTCCCTGTAAGATTCAGCCTTCATATAACCTTATCAAAACCATATGATGGTACTTTGTGTTAGCTTATGCACATGAATGTACATTCATGTTGTGTAGGCCGGTACTACCTATGCGACAAAGGGTACCCGTTCAAGCCGGGTTACATGGTTCCCTATTCCACGACGAAGTACCATCACCCGACATTCGCCGCTTCACAACCGTCGAATGAGAAAGAGTCCTTCAACAAGTCGCACTCGTCCCTCAGGGGCGCTATCGAGAGGTCATTCGGGATCTTGAAGTCCAAGTCCAAGATACTAACGCAACTTCCGAAGTACCCTATTCGGAAGCAGATTGCGATCATCATAGCTTGCTTTGCGCTCCACAATTACGTCAGGCAATCTTGTGCGGAGCCCGAGCTCGTCGACGACGATGACCCGCGGTTCACGGAGTTCACCATGTATGCTTCCACGTGCGACGGGGAGGACAACGATGACCCCTACGACGACGAAGAGGAAATTGGTCACGAGGACGATGATCCCTTGTATGACTCGGACGAGGATGGAGGTCCTGTCACAGGGATGAAGGGGCTAAGGGACGAAATCGCTCGTCAGATTTGGAACGACAGGTGCATGCCATGAACCGCGTCGGAACAGGCAACCACGTATGACTATTGTAAGCGGAGGCAAGTATAATTACTAATGTAGGTGCAACTCTCCAAGTCCTAAAAACTTGTGGTTTGTAAAAGTTTCGTTTTGCAAAGTGGCTTGGCAATCCTAACCCCAATATGTGCTTCGTGTAAACATCATCAAACTCGTTATTTTGCAAAGTGGCATGGCAATTCTAAACTCGTTATTTGCTTCGTTTCAACATAGTCAAACTATTCGACATGTTTTCAGAAGGACTTGTAATCACAAAACGACCATATCAAATGACCAACCTGCAATCGGGAACGCGGACACAAAACTACAATTGAAATCGTACATTTTCAGAATATATAAACATATTGTCTTGAGCATATAAACATAAGTTATCCAGCTAATGTTGGAGGAGACCATGCCGGCCCTGCTTTCCCACGAAGACGGACACAACAACTTGCACAAAATTACGCAGGCAAGCAGGACGGAAATTGTTTGTTGTTACACATTCTAACCCCAATCACATGAACAAAATACGGGGCAAACATTCTACGACATTGTATCTGAATGGAACAGAAATAGTGGAGGCCAAACAGATGATACAAAAAGGTCTTCAAGACGGGGGAGGACTGGCTACGCCCTCAAGCACAGGCCGAGGATGACCACCATCGCCAAAACGAGCAGCCAGCCTCGAATCCTCGCCACACGGGCCAACTGAGCGCCTCGGACTTGCTCCCCAGCGTGGTCCACCCACCTGGCGCACAGGTAGGCACAGAGCTCAGCAATCCTCTGCACGAGCTGGTTGTTGGTCGCCTCGGAAGCGACAAGGCGGGAGGCAAGGCTGGAGCTCTGCGCCCGCTCGGCCTGGAGTTCCCCCCTGATGTTGTTCAGCTGACCCCTTGTGGCCTGGAGCTCGATGACCCGTGTAGCGTCCCGCTGTATAAGCGTCCTGTTGCGCTCTCTGACAACAGCAAGCTCCGACTAGGCGAAGTCGACGAGGGCATTGTTCTCCTCAGCGTCCTCTCTACGCTGCGAGGAAGTGGCGTCGTCCTGCAGCTCCCTGTCGTCGCGGTCCCGGCCATAGGAGTAGTCAGAGTGAAGCCAGAAGTACTTCCTTGGGTCGCCACTCTGGTAGGAGGCGTCCGAGTCCGTGTCGGTGTCCGAGTAAGGATACATGCTGCAAGAGGCCTTGACAAATTAGTTGGAGGACATGTAATCCAAAGCATGCACAAACATGGAAAAAATAAACAAAACATGCAGAAAATCATCCCAAAAACATGCACAACATGTCGACGAGGGCAACCAGTTTATCAACCAGCAACGTTGCCCAGCAAGTAATGGAAATCAACCAGTTTCTCAACCAAGCACACGATGCAACAGAAACATGGATGAAGAGGAAGACTGTAAGCAAGACCGGGCATCTTTGGGAGTCTTTGCATCATCACAAAAACATGCCCAGCAAGTAAAGGAAAAACAAGGCATTTGAAACATAAAATAATAAGAGCAATCATAAACAAAACATGCCCAGCAAGTAAAGGAAAAACAAGGCATTTGAAACCTAAAACAATAAGAGCAATCATAAACATGCACATGCCCAGCAAGTAAAGGAAAAACAAGGCATTTGAAACATAATATAATAAGAGCAATCATAAACAAAACATGAAAACATCATTGGGCCCTCACGTCATACACCTTCAAATCAGTTGATCAACATGAGGTGAAGAGGCAAGGAAGGCCAGCTTCATATGTCAATACCAAACTGAGACAGCGATAGGGAAAGGAAATATGAATTCTCAACATCATTGGACCCTCAAGTCATATGCAAATCAACCAGTTTCTCAACCAACGACATTGCAACAGAAACATGAATGAAGAGGCAGACTGTAAGCAATATCAAGCATGCACAATGGGTCCTCAAGCACATTACACAAACATGCCCAGCAAGTAAAGGAAAAATAAATCAGTTGAAACATATCACAATAAGAGCAGTTCACACTTTCAAGGGCAAAAAGTTGCACCCAGGGAAGGCAATATTCGGTAGAGGAAGAGATGATGCAAATATTAATAGCCATATTGCAAGTACTTGACAGTGTGACAGGTGAAGTGCACAGGTTACCTTTAAGAGGCAGTAGTCCCATATACATGAGGTGAAGTGGCAATGACCAAACAATACCTCGAAATGAACATGTGGTACATGAAATAAACAATGGGACAGGGGACTTGAATAGACCCCCATCCACATGAAATAAGTTGACATCCAACATCATAGGGCCCTCACTTTCATATACAGACCTGAAATGAACGAGGTCGTGCAACAATAGCAGATAAAACAATTTGATGAAAACATCATTGGGCCCTCAGGCAGCTGTGAAAGGTTTTGACAACATCATTGGGCCCTCAAGCTACAAAATCAGTGACCTTGCCATCAGTTGATCAACAACAGAAGTTGGCAATTTGAGTTTGCAACTTCTCATGTCAATTCAAAACTGAGGGAGGGCAACATCATTGGGCCCTCAATGCATATATAGGTAATTCAAACATCATTGGGCCCTCAGGCAAGAGAAGGTGCAACAGTTGGAAATGCAATCATAATAGGCATAATGAAAACATCATTGGGCCCTCACTTCATATACCATGAAATCAGTTGATCAACATGAGGTGAAGAGGCAAGGAAGGCCAACTTCATATGTCAATACAAAACTGAAACAGGGATAGGGAAAGGAAATATGAAATCACAACATCATTGGGCCCTCAACTCATATGCAAATCAACCAGTTTCTCAACCAACAAAATTGCAACAGAAACATGGATGAAGAGGCTGATATGTAAGCAATATCAACCATCATTGGGTCCTCACCATATACCACAAAGGTAATGAAAACATCATTGGGCCCTCAGGCAAATTGATAAAAACAATAGAAGATGCAAGCAGAGTAGGCGTAAATAAAGGCAGAGGTTACCCAAATCAATCAGTTGATCATCACAGTTGGAAGAGGCAATGAATGCCAACTTCATGTGTCAATTCAAAACTGAGAATCAGGGAAACCAAAGGGGAGGTAAAAATTGACACATCATAGGGCCCTCAACTCATATGCAAATAAACCAGGTGAAAATTGCAAGCATATAACAAGAGCTCCCGACTAAATAAGCAATAAGTAAGCAATTTAAAGCATCATTGGGTCCTCAGGTCAGATATAAGTAATGAAGACATGTATAGAGGAAAAGAGTTAAACGACAAGCATCATTGGGCCCTCAAATCAACCAGTTTTTCAAGGGACAATATCACAAGCAACATGAAAGCATCATTGGGCCCTCACTTTTCATATACAAGTCCTGAAAACATGTGAACAGGCAAAGGGGTAAGCGACAGACATCATAGGGCCCTCACTGTATACATATATATACCACAACCTGCATTTCTGGTAATAAGGAATTCATTAAAGGCAACAAATTCTTTCCACTTTCAAGAACAGAGCAAAAGGGGTAAGCGACAAACCGACAGTGGTAGATGGTGTGCAGTCACTTGGGTTTTTTTGGTAAAAGACAAAACTTCAGGCAAAGTATTCAAAAATGGAAATGGATGACAGGAGCGCCAGAACGAGCAACAAGTACATGCCTCTAACAATGACCCAAAAACACAATACTCCACAGTTAACACAACACTGACAAAAACCCTAAATCGAAGAGGCTCAAATATCATCTGAGCAAAGATCCCCAAAATCATATGAGCAAACCCTAAATCCATAACATGCATATGAACAAACGACCGGCCACGGTCGAAAATGGCAGAAGGAAATTAAAAATCCCCAAATATCAAATGAACAAAGCCTAAAATTTCGACAGAAAATAAAAAATCCCCAAAATCATATGAACAAACCCTAAATCGAAAACATGCATATCAACAAACTCTCGTTGAGGATCGAAAATGCCAGAAGAAAATCAAAAATCCCCAAATATCATATGAACAAACCCTAAAATGTCAGAAGAAAATCACAAATCCCCAAAATCATAAGAACAAACCCAAATCGAAAAGTACAAGAGAACAATGGTGGAGTCTGTACACACACAGTCCAAGAGAACAATGGAGGTAGGGCGACGAAAATACCTGATGATGAAGACGGAGGAGGACTGGTGGTCTGGAGGCGATTTTTGGGTTCGCTCGCTTCGTCGGGTTCCCCTTACGGCTTCCAGAAATTCAAAGCTTGTGAGAGAAGAGTGAAGAGATGGATGTATTTATGAGGGCGTGGAAGATGAAAGGACAAAATGGGGGGTTTCGGTTTTCCCATCCACCAAACCTTGGTGAAGGAGGGGGGAAAACCCATCCGCCACCATCCAGCAAACCTCCGATTCCAAACCCTCCAAACCCCTTAAACACCAACACCCAAACATGGAGGCACAGAAACCGAGGCGGAAAACCCATCTTCCAAACCCCCTAAACACTACACCCAAACACACCCTAAGTTCAATAAATTGTCCATTGCTTTGCTACTGTATTAGGATTCAACTTAGCAATTTAGCATAACTCCACGTATTGCTACTGTAATAGTTGTCGTTGGAATGATTTTTTTAATACTTACTTCATTGCTATATATTGTATTCAACTTTTTTTTTTGTTTGAAATTGCTATTTTTAAAAAAATTTGAACGAGGGGCAAGGCCCGTCCCGTCCCGTGAGGGATAGGACCCGATGGGATTCAAAAAAAAAAAAAAATCAAATCCCGTCCCGCTCAAAATACGCGGGACGGGACGTGGAATGACCTTAATCCCGTCACGTCCCGTCCCATGCCCACCCCTAATAAAAGGACTTCTCTAGACTCCTTATCAGTTATAAGCACCAAATCTAGCCTCCATTAAAGTGATGATTATTCTCTACTAAAAGATCTTACTTGAGCTTTAGAGGAATTAGAGGGTTCTCCAAATGAGAAGAGCCCCACCCCCAAACGTTGTTTGTTCTTGTGTTGCAAAGTCCGGATATTGGCGCTGGACTCAATCTCCTTCAACAACTACTTGTGCGGATATTTCCCTATATAGGCCCCAACTATTTTGATTTTGATTTCATAAACGGTGAGGGTAGGAGGAGGTGGGTTTGGCTTTGGCTTAGGGTGGGTGGAGTCTCCGAATAGCAATGAAGACGCTTATGCCAATCGAAACTACAAAAAGGATGATACCAATTTGTTACAGTTAAGTTTTAGTTTCTAAAGTTCCGGTAAGCCAAAACTGACGGGTTAAATTAGGTAGTTAAGTTGAAAGTCGATGTTTAGTCTTGAATCTTGATTTTGAAGTAATTGAAGTCGTCAGATTAAGCCAAACCTATCCTTGAGTTCTAAAGTTCCGGTAAGCCAAACAGAGAGACTGATCCCAGAGTTGTTCAACGGTCCGAACCTGGCTCGAATCAAACCAAACCTTAAAATGGGCAGATCGAGGACCGGACCTAAACTCATAGGTTCAAAAAACCTGTTAACGAAGTATACAGATTTAATAACAAAACAGCGTCCTCTGTCATAAGTAAAATGAAACCATGGAGCACATCTTAATTAAATAGGCCACAGGGTTCCAATAACCAACTCCAGTCCTTGTTCTATGTATCTTTGCAGGGATTTTACATTGCGAGATTGCATTTCACGGTTTCCCCCCAATATATGTGTATTTACAACCGAAATTGAAACAACTTACAAAGCTTTCAAAGAACTTTCAACTGAAGATCAGGATAGCCAACCCTTGTTTTGTGCCTCTCAAATAGGTCTCTGAGCGATTCTACAAATCGGCTGTGTATTTCCGCCACCTGCAAGATAAATGCAATGAAATGGAGGGTGAGAGCTCCTGGTGTATGTCCAGACCAAATCTTTTCGTATTGCTCAATGATTCTTACAGAATAAAGGGACCAAAGAGAAAGGGCAAGAGGAAGCCCTAAAGATCTACAGAACTGAGCATCATTAACATGATCAAACTGAAAGAGAGGTAGCACTTAATGGCGATTTGGCATAGATCAAATCAAGCAAATTTTGGGGGAAATGGGATGAGCATGACTATGTTCATATATGTGCAATGTAAGATTTGAGAGAATTGGGATGAACACGACTATGTTTTTATTTGTGCAATGTAATGGATGGTCATGAGTTGCATCAAAGAGGGTTTGATTTATGTCATTGGAACTTAAGAACGCACAATAGAATGTGTGTACTTTTGTGCCACCGATTCTGGAGAGGGGCAGAAGCAACAAGCCATGTCTTATATTTTCATCTCACATACTGTCAGCTAGACTCACCAAATGCTAAACTGTATATGGACAATGCACTGGACTTATCAGTCCATTTGATCAAAGAGAACAGTTCAGTAATTCTATGTAGGAAGCAAGCACTAAGAGCTACAAAATCAAGATAGATATCTTTAGCATGTTACTTTTCAATCAAAACTATAAAAAGCCAAGGGGCAACCGTACTGTGCAATCTGCTATCGATTCATTAGAACATTTATCACCATCAAGGTATTCATAGGAGTGCAACAGAAACTATACCTCGTCCACAGTTGGATTTGGATTCTTCTTAACCTCGATAGGTCTACCAACAACCACATGCATGGGACGCCGAAATGGCAAGGGTGATCTGCAAAGAACAATAGGATGGATTAACAGGTCTGTTTGTGTGTTTTGGGAGGTGACTTCTTGAGGGAAAATACAACTTTCTATATTGAATCATTGAACAAGATTATTGCCATAAGGAGACTCAACTTGGTGAAACTACTCCTAGATAAACAACCTGACCTTGTACCAGAACGTTCCAAGAATTAACATATTTTTAACGCCAAATAATAGAAGAAACACTATTTTCTCTTATCCAAGAATTTTCGGTGTCATCAAAGTTTAAATGCAAATAGTTTCTCCCCTCTTTTCCACTAAAAGAATGCCCCGTAGTATTGTCAAGTAGAGAGAAGAAATTTAGTTTCAGGTTTTAGCTCCAAACAATCTTTTTCATAAACACAATTACAAGCAGGCGGTCACTTAAAGGGACATTTGCCGTACCCAAAAACTCCCCAGAAAAAAATTGGAGTGAACTTGATGAGCCTTGAGAATTGCAAGAACAGTTTGCCTTGTGGTTTCCACCAACTGTATGCCTCTGACTGCAGCAAATAAGCAAAATGAGAACAAAGTTTTAATTTTCCATCAAACTGAATATTTTTTTATGATAAAATGAATAGGTGTTGCTTAGATTTAGAAACAAACTATACTTGGCCAAAGCAAAACACTGGAACCAAAGGTGCACCCTGCTCAATTGCAATGCGAACAAATCCTTTTCTTTTCATTATAAAGGCTATCTGCAAAGTGAATTAAGGTAAAAGAACATCAGCAAGTAATGCTATCCATCCTGCCTTGTCGTATTGGTCTTGGAGCAAATCTTGAAGAGATGTTTCTTTTCTCCAATTTCACCACTTCACGGTTCACATCCATCAATCTAGGACCAGTTTCAACACGTTTTTAAAGAGAAAGGACAGATAGATGGCCAGATCATGACATAATAATTTCAAAACAACAATTTTTAGAACCTCGCAACTGTGCTCCATGTAAAAGCTCTCCTGCACACCACCCGGAACTATGAGGCAGCTATACCCAGAAGACAACAAGGAGGCAAAATTTTCCCTGGTAGCCGGAGAGAGTCCAAGCCATGTCCATATATGCCTGAGGAATGGAGTGTAGAACACCTGATAGTTTTCAGATGAACAATGAAAATGATGAGAACATCCAAGAAATATCTCTAAGCAGCATTGAAGCCTTAGTAAAAACTTACTGCTGTACTTGCAAGAACTTTAATCTTTGAAAATGGCAAGTAGCCAGTGAGATCAGCAAGTGAGACACACCCAATTGGCAAAACTGAATGTGGTTCATAGCCAAAAACTGCAGAATGAATAGATCAAAAAGCTAGATCAGAAGAGAGTTTTTGACAAGAATAGGAAAATAATCATTCACTTGAAATTTCAAATAAATGAACGAATCAAAAATCGTGAATCTGGATCCTAAGTTCTCTTGAGGCAACAGCTACTTTATGCATATGCTTAGCATACAATTAGTTGCATCATCTTTCACAAAGTAGCAACATCAACCCAAATGAAGTTATTTATTCAATTTGCTTTAATAATTTTCATTGTCACGATCTTCATTCTTCACAATCTTTCACTCATCCCAAATGACTTTCCATCACTAAGACTAGGAACCCATAACCACAACCACAAGACCCCAGGATCCATCTATATCCCCAGGCTTAATATCTGCCAGAATAATTACAGTATGTAGTTTTATTTTGTAAGATACCATGGCCTACACCTCCAAATCAAGAATCCTATAGGGACAAGTTAAGATGTTTGAAAGAACACCTTCCATTTACAACATTCTGAATCATTGAACTGAATAAAAAAAGCACTTTCTCTGTTCAAAGTACATGCAGGGATTAAAATTTAATGCTACTTCACAATGCATAATCCACTATTTAATTTTTCAACTGCACTCTCTAGGGGTAGGAAGGGTTTACTATGATCCATCCGGGCCATCCGGAGGCAAGGTTCTGTAGTTTCAGAACCTGGTAAAAAAGATTGACTTCAAGATGGATGTTTTGCCACTATAGACCGAATTCCCTAGTGCAAACCTCCAGAAAAAAAATTCAAAGATCAACAATCAGAAAGGAGCAAGAGCCAAACCATAAGCGCGATCTGGATCAAGGGACTTGTAGTCTTCCACCAGAAGTGTAATGGGGAAATATCCACAAGCATGCTTACATATAAACCTGATTAAGAAAAAAAATATCAACAAGCTCAAAAGTCGCATCCATTGCATATCAATCACAAAAGGAACTCAATAAAGAAAGGAAGTAAATACATCAATGATCAAAAAATAAAATTAGTCAATGAAGTAAGCAAAACCTGGCCAATTTCCGCCCAAATCTATCATTATCATCCACAGGAATAGCCACGAAGAACACAAGCAAGCCAAAAAGCACCCTACAAAAACAACGGTTCTCAATATCTCGCGCTAAGAGAAGTTCGATTCGAGCCTTGGACGGAGAAAACAAAGAAAGACAGAAGGTGAGAGAAAACGAACGCAATGGCTTTGGAGGGAGGGAGGAAGGAGAACGCAGCCAGAACAAGCAAGACATTGAAATGGATAGAGCCAAGCCACAAGCCAACGGCGAAGAGTGAATTGATAAGCGAGCCCGGCTTGGATTCAAACACCGTGATCTCCGGCTTATCCACCGGCGACGGCGACCTGCCAGGAACTGAATCCGCCATCGCCGCCGATTGACTGCGAGATCCGTGTGGAGGATTTTCCCCCTTTTTTGGCTGCGCTTTTTTGGGGATCAGAGACGGCCAAAAGGGAAGGAGATGGAAATCAGGAAATGTGTAGAAAGTTTTCCTTCTTCGCGGCTGCTCGCTCGCTCCCGGGAGGAGGTGATGGAAACGGGGGGCACGTGGGCGTGGTTTGCGGTCACGTGGCCGGTGGCCCACACCGCTCTGCTTTGACACGCAACGACGCAATTACTCTTTTTTAATCACCACAAATAATACGCAATCACTCAATTTGGTTGTTTGGTGTCAAGTGTTAACGGACAAAACTATGGGATCAATCAACATAAGTAAAAATGATAACCATCTTTAATGCAAATTTGTAAGGATTAAGGTTGCTTCCAACATTTTTTTTAAGGGAAAAAAAAAAAGGTTGCTTTCGATTTTCAGGATCATTAGAGCAAGCTCAACGGGTATTCTATAAAATCTCTATTTTGTAGGAAAAAATTTTAAATTCTCTAAATTTTTTATACCCTAACCCCAACAACTTTTCTATTTTACAAGTTTTTACATTAGTTATATTCTATATTTATTGCATATTATTTAATAAAATTTTATTTGAGTTAAAAGGAAATAGAAATAGGACATAAAATATTTACTTTAATTCAAAATCTTACAATCTCAACCACAAATCTATTAACAATTTCATGGGGAAGAGAAAAGCATTTAATTTTACAAATTTCACTTCTTCCTCTAAATTTACAGATTTTTCTTCTCTCTTCTCTCTATTTTACGAAACCATTTGCAAAAGCTCTTGGAGTGAAAAAACCCTTTTTTTTCTCTAAAATATCATATCTATATAAACTCTTAATTTAGAAGAGTTTAGGATGATGTGTCAATCTCAGAGACATTTTAGGAGTCTTAACCAATCATATTTTTTTGCCATTTTTTTTATTTTCCTTAATTCTCCTTTTTTCTTGTTTTTATTTTAATTCTCTTTTTTCTTTAATTTTACCAACCATCTATATCTATATCTATATAAACTCTTAATTTAGAAGAGTTTAGGATGATGTGTCAATCTTAGAGACATTTTAGGAGTCTTAACCAATCATATTTTTTTTGCCATTATTTTTATTTTCTTTAATTATCCTTTTTTCTTCTTTTTCTTTTAATTCTCTTTTTTCTTTAATTTTACTAACCATTGGGCTTAATTCAAAACATTGAATTCAATCTAATATAACTATTGGGCTTAATTCAAATTTAGTTACTAACTATCTATATCTATATAAACTCTTAATTTAGAAGAGTTTAGGATAATGTGTCAGTCTTAGAGACATTTTAGGAGTCTTAACCAATCATAATTTTTTCTGCCATTTTTTTTCTTAATTCTCCTTTTTTCTTCTTTTTCTTTTAATTCTCTTTTTTTCTTTAATTTTACTAACCATCTATATCTATATGTATATAAACTCTTAATTTAGAAGAGTTTAGGATGATGTGTCAATCTTAGAGACATTTTAGGAGTCTTAACCAATCATAATTTTTTTGCCATTTTTTTATTTTTCTTAATTCTCCTTTTTTTCTTCTTTTTCTTTTAATTCTCTTTTTTCTTTAATTTTACTAACCATCTATATCTATATCTATATAAACTCTTAATTTAGAAGAGTTTAGGATGATGTGTCAATCTTAGAGACATTTTAGGAGTCTTAACCAATCATAATTTTTTTTGCCATTTTTTTGATTTTTCTTAATTCTCCTTTTTTTCTTCTTTTTCTTTTAATTCTCTTTTTTCTTTAATTTTACTAACCATTGTGGTTAATTCAAAACATTGAATTCAATCTAATATAACTATTGGGCTTAACTCAAATATATTTACTAACTATTGGGCTTAATTCAAAACATTGAATATAACTATTTATTATGACACATCACATTTAAAAAATGTTATAATGATATTGATATTATTATTACTGAGTAATTTAAAATATCTATGTTTATCTATTATACTTTACATAAGATTTTTAATAAATAATTTTATGAGATAATTATAAGATACATTTGTTATAAAGTTTTTTTTATGATTTTTATCTTAACATTTATTAATATTTTATAATATTTTTTTATATAATATTTTAGTTTTAAAAAAACGCGTCATGGCGCGGGAATCGTACTAGTTTTCTATATTATACAAGAGTTGTTGGGATTGCTATTAGGAGTGTTGTAACAATTTGACCCAGTTTTCATTTCTTAAGTTTTTCGCAAAATTAATACAGTGACGGATATTTTTTTTTTTGATACAAGGACAGGATTTGGGCGGTGTCAGACCTTGCTGATCCACCACCCAAGAGCGTCCTTTTGGACGAGAGCCTGGAGCTCAGGATGATGCGAAGGCGAAACGTCATCGAGTTGATGCCGAAGATGAGCCACCTTGTCCGCGACCTGGTTGAGCTCTCTGAAGACATGCAGACAGGAGGAGCATTGGAAGTTCTGAATAAGACGCTTTGAATCCGCAATAATCATTTCAATCTCCCAAGGGCAACTCCAGACATCATTGATGGCGTTAATAACCGCAAGACAATCGCCTTCGATCTCGATCCTAGAAATACCTAGTTGGTGAGCAGCCACAAGCCCATAATGGAGGGCAAGAGCTTCGGTCTTCACCGCCGACATCTCACCACACAGGGAACCCCTGCAATAAATGACGGAGCCATGGTGATCGCGAATAACGACACCCGTCGAAGCCTCGCCAGAAGACAGCACAGAAGCATCGAAATTTAATTTGAAGCTTCCAGCAACGGGCTTTTGCCATCTTAAATTTTTCCTTCTTCTTTGAATCGGTGGTGTGACATTTTTTTTTTGATCTGTATCTTCCCATAATTGTCTTTTGGATAATACAGTGACGGATATAATTCAAATTTGGGTTGGTTTACTTATGGATAAACATACTTTTATTGAATTAATTTTAAATAAAAAAGCCATTTATTTCCATGTTTGATGATAAGATGGGATGGGATATCTACCAACAACCTTTTAAAAAAATTGATAGATACACATTACACATATATAATTTCAATTAAATAAATTATTTTATTTTAGAAAGTACATTTAATTTACAAAAATACTATTTTAATTATTTTAAAGTATACTGTCCAAAATTGTCTTTTAATAATTGATGAGACATGAGTCGTGGTTTTAAAAAAAAAGTAAAAAGATAGAGTTATAATTGGAGATATAAATTTATTTTTATTTATCTTTAAAAAATTCTTATTGATTGAAGTTTAATTTGACATAACAAAATATATATAATGACGTTTGTAAAGTATAAAGTTCATTTTCCCTATTTCATGAAATGATTCCTTGGATTGTTGAATGTTGACAAACGTGAAAAAGGAGGGGTGATTAAAAAAGGCTTTATTCTTGACAAATGTCGGTACGTGGGCCATTACGGTCTTGCAAATATAAGTTGGCCAATGAGCATCCATTTTTAAGGCCCAAATGGCCCACACGCGAACATTTGAGCCATGTATATGTTGTATCCTGGGCCTAAGGCCTGCCTTTGTTTGAT
Organism: Persicaria maculosa; assembly: GCA_963922045.1. Lineage (NCBI taxonomy): Eukaryota > Viridiplantae > Streptophyta > Magnoliopsida > Caryophyllales > Polygonaceae > Persicaria > Persicaria maculosa. Next base: position 73,616,142 of record OY998254.1, on the reverse strand, counting down.
CTCCTCCGAACCTGGTGTATTCCAATTTCCAAGGGAGATGATCACATAAACACAACAACCATACGAAATTGAATCGCTAATATTAATCAAAGGGTCAATCGATCATGGCAAATGAGAGGCTTAAGTATGAGATTTCAGGGCTGAATTGTATAGTGTAGCTATGGCAATGCCCGGCATTCCGAGCCATTGATGATGCTCCTCCTTGTGTCTAGGTGCGGAGCCGGGATTTTCGTCAGAGGGTGCTAAAAATATTTCATCAAATATTTTTTTTTGTACACTTATTAAGAAGATTTTTTTAAAAATATTGAAAAAAAAAATTGTGAATTTTTTTAAATGATTTTTGCATTTAAATAGCACTATGTTTCAAATATCATTTAAATATGTTATATTACTTTAAAAATACTAAATATATGTAAAAAAAATTATTATTTTTTGTATTTTTTTTTCCAGCTAGTTGTCCAGACACGGATCCAAGGGTGGGTTCACCTATGCTGCAACCCACCCCGTTTTTTGTACAAATTAATAGTATAGGTGTGGGTTCAATGTTGAAGATTTAGCCACTTTTATCGTAGCCCCAGGTACAATCTTCAATCTTCCCTTTTAATTGGCATTTACTTTTGCCTCTTATCGTAGCCCAATAAGAGTTGACCCATCATTATTTCCTTTTGCCTTACTTAGCTCATTATAAATATCCTATTTAAATATCTTTTCATACACTATAAGGCAAATTTTCCTTCTACATCACATATTTGATTGAATTTATTGGACCTTTGGTACGATAATATTATATAAAAATAAAACATAAAAATATTGGTACGCAAACTTTGTAGCTCTACCACTAATCATATCGGTATTTTATCAACAAAATTTCAAAATAATTATGTTCTTTATATAAAACAAATCCAGGCTACCCTAATTCCTGGTTCCGTGCCGGCTTGTGTACTACAAATTGGTCTCATTATTTTGGCTGCCATAAACTCAGCAATGATGCTTCCCTTAGTAGTGGAAGTGTTGGGTTGAGGATTAAGCTTAGGGATTCCTCTATAGCATTGGCGATGCTTGCTTCACTAAGAGCTTACGTGGTTTTGATGTCTGGTGTTGCAGTCTTATTCCGGTAGAGTTGAGAACAAAAAAAAATGGAGGGTTGGCGAGACTAGGTGGGTTAAGGGTAAATGAAGGAATAAGATCTTAACCATTAATTTTTATTTCGACGTTCATAACCGTGAGTCAAATATGTCGATATAGAGTTCTTTTAACACTACTAGAACACAATCCTCATGTTGAGGTTAGTGCTACGAGGTTTGGCATCTACCAAATCTTCTTGGCTTGAACGTGATACACCTCATGTCACCTTAGAGTGGCCTTGATGTTTTTTTTTTTTTTAAATAAGATTTAATTATTAGTATATTTTTTTAACATTTTAGAAAATAAAGTGAAAAAAAATAAAATTGACAATGCAAAAGCAACTCTATATCGAGATGTTTAATATAATTATCAACTGAGCAATAATACCATTTAAATTACATTATTTCACCCAAACAAAAGCCATTGACATATAATTATGCCTTGTAAAAAAAAACATATGCACACATTATAATTTTTTTTAAACAAAAAATAATATGCATGATGTAACTTTATAATTTGGCGGGAGGGATTTGAAGCGATTAGTGGAGGATGACAACCATATATGCACATCACCTACTAGCTAGCTTAATGACGTCAAAAATAAAATATATGTTAGTTTGTTTAAATGTTCATTGTCAAATATGACTCATGACTTAGATGTCCGTATTTTATATATTTGATTTATTGAATTGACTATATGCCAATTGCAAAATCCATGCATCTACCCACCTAATAGTGAATATGACACGGTTTGATTTTTTTTTTTTTTTTGAAGAAGATCAAAGAAGAAAAAAAAAAAAAGCAAGATATATAGTTGTGTTTGGATTCCAAAATGTTGCATTCTTTTTTTACTTTTTTTTTTTTTTTACCTTGGAAAGGGTCAAACACTAAAACTTATGGGAGGAGTTTAACTATCAACTCATCGTAACCAAATACCCAATAGAAATTACGAGGTGAAATCTCTTACTTTTGATTTTGACATGTAAAAATGCCATTTTGTTATGTCCTCTGCCGATGAACTAAAATTGAAGTGTACTTTGTATATAATGCCAATAAATAACCCAGTCAAACCAAGCTCTTGTACAGTACATAACCTTATTATATGAGTTGGCTCCAGAATTTATAAAAGAAATTCCGGTTACTATGTGCTTTATACTTAAAAAAATGTTAAGTTAAGTTCTTTTACTTACTAAATTAACAAGATGAGTATGAGTATAATTTAAAACTCGATTTTAAATTTAAGCAAATGAGTTAAACATAAACAAGTAATACTCAATCTTCTTATTTGGCTCGAATAATAAAGCTACTACTACCTATAATGGCCAAAAACGAGTATAAATATAACCTATAAATTTGACAGTTGAAATGGACCTTTATTTAAATTACAAGTCAGCCAACTTGATAATTTCATAGTTTTGGCTACACATGGGTGGGGGGGAACAAAAAGATAATATATTTTTTTGGGCAACAAGATAGTACGGTGTATCTTATTTACAAGTGGAGAGTAACATGTTGATCCAAAAACTAATGCCTCCTTGATACTGTCAAAAACCTAAAATATCATCTCTGAATCAAATCCTTACAATCTTAAATAATTTGCCAAAATTGCAGGCCCTAAATTTATCAAATCCTTCATAACATAACATTCTTTAATTTCTACTGTCATGTACCTACCACGAATCATCAACCTTACCGAATAATTTAGTTTTATAAGCGTGGGAAAAAAAACCATAAAATTAAAATCTTCTTCCCATGTGACTTCCTGGAAATATGAATGTTCAAATAAATCAACCCCCAAATAGAAATTTCAGTAAACGTAAACCTTAAGAGCATCTTCCACCGTAATCCATAATGGCTAGGGAAAATAGTCTACCGAAAGAGAATATTCTATAGAATATTCTCTTTTGGCCTATTATACGGTTTTGTTGTTCCCACCGTAGGTCAATTTTGACAGGCTAAATTTCCTATAAATACTAATATCATTTAGAACTTTAACATCTCATTTCCATCACTCTATTATATCTTTAGTACTTCAAGCAACTTAATATTTATTTTTCATTATAATTTTAATGAATCTATAATAAAAAAGATTAATGTCATTTTTAAAAATATTATTTATGCAATGATAATTCTAATATGTCAAATATTATATTCATATCGAAGAATTCTTTAATATCTTTACAATATTACAACTTTCATTTTTAATTAAAAATCATAACTATATAATATATATGTTTATAATTCTATTATTTAGCATTTGGCCTTTCAAAAGAGAAAGTCAAATTTGGCCTTTTTTTAGAAATAGGCCAAAAACAAAATGGCTAAAATGGGTTTTGACCTAGGGTGGGAGCAAAATTAGACCAAAACCCATTTTTTAGCTTACCATGGGAGATGGACTAAGAGATTGCTACCTAAAATCTAGATTATAAATTCAAGTCGTTCTTTAATAGTTTAATAATCGATCTCAAAAAAATCCAAATTTGCAGGGGTCTTTTAATCAGTGTTCTTCCCTATCCCCACCACCACTTTCAAATTAAGAATTCATCAGTCAAACGGACAATCATCCCTACTAACTAATTTTGATTCTCTTGTTTCTCTGGTTTTCAATCAATCTTCTTCGCTATCCCCCACCAGTGCCACTATCAAATTAAGAATTCATCAGTCGGATTTGTGAAGTATAAGTTTCACAATCATCTGATTCATCTTTGAGTAAACTAATTTTGATACTCATCGCCATTAGATAGCAGCAGATACAGAGAGAGCAAGAAATAATTTCAAACTAACCAAACAGAGATGAAATGACACCGCCGGCGGCGGCGCTGCTTCTGACCACCGCAGTCTCAATTGTACTTCTGCTTTTTCCGGCCACCGTGCGAACCGCCAGAGCCGAAGAGGCTCCGAAAACAGAGACGCACACTTTCGGTTTTCCATTCAACCAGAGCTACTACGACATCTTCTCCGTCGCGCCTCCGGCGACAATTTCAAACGGCGCGTTGCAGATCACGCCGGATTCCATCGGGAACTTCTCCCTTACCAATCGCTCCGGCCGGATCCTCTACAGCCTCCCCTTCACTCTATGGGAGAGAGGTAGATCCTCCGCGGTAGCCACTAAGGTCGCCTCCTTCAACACCTCTTTCCTCCTTAACATATTTCGCCCCAACCACACCATCGCCCCCGGCGAGGGAGTCGCGTTCGTTATAGCTCCAAATCTCGCCACGCCGCCGGGAAGCGACGGCCAGTACCTCGGGCTCACCAACTCCACCACCGACGGATCCGCCAGCAACCGCCTCTTCGCCGTCGAGTTCGACACGCAGAAGCAGGACTTCGATCCGGATGGAAACCACATCGGAATCGACATCAACAGCATCCGATCCACCAAAAACGTATCCCTCTCCGCCTTCAACATCACCCTGGCGCCAAACGACACCGTCTTCCACAAGATCTGGATCCACTACAACGGCCGCAATAAAACCCTAGCTGTCTACATAGCCGACCAATCCGAATCGACGCAGACGATTCCGATGCCGAAATCGCCCGTGCTCACCATGGACAGCCTCGATTTAAGCTCAATCGTCGAGCAACAGTCTTTCTTCGGCTTCTCCGCGTCGACCGGGTCAACGACCCAGGAGCTCCACTGCGTGCTAAGCTGGAACATGACGGTGGAGGTAATCGGCGACCGCGGAAGGAAACAGTGGACGACAGCGATTGTGGTCGGAATTGTGATAGCCGCGGCGGCCGCGGGGGTGCTGGGGGTGGTGATAGGGTTGTTGTGCTGGAGGAGGAAGAACAAGGCGGCGGATCCGAATATACTGTGCGCGCTGAAAAGCTTGCCGGGGACGCCGAGGGAGTTTGATTTCAAGGATCTGAAGAAGGCGACTGGGAACTTCGACGAGAAGTACAAGCTCGGGCAGGGAGGATACGGCGTCGTTTTCAAAGGGGTGTTGGCGGTTGAAAACGTGGAAGTGGCGGTTAAGAAATTTACGCGGGAGGATAACATCAAATGCAAAGACGATTTCCTTTGTGAGCTTGCTATTATCAACCGTCTCCGCCATAGACACCTTGTCAAACTACTTGGTAAGTTAGCTGATTTTGTTATAAACTCGACTCGAAAAAAGATTAATTCGATTTTGTTCATTTAGTAAACGAGTTAAACATGAACATAACAACTTGAAAATGCTCATCTCAGCGCTCGAATAACTCGAATTTTACATAATTTAGAAAATTTTCCATCGGCTATTATTTTATCATAGTATACGAGTCGAGTTTGGACACATTTTTATGATTGACACGCCAAACACACCCTAAACTAATTTTTGGTTTATGTGTTAGTTGTTATGTGGTTCTAGTTTTGCTTACAATGTGTATACAACCACAGGTTGGTGCCACAAGAATGGGATGCTCCTCTTGGTGTACGAGTACATGCCCAACGGGAGCCTCGACAGGCACATCTTCTGTGGCGAGGATGAGGAGCCGATGAGCTGGAGCTTCCGTTACAAGATCCTACAGGGGGTGGCATCGGCGTTGCACTACCTCCACTACGAGTACGAAGAGACTGTGATTCACCGCGACCTCAAGGTGAGCAATATCTTGCTCGACGCAAACTTCAATGCTCGCCTTGGTGACTTTGGCCTAGCCCGCGCATTGGACCAAGAAAAGACGTCCTATGCTGAGATGGAAGGCGTACATGGTACGATGGGCTACATTGCTCCCGAGTGCTTCCACACGGGGAAGGCTACTAGGGAGTCAGACATGTATGCTTTCGGAGTGGTCCTTTTAGAGGTGGTCTGTGGGTATCGGCCTTGGGCCAAGCTAGGCGGGTTCAACTGTGTAGTCGATTGGGTGTGGTCGTTGCATAGGGAGCGCAAGATTCTTGAGGCAGTGGACCATAGGCTAGCCAAGGAGTATGATCCGGTGGAGGCTGAGCGTGTCCTGCTTCTAGGGCTTGCCTGCGTGCACCCTATGCGCAAAGACAGGCCTAAGACAAACACCATTGTGCAAATCTTATCCGGGTCAGTCCCTGTGCCCACTGTTCCACCCTTCAAGCCCGCGTTTGTGTGGCCTTCAATGGGGCCAACTGATCTCGACACGAGCTTGGACACAGGCATGACCGCTGATTCCATCCGTGTTGGGTCATCGCACTATGAATCCGAGTGGACTCCTCGTTCCAATGCCCAGGAGAGCTTCGATGATTACATGGACCGCTCCACAGTGTAGCCTCTTTCTAGATCTCTACGATGTGCTTGTGCTTCGTACCAACCCGAGATCACTTAGAAGCATTTGCTCGGCGTCAAAATGCCCTTCTTTGGAGGGTGTATATCTCAGGCCTTGCTTGCTTTTGCTTCTGGTATACCATGTTGTATGTGCAATGTGTCTTACTGTTTATTTATAGTGCAGGGTCTGGGCTTTATTTCGGTAGACAGTCAATCTGCATTGTATTGTATGTTTTATTACATTGTTCATTGATGTTAATGTAAAGGCTGTAAAGCTATATGTGTTTTGTGTGCATTTGCATTGTCTATTTACCATGAAACATATAGCAAACTTAAAAGTTAAAACTTGAACTGACCAAATTCAGATTTGTCAAAACTGGCCTGATCAGACTTGAAAACTTCTGGTTAGGTTGAAACAGCCAAAAGGCAACACCTTTTGATCTCCAAGTAACCCAAAACACACTACTCGTAAATAATCCGAAAACTAAAAGAGGCTCACCCTAAACACAATAATCTGACTCAAGTGAACTCAACTAACAAGTCGATGTCGCATTAGGTAAAATTGTATCAAGCTTTCAGCAGCTAGAAGGCCTTCCATCCTTCAAGATTGCTGTCAGGAGGAGTAAGACAGTGACCAAGGACAATGACAGAAGGCATATAGTATGAGTTAGTTGCATCATTAGACACATACACTATAACAGCAACACATTTGACCAACTCAATCATGCAGTTAATCAAAATATAACATAACAACACATGAAAATGATAATTAGCTCAAGAGGTATCAGATACACTTGGAAGTGATCTGGATTCAAATCAGCACCCGCTCTAGCGGGTGGTTAATATTATTTGGTGATGCAGTGTATGCCAGAACGGATACATATATCACTAGTGTGATTAGTCACTCGGTCTATATTAATTGCCCCTGGTAGACTACAGATTACTAGATTGAAGAAGACACTGACAACAGTAGGTGGTAATCTTATAACAATTAACGGTAGTTTGTTGTGGGTTTCATCTTCATAGTTACATCACTTACAGTTCTCTAGGAGTAGGAGGTACCTTAGTTCCCAATGCGTACAAGATCGAGAACTTCACCAGCGTGGAACTTGTTCACACCACGGAGCCGTCTAAGCTCTTCGTAGGTGACAGGGGAGTAGAGCTGAGGATGCTCAGCATCAATGAACTCTTGTGGTGCTTCAATCACCGTGTCTCTTTGTGGGGAGAGGAATGTAGCAATTGAGTAACGTTTGGTTGCTTCTTTGCACTGGACTCGGTGCTGCACGTTGCATAGCCTTCCGTTACTCCACGCCTAGGGTTTGAGAAGCCAAGGAAGATGTCAATGAGAGAGTACAAGAAATATCAATTCTAGTAACAAGTGAAACAGACAACTCAGTTTTCTGCTGAAAAAAAATAGCCTAATTTTCTGAGTTCTTTCTGGCTTTGTGGGGATACAATCATACAAATTTAGACAATTATTTGACAATTTGTTCAAGGAGTTCCTCAAATTGAAAGTGATAAATTCTACTTACAAATATCCTACAATGCAGCTGATGATATAGCACTTTTCAGACAAATTATGCCTCTGACAAACCCAGAACTAGCCCAGTCTGATTAGCCTGATACCATATAAAACCGTTTCCAGGTAAATTTTCTGAAAACTGACCCAAGTTGACCATTTGTTACGAAGTAACCAACGACAAAGTCAATCCAGTCTGAAACCTCCCAAGCTGATTTTAACATATGAAACAAAGCTATACTCACACAAATGCATGTGTATATGCATGAAAAGCAATCTGAATAACCGAAAAAAATACCCAACCCAACCCAACCTATCTGATTCCCATGGAAAAACTTCCAGCTATTGATCAATTAGATCAAACAGTAGTTCCATGCCAAAGAAATCCAAAACTGTTAGGCTAGAGTTGTAGAATTGCCAACTTACAGCGCCAACATCTCCTAGGTTGATAACAAGCGTCCCAGGCAAGGGTTCAACTGCGACGAACTCACCAGACTGATCCTTTACTTCAAGCCCCCCTACATTCTCATCGTCCTGAAGTATTGTAAGAAATCCAGAGTCTGTATGCATCTGCACGCCAAGAGAGCCCACTGTCTCTGGACTGAAGTTGTATCGGTTAATTCTGAACTGACAAGCCCACCCCTCAAAAAGATTATCACCCTCCAATCCCGTGCTCTTGGCCAGCTTGTTTGCAACATCCACTGTGACATTGTATATTGCCCGTGCATACTTCTCTATTGTGCTCCTGTGATATAGGACATAAAACACCAAATATGACTTTTTGAAATGATAATCACATGTTGGGATGACTACGCATTTAATCACTGCCCTATTTTGTCGAAAAGGACATTGTTTTGCAAGCACTCAAATAGGATGCAAGCTCAGTCTAATCCATGAGATTCGCCACAAAACTCGTTGCCTGCAGCATTGAATATTTACAAACACTAAAGAGCTCTAGAAAATGAAGTAAGAACAAGCCTTAACTCTTAATTCATAAGGTAACATCTCAAATGGATAAGGGGAAGATGGATATAAAATACAGCCGTTAATCCCAAATAAACACAGCACAGACAAGCAGTCAAACAGATTGATTTGTGATCCATTTGAAAAATAAAAGCAGTTGGACTAAATTCAAGTATAAACCATTTAGGCTCCGCTTCAACTTATGAGTGTCGAGCCTTCCTAGCTTAGTTGGTAAGGACGACATGTAATGACCTATTGGTCATGAGTTCGACTTCCCCTTAGGCCTAAGTGCCTACCTACCTACCTTATGAGTGACATTTCTCTTGTTTACTTTTGTTTTCAATTTCCTATCTTATGCTTACTAGCATAGATTTGTGGCTGAAGTTCAAATATGTTACTTCTCCTTATATAAATATTGTTAGTGAGACTTATTCAACGTTATTAATGAACACTAGGGTATTTAATAGGCTCACCATTTAAGCTAGATATTTGCTCACAAAATCAGGAACACCACATTCACCATTCAACAATCACCTCTAGTATCAAAATAACATGTATGCCTGTCAATTCAATTAATTTGTACCGTTAATTCGAAATCGTTTCATTTCACACCAAAATAAAACGAAATCCAAAAAACTCAACCTGAAAATTTTGAAAATTTGATACTTTTTATGCCTCAACCGATCCAATTGAAAATGGATAAGAACACAACATGAACAAGTTCTTCAATTAACAAAGAAAATGTGAAAGCAAAAAAGAGGCCCAGTCAAGCATTCGAGGAAGTTCAATAGGTCACACCTAGATACAGTGTAGAATCATTGATTCCGATCACTGATTAACTTCGATCAGTACAGAAATTGACTAACCTTTGAAGTGGAGAAAGCTGCAATTGGGAGCAGAACTCGTCGACGGCGGTAGAAGAACCGACATCGAAGAGCCCCAAAGCTTCGTAGTGAGGGTTAGTGGGAGTGGGAGCCATGTAGCCGCTCCCAGGGATCACATCCTTGTTGTTCCGCTTGATCTCAGCCGGTAGATCGAGGAGATCGGCGACCAAGGACTTCATCTCGGCCATCAATTGGAGGGGAACGCCATGGTTGACGACTCTGAAGCATCCCAAGCCCTCGCAAGCTTCCCTCAGCTTCCGCCCCTCCTCCGACCGGGCTGCGAAGTCGCGAGCCAGATCGATTACTGGAATCATCTCCGATTTTCGCTTCTCCTCTGATTCTGCAAGTGAGTGAGTTGGAGGAGATCAATGGAGGTATTTCTGGAGAGGGAGAGGGATTGACATGGAAAGGTAACAGAAGGTGGGGCTTCCTTGTCGCCTTTGTTTGGGTCACTTTTGGCAATTTCTCCGCTTTTTGGGGACCTTCGTGAAATTTTGTCGCGGGGAGATCGGTGATGGTTTGCTGCACGCAAGTTCAACTTTCGAGCTCTCTTTTTAAAATTTTCCGACTTATAAACGTGACAAAAACCCGATTGGAAAATCTGTATCGAACTTTAAAATATTGTTGATGAGAGCTTTAAGAAAAATACTCTTATCCATTAATCAAAATATATGGTTTACTAGTTAAACATGCTTTTTAAAATGTTAAAAACTTATATTAAATGTTAATTTTTTTATAAATATTTTTTTATGATTTCATATTTTGTTAGTATAAAATATGAAATTATAAAAAAAAAATATAAATATTTTATATAGTTTTTAACTTCTAAAAAAACGTATATGAAGAATAAAGTGATATATTTTTGACTAATGAATCAGATCTAATGTTGATTTTTAGAAGTGACTAAAACTCAATTAAAAAAATTCGAGTGAAATTCAAAAATATATACTTAAAACATTTTGTTGGGAAAAATCTTGTAAAAATACTAGTTAGAGCTTAAATTAGTGAAAAAAATGAAAGTTTTTTAGCTGTTTAAGTTTCAATTTCTACCAAAACTAATACATATTCGACTAATCAATTAGATCTAATGAATTCCGGATCCTCTCCTTACATTAGGCTTCCTAATTAATCAATCTCCACCCTCTAAAAAAATTAATGGCCATTGTATTTCTATGATTAAAAATAAAAACCCCTAATTATCGTAGCTGCCGTTCGCCTGCAATTTCCGGCCACAATCTTCTTCCCCTCGCCTGCAATTTCCGGCCTGTAATTTCCCCCCGCCTGCAATCTTCTTCCCCTCGCCCGCAATTTCCGGCCAACAACCACAATTATCGTCGCCGCCGCCGCTCTCCCGTCCACCTCCTTTGCCGCCGCCTAGAATCCACCAAATTGTCCAATCATCATCCAAACCTCCCAATTTGTACCTCCATCCATCATCCAATCCTCAATCATGAATCATCATCCAAAGCTCCAAATTAACGCTCCCAATTTGTCGAGCGCCCCATCGACGTCTCATCCCTCCGCTCCTCCGATGTCGAGGAATTCGTCAGAGGTGTTACCCTAATTAATTATTTCTAATTTCTTTGATATTGATGCGTCGGTGAAGAAGGCAGTGATGCGTCGGGCCGTCGGCTATGGATTGTGTTGTTTCTCACCGGATCGCATTCAAAATCTACACCCGGGCGAGGAAGAGGATGGTGGGTTGTAGGTGCGGAGTGGAGAGCGGGCGGTGGATTGCAGGCGGCGACGACGGCGACGGCGATGGCGGTTGTTGGATGAGAATCTGCAGGCGGGGGAAGAAGATCCATGGTGGCCTGTAGGAGTGGAGGGGAGGAGAAAACAAAGGGAATATTTTTTTTAAAAAAATATTAAAGAGATGGATAATCTTGACCATTAAATTTTTTCAAGGGTGGAGATTGATTTATTAGGAGGCCTAATATAAGTAGAGGATCCGGATTCGATCTGGTATTGACTTAGCTTTAAAACTTTGGAGTTTATTTATTTTGTTTGATTATTTATATGCTTATCCTTAATATTTTTATTTTTTTAGTAATTTGAAGTAAAATTGGATGTTTTGGTGTTGATTGTAATGTTGCTTTGTATGATATATCATATATGAGCCTTGATGCGTTTTCAAACTCTTCTTATCTTTTGTTGGGTCTCCATAGGACCATAGCTCCAACTAAAAATAAATTAAGAAATATTGCCATTACTTCTATCTATATATAAAAGCGGCAATGAGCCACAAATTCGAGTTACAAATTTGCCCTTAATCCTTCACAGTGAGATTTTATATTTACAAAATTGCCATTATACCTTTCCTTCCCCCAATCCGTCTCCTGTCAATCAATAGCCCCGCACACTCCAATTGGATCCTCCGTAGCCGGGCGAATTAGGGTTCCGCCCGCTCCTGCTCCGATCTTGGCTCTCCTGCTTCGACTCCGTCTAACCCTAATTCGCCCGGCTATCAGACGCAAGGGCCTGGAGTTCCGTCTCCAGGGGTGAGTTCTGTGCCAGGGATGGGGGCGCCTCCTTCTATGGTTCTCGGAGGCATGTACCAGTCTGGAAGCCGCTAAACCCGCTTCTCCAACCGCTGTACATGGCCATGCCGAATGGTTACATGGCCCCTGGTGTCCCTCAGGGCACTATTCCTCCTCCAGGTGGGTCGTCGTTTCCATATATCTCGCTACTCTTTGATTCGCTATCGTTTCCTCTCCATGATTGGTTTAAATTTTGCTTCCTTTGGAATAAAAATCGACCACGATTGATTTTCAATAGCAATTTTGGATGAGGATATGAATTTGAAAGATGTAGTCTATTTCCCTTTGTTTGCCCCCTCTGAAATATATATTAAGGGAGCTATAGATCTTAAGGGGCAATGAGGAACAAGTTTTGCTTCAGAAGTCTATAGCCATATTTACATGATGGCCAAATTGCAGAAAACCACCCTTTAAATAGGCTGTTTTGCGTGAAACCACCCCTTAAAACGAAAATTGCAGAAAACCACCCTTTAAAACTGTTTTCCTTGCAAAGTCACACCCATCACCCAATTTTTGTTAATTAAATGTTAAAGTGTGTGGAAATTTAACTATACCCCTTATTATTATTATTATCATTATTTTACTCATTTCAATTGATATTAGTTGATATTTAATTTTTTGACATATTTTTCAAAAGCAAATAACACTATAAATATAAAAAAATGTTTTTTTTAAAAATAATTTCATACTTACAAAAAAACTCTATAAAAAATTGATGTGTAATTTATGTTTTATATATATATAAAAAAATGTGTAATACTAGGGCTACTTGAAGAAAATATTTTTTTTTTTAAAAAATAATGTTTCATATAGTTTTTATTATTCTAAAAATGTATGTGGAATAGTGAACATATTTTTAGAATAATAAAAACTATATAACATATCATTTTTTAAAAATGTATTTTCTTTGAGTAACTCTTTAGTAATATACACTTTTTAAAATATATAAAACATCAATCATATCTATTTTTTTATAGAGTGTTTTTACTAATAAGTGTGAAATTATATTTAAAAATGATATTTTATTAAAAAAATTACTTTTGAAAAACATGTTAAAAGGTAAAAATTAATTAATACCGATTGGGTAAAGTAAAATAATAATAAAAACAAGGGATATAATTGATTTTCATGCACTTTAACATTTAATTAACAAAAATTGGGTGATGGGTGTGATTTTGCAAGGAAAACAGTTTTAAAGGGTGGTTTTCTGCAATTTTCGTTTTAAGGGGTGGTTTCACGCAAAACAACCTATTTAAAGGGTGGTTTTCTGCAATTTGGCCTTACATGATTATTGATTCAATTAGGCTCAAATATTTTTACTCGAACTATTTTTACTTATTTTTGTAAGTTGACCAAATTAGATTCAGATGATTAAGGGAGCTATAGATCTTAAGGGTCAACGAGGAACAATATTTGCTTCACAAATCTATATTTAGGCATATTGGCATGATTATTGATCTGGCTAAACACAAATATCTTTACTGGAACTATTTTTTGTAAGTTGATCAAATTAGATTCAGATTATTTAGATACATGAATTCCGTTTAGGGCATGGTATTTTTTTCTTTTAGCGCATGACCATGGTCGCAACGACCACTTGTAGATTTGGTCGCAACGACCATGGGTTGAATAGATCGCAACGACCAAGAAGCGTCGGAGATATGGTACTATGGTCGCAACGACCACAACATGGGATGGTCGCAACGACCAGGGTTTTTAGCTCGGGTTTATAATGAACCAAGCTAAAAACCAAAATTTTATTTTATGAGAAATAGCTTTTTAGCCCGGTTTTAAATGGAACCGGGATAAAAAGGTGAATTAAATTAAAAAAAAAACGAAATAGAGAGAAGAACAGGCGTGAAGCATCTTCTCTCCAAAACTCCATGGGCCAGTAATGGAGTTTATGATTTTGGTTCAATTTACTTTTTTCTAATTGAAAAAGGAATGAAAATAAGATTTGCCACAAAAGCTCAAGTGACGTGATGAATGGTGTGCCCAACTTCCCTCCCGCTGATCGATTGTTCGATCGTGGCATACTGGCATCCATCAAATTCAAACCGATTTCTCGAATTCAGAGGTAATAGGCCGCCGCCATGGATGCACGGCTCATCTTGCCGGACGAATCGCATGGAGTGACTCCTGGAATGGAGCAGCAAGCCGCCGGCGTCGGCAATCATTCGGCTAGGGTTCTGCGTGAGGTTTCAGAGAAGCCCGTGAATTGGGTGGGATGGTATAGGGGTGTAATTTAATCTAATTACAGGGGTATTTTCGTACTGTTCTAAAAAAATTTTTAGGTTGTTCTAAAAAGTAGATCCCATATATCTACCTTGGTGTCATACTAATTTAATACTACATAGTAATTACTACTCTGTATTGATTTAAGGGGTGACAATTGTCATTTAAATAAGTCATCTAAACTCATTAAATTGATGGTCAGGTTCAATAAGATCTCATGTCCATGAGGACCATGACCCTTTTGGTCAATTTACTACAGTAGCATTTAATTGGCCAGTGGGACACAAAACCATCTCGATGCTGCATGATGTGATATGTTTATTGTGTGTTTTATTGATTTGCCATGTGACAATCATTCTATGTTCAAGAGCGATTTGTATATGTGGCTATATAAGACTCTAAGCCTGAATGATTTCTTTGAAGACATGTGATCCACGTACTACTATAGAAAATTTGTATAGGAGCTAGATATTTTTAGGCTTGTTTGTTTAGATAACTAGGGAATGAAAAGATAAGGTATTAAATTTTACACATAAAATGTATATGATCATCACTTTTTGTGAGCTTGGAGGAGAGGATAAGGGGGATTATTAGCCCATCCTAGAGGTATTAGTTACCCTCCTTCAAATTAGGGAATAGAAGGGTAACACATTTGTATGAAAAATGGAAGAATAAGGGAAATGATTAGAATATTGATCAATGAATCTTAACTCAAATATGAACTATATTCATAAGGGTAATTATTACTTTTCCCTACCAAAAAATAAACGGGGGATTAGTGTTTTTGCCAAACTGTGTCCAAAGTATCATTGGTTCTGTAAACCCAACAATCTAGATACAATTCAGCAACATAAAGCTTTATGATTTATGGGTTGCTACCACTCAAAGAAAGTGAGGCGGACTCCTGGATGCGAGGATCCTACAGTACTTGTGCTGATACCCCTTATAAGTAAGGATCATACGATTAGATCTTTTCTCACAATTAAGTATAGTAGAACCTTTTCAAAAGCAACTCATAGCTAAAAGTTGTTTGAAAAGTTGACATTTTTATCTTTGAGAAATGAATTGTAGTCTTTGTGCAGTTCTGATTTCTCAACTTCTACTTATTTTATTCTTATTCTGTTGATCATTTCTGGTTGTTTAGTTATTGCACAAGAGAAATGCTTAGGGCTTTGATAGCCAAAACCATCAGATTCGACGACCTCTTTGGAAAGACTTGCATTTTTTATATATAAATTTGGTTAGTTGAATCTTATGCTATCAGTTGCTTCTTCGAATTAGATTTCAATCAGTCTTTTACTCTTTTATGTGATTTTGATTTATTACTGATTGTATTCTATGAACTTGGTTGTAAATTAAAATTGTGAGAGAGTTGAATATTTTTTTACGGCTTCATTTAGGAATTCTCAAGGAAATACGATGTTCTTAAAATGTTTTAAACTTTTGATCCCTGATTTGGAGCTAAATTTTGTTGTTTTCTTGGTTGACAGCTGGGGTTGCTTTTGAAAACCCAGGTATGACCATTATCTAAATGTGATTGAGTTCTCATTCAAGTTTCATCAAGTTGCCATGTCAAGAAATCAAAGAGCTAGGTCTCAGAAACACTATTTTCTTACTTTCATCATAGCCGTAATGTTTTCTACTTTATTTTAAATATACAGATAATCAAAGTAAATTTGAATACGGAAACTGATCATAGACTGAATGTGAGAAACTGCAAGAGACATTTTTACCAATGGCTTTATATAAACTATACAAGATTAATATTTTATGGATGGATCCGGGAAAATGAAATATTGAATGCTTAGTTTTAGTTTCATTGATTTAAGTAGCTTATCACCTTCAATCTCCTTAGTTGTGCATGCATCGTTAGTGATGGTTTGTCAGCAATGTTGGGCAGGCTTCCTAATCACTAGATAAATATTTGTGAACAGAAAAGTGGTAGAAGAACAAAGACAGTTTGATGTTGTGCTTGCTTTAGAGGTACAACTCTAATTTGTTAATTGGCACTGTCTAGCTCTTGGATGTAGCTCAATCTGTTTATGATACTCCTATTATAATATGTATTCCTCATTTCAGGTGATTGAACATGTTGCAGATCCTGCTGAATTTTGCAAATCTTTTTTGGCAACATTGACTGTTCCCAATGGAGCTACTGTGATCACAACGATCAATCGCTCTATAAGAGCATATGCTTCTGCAATTGTTGCAACAAGCTGCATCATATAAAATATTTGAGACAATCAAAAGGGAACCACAAATAGATGCATCAAGCACGAAAGGATCGTATTGGAAGATATCAGGGATGACATAAAGTGAAAGATGTGCGCTAATGCCCCTCGGACTATCTTAAAGAATTTGAAAATCCTGCTTCTAGAAGAGGTAACCAGCTCGCTGGATGCAGAATCAGAATGCATTATCCAAGATGCGCTTAATAGAATCATGTTACATCGCGCAACACTCGTGACACAAAGCTCATAACATGGGTATCAAAGCTACATGATTCGCATCTCACCTTTATTGGAATATGCCCATTCGCGTGCTTCGCACGCGAATAGTCACTAGTATTAAAAAAAAGAGTAAAAAATAATACAAATCAAATGGATATTCAAGGTACCCATATTATTCAATATAAAACAAAAAAATGTCTAAATTTTTTTACATTAATAAAGGAACAGTCCGTCTAAACTGACACAAATGTCATTTTCGTGTTAGAAACTAGTGATCAGCACTAGTTTCTAACACGGAAAAGCTCAAGTACTTCACCAGCATGGAACTCATTCATAAGACGAAGCCGCCTAACCTCTTCATAGGTGACAGAGGAGTAAAGTCGAGGATGCTCATCATCGACAAACTCCGGTTGTGCTTCAATCAACATGTCCCTTGGCGGGGATAGGAGTGTGGCAATCGAGTAACGTTTTTTCGCTTCCTTGCATTGGACTCGGTGCAACACGTTGCGTAGCCTTCCATTACTCCATACCTAGGCCGGGTTTGACAAGAAACCGTTATGATGTGATTCAAATATAAAGCTTATCATTTGATCGACAATATTCATTTTCATGGATCAATTATTCAAGGTTAAATTGATCAATAAAACCAGCTATATTATTAGAATCTGCAGTCTTCTAATCTAAAAACTCAACTACTCAAGTCAATGTATAGAGTACATTTTACCCTAAATTGGCACACTAAGATCGAGCATCTTCAAATGAGCAATTTTAGAGGAAATAATTATTTTTTTAACCCCAATATATAGCTCTTGTAAAACAGTTTGTAAAATAAAGAAATGAGAGGAGAGAAAAAAAATCTAAATTTAAAGAAAGGATTAGAATCTGTAAAATTAAATGCATTAACTCCTTTCAATATATGCCTACCTATTTGTTCATTGGTTATTGCATATTGATTTAATTAATTAAGTTATTGTAATTTTAGTTATTAAATTATGAATTTATGCATTTATTATTGTAGGATATGTGCCTCATATAAGGTAGTGTTTAGAGCATCTTCCCCCGTAAGCCATAATGACTAGGGGAAATAGCCTACCAAAAGAGAATATTCTATAAAATATTTTCTTTTGGCCTATTATACGGTTTTGTTGTTCCCACCGTAGGCCAATTTTGACAAGCTAAATTTCCTATAAATACTAATATAATTTAGAACTTTCACATCTCATTTTCGTAACTCGATTCTATCTTTAGTACTTTAAGCAAATTAATATTTATTTTTTATTATAATTTTGATGAATCTATAATAAAAAAGATTAATGTCATTTAAAAAAAATTATTTATGCAATGATAATTCTAATATGTCAAATATTATATTCATATCGAAGAATTTTTTAATATCTTTACAATACTACAACTTTTATTTTTAATTAAAAATCATAACTCTATAATATATAGGTCTATAATTGTATCATTTATCATTTGGCCTTCCAAAAGAGAAAGCCAAATTTGGCATTTCTTTTAGAAATAGGCCAAAAACAAAATGGCTAAAATGGGTTTTGGCCTAGTGTTTTGGCCTAGTGTGGGAGCAAAATTAGGCCAAAACTAATTTTTTAGCTTACCATGTAAGATGACCTTAGAGGGGTATTTTAATTTAGTATTTTCTGATGCCAGTTTATATTGTGGTTAGGAGGTGGTTAGGCGGCAATTTGGTTGAAGATAACAAACTCGGAAAGAGAGAGCGAGAGGTTGAAAATGTGGAACCTTCATTGTTGTTTCTTCTTCCTGAATTGAATTTGCTTGATTGTGTGAAATTGATTCAGTTTTAGTTTCTCTAAAATTATAGCGTATAATAAATGCAAAAATTCGTATAATAGAGAAACTGTTAGAGTTATGATGGAATTTTTTTAGAGATTTTGCTATTTTGTTCTTTATTTTAGAGATTTTTTTAAAGGAACTGTTGGGATGCTTTAAGAACTAGTGAAGGTATACTTTGGGACTTACCGCACCCATATCACCTAGATTGACAACAAGAGACCCGGGCAAGGGATCAACTGCGACGAACTGACCGGATAAATCTATGACTTCGAGTCCACCGACGTTCTCATCGTCTTGAAGAACCGTCATGAAACCCGAATCTGTGTGCATCTGGACGCCGGAAGAGCCCACCGTCTCTGGTCTGAAGTTGTACCGGTTGATTATGAAGTGACAAGACCATGCCTCGAAGCTCTGATCACTCTCCAAACCCATGCTTTTGGCCACTTTGTTTGCAACATCCACCGTGACATTGTAGATTGCTTTTGCATACTTCTCTATTGTGCTCCTAATTAGTTTCCAAATTCAAATCACATTAATTAACCAATGATGTATGTAGTAGCAGTAGGTAGTGGTAGTACTACGTAGTAGTAGTAATAATAATAACAAGGAAGGTAGTGGTGGTGGTGGTAATAATAAAGAAGTAAAAATTTGAAATTTGAAATAACAAAATAGTAGTAATAATAATAATAATTAGTAGTAGTAGTAATAATAACTTTTTTTAATAAGTAAAATTTCGAAATTCCAAACACAAGTTTGGTAAATTGAGAGGGCGCAAGGAGCGCCAGCCAGCTCGACTGTCATGATACAACAAACCACAAACAATGAATCAATCAACCAAAGCAAAACAAAGAAAATACTCATTTAAAAGCTAAGAACTAGGCAGGAGACCGATTGTGTGAAGGATGGAAGACTCGACGGGAGAACAAAGACAGTGAGCGCATGGAAAAATTGACTAACACAATCCAATTTTGTTTTTTGAACCTTTGTACTTTTAGAATTTATATAATTATATTTTAGGTAAATATGTACATTTGGAGTTAGTGTAACTCACAACTCTTTTTTTTTTCTTCATAAGATCAGATTTTATCCACCACTCAATGACATCCTTACAGACAAGGGCCAAAAACTCCGGGTACAAAATTAGAGGACCCATGCATGTCCATTACGTGCGTGAGCCGAGCCATCTTGTCAGCAACACGGTTGATTTCATGGAAGATATATGGGCTGCACGTTTGTAGACTTTTTATTTTTTAGGGTAACTCACATTTAGTGGTAAACCTCAGATACGTACGGAACCTTACGTCAATCGATTAGATCTAATGATAAGAAACAAAAAGTTAACTAAGAGAAATAGGGGAGACACCGTTGTAGACTTATGGGGGTGTTTTTCCCGCCTATAATCTGCCTGGCCTGATCAACTCGGAGATTCAACTCCGGTCCGGTCCGGTCCAAACCGGTTCAAAAGGTATAAAAGAACACAAGTTAGTTACACAAAATAAACAGTTAACCAAACCACAAACCTCTGAAGTGGAGAGAGCTGCAACTGGGAGCAGAACTCATCGACGGCGCGAACCGAACTGGCATCGACAAGCCCAAGAGCTTCGTAGTGCGGGTTAGTGGGGGTGGGAGCAATGTAGCCGCTCCCATGGAACTCGTCCTTGTTGTTCCGCTTCGTCTCGGCCGGCAGATCCATCAGATCAGCGACCAGAGACTTCATCTCCGCCATCAATCGGAGGGGGACGCCATGGTTGACCACTCTGAAGCATCCCAGCCCCTCGCAAGCTTCCCTCATCTTCCTTGCGTCCTCCGATCCATATGCGAAGTCGCGATCCAGATCGATTACTGGAAACATGCTTGATGCTTCGATCTCTCGGCTTTGAGCGAGGGAGAGTTTGATTTCATCGATTAGGTATTTATAGAGCACTCCAAATCGCCTTGTTCAATTTTCTCTGCATTATCCGCTTGGCAAATAAATAGACACGTCACTTTGCACCAATGTTTTTTTTAATTGTTTCATTTTGCACGTGTTTGGTTGATTTTTCTAAAATCAATATTCAATCACAATAATTGCAGTTGGTTTCAAGTGGGGGTGCGTGAGAAACCGACAATTCCGAACGGGTAGTATCAAATCGGGAGTCGTGTCAAGTTTATTTTATTTTTGGTTATAAGGTCAGGATCCACCACTTTACACAAACGTTTAAGCCATTGTGTAAGGTTTTCTTCCTTATATTTTGGTTTGATATTCACCTTATTTTTCAATGTGGGACTACCCACAAACCCCAACAGGGTGTTATTCGAGTCGAACGAGCCGAACTTGACATGTTCAAGCTTTTTCATTTGTTAAACGAGTTCGAGCCGAGCCGAGCCGAGCTCAATTTTTAAACGAGCTTTCTTTTTTTGTTCAAGCTCGATTTGTTTTAGTAAATGAACGAGCTTGAGCCAATGGCGGAGCCAGCAGGACACCTTGAAGGGGTGGGCGAGATTCAAAGAACCTAAAAGCATAAATTGAGCTACAAATTTTCCAACACCAAAATCATTGCAAAAAGTGTTCATGCGATTAGTTTACAATGTAGTGAACTAATTAGTAAAACGAACACGACAACCTAATTTTAACTTAGCAAAGTCATCTATAACAGAATTTATATCAATTTTACTAGCAAACTAATTATGTCAATTTTACTAACAGGATTTATGTCAATTTTAAAAGCATGAAATAGTTGCGAACAACTATTTTAGAAATATCTAGGACTAGGATGTTTTCTTAAAATTTTCAATCTAAGGGATAATGGTTATTTTATGGGATTTGACCTTTTAACTTAGTTGCTACTTGCTACCATTCACAAAAACAATTGCTTTATGTTTGAATACTATAGGCTGAAATTCTTGCAATTCACAATATTAAAAATTATTGCAAGTCACAATTTCAGTGGCTAGTTGCTAGTTGCTACCGAACAACAACTTTAAAAATTATTGCAAGTCACAATTTTAGCTATAGCAATTAAAGACATTGCTTTATGTTTGTATAGTACAGTAGGTTGAAATTCAATCAAGGCAGAACCATAAACCCACCCCAGCAGCCAGCAGCATCATAAACCCCATGTCCCCATCCACCTTAATTGACAAAAACCTCAACATCAGTTAGATAGAAGCATAAAGCCAAGCATAAAAACCGACGGTAGAAGCAGAAGATATAAGCGGCAGCATCAGAAGTAAAAAACGAACAGCGGTAGAGTCTAAAGCGACACTAGGAGAGTGATCCAAATTTATAAAGCAAACAGATAGATAAGCATTACCTATTTCCAACATCAAAACAAACAATCCGAATTCATAAAGCAAACAAATCCCAACCGATCAGGCGATTCAGGCCAACGAGTTCCGGTTCAGAATTCGGGTGCAGAAATCAGACAGAAGCATAAAGCGAAAGCGGAAGAAGAAGTGATCGATTAAGGATTACCTATTTCCAGTAGAGATTGTATAAATCTTGCCTCTACGATTCTTCGACTCTTCTTTTCGTTGAAAGTTAGGGTTCAAGCCATCGGCAAAACTGGATTGGGAATCAGAAACGACTCAAATGAGCGAAATTAGTACACACGCTACCATCAAAAATAGGAATTTTTTGTTTTTTTGGGTGGGCTGGGGCCCATACCAGCTCACTCCTCTCTCCGCCACTGGCTTGAGCCGAGCTTTTTTCGAGCTCTAAGTAGTTTTACTTGGTCATAACATATTAACTTCAAGAAAGTTTTAGAAATTTCATAGAATTCGAGCTATTTGAGCCTAAATCGAACGAGCCGAGTTTAAAATCATGTTCAGCTCGAGCCGAGCTTAAAAAGATCGGTTGTTAGTGAACGAGCTCGAATCGAGCTTTTTTCAAACCGAGCCCGAGCTATTCATCTCATATAACAACCCTATTTTCAAGGCCTCATTTTGGGAGCAACCTCTTAATTCCTTCTTCACAGTGAACACGGTTTCCTACCATTTTGATCGGTTGAATCACCATTATTTAATTTCTCTCACAATTCCTTTCGGGACGAGAGCGAGGAGCATCCGGAATGAGCGATTACATACCCAGGAGTTTGTATTTCTGAATGGATTTATCCTTTTAATCATCACTAGTTCAGTACCCGTGCACTGCACGGGCCTTACGTTCAAAATATATATTGTATAAAGAAAATCAAATGTTATCATTACTAAGGGTAGAATCCAACAATTAGATCTAATGGTATCATAACTAATTTTTTAAAAAATTTCAAATAAATAGAATTAACCATAGGTAAAAATGTATAATCCATTAAGTATTTGAATAGGTAAAAATATATAATCCATGAACACCACGTTGAATAAAATTATTGTATTTCATAAAATAATAGAAAAAACACCCGCTAATTAATAATCATTGAATAATATTATAGTATTTAAACGATCGACTAATACTCAATATCCTAAATTATAAGCAATAATAAATCAAACCCACAAATACTTATGAAATTGTTTACTTGTCGAAAACCTAAAATCCATAAGTGCAACTTATTGATAATCTAAAATTATTGATAATAAAATAATTTAATTCTCAATCTTCACTCGAACGACTTTCTTTGATGTGCTTCCTTCATTATATGATGTTTCTTCTTATCTTGTTGCCATGTCATTATTCTATGATTTGTAATCCACACCCTCCTCGTTATCTGAGATAACCACATAGCGTAGTTTACGCTTTACGGGAACATACACTTTATTTTCCTCTTTCACATGCATCTCATCTGAAGTAGTAATGATCTGAGGAAAAAAATTATGTAACGATAAGATATAAAGCGAACCAAATTAATGATTATTATGTATATATATGTACCCAAGGATAAAATATATACCTCTGTACCAGAACATTCAGATTTGGACTTATCAATCGTAACTGAATCATCTGTAATCTTTGAAATAGATATTGCATCGCTTGGATTCGATAGAGTATCGATCCCATCCCTCATCTTTGAGATAATAAATATATAAGGATTAAGTAGAAGGAATACGATAAAATAATAACATGTGAATTACTATACGAAAATGAACATGCAATTGATTAAATAATAATTTATATAAGCATCAATGTTTACCTTATGTTTAGCAACGATTTCCGTATACTTTTGAATAAGCGTTGCATCATCGCTAAGCTTGCGAACATGGAAACCACTATGATTGTTTTCGATGGATTTCTTGGTGATCTCGACTTTAAACAAAAAGTTCTTGTTTATGAGCACATCAAAGTCGGATGGTATAGAATTGATATCAACATCCTATAGAAAAAACTCTTAAACGTCAATTTGATATCAAAATTGTTATTAAGAATATAATAATCGGCCTATATTTTTTTTTACCGGATAAAATCGTTTGACTTAACAAAAAAAAATCATAACCACCGGATAACAATCATGTAATTAATTGTTAAATTAAAAAAACTAATCCACGTAGCTTTCAATTTTTTTCTCAATTAACAATTAAGCAATTATTATCATTACTTAAAAATAATTGCAAAATATCATGCTCTGGGGATTTATTTTTTTGCTATTTTGATAAGATTTGGATCAATGGGATAAACACGTATATTTCACATAATTTTGATTTGTTATTTTGACTTTTAAAGATTTGGTTAGGATCTCAACTAAATTAGATAAGTTTAGATTTTAACAATAATTTAACAAACAAATAAAACAAATCGATTAAAAATTAACAACAAATTAAAATAAATAAATTAAGCTTCAAATTTAAATCGTTGATTTTTAAGATTTGGTTAACATACTCTGTACGTTATAGGTTCATTTATTAACAATTTTAAGATTAGATCTAAATTAACATACTTCGTTGATTTTTAAGATTTTGTTAACATACTCCGTAAATTAACATACTTCGTTCAAACATACTCCGTAAATTTTAAGATTTGATTAACCAAATCTTTGATTAGATAAGTTTAGATATAAATCAATTAAAATAAATCAATTAAAATTAATTAAAAAACCATTAAAATTTTGGATTGCTCCACACATAACTTAGGTCAACGAAGGAGAAGTCGTGTATATATTGTTATATAACAAAAATCCTCTTTGAGGATTTTTGTTGGTTTGATAAAATTTAGATGACGTTATATATGATTTAAATATATGTATCCATCTATATATATGTATCTATATATATGTATGTATGTACGTATGTTAATATACCTTGTCAATAGAGGCGAGTACATCGTGTATTGTTTTGTGGATGACTTGATAGACCTCTTTTTCAAACAAATTGAATATTGCCATCCCAGATTCATCGATTACCCTTCAATAGGACCTTGTACCTTTTATACATAAAGATAATAGATATATTATTAAAAACATCAATAAAATAAGTGAGATTTTTTTTGTAGTATAAAATAAATTACCTAGGAATAAGGTACTGAACTTCTCTTTGACATTGGGTATAGTTTGCACTACCCATCTCGACTTTCATCTTGCATTGTACGCATGAATTGTAAAACCATCTGAACCGATTATCAATAGCTTCTATGGTAGCCAAGGTAACAAATGTCCCTTCCTATTAACAAAATAGTGCGTAAGAGTTATAACTAACAAAAATCACAAAAGCACCAAATAATACTAATAGTTTGATAGTGCAAATAAACTTACTCGCTTGATATATCCTGCAACGATTACGTTGGAAATAACAGGCATGCAATGAAGTGAGCGGCGGTAGGCTACTGCTAGCTAAATCGAACTAACAACAATCAGTTAATTAATTAATTAATTAATTAGGTGACCAAGCAAGCATTCCCCATCTCTACCTGTTAGGCGCGCCTCCATGTGTGAGCATCTAAAATGTGACCAAGCAAGTATTTATCGTCTAGTATATATCCTGCAAATAGTAGAACATTATCTCTCTAATAAGTTAATTAATTAATTCGGTTATTAATTTATTTAGATAAGATCTCTAATAAATAAATAAATAAATTCGGTTTATTTATTTATTCAGATAAGGTAGGATCTGCACTAAGATATGAGAGTTAACTAATTAGATAAGGAAGATAATTACTTAATTAAATTTTCTAGTTAGTTAAGATTTGGTTATATCTTCTAAATTAGATATATATAAGGTAGGATCTAAATACATCATGCACTAAGATATGGGAGTTAACTATTAGATAAAGTAGTTAATTATAATTAGATTTTCTAGAATTAGTTAAGATGTGGGTATATCCAAAAATCATGGGATTAGGACGGTAGATTTGGATTTAGCCATATACTCCTTTAATATCCTATCTTTAAACGTACACGCCTTTCATATTATATGTGATTTTCCAAATTATATAATCTTTTAATATTTTGTTATGTGTTGACCTACTTTAATTAACGTAGATCAGGTTGGTTAATTGTGTGCATTGATTTGCATCATCTCAAGTGGTAAAATAATGCTCTCGTGTATTTTCAATAAATCATTACGTAGTTAGTTTTTAGGTGTACTTATTTTGATATAGACTATAGTAATTAAGAAATGAAAAATAACTTTATTTCAAAATATATATATATATATATATAATAATAATAATAAATTGAATGACAATAATTAATATACTTCGTTTATTTTTAAAATTTTGTTAACACACTCCGTAAATTAACATACTTCGTTCAAACATACTCCGTAAATTTTAAGATTTGCTTAACCAAATCTTTGATTAGATAAGTTTAGATCAAAATCAATTAAAATAAATCAATTAAAATTAAAAAATCATTAAAATAATTTGATTAATATTAAAAAAAAGCTACATTAAAGGATCAATTAAAATAAATTAATTAAAATTAAAAAATCATTAAAATAATTTGATTAATATTTAAAAAAAAACTACATTAAAGGAGAAGCCGCCACATGTCGTAGGCGACTTCTCCTTTAGTATTATAATATAGATTACGGAGTATAAAATTATTATTAATAATTTTTTAATCAGAAAATAGAAATCCAGAGGTGCTAAAACTAGAAAACGCATAGAAGGGATTCCGTCTATTTCCTTTCTCCCTTCGTTTGGAAATTTGACTAATTGTATCAAGGTTGGACTTTTTTTAAAGGCTAATACAAATCTATTTAACATTTTGTCTTATCTATTTTGTAAGGTCATAAGTTAATTATTTTTTATTAAAAATAAAAAATTCTAAAAGAAAATAGATAAACTCTAAAAAATATTTAAAATAGGTTAAATAATTGAATTTATTGAAATTTTTATAAAATTGAAAAAAAAAACTTAATCTAGTATATTTTTTTTCGGTTCATAGTTAGGCACTTAACTACTTTAGGCCATTACAATAGATCACTGCATGTCTTTCTTACCAGCTAAGCTAGCAAGGCTTGACTAATCTATATATACTCCGTATTTTTTTTAGAATAGGTTAGAAAAACTAATATTTTAATTAATAATATCATCTTGTTTATTCAAGGTTAAGTGACATTTTAAAAGGTAATACTCCGTATCATTTGTTAACATTTTAAAAGAAATTATGTGAAAATACGCTAAATAAAGTCATGGCTTATTAGGTATTTACTGTTTAAAAATTTTCACACGTTCCTTTTAATGTTTAAAATGAGCTAATTGAATAAAATGATATGCATGTATATCTAAAATATTAAGAAATTGAACAAAACAACTCAATTTTGGCTTTGTTTCAAAAGAATCGTAAATTAGTTTTGCTTCTTCAAGGCAACTTATTTTCTTGGGGTATAATTTATCTGTCGGTCTTTACTTTCACAACAAATTAACTCACGTAATTTACAAACTCGATCAGAAAGTCATAAAACAACCCATCTTTGGATTTTGTTTCTCAAAGTCAACAATTTTGCGTTTAATATAAGTTGTATTATAAACCAATTGATTTTGGATGGATTGTCCACCTCCCTTACTCCCACCATAAAGACACCTTTTCATACTTTGTATCTTTTGCCTATATAAAGGCTTGTAAGTCACCTATTATGGATACACAAGCAATAGAGATCTCCTTTTCTCTGGCTCTTTCTACTCTCTTTTCTATCGGTTTACAACACGTTATCAGCACGACCTTGCTCAAATGTAAGTTAGAGAGATTGATTTCTATAAATTGTTTTTCATTGTTTTTCTTTATTGATCCTCGAGGCAGAGTGCAATGTTCTATTGCGCACTACCGATGAACTATAATTACAAGGAAAAGATCAATCATCATCTATTTGATCAAATTCAAGTTCATCCTTCTGTTAATCAAATGCATATATTACATATGATGATTATAGTTTTCGATTTTAATCATTGTTGTTTTATTCCTATTTTGACACATCTAGACGCAATTTGAAATCCATTTTTGGAGACGAGGTATATGTGCCTCAATTTCATGGATTGGTTCATGCGAGTGATGCGTTCTTGTTTTGCTTCAACTTGTTTTGCCTGGATCATCAGCCTAGAGGTTTTTCGACTATGGCAAGTTAAATTTACTAGTTTATTGTTAATTTGGGTTTAGCTTCTATTTACCCTTGATTTTTTATTTAACGTTTGTTTTTCAGAATCCTAGTTTTAAATTGGATTTCATCCACGCTAGCTATGAACCGAAATTGGGGTTTTGAACGTGAAATTGTTTAAATCGATTGAGTTGCTCAATTCTACACTTGTTCAATTAGTACAGCCATGTCGATCGAGGTATCTTACTGAAAGCCCATCAGACCTATTCAATTTAATTAGATCTATTCTATGCCTCTAATTAAATTTGCATAACTAATTATGTTTTCATCTTTACTGTACAAAAAAAAGAAGGGGTACGTTCTATTTGATTGGAATTCCATTCTTTTATTATACAAAGCGGGCACCTTTTTGCATTTAAATTTGATTTTGGGTATAATTTATTCTTGAATAGACAAATCAATATAATTATCAAGGTAATTAATCTTATTCCCTAAAACGAGTAAACATAGATCAAACAAAATTTGCATGTTCACGTAGAAACAAATTGGTATATAAGAATTATAACATCCCCGTAGTGATGTCTTTTTGAATTCTCCCTTGAAGTGGACGAATAATTTCATCCCTCGAAGTTGATGATTGATCGGATTTATAAAAAGTGAAACTCATCCATGTAGCGATGATATATCCCCGTAAGTAGATTAATGTACAAGTCGATCTCTCGAAGTAGATCAGTAGACATATCTCCTGGAGTAGATGGAAAAAAAACACATTTTTTGATATAGATGAGTTGACATCTCCTAAAGTAGATGAATGATAAACCGCTCCCTCGTAGAGATGAACCGGTAAAAGTCATCCTTGCAGTGATGGTTCGTATAGCCAGATAAACAAATCAACTCTGATTCTTAATGTTTCTCCATCAGTTTCCCGCGGTAAACAATAAAATTGCATATAAGAATACCACCAGCCTCCTGACGTAGGTGATAAAAAAGGTCTCGAAGATCTATGTTAAATTTTCTTGTCACTCGAAGTTGACATTAGTTTTATTTATTTATTTAAGATTATTGTTGTTGATATACATGCCTCTTAATATACTTCACTATTTAGTATTATCTTTTACATAGTTTTATTATTAGTATTACCCTAACCCTCTATATTGTGAGTTTTTCAACACCTATTTTGTGGCCGGACTTGAAGTTCCTAAACTCAATGGTTAAACAATCCAGTAGATTGTGAAACTTATCTCGCCAAGAGCTCAAAGTCTCGATACCATTTGTAAACGTTCCAGTAGATTGTGAGTTTTCATCAAAATCTGCATAAGAGCTTGAAGACTCTAATTTCATATTATTATAAACTCTAGAAGAGTGTAAGATCTTATTTTAAACATTTGTACTCTTGAAGAAGTACATGGAATGTGGGTTATGACATATTTAGAATTATTTTTATTTGGTTAGTACAACCAATGTAAATAACCACAAAACATGATCTGGTTTACAAGGCCACTTCCTGACAATCCTCTAAGCATGACCCGAAGCATGCCCCTCCTGTAGAAGGTGTAAAAGAGGTAATGGTTAAGCGCGCAACCAATTAAGTTATTGTTGTGGCTTATAACTAGGTCATCTTTGTACAATTAATTTTCTAATGTCTTGAAGAACATTAGTAATAAAGTTAATATAGTTGGTCGTTAGTTTCATACTTGTAGTATGACACCAACAGAAGTTCTGAAAATACCCAGTTAACGGCATCTGATTAAGTAAATGGATCACCATATCCAAAGTTCAATGGTTAGAATGTGTTACCATTGAAACTTATGATATCACTAACTAGAAGTTAGTTGATGATAAAATCTTATTCTTTGTGGCATTTGGTCGCTCAAGTAAAACGATGATTTGCAAGATCATTAAATTTTACATGAATTCCCACCAAAAGGATTAGAAAATCCTAGGACAGGAAGATCCTCAATAAGGGTGACCATACATGTACGGCTTGTTCTCTTGGCAGAAATAATAACAAGACCGTCTATAATAAAGAGTAAATGCAAAGTCTCTTATGTCTCTTGACCGAGTTCAATGAGACAACTACGAACATAAAACATCGGCATATGGATCAATGTTATTCCAATATAGATGCCTTAACACATTGGTCATATGAAAAGGTAGAGAATGTTTGGGGAGCATATAGTAGCTCACAACGACCTAGAAGAGTCATTAGTCAAATGGGCCCATGCAATTCTGCATTTCAAATTTGACACAATAACTTCTCTCAAATTATCTCCAGAAGAGAGAATATGTTCTGAGGCCTCCTCCACAATTAACTTAAAGACCACAAAGAAGTTGAATGATACATGAGGTTTGAGTCCCTAATGATATCAAATACCTCGAGCTTTGCAAAAGTGATCAAATGCTCGGTATTTAGGGGGAGAGGAAATGGGACTGTATTAAGAAAGAGATTGCATGGAAACAACTTCTCTATCATTTGGGATCCGCGGATAAATAAAAGTGAACCAGAAGTTCAACACTTATGTACACCAAATGATAATTATATGGTTTAGCAGAAAGCCATCAAATGCATTTACTAAGGCCAAGGGAGTGACTAAGTCACACGTATATTGCACTAGGTAGCTCATTTGGAGGTTCTAGAAGCAACTCCGAAACCAACAAAATCAAGTGATTATCAAATACACCAGAAGGTTTGAAGATCACTAGGCTCTTACTTCCCCGGAAGTGGAAAGAGCTCATGGAAATATGATGATCACCAATCAAATAATGGATGTCGACATCGAAATGATGATAAAATAGATAAAAAGAAGGAATTCAGGAAGAATTCTTTAAGCATGATCCTATTGGACCCGTAGTTCCACCATCGGATAGTATAACATCATCGGTTTTAATTGGGAGTTTATACAAAACCGCAATAAGCGAAATGAAGCTGTAAGATATATAGCAAGATAGACTGCATAAAAGTCTATATGAAAATATATTCACCTGTAGTGGATATAATCTTTGGTTGTCGATGAACCGACTCTAACCGTAATTGACGGGCATAGTAGTTGTATACTCAAATTGATCATTAATAAAAGAATATAAGTGAAAATGATCGATTAATTTGAAATGCCCGAAGCATCAATATGAAAGCCTCGTCATATGTACACGATTAAGTCAAAGGGTTCTTATAGTACTTGAAGTATTGTGTTGAAATACCCCAAATTATTTTTGGGTATTTTTTCTATAATTCAAATAATAATATTTTCTTTATATTATATCCCCAAATTATTTTCGGGGCATTTCATTTTGTTTTAGTTATTTATATACATAATAAGTAACTTAATTATTTTATAAGGTAAAATTCCATATATTTCAAAATAAAGAGAGATTCGTTCACATTTAATTCTAAGCTTCTGCTCGTTAACTCTTAGTATCTTTAGTGATCAATGTTAAAACATCTCAGTACCGTACTCTCGTTCCTTTATACCTCTTCTCCCTACTCCTTTTCGTTTTCTAAGTTTCGGGACGAAACTTATTTTTAAGGGTGGATATATAAAATACCCCAAATTATCTTTGGGTATTTCGTTTTATGTAAATATAATTTTCGTAATAAAAGTTATTTTATTTTGGGCTTAGAAATATTTTTTTCTAATAAATTGTATATGTATAAAGTTTTATAACTGGTTTAAAGATATTTCATCTTATAAATAAATTAGTTTTTAAGTTATAGTGTATTAAGACAAAGTGATATATATTTTCTTAAAAAAACAAGGAAGGATTTATAGTTATAATTTATTTTAATGTACAGAAAATATTTAATATAAAGATGGAGAAAAATTATGTTATGCAAAATAAAATGTATTTTAGTAGGTGTTTTGTTATTTAATTTATGTAGAATTTTAATAAATAAATTTTCGGATATACACATATATTTATAAATTGAAAAAGGACTTGAACCGGTTTTCCGTTGGGTTCACTTGAACCGAACCAACCAATAAAATAGAAAAAGCTGAACCGAACCGGGCCTTCCCCTACCTCCAGATCCACCGGTTTCAACTGTTGAGATTTGTGATTTTTAACTCCTCAAATCTCGCCCGTATCTCAGCCTAATCAACTCTAAAACATTCCTAAAGTGATACATATCTGATTCCATTAACCAATTTTGAGATTAGAGATCCTAATCATCCCCGTTGAGAGCTACGCCAAACCCCGGATTGACCCTAAACAACTCACCCCATCTCATCCTTCAGACGAAGTCGCCGCCGACTCCACCTGCTCCACCACCGACGCAGGCGAACAGCACTGCACCCGGGAGTTCCCCAGGAGATGTATCACGCGGCCCAGTCGACTGAAGCCGTTCTGAACCAAGCCCAGCAGCCGCCTCAAGCTTCGAATTGAGGCCACTGTGTCGACTGGTTTCTGCAGCAACTTTCGACCTTCCGTTCTCTCTCGTTTCTCAGCGGAATCTCAAATTCTTTATGCCAAATCGTAGATCTGTAAGTCTACTTTCCATTGCCTCTCAGTTCATTCAATTCCGATCCGGAATTAGGAAATTATGGAAGTTGAAGTACAGCAGCGTCTGAGACTATAGCAACTGTCGACAGGTTCTTGCGGGATGCTCCTAGGAGGCTGTGATGGGTCGTCTCTATCCGTTATTAGCACGTTTCAAAGACAACTCCGTGTATTACAACTTTTATTCACAAGTCATGGCCAAATTCTAAAGGATTCAAGATTTTTAGATGCATCAAGGCGGATGCAAGTGCCCAGGAAAATTCCAGATTAAGCGAAAACTGCGACGAATTGCGGGACCTCGTTCTCCGTCGTCTTTCGCTCAAACCCCCTGTTCTTTATATCAAAACGAAGCTCGGTAAGTCTAGTTTCCAAAACTTTCAGTTTTTCTTAATTCCGATTTCATACGAAGGAGTTATGAAAGTATGTTCAAAGGTCTGTCAGGATTCTAAACTAATCTAGTTCATGTGCGTTGGTCCACATTTCCGCAGCCATAGCTCAACGCCTTCGACCCCGAATCGATTCCACAGAAACCTTGCACATCAATGAGCAGTGGTAAGTTTGAAAGACCCATTTTCGTCGTCCCTAATTGACGTCGAATTGCAGTCGAACTTACTTAACCAAACATGTTTGTGCGTGTGCTGTTTTGTTCAAATCGCAGCCACTGTTCAGGCACTTGTCTCGACATTTTCGTCCACCCTTAGACAAAACTAACACATCCAGGCTGAAGTAGAGATTGCACTTGTCAGTTTGATATGTCATACGCATCAATCGAAGCTCTGTGCAAGGAGAACGAGCCGTCGGAAGATCTCCCAAAACCACTGTTGAAGCTGCGAGTATGTGACTGTCGGGCTTAGGCCAGTTTGTGGGTATTTACACGAAACCTCCCACACTTTCAGTTT
Organism: Persicaria maculosa; assembly: GCA_963922045.1. NCBI lineage: Eukaryota > Viridiplantae > Streptophyta > Magnoliopsida > Caryophyllales > Polygonaceae > Persicaria > Persicaria maculosa. The sequence goes on along the minus strand of OY998254.1, from coordinate 73,582,573 downwards.
TTGTAAAATATGCACCTGTTATAGTTTCTAAAATTTTAGAAATTACCCCGCAGTTTTAGAAGTTGTTCTAACCCGGGTAATCTCTTTAATCCGCATCGTTATCGTCAAATCCCTACCCATCCACAATGAGTCAAGATTCCAAAGAAGATAGCATTATTCATTCGTAGACTTCTTTAACACTGTCACCGAGTGCTTTGAAGTCCATAGTTGGTACCGAAATCCAACAAGACGAATCAGGCAAGTGACATTCTGAGCCTTTCTGCTCAATTGGTGCCTTCGTGTCTTTTGTTTTCCTGTCTTTGATTGCTTGCCAAGTTAAATAAAATAAATTACAATTCACCTGCTTGTGTGATTTATTTACCGTTCAGTTTGAATTTGGCAAGTTTAATTGGGTGACCTTAATAAGATAATAATAATATCGTTACCCACCGGTCATTTAAAGCATGATTTATTTTTGTCCTTTCATGCTAATTGGTTAGGAATGGAACATGTTATTTCTTTGATGTTTCCATCCTTTATTTTAATTGCTTTCATTTCGTTTGACATCCATGTTACCTATAAATAACATGGGTTATCTTGTGTTGTGTGATCACATAGGTTGTCTTAATAAAATAGTTAACAATGTGAGGATTGTGTGTTACGATTGGAACTCAATTGAATCAAGATCAATGCAAGTAAAACATATCAATCAATGTAAAGCAGTGTGAACCATAATGTGTGGAATCAAGTGAAAGTGATGTTGTAGAGTCAGGTCGGGGCCGTTACTCCTCGGTCTAAAGGTTTCATGAAACTAACACATTTCCGTAGAGAAATGTTACACTACCTTCGGTAGTAGGCCGCTATCTGCTAGTGAGAGCGGGGCCGGTATTATGTTATAACAAATAGTGTGTGTTGTGAAACATTCTATTCCTATTAAGAGTGGTAAACGTGTATAGCATATAAACCTGTGTTTAAGCTACTCAATGTGAGGAAGTGAGTGAAGTGTGTTATATCAATCTGTTTTAAGCTACCCAACGTGAGGAAAGTGAGCGAAGTGTGATATATATACACACACACACACACACATCTTCTTAACATAGTAAGAACAAAGCTTTATAGTGATCACAATTAATTCAAGCTATATCATATTCCATCTGTAATCGGAGTATGGTTCCTAAGAGTGCTTGTCGCTCGCATCTTTTGTTACTCAATCCTACTGGATTATCCGTGTCACATGAGTCGTGTCTTAAAATGTTAAGCCTTCACATAAAATATTCTTAATAATCGCATTTGGGTTTAGATTCATACCGTATTATGGTCACTGAGTTTGAGTCCAAAGAAGTCCCAGTTTTCGAGCCGTCATTTGCTAGTTCTTGCGAACTAACCGTCCTTTATTTGGATGGCTGGTGTCCTTCATTCCGGACGCCAGACCAGTTTTCACAGGTTTAGGTCGAGTCTCAGAAGAGAAGAGAAGAGAAGTTGAGAAGACATTTAAGTTATTTTAACATGGTATTTACATTTTTAAATTTTTAGATATATTGTATAGGAGTTTAAATGCTTTCTTAAATTTAAAAGTCTTCCGCTGTAATGCTATCAGGTTGTAAATTTAAATCCTCAGTTTTAGAGGAAAGATTAATAAATAATTATTTTTCTTTTATTCAAGTCTTCCGCTATTTAATTGTATTTCCTTTATATATTTAGTTATTATCATCTTGTTTATGGGAGCATGGTTGCATGTCCCTATAAGCCTAAGGTGGTTACAAAGACATTAAAGTCCGAGTAATCACTGGCGCTGTGACATTCCCTCGGGTTATAAAAGGGGGTGTTACATGTGTAAGTGGTGACATAGTGTATTGAGTCCTGACGTACTATACACAATGTTGTACTCTTTTCCTTAATCTTGGTTTTTATCCCACTGGGTTTTTCCAAGGTAAGGTTTTTAATGAGGCAACTTATACACCATCTATACATTAGATCCCCCGCATCAAACGTTGAAAAGCACACTAGGCCCTGAAGTACCTTATGTTTGTGCATTGAAAGCAGCTCATCAACAAAGACAAGGAAGTCTATTGCATCGAAGTTGAGTGTGATACATGAAGACATTTTTTACTTTCACACATCGACGAAAACTTTCAGACTCAACCATACAACTCATGAAGTCGGCATTATCAAGAAGTTTGAAGTGCTTATCAGAATGAGAACGCTGCAAGAAGAATGTTGATTTCAGGGGGAGAATATACGCAATGCACTCTTTTTCCCTTCGATCAGGTTTTGTCCCACTGGATTTTCCTGACAAGGTTTTTAATGAGGCAGTATCACCAACGCGAATCAAACGACATATGTACTCTTTTTCCCTTAGCCCTAGTTTTTGTCCCATTGGGTTTTCTAGGCGAGGTTTTTGATGAGACAGTTTATAATTAGAGGTGTACATCCAAGGGGGAGTATTATAAACCAATTGATTTTGGATGGATTGTCCACCTCCCTTACTCCCACCATAAAGACACCTTTTCATACTTTGTATCTTTTGCCTATATAAAGGCTTGTAAGTCACCTATTATGGATACACAAGCAATAGAGATCTCCTTTTCTCTGGCTCTTTCTACTCTCTTTTCTATCGGTTTACAACAAGTTGCGTTTTGATTATTTTTTTTCTTCCAGTTTTGCTTTGATTGTTATCATAATGGTTGACCTATATACAGGGCAGTGCCGATCATTTTGAGGGTCCGGTTCAAAATTAAAATTGATCATATTAATTAATTATTAAATTTTTTGCTAAATTTATAATTATTATATTTGATTAAAATACTACTATATTTATAAAATTTTATATTAAATTTATCAAATTTTAAGAATAAAATAGTCATTAATTATTTTTAAACATTTTTTTACTTAAAGATGATTTGGGTGATTCTTAAAAGTACATACATATATATAGTTTGGAGTATTTTTCTTTAACTCTGCTTTTTACATTTTAAACAGTCAATTAATTTCATTAAGTGTTGTAAGTTTAAAAAAATATTATTGTATGGGGCAAATAACCCCAAATTTATTTGGAGAATTATTTATCTTCTTAAGAAAAATACACCCCCAACAAGTTTTAAAATTTAAAGATAAAAGCTACTTTAATTCACTTTAAGGTAGATTATGGGTTTGTTTGAATTCCAAATCAATTATGTTTATAAATATAAACACTTTTGAAGTCTTTGATTAGCATAATTTATAATGTATTTAAAATAAAATACTTTGTAACATCTGTTATTTAATTATATTAAGCTTAAAATATAATTATAAACTTTACATAATAATTCAAATAGGGTTAACACAACTTATATGGTATTTAAGCAAAAATTAAAGCTATTTTAAACATATAAATAAATAATAAATAATGTTAAATAAATAATCCAGATCAAAACCAACAAAATTGCGAAATAAAAATTAATAAGTAAAAGGCGTTAGTGTATGAAAAATAAAGATTATAAAATCCGACATCCGACATTGTGGGGAATTAAAGCTATTTTAAACATATAAATAAATAATAAATAATGTTAAATAAATAATCCAGATCAAAACCAACAAAATTGCGAAATAAAAATTAATAAGTAAAAGGCGTTAGTGTATGAAAAATAAAGATTATAAAATCCGACATCCGACATTGTGGGGAATCGAACATGTGATCAAATGGGGTACGCGCTAACGCTAATTCCAGTGAGCTATTCGGATCATCATTGACATTGTGAAAAGAAATGTTTTTATAATTAAATTATGGGTACTCCTGAATTATTGGACCCTAAAAATTTGGAGGCCCTGTTCCATTGGTCCACCTAAACATGCTTAGACACGGGCCTGCCTATATAGATAAGGAAAGGATCGATCCGTGATACAAATGGATATCAAATCTTGAATAGAGATGACAATTTCACCCGTAATTAAAGATATTATCGTGATCAGTGGCAGAAGCAACCATGGATAAAAAATGATATGACCACGCAATCAATTTATTTTACGGTAATACCGCACAAAATTTGGAAAGAGAAAACTCTATCAATAGAGTTTTTTATTCTTCTCATAAAAATAAAAGAAAAAAAAACTCAGGGGTGATGGGGTCAAGGAAAAGGAGGGGATTCTTAAGTATTGATTTTAAAATCAATAGTTGAGATTCTCTAAACTTAGTTTAGAGTTTTTGATGGGATCCAAAGTGTATAAATGGAGGCTTTAGAAATCATTGAGCAAGGCACAAGATGTTTCTTTTGTCCTTGCAGGCAATCAAGAAAATACCAAGGATGGAATGAAAACAAAGAAATTGTTGAAGAAAGAGCAAGCTAGATGTTTCATCATGTTTGAGCCGAAGATGCTCTGCATCGACATCGACGAACTCCTTTGGGACTTGAATTTCTATGTCCCTTGGTGGGGCGATTATTGAAGCAATCGAGTAACATTTTGTTGCTTCCTTGCACTAGACTCGGTGTTGGACGTTGCGCAACCTTTCATTACTCCATACCTAATAGGGTTCCACAAATCAACATAGATCAAATTTCGCAATCAAAGTGAAGTGACGACAACTCGACAATGTCGAATTACCTTAGCAAGGTCTCCTAGAATGACAACAAGTGAACCAGGCAAGGGATCAACTGCGACGAGTTTGCCACAAAGAACCTTAACTTCAAGGCCACCGACGTTCTCGCCATCTTGAAGAACTGTTATGAAACCGGAATCTGTGTGCATCTGCACACCGAGAGATCCCACCGTCTCCGGGCTGAAGTTGTATTTGTTGATTCTGAAGTGACAAGGCCAGCTCTCATAGAGATGATCACTCTCCACACCCATGCTTTTCGCCAGCTTGTTCGCGACATCAACTGCCACACTTTGTATTGCTTTTGCAAAATCCTCTACTGTCCTCCTAACAAGATGTTTCTAGAGATGATAGAAGAAGCAAAAAAAGAGTTCGATTGGAAAAACAATGGATTATTATTAATGATCTGGCGTTGCGGAAACCCATAAATAAATATGATGCTATGATTAGAGATGATATTAAACTTGTTTGTAGTATTGACCTTATTTTTAGTATCTATTATATATATATATATATATATATATATATATATATATATATATATATAATAAAAGAGGGGTCGACTGAGACACATGACGACTTCTCCTTAATAGTAGTCGTATGAACCAATCACAATTTTTTTTGAAATAATCAATATATGTACTACGGAATATAAGATAAAATTGTAGAGAGATATCAATTGATGTAAAATCCTCCTTAGGGTTTCATTCCTCATTAATATTCATATATATAGATTACAAGTCAGATTAGGCCTGAGCCAATATGCCCACTATACAATATGTAAATATATGTAATATATCAGAAAGTGGAGGGTCCCGAACAGTAAGACTGGACCGAAAATTGAGGAACAACTGACGAGGTAAACCCTTGGTGAAGATATCAGGGTACTGATATGAGGATGGGACATGCATAACACGAACATGTCCAAGAGCAACCTTGTCCCGAACAAAATGAAGATCGAGCTCAATGTGCTTCGTGCGTTGATGCTGGACCGGGTTGCTGGCGAGATAAACAGCAGAAACATTCTCCGTGTAGACCAGGGTGGCCTTCTGAAGAGGGCAGCGGAGCTCAAGCAGGAGATTGCGCAGCCAGGAGCACTCGGAAACAACGTTGGCAACACCTCTGTACTCAGCTTCTGCGCTAGAGCGAGACACCACAAACTGACGCTTCGCCGACCAAGACACAAGAGTGTCATTGAGGAAGACACGGTAAACAGACGTAGAACGACGTGTGTCAGGACATCCACCCCAATCTGCATCTGTGTAAGCGATGAGGTCATGCCGAGAGGAAAGGGAGATAGTGATGCCCATATCCAGTGTACCACTAATATACCGAATGATCCGCTTCAAGGCTTGAAAGTGCGACTCCCGAGGCGCATGCATAAACAGACAGATCTGCTGAACGGCATAGCTGATGTCCGACCGAGTAAATGTAAGATACTGTAATTCCCCGGCAAGACTCCGATACAAAGTGGGATCATCAAACAGAGGACCTGAGTGGGCACTGAGCTTTTTGGAGGAATCAACAGGGGTGGCGACATGCTTGCAGTTGCTCATCTTGGCCCGAGCAACAATTTCTGCAACATACTTACTCTGAGAGAGAAACAACCCAAACGCATGATGCTGCACGGACACCCCTAAGAAATAAGTCAACGGCCCAAGATTAGACATAGTGAACTCAACGCTCAACTGGGCAATGATGGATGTCCGAAGTGCATCAGAGGAGGCGGTGAGAATGATGTCGTCGACATAAAGTAACAGATTAGCCATGTTCGTGCCCCTTCGATAGATAAAGAGAGATGAGTCGGAGCGGTTGCCAACGAAACCCAAGCGGAGCAAATGAGATGCAAAACGCTGGAACCACACCCGTGGAGCCTGTTTGAGACCATACAGAGAGCGCTTCAGGAGACAGACGTGTTTAGGACGATCAGTATCAAGTATCAATGAACCCTGGCGGCTGAAACATATAAACCGTCTCATTCAGATGACCATGCAGAAAGGCGTGGTTCTTGACATCCAGCTAATGAATGGCCCAATGGCGCTATAACGCTAAGCTCAGCACCATCCGGATAGTGGCAGACTTGACCACGGGGCTGAATGTTTCATCACAATCAATATCGGCCTACTGAGCTCGACCATTAACCACAAGACGAGCTTTTTAACGTTCCAACGTCCCATCAGAGCGGAACTTGTGACGGAAGAGCCACATGCATCGAATGACGTTCGCTTCAGAAGGGCGAGGAACAAGAACCTAGGTACTATTCCTTGTCAGGGCCCTGTATTCATCGAGCATAACCGCCTTCCAATTCGGGTCGAGGAGGGCTGTTTTGTGGGAGGTGGGGATGGGGGAAAGCGAGGCACGAGGGGCCTCGGCGAAAGGGGGGCGGTGTGGACTGGTGCAGCGGGCGCGACAAGGGGATGCAGCCGCGGCAAAGCAGAGGAGGCAAGTGGCTGCGGCAAAGTAGAGGAGGCAAGTGGCTGAGGCGGGGTGTTGTCGGGGCTATGGGAGGCGTGCATAGATACAATCTGTCTTGGTCTGAACACACCGGAGATGCTACGGGTGTGAGATCTGGTGGTAGGTGGGGGAGGAGGTGGTGAGGGCGGTGTAGGGGGAGAGACAGTAGCACCGGGAGAGCGCTGGTGAAGGAGGAAGTGCGGGAAGGGAGACTCCGACTCAGATTGAGAGACAGTAGGTGCGAGAGTGAAGGAATTGATGTGTAAAATACTAATGATATAAAAGGATTAAAATGGAGATTTATAATCTGAATAATTTAGGTAATTATAGTGCTTTGCTAGAAGCCAACTATAATTTATATATTAAATTATATTTAATCTATTCCTATTTTATTAAGGTCCTATAAGGTCACACACAAAGAGTATTAGGAATTGGATAATTGATTAATAATAATAATAAGTTATTATTGTTGATATAGTTTGTGGATAGAAGATAAAAGATAAAGGTGACTTATTAGGAATAAGTTGACCTAGTTTCTACAATATATAAGGAGACTTATTAAGAATAAGTCTTAACCTTAGATTGGCATTGTACGTGTGTCTCCAAAACTTTTCCCACCACAAATCGCTAGCCTCTCTAACCCGTAGGGTGTGAGTTGCAATCCTTCGATCATTCGTTCTAGCAAACGGAGACAAGGAGATCCAATCTCGTGCTCGTGTGAACCAAGTAGAGGAGTCGCGCTTGAGGCTCTTTTCTCCAAAGGTGATTTCGAATCAAGGTTCCGCACAAGAAAGGTACGAATTTTCCCCTCTATATTGTTCATATCAATTCATGCATGAGATCCCGAATTAGATGTTAGAAAATAGTTTTCTATCCTTCCGCTGCGTATCTAATTTTCCTACAGTGGCATCAGAGCCTCTTGCATAAATTGATATGATCGATTGATTTTCTTGTTAGTTTTGATTCAATTTAGCAATATATTTGATATATGGAATAATTTGTATAATTAAAATTATGATTTTGATTGATTGGTATGTAAAAGTACGTAGTTTACAATCGGAATCGGATTTCGATCATAAGCCGCCGCCTAATCTTATAATTAATCAACACAAGCACCGGCTACTTAATTGATCAATTACAAGAATATAGGATTCAGCCGTAACACCAATTTATCAATCTTGATTGAGATTGTGGCGGAAAGTCATGCATCAATTTGTTTTATTTAATTCAATTTCGAGAAAAAGAGAAAATTTGAAATAAGCATCGATTTTTTTTTTGGTTTGTTTCTGGTTTCGAAAAATATTACTTTTGATGATGTTTCTTTCAATCAATTTGTATAATCTATGCAAGAGATATGATTTCTTGTATAAAATATGAAATATTTGATTTTATAAAAGTATAAATTGATTAAAGGGAATATTTCATGATTTTGATGAGGCGGTTATTAGGGTTTTAGTGTAAGACCCTAAATTACCTTAATTAGATATGGCAGATATCTTATTCCTAACAAAATATTCTGTCCAATTATACAAGGTAATAGTTACCATAAAATTAATTCCATATATATAATTGCTTATTTTGAATTAAAATATCAAGGATATTAAATTAGTTATTTTATTAGATAATTTAATTGATTTGAGTTAAATAGGTTATTAATATGATTAATATTCTATTTCTTGTTTACATTAATTTGATTAATATTTTGATGTTATATTAATTGTGATTAATATTTTTAATATTTGATATTATTGCATGCGGTGACTAGTATGGCCCAAGTAGCATATAAATACGATATGCGTATCGTTATATATTTTTGTACACGATTTGCGTATCGTTATGTATTTTTGTAATTTAATTTTTCGAAAGTAAATTTATTTATACATTGTACAAAAGAAGATGCTACAAGTTTCAAGGATGGAGATCCAAAAGGAGATTCTAGGATGGAGATCCAAAAGGAGAATCAAGGATGAGGATCCAAGGAGCAAGAAGAACCTTTAAAATTTATCTTTTCGGTTTTCTTTTCATTAGGGGCCAGGCTCCGAAAAATGGCATGGTGCCATGGATGTCAAGACCATGTTCTAAACGGATACTTAGAAGAGGATGTGTATATGACACAACCTGAAGAGTTTTGAAGATCCATAGAATCCTGGGATGATATGCAAGCTTAAGAAGTTCATTTATGGATTTAAGCAAGCATCAAGGAGTTGGAACCTTCGATTTGATGAAGTGATCAAATGGTTTGAATTCATCAAATGTGAAGAGGAACCTTGTGTTCACAAAAAGTTTAGTGAGAGAAAAGTTGTTTTCTTGGTTATGTATGTGGATGACATACTACTTATTGGGAATGACATTCAAATGCTTGAGTTTGTAGAAGACTAGCTCAAGAAGTATTTCTCAATGAAAGATCTTGAAGAGTTCGAGTACATTTTTGGCATCAAGATCTATAGGGATAGATTCAAGAGACTCATTGGTCTAAGTCAAGGAACTTATATAGATAAGTTTCTGGACAGGTTCAACATGAAGAATTTCTAAAAGGGATTTCTGCCTATGCAACATGGTCTATCTCTGAGCAAGAAGTAGTGTTATATGACATCTGCTGAGCTAGATAGAATGAGTAGGATCCCTAATGCCTTAGCAATATGATCCATATTGTATGCGATGATATGTACTCATCAAGATATTGAAGATATTGCATTCACTTTGAGTGAATGTAATATATACCAATCGAGTTCAAGTGAAGCACATTGAAGTGCAATCAAGAACATCATAAAGTACTTAAGAAGGACTAAAGATGAATTCTTGGTGTATGGAGGACATGATGAGTTGATCGTTGAAGCATAACTGATGCAAGCTTCTGAACAAATAGAGATGACTTCCAATCTCAATTCGGATACGTCTTTGTTCTTTTTGAAGGAGCTGTGAGCTAAAGGAGCTGAAAGCATTACACAGTAGATGATTCTACAACAGAGGTTGAGTACATTGCAACATTGGATGTTGCTAAGGAAGTTGTCTGGATAAGGAAGGTCATTGATGAGCTTGGTGTGGTTCCCAAAAGGGTTGAAGTCATTAGCATCTATTGTGACAACAATGGTGTCATTGCTCATTCCAAAGAACCTGGCTCTAACATTAAATCCAGACACGTACTCAAGAAGTATCACATCATACAAGACCAGGTCTAGTAAGATGATGTGAAGCTGTGCAAAATACACACGGATGACAACATTGCGGATCCGTTATCTAAACCTCTTCCCAAGCCCAAGCATGATAGTCACACTAGAGCTAAAGGACTCAAGTACATTGGTGAATGGATTTGATTTATATGTTTAAAACATTATATATTGATCAAGATTGTTGAAACATATTTGCATCATGGTTGTTTGAAATAAAATTTCACTATTATTCAATTATGGTTTAGAATTGAATAAAATGTCCTAATAATTTATGATTATCAAATAGGATCGCTGCGAAAGTCGTGGTGGTTGAAACCCTATTAAGTGAACTGATATTATGAATTATGTTTTGCCATAGTCTGAATCATTAAATGGGACATAAATGATTTAATATAGACTATTATGCAAGTTGATTGATAGCGCTAAGTTTCACGGGCTATAGGGACATGTAGATGTCTAATCAATTGTATAGACAAGTATGGTGGATACTTGTTGGACAGACCTGTCTTAAGATTTTTCAAATAAGTTGAAGAATTTAAGGTTAAAATATTATTAGTAGGTTCCTCGGACATGAGTGTGATATCCCTCTCACTTGATGATTGGTAGCCTTTGACACTGTCAACCACTGATCCGTAAAAGGCAGTGATTGGGATTGCTAAAATTTAAGTGGGAGCTATAGTCACGCAAGATTGGAGAAGTCCTCCTATTCTGGATATTTGGATATCTGAGTAGGAATAATGTTCTGGCCACTCGAAGAGTAAGAACTGTAAAATGCATGGCCATGCTCAAATGGATTAATACGTAATCATTTGTTTATTTGACAGCTCAAGCTCGGGATCGAGAAATAATTTGAATTGATATGGATAACATGAGATGCTATCATATCGTCAAATTGAACATTAAGTGACAAAGGAATTGAAACCGAACATCCACTTAAGGACAAGTGGGAGATTGAAGGAATTGGTGTCCTTTAATTGATGTGTAAAATACTAATGATATAATAGGATTAAAATGGAGATTTATAATCTGAATAATTTAGGTAATTATAGTGCTTTGCTATAAGCCAACTATAATTTATAGATTAAATTATATTTAATCTATTGCTATTTTATTAAGGTCCTATAAGGTCACACACAAAGAGTATTAGGAATTGGATAATTGATTAATAATAATAATAAGTTATTATTGTTGATATAGTTTATGGATAGAAGATAAAAGATAAAGGTGACTTATTAGGAATAAGTTGACCTAGTTTCTACAATATATAAGGAGACTTATTAAGAATAAGTCTTAACCTTAGATTGGCATTGTACGTGTGTTTGCAAAACTTTTCCCACCACAAATAGCCTCCCTAACCCGTAGGATGTGAGTTGCAATCCTTCGATCATTCGTTCTAGCAAACGGAGACAAGGAGATCCAATCCCGTGCTCGTGTGGACCAAGTAGAGGAGTCGCGCTTGAGGCTCTTTTCTCCAAAGGTGATTTCAAATCAAGGTTCCAACCAAGAAAGGTACGACTTTTCCCCTCTATATTGTTCATATCAATTCATGCATGAGATCCCGAATTAGATGTTAGAAAATAGTTTTCTACAATTCCGCTGCGCATCTAATTTTCCTACAGGGAGATGGTGAAGGAGGAGAAGAGAAGGGAAAGCGGGACTCATCAAATGTGACATGGTGTGACAGGATAAGCCTATGGCTCTGAATATCGAGGCACAGGGAGTAGAGCGCGGGTGAAGCTTGTGTGAGGCGGTGGAGGACTGGTTTGGGAAGCACAAGCACCCAAAGGTACGAAGGTGATCATATCTAGGCATGGTGCAATATAATGCCCGAGTGGGTGAGCAATGCTGGAGGGTAGTTGAAGGTAGGATGTTGAGGAGATAACAAGTTGTTGATAAGGCGTGAGGCCAATAGGTAAGTGGAATGGATGTGTGAAAGAGGATAGAACGCATCATGTTGGTTATTGTTCGAATGTTTATTTCGGCCTTGCCATTTTGCTGAGATGTATAGGGGCATGAAAGCCGATATGAGATGCCATTTGTGGTGAAGAAAGAGTGAAAGTCCTTGTTATCAAATTCACGACCATTGTCGCATTGGAAATACTTGATTGATGTGTGAAACTGTGTTTTAATGTAGGCATGGAACTTGACAAAAATAGGGAACACTTGGGACTTGAATTGTAATGGAAAAACCCATAAAAAATGAGTTTAATCATCAAGAAATAAAAGGTAGTACTTGTGACCATCCTTTCTAGGCACATGAGAGGTCCAAATGTCACTATAAATGATATCAAAAGGTGCAAGGGTGGAGTTCAAAGACCGTTGGAACGGCAGTCTTGCATGTTTGCCTAACTGACAAGAAGAACATAAACTAGAGCGTAGGTCTTTATTATAATTGACAAGACTCTGAGAACGAAGGACATCTAAAATGGCAGCACTGGGATGGCCAAGGTGTGCATGCCACAGGTTGGACGACGATGCCGAAAGGGCGACCGGACACGACTGACGGGATGTAGAAGGCGGTGTGACAGGGTAGAACTCCCCGGTGCTATTACATCTCAGGCGAGTAACCCCCGTAGTAAGTGAAATACCCCAAATTATTTTTGGGCTATTTCTTATTTTTATTTAATTAAATAAATCTATATTATATTAACCTATAATATATCTTGTGAATTTGGTCATTTAATAAATTCACATAAGATATATGGTATGAATTAGAATAATTACATTATTATAAAAAGTATAATGTATGATTGATTTAATAGTAAATAGCATCCAATATACGAAATATTTGAGATCTTTACAAAAATGACATTCCTCTTCAAAATTTGCAAAAGTATCAAATAAGCCCAAAAATTAGCAAAAAAAACCGGTTCACATGACCCCCTTTCACAGGTCACCATTCCTGTTGAACAAAACCATCACCGCCCCGCCTCCTTCTTCTCTTCGGCCGTTCCCTGTCCTCCACGAGCCACCTCCGGCCACCCAACCACCACCGTTCGAACCGCCACCCTCACCCGCACCCCCCGAGCCCAGAACCCAACCGGCTCATGCCCCCTTGACCCCACACCGAGCCCTCATCTCCCCTCCCTCGCTGTTCGTTTTCTCGCCCTCCAATGAAGTCGCCCTCCTCGAGGAATGGATCAAATTCGGTAAGCCCAAACATAGTTCGAACCCGCTCTCATCTATGGCGGATTGGAGTCAGTGAGTGCTTCTCTCCCTCCCCTTCTCTCTCTATCTATGGCGGACCTTGAACGACGAGCGGCATATTAATTTTCTTGCCTCATGTTAATTTTCTGCCAGTGTTAAAAAACGAATCTTGCCCCTTTGAGGTTCAATTGTTGATTCATTTTGAGAAAGATTGGCAGTGGTTTACTTTAAGTTCACCCAAATTACTAGCTTTCTTTTTTCAATTCTTAAAAACGAAAAAGAAAGAGGGTAATTTTCTGTTTGCCTAATTAGAACTCAACTTGCAGAATTGGTGGGTTGTGGTTGTAAATGTGGTGCCTGGTGGAATGCATTAAGTATTTTGCCCAAAAATTGGTTTGCAGCTTCAAGAATGTATCTTTATTAGTTTGAGTTTTAAACCAATTGAAACTCTTAAGATCTTTTTGAAGGGGACTGCACAGCTGATCTCTGCCAAGAACAATCAATTGAATCTTGAATTGGGGATAATAATGGAGAAGATGTCAAATATCTTTCTTAGATTTTGTTGGCAAGATTAAGTAATGTGGATAAAAATCTGGAATCCTAATTTCCAGTATAGTTATGGAGGATTGAACACCTGTTTTAACAAGTGGTGTATCAATCTGCAGGGTGTAAATCGCTATTGCCTCGCAACCCAAATTGCTTCTGCTCTCCAGCTAGTAACTAAATCACATGCTTACAGGTAAATTGGCATTTCTATCATGGCAGGCATTTTTTTAATGGCAAGAATTATTTCAGTACTGGCTAGCTTTTTTTATTAACTGTCATTGGTGTTACCAACCTCTGAACAGGTTGTTCAATGATGTCATAGGTTCACACCGAGCGGCCATGACTAGAGTTAAAGGAGGGAAGACTTTTTGTTGTGTTAGGAATCAAACGTGATCTGACATTGGCAAGACAATCATGCATGTGGACTCGTATGCAACTTCATATTGTTGTATTTGTGTTGGTGATATTAATCATGAAGTGGGATATATGTGCGGCCGACATTAGCTTTAGAGGGAGGTCTAACCACTTCTCAAATATGGGCCTCCTGGATCGCATGAACCAAGCCTTCGCTGCTGCACACTGGAAGATGTTGAAGGAAAGTAGCCGACTTTAGCTTTAGTACTTCGTTGTGTTTGTTTTAGGTCTAAAACGTTTCCTCCCTTTTTGATGGATGATCCCTTATGTTCTGGATTTATGTATGGATGGTTTTATGGTTGGTTGTTCTGAATGTTGTTCTGACTGCTTTAGTTTGTGCTTAATATTGTCTATCCTACTACTAGGAAGTTTCTGAGATTGACACAAGATCTGACAGGGATTAGTCTTATATTGGCTAAGACGAGATCCGACAGGGGTTACTTCTACATTGGCTAAGACATCGTTGTCACTGGCTAGATAATAGTATCTACTGGCTAGTAATTTGCGTCGCAAATATTCGGGTTTCGCATTTAGGCAAACAAAATAGACAACCACATACTTTACCTGGAGTTCATGCAAAATAACAAAAACCATCCTTCGCCGACTGAAAAGAAAAGGCGTCCGTACGACAAGCGGCATATGATGACCTTACCATTCCACACTTACTTGAGTTTTAATTGTTTAATCGTTTCCACCTTTTGGATGACTTGTGTTTAATTACTGATAAGGTATGTTGTAGTCTTGTGGTCACTTGTTTATATGTGTTGTGGATGGTTATTGTGAATTTTGTGCTATGACGCATTTCGTTTGAGTTTAATGGTCGATATACTTAGGATGAGAAGTGTATGAGATAAATAAGATGTGTCAGGGGTTATTATCTTATTGGCATAGACTTTGATTTTATTGGCTAGGGAAAATCATATACTGGCTAGTAAACAAATAATCGCATACATTTGTCTTTTGCATCGTCGACAAACTAAACGGCCAGTTATGTACATTCAAAACCACCAAAATCCTAAAGTGTCATTGAGTTACAAGCAAACTAACAAAATACTACATTCGACTACGCAAAAGAAGAGTTACCCAACTAGACATCAATTTCTTCACCTTGCCACGCCACGCTTGCTTATGTCCTCCGACGCTTCCGGCGAAGGAACTCTCCCCAAGACGGGTACCTGCTTGTCTCCATTATCTTGCTCCTGACGGACCCAAACGACATGCTCTCCTCTATGAGCACTGCCCCCTCCTCCATGTCCAGGTCGGGAGCTTTACCTTTCATCTCCGGAGCAACGATTGTCGGTTCTACCCATTATGTTGTTTTGTACTTAACTTGTTATGTATTGGTTAGGAACTTTAGTACTTTGTAGTTTTTGGTTTAGGTCTTAATTGTTTAATCGTTTCAACGTCGGGAGCTTTACCTTTCATCTTCGGAGCAACGATTGTCGGTTCGGCCCAGGTTTTCTGGTTTATCTTGCCAGTTGTGTGAATTTCTGTGCCAGCTGAATTGTTGTATTTGCCATCCAAATCGTTATCCATGTCATACTCCAAATTGAGATCAAGATGCGATATAGACCAAATTTACTTCGAAATATTTTTTTCCATAAACATATACAAAGTGGGTGTCTATAGATAGATAAAATTAAATTAAGTTCAAAAATAAATTTATTTTTTAATTTTAACAAATAAAAATGCCTAAAATTTAGTTTAAAACAATTAAATGTGTCTCTTTCTCTCCCCCCTCTCTCTCTCCCACCCTCTTTCCATTCGACAGGTGTCCAAAATTTTCACACCCTCTTTCCCGGTTTGTGCAAAGTGTAACCGGTAATCTGTTGGGATTAATTTGCAAGAATGACAATTTGTCATTCATTTGCCAATTTTTTGGGTGTAGGTTATTTTTGCAAAATGGACCATGAAATGGTATATCCATGCAAATCATCCTTGATTTAATTACATAAATAATCTAAATACTCTTATTATTTAATTTATGAAGTTAAATTAAATAATATTCATTCCGGTAAAGTGAAGAAACATATCTTCTATTTTCATCTTTATCCGCTTCCTTTATTTATTTTCCTTAAAATCTATCATCTATTCTTAATCTTTATCTTTAATTGATTCTTGGTACCTCCACTTTTATCCCGATTAGTTACATAAAATTAATTCACTTACATCAAGCGATCCGTTCCGATTCCTTAATTCGGTCTGATTGACCTCGAGCATGGTTTTCACCGAATCTCCACTCGGATTAGGCCAAATCCTCTCCCGTTCAATCAAACCTCAGTTTTGTCGTATAATTATCACTTTCAGCCTTGCCTTGCCTATCCCACTCGCATCAGCATCCCCCTCGATCAACCATCTTCTGCCGGACTGAAGGCCATCACCGGAGCAGTCCGTACAAGCCCAGCAGCCAGACAACTAGTTCCGAGCACTGTGACCGCCTCCACGACGCACCACTGTGTCCACCATTGGTTCGGAGGTGAAGCTTGCAGTGCTATCTTCCCAACGTCACAACTTGCAGAAAACCGTCGGTGCTCTTGCAAGCTCAGGAAATTATCATCTTTTTTATGGGAGCATGGATGTATGTCCCTATAAGCGTCAGGTGAATTCAAAGACATGAAGGTCTGCGGATTCACTGGCGCTGCAACATTCCTTTGGGATCCAAAAAGGGGTGTTACAGTAAGATCATTCACAGAGAATCCAAAGGGATCAAACACAAGAGAAACGTTATTGTCAGTAGTGAACCGACGGATAAAGATAAGGTTTTTGACAATATTTGGGGCAATTAGGACATTGTTAAGGTGTAGTGAGTGGGTTGGGGTCTGTAATTTGGCATGGCCAATCCCCGAAGTAGCTAGGCGATCACCATTGCCGACGATAATAGAGTGTGCAGGACCTTTAAAGGAAATAGAAGAGAGGTTACCTGAGGAGTTTGTCATATGGGAGGTGGCACCAGTGTCCATGTACCACGAAGAGTCGGGAGATGTCGGCTGCATATAGGAAAAGGCGTGATGCCCATCAAGCGGAACATAGCCTTGATCAGATGATGTCAGATAGGCCTGAGGACCGGCATGTCGAGGGGCAGGAAAGCCGGAGTGCATCCAATGGGGATTGAAGCCAGGCACCGGCGACCATCTAGGGGCGGCGTTCCAAGGGCGAGGGCCACTAGTCCACGTATGTCGCGGCCGCTGCTACTGCCGTGCTCGCAGCCTTGCGGCGGGAAGGTTTCCTGACCGCGACCGGAGGCAGGAGGCGAGTAGGCGGTGGTAGGGCTTCTAAAGTGGCAGGAGGCGGGAAGGGGGATGCAATTATTGATGCCGGAGATAGTGAGGACAGAGTGGAATGGGGGCTTAGGGTTGTCAGCCATGGTGCCTGGAGGGACAGGGGCGGCGGAAGTAGGGTAGGGGGTGGCGCAAAAGAGGGAGGACAGCGGCGGCGGTAAGAGGAGAGGTGGGGCGGGAGGATCAAATTAGGGTTCCGTGAGAAAGAAAAGACTGTGATACCATTTAGAGAGACATCAATTGGTGTAAAATCCTCCTTAGGGTTACCTGAACTGGTAAATATATATAAATCTCCAAAAGGAGGAATGGGAAAGCCCGGGAGCCCCCAAGTTACAAAAAAAAGTGATTCGAAACAAGGGAATCACTTGTAAAATACAAAAAGTGGGGAAGCAACATTAACTATGTTGCCCTCGCCCCACCCTAGTGATGGGCTTCCTCTTAGCTCTTAACCTCTCTATACATTCATTCACAATTTGCTTTACAGTTTCCTCAACACTCAAAAAAATGTTCTCCCAAATAGCTAAATTCCTAGCCTTCCAAATATGATTAACCATGCAATTAAAAACCAAAAGTCTCGCTTGGAACACTTGGGTTCCTCTTCTTTCCCCTTCGGCGAACCAGCTGAGCCAGTCGGAAACGGTGTCATGTCGGCTCGTCACCCCCTACCAGTTCCAAACTATGTCCGCCATGCACCTAGAAAAGGCGCATCCAAACCAAAGGTGATCCCTATCCTCCACTTCGGCTGCACAAAATACACACGCATGTGTTTGCACCGCATTCCATATATGTACAAGTCAGATTCGGCCTGAGCCAATAGGCCCACTATACAATATGTAAATATATGTAATCTATCAAAAAATTTCTCTAACTCTATTTAATCAATATATCTATATACGCATAAGATAACTAATTTTTTGAAATAATCAATATATGTATAAGATAAAATTTAATCTAACTCTATTTAATCAATATATCTATATATGCATAAGATAAAATTTAGGCAAAAATGCATAAAACCACCCACTATTCATTGTTGTTTGCAAATAACCACCCCTTATTCAAAAATTGTCAAATAACCACCCCTTATTCAAAAATTGTCAAATAACCACCCATTAAATATATGTTGTTTGCAACTAACCACCCATACTCCTTTTCTTGTTAAACCTCACTTAATTTAATATGAAAAGACAATTATACCCCTATTCTTTAATGTTTCATTTTTAGTAAAAAGACATACTTCTCTTTGTTGCTTGATTTTCCAGGTATTACAACTAGACATGTCAAATAGGTCATTCGGTAAATTTCATGAAAAATACTCACCCGTACAAGGTACGGGAAAAGTACTAGTTTTTAATAAAATGTAATAATATATAAATATCAAAATTTTAAACAATTTTTAAAAAAAAATTGATATTTGATATATTATTACATCTTATTAAAAACATTTGATTTTTATTATTTCACGTAATTTTTAATAAAATGTAATAATATATCAAATATCAATTTTTTTCTTTTTAATAAAATGTAATAATATAGGATTAATTTTGGGTCGGAAATTTTTTTATTTAAAAACATTTGATCTTTCTTTTTTTTATTTATTAAAAATGTTTTCCGAGTAATCGGGTAAATCAAATGTCCCGAAACCCAGATTAAAAATTTATTTAAAAATTGACAAACCCAAAATCGACCCAAAACTTGATCAAACCCGGGTTCGAGACAACCTGAATGTACCCGGAACCCGTTTTACTTGGGACCCGAAGTGACCTGACCCGAATGACCCATTTGACAGGTCTAATTGTAATACCTGAAAAATCAAGCAACAAAGAGAAGTATAATTGTCTTTTTACTAAAAATAAAACATTAAAGAATAGGGGTATAATTGTCTTTTCATATTAAATTAAGTGAGATTTAACAAGAAAAGGGGTATGGGTGGTTAGTTTGCAAACAACCTATATTTAATGGGTGGTTATTTGACAATTTTTGAATAAGGGGTGGTTATTTGCAAACAACAATGAATAATGGGTGGTTATTTGACAATTTTTGAATAAGGGGTGGTTATTTGCAAACAACCATGAATAGTGGGTGGTTTTATGCATTTTTGCCTAAAATTTAACCCAATTTCATTAGATATGCATATCGGTTGTATGAACCAATTACCAATTTTTAAAATAATCAATATATGCATAAGATTAAATTTTGTTCTAATTCTATCTAATCAATATATCTATATATACATAGGATAAAATTTGACACAATTTTATTAGATATGGATATTTTTAGAAGATATTAACCAAATTTCATTAGTTATGAGATATTAGTCGTATGAACATATCACAAATTTTTAAATAATCAATATAAGCATAACATAAAAATTTTAGAAGATATTAACCAATTTTAAATACTATTATATAGATAGGACTTTACCTATTTTTGCTCTATATGAATATATTTTTATAAGATAATAACTTTATCAATATATATAGTACATGGTCATACTAATTAAATAACTTTATCAATAAGGACATATTTTTAGAAGATAAAAAGTTTTGACAATATTGAAATAATATTTAGCCATGTAAATGTTATCAACTCGTGAAATTCAATTTTTGTTAATATATTTTTTCCAATTTTTTTAGATATGGATATAATTTTGGGAGAGTTTAATCACAAATTTTTATGAAAGATCTATCCTTTTCGCGGATAAAGAAATAAAAGTTTCCTATCTTGCAGGTATTAATATATTTATGAGATATATTTTTGGATTTTATACATATCTAATATTTATGGATAGATTTTTAGATTCTAACCTATACATATAGTTTAGATTGTTAATGGTATTTCACAACTGTTGACATTTCTTCCCTTCCTTTTAGTGTTGTTTTTGCAGGTTATTTACGACTTTATTTAGGATTGGAAGTTTGTTAAATATCTTTGCTAGAGATATAATTTTACCAACTTTTTATCCAACGGGTAAAAAATTGAAAGAATATTAGGATTTAAGGTTATTTATAGATTTTTTTATGCCTTTTTATAATTTCAAATTTTTATGCCTTTTTATAATTTCAAATGCATTAATATTTACATTGAACTAGTTGAATTTTATACGGAAATTTCGCCTGGTAACCTTGAGGTTTCGCGTATTTCGCGTGGTAAACAAAGGTTTCAAATATTTCGTCGGGTAACCCTGGGGTTTTGAAATAGTTTACCTCGCACCCACAAGTTTGAATTTGTCCAATAATTGTGTTTTAAATTTATAGGCGGATGAGTATTGTAATATTAACAACTTTTGTGGAGGCATTTCATAAATACTAACATTGTGAACCTTATTCTGGAGCGATACGCGACGAACGGAAGACGCGCAGACGAAGGGAGACGAGCGAATTGCAGGGGCAGGGCAGACCGACGGTAACTGATAACTCCCGAGGGGCGGCGACCGGTGTCAGAGGGGCGGCGGCGGGAGCGAGGGTTTGGGGGTGAGGGCGGCAGAGGTGTGGCCTCGAGCGAGCATCATGAGGCAGAGGGCGAGGTACTCTTCCTTGGTGGCGGAGTCGTCGTCGGGGCGAAGGGGGCGCTTGGAGCGCTTCTTCTTCACCCAGTACTGGTCCAAGGACTGGGAGGTGGACTGATCCTCATCCAATGGTAAGTCGAAGGGCGGCGGTGGCGGAGTTGAGTAATTCAAGTGCCATCATCATCAAATTGATCGAATTACTATATGGATTGAATTGAAAAAGGGGATTAATTTGGAAGAAAGGTAGATGAGATTGAGAGAAGGAAGTGCCATCATCACCAACTCCGGCCACAACAATTTCTCCAGATTTGACATCGGTTGGGATTCTAGGGTTAATGGAATCGGAATTGGCTCCGGATTTGACATCGGTTGGGACTCTAGGGTTAATGGAATCGGAATTGGCTCCGGATCTGACAGCGGGTGTACCCCCAACTCCGGCCACCGCCTGTGCCGCCTCCGCCCCTCTGCAATTCGCTCGTTTCCCTTCGTCTGCCCGTCTTCTGTTCGTCATATATCGCTCCAGACTAAGGTTGTCAATGTTAGTTTTTATGAAATGGTCTCCACAAAAGTTGTTAATATTACAGTACTCACCCGTCTATAAATTTAAAACACAATTATTGAACAAATTCAAACTTGTGGGTGCGAGACAAAATATTTCGAAACCCCAGGGTTACCAGGCGAAATATTTAAAACCTTTGTTTACCACGCGAAATACGCGAAACCTCAGGGTTACGAGGCGAAATTTCCGAATTTCATATTTTGTAGCCGCAAAAGATGAATTTTATTATGTCTTTGTAGTTTTGAGATAGGTAAACTCGATGATGGGATTGCAACAACAACAACCAGAGCAAGAGAAGGAGGGATTGCAAGTTTGCAACTGCCCGACGACATCCCACGGGAAATCTGGACTGAGATCGGAAAACGACTGGAGAGTCGACTAGATGTGTTACGGTTCCGATCAGTTTGCCGGACCTGGCGATCATGGCTTCCTCCTCCGCTGCGATTCCCGCTGAGGGTGCCACCTCCTCCCGGACCCTTTGAAATACCCTACACATACTCCCACTTCATCGCCGAATTGACCTTCTACACCATCCCAAATGGGAAGGTCCTCATGTTCGAGGAGGTGCATCGAGGCGGCAGCTTCTCCGCCTCCGCCTTGGCCCACACTGAAGAGGAATCCGCCAAGCTTGAGCTCCCTCCATTCAACCAAATCTCCAACAATCTCCTTCCTTTGTAACGCCTATCATCTCCACGATGTCGACGACGACGATGGCCAGTTTCTAGGCACTGATAATGTGCTAAATATTGCAGTCATCTCTTCAGATGACCCCCCACCAATGAATCCAAACTACCCCAGATTACACCATCTCAAAGTGGTAGCTCATCTGACTGACTGGAAACTGGCTGTGTTGAGCCTTGCTGGAGGCGCTATGAATAACAGCTGGGTAACCGGTTTCTGCGACAATCGTTTTGAGGACATTGTTAGTCACAGAGGCTGCCTTTACGCGGTTGATCTGTTGGGAAGAGGTTTTGTTATGGACTATAACTCATTACAGATGATCCAAGTTGCACCCGCTTTGCCGCCTGTCCCTGATTTCAAACTTGCTCAGCGGTTAGGCTCGACGACATTGCTAGGAGAAAAGAGGAAGGTATTGCATTTGGCAGTGGTTTCGGAGGACTTGTATGTGTTCATTCATGAACCCACAAATTCATTAACTCGTAGGCTGTATAAGCTAAGGCATGGACAGTGGCTTCAAGCTGACCAAGATTTGCCTCATCAAGTGTTTGTTCAAAATCTGCACTGCAACTTTGCTATTGCAAGGGATTTAATCCCAATCCCTCGCAATAGTGATGTGGTGACTCGCTTCTGCTCATGGCCCGACTTTGTTTTTCTTCGGGATGCTGTGGGTTTCAGCTACAATGCCTATGATGATCCCTGTCCGTACAAACTTTGCGATCTTCCGCGCTTTTCTTATCTGCAAAGTGGAATATAAGAATCCATAGGCAATAAAAGGTTAATTGGAAGAGCACAAGCTGCTGTGGGTTGCTGTACCAGCTGTGGATGATCGATCAAGATTCTAGCATTGTGTTGATCTTTTTATTTATTTATATAATAATTTGTGTATCTTATTTTAGACTCTTTTTGTCCCTCCTTTGTGGTTGTTTAGAGTTACATTATGTAGTCTGTTGTGTGTGCTGATGGATGAGAATTTGGTGTATTGATTTGAATTTGAGTATCTGATCATATTCACCTAAACACTCACAGACTTGCAGGCTGCAGCAGAGCAGTGCTTAGTCATAGATGATGAATAACCAAACGCAAAATGCATTTCAGACAAGGCAGAATCACTTGAGCAAACTAAGGGCTCGTTTGGTATAAGAACGCAAGGTAACCGGAATAGAAATAAATTTTGTATTAGAAAATATATCTGGATATGAGAATAATGTTATTTTTCTGTGTAAATAATAAGATGGGAGGGGTAATGATTAGAGGAGGATAGGGGATATGGTTACTCCTTCCTCAAATTAGTAATTGAAATAAGGAAGGATAAAACCAATTTTGTATGAAATGTAGGGGGATATGGTAATTATTAAATTTTTTAACAATGTATTTTAAACTATAATAGGACTACATTCATTTCCTTTACCTTTACCTTTACCTTTCCAAAATTTCAACCAAACAAGCCCTAAATCTATCCAACTGATTCACATCTTTGCGGTACTGCAGGCATTACTGAATCAACGGCATGGTGTGACCCTTCCACTAGTTTCATCATTTTTTAACCACTTTCAAGTGTGGAAAAGTTAAAGATACAAATGTAACACATGTGGTGGTTGTGCAAGAAGAGAGTATCAGATGAAATTGAGTTAAGAACGAGGGAAATCACACACAGGCAAGAGTCAAAATACCGAAAGTTAAATGGGATATATTCAAGATTCGACTAGTTGACACTCAAAATATCAAAATGGTGTTTCTGACCTAGCAATCAAAGGTAATATCGTACACCCTTAATTAAAACTTATCGTTTTATAAAGTAAATTTTAATAAGAAAAACTTGTTATTTTAGTTATTTTACCATCTATTTTACAAAATTGCCCTTTACAAAATTGCCCTTTTTATGATTATTAGATAGTTGTTACTTACAGTTTGATTAGATAATTGTTACTTGTAGTTTTTGAGAAAGTAAAAAAATAGCATAATAATTAGGAATATAAGTGTATTTTTATTTGTTATGTGTAGATTTATAAAATGATAAGTTTTTTTTTTTTGGTGAAATAAAATGACAAGTTTTAGTTAACGGAAAAAATACTATACAAGCAATTATATGTATAGTTTTGGCAATTTTTTTTCCCAACAAACCAAAAAAAAATATTCGCTTCCTCCATAGTAAGAAACTAAGAATCCTAGTTTCGCCATTGATTGTGCCACAGATCCTGTGATCAACAAAATCTATGAGAAGGTCAACAAATGGAGGCTTTAGAAATCATTTACTATGGAACAAGATGTTTCTTTCATCCCCTGCACGCAATCGGAAAATACCAAGGATGGACCGAAAACAAAGAAATTGTTCAACAAGGAACAAGCTAGATGTTTCATCATGGGTGAGCATGATCACTGAATCAAATTCAAATCATTAGAAACCAATATGCATACGTTTACTTCAGCTACGAGTAGGAGATACCTTAACACGAGATTAAAACAAGTTAGTTCCCAACACGGAAGAGATCGAGTACTTCACCACTACCAGTGCGTAACTTATGGACACGACGGAGCCGCCTAAGCTCCTCATGGGTGAAAGACGAATAGAGTCGAGGATGCTCTGCATCGACGAACTCCTGTGGGACTGGAACGACCGTGCCCCTTGGTGGGGTGATTATTGAAGCAATCGAGTATCGTTTCGTTGCTTCCTTGCACTGAACTCGGTGTTGCACATTGCGTAGCCTTCCATTACTCCACACCTAATAGGGTTCCACAAATCAACAATCCATCAAATTTCGCAATCAAAGTGAAGTGACGACAACTCGACAATGTCGAATTACCTTAGCAAGGTCTCCTAGAATGACGACAAGTGAACCAGGCAAGGGATCAACTGCGAAGAGTTTGCCAGAGAGATCCTTAACTTCAAGGCCACCGACGCTCTCGCCATCTTGAAGAACTGTTATGAAACCGGAATCTGTGTGCATCTGCACACCGAGAGATCCCACCGTCTCCGGGCTGAAGTTATATTTGTTGATTCTGAACTTACAAGGTCAGTCCTCAAAGTGATGATCACTCTCCACACCCATGCTTTTCGCCAACTTGTTTGCGAGATCAACTGCCACACTTCGTATTGCTTCTGCATAATCCTCTACTGTCCTCCTAACATTTAACACCGAATTTTCAATCAACCATAAACAATCCAAACTATTCGACAATCATAGGTTTTTCCAATGTAAAAGTACAAACCTTTGAAGTGGAGAGAGGTGGGATAGGGAGCAGAACTCGTCGATGGCACGAGGAGAAGCTGCTTCGACGAGACCGAGAGCTTCAAAGTGAGGGTTAATAGGAGTGGGAGCCATGTAGCCGATCTTATGGTTGACGTACTTGTTGTTCCGCTTGATCTCATCAGGAAGATCCAAGAGATCGGCGCCCAGAGACTTCATATCGGCCATCAATTTGAGCGGAACGCCATGGTTGATCACTCTGACGCATCCCAATCCCTCGCAAGCTTCCCTCAGCTTGTGTGCCTCATCGGATGGGGATGTGAAGTCTCGATCCAGATCGATGACGGGAATCATGATTCGAGGCAACCGGGACTTTGCTTTTGAATGTGCGCTAGGGTTTGCAAAATATCATCTTAAGAGTTGAGATTGAGGAAACTGAAAGGCGGAAAAGGGGCGGGAATTCTAGGAAAGCCGAAACGTTTCTGTCAAAGAGAATTCAACATATCCACACCGCCGTTTGTTTAACCCCCTCCGATCCTCTCTCACACCAACACCGGAAAATCTCAAGCATCAGCAACAATTAAACCAAGAAATTAACCCCGATTTCTGAGTTTTTTCTACCGCGTAAAAAACCGGTAAACCCTAGATTTCGAAAATGCTAAACCGAAAATTTGATGCTACGAAGTGAATTAGAGAAGGAGGTGAGAATGTACCTGGAACTCAGAGAGATTGGGAGGAAGATCTGTAGTTTGAACTGGAAATGATCGCCGGCGCCGTAGGGTGGTTCTTTATCGACTGATTTTGGAGGATTTTCGGAGTACTTCTAGTAAGCGTAAATGCGCCTAAACAAAATGGAATTCGAGTTTTGAGGATCGACCGACTCTAACACAATTATTTGTTCAAATTTTGTGACATTACCAAAATTTGTTACTACGTATTAGTTTATTACGTTGTTGACAAATAGAATTGTTCTATGAGGCAAGAGTTAAAATACATTCTTAAACTTGAGTTTTAAGTTGGAACATGATCCATTTCTAAACAAACGGAAAATGATTCTCTAATTCTTGATTCGAATAACAATCCTAACGTTATGAACAATAGTGTGCATTTACCTGTGTACTTCATTCACTTTATCTCCACCACATTAGCATAAGAAATTCTTTCACATTTTTATCAATTACACTAACACCCGTGTACTGCACTCCAAATTCACTCGATCGCTTTTGAATCATTTGTATTTTATCTACTAACCTGACGTTATAAATTTATTGTTTATAATTATTTCAAAGTATGATATTAATGCGGAGTATTATTTAAATGATATTTTTAAATTATTAAAATAACATATCATATTAATTTTATTCTTATTTTTAATTTAAATATATACAAAATGAGTGTTTATGGGTAGATAAAATTAAGACTCTTGTAAATATAATTTTCTTATCGGAAATTTCACGAGTTACCCCTTGGGTATTGAAATTTTCACGAGGTATACAACGTTTTTGCATATTTCGCGTGGTGCCCTTGAGGTTTTGAATTTTTTCGCCTTGCACCCTTCCTTATTAATTTTAACAGATATGTTAGATGTCCGTTAGTTTTCAATTAAAAAAAGGAAAGAAAAACGAAGAGAGAGAGAAAGAATCAAAGAGAGAGTCCGATCTTTAGCTCCTCAAGGTAACCATCAGGAAGAACTTGCATTTTCTCGGAGATGACATTAACTCTTTCTTCCCCAATAACACGAAGGGTTATCTTGTCTCCAGTGAACTTTAAACGAACTAGTGATTGTTCAAAACAACCATATAATCCTCCATCTTCACATTATTCGGCTTCGTTACCACCATATAGCATTTGCATTGGGCGAGGTATCTCGGGAACTAGCACTCTCTGTTGGGGATTCCTGACCTTGATTAGCAGCTAGTCTAGGATCCATGACTCCTCGAAAGCAAGTAAATTTAAGGCTCAGTCCTTCAAGTTGAGAGTTAAGACTAAACAAAGATCATTTCCTAGTAAGAATAGAGAGTAAGGTGAGGAATCATCAATTACAAACTCTATTTGCAGATAAAATCTAACACAACCAAGTGTTTAATTTGGGCTAATTAAGACAAAAACCCTAGAACAGAAGGAATCATTTTTACAAGGGTTTAATTTGGGGATCTACAAAAACCCTCTATTTCTTAACCCTAACATGCTAGCTATTACCATCACCACTGCCAGGAGTCGAATTTTCCACATTCGAGGTGAAATCGCCCGCATCATCGTCCCAATTCGGGTCGAAATCGCCAATCTCTTGAAGTCCACCGACTCCCGTTCTCGTCCACTATCCCCATCCTCTCTCAACTAGAGGTGGTGTCGACGGAGAAGGCGGACGCGGACGCGGAGGAGGAGGCGAAATTGGAGGCTCATTGGGGAGGAGAGAAGTCAGATTAGGCTGCTGAACGGCGAGAAGGGCGGCGGCGGCCCAAATCTTCGACCTTCGTCTTCCTTTCTCTAAAGCTCTCCTTCGCGGTCGACTTTGCTCTCTCCGATTCTTTCTCTCTCTTTCTTTCTTTCTTTTTATTTATTTATTTTTTAATTGAAAACTAACGGGCATCTAACGATCTGTTAAAATTAATAAGGAAGGGCTCGAGACGAAAAACTTCAAAACCTCAGGGCACTGCGCGAAATATGCAAAATAGTTGTATACCTCGCGAAAATTGCAATACCCTAGATGTAACTCGCGAAATTTCCGTTTTATAATTATTCTTAATTTCCAATAAAAAAGGTCTAATCCTTTGTTAAACAGTGGACCAATGTGCACTTCACTTTGTTTTTGCAGAAACGTTGTACTTCAACTTTTTTTTTATATATTTTTTTCATTTTTTTTATATATTTTTTTTCATTTGTCCTGCGTGGTCTAAGGACACTTTATTAAACAATGGAAAGCCTTACTCATATCAAGTTAAGGACTCGTTTGCTTTACTGTATTAAACAACATAGTTAAATCAATGAACGAAGGATGAAATCCGAATGAGTCACACTAATCACATGTTCTAACTTCTAAGAACTCCTCCCATAAAAAATACATCCAAAATGCAACGGATTAAAAGTTGTGAGTTAACTTCCAACTCATGAATTCCAACGGCACTACCAACGTTACATAAATAGATCACATTTACGAGTTACAACTTCACTCCCCAAGTGCGGTAGCCAATGCTTCAACCACCCCATCAAAACTACAAAAGCTGGAGCCCACAACATCCACCCTCACCCCCAACCGCTCCGCCCACTTTGCTGTCACTGGCCCGTGGGCCGCCACCACAAGCCCGGCCCGATTCCCCCGGAAATCGGCCCACGACAGCCCGAACTCCATCAGCCCCTTCAGCAGCCCTTCCACCTCCGCGGTACTTGTGAACACGATCGCGTCCAATCCCCGCCCCTCCGGCCCCACCAGCCCCTCCAAGCAATCGGGCCCCACCCAGTCAAGTCGGTGTTGCAGCTATTGACACAAGTTGCAGCTATCTAAACCCCTCTCATACAGATCAAACGCTAATCATCCGATTCATCCGCGCGCAATTCGATCCCCGCTCTCTCCTAGTCTCCTCTCAGTTCAGATTTTAAAAATGAAGATTCAAAATCTGCTCCTCCTCGTCTCTCTTCTCGTAACGGTCCCTATTTTCGCATATGCTGAATCCGTATGTGATTCCGGCCAGGACGACGCCGCGGACTACAAAGCGGCATTAAAACTAAAGATTGTGGCTTTTGCTGCAATCTTGGCCGCGGGCACAATCGGAGTCTGCATACCAATCGCCGGACGGAACATCCCAAACCTGAACCCGTCCAGCGGTTTCTTCGCGGTGGTGAAGGCATTCGCCGGCGGAGTGATTTTATCCACCGGCGTAGTCCACATTGCGCCGGACGCCTTCGACAGCCTGCCGAGCCCCTGCCTCAGCGACAAGCCCTGGGGACTTCTCCTTTGCCGACCTGTAATGGGGTTCTCGATGGTTGGGACCATGTTGATCGACGTGCTTGTCGGCAGCCACTACGACAAGAGCGTCGGAGGTCATACTGCCGACATGGAAGCCGATGAATCACCGAAATGAATGGCAGTGGAGCTGAAATTCAATCTGCATCCGATGACACCGAAACGACTGCCCCGGAGCAGCTTCTTCAGTATCGGGTCATCGCTTAGGTGAATTAGTATGAATTTTGTCGATCGGTCTAATTATATACAATTGGAAAATTAAATTAATATATATATATATATATATATATATATATATATATATATATATATATATATATATATATATATATATATTACAATTTTAGGTTTTGGAAATGGGTATTTTGGTACACTCCATCATAATTGGGGTGGATATATGGGAGCTTCTCAAAGCCCTAAAGCAATCAAGCCATTGGTGATAGCATTACGTTTCACCAGTTCTTTGAAGGAATGGGCGTTTGATCTGTATGAGAGGGGTTTAGATAGCTGCAATCGCGTCCAACTCCATTTTTTCACCAGTTCTTTGAAGGAATGGGCGTTTGATCTGTATGAGAGGGGTTTAGATAGCTGCAACTTGTGTTTTATCTCTATTGTTAATTATATGAATGTTTTATCTGTTATTATAATCTTAATCTGTCTAAGAATGAGCTGTTGTCTCCTCCTTGGATTTTTTGTCCTGGAAGGTTTCTTTTGAGGGCCAGATCTTCCAAGAAGTGTAGTAAGGTAAGCAGTAGTAACTACAAAGGTATGACTTCTCCTCAACTTCAACCAAAACTCTGGCTAAGCCCCATAATACTGCCTTCTGGCGGTTTGGTGGCACGCCAACCCAACCTTACTTAACAACACTTCATCCAAAACCTTCTCTACAAATATACAAGCTATGATCCAAAGTCGGAAGCATTCTTCCAAGCAAACAGCAGCATGAATCAGCAGAAACAATTTACAACAAATGTAGATGTTACTTGGGTTGAGAAAGAACACCAAATTGTAACCTTTCATATTAT
The DNA here is from genome assembly GCA_963922045.1 of Persicaria maculosa. Classification (NCBI taxonomy): domain Eukaryota; kingdom Viridiplantae; phylum Streptophyta; class Magnoliopsida; order Caryophyllales; family Polygonaceae; genus Persicaria; species Persicaria maculosa. Next base: position 73,552,096 of record OY998254.1, on the reverse strand, counting down.
ATTTACTCATTCTGATTGTACTATGGAAAGCTTTCACCAAGGAAGAAGCCAGACAGGCATCTACTATGTATCAATTCATGTAATGCAAAGTGTGAACCAATCTGAGTGTATCAATGCAAATCTTCACCATAGTAACAGCCTAACAGGCAAAATTCACAACTATATCTATGATTAAGATCGGGTATTGGAATGTTAGAGGATCTAGACGTCCTCTTCTTCTCCAAGAAATAAATCAACTTAGGTCTAATAATAATCTTGATATTTTAGCTATCTCTGAAACCAAATTTGTAGAAGCCACTACTGAAGCTCAAGTAAGAACTACGGGCTTCCATAAAGCTTTCTCTATGAGTTCAATTGGCCACAAGGTTGGTATTTGGATTCTATATAAACATAGCCTTATTCTAAATAAAATGCAAATAATAGCCTCTGGCAACAGATTCTGTATGATTCAAGTTACAATTGAAAATCTAACTTTAGTTCTACTCTTCGTTTATGCACCTTCTGTAGAACAAGAAAATGATGATTTCTGGCAAGAAATTTTTACAGTTGTGAATAAATATAACCTTCTAGTACTAATTATAGGCGATCTAAACGATATAGAGAATGATACAGAAAAACTTGGTGGCAATCATCCAGCTATATCTAGATTCAGGAGGCTCCTTAGTGTTAAACATGAGCTTAATTTACACACTATTCCTTACATTGGCTCTACCTTCACTTGGAGGAAGAACAAATTAGCCACTAATAACACCTATGAAAGATTTGATAGAATCCTAGCTCAACAAGAAATTATTACAAAATTTAACAACCTCAAAGTTCAACATCACTCCTTCTCTTCGTCAGATCATTGCCCAATTACATTATCCTTAGGGACAAAAGAAGAAAAAAGAGGCTCTCCTTTCAGATTTGAAATGGCATGGTCTGAAAATCCTAGAGTTGAAGAGATTATAAAAAAAGTTTGGCACAACAAATTTCATGGCTCTCAAGCCTATAAATTTATGAAAAAACAACGGTTATTAAAGAAAAACATTAAAAACTGGTCTAAAACTCAAAATAATAACATTCAAAAACAACTCCAAAAACTAGAACCAGAAATTCTCAATCTGCAAAAACTACTCCCATGGGGATCCCTCACAGTAGCCCAAGAAGCAAAACTGACAAACCTAGAGAACAAAAGGAGGAAAATTTTAGAATTTAATTACAAATTTTGGAAACAGAGAGCAAGAATTAAACACATACACTTAATAGACAAAAACACAAAATACTTCCAAATTAATGCAAAAATAAGAAATTTTAAACGAACCACGAACTCCTTTACCACAAAGCAAGGACAAATCGTAACAAACCAACAAGAAATAACAGAACAAATTACTGAGGAATTGTCTGAAAGATTTATTGGCATAAATCAAGGAAAAATTACAATAGAAGAAATAAGAAATATCCAACCTCAAATAACGCCCGAGGAGAATGTACAGCTAATTAAAAATCCCACAAATTCAGAAATTAAGCAAACATTAAGTAACATGGCAGAAGACAAGTCCCCTGGTCCTGATGGATTCCCACCAGAATTTTATCTAAAATACTGACATATTGTGGGACCATCCTTCTGCAAAACAGTCAAAGCTTTCTTCCATTCTGGTAATATTTTGAAACATATTAACCAAACATTTATAGCCCTTATTCCAAAAGTAGAAGATCCAAAAAATATTAATAATTATAGACCTATTAGTCTTTGTAACACGGTTTGCAAAGTAATAGCAAAAATTTTAGCAAACAAGTTAATTAAATCGATTCTTCCGAAACTAATTAGCCCATTTCAAGGTGCTTTTGTTGAAGGAAGATCGATCCAAGATAACACCCTAATTGCACATGAAGTATTTCATACATTCAATAAACAAAAAGGTAAGAAAGGATGGATGACATTAAAATTAGACATGGAAAAAGCATATGATAGAATTAATTGGTCATTCATAAAAGCTACTCTAAAAAAATTGGGTTTTCATCCGATTTGGATTAATTGGATCATGAAATGCATAACAACCACAACTTTCTCTATATTAGTTAACAATATAGATGGTAAACAGTTCAATCCAAATAGAGGAATTAGGCAAGGAGACCATTTAGCCCCTTATATCTTTGTAATAGTAATGGAAAGTCTTGCCAAAGAGCTACCCAAGAAGCGATAAAAGATGATGCTCTTGTGGGAATTAAACTAACAAAAAATGGAACCCTTATACCCTTCTTAACCTTTGCAGATGACACCATTATCTTTGCAGAAGCCTCCCAATTGAGTCTTCATACCATACAAAATTCGCTAAATAATTTCTCTAACAACTCTGGGCTATCCATAAATTACGCTAAAAGCTCCATCCAATTCTCAAAAAATCTCAATCCAACAACAGCTAGATCCCTAGCCCTTCAAATGTGTATACCTATATCAAAAACAATTGAAAAATATATGGGAATTCCATTGGTCAATGGTAGAGTTAAAAATTGTGTCTTTGACGAAGCCATATAAAATCTGAAAATCAACTTTCTAAATGGAAATCCTCTGCTATTTCTCAAGCTGGAAGAGCTACTTTAATCCAATCAAACCTAAGCTCAAAAACAAATTACCTAATGCAGAATTTTTTACTACCAAAAGGGATTCTTCATCAAATAGATCAAATAAATAAAAACTTTTTCTGGAACAAACTACAATTTGAAAAATACACACCTATATGTCAACCTAAAAAGGAAGGAGGGCTTGGAATCAGAAAAGCGGAATCCTTAAATAAAGGACTACAAATGAAACTTATTTGGAAAATCCATACAGATCAAAATAGTTTGTGGGTTAAAATTATTAAAGAAAAATACCTACATAATTCTAGTATAAATGAAAGGGATACACAAAACACTTCATGACAATTTGGGAGACTTCTATCTTTAAGAGAAAAATTCAATACAGGACTCCAATGGATAATTGGAAATGGAGAACAAATAAATGTATGGAATAATCCATAGCTTGATAATGCAAAATTAAACCAATACCAGAATTCTGAAGATCCAAGCTTAAAAGTAGCTCAACTAATAAATAATCAAAGACAGTGGAATTTCCCCCTGCTTCAAAGAATATTCCCAAATAACATTATTAATCAAATAGTGCAAATACAAATACCAACTTGGGATACTAATGATAAACTAATTTGGAAATTTGAAAAAGATGGAAGATTCTCGACTAAGTCTACAAACCTCATAAATAACAACAATAATCAGCAAAGTATAACCGATTTAAAATGGATTTGGAAACTCAATCTGCCACCCAGAATCAAGAACCTTATATGGAAAATATTAATTGACGGTTTACCTACTACTCAGAGATTAAACAAATATTACAACAGAGTCCCAGACCAATGTTCACTTTGCAATGGTGAAGATGAGGATACTACACACCTACTAATAAGCTGTAATTTTTGCTAAGAAACTTATACAGAACTATGAAACTATTTGTGGTAAAATTCTACTCCACCGGGAAGATTATAATAAAAATATCATTGACATCCTTTTGTTGAACAAAAATAAAACTATAATGCAAGACTTAGGCTTTATCTGGCAAACAATTTGGAAAACTAGAAATAATGCAATCTTTAAAAAAAAAGACCCTGATTCCCCGATTAACTTAGGGTTTAGGGCACCTGCCAGGTGGGAGGAGTTATTCGTGACTCCGAGAGCAGTTTATTAGATCTATTCTTCCAAAATACATCTAAAGGTTCGATTCTACAGACGGAAGCAGAAGCAATCATTGTAGGAATACAACATGCAATCAGGCTAGAAAAGGAATTCGGAAGGCTATAGTTGAAAGCGACAATCAGACAATTATCAAGGCAATAAAAAGAGAGCTCAACACTCCTTGGGAAGTTATCCATCAAATTGAGAAGATTATGCTTATGGCTAGAGATTTTGATTATATTCAATTTAGTCATTGTTTTAGAGAAGATAACAAGGTAGCAGACTATATAGCAAGAAAAGGTATCAATTGCATTAGGTCTACATCCCCTCTTAATAGGGATCTGTACTCTATCATCCTTACGGATGATCCTGGTAGTTTGCTACGTTTCTCGTAGCGAACTCAAAATGTTTGCATACTGTAAAAAAAAAAATTGTGCACTTCACTTTGTTCTTGCAGATGCGTTGTACGTGGCTTCTAAGAACAAGGCAAATGTACACGGGTGTGGTGTGGATAGTCTAATGGTATTAAGTTAATGGCTAAGGACACTTTATTAAACAATGCCTTGTTCGTATCAAGCTAAGGGCTCGTTTGCTTTGCTGTATTAAACAACATAGTTAAATCAATGAACGAAGGATGAAATCCGAATGAGTCACACTAATCACATGTTCTAACTTCTAAGAACTCCTCCCATAAAAAATACATCCAAAATACAACGGATTAAAAGTTGTGAGTAAACTTCCAAGTTCCAACTCATGAATTCCAACGGCACTACCAACGTTAAATAAATAGATCACATTTACAAGTTACAACTTCACTCGCCAAGTGCGGTAGCCACTGCTTCAACCACCCCATCAAAACTACCAAAGCTGGAGCCCACAACATCCACCCTCACCCCCAACCGCTCCGCCCCCTTTGCTGTCACTGGCCCATTGGCTGCCACCACAAGCCCGGCCCGATTCCCCCGGAAATCGGCCCACGACAGCCCGAACTCCATCAGTCCCTTCAGCAGCCCTTCCACCTCCGCGGTACTCGTGAACACCACCGCATCCAATTCCAATCCACGCTCCTCCGGCCCCACCAGCCCCTCCAAGCAATCTGGGCCCGCCCATCTCGTCTCGTACCCGTCGACCCGAACCGGGTCCCATCCCATACGGGCCAACTCCCTCAAGAAATCGGGGACCACGGGCGGCTCCTCCAGCCCCACCACGCGGGGGACCGGGCAGAGGACGGCCCGCCCGTGACCCGGGCCGAGCGACTCAACGAGTCCACTCGGCGACGCGGTGGGCGGGACCAGAACCCTAACTCGCTCCTTGCTCGGGCAGAGCCGGGAGAGAAACCCGCAGTCGAGGAGCTGGCGTCTTTCCCGAGGGCGGCGATGGTGAAGATCTCCCCGGCGGGGGACAGCGGCGGGGGAGGTGAGGCTTCATCCAGGGCGGCGATGAAGGCGGAGATCCCGGCGCGGGAGGTGAAGGCGATGGCTGAGAAGGACTCGAGAGGAGCGGCGGCGGAGAGGGGAGGAGAGAGAAAGTGGAGCAGGTTGGAGTGAGTGAGGGGAGTGGGCTCCACGACGACGGTGGGGCACCAGAGAGGATTCCAATTGCGGCGGAGGAGGAGGGGTGAGAGCCTGTCCGCGTAGTGGCGGGGGGTGGTGAAGGCGACGGTGGGGCGGCGGCGGTGGGGGGTGGTCGGAGGATTGACAAGAACGGAGTGAATGAGGGAGAAATTAGTTGAATCCGCCATAAAAAAGGCTAGAAATTGCATAATTTTGCTGAACTTCTCTCTAAAATGACATTTAACAAATCCAAATTGCCTAAATTATGTGATTCTGGTAAACAAAGAGCTCCTAGACGAACCGGAGAACCGCATAAGATCATTTTCGGCTCAATCGCCCCGACATAATTTCAAGCTTCTTTTCCTTGAATTGATAAATAAAGAGCGGCTCATTCTAACACAAAAACCTTGCCCTTGCAACCGGTTGGACAAGGTCGAACCAAACCCTGTTTGTCTTCCGCAGCCACCCAGAGTTAGGGAGGCGGTTTGGGCCTCTCGTGCGATACTAGAAGTATTGCCCGAAAAATGATTTGTCTGTTCCAAAGAATAATATTCGTTCACGGTTTACTATATAAATGGAGGTGGTTTTACTTGGTCGTAGCCTAGGAAAAAAATTACAGTTCAACTCACCGATCTTTACCATGTCAGGAGGAAGTCTAAGATATGAGTAGAGATCTTTACCATGTCAGGAGTACATCTCTACCCACATTTTGAAATTTGGCATGATAAATATTGATAGGTTGAATGTGATTTTTATGGGCTGCAATCAAGTAAAACCATTTCCAATATCATAAACTGCAATGCTTTGTTTGGCAACTGGTTTTTTAAGGGATAGGAAGAGGTGGGAATTTGAAAAAGAGAAAGGAAGGAAAGAGAAGGAGAAAGATTTCACTTTCCCATCAAATTCCACCCTTTTGATGGAGCGTGAAATCCCATTCAATTGAGCGGTTATTGAGCAGTTATTTTAATTTGAGATTCCTTTCCTTCCCCTCAATTATCCAGCTAAAAACCAAGTTTATTTTCCAATCACTTCTCTTCCTAAAAATCACCTCAAATCCCACCATCCAAACAGGGTGTAAATACGGATTCCAAATCGAAAGCAAGAAATCAACTAAAGAGTGACATGTCAATCATCCTCTTAATGGGCATCACTTCTATAGATTGTACGAGGGCTCCAAACTGCCTCACTAACTCGGGGTGGTTGCGGTTCGGAAAACAAACACGGTTCGGTAGGACAAAGTGGAACCTTGAATGGGTGCAGAATAAAGGATATGGTTGTAAACGAGATGGGACGATGTTCGTATTGAAAAGGAGCTTGGAAGGATTGTTGCTAACGATGGTCATCGCTAGAAATTCCATAACTTTTATTTCCTAAGCTTGAAATAGCAAGGCCTTTTTGTAAGCTTCAACATGAATTTGCAAATTAGAAAATAAATATTCTGATCGAATTTATAGGCAATTTCAATATTATATAAAAATGGAAGTTAGGCCCAAGCCTTTTTTTTTTGGGTGGGGTGAAGTAATTAGAGACGTGTAAAATATCAATCAATATTCAATATTATAATACTAAAACAGAGGCGTGGAAATCATATGTGGCGGGCTTTGGTGCGATTCGCCTACGTGTCTTTTTCTGGTGAATTCTGACCCCGTTTCTTTGACACGTCAATTAATGAATGTCCAATCAATTCAAGTCATGTCATACAACGGTCTAATCAATTTATCTATGAGTAATTTCAATCAGTTTTGTATATTTTATGTTAAAAAAATCTTCAATTTATTCTACATAGTCAAATCATATTACGTAAAACATATCAATACACATTGATTAGATATTTTGCTGGCTATAGGATATTAAGTTAAAAATAGTTTTAACTAAAAAATATGATTTTATGTTAAAAAAATATGATTTTATGTTAAAAAAATCTTCAATTGATTCTACATAATCAAATCATATTACGTAAAACATATCTATACACATTGATTAGATATTTTGCCTATCTATACACATTGATTAGATATTTTGCCGATGTAACCGTATAGATATTTAGATAGATTAGTTCAAATTGGGGTAAATTAAAATTTTAACCTATCATTAATATAATATTTTATCTTAAAGTAATTTTTGTAATATTTTTATACAAGTTAAAAATCTACTTGAATGAAGATAATATTTTACCTTTAATTAACACATCAATTAATGAATGTCCAATAAATTTAAGCCACATCAATTAAGGATTTCACATCTTTAGCCGCATCCTTTGACTTATCGTTATTTAACAATCACAATTAATTTAAATAACAAAATATTATCATATTTTGATTAGTTACATTTTGATAATTTTTTTGACTTATTTAAATATATCTAATGAATTTTGATAAACTAAACATCTTATAAATGCGTAATAGAAAAACACTAATTTTTTTTAAACTTCTGCACTAACTATTGATAAACTAACATCTTATAAATATATCATAGAAAAGCCCTAATTTTTTTTTTTGAAACTTCCGCACTATGCACTAACAACATCTTTTATATTATATGTGTATATTAAATTAATTTATATATATATATATAATATCCTAACAAGTATGCATTTATTTAATATAAATGAGATTTTTATCTCTCTATTAATGATTTAATCTAATCTATTAAAATAAATGGAACTTCCTAGCAGCTAAGTATTTATTAAATATAAGAAAGATTTATCATCTATCAATTACTGGTTTAAGACATTCCTTAATTAATATAAAGTACATAAAGTTTAATTAAACCTTTTCTATCATATGTCTTATGTACATTTGTTTTCATAGTTATATGTATATATGATCATATATGATAAAGTTTGACTATATTTTACTCCTAAATCAAACAATGGACAACTCTAAAATTTATGAGTTAATTTGTATTTAGTGAATGATTTTTTGCATTTCAAAATCAAATTTTATAATAATATAAATATTTACCCATATCTTAAAAAAAAACATTTCTTTTTAATGTAAATTTATTAGTGGGGTCATAGGCGAAACTTCAATTATTAAATAAAAATATAATATGATAGATTGTTTTATTTTATTAAGCTTTATACATTTTTATTAGTTGCAACACAATTTTATTTATTTTTATCTTTAAAAAAAATGTTAATAATGATATTTATTTAATTAAGATATTTTAATGGATTGTATATTGATTTCCCATAAAGTTTTCAATCAAGTTATTTTTAATCTTGGTAATTTAATTAAAAAGAAATCAAAGATAACATATATAATAAAAAAATATTTATTAAAATACCGCGTAACACGCGGGTAATAAGACTAGTTAATCTAAAAATAAAAAACACCGTGATGGATCGGGGGATTGAACCCGACGTGAATCGAACACGCAACCTTCTGATCTGGAGTCAGACGCGCTACCATTGCGCCACGGATCCTTTGATGTTACAATATGGTTTTAATTATACCAGTTTTCCTAATGTGTAATTTTCATCAAGGATATTAATTCAATTTTTTATTTTTTTTTGTCAATTTGTAAAATGAACTATTCAATGGCTTTTCAGTCTTGCTATACATAAACGCCCCTGATTTGGGCCATATTTTGGCAACCCATTGGATTCATGGTAGAACTGCAACTGTTTCACCTGTATGGCAGATCATTTTATTGAGGATCCAGACAATCAGACATACAGTTGATCAGTATAAACGTTATATTATTTATGCATCTTATGTTTCTTGTACAAGTTACATCTTAATCTTACATCTATTTATACAGATTGGTCACATCCCGTTACAGTGTTACACAGTCGATACCACTCGAGGGGAGGGGGTAGATAAAGCCTAAGGAATTTTGCACGTTCACATGTACAAATTTAGGAAAGATGGGCTCTGAAGACGGTTGTTAAATCACAAAATTTCTGCCGAAAGCTGGAGACGTAACGCGTACGTACCATAGTTTTCAAGTGAATCGGAATACTGGTGTTGCTCCATACGTAAATCATATCTTCGCTGGTGATGTGGAAGAGGCTCGTTGGAGCTGGAAATGAACGTGAAGAACCAAGCACGCGGAGTACTCTTCTGATTGTCCGCAGTGTGAGCGTTGGTTGGAGGTCTGAGTGCTTGCTCTGTCATGGTACAACTGCATAAAGAATTGAAAGGCTTCAAACTTAACACCAAAGGGAACAATAAATAACGATATAAACATACATAGCGAATAGCATAAGGGCAAGCGAAATGGCTATAACAATAGCAGCAATGACACCTGATGAATAGGACAATAATTCCAGCAATGACACAAGCATTAGTGAATGATGACTCAAATGTCTGAAATAATATACCACTTTCTCTCATTCTCTTCATTGTCAGAGAGATCCATCCCCAATTGCATATACCGTCCCCAATAATTGAAGACAAAATATAAAGTTGGCGAGAAAGTGACAAATGGATATAAATGTAATGGCATTCTGAAGCAATGAAGCATGTGCTTGCAAGTATTAGATATAACACAAGAAAGAAGTCACTTACCATTTTAAGCAGTCCCTGTTATCAATCTCTCCCTTTCATCAAATTTTTTAACCTTAAAGATTCCAACTAGAACTTGTAGGCCGAAGAATGCGCAAAAAGCATAGGCTGTCAGAGCAGGTGCCTAGAGCAAACAAGGTTTCAGCAACAAGCACAAAGACTCGAAAAATGCAAGAGAAAAATCTGAATAGAGGACTTACTCGAATAGAGTTCAGATACAAAATTGTGGCTAGGTTGACAAGGCTTCCAGCAGCAACAGCCTATGAAGTACACACATCAATACAATCAGAAGTTATATCTTTGAACTGAAAAGGAGGGAGTTTGAATAGAATCGGATTTGAAGCAAGAATTTGAATCAGTTCAACGATCAACTACAATTACATATTTGCAACTTCATAATCTTCATATCACATATCTGTACATTTAAATCATAACTTTACCAAGCAGCTTAATAATGCACTTAAGCCTAGTATCCAACTTTACTAGTCATATGAGCACAACTTGGGCATCTGCTGATTTTCCAACAGGAAGTTGGATATTTGCATTCATCCTAGCCTTTACTTGCACATCACATGTAGGCCATCATGTGACAATGTCAGCATCTTAGTGCAATTTTAAATCAGAAATTAGATGGGGCTACTCTATGTTCCCATACGGTTTAAAAATGTGTAAATGTATGAACTCACACTTCCAATTGTCTTCTGTACAGCAGCTACACGCTGGAAAGCCCTCTCAGATTCCAAAGCACGAACTCGAAGCTTGAGATCTCCTTTCTCCTATTATGAAACAAGGACAGGTTGGTCAGAGTCCATCACCAAGTTGAGTGATTCAATGGAGAAAAAACTCATATCCTGTTCCAGCAAGAAAGGGCCCTGAGGGTAAATACCAATCGTTCAATAACTTGAGCAAGCCTTTCGACTCTATCAGCTTGTCTAAACAAGTTGTAAAATGCACTACTTTGTCGATTCCATCTCTTTCTGAAGTCCTGGAATATCAAAGAAGAAATCTTCAAGTTGTTGCTTCATTGATTAGAATTTGAGCTGGATTATAAGTAAGAAATTTACCTTCAAAACGACTTCAACACCAGCTTCCCGGAATTTTAGAAGTTCCAATGCATAGCTGCGACATAAAACAAATTAGCAATAAAGAATTTAATAATCAGAGACAAGGAAAGAAAAACAGAACTATTTGTTGCAATGGAAAGCTACTCACGGCTTAGCAATTTCAGTAATATCAAATCGAGGGTCAAGCCCCTTCCCAATGCCATCTAAAACTGCAGGCATTATGATTAAAAATAATTTAAGTTTACTGATGCAACTGTGCAAGTATTTGCATACTCAAAATGTAGCAACAAGTTGATCCCGTACCAGAAAATGCTCTGACAACAAATGTAAATGTAGCAGGGAATCTGAAAGGTTGATCTGCTGCAATTGATAACAAATCTTCTCCTGTGGAACAATATAACAAATTTATGAATATTGGAGTGTTATTTGAAGAAAGTTGATAAACCATAGTTAGGAAAAATAGGTAGACTAGTTATACAATACCTAAAATAATTACAATTATGATTGCTCTCTAGAACTAGAAAATGTTTGCTCACTAACATCAGGGAATCATAAAGATATTCGACTAGTGTAGTGATGTTTAATGTGCGACATTAGGTTTGTAATTCTAGGTATACTAGTCAATAAGCAATGAAAGAGTAATGAAAATAACAATTAATGCAGTAGTAATATACTTACCAATTGCAGCTAGTCTTTCCTTCTTCTTTTGTATCTTCTCCTCCTTGCTCAACTGCTTTTTAAACCCAAGCTCTGCAGTCGCTGCCTCCCTTTCTTTTCTCTGTGCAGCAAGTCGCTCTTCAAAACTGCATAAGATCAGGGTCATGAACATAACATTTACAGCGTTTCTAGACAGAAGAAAAGCAACCAATGCACAGCCTTATATCTTTTCCTAATTGGAGAGTTCAGCTCCAGGAATGAACAAAAATAAAAGGTTTGGTATAATATAAGTCCTAATTGGAGGGTCTCTAATTTAGAGACCCTCATCACAAGATGTTGTAGATAAATAGTTTTCAGGTACATTACTGAGCACACCTTTTAGGCTAAGACTTGAGGAAAATGGTTCAACCAAAGGAAAATGTAGATGTCAATCCCTCAATCATAAGACGCACCTGTTAAGAAAGAATAGTGCTGTTCTTCTAACTGCTGTCATATCCCCAGTTGGTACAAGCACACCCATTTGAATCATTGCTCCAAGCACCTGTACCCGAGGATGTTTCATGTTTCTCAGCATAACAAGGGACAGACTAGCAAATTAACATTATGTTGAAAAAGCAGCATCAAAACATGGTCATCAGGTAGGTATGAACAATCCACCAAGTATAAACAAGTAACTTAGAACCAAAAATGATTGGCAAGGAAAAGCCGAAAGTGTATCGGAAAAGACTAAGCCATTATGGATTAAAAAATGGTTGCCTTGTCAGGGTCCTTCTCATAAACTCCATAAAATGTTTCCAGCAATCCCTCCCTAATGTTTGGGCTGATACTGCAAGGAGAAAGGAAGAACACTCAGATACATTACATCACCATACTGACTTATTTGTCATATTATCGAAGAAGAAAGGAAAATGTTGTACCTGCCCATCATTCCAAAATCATAAAATATCAATCTTCCACCATTCACATCATCTACAGCTATGTTTCCAGGATGCTGCCAGGGAAATATGACAGTGGTAAAATAACCATAAATCTTGTGGTCAAAGTCCTTAGGAGATAATCTTAGATTAACCATTTAGAAGCATCTACAATATATGGAGAAAAATGCGAAGCATTCATATTGGTCATAATAACACTTCTAATTATTCCATTATTGTTATGTAGTTAGTAGATATAGCAATACAGCATGCAAAAGATGCAAAGGTCTAGTTGACATTGAGGAACAAACTAGAGCAGATTCAGTGTCAATTGATGTTTTATAACGGGAAATTTAGGCAGCAGCTGAAACAGAACTGTGGAATTTTATAGTGGAAATTTGTGCCCACTGCACTACCATGAAGCCTCAGATATTGTTTAATCTTTCATGTAATGGTTTTATAATTCTAATGCATAAGTTTAAGCCCTCAACCAACACTAGCTCACTGACATATATAATGCACCATAACTGCTTCATAATCAAGTTAAGCTATTTCAGAGGATCATTTGATGTCAACACCATTCCTCAGCAGAAGCATCCTCCAATGTTAAAAAGATTCTAAAAGATGCCAACAGAGAGAAGAGTGACGTCGGTGAAAAACTTACAGGGTCTGCATGAAAGAAGCCATGGGAAAGAATCTGCTCCAAGTAAGATTCAACAGCATATCGGCCCAATCTGTGTCAAAACAAGGTCATCAGTAATGGCATTTCATGTGTTCACGAGACAATCACTTCAACATATAAAAGTGTTCTGTTTTTTTTTCAAAGATTAATGTACTACTACAAAGTAAAAACTGTAAGATTAACAACCTTTTGCGATCAACACCCAACTGATCTAATTGTTTAATCCTGTTTATTTTAATCCCTGGAACATACTCCATTGTCAGTACCTAAGGATTAAAATGGAGGTAGAATTAGAGACAGGACATGAAGCTTGCACCTCAAAAAATTAGTGAGTATGAAAAATGCAAACCTAAGGATTAGAGACAGGACCTAAGGATCAAAATGGAGATAAAGAAGTAGAGACAGGACATGAAGCTTGCACCTCAAAACATCAGTGAGTATGAAAAACGCAAACCTGTGGTGTGGTGTACTCCCAATAGATTGTTGGCACTTTCACATAATCCAAGTTCCGGAAATTACTTGCAAATAATTCCGCATTTGCTGCTTCCTTGGTATAATCAATTTCCTGAAATGCTTGGAGGTTAGAACCTCCAAAACTTTATAGCACTTGGAGATGCAGAGCACTGATCTACTAGACTTATATTTTGCATTTTTTTTTACAGAAACTGACAAGGATAACTGTATGACGGACAGAAAATGTAATAAAGGTTGCCAGACTGGCTTCTAACATCTCACAGTAATATGACTCTGGTCATTTGATGAAATGTTGCTCCTTAGGAAGTCTCTCATCAGAGTTTAGCGGATTAAAAAAGCATAGTAATATGACTGGTTTAGGATTAGAAAGTATATTTAATCCTGTTCATCGTTTTTAACATCTCAACCTTGATGGAAATGCTTACTTTTGATGGAGCAAGAGATCAATAATTTAGAAATAAAGGAAGATATCTTTAAAACAGATAACCCACAAACGTCTAAGTGTTAAATCTAGAACTAGAACAGATTGACTGAAAAATCTTACCTCATAAAGGACATTAGCACACTCATCATAGATAGCGACCCAGTCCCTCTTAGCACCATCAGATTTTGGGTCAATCTTTTGAAGATATTCAGCTATAACCTGGAGGTAGTGAACACAGTGAAAGTTGAGTATCAGAATGCCAAATCTTGTGTGGAAATCTCAGCATTCTAATAAATATAATACAACATCAAAGAGGAGAAAGGGAACCAAAAATGCAGGCATGCTAAATTACTGACATTAGGAATAGCCTAGATAGAGACATAACGGGAAAGAGCTAAAGTATTTAATTGAGATTTATCATTTGTGAACAAATCAACTGCTTAGGCAAAGGTAGTCAGCTGCAATCATCACATTGTCAACATTGACGATATCCAAGTAATAAGAAACTAACCCTAAGATTTTTCAAATCAATATCAAAAAGAGCCTTGAGCCCAGGCCTTTGCACTTTAACAACTACGTCTTCTCCCTTCAGTCTTGCTCGGTGGACCTGACCTGCAAAACAAGAACTTAAGCAATCTACTCCCTTACACATAATAGGATGCAGCAACACCTAAAATATTTATACAATTACCAAGACTGGCAGCAGCTATGGGTTCTCTGTCAAATCGTTCAAAGATATCACCTACTGGAGCTCCAAACTCCTCTTCCACTATGGATACAGCAACGTCTGATGGGAAAGGAGGAACTTGATCCTGCATCAGGTAAGTAACACTAGTAAGATCTCTAGAGGAGCAAATGAGCAATGTTAAAGGAAATACAAGGTACAATTGAACATGCAACAAGTCAATTTCACACTTTGAAATGTTGGATGTGGTAAATATATTACATATAACATAGAAACATAAAAGATGAACTCAATTAGAACTTTATTTAAGAACAAATTGATCAAATATGAAGATTGCTTGCAAGATGATCTCAAAAAAAAAAAAAAAAAAAAAAAAGACTGCTTGCAAGAGAAAAAAAAAACTAGAAAATTAAGAAAGAATAGAGTAATTTTCCAGGAGTGCATGAAAAGAAAATGAGTTTAGCTCGAAGTATAAGTACAAAATATTTATGAGAAGGATCCAACAACAACAATAGTCCATATTTTAAAGACTATAAAAGACTAGCTGTGTAGAAGTAGGATCTCCAAAATTTTCTCACGGAAATCTTGAAGAAAAATATAATAGCTAAAGTATTTGTTCAGATTTGTGCCACTACAGTGTCATGGATATCGTTATGCAGCACCCTCAACAACCCTCCGGCCAAGACCAGAGAATTTTTCAGAGCCTAAACAAATGCTTCATGAGGATGAGGGTGGCAATGAAAGGATTCACTCTCAGAGGCACCAAACTTAGATGCCTTTAATATCTTAACATCTAACAGACAATGGGGAACAGATGAAGAACCATGTGAACCCATTAATGCTTTATGATTGGAATTCCTGTTAACCCAACCTGAAGTTCTGAGAGCTGGTCAACATATTCTTGAGCAAGGATATCAACCCTTGTAGAGAATTGCTGGCCGATTTTGATAAATGTCGGACCTAGCCTAAGAATATTTTCCTTCAGCCACTTGGCAAGTTCTTTCCTCTTCAACACTTTCTTTTGTTCTGTCATCCCTCCTGCAAAATGCCATCTAAATTAAATTCCTGAAACACACATAAAAACAAGAAACAAGTAGGGGGAAAAAGTGGAGTTCTCAACAGACATTGTATAATTTTTATTCTTTTCGTTCTCTCCTGTTGTTCAACTTTAAGAAATTGCTTGAAGCTGACTTGTCCATAAGATTTAGGATAGGACATCAATTCTACAAGTGGATGGAATTTGAGACCATAATCCACCAAATATATGAGCAAGCTAGTAGGTTTCATCAGCAAATTTTAAAAAGCTAGATTAAGCGAAATGCTCGATAGGAAATACTAAAATCATTGAAATGTTTAAATATCAAATTGAAATCAGACAATTCTCTGATCTCTAAGACTACTCACCTCGATAAGTAAACTTCTGATTATTTAACCATACCCTAAATACAAATGTCAGAACAAATCCCCATATTTCCAATGTTCTTTGGATTGTCGAGTATGTTTTAAATCTACCCCAACGACCTCCAGGTGCAACAGAGACCTGCACAAAGCAAAAGATAAATGCCACAATTTTTCATGTCTTTAACATATTCAAGGTATGAAGCAAAAGGTCTCTCGAGCTACTACCAAGTATCAACAATTATATCACATTCAAAGTAAAGTAAAAGGAAATGCACTTCATATCTCACAAGCTCATCCTGAGCAGCTTTGAAAACAATTGGAATCAGTACAAGCACAAAATAGATCCAGAGCTAGCAGTGTACACTAGGGAAAGGATTATCTACCTCAATTTTTTCCCGTCCGTCCTTCTTGAACCATGCTTCCTCCTGTCCAATCTCCTCCACCGATTTCTTCTTCTTCTCCTCCTTCTCCACCTTTACCTTCACAATTGCTTCCGCCACAACCTTTGATCTGGGAATTTCTTCAATAACTTCAACGGAAACATCATTTCCATCGCTCACCACAATCTCACTAACCCTCACACCACCGTTCCCATTCAAATTGCTCACTACCGATCCATTTCCGCCATAGCTACTACGGCCGTTGCTTTCAGTTGCAACAGCTCCATTTCCATTTCCATTCCCGTTACCATTCGCATTCAATTGAATCGTACTAACTCCGTTTATCACCGGACTGTCTCTCAGTTCATCCGAGACTGCATTATTTCCATTGATCGCTCGAATCTGCGTCCGGAGAGAAAACCTCCGCTCTGAACTCCTGTAGAGAGCGCGCTTGGACACTGAAACTCGAAGCTTACAGACATCAACTTGGCCAATGGAGCTCAAATTGTGCGAAACAGGAAAGGTGAAAGAGCAAGCGAGCGCCATAAACGATCCCAGCGAGATTGAGATAGAACTAATTGATCACGGAGACAATTAGAGAGAGAAAGCAAACCCTAATTGCAGGGAATTTGCATG
This sequence comes from Persicaria maculosa, assembly GCA_963922045.1. Classification (NCBI taxonomy): domain Eukaryota; kingdom Viridiplantae; phylum Streptophyta; class Magnoliopsida; order Caryophyllales; family Polygonaceae; genus Persicaria; species Persicaria maculosa. Next base: position 73,535,007 of record OY998254.1, on the reverse strand, counting down.
GCGGTAGCGACAGTTTCAGTTCAGTGTAAGAACCGAGGACGAGCGATGATGTGAGGTCGAGGAGTAGGAAGATGAGCGCCATAAACTTTTTTTTTGTAATTTTTATTGAGTGAAATTAATTGGGAGTGAGTGGCTACGGAGAAGGACACGTGGCGCGAAGATAGAGGGGGTAGGGGATACTGAATGGCTCTGATTGGTGGAGAGATACTAAAGGGTGGGATTTCATTGTTGCTTTTGTTGGTGAATGTTGATATGATCATATTTTATGCAATACGAGTAACTCGATCAAATCCAATGGACAAATGGTCTTAAGAGTTTCAATGTTGTGTGAGAGGCGGTTATCTATAATTGGATTTTAGATTACCTGGGACAAACGAATATTATTGTGACTGGTTGATAATTGATACTCCATCCGTTAAGAAAAACATGTCGTTTTAAGAGTAAAATCTTATTAAGAAAAACATGTCGTTTTAGGTATTTTGGTGTTCACTTTCCAAAATTTCTTGTAATGATTAGGGATTTGTTAGTTGTAGTTTTCAATAAAGTGAAAAAATAGAGTACTCCCTCCGTTCGGCAAAACTTGTCATTTTAGGGTGTTATTTTTGTTCAAAAAAACTTGTCATTGTAGGTATTTTGTACTTCACTTTACAAAAATGTCCTTGATATGATTGATTGTTTGTTAGTTGTAGTTTTCGATAAATTAAATTTCCTTAAAACTTGTGAAATAAGCTAAAATGACAAGTTTTACCGAACGGAGGGGGTAATAATTAGGGGTGTAAGTGTATTTTTGTTTACTTTTATTTGCTTTCTTAAAAAATGTGCAAATGTCTAAAACGACATGTTTTAATTAACAGAGGGAGTAAGTTTTTAAATTATTGATTTGTCGTTTTTATCAACAATTAAAATAATATAAAAGTAAAGTTGATCAATACTGAGTAACAATTGCCATAACTATATTAAGAGGCCGTTTGTTTATATATGAAGAGAATGGAAATGAAATGTATTAAATTTTACATATAAAATATATATGATCATCATTTTTTGTAAGGTTAGAGAAGAGGGTGGGGGATTATTAGACCATGCTAGAGGTATTAGTTACCCTCCTTCAAATTAGGGAATAGAATGTGAGAAAAGATACAATTTTTGTGTGAAAAATAGGAGAAGAAGGAGAATGATTAGAATGGTGATAAATGAATCTTAACTTAAATTTAATAGACTACATTCATAAGAGTAATCATAAGAGGCTTATGTCATATTGTACGTAATTAGAGGTTTATTGTATGTAATTAGTAACCAACACAAGTTGGTGTAGGCTCGAAATTCAAATACATCTAAGAAACAGTTTAAATAGGCCATACAACCCAAATCTATCTAAGAAACAGGTTACTTTACACAAAATCATTATGATTTGCAAACATGCCAAATGTTTAAAGCACATACAAATGCCAATGTATATGTTACTTCTTCATAAGATCTTCGACATTCTGTTTTATTCGTTCACCAAGAACCACTGGTTCGGGTTCTTGTCTTCTTGATCATGCATGATCAGAGTTGAAGAACATGTAATTTGACAAACAACAAAACAATGGATAACCAAATTTTGCTAACACATGGCTGTAAACCAATCTCGTGATACAGATGTCGTGCTCTGTTGCAACAAAGTATCACAGCCACTTAACTGTAAAAATCAAACTGCCAAAAAAAACAAAGGGGCTAACAAGTACTGAATTCTCTAAATCCACAGTTTTACATCCACATTCCGGTGCCAAAACTCTGATAATGTATGCTGATAGTTGATACCTGCTCTACTCAGTTCCTTCCTAGAGCTACTGAAGTTCAAAGTTTTTTCTACTCTGGTGCGCAATTCGGAACATTCAAGGCACAACTGGCATACACCTTCCAAAATAGTTGCAAAATTACATTTTCAATTCTGATGTTTGAGGCGGCTTATTACCGGGTAAGGCATTTCAGTTTTGATAAGTAATCAAAGTTTCCCTTGGTTCAGTGTCAAGGATGGGTCATACTATTTGATGAGCCTTCCCATAGTATCTGTTGATAAACGGAGCCTGCAACATGAAAAAGATGCTCGTCAGCTCCCTACGTTACTGAGATCAGAGCGAAATTCATAGAAATAAGAAAACCAAAAAGCAAATTCAACAGCTAATGTAGATTGACACCGTTTGAATTCGATGAAAGGAGGTCTATGTAAACATCAAAGAACTAAGATTAGAATGACTAATCCAAGCAAAGCAGCTCTCTAAGTAAAATTGACTAACAGTTCAGATTTTCAGACACATTAAGTGCGAAGGAAATCTAACCTTTACACCGGATACATCCGGTGAATCTGGTGAATCCACAGGATAAAATTTGTAGAACCTCATATTTTGAATTGCAGCCTTTTTTTCTTCACTCAACTCCTCTCGGGCTTTCTTACGAGCTTCCCTGGCCTGTAAGGGAAAAAACGTGTTGAGTAAACATATTGACTAGGGGTATAGCCACTGTCCAGAACAGCAAAACTAGTGAAGTACTTCTCTGTTTGTCTTTTTCTGCCCTCGTACTTGCTCTTTCACATACTCCTGAAAATATTAACAAGGGGAAAAAGCATGCTCAAGTTTACCACAACAACACGAAACAGAAGCAATCCTTTGAAACTGCATAATGTCTGACCTTAAAGGCGTCTTTTTTGTCTGCAGGAAGATCCTCGTCTTCAATTAGCTTGTCAGTGAATTCCTACAAATTTTAGGCACAAATATAATCAGAGAATCCTACTCCAAGTAGCACAAAACCCTCAGCCATTCCGTTAATCTACATGTCTAAATGTAAAAAATGAATGAATTCCATAAGATAATGTTCGCTAAAATACTACAGGACCTAATTGTACCAGCGCTGTAACAACTCCACTGCTTCAGAAACACAAGAAAGGCCCAAATATGGGCGGGAAGTATATATGTCAGCCAAATTCAACAAGACACCAAAATATAATGAATCCTAAACAACATTAAGTAAAAGATATAAGGTATGTACTATATTTTGGAACACATTAATGGACATAAATGGAAAACACAAAAGTCATTGATATTAGCTAGCTACTGAAAACAGCTATATTATCGGCCACTAGGCCAGAATTTTAATGAAATAATCATATAACAATTCAATACCTCAAGTTCATCCAACTCCCAATCAAATTCACAGACAACCTGCAGGGATAGCAAAAGTAGGAATTTCTGTGAGAAAAAGAAATAAAATAGCATCTTACAACCAAGCCAGCTAAACCAAGAGTGAACAATCACATTAAGCCGGAAAACCCTTAAAGAGATACTCCAATGACATTACTGTTCATTGCTCTAACATCTAATACTTACAGGCTTATTATCATCAGGGAAAAATATATCAATAACAGTGCTCTGTTCTTCCTCCTCCTCTAGTAAAGGGTTATAGAAATCTGTCAACAGAAAAATCAAGTCGATAAATCACACAGGCAATATATTTTTCCTTTACCAGATAGTAAATGTAGGTATAGAGTACATATAATCCAATTAGACATAGCTCAATGAATCCGATTATTTTCTATTTGATTAAGAAAAATGAATTGGTACTCACTTCATCATTGAATCCAATTCTATGTAAGTTATTCCCTTCATCATTGAAAAAACAAGAACCTACTTGTTACTCGCTCACACCATTAGATACAAGATTTGGTCCAACTTGACATACTTGATAACTCATTATCAACAAAAGTAAAAAGACACTGAGCATTGCATGCAACAAAGATATATATGAAGAGGAAGACGGCCTCCTGAGCCCTCATCAAGCACAAACATTGAAACCACCTACACATTTCTACCACATAACCACCAACTCAAACCTTGGACTGTTCAACATCCCATGTATATGCTATAAATGGAAGATTCAACCAACCCTACCAAAACACTTCCCATTGATCAGGTTTGCCTACATTGGTTCGTTACTTCTTCAACATCCCAATGAATTCGAGCAACATTGGACTGCTCTTTCTCCCAGCTGAGCAAAAATGTACTGTTTAAGTTATTCTACAAAATAAGTCTTGTCTTCTAACACATCTAGCGCCAGTGTCCCATATAGCAACGATGAAACCAAATAACATACAGATATCAATATCTAGCCAAGGATAAATCAAAGGATCCCCTCAATGCTAGCTGACCATCAGATTTTCTATACCATCCAACAATATGCTGGCTCATGCTTTCTCACCATCAGCAAGAAATAAGCAATCAAGGACATGCAAGCATTTTAATAGGCTTGGTTCAGCTAATAAACAGGATAGAGAGTGGATCTAGTGTTTTGATCTTTGGCAAGTTAAGAAACCCAGGCATAAACCACATAAAATAAAGTACTTCACAACAACTTCAATGTAGGGCAACCTTAAAGTTACAACTTCAGATGCCTTCAAGCTGAACAATAAAAGAAAGGTTGTCATGATGGTGTGAGAACTTACATGGTAAACAATACTCAAATTTCTTCACCCGATCTTCTTTCAAATGTTTGAGTGCCGTTCTGCAGTTTAATTACAATAGCATAACAGACATCATTCTCAGCTCATATCAAACCAACAAACTAGGAAAAAAATGTCAAAAACGTTTGAAATTAACTAGTATAAAAGGATCTGAAACAAAGCTACTGATTTGAACTCCAGATTAAACATATTAGAGCAGACAACTAAGCTAAATAAACATTATTATTGCAGCAAAAATACTATTGCTAAAGCAGTCAAGAGTAACTTATAATGTTGCGTCAATTGTAAAAGTAAATGCAAACAGCAGTGCTCACAGATAATGCAGTCAAAGTATTTACCGCAAAAAGCCCTTAAAAGAAACCATTTATAAGATTGTTTTCAACATTCATGATAGAAGACAATATCAAATGTTCCAATATACCTTCTTTGGGTGCAACTCAGAATGTATACCTCTGACTTGAGCCTTTCCACCTGCCTTTCCCTGAAAGAGGACATAAATTCACATGGAATCATGAATGAGGCAGGAAAAAAACACAATAACTGCAAGCATGTACATCATTGGAGGGATGAAAACACACATACCTATTCTCTAAAGGAATATAAGGCACCCAATCCATTTTCATCCGCTTCATGGGAACTATTTCCTCGGTCTCCCTTTGAACTGAGTTAATCCCTATCTTATCTGAAGGAGGGAAAGGAGATACAACCTGTGAAGGGGAGAGTAACAATCAAAGATTTAGAAACATTACAAAAACATACGCAAATAGTGAAAAGGTTGACTAGTTAGTTAATGCCTATCATATCTGAACAAAGGAAAATCATTCCAGCTTTTTCAAAGCAATTACCACCTCTATTCTGACTCCTTTTCTCGGCTCTTAGATTTTAGTAGAAGAAATGCTTGGCATTCGGCAAGTGATAAAATTTTCTACCTCCACTTGCAATTTTATCGATAATATTCAACCACTTATGGCTCATGATTATCCCTTTGCTAGTGTATCATGTGCATTTAATGAGTTTGTTAAGCATGTAGTCACTGCAGTCTGGTTGAAAGTATATTGTTTAAAGGAAATAATAAAGTTTACCAGTTAAAAGAGAATAATGAAGAAAAACATCACAATTTTGTGTAAGCAATCATAGTAATAATCATAGATTATGAATTTATGGCCATAACTAAATACCAATCAGCAGTCAGGACTTCTTAAATAATGAAAGACGTTATTCATTCCAAATGCAGCACAAACATATCTTCTATGCTACTCTTGTACAGGATAAACTTACCGCCACAACAACAGGTATACAAATTATTTTTTGCGCATCCTTGAATGGCACCATTTGAGCTGCAAAACATTAAATAGGTATTGTAAACATAAAGATATGTAGGGCTATAAAACAATATCAGAAACATTAAATATACTGATGCTTTCTATATTTTCCAAATTTTCAATATAAGGAGCTATAGACTTAGAATACAAATACAGCTAAATTATGAATAGAAAACTCATAATCTTAAGACACTTACGTTCTGTGCAACCAAATAGATAAGCTCTTTTTCCATGAAGTAGTCCTCCCTCTTCAAAAGCATCCTGTGAACTTTTTTCAGTGAGTATTGCTGTGTTTACCTTTTACTAAAAAAACCATCAGGAAAAAAATATGAACTACAAATCTGATGACAATCACCTCCAAGTTCTTGAAGCTCCAGTTGTATTGGTAGACACTGTCCAATTGATCCCACTAAAAATCAAATGTTTTAAGTCAGCCATGCTACCTTATTAAAAGGAAAGAATAGCATTAAGTTCAATAAGTCAAATCTTCATCACACCTCAGTTCCAACAGGAAATACTTGCTTCCATAAGTCCTCCTATCAGAGAAACAAGGTAGCTGAATAAGTACAAGAAATGGAACAGCAATACTGAACAGTAAAAACGCACCACCGCTATTTAAAAACAAAAATGAAATCCACTCAGAATCTTTCAGTGCTCTCATCTTCTCCAGTTTCTTTCATTTTTCCATTCCTTTAGATGCAATATCCATGGATCTTGAACTATCGAAGGCTGTAATCTCAACCGAAAACCAAAGCAGCTCATAGCGATGGAGAAAAAAGGCAAGCAAAACAAGAAGAGCATGACCTAAACCGAAAGATACAAGCATATTTATAGTCCGTAATCAAATCAGTAAATAAGGCCCTACCAACGCATATACTAGCCACAGAACACCTCAAAAAAACAAGAACCAGGGCCGCAATGGAAATGCGAAGCACAACAACCAAGAACAAAGAGAAGCAGTTAATTTACCAGGTTACGCTTATCCTCAAAGTACTCAGGCTCAGCTTCCGGCTGCGAAGCTCTAGCGCGCTTGCCTTTCCTCGCCGCTTTCTTAGGCGGCGCCTGCTCTTCCTCCTGCGCCTCTACCTCCTGTTCCTCTTCCTGCTTCTCGTCCTCTACCTTCTCCTTCAGCTTCTCTTCCTGCTTCTGAGCAACCTTTCGCTTCCTACCTCTCGCCATTGCCGACACAAGCACAGACCTAGGGTTTCGGGTCGCGGAAATGGCGGAATCCTGAATCCAGACGGGGATGCAGAGCTGCTGAAAAAGCGCGAGGGACAATGGATTGTCGAAATCGCGGAGGAGCGGGGAGAGGATAGGAGAGAGAGATTTGGGGATTAGGGGAAGTTTGGGAGAGGAGAGAGGAGAGAGGGGAAAATTGAGAGGGATTTAAGAGTTCCAGAGATTTCAAAAATAGCGTAGAAAGAACGGCGGAAAGGGGGTGGGTACGGTAGTGTTCGGATACACACTGCGATTTAACGCTAACGTGTTTCATTTCGCAATTGAACCGCTTTCTGAGAAGCCCATTTAGTAAAATGGGCCTATTGGGCTTCTAGTTAAATAAAAACGATTAGCCCAATTAAAATCTATCACAAGTTAAAGTCTCAATTAATTTCATGATTTAGGCTGTGTTCGACAGTGTGTTTGGGAGCTATTCAAGCTTTCAAAAAAATTCCAAATCTCTCCCTATAGTGTTTGGCGGAAGATCTCAGCGGAGCTTATCAAGCTTTGGGGGAGATTTTAATAGCTTTGAATTCGGCCAAAATGAAACCTTGGGGTGACAAGATTTCGGAGCTTTTGTGTAGATTTGGGAATTTTGAGGCCATTTCTGCCCTCGCGAGACGCATCCCCATTCCCAGTTCTCCTCATCGCCGCCCGCTCTCCTCTCCTCCTGGTCGCGCAAGGTACGTCACTGCACATCTCCTCTTGGATGTGGTTCACCGGCGGCCCCATTACACTCGAAACCCCCCTACGTCGGCCGGTTTTTGATCGACGACGAGACTTCTAGGGTTTCGGTGGGAATGGGTGTCGAAGAATGGAAGAAATTTTGGGGGTTTTAGGGGGGTTTTGGTTCTGTTTTCGATTGGGGGTTTTTGGTTTGTTAATTTGTGTGATGTCTGTTGAAATTATGTTCATTCGGTTCTGTTAGGGATTTAGTGGTAATGAGAACACGAGCGCGCAGCGGAAAGAACGGAATCACGAATAGAGAGAGTAAGGCAAGATAGAACACACATATTTTTTTTACGTGGGAAACCCGAGTACCGGGAGGAAAATCCACGGGTGGCAAGAGCCAACGAATCCACTATCAATTCATAAAGAGTACAACGAACCTTGTAGGAAATACAAGGGGTAATGGACAAAACTCTCTCTTTACAATATAGTGGAATAGAATGTGTTTGTATGATGAAGGCTTTGTGTGGAGGCTTGGATAGACTAGTGTGGATGGAGCTTGAATGGTGTGGGATGATTCAAGGGAATGATCCTTGGGATAAATCCACCAAGAGACTAAACTTGAGTCTCTATTTATAGGCACCATATATACTTGGGTAGGGATGGATAAGGCTTAGGAAGGTTCTAGAGAAAGGTGGAATGATAAGGGTAATAGAGTTCTCTAGGGAGTGGTGGATGGTTTGGGAAAGAGCCACATTTGTCTCAAACAAGTGAGAAGCTTCTAGAAGCTCTCAAATAATCCATCTTGATGGTAACTCCTTGACCCAAATGTAAACAAGTCAAATCAAGATTAACCAAGCCCAAATGAGGATTTGAATGCAAACCCAACAAACTCCGCCTTGCATCAATATTCGAATGAGATCTCTGCCGCATAAAGCCCGAAGGGCATTCAGAATGGAGCGTTTTAGCAATCTTAGGGCGTAGAAAGAACCATAATGACTTTGCATAAAGTCACCAATAACGGTCAGCAAAATACGAACGCCCATTAAGATAAATAACACGAGAAGGACCTCATCATAGAGAATGAGCATGATCCAAAACACCGATAGGTGTAGACGAACTTTGGCAATGCTGACCTTTTTTTAATGCCAAAGATAGAATGCTCACAAATGTTGATCTTCGAAAAGCTAGCTGCTGAAAAGACCTCTCCTTGAGAACAATGCATGTTCTTTTCACGAAAGTGGCCAAAACTCATATGCCACAATTATCATCATAACGAGAGGTAGAAGATTCTCAAGATCAACAATAGAAAAGAACTCATGGAGATGAGTATAAATAGAGGTACCTTAAACCAAACGAAGAGTATAGAGACGCTCCTTCATGACAAAACTCTTCGTCATTTAAAGTAATTCAAGATCCAACCACAACCAACAACTTGGTCTTTAACTTCCATCCAAAGCTTGAGAAGGGCCTTCAACCGAACTCTCCAATAGTGATTCCCAAAGCGATCTTAACCTCGCTCTGATACCACTTGTTAGGGATTTAGTGGTAATGAGAACACGAGCACGCGGCGGAAAGAACGGAATCACGAATAGAGAGAGAGTAAGGCAAAATAGAACACACATATTTTTTTTACGTGGGAAACCCGAGTACCGGGAGGAAAACCCACGGGTGGCAAGAGCCAACGAATCCACTATCAAATCAGAAAGAGTACAACGAACCTTGTAGGAAATACAAGGGGTAATGGACAAAACTCTCTCTTTACAATATAGTGGAATAGAATGTGTTTGTATGATGAAGGCTTTGTGTGGAGGCTTGGATAGACTAGTGTGGATGGAGCTTGAATGGTGTGGGATGATTCAAGGGAATGATCCTTGGGATAAATCCACCAAGAGACTAAACTTGAGTCTCTATTTATAGGCACCATATATACTTTGGTAGGGATGGATAAGGCTTAGGAAGGTTCTAGAGAAAGGTGGAATGATAAGGGCAATAGAGTTCTCTAGAGAGTGGTGGATGGTTTGGGAAAGAGCCACATTTGTCCCAAACAAGTGAGAAGCTTCTAGAAGCTCTCAAATAATCCATCTTGATGGTAACTCCTTGACCCAAATGTAAACAAGTCAAATCAAGATTAACCAAGCCCAAATGAGGATTTGAATGCAAACCCAACAGGTTCCAATTTCTTCTCCTTTCCTTGTATGTGCGTGTCTGACATTGTTGTTGATGCTTCCCTCTGTCGGTGATTGTGTGCGAGCGAGCGCTGGTGTCGGTGGCAAAGGCCCTGGATGCGGGAGGTGTTGGCGACCGATAGCACATCTGTGGTTTTGAGTACAAGGGGTATGGAGAGGGTAATTTTAAGGGCAATTTGGACATTTTGCTCACATAAACCCCTTCCAAATCTTATACCCACCAAACACCTTACTAGCTTTTAACGAGTTTTTTTTTCCAAAAAAAAAATAATCTTTGAAATGTCCATAATCTACAAAAAAAAAACCATAACCTCCAAAATCTACATATAATCTACACAAAATCTACTTTTTACAATCTATTGCCAAACACAGCCTTATTCGAAAGATAAAAAATTGTGTACTAGATGAATTTAGTGCAAGATCTATAGAGAATTTGACATCGATAATTATAATGGTCAAAATCTAACGGAAGGAACATCCAAAATCCCTTTTGATCGTTCGAAGTTTTTGTTTTGGTAGGACTGTTATATGAACTGAACCGTTTGGGATCGGCTCGGAAAAACTCGACTCAAGCTTGAACAAAATTTTAAGCTCGGTTGAAAGTTCGGCTCGTTCGAATAAAGCTCGAATAACTCGAATTCTATGGAATTTCTAAAATTTCCTTTAAATTAACATGTTATAACCAAGTAGAACTACATAAAGCTCGAAAAAAGTTCGGCTCGATCTCATTCGTTTCCTAAACAAGCCAAGCTTGAACATAATAAAAATCTCGTTTAAAAATTAGGCTCGGCTCGGCTCGAACTCGTTTAACAAATGAACCGAACGTAAACATGTCAAACTCGACTCGTTCGGCTCGAATAACACTCCTATGTTTAGGACAACATTTGTTTGTAGGTTTTATGATTGGAGATGATAATGGTGTTGTGATCACGTGCAACGTTGTGCTACATAGTTCGAACTCGATTATGAATTATGATGGGCTTTGTATAATTGAAGCAAAAGGGGATAGATTTACTATTATCAATTCGATTAACGAGTTTTGGAGAACCTCGTAGGAGGTTGAGATGGTGGTCGCTTATGTGTTCTTACTTCTTTCGGACCTTTGTCATAGCTTCCTACACTCATGTGTTCAAAGAGATTAACATGGTGCCCGACCAGATGATTCGGTTGCGATTCTCTCTGAATAACAGGGCCCGAGCACAACAAAATTTTGTCTTCGTTGGGAAAAAAATTATAATGGTGTTTACAACCTATGTTCTAGCGTTAAAAATCGAAAATGAAAAATATTTTCCTAAATTAAAATGAATATACTTTATGAATGGAAATGAAAATCGAAATCGGAATAAAAAATTGGAATAAGTTTGTTTGACCTCATCCGGCAGGATGCTTTCGGGTAGTTAACTCACCCGAATCCTTATCTAATCAAAAAAAAAAATGTCAAACTAAGAAATTCACAAACACCAAAACTTAAAAATACACAAATTCATTCCATCAAATTCAATATCACACAAATTCAAATAAAAAATACACAAAACACACAAATTCATCTCACAAATTACAGAAAAAATAACGAGGAGGGAGTGCTAGGCATGATGGTTGATCGGAATGAGGTGGGAGAGTTGGGATTTTATTATACCAAACACAAAAACCGTAATCAATCATTTCGATTCCCCTTTTTTTTATTTCCCGTAAACAATACCAAATATGGCATAATTATATTATTTTTAATTTTAAACAACTAAATCTAAACACCTTCGTCTTTGCGAGGAGAGTCATTCTCAATTTCAAGCTTTGCCAGTACTGTCGCCTTTCATGTCTGCCTTGATTTGTGTGGATTTGATCTTTCTTTTGACGATCTTCCGTTTGCCAAGTTTCCTTTGCATCTCGATTTATCATATAACAGTTTGTCCAATATTTCGAAATCTTAACTTTGTCAAAAAAAAAACTTTCCTAAATTGGAATTTTTAACTATAACATTATAATATGGGTTGGAAAAAATAGTATGTTATGCTTGATATATGCAACTTATTTGGCATGTACTACACTCTTAGAAAAAGAAAATTCAATTAACAAAAAAAAAAAAAACCAAATTTTTGTAACTTTATTTATCACGACTAATCTCGTATTTTGTTAATACACTAGCAAAAAAATATTAGATGGTGTAAGTCACCCAGAGGAACTCTCAAATTAAACTTTGATGGCTCTTCCCTTCTAAACATGGTCAACATAACTGGGACTATTATCCGCGATTGGGAAGGTAGACCAATCAATATATATAAAAAACTCGGTAATCAAAGTCCATTAAAAGTTGAAACTCTTGCTTTAAAACTCGGGGTACAGAAAACGCACTAAATCTACGAATTACCAAACTTCTAAATGCGGGGGACTCCAGAATCACTACTGACCATCTCAATAGGAAAATAAAATGTTCATGGAAAATCGAACTTATTAAGTCAGATATCACAACTATGTTAACAAATCTGTAAAGAGTTTCTTTCCTCCATGTACCCCGAAGAGGCAATAGAGTGACTGATAAGGTTACACACCTTTGCCACTCTGTCTGGGGTACTAATATCCAGAATAATCCTGGTCTTCTTGACCTCATCCGAAAGGATGCCTTCGGATAGAGTTTTCTCCCCTGAAATTTTTCCTAAGCAAAAAAATTTAGTTTTATATATAAAAAAATTACAGACAAAACTACTATTTTTACATTATATATATAAGGGTTGATCCTAAAACAAAGAATATTTTGATGAAAAAATGAATATCATGAAATTGTTATAGTTGAAAAAGGTAATTAAGAATAATCTTAGTGGGAATATCTTTGAAGACGGACTAGATGTATGCATGGGAGTTCTGCGGGAGGGTTGAGGATATAATCAACAGGTTGATTGAGTCTCACCCTGTCGTGTATATATGAATACTCGACCAAGGTGGTTGCGACGGTAGACAAGGAGGAGAATTTTTTTGTCAACCATCAAAGGAAAGAGGTGCTTTACCCTAACTATATCAAGGAGGAGAAAAACTTGTTAGTAGATGATTACATGGCTTTCCCTTTGACTCATGAGGTATTGATAGATATTCCTTTTTTCATAACGCAAAAAACGAGTTAAAATTTTAATTGGACAGTTTGACGTTTGTGACTGTGAGAACCATTAATACTCACTAAAGAACAAGTTCGTTAAATAATTAGTTTGGGGTAAGAATCCTCTTTTGACTATAAGTCTATGAACCCCGATTTTTATCCGGTATTAACTTGGATTATCTCCTAATTTTATACGTTGCGTATTTCTTTTCGGGTTTTAAAAGGGAGGATGATATCTAAAAGTACAACTCTTGATGCACAAGTTGGTCACACAATGTGTCGTCATATTGGCGAGAATATTTTCATGAAGGTGTGCATTTGGGTTGTATGTATACTTTGTAGGGAGGTGTATCTTATTGAGATGGCGAGGTATGAGAAGCATATGCCTCAGCGCAGCGCAACTGCGAGCGTGGAAGCAGTTGCCTTGGGAGTGGAATTCCAAGGAAGAGCCTTCATACGGTAAGTATTAGATATAGTAGGATTGAAAAACTGACGTAATCGGTATTTAATGGTGTTGTGTGGTGTCTTCTTTGCATGAATGAGTATGAAACAGACCATATATGGTCTAGTGTTGATGAAGGCTAATGGGGACGACACCGCATGTGCACTGCAGCTTTTGGAGAAGTTGTTCAAGCGGAAGGTCGGTGGGAAACATCAACACCCGCTGACCTCGGGAAGGGTGAGTAACATGAAGAATATCTTTGCAGCTTTGGAGAATAGCACTGTTGATAACGTACATTGCTTTATTTTTATGAGTTTACACTTGTATGAGGGGTGATCCATGTAAGATCATTTAGGTTTTTAAATCACTTCGAACATCCTTATTAATTATAAGACACGGTTATGCATAAGAGGTCTTCAAGAGGGATGACGATATAATCGACATGTTGATTGAATCTCACCCTGTCATGTATATATGAATGCTCGACCAAGTTGGTTGTGACGGTGGACAAGTATGTGATGCCATATTGGTGAGAATATTTTTCGGATGGTGTGTGCATTTGGGTTGTATGTATACTTTGCAGGGAGATGTATCTTATTGAGGCAGCGAGGTATGGGAAGCATATGCCTCAACGCAGTCTGGTGTTGATGAATGCTAATGGGGACGACACTGTTTATGCACTACAGCTTATAGAGAAGTAGTTCAAGCGGAAGATCGACGGGAACCATCACCACCCGCTTACCTCGGGAAGGGTGAGTACCATGAAGAACATCCTTGTAGCTTTGGAGGATGGCAATTGTTGATAACATAAATTGTTTTGTTTTTAGTTAGCGCTTGTATGAGGGATGATCCATGTAAGACCATCTGGATTTATAAATCACTCTGAACATCCTTATTAATTATAAGACTCAGTTACGCATAGGAGGTCTTCAAGAGAGCTGAGAATATATTCGACATGTTGACTAAGTATCACCTTGCCGTGTATATATGGATGCTCAACCAAGGTGGTTGCAGCGGTGGACAAAGAGCTGAACTTCTTGTCAACCATCAGGAAAGGGGGTGCTTTACCCGAGCTGTTTCAAGGAGGAGGAGGACTTCTTAGTAGATGATTACACGAGTTTTCCTTTGGCTAATAAGGTATTGATGGATATTCCTTTTTTCGTAACGCGAAAAAACGAATTAGAATTTTAATTGGATAGTTTGACGTTTGTGAGAACCATTAGTACTTACTAAAGAAAAAGTTCGTGAAATAAATCTTCTTTTGACTATAAACCCCGATTTTTATCTGGTATTAACTTGGATTATCTCCTCGTTTTATCCTGTTTATTTCTTTTCAAGTTTTGGAAGGGATGATGATATCTAAAAATACAACTCTTGATGTGCAGGTTGGTCAAATGATGTGTGCATTTGGATTGTATGTATATATACTTTACAGGGAGGTGTATCTTATTAAGGCGGCGAGGTATGGGAAGCATATGCCTCAATGCGGTTGCGAGCGTGAGAGCAACAACCTTGGGAGTGACATCCCAAGGAAGGACCTTCATACGGTAGTGTGAAATATAGTATGATTGAAAAACTGGCGTAATCGGTATTTAATGGTGTTATGTGGTGTCTCCTTTGCAGGAACGAGTACGAAGCATACCATATAGGTCTGGTGTTTATGAAGGTTATTGGGGACGACACCGTCTGTGCACTCGGCTTATGGAGAAGCAATTTAAGTGAAAGGTCGGCGAGAACCATCACCACCCGCTTACCTCGGGAAGGGATGATTCATGTAAGACCATCTATCTATGTGTGTTACACACTGATAATAAAATATCTGATGAAAATCTTAAAAAGGTAACTCCTCAAAATTGTTACTGGTGTTTAATTGACTCATGAAAAATTAGAAACTCTAGCAACAAAATTTATGAGTTTAGTGTATCTATGGCTCAAGGCCATTGATTAATCATATACTTTTCCCTAGTTATTTCCCATTATTCTTTGTTTGAACTTCATTTTTTATTAGCGAAAATCATTTCAAATGATATACATAAGTCATTATCTGCACAGATGATCAACATGCATTTCTTTCTTTTTTCTTTATCTTCCAGCTCTTTTGTTAAATGTATTGAAATGAATGAATATGAATATTATTGCATAAACCACCCCTTAAATATCGAATTTACAAAACACTAAAGCATTCTCATCTAGATGATCTAGTTGATTGCATTGTCTAGTCTAGGCAATGCGTTTCACGACCAAAGAACGGTTCCAGAAGCAATAAATAACTACACGGAAGTAATCAAGAAGAACCCCAAAACCCTAAGGTTTTATCTTTTATCTTTTATTTATTTGTATAGTCGATTTCTTCGTATATTTTTTCCATTAGAATGCAAATATAAATGAAAGAAAGGTTCTCAAAAAAATAAAGGAAAGAAAGAATATTAGTCAATCAATTCGATCCTTTTAGCATCATAATTAGACTTCATTATAGTACAAGATTTGATAAACTTATATAACATATTGTGTTGTTTTTGTTTAGGCATTCAGCCAAAGGGCGGCTTCCTACATATCACTAGAATCATTTTTTAAGGCATTAAAGGATGCTATAAAATACTTCGAGTTGGATCCCACATCTGTCAACGAATATGCTAGTAAGGGGGAAGTCCTTAATTTGCCTCATGAAGGACTACGAAAAAAGCATTGGAGAGTTATCAAGGGACGTTAAACTTCCGGACAACAAAGATTTGAAGATGGGGGGTTAGAAAGTGCGATGGTGGGTTAAAGGTGCAAGAGTCATTTCACAGCCAACTCAAATTGAATAACTACTCCAACAAGCTTTTACTCTTGCATGTGAGTGATTTCCCTCGCTCTTAACTCAGTTTCAACTATTTGCACAACCACCATACGTATTACATAATTTGTATATTTAGCTTTTTCACATTTGAAAGTTGTAAGACTCGGGGTCTTGAGAGGCACTAGGCATGCCACTTAGCCTTCTTAGGTCCATTGCTCTCACTTAGAGCCTAAAAAGGAAAAACTCTTGTGACATGGATAGAGTTTCAATCACTTACAAATCATTCATAACATCTTTGTGATATTCGATATGGGATGGGTGTTATAATCTCCCCCTTTTAAAACACTGACAACCCCGTCAAGCCCAAGAGACTGTCATCCAGGAGGAGCGCACTGTTGGAGCACCTCCAAGGCCAGAGTCCCCTCCTTTTGAAGATGAATTTCGGTTCGCAATTTGCAAGTCACAAAATCACAGATAAATCGAAGTGTAAAGGTCGCAAGATTCGATCGCTCTAATACCAATTTATTATGACCTGATCGATAGGAAGGCTTAAGCCTTTAATGATGATTTTGAAAAAATGAGATGAAGAAGAAATAGTTCAAAGAGGGAGAGAGAGATCAAAAGATATGAGGAAATCGAAACTGAGATTTTTGTATTCATAGCTTGTACTTACAATATATGGGTATTTATACCACCTTACCCCACTTTCTAATATTTACAATACTAGCCCCATGTATCCCAATCTTAACACCCCGTAGATCTGTCGTTGATACTAAAAGGCGGTTGTTTTCTTTTGTGGGTTGATTTAAAAAACGGAAAAGCTAAATACAACGCTAATTTTTACTACATACGCTATTAATTTGCATAACATGTTGCGGAACATAACTATAGGCCTCCCAAACAACCCTTTACGGGGCCAACTTAGGCACCCAATACACTTTGTAGCAAGTTGTGAAGTCGTTTTGCAACACGTTGCTTATAATTGTTCCAATTCACTTGCTTCACCCACACTATTTTTGTGGGAAAACTCGCAAAAAGCGGATGATGGGTGATGCGGGTGATGGATGAAGTGGATAAGGGGCAGATGTGAATGATGAATTTTCACCCAAAACCCGCTCCAATAACTCACCGGGCCACCCCAGAACCTGTCACATTAACTTGCACCAATACTAATAATCACCCAATAAGTATCAAATAACACAATTAAACATACGATTTTACCCTTCTACCCCTTGAAACATTCTTAAATTTCTTTCTTTAGTTCCTCACATTTATTTTATATTTTAAAAAGCTTTTATATTTAAGTTTATATTGTTAGTATAGTCCATAACTAATTTGAAAATTAGATTCAATAGTGAATACGGAAATGCTTCAATATTGTGATTGAAATTCCTAGTCGATCTCAACCTTTCAGATTGAAGGTTAAGAACGGGGTTACGAAGCGAAGAACGCAACAGCAAAGTAAACAAGCGACCAACAAGCGGTTTTACGTTGTTCGGCCGGATCCTACGTCCACGGAGTCTCAGCCGGATCGGCTTGAGATCTCAATCCACTAATCAAGAAACAAGATTACAGAACAGGTTGCCCTAGATCTAGACTAAGGCAAACTAAAGACGGAAATACACAGTACAAGACAAGTATGCAAGAGAAAAGCAAGAACGAAGCAAGTAAAGGAAGAGGACACCCTGGATCTGGAGAACAGAGCCAGATCTTCGTCGGATTCAACCAGAGAAGCGACGCTTCGCCTGAACAGAGGGCAAAGGAGCTTCTTCTTCTTCCTCGAACACAGATCTAGAGTCTCGGAGCGAGATTCGCTCTAGATCGGACCGCAAAGAGCTTCGCCGGAGCTGGGTTTGGGAAACCCTAGCTTTTCTCTCTCCGTCGCCTCTTCTCTCTCTCTCTCTCTAGGGTTGGATTACCTGAGAAGCTGAAGTCGAAGAAGTGAGGCAACCCTAGCTCTCTTTCCTTTATATAGACGAGCCATAAGTGAAACGCTGTGTTGCGGATATCCAGAAGCTGGAAGCGCGCTAGGTCAAACAAGGTGAGCTCGGTCCAGGTAAGGAAAGCAGGCCGGGGTAATGGGCTTACAAAGCCCATTTACATATAAGCATACATAGCATCTAGATATATAACATACACTCATATATACTTTGTACATATGTGAGCATAAGTGTAACACTTACACTTCTAACATATGTTTTAGCATATAATAAGTATATATTATATTTACAAGTGTATTTGTCTAAGTCTACCAATTAATCTAAATCTAAGACCATCCAATGTTCCTAGATCTATATGCTATCGATTAGAATAGACATTACAATTTGCTCTCCTAATCGAAGCATTAGACCTATTAAAACCTTACTCTATCATAGTGGATTAAAAAACTCAAGAGATCCAGTATCATCATCGACTCATGTTACCTGTGAGCTAAGGTGGTTCTCCAAGGTGGAGAAAATCCCTGCAAAACTCAAATTTGTTAGCAGGGACTACCTTTGTCCCGAAGTCAGCTGGGTTGATGTCGCCTTTTATTTTCTTTACATCTAGCTCTTTAGCAGCAACCATGTTTCGAATAAAATGAAAACGAACATCGATATGCTTAGTCCGCTCGTGGTACATGGGATCTTTGCACAAGTAAAGTGCGCTTTGGCTATCCGTATGAATTACGGGTTTGAATGGCTTCTTTAGGATTTCTTTTAGAATTCCTTTGAGCCAAATAGCCTCTTTAGCAGCCTCAGTGGCTGCCATATACTCAGCTTCAGTTGATGACAGGGCAACAACTGATTGTTGTTGAGATTTCCATGACACACAGTTGCCTGCCCATGTAAAGTAGTAGGCAGTAGTGAACTTGCGAGTATCTTTATTGCTAGCGTAATCAGAGTCAACATAGCCATATAAATGATCAACAGATTCATGCAGGCCATAATGTAAACAAAGATCTTTAGTACCAGCAATATAACGAAGAAAGTATTTCATAGCTGTCCAATGGTCAGAACCAAGATTGGACATGAAACGACTAAGCACAGATATGGAAAAAGCAAGGTCTGGGCGGGTGCACAACATTGCATACATCACCGATCCTACGGCTGCATCGTAGGGGACCCTAGCCATTTCTTTTACATCTTCAGGTTTCGAGGGACAACTCTTTTTGGTAAGCTCTAGGTGCCCTTCTAGGGGTATGGATGTTGGTTTAGAGGAAGTCATATGAAACCTATCTAGAACCTTAAGAACATAGTCATCTTGAGATAACCATATTTTCTTATTAGGTCGGTCTCTAATGATAGTAACACCAAGAATCTTCTTGGCTTTCCCTAAATCTTTCATGTCAAAGTATTCTTTAAGTCCCTTTTGACAGTGCTAATCGGAATCATAGAATTGCAGACAAGCAAGATATCATCTACGTATAGAAGTACATATATCAAAGACTGTTTAGAAATATGCTTAAAGTAAAGACATGAATCATAACTACTTCTTGTGAAACCTAATTTCTTAATCACAGCATCAAATTTCAGGTTCCATTGCCTAGGGGACTGCTTGAGTCCATAGATGGAACGTTTTAGATGGCAAACATGATCAGGAAACTTGGGGTTTACAAACCCCTTAGGTTGTCTCATATAGATGGTTTCATCCAGAGACCCATGCAAGAATGCAGTTTTTACATCCATTTGCTCAAGCTCCCAATCGAAAACAGCACACATAGCAAGCATTAATCTCATAGTTTTGTACTTAACTACAGGAGAGAAAATGTCGTTATAGTCTATGCCTTCTCTTTGGGAAAACCCTTTTGCTACAAGTCGGGCTTTAAACCTAGGGGGTTCACTAGGGCTTAGACCCTCTTTTAGCTTAAAGACCCATTTAGAGTCAATAAGCCGGGTTTTAGAGGGTCTTGGAACCAATGTCCACGTTTTATTTGTGTACATTGATTCCATCTCTTCTTTCATAGCAGTTAGCCAATCTTTGGCATAACTGTTTTTAATAGCGGATTCATAAGAGCTAGGAGTAGTAGGATGCCTAACATAATCAGCAGTCAAGAAAGCATATTCCACAATATAAGAGGTATATTTCCTATTTGGTATGACAGTTCTAGGCTCTCTATCCCTAGTCAATTGATAATCATGCAAAGTAGGCAAAGCAGGTAAAGCATGCATATCAGAAGGGGATGAGGAGAAAACAGAGGACTCCTTTTGGGAGTCATTAGAACGGCCATTTACATCACCAGAAATAGGAGAGGGAGGAGGAGAAGTAAAAGGTGAAGAAGGAGGAGAAACACCCTTGTTTTGTTCTTCTTCAGAGTCTGAGTCTGGAGGTGCAGGTGCTTCTGTAGAAGTTTCTTCTTCTTTGTTAGCTTCTTTTCCTTTGTTTCCCCCGTGTAATGTGGAATTTGTTGCTTTCTTAGCAGATTTTGGTATCCTTCCAGTGTCGTGCTCTGAATCCTCGTCCTCAGAGGAATCTTCATCATCTGGAATCAACTCTTTTGTCTGCTCAATGGTACCTGTCAGCTCAGGATATGTTGTTAGTTCAGATTTGAGAGGGAAGATCTCTTCATTAAATTTCACACTTCTAGTGGTGATCACTTTGTATGGGCCAGGTTGTAGGAGTAGCACCCTGTAGCCCTTTACTCCATCAGGATAGCCAAGCAACAAGCCTTTCAAAGCCCTTGGTTGGAGCTTACCCTCACTTATATGAGGATAAGCTGCACAACCAAATGGTTTCAAATAAGCTAGGCTAGGCTGTTTTCCTGTCCATTTGAACTGGGGAGTATCAAAGTTGATAACACTGGAAGGTGATCTATTTATAAGATATGCAGCAGTTAAAACAGCTTCACCCCATAAAGAATTCTTAAGCCCAGAACTAATCAACATGCATCTAACTTTTTCCAATAAAGTTCTATTCATCCTTTCAGCTGTACCATTTTGTTGTGGAGTGCCATGAACAGTTAAGTGTCTTTTTATCCCAAGTGATTGACAATATTCATTAAATTCAGTGTTACAAAACTCTAAGCCATTATCAGTTTTGAAGCATTTAAGTTTGTGGTTAGACTGACTCTCTACCATTACCTTCCACCTTTTAAAGGCATCAAAGGCTTGATCCTTTGATTTTAGAAGACTTACCCAAACTTTCCTTGAGAAATGGTCTATGAAGCTAATAAAATACCTCATACCTCCTGCAGTGGGGACTTGTGAAGGTCCCCATAGGTCAGAATGTACATATTCCAAGGGATTAGTAGCAACATAAGTAGAAACATGAAATTTAAGCTTGGCAGATTTGCCCAACACACAATGCTCACAGAATTTAATGTCAACAGGTTTCTTAGGCAATAATCCAGATTTATGCAATTTGTTTAATCCTTTGTTGCCTATGTGACCAAGCCTGTTGTGCCAATTTTTAGTTTCAGAGATAGTCATAGAATCAGTACAAGCAGAAACATTGAGCTCGGGCATAGAGGAAAGAACATGATACAATCTCTTCTTTCTAACAGCTTTAACAATGACTTTACCATTTCTAGAAATTGTTCTAATGCCATCAGTAGAATTAACATTGCATCCAATTTCCTCTAATGCAGATTCAGACATAAGACTTCTCCTTAAACTTGGGACCCACTTAACATTAGTGAAAATTCTAACAATGCCATCATGCATAAGTAAAGGTACATCTCCTACTCCTTTTATTTTCAGAGAAGTGTGATCACCTAGCATAACATCACCACACACAGATTCATTTAAGTTCTTAAAGAAATGCTTATTAGGTGTGGCATGCATTGTGCAACCTGAATCAAGTATCCATGCATCAGATGTATCAAGAGATGTCAATGCAGAACACATAAACAATTCAGCAGAATAATCACCCATGTTCTCAAGCACAGAAGCAGACAATTCAGTGTTGTTCTTTTTAGCCAATTCCTCAGCTCTTTTCTTTTTCCTACACTCCTTGACCCAGTGACCAATGTTACCACAGTAGTTACATTTGGAATTAGGGTCTGATTTCTCAGATTTCTCATGTTTAGGCTTATCTTTCTTATTCTTCTTATTCTTGTTTTGCTTATTGCCCTTCTTGTCATTTCCTTTAGTGAACAGAACCTCAGGTTTGTCAACTTTATCATTTTTCAGACCTTTAATCTTGAACACCTTCATGATTTCATTCTTTTCAATGATAGATTCAATCAACTTATCCTTAGTCAGTTCATCACGACTAAATTGAATGACATCTTTGAAGTTATCAAACTGTGTAGGCAGAGAATTAAGAAGTAAGATAGCCTGGTGAGAATCTTTTATGTCATCTTTGCATCTTTCCAGTTCTTGAGTCATCTTTAAAAACTTATCAAGATTATCATCAAGAGTAAGAGCAGTATTCATCTTATAAGTGAACAGACGACATAGCAGAGAAATCCTGGAGGGCAAGGATTTAGATAGAAAGAGCTCCTCCAGGGCATGCCAGAGGGAGTAGGCGGAAGAGTGTTTTACCACTTGTCGAGCAATGCCATCTGTAAGACAAAGCATTATCTCTGAGTGGGCTTTCATGTCCATCTCGAGCTCTTCAGCAGTGGACTGTGTGGTAGAGGATCCTCCTTCGACTTTCTTCAGTTTTTCGTCGGTCTTTGGTGGATCCTCATCATTGATGTCAACTCCCTTGAGAAGGGAGGTCATCTCAGAGGTTGTGGTTGCAGGCTTCAAGACCGCCTTCCAACAACCCTCCTTGATGAGAACGGCTCTCATCTTGACTTGCCACATGGCGAAGTCGATAACACCATCAAATGGCTTGATCTTTAAAGCACTATCCATGATGTTAGGTACCTGCAGTATCCAAGAAACAGGTAAGTATCAAAGTTTATGTAGCGAAAGCAAAGTAAAGTGCAGCAGTATACAAGACACTTTTATAAAACCCTAGAATCACATGTCTTCGAACGGATCTAGACCAGTGGTACGTCAGACAGGAGAGGAATAGCCCAAGCCTGAGCTTTTTGAAGGACTACCCAATGTCCTGCCTCCAATCCCGCTCCCTGAAGTCCATTAATGGCACAGGTAGGTAAGGAAAGGGACTCCTCGCTCTGATACCACTTTGAAATTCCTAGTCGATCTCAACCTTTCAGATTGAAGGTTAAGAACGGGGTTACGAAGCGAAGAACGCAGCAGCAAAGTAAACAAGCGACCAACAAGCGGTTTTACGTGGTTCGGTCGAAGCCTACATCCACGGAGTCTCAGACGGATCGGCTTGAGATCTCAATCCACTAATCAAGAAGCAAGATTACTGAACAGGTTGCCCTAGATCTAGACTAAGGCAAACTAAAGACGGAAATACACAGTACAAGACAAGTATGCAAGAGAAAAGCAAGAACGAAGCAAGTAAAGGAAGAGGACACCCTGGATCTGGAGAACAGAGCCAGATCTTCGTCGGATTCAACCAGAGAAGCGACGCTTCGCCTGAACAGAGGGCAAAGGAGCTTCTTCTTCTTCCTCGAACACAGATCTAGAGTCTCGGAGCGAGATTCGCTCTAGATCGGACCGCAAAGAGCTTCGCCGGAGCTGGGTTTGGGAAACCCTAGCTTTTCTCTCTCCGTCGCCTCTTCTCTCTCTCTCTCTCTCTAGGGTTGGATTACCTGAGAAGCTGAAGTCGAAGAAGTGAGGCAACCCTAGCTCTCTTTCCTTTATATAGACGAGCCATAAGTGAAACGCTGCGTTGCGGATATCCAGAAGCTGGAAGCGCGCTAGGTCAAACAAGGTGAGCTCGGTCCAGGTAAGGAAAGCAGGCCGGGGTAATGGGCTTACAAAGCCCATTTACATATAAGCATACATAGCATCTAGATATATAACATACACTCATATATACTTTGTACATATGTGAGCATAAGTGTAACACTTACACTTCTAACATATGTTTTAGCATATAATAAGGATATATTATATTTACAAGTGTATTTGTCTAAGTCTACCAATTAATCTAAATCTAAGACCATCCAATGTTCCTAGATCTATATGCTATCGATTAGAATAGACATTACAGTGATCTTATTGAAAATATTCCCGTTGTTATTTTATCTCTAAGTTATATGTATTTTTTCAACATATTGTTGAATTAGAACTCGAAATGTTATTTGATAAGTTGTGTATTTTTCACGCATTGTTGAACTCGAACTTAATAGGCTAGTATGTGTTCTAACACAAATATTTCATTTTATATTTGAAAATAAAAACATTTAATTCATCGTATTGGATATCCAATAATCATCCGCTCCTCCCGCTCACCCATGTATAAAAGAGGTTCCCGCTATATAGATAAAACCTCGATAAGAAATGACAAATAGAGATTATTACCCTCTTTGCTTCAAACAAGTCTTGTATGAATGAAATGCATAAAGTAACTTATGACCCAAACCCCTAATCACAGCGAGTTATATTTGGTCGCGGACAAGATGTACACAAGAGTTGAAGTAGCGCACTGGTAAAGGAATGGGAAAGGGGATGGAAGGCATATAGAACAACAACAACAACAACCCTTTTGGAAGGCATATAGAACAAAAGGTAATATTCTTATATTCTTGTATCCAAATCAACAGTTTGCCAAAGGCAATCGACAATCAGTGGGAGCTCAATACCGGTATTCAGATGACCCTTTCGGTCCTCAAAACATGACAAACATACTCCAAACAAAAGAGCAAAGATCATGCTTTTTACTGCACTATCTTGCACTGAAAATCGGTTCAGCAGCAGCTGTGGGTTGTGACCTCCTAGTGTACTTCAGAAGCAAGCCCTCTGAAGATAGGCCTGGAACTCTTAGGTCTCTACAAAAGTCCATCATAAACAGATATATGATCAGTAAGTTTGGTTAGCTAAGAGTTGCAACGAATAAATGATTGGGCAAAAAGGAAAACCTGATATAAGGTTGTAGATCCTTTTCTTCCCACTTTGGTCTCTCCCTGAAAAGTACAGCAAAACGTTCTGCAGCCGAAAATGGAAGGGAAGAAACGCTGAATCCGTGAACCCAGGTCTCAATACCTAATTGTTCTGTCAAAATCTCGCCATCCAACATGTCCAGACTAGGTTGCATTCCTCGTGGGATCTTCCTCATCCACTGATCCATGAAAGTTTCCAATCTCATTTTCCCGCCTCCCAGGATTCCTCTCGCAAAATTAACACAAACGCGCCTCTCATCCAATTGCCATATAGATACACCATCAATGCCTCTGTTCACCATCTTTCCGTGGACATCCAGACAATGTACAACCAGATTGGATGGGAAACCGTCTGCTTCTAGCACACTCACCACTTCATTTTCATTGAGTCCATCCAGAGACCAGTCATTTAACACAACATTGTTTAGAATCATGCTCAAGATATTCTCCATGTATTTGTCGTCCAAGATTCTCCAATGACTGTTGATTTCAATGGCAGAGAGGGCTTTTAGTCCCAACCTTAACTCCTCATCACTCGCTTGAATCTGTTCGATAAGGTCATCCCAAGTGTATAAACCAGCAGTACCCATCCCCCTATCTTCTGAAACTTCCATAGCTGATAATTCCAAAGGTCCGAAAAGATTCTTTGAAAGAAGTGGTCTTAACTTGTCCAGCCTGGGAGCAACCTCGACAAGTTCCATGTTACCCGGAGCCAATTTGATTGCAGATGCCACGAGGTGCTTCCCTTCGTATTTCTCGTCACTATCCAGCTTCTCTTGTGATGTTGGTTGACCTGATGGAGGGATAAGGAACACGGAATTGGATGTTCCAACAAACTTTATTGAATAAGTCTTTGAGTTGGTGCAAAGAACTGCATCCTCATCCAGCTGCCCCCTTATAGTAACCCTAGATAAAGACGTGGGACAATCAGGTCTAAGATGGCATTCAACATTTACCCTATAAGAGACCACTATACCTTCTTGAACACTTTGCTTGTGAAAATAGCGAGAGGCACTATTAAATGACAACTTAAACTCAGAGGATTACCTTCGGGAAAGTATATCAGGTAGCATTTTTTCATCTAGTTCCAGGAGAAGCAAATCATCATGGGGACCAAAGTCCTGATGATACGCAACACCAATTGAAGAACTGGGCTGGAGATTTAGAATTGCTTCAGCGCCTCCTTCCATAGAACTTCCTTCTACCATGACTCCAATTTCTTCAGCAAATTCGGGTTGATTTGTATATATCCGAGTCAGCTGGAAGTGCCAATATTACTTACAAGGCCTGTATCAAGTATTACAATCCAAATTATACCGAATTACCAGCATCAAAAAGGAAAAACAATACCAGAGTTAATAACATTACAAACCAAATTACACTCAAATTCATACTGCACACCAGATGACACATAATAGTACACAACTCATAGCAACCAAAACTACCAAAAAACATGTATAAATACTGAACTATACAAGAATCAATCTAACAACTAAAAATGTAACTTAACAAACCCAAAGGTAAATCTACGGAATGCAGTCGTCTAATATCTGGATTCTGGGGCCAATGGAGTCATCATGTGCAAGAGAAGGTAAAACTACAGCATGTATAAATTTCTGAGCAAAGAGAGCAACATCAAGTTTATTACATTGTGAGCTTGACAAAATAAGCCAATAAACAAAAATGAACCTCCAGGATTTAGCGCATATGCATACCATCCAGTAAATGAAAACACATCCACACACAAACACAGCCAAGAAAAAGGGGGTGGGGTCTCTACAGCAACCTATATGTAATAGATTTAGACAGGGAGATAGGATTAACATAAAAATCATCAGCAAATTAAGTTAAACCGAATGCAGAAGCAAAAGAAGTACCCTGAAACGTTGGAGAAAGATGCAACTTCTGAAACCTATCCATATATATATATATATATATATATATATATATATATATATATATATATATATGTGTGTGTCTATTTCTTCAATTCTACTGAAAAAATCCATCTAGATTAAGGAGATTATGCTTTCTAGAAACCAAAGTTACTGCTTCGAGTATGAATACGAGGGAGAGGGGAGGGGAGTATCGAAAACAAAATATACATTCTCAGTACACAGAGATAACTGATAAGTACAAATTTTGGCTTACCAGGTAATCCAGGGACAGAGATCCAGCAGCGATGGACGTAGGTGGAGATTTAGAAGTGAAGTTGGTGAGCTTGACCGGAAAAAAGTTGCCGATTTTGACAGTCGGGAGAAATGGGGTGACGTCGGGGGATTTCAGATTAGGGTTTTCGGCCTTTCAGGGGAAACAAAAGAGGCGCCAATTTCCCTCTTTCCCTCCTTTCTTCCTTGACCCAACGGGTCGAGTCGACCAACCCGGATTTTTTCGGGTTTTCTAGAATCGGATCGAATTTTCGGACCAGAACCGTTTTTTTTTAATAGTTAGATATTAAGTTAAATTATTAAATTATATTTACAATTGACAAAAAAAAAAGTTAACGAAAATCAATTTCCTAAACAACAATAGTAAGCTTTATTTAATTTTAGGAAAAATAGACAAAAATAATACCAAGTATCAACTTTTGGCCAAAAATAATACGAACTTTGAAATTGACTGTTTCATAAACGAACTATCGCCCTATTAACCGAAAATAATACATATGTGTATTCCGGTGAACTTTCCGACCAAATATGCCACGTAGACGTTGGAAAACACTCATGGCATAAATTTTTGTCGCGTCACCAAACTTGTAAGTTATGCCATGTCATAAATTTATTTTTCATTTTAAAAAAAATTAAACACATAGGCAAATAGCTACAGTACCTTTCAAAACAATGGAGGAGAGAACGAGCAGATAACATCGAGAAGAAAGTGAAGACGCCCACCCTCGATTCCATTGTTTCGAAAGGTACTATAGCTATTTGTCTCTTTGTTTAATTTTTCTTTTTTTTAAAAAAAAAATGAAAAATAAATTTATAACATGACATAACTTACAAGTTTGGTGACGTGGCAAAAATTTATGTCATGTGTGTTTTCCAGCGTCCACGTGGCGTATTTGATCGAAAAGTTCACTGGAATACACATATGTATTATTTTCGTTTAATAGGGCGATAGTCGTATATGAAACGATCAATTTCAAAGTTCGTATTATTTTTAGCCAAAAGTTGATACTTGATATTATTTTTGTCCATTTTTCCAATTTTATACTGCCATTGTTATTGAATCCAATGTTATAATAGGAGTATATATTATGATCTAAACACGAACTTAAGATTTAAGTTGTGTTTATTGGTATGAATGTACTATATTCGAGACAATTTTATTACTCAAATGATTTTTTTTTAAATCTGTAAAGCTTATTTATTTATTCCGTTTATTTATTATATTGGTGCATGCGGCTTTAAACACGAGCCTAAACAATGAAACTAGCTTCAACATAAATAATGATTTGAGTGGTAAATTCTATCTGCATATAAATAGCAGTTTGATTGTTTTAGCTTGGATAAAACCATTAAATTAATCATATAATTCGGCCATATAGTTTAAATTAGGTCACTGGTTTTCAAGTTTATTTATAATAACTAATTATATTGGATGGTTTTTCAGCACATCTTGATTCAATTAATGTCCAATAAAAATTCTACAGTCACGGCCAGATACAATAGATGAAGCCAAAATATTTGTCCAACACAATTGTAGTTAATGTGACCCTCGACTACCTTGAAATTGGAAATGTAGCATTACTGAACCAATACAACCTCATGTGTTCATGTTCACTCCTCTATATCTTCATCACCTTAATCAAGCATATATCTCCCCCTTTCCTTTTTTTTTTAAACAGAAAAGTGATTAGGACAGCCTACGCGCACATTGTGATCCACCCTAGCATTCTTGCGGATCAGAACTTGAGATATGTGGTTAAAGGGAAGTTGAATAGGAAGAAATGAGCGATCTAAAAGAGTCAGACAGAAAGCTACACAACTGAATATTTTCCAAAAGACGTGTTGAATTTGAACCTTACTAAATTTAGTAGGTCAAAATAAGAGTAAGATAATTATCTCAATATCCTAAAGACATTTTCAGTCGCCCCTCAAAACACTAATCAATGACATATACATTTTGATATGTTGGTTGCTAAGATTTAGTGTCTCTTTTAATCCATTCATGAGAGCGCATGCTTCTGTCATCGAGACTGAAGATACAAAGCATCAAGCGACATCCATACTTGTCACTTTAATATGCCTAAACGATGCTTTTCCATCCGAAAGACCTTTCAATCTCCTATAACTGAAGACAACAACTCTGAATTCATAAATTTACTACTTAACAATAACAGATAAACAAATGATTAAATTAATGATGTCCTTGCAATAATTATAAATCATTATCAAGAGGAGCCCTTTTAAAAAAGATATTATGTATGTAGTCATAAAAATACATCTAATTAATATATGCCCTCAACCATGAAAATGTAACTGGAATTACAAAAATAATAACCAAGACCACTTACAATATCAAATGGCATGGACCTACGACAAAACCTCCTTGCAGTACCTCTTCATTAAATGGTAAAGAGATTATTGTGGGACGGAGGGAGTACATTATAATTTATATCAGTTGGATTTAAATAAAAATAAGTATAATTTGTAGAAGGAAAATGACTATTGCACATTATTTTGAAAGTCCAACCCCAAATAATACACGGGCTACTTTATTTAAGCCCAATTGAGAATAAAAAGCCGTATATACACACTATTCATAAGCTAAGTAGAGCTCAATCTCCATAATCAAAATTTGCTCACTTGCCAGCGAACATTCCTGTATCTGAGTAACTTGATTCTCCATACGCGCCAATTACAGTTCTATGCAGATCTGAACTGCTACCCAAGTCAAAATTAGATCAGTTGCCAATGAACATTCCTGACTCGACTTGCCGGATTCAAGCTCGTCTCTGATTCTAAATAAAGCTGAATTTCAGCCCCATGTTACAAAAGACAACCCAGCTGAATAAAACAATGCATTAGATCTCTATACATATGTTTTTTTATCCAAATTGGGTAACAATTTTCAAGGCTATCCCTAATTACAATATACATGTCAGCCTAGAGCATATTTACCTAGTCAGTCATCAATCTGCGTTCTTGCTTCTTGGTAGATCACCGAATCGAGCAAACAATGAGTTAAGAGTGAACATTCCTTGTCAGCAAGATACACAGTGTTGTTGCCTTGACGTCAGTCGTATGCTAGAGACTTCAAATGTGTTTCGGATTGCAATGAGATTTGACTAAAGAAGCTGCCCCATGCAAAACTGCAAATACAATTCCCTGCAAATATTGATTTCCATTTTTATTGACCTGCCTTGGCTTGGCTTTCCATCTCCAGGACTTGCAGCACTTTTCCATGGCTGAACTTCAGCAACCTGCAGGATGAATATATGAATTTTTATTCAGCATGGTTGTAACTGTATAGCACATGGGAGCAGCAGACAATTAGGATAGAAACATGCCATACATCACTCATCATGTCGCCGTTCTCTGGAATTTGAGGGTGGATAACCCAGCCCTAGACACTGGAGGAAAGCTTGTTTTGCGATCTCAAAGTAATAGCAGGGGTGAAAAAGACGTTGTAGATCTTTCATCGAGGATGCATTCCCTTCGGTAATGCTTTCTCTCTCTGTAGATTCTCTAGGCCTCAGCTCATGAACTTCAGGGTCCCGTCCCTGTACCGGAAACATCATCAGTACAATCATCTTTGACTGATGTTAATCAATAACGATTGATGAATATAAAAGGCAACAAAGATTCAACAAGCAGTTTCCACTGAGGGTGTAGTAGCAGAAAAAAAAAAGGAGCCAGCAGAACGAGGACTATAGCTGAACTTTTCATCTGAATATTTTTCTTCCTTTTTTCCACTCGCCAAGTCCTTACACACAAACCAGGTGAATGGAGGATTTAATTTGGTTAGCTCTTTGGACAACTGTTCTAGTACTAATTTTGAATAAAAAAAAAACCTAAGACATTCTCGCCGATTATATACAGTTGTAAATAATTGTCATTAGCTTGATCGGTCTTACATGCCACCAAGAATCATTATAGAGTTCATCAATGAGCTACATTATCCATTCTCCAAAGATCTGTAACTTTTTTCATCTAGAATTCAAAAAAGGATTTTCGTATTAACAAAGGAGTCGACAAGTCTTGATAACCCGCACACAACTAATGTAATAGTTAGTGACTGAGCCTTTAATTAGAAATTCGATTGGATAACAAAAAGGGAGTCTAAATATTAGTCATTGTGGAGAAATTACTTGGAGCTTTTTAAAAAATGATGGGATTTCCATCTCAACACATCATGATTCAGTTTTCAAGATGGCAGCAAAAATGGTTTTGATTAAATCCAAGTGTTGTAGCAGTGAAGTGAATGTGATACTGCTGGTCTGCTGTTACAGGTCGATTGTTTTCTGAATCTGTTGGCTTAGTTAGCTCCCCAGGTCACCTTCTCCTGCTACTAGGTTTAGTTATCTGTCATTAAAAGCACAACTTCGGATCTTTCATCCTCACAATTTTTCTAGTATCTTCAATTTCCCTGAAACCTCACTCCTTCAAAAAGCGGTTCCAAATTGTTATCTGCGACGGGGCTGCATAGTAATTCCTTCAAAATTCGCTTCCAACCGAATCCAAATCCAAATCCAGATTCCACGCCGATCAACCAATAAATTCAATAGTCTAAAACATCAAATTACTTCATCAACTTTTTACTCCTTAGCAGATCGATAGATCGATCTCGATTGGAAAGGCACATGCAAATCCGAAAAAATACCAGAAAGCCAAAATATTGAGAAATTGAAGCGGATGAGTAGATAAAACCTCACCTGGGAGCAGCTAAAAGCATCCACCACGACGCTAGTGGACGAAACCGGCGACGGCGGGGGAGATCCGGCGGGGAGGAGGTCGAGGGAGAAGAGGCCGGAGTAGGAGAGGAGGAGGATAAGGAGGAGGAGGATGAGGAGCTGGATCCAGATCAGCCATGGAATCCGGAAGCTATCTAGAAAGATGTCGTCTCCCAGATCGTGCATCTGGAATCCGGTAGGGGAGAAAGAGAGAGGCGAAGTGCTGAAAGAGAGGGGCGTTTCGCCTTCGGTAATGTGGTAGGTAAATGCGTTTGTACTTTGTGTGGTGACCGTAGAAAGACATACAACTAATGTTTAAATACTGCGGATTTCGGAGCCCCGGAATCGGATGGATCCGAATATACGATACGGATACTTCGGCTGAGTTTCCGAAACTTGATACCGATTTAAAATTTTTAATCTCCACAACGTTGCAATTATTCAGCCAATGACGTGTATAAAACGTGGCTATAATTATCATCATAAACAAAAGTATCGCTGTAATTTTATTTTATTTTTGTTTGTTTAGATATCTAGGAGCATTTTTAATGGTTTTTTTTTTCTAATATTTTGACGTGCAAGTTAATTTTATACTCCTTCCGTATCGCAATACTTGTTGTTTTAGACTAGTAAAGGTGTATCAAAAAACTTGTTGTTTTAGCTATAATTATTATTTTTATAGGTAATGATTGCTCTTTTTATAGGTAATAATTGTTGCTTTTAAGTGTTTTAACTTATAAAAGTAAAGTAAATATATGTTTTGTTAATAAGCGTTCATAGAGCTAAAACAACAAGTATTGCGATACGGAGGGAGTAGTTTCTATGCGGACGAAGAGTTTTTAAAAAAAAATCAAATATATTGTCTCATCCTTTAACATACCTATGGTGAATTTTTTTTATTAAGAAAGAATTCGATATGGATGATTAGTTATTAGTTAAGATGGATGATTAGTTCTAATTTATTTCTTGGCATATTATATTTTCTCCCGATTTATCCAAATTAGTTGAAGGAAATATTTTGGATTTAGACTGTGTTTGGCAGTAGATGGTAAAAAGTAGATTTTGTGTAGATTAGGTAGATTTTCGAGGTTATGGTTTTTCTTTTTTAGATTATGGAGCTTTCAAAGGTTATGTTTTTTTTGGAAAAAAAAAGCTCGTTAAAAGCTAGAAAAATGTTTGGTGTGTGTAAGATTTGTAAGGGGTTTATGTGAGCAAAAAGTCCAAATTGCCCTTAAAAATACCCTCCCCATACCCCTTGTACTCATCCAAATTTTACACAGATCCCCCTCCCTCACCCTTGCAACCGACGGTCAGTAGACGGCGAACCTCCGCCGCTTCGACTCGTCCCTGTCCCCTGTAGGCGGTGCCCCCTTTGGCGGCCGTCGGCCCTCGAACACCCGCGCAATTAGGTACATCCTCCTTCCTCCGTTGTACCCTGGTTCGATGATTGACGTTGAGGTTCGATGAGGAGAACTGGGATTGGAGGCGTCTCGCGAAGGGCAGAAATGGATTCAAAATTTCCAAATCTCCACAAAAACTCCGAAAGCTTCACCCTCCAAGCTTTCATTTTGGCCGATTTGCAATCTACCGAAAGCTCCTCCAAAGCTTGATAATCTCTGCCGAGATCTTCCGCCAAACACTGCAGGGAGAGATTTGGGTTTTTTTTGAAAGCTTGAAAAGCTCCCAAAACTACTGTCGAACACAACCTTAGTGTTGAGAAGTTAGGTTCAAGAGTGTTCCTTTTACACCAACGGTAAAAGATTAAAAAATAATGTGTTATAAAAGAGAAGGTAAAAATCAACATAGTAGCTTCAAACTTTGTGTTAGGTAGTAAAATTCTCTATATCTGTAAAAATAATAATATTAAATTAATGTAATCTGATACATGTTTACTCGTTAACGACTCATCGATACATCACATGTGACCACCCTATTTTTCAATTTTGAAGTGTACCTTAAGGTTTTTACATTGATCGGTTCTTTGGGGGG
This sequence comes from Persicaria maculosa, assembly GCA_963922045.1. Taxonomy (NCBI): domain Eukaryota; kingdom Viridiplantae; phylum Streptophyta; class Magnoliopsida; order Caryophyllales; family Polygonaceae; genus Persicaria; species Persicaria maculosa. Next base: position 73,501,040 of record OY998254.1, on the reverse strand, counting down.
TATGGTAAAAATATATCACCAATTTTCAAATGTAATAAAAATATCCCGACCTTTGAGGCTCACAAGTCACACCCACGTTCCCACAAACTGCTCTCATGTTCAGACAAACTGCTCTCCTACGTCCTCTCAATCAGAAGCAGCAGGAGGAGAAGACCGAGGCAGAATGATTCAAGGTCGACGATCTCTGAGGGTGCCACAACAAATCCATCCACAGGGAGTTCGAAGTCTGACAGATCTACTGCGAGTGGAGGCGGTGGACGGAGAGGAGGTTGTGGACGCAGACAAGGCGATGGCCCGGCGGCGGCGATCGAGGTCGTTCTGCCATGGCCTTCCAGATTTGGGGTGAAAAGGGCTTCTCTTTCTCACCATGATTTGCAAGAATCTGAATTCGAAGTCAGTGTGTTGGATGTGAACTTGATTTAGAGAAGTTGATTCTCTATTCGACACTTGAATTTGGGAATTCTAAAACGTTTAGCCACTCGAACCGCCGCCTCGCTTCTTGCAAGTAAGCTATCCTCCATTTTACATATTCATGTTCCTTCCTTGCTCCTGTAATCCTATTTTCTTTCGTAACCGCCGACTAACTTCTCCTCTTTCCTCCATGTCTTCGCTGTGGTCACAATCCCCTTTAATATTTTGGACCCGTATTTAGTTTAGATAGATCTAAGAAATGCTGGATGGAGGTCATCCGCCATGACCTTAACCTTCTGAACCTTTCGAAAGATGTGGTTTTAGATAGGCACCAGTGGAGGAGATGTATACGAGGATTACGAGCTGCCGACATCTAGTATTTTAGGCTTTGTTGATGTGTCATTTTGTCTATGCCTCCTGTTTAGATTCTTACAGTCCTTTTATTTTCAGTAGCATTGGGTAGATTCTTTCTGTTGTTGTTGTTGTTTTATATATATATTACCACGGGTTTTCTCAAGAGTCAAAATTCTTACAAGGCAGTCTGCGTAGATTTTTTTGACAAGAGTTTTCTTGAACGATTTCCTTAGGGAAAAAATAAAGAGTTAGACCGAGTTCATACTCAACGCCTTTTCCTCCCTCCTATCTTCTTTTGTGGTCGCCTTTTGAACCGTCTTCCATCTTTTGTGGTTGCCTCTTGAACTGTCTTCCAGCTCTTCCAAGTAGCTCATGGTTCATCTTCAATGGCAGTCTTCCTCCCTCGTGGTCCCCTATCTTCAGCTGTCTCTCGCACATCTTCTTCCTCTTTGATTTGTTCACGAACTTAGCTGAATAAGTTTTGTTTTTCCCCTCTTCGTTAGTGCTGTTGTTGTCGGTTTGGTGTTAGAAATAGTCATGTTTGTGTTAATTTGAGGCAATTTTGACTGGATTAGTTGCTTTGTTGAATCAATCTCTTTTTTTGGGTTTAATTTTGTTGCCGGTTAATTTTTTTCCTAAGAAAACTCAATTTTAGTGCTGAATTGTAAAAAGACTTCCATGTAGGTTGTCTTATTAAAAAAAAAGTTCACGTAGGTTGTCTTGTCAGCATTTTTGATCCGTGAGAAAACTCGTGGTAATATATTACCACTACCCTCAAATGTCGGGAAATTTTTATTACATTTTAAAGTTGATGATACTCCCTCCGTTAAAAAATATAAGTCTTTTTTTTAGACTTAAATTTTTATTTATAAATATAAGTCATTTTAAGTTTTTTAGGCATTGTGAGAAAAGAAAAGTACCTTTTTGACTTGTTTTATGAAATGTTATTGGTTGTGGATAATTAATGAAGGTATAAAAGTAACACTTCTGTGCTTTCCTTAATATGTGTGCAAACACCTAAAATGACTTATAATTTTGAACGGAAGGAGTATATTTTTACCATATTCTCAAATATGAGGTATTTTAATTAATTTTCCCTTCCTAAAAAGCTAAGAAAATACATGTACTCAATTAAAGTTGGAACAAAAGTAGTTACTGGATGTAATCTCAGTTTCCTACATACGCAAATCTCCTATTTTCGTGTCTAGATTGTGTTCATCACGTTTGTCTTACACTCTAAAAGAAGATAAACAGTGTAACTTAACTTGTCTATGAATTGAAAGTGATTGATCATCTTAACTTAGAATACAATTATTATAATACAATTACAAGACAAGATGATCAATCACTTTCAATTCATAGGCATAATGTAAAGTCTAAAGCAACCACACTTCCAAGCAACAAATAGAACATTTTATTGCATCAATACGAATCACATCCCCAAGAATTACAATTACTCAAAGAGGATCGAGACAAACCCGAGATGGGATGCAAGTATGCGACATATGCAAGGGGCTACATCGGACAAAAGGAGTGTCCTGACGAAGCCTTCCACGTTAAAAAAACACGTTTTTGAAGCATCCAAACTGGTATCAAGAGACAAACGCTAACGCATATTATATGCGTTTTCGTATAAGTTGTACACTTCCCTGATAACAGAAACTTGGAGACGCACCTGAAATAAATTGCGAAACAAGGTCCTATAAATAGGCACTGCCTTCAAATGGCGAAACCATCATCTTTGACGAAGCTCTCGATCTGGTCAAGCGCCTGTTAAGACAACTAAGAAGCTGTCGATATCGTCTCTGTCTAGGAGATGGAACAAGGAGAGATAGAGACCAACCTCAATGGCAATAGCAGCTGGGGATAAATTTAATACATCTCTGTAACCATGTTTAGCTGCAATGACTGCAAAAAAGTCAAAAAATAACAGTTTACCCCAGAGAGGAGTTAAAGGCCAGCAATGGGAATCAAACAAGTTCTATAAGGTGTAGTTACAGTCCAAAGAAACACGAGCATTGGCGTTTGCGTATGCTTGGGCCCTCTTTTCCATGATGGCGGTCAGTTGCCTGAAAATCTACAGCAAGAAGACTCAAGTCAGAGTGGGCTTTATCAAAGAGCTCAGCTAAGCAAGATATTATAAGCTGTGTGATGCAAACCCTTGAGTGATCATCCTCGGTTCCCTCGTTTAAAAGTGGGCGAGAATTGGTTCCCACGGAAGTGATTCTCTGCGCTAATGCCTCCAAGGGTACATCCAACAAAATGCTGATGCCACTTCGCATGTGTTTCCTGATGAGGGAAAACCACATCATTAGCCATACCAGTTGATGGGTATCACTATCAGAAAAGAAAGGTTTACGGCTATTCAACAGCCATACCAGTTGATGGGTCGTAAGACAGCACCTCCACCAGTGGAGACTACAAATTTTTTCATTGGAGACAGCTTAAGTAACACCTCAGTCTAAAAGGTACCATAAACAAGGTCAATATACATCACCCAGTAAGAGATTCTTAAACTTATAACTATCAATACAGATAGCACAAATATTGCATACTCCCTCCGATAAATAAAATGAGCCATTTTAGAAGATTGCAAAATTTTTAAGAAAGAAAAAAATACACTAATGGTAATGGGAGACAGAAAAAGTGACTTGCAAAAAATGTCTTACATTGTAGATCAAATATTTATCTCTAGAATGCCTTATATTTTATAGATCGGAGGGAGTATATAACTATATATTAGGCAGCTTTTGTAAAGAGAAAAAGAACCTCAGTATCTCTGAAAAAATCTTCACCGTATAACTTGAAGATTTCAGCAACAGAATGTCCACCAACAGCCTGCTCCACTAATACATCACTGGATCATCAAAAAAAGAGACAATTTAGCTACAAACCAAAAATGGCATCTAATTTTAGCCTACAAGGGGCTCAAATCAATGAATCATGAATCCAGTTTTGGGTTAAAAAAAGAAGAGAAATCCAAACAAAATGAATGGATCCATATATAGAAGAATATGTGTTTCTCGAAAGATGTTATTATGTCTAACTAAACTAATCCAAAAGAAGTTCATTCAAAGATAAATGACCAATCCAAAAATGAGTAACCAAGCACATCTGCCAATATCCTGCCAACAGTTGTTTTTCCAGATCCCATCATACCTGCACATTGAATATTACAATAGATGAAAGAAGTGAAGTTGATAAGTCAACTGCTAAGAAAATAGATTGGCGACTGACCAACAAGATATATACAACGTCCGTATAAATACGGGCCAATTTCTTCACACTTCTTCTGCAATATTAACAGGCGTTGATTAGATGACAATTAAATAGTCTGTGGCGAGGCACTGAGCAAAACCTAGTCATATTATTGAACATGGAACACACAATACCAAGATCAGGATATAAGCACATGTTTCAAGAGAGAGGGATTCCAAAAAGGCGAACAAGCATATGTTCTGTTACCTTCAATATCAAACTGTCGTCGAGTGATATGGGGAAGTATTCAGGCTTCATAGCTGAAGCTTCAAAGCCAAATCAGAAGCCAAAAATCTATTAGGATAACAGTTCAGATCATGTAGTCACTTCAAGTTCATTGTCATATAAAAGGGTAAACCTATTCAACTTGTTCATTTGCCAAGGCCAAGGGGTAAGTCAATCCCTTTCTTGTTTCGACTTTAGACACAATGGCAAAGAGCAAGGGCAAGCAGGAGGCTACATATCAGATAACTATGGGGCCAAACGTTTTCACTACATGAACTGAAATCAGATAGTGTAGTTTACTATAGTTTTAACCTGGAATAGATGGCTATACAGACTTTAGAGCATTTACAATAAAAGGGTGGAGCATGATCATAGCTTACCTGAATAATTATTGTGTGAACATGAAACATCTGAAACGGGAGATGACATATTTGTCTCAGGCAATTGTCTTGAGACATACATTTGAAGATTCCTCTTATCCTTGCATATCTCTGACACCCGGAGGAACCCACTGGAAGTTTTCACAAGTTTTTCTGTATTAACCCATTTTGAAGGCCCAAAACTATGTGAAAGTTTAGCCTCCAATGCCATATCTGTGAAGCAACTCCTTCAAATCTCGCTCTATATATCCTTTTGAAGAGATCAACTATAAGCACAGTAGGACACCCTAAATTTGACCCTCCCAAATTCTGCATTGGAAAAAAATAAGCTTCAAAACAAAACTTACTGTGATGCATAATGGAATAGGGGATTTGGGGGAGAGGGTAGAGGGCCAGAGGCCTTCGTAAGTTTAGACCTAATCTTCATATACTACACTAGACATCAATGGTTGAGCAAAAATTCAAGTACAGAGTTTAAAAGAAAGCAGAGTTTTATGAATATTCAAAAAATTTAAGCAATGAGAGATTGTGTAAGCAAAAGACAAAGATTCTGTCAAATCAGTGCCCCTAGGCCCTACCTGACTGTAAAATCCAAATATCCAATTCAAAGTAAGGAGAACTAAAAATGAGAAAATATTAACCAATCTCAACGAATGGTTGCTAGATCCGTCACTGCATCAAACAATGAAATCAAATGCAAAACAAAATCATAAACCTAGTCGGAGCTCGAATTAAACCTATCACTGTACTGTTCAAGCAAATTAGGAGTAAAAAAATAAATAAATCAAATAAACACAAGGAAGAACGAAATCAAAAGCAAAACACCAGCGTAAACCTAATCTGGACTTCGATTTGAATCGAAACTACCATCGCATTGATCATCATCATCAAACGATAGAAAACTAAGGCAAATCAAAGAAACCGTAAACAAAATATAAAACCATAAAAACACAAGAAACAACGAAATCAAATGCAAATCAGCAGTACAAACCTAATCGCAACATCATTTCGAATTGAACCTATCACGGAATCGCGCAAACGAATCAATGGGATCTCACAATATACACAAATCCAATACAAATTAGTAACAGAACCTGGTGCAAAAAAAAATTAAAAAAAAAATACTACCTTCAAATCAGGAAAAAGAGACAGTGATTAAAACGTTTGACAGCCTCCATATTTTTTCTCCGTATCCTGACTTCGCCGCGGAAGCATCTTTGGTCGGTGCCTCGGTGGTGATGGAGAGTTGCTGAGAAAGTTGATAGGAGGACATGGATAGTTCAGTTTCCGGTAGTGGTTAACTCACTGTACGGCTTCTCGTTTCCAAAAAAGAAAAAGGGACCCGGTTCATTCCGATTGTTATTCGAGCCGAACTCGGCATATTTAAGCCTGGTTTCTTTGTTAAACGAGTTCGAGTCCATCCGACCCTAATTTTTTAACGATTTTTTTTATTTTAACTTTAAGCAATTCTACAAACATATTAACTTAAAGGAAATTTTAGAAATTCTATAAAATTCGAACTCTTCGAGCTTTAATTGAATGAGTCAAGCTTAAAATCTTGTTCATGCTCGGCTTTTGTCGAGCCGATCCCGATCCGAGCTCGAGTTGTTCAGTTCATATAACAACCCTATGGCAATTGTCCGGCTTCAATTTAAATATATAGATTAGTTTGCGGCGCGGATATCTACACCGCTAATTTTTACTATTTCCACCGCTAATCACCGCATCTCTATGTGGTGACTTTAATGACAGTCAACGCACTCACCGCATTGGTATGCGGTGGGTAGACCGTATGGACATACCCACCGCATGTATATGCGATGGGTAGGTCCGTTCCGTTACAACCCCACCGCATACCCATGCGGTGGGTTTCGGATAACCTGATATGTGGTTAACTATTTGGAGGATCGGACCAGACCGGTAGAGGGCCGAGACACACCGCATACCTATGCGGTGTGTTCCTTTACAACGACTTTAACATGTAATATAGGGGCATTATCGGAACTAGTCTCTATGTTGAGTTCAGAAGAAAGATAACGTAGCCGGACAATCTACAATAAGAATAGTTGAAAACGAAAGTACGATAAATGTCCTGGATGACAAAAAATGTCGGTCGAAAAATGTCATAGAACATAGTTTGTGAAATGGAACAGACAAAGATACAACCCAATTGAACATATGGAGTTCGAAAAATGACACCAGAAAGTGAAAAGTGCTAATACGATAGGGGACGACCACCATCACGACGGCAGTAAGCTCTATATCGTGCAATCCTCGCCGCAAACTGCTCTTCCCAACCGTCGACCGTGCGATCGTGATGCCGTGTCCATATAACGTAGACTGGAGGTAGAGGTGAACCAGGCAACAACCAAATCTGTGAATAGAAGGTGAATATTGACATCAGAAAAGAGAAACAAAATATTAACAAATCAATGAATATGAAATACGAAACGTACCGGAATGAAGTGGTTGCTGTTGCCGACTAAAGCTATTCCATCTAGCTCCTCATAGGCTGATACTGACGGGCCACCGGTGGCGTACAGAGGTAGGCACAACATAGACATCATCTGTGACAAAATAACCAAAGGACGCTGGTGAAGTGTGGCAAACACCTCGCCCATGATCGGAATCTCCATCCAATACGTAGCATCATGACACGTGCCGAAATAGTTGACCCTCATGATGAGCTCATCTAAGGCAGGATAGTAATGGTACCGATCTGAATGCAGCCACAACTCAACGGCCAGCTCTCGTCGAACTCGAGGCCATGCGTCTTGTCCCAAGTTCAGAAGACAAGCAAAAGACCTATACCCACAGTGACCATCACCTGCAACATTTGTGACGACTCGTACGAAAGTAATCATGAATTCGTCGATGTTGCCAGTGCCCCAATTGAAATCTACGTGAGGTAGATTCTGTGTCACCTACAATATCCGGAGCTGGCTCCGACGCTGATCGACCTCGGCCACGTCCCCTCCCACGACCCCGTCCTCGACCTCGTCCTCTGCCTACTCCTCGGCCCCTAGGAGGGTCGTCGATGGCAATGGCGTTGGACCCAGTGACCTCCTCATTGCCTTCCACGTCATCTGTTTCGTTTGATGACGGTTGACCCCGACCTCGGCCTCGACCTCGTGCTGATCCAATGGTCCCCTCTCTATCTGCCCGACGTTGAGCCCGAGCACGCTCACGTTCCCAAGGTAGAGGGTTCGTCTGACAGGGGTGGCGAGTCATCGGTCTCCCGGACGGTCGACGGTCCTTCGGGTCAGGGGGGGTCAACGATGTATGGGAGGGACGATCCCCGACGTTGAATGCCGACGCGATTCTCCAACGAGTATCCTCGTCCATAGCTCAACTCTGGAACAAACTAATCATGCGCGACATGTCCACATCAGCTCTGCTGAGGGGAGTGTTATCTTGGATGTTGTCAACATGCGGCCTCTTCAAATCCAATTGCTTCCAAAAAATGTGAATCTGGGATGGTCTGATGGGTATCTGCGTGTCTCGACAAGCTTGCATCTCATGTGTGCATGGGAGACCGTAGACGTCCCTCCAGTATCTATCTTTGCATGGTTGCGAAGGTGGCTCGGCTTCCATCTTCGTGTAGATTTCGAATAACAGGTTGAAACATTCCTTTGACACAATATTCTGAATTCGATCGAAAATCCATAGGCCGTAGGAGTCTGTAGGCCAGGTGTTGTTCGCTCTCCCCATTGTATTCTTCACCTCACTTATTTGGTCCGCCATCATCAGGTTGATTGTGTTGATCACGTGAGTGAAATCACCGACCGCAGAGTTTAAGGTCTTTTTCAACACAGAATGAGCAGACTCCACCCTACAAGATAAGTGAGACTCGCATATGAAGATCGTTATATGTACACAAATTACGTGTATAATGAATTTTGTAAGGAAAAAGTAGGTGCACCTGTTCGTCGTGGTCGTACCAAAATGCTGGATTGTGTCTGTCCATGCACGAACTATATTCTCCGAGTAATCTCGTAACCACGTCGCCTCCAAATGCGGCATAAGCCCTTCGATATGCCCCCACTCTGCATGCATACCCCTCCTTCTAGCGGCGAAAGTTTCAACCGATCTGGATTGGAACAGGCCAACACTGCGTTCTTGAAACGCCTAGCAACATCAAGATTCTTTGACTTTTGGAAAGCAACTTCTTCACATCGTCGGAGGACGTGCACTGTGCACAACATATGCCTGACACTGGGAAGAACTACTCGTAGCGCCGCAATCAACCCCAAATCTCGATCTGTGACAACAACGTTAGGAAGATTACCTCGCATGAGGTAAACGAGCTGCCCCAATGCCCAAATGTACGTATCTGTGTTCTCGTGTGACATGAAGCAGAACCCGATGACGAAGTTCTTCTTTGTGCAAGTGAATCCAACGAACTTACACAAAGGGATCCTGTACCTGCACCATGAAATATTTGAGTTTGCAAACCCTGGTGGGAAGGGGTAAAAGAATAAGTGTAGATAGAAACGTACGCATTCGTCCGATATGTACTATCGACGAGGACGACGTATGGAAAGATGGCTAGAAGATGGCGAGCGTCTGTATGGGCGATGAATAGATCTTGAAGTTTGTTGGGATTGTCAGGGGATCTCCTCGTAGAGTAGAAGTAACCCTTCTCCCGCAAAATGCAGAGTGCTTCCTGGGTGACTGTTCGATCTCCTCTCGCTTCAGCTTTAAACTTTGCCCTTGCATTGTACACTTGGCGCCGCGATGTGAAGTTTAACTTCTGCCGTGAGTCAGCTGTCTTCTTCAAGGTGGCTAAAATCGGTTTTGGTGGGGTACCAGCCACGGTAAGGGCCAACGTAGCGTCTCTTTCCTCTGTATTCATCCGTCCGACGTACGGGTGACCGTCCAACGCACCGGGGAGTTGATGGTATTGGTTGATAACTCCCTCCCTTGATAAAAATTGGAATAAGTTTCAAAGGCTTTGACAGTCTATTTGTGTCAAAGGTCTTGAAGCTTCAGCAGTGTTGATGAAACACAAAACCTGTTCTCTATGTTATTATGCTCGAATATTATTATATGTTATTATATGCTTCCAATATATTATTATATATTCACTAACCTTTCAGGAAGCTTTTTGAATTATATATCCTTCCTTAAGCGCTCAAAGCTGAGAAAGATCAAATCGTGATCATGGCTTCCGAAGTTTCCAAAGATAGAAGATTGCAGAGTATCCAGCTCAAGCCATGATCCTCTCTAAGCCGTTGGTGAAGATCCGTGGCGCCGATCTGTTCTCTATAAAGAAAAGGAAGAAAAGAAGACACAAGTACGTTGGTGGAAAATAAGCATTCATACACTCAAGCCCTCAAGTGAAATCTGTCTTTTTCGTGTGCTCTCTGCTAGTTCTTAAGAGTCTGTTATTTCATTTCAAAGCATTTGAGAGTTACACAGTGAGCTTATAGGATATATTTCGTGATAGTGTTATACTCGAGAGTTTGTAACTCAGGAAGTGGACACTAGGCGATTGATTCACTAAGTGTAAGAGGATTGTACTAGATAGCATAGAGAGGTGGGGCTCTTCTAGATTGGTCCAGGACTCCAAGGGAACGTGAGTTGACTAGATTGCAATTGTATAGGAGAGAGGCTTCTTGGTGAGCTATTAGGATCCTAAGTCTTGTGAATCAATAAAAGCCGGTTGAATCCTAGGTTTGTGGAAGAAGCCTAGGCGGGGACGTAGGCCAAGTTCGTGCCGAACCTCGTAAACAATTCATCGAGTCCTTTATTTACTACTTTACCTTATTTCCGCACTTGGTTCGAATTGTTTAACTTTGTGATTCAGGTTTTCAGATAAAAGACTAAGTCTAATCTCAAAGGGTTTTGCACGAGCTTCAAAAGTCTGGAGACTATCTGCGAAAAACCGGCATACTCTATTCAACCCCCCTTCTATAGTATCTTTACATTACTTTGTTTTACATTATTAAACCTTCAATTGGTATCAGAGCTTTACTCACTGCTTTCGATCTAACAATCTTGTGAGTTTTTGATCATGTCTGGTGAAGCAAGCAGAGGATTTGCACAGGGAAGGTCTACAAGTAGACTACCACTCTTTGTTGGAAACAACTTTGTCCAATGGAGATCATTGATGAAGATGTTCATTATAGATCAAGATCTGGAACTTTGGAACATTATAGAGAACGGTCCGAAGATTCCAGAGAAAGACGGACCAAATGGAACCAAAATTGCGAAGAAGGAGTCTGAATACATCCAAGCGGATCTTGAACTTGTCTCCAAAAACTACAGGGCTATTAACTTACTTTATTGTGGTCTTAGCACTGATGAGTTTAATCGTATTTCATCTTGTAGGTCAGCTAAAGAGATTTGGGATAAACTGGTCGTCACCTATGAAGGAACCAGCCAAGTAAAGGACAACAAGATCAGTATCTTCCTTCAAAAGTATGAGCTTTTCAAAATGAATTCTGATGAGTCTATCAAGGCCATGTTCACACGATTCACAGAAATCACCAACAACCTTGACTCTCTTGGCAAGAGCTTTACAAACGTTGAGAAAGTAAAGAAGATATTGAGGTGCCTCCCAAAAGAAAAGTGGGGTCCTAAAGTAACAACCATAGAGGAAGCCCAAGACCTCACCACTCTACCCCTTGATGACCTACTTGGGAAACTGATCACGCATGAGATGATCCTTAATGAAGACGATGGAGAACTTCCAGCAAGCACTAAGAACTTGACGCTCAAGTCTAAGAAGGATGAGCCCAAAGATGGATCTGATTCCGAAGACGAGGATGACGATGAGGATGATCCTTTTGCTCTTATCACAAGAGGCCTTGCTCGAATCCTCAAAATGAAGAAACAATTCAACAACAAGGATGGATCAGAGTCCTCTAAATTTCGAGGTAAGCCTCAATACAACAAATTTGATAAGAAGACTAAACCTTTGTCTTGTTTTGAATGTGGTGAAACAGATCATCTTGTAAAAGACTGCCCTCAAAAGACGAAGAGCCAGTCCAAGAAGAGTGATAGATGGAAAAAGAAAGCCATGGTGGCAACTTGGAGTGATTCTGATTCTGACTCCGATGATGAAAATGCCAATGTTTGTCTTATGGCCTCAGGAGATGAATCCCACGATGAGAAGCTTGAGGTAACTATAAGAGAACTTATGGCAAGTCTAAAAGAGGTATTATCGGAATTCCTTTCTAATATGATTGCCAATGAAGAGAAACTTATTGCCCAAACTAACACTCTTATCAAGAAAACTGTGGACCAGAAAAGAACTATTGAGGAACTGTCTAGGCGGGTCAAAAGTCTTGAAACTTCTTATTCAGGTCTTGACATTAAAGTCAAGACTCTTGCCTCAGAGAAATCTGAACTCAAGCAAGATCTCTCGTCTCTGAGAAGTGAACATCATGACTTAGAGAACGAGAAGATCTCCCTGAATAATAAGATTCAAGACCAACAGGCATCCCTCATAAGTTTTACCAAATCCAAAGGCACTCTTGATAGGATGTTGGGTGAGCAACAAAGTTCTCTAAACAAAAGTGGTATTGGTTACAATCCAAGGTTTTTAAAGAAGCAGCACATTACCACTTTTGTCACTACTAGAATACTGCAATTAGACATCATATGATTTAAGTCTGTTAAAAAAGCAACATATGTAAAATTCATCTATTACATCAATAAAAAAATTTGTGATGTTTTAAAAAGTTTACACAACAGTCAAATATTTAGACAGATATAAAATTATCGGTTCGAAACAAAATTAAAATGAGCGCGAGATTAAATTTTCAAAGTTGAAATGAAATACATGGAGGGGTTTCAAAATTTGGGAAATATTATACTCCGTAAAACTTAACCAAATTTCCCCTCTCTACACATTCATGATTCATCTGTCCAAAACTCAATCTCTTCTCTCCCGACTTCCTCTGCCCTCGTCGCCACCACCAACCACTTCTCCCGGATGTCCTCATCACTGCCCCTGCCCCCGTCGCCACCACCACCGCCGCCGCCGCCACCTCTCTTCTCTCTCCCTCTTCAATCTTCCATTTCTCCTCCTCTTCCCACAGATCTGAGATCTGAGATCTCCTCAACCCTTATCGACCTCTTATCGCGACTTCTCTTCCCCTCTTCCCCTCACCCCCTCAAAACCCTCGCCACCATTCCAGTCAGAGCACCACCTCTGCCGCCATCTTCGGGGTCTTTTCCATCACCAGATCTGACAGAGAGGGTGACTCCACCATGACTCTGCTGGCGGTATTACTTCGTCAGGCGTTACGGTCAGATCTCCGGCATCTTCAACAGAAGTAGATCTCGAGCACCTTCGACATAAGCGGCTCTCGAGCACCTTTCTCATATCTCCGACGTCTCCATTGTCCGGTAATCTCTTCAAACCCTTTTCATTTCAATTCAAAATCTTGATTACTGTTTAGTTAGGGTTTGATTTCGAGGGCCATTGAAGTTTGTTTAGGGTTTGATTTTGTGGATTCCAGTAACTTCTCTCATTCCTGGCTTTACGTTCAATTTTCTTTAGATTCTGTAGTTTAGACTATCGGATTCTGAAGTTTGGACTCTCGGATAAAATGCGTTTTCTCAGTTCAGTATGATTTTGAAGAACACACAGAGAAGGGAGAGGAGATTTTGAAGCATTCTAGGTGCGTTTGGATGCTCCTCTTTTTCAGGTAATAGATGCTTGTTCCAAATGGAATTTGAGTCGATTCTTTTACAGTTCCCCTTTTAGAGATTTCTAGCTTTGATTTATTAGGGTTTCTAACTTGATAGTTCTACCTCTATGGTTTTATGAAATCAGTGATTTATTTTCTAGATCCAGAATAGGCTAGATCTTAGTTTTGAGTTTTAGGGTTGTCATCTTTCCTATTCATGGCATCAAACAGAAGAATTAACTCAGTATTAATGCCTATAACCAAATTAAGGTAGTTTGCCAACAAGGAGTGCTGAGAATCTATTTTTGGAGTAGCAAGTTACATGATTATTGTCTTGTTTACATGCTGAATAGTACTCCAAATTTGTTAATCCATTAACCTTATTGGGTGCAAGATCCAAGTTTTTTACTTCCACTCCATCGTAAGCTTTTTTTATCTTTCTATTTTAGGTTATATTGTTTCTTAATCGAGAAATCACAAACAATCAATTCGTATTTCGATTGTTTTAGTTTGTGAATCAACCCTATGATTGAAGTTTTATGGAAACTACTCTCTTGTAAAGCCCATAGTCATTTCCACCTAAATTATTTTTTCTGTCCAAAATGATGGGAGGCTAAGCAGATCGTATGACCATGCAAATGTTTATATTTCTTTTATGAATCTATGCTAGCCTTGTATCTCTCATATATATTTCTAATAGCAAGTTGCAAATAATATCACATGTCACGAAAAATATATAAATTGCTAATTGATCATAAACTGCTATTCACACCATAGAAGCATGATTGACAAGAACTCACTCGACACCTGAACTCTAAAAAATCTCATCCTTACACCCCACAGCTGCTTCCTCACATAGCTAATTAATCACTGACATTCCATAGGTACTGATGCACCGGAGAAGTTTAGAGCTTTCTGAAGGTTTCTAGGTAATAAGCGTTGTATCATTCTATGGAACAAAAGAACTATTACTTGATATGGAAAGAGTTGCACATTTTTTTACTCATTCATTCATTTCTTATTGGACTGGACACCAAAGGTCAATTGGTCAAGGCATATAGGTACTGCTGTACTTTTTCTGTTTGAATTGCTTTACTTTTCTGTTTGAATCTTCTAATCAGCCTATTATTGGTGCAGTACTAGCTCTGCTGTACTTTGAGGCGTTTGAGTTTTAGGGTTTGTAGGTCTTGTTTTTTATCCAATTTAAATTGCCCATATGAGTATTAAGTTCAGACTAGATATAATCTCTCCTACTGATAGTTTTTTTTTGGATAAAGATATCATGGCTTACAACAAATATATTTCTGCTAGACCAGTGACATATTGGGCTCAAGAAGATACATTGAAAGGAAAATTTTGGTTTTTTCGTAATGTTTTTGGGTTCTGAAGCTTGTGAGTTTTTTTTTCCCGGTATTTCCCCCCTTTTTGCTAGAATTAATTTTCTCTGTGGATCTTTGTTTTGCCAAGGTTGGAGAAGGAATCGTGATTCTACTTCAACATGAGGTACTTTGTTCCCTTAAAATTTCTCCTTGTTCTGGAGAAAATGGAGAATGTTTAGCTGGACAGATAAGGTGGGTAAGGTGCTATTGAGCAGTACTTTGCCATTTAGTATGTTTTAGTTAAATTCATTGCTAGAGTTTTGTGACTGAGACCTAGTTTTTTCTCCATGTTATTCTTGTGTGGTACACTTATTTTGTTATTCTCCATATGGCCTCATATATCTGGTAATCAAAGCATTTCACAAGAATTCAAAGGGCTTCCTGTTGATTGTGTAATGTTGTTACAACATTTCTCTCAATCGTACACAGCAGTTTAAAATGTCTTTGTACATACAGTGTCCACGTGTACTTTTAAGTGCATGGTATAATAATATCACTTTATTATTGACTTGTTATCATTGAACTACTTTCTGCAGATTGTCTCAAAAAATTTATCTGAGCCAATTCATTCTCACAAGGAACTAGATAAGGATTCTGCTCCTCATTATCACAAACCTGTCAAATTTTATGAAGGACTTTTAAAGAAAATTGGAAATCAGGGACATGTTCTTGATTTTTTTGCTTGTGCACTTGAGCAGGTAATGCCTATTCTGCTTAGGAAGAAATTGAAGAATATTTATTTTATTTTTCATTCTTTCGACTTCAAATCTAAACCCATGTGACCCATTTTATAGTGCAATTTTTTTTATTACTATATATTTTGAGTTTACTGTTTTAGGTTTTCTTAAACATTGTCATTTTGAATTTTAGTTTCTGTTGGTGTTTTTGTTTTTGCAGATGGAAGGCACGGGCTGCATCATTGGAGGACGAGGTTGTGAGGCTCAGGGCTGTGAATCAGCAGCTATTGAAGGGTAAACCGTATTTGTCTGCTGAAGGGTAAACCGTTTTAGTTTCTGTTGCTTTTTTTTTTAATTTTCTTTTTAACCACACATGGAAAATTTTGATTAGAAGTGTATCATACTCCCTGTAGTGCGAGTAGAGGAGGCAGGTTGCCTGTCAATTGGATAGTGGCACTCTTTCGTTGTGTTAGCTATTTGTTTTTATTTTCTCATCTGCTCTTTCAAATTTCTTTTCGTACCACTGTTTTTGTATCCCCTCTTAATAACTACTGCACTCTTATTCTTTTATAGTAACTATTATCATAGTTCATAATTGCCTTGTCTTTATTTTCATCATGGTCTTACAAAATTGGCAAATTTTGAGTAAAAGATATTTAGGCACGACTTGGATCACTAATGTTACCAAGACTTGTGTTTAATCTGTATGTGCTATTGATATACATTGCAAATATTTGTTAGATATGGAATCAGCCAGGTATCCTCAGCCTAAGATTGCTTCACCGATTCAGTCTTCTGCCATCAAATTGGAGCACATCCCAGGTATTCTCATGAATCAGCTACTGCTAGAGAACCTGCATCCCAAGGGAGTGCTCTACCAGCTAAAGTTCCAGATATCTCTGAACCTACTGTTGATGTTGCTGAAGTTTTCTTATGGCTAAAACTTAGTGTTACTTAATCTGCAACTCTTGCTTCAATTATGATTTAAAAGTCCCCTTCATTTGTAAAAGTGTATCTTTCAAGTACCTATCTTTTGTAAAACATTTGTAAATGTTGATTTCGCGTTTATCTACATGTTCATTAAACTACTCTTCATTTGCAAAATCTTATTTTATGAGCAATGGGTGTTGTATATCAAACGAAAAAACATCTAATTATAGATGAAAAATGTAGTGTTTTAATAGCTATGAAATCGAACAATTACATAAAAACGGATGCTAGTATCATTATAGACATCGTCTATATTAGCTAAATCAATGTGTAATGTATATTTTTACATCACAATGTTAATATAAATTGACATATATTGACAACAACAACATCTTTATAAAAATCTAAAACGATGTCTATATCATGTTATTACATCGCTTGTGCACATATTTCATGTGGTATATTATCTGAAAACAATATAAAATCACAAATTATAAATATGAAATTAATATACACGTAATCAATATAATAAAAAGATGTCTATTTTGTTTTAATACATTAGTTAATTTAAAAAAAGTGATGTAAAAGTAAAATTTAGGCTTGGTGCACACATCTTCAAAAGCTTAAAAATGAAAAATAACAAGGGTTTAATAACAATTGAACACGTAATAAACAAAATTGAGGGGTTGATTTATATCTATATTTAAAATAAAACAGATGTTTTAACCAAGAAAAGACATCTGCTTAAAACCGATGTGAAAAGTTTGGATCTTTTACTACACGCACATAGAGATCGGAAATTATTTTGAAAGACATCTGTTGACAACAGATGTCTAATTGCGTTTTTCTAGTAGTGTGTAAAGGCAAAAGGAAGCAGAACCTCTCCTATATGTCACCACTGTGCGAGAAAGGGACATGTAAAAGAGACCTGCCCCTATAGAAGAAAGGATCCACATATCATTCGCAATACATTTCCTGTTCACTTGAGAAAAGAACGGATAACGCAAGTTTGGGTCCCCAAAGGCACTATTGTACCAAATATGGTTTATCCCAATAAAGGATCTAAATTTGCTCACTGGTCTAGCCACAAAGGTTGATTTTTGTTTTGTAGGAGATCACCAAGGTGAAGGAGCAAAAATGGATTATTGATAGTGGATGCTCGAGGCATATGAGTGGAAGGAGTTCTCTCTTTCATGATCTAAAGAAGCAATCCACTGGAACAATCACTCTTAGTGACAAAGGAAAGTGTGACATCATTGGTATTGGTAGTGTTGGGAGTGATTCCAACCACAGTATTAAAAATGTTTATCTTGTGAATGGTTTGAAGTATAATTTGCTTAGCGTTTCTCAATTATGTGATAGTGGCAATGATGTCAGATTTAACAAGAAAAGATGTCTAGTGTGCAGAGAAGATACAGGTGAAGTTGTTCTAACTGCATATCGTTACAACAATATATATGCTGTAAATGCTGAGCAAATGGCACAAGGAAGCTTAACCTGTCTAAAGGCTTTGACGGACGATCCAAAGCTCTAGCACAGGAGACTCGGTGATGTGAGCCCACATACACTACAGAAGCTTGTGTCCAAAAGGCTTGTAAGAGGACTACCTGAGATGGACTTCAAAGGTATTGAGATGTGCAAAGCATGCACACGAGGTAAACAAACACGTAGCTCTTTCAAACGCAAAAAGGTTGTAAGTACTTCTAGACCCCTTGAACTTTTACATATGGATCTATGTGGTCCTATGCGAGTCAAATCTCCCAATGGTAAAAAAGTACATGCTTGTTGTTATATTTGATGAATGCAATGACGGTTCTTTAAGTGAAAGTGTTGCAGATCTAGATCTTAACAGCCATACAGAGAATGAGGATGGTGATGATACCAAGAACACAGAGAAGAGGAACATGCAGGATCAGATTCTCAACACTGAAGAATTGGCCCAAGGTGTTGAAGATTCGTCCAAAGCCCTTGGTGTCCAATCCAACAGTGTTGAAACGTCAGAAACTGCTGTGACTGAACCTAATAGATCCATGGAGTCAGATGTACCACAAATCAATCCTACTGGTGTGACGAATCAAGGAGCTGAGACTAGCAAAAGAAAATTCAAATACTCATCATCACACTCATTAAAGGATATCATTTCTGACCCTACATCTAGTGTTCAAGCTCATTCTAAACTTAAAGATCTTTGTGCTTTTCACGCGTTTGTTTCTCTTATAGAACCAAAGAAGGTAGATGAGGCCCTTCAAGAGCCAGACTGGATCATTGCTATGCAAAGTGAGCTTAACGAATTTGAAAGGAACAAAGTCTGGACCTTGAAGCCTAGGCCAAAGCATCAATCAGTCATTGGCACACGCTGGGTATTTCAAAACAAGCTAGATGAGAATGGTAAGATCGTGAGGAACAAAGCAAGGCTTGTTGCTCAAGGCTACAATCAAGAGGAAGATATTGACTACGAGGAGACCTTTGCTCCTGTAGCCAGGCTTGAAGCCATTCGTATATTATTAGCATTTGCATCTTTCATGGGCATAAAGTTATATCAAATGGATGTCAAGTGTGCTTTTCTTAATGGTTTCTTAGAGGAAGAAGTATATGTGGCTCAACCCCCACGTTTTGAAAGTTCGGAATTTCCCAATCATGTTTATAAACTAGACAAAGCGCTTTATGGTTTGAAACAAGCCCCAAGAGCTTGGTATGAGCGCCTGTCAAAATATCTTTTAGAAAATGATTTTAAAAGGGGGTTGATCGACAAGACTCTTTTTATCAAGACCAAAGGAAAGGACATTTTGGTTATTCAAATTTATGTTGATGATATATTATTTGGTGCTACTAACACATCTTTGTGCAAGGAATTTTCTGATATCATGTGCAGTGAATTTGAGATGAGCTTGATGGGTGAACTCAACTTCTTTTTGAGATTACAAGTTCATCAATCCAAGAAAGGGATCTTTGTCAACCAAAGCAAGTACACTAAGGATATCTTGAAGAAATTCAAGATGGATCAATCCAAAGCAGCCAAGACACCCATGAGCTCAACATTATCTCTAGATCAAGATAAGACTGGGAAGAGTGTCAATCAAAAGGAGTATCGAGGGATGATTGGATCTTTACTATATCTTACAGCTAGTAGACCTAACATCATGTTTAGTGTTTCCATGTGTGCTAGGTTTCAAGCTGATCCTAAAGAATCTCACCTCGTGGCTGTGAAGAGGATCTTTCGATATCTCAATGGCACTAAGGAGCTTGGATTATGGTACCCAAAGCAAAAAGATTTTACTTTAATCGGGTATTCTGATGCAGATTTTGCAGGCTGCAAGGTGGATAGGAAGAGCACATCAGGATGTTGCCAATTCTTAGGAGCATCCTTGATCAGTTGGCATTCAAAGAAACAAAACTCAGTTGCTCTATCCACTGCCGAAGCCGAATACAAAGCAGCTGGAGCTTGTTGCTCCCAAAGCCTTTGGATAGCTCAACAAATGAGAGATCTTGACATCAACCTCAGAAGTATTCCCATTAAGCGTGACAACACTAGTGCCATATCAATCACGAAGAATCCTGTTCAGCATTCAAGAACCAAACATATTGATGTAAGGCATCATTTCATTAGAGACCATGTTGAAAAAGGTGATGTGTCCATTTCGTTTATTTCAACTGATTATCAATGGGCTGACATTTTTACTAAGCCTTTGGCAGAGGACAGGTTCACCTTCATTAGACGTGAGATTGGGATGCTTAACAAGGATGCACTTTCGTAGGGGGAGCTTTCCCTTTACGAAAGATAAATTCTACTCAGTGTCAAGACCTTTGAGATTTATGTCAAGGTTTACGCTCTGAATGGTAGAAAACAGATATCGGATCATATATATTTGGTTAATATCTTTTTAGATATTTGATCAAGTATAATTGTTATCGGATTTCAAAATAATATATTTATGTCACATATTTTATCCGTTGAGATATTTTTGGAACAAAATATTTTCGGTTATTTCCCTTCTATTTTAAAATGGTTAAGAAGTAGATTTGAATTTTGAATTGAGATTTTTTTTTTCAAATTGGCAATGTTATCATTACACACATTGGAACCCTAAACCCGTCCCATCACTCAAATCTCTCCTATTTAAAAACCAAACCCCACTCGATTACCTCATAACTTCAGAACTACCCAAAACCCTTCCAATTCTCTTTCTTCAACCTCTCAAAATGTTCTGAAACCCTAGCCGAAAATCTCCATGGCTCCCAAAACAAAGAAAGCTTCCACACCCAAAAGACTTGGCGCCACCCTCAAGGGACGCCAGGTCACTGCTACTTCCCCTCCACCTGAACCCACTCCACAAGCAATCGTCCCTGCTGTTGTCCAGAGCACCATCGCCGAGAGCACGACTACAGTAACCAAGGGCTCTCAAAAACGCTCAGCGAAGAAGCCTCTCAGTGCAAAGCAGAAAGGGAAAAAGAAAATCATCGTTGAGGAGGTGGATGATGAGGAGGAAGAGGAGGATCTCGACGCTATTCTGGAACGGGATGCCGCCAAGGAAGCTGCAGAAGAAGCTTTAAGGAAGAAAAAGGTCGAGGAAGAGGCCGAGCTGGCAAGGAAATTGGTCGAGGAGGAGGACGAGAGAATTCGAAAAGAGGCTGAGAAGGAGGTTCCCACTGAGGAGGAACCAGAGGAAGAAGAAGAGGAGGATGACGAGACCGGTGATGACGAGGATGCTGAAGGAGACAACGATGATGGGTCCGCTGAGGACTCGGGGTCTGAGGACGAGGAGGAAGAGGAGCCAGAACTTGTTGCCTCTCCTTCTCCTTCTCCTCCTCCCCCGTCTCCAAAGAAGCGGAAAGCCTCAGCAGCTGCCAAGCCTCCTTCTCCCAAGCGTACCAGGAAGGGCACCCTCAGGAGCCTTGAGGCGCCTGCCAAGAGGACTACTCCCACACAAGCATGTAGGAAGAACGCCGATCCACCTGCCCTCATTCAGGTAAACCAATCCTTACCCTCTTCATGGTTTGAAAATGCTGAGATGGCTGGAAAGTGGGTAGATGAGTTTCGAACTCGTAGGATTTGTTGTTCTGATTTTATAGATCTTGCGTTCTTTGAAGCTTTGAATTTACCTTGCATCTCTCTACTCAAACAATCCCCTGCCTGGACCCTTCTCAACCTTGAAGCTATCTACTATCCCCAACTTACCCGCCTGTTCTACATAAACCTAAAGGCCAAACACAATGCCGACGGTTGGTCTTTGGAATCCGTCGTTAAGGGAGTTGAATCTCTTTCAACTCCATTGACTTCGCAGATTTCCTTGGCCTACCTAGACCTTGTCCACCCTTTGCCGAGAACCCCACGAAAGAACAGTGCCTAGCCCTTGCCCGATCCAAATATCTCCTACCCGAAGCATCCAACAACACCTCAAAACAGCTTACCCACTCATCCCTTACCCTTGAGGCAAAAATTATTTTCAACATCATTGTGCGTTGCCTCTTACCCCGTTTAAACTCTGGCTCTCTCCTTACCGATAATGCCATGATCCTTCTATACCGCATCTTAAATGGCCTTGATCTTGATCTGGCCAACACTATCCTTGGATCCATGGCTCACACTCGAAAAGCCAGAAAAGGAACTCCCCTCCCCTTTGCCACCCTCTTGACCAATATCTTCAAAGCTTCTGGAATCGATTTCAAAAATGAAGAACAACAGCGTCATATGGGAAAGTTTGACTCCAAGAGCTTTGAGAAGATAGGCATCACTCGGTCCCCCCAAGGGACTTGGAGTCTTGCCCCTCCCTCAAAAGCTCTTCCCACTGCCTCAGCCGTTGATGAACGCATGGACAACCTAAAGCTGGGCTTGGAGGAAGTTCGCTTGGATATCAAGGAGCTGCACAAGGAGTTTTTGACGGGGATGAGCGGGGTGTCCAAGCTGCTGCAAGGTCTAAGGTCGCTGCTCACTGATGATGCTCCGGACGATGAAGCTTAACCCTATCCTACCCTACCCTATCCCTGAAATCTGAAACATTGCTGGTTTTTTAAAACTGTTTCAAAACTTTTGGTGACTGTTTTACCTCCTCCCTTTGTTGAAAGACAAAAAGGGGGAGATGATTTGTGGTGTGTTAGACTTTTTAAACTGTTGCGATTCAAAGGTCTTGGAAGACCTTGGTTTGTTTTTGGTTGAATAATTTCATGTTTTAAAAACAATGATCCAATATTTGTCTAACCCATGCAGGTACTTAGTCCGACTTTGCTTTTATATGATTGACTAAGTTGCAGGGATGCACAGGTTTTGTCTTTCATCAAGGGGGAGATTGATAACTCCCTCCCTTGATGAAAATCGGAATAAGTTTCAAAGGCTTTGACAGTCTATTTGTGTCAAAGGTCTTGAAGCTTCAGCAGTGTTGATGAAACACAAAACTTGTTCTCTATGTTATTATGCTCGAATATTATTATATGTTATTATATGCTTCCAATATATTATTATATATTCACTAACCTTTCAGGAAGCTTTTTGAATTATATATCCTTCCTTAAGCGCTCAAAGCTGAGAAAGATCAAATCGTGATCATGGCTTCCGAAGTTTCCAAAGATAGAAGATTGCGGAGTATCCAGCTCAAGCCATGATCCTCTCTAAGCCGTTGGTGAAGATCCGTGGCGCCGATCTGTTCTCTATAAAGAAAAGGAAGAAAAGAAGACACAAGTACGTTGGTGGAAAATAAGCATTCATACACTCAAGCCCTCAAGTGAAATCTGTCTTCTTCGTGTGCTCTCTGCTAGTTCTTAAGAGTCTGTTATTTCATTTTAAAGCATTTGAGAGTTACACAGTGAGCTTATAGGATATATTTCGTGATAGTGTTATACTCGAGAGTTTGTAACTCAGGAAGTGGACACTAGGCGATTGATTCACTAAGTGTAAGAGGATTGTACTAGATAGCATAGAGAGGTGGGGCTCTTCTAGATTGGTCCAGGACTCCAAGGGAACGTGAGTTGACTAGATTGCAATGTATAGGAGAGAGGCTTCTCGGTGAGCTATTAGGATCCTAAGTCTTGTGAATCAATAAAAGCCGGTTGAATCCTAGGTTTGTGGAAGAAGCCTAGGCGGGGACGTAGGCCAAGTTCGTGCCGAACCTCGTAAACAATTCATCGAGTCCTTTATTTACTGCTTTACCTTATTTCCGCACTTGGTTCGAATTGTTTAACTTTGTGATTCAGGTTTTCAGATAAAAGACTAAGTCTAATCTCAAAGGGTTTTGCACGAGCTTCAAAAGTCTGGAGACTATCTGCGAAAAACCGGCATACTCTATTCAACCCCCTTCTATAGTATCTTTACATTACTTTGTTTTACATTATCGAACCTTCAATGGTTGTGCTTGCCATGAAGAACGTCCAGGCCCCATTCGCCCCGTTTGAACTCCACGCCAGACAATGCAAACGGACACCCCTCTATCTTCGAAACAGCTCTGCGCGTGTTCCCGCTTGCATCATCTCCGTCAACTCGCGGTCTCTTACGAGGAGTGTACTCGCCGTACTTCTCACATGTGAGCAATAGACTCCCACGCCTTGTAGGAGTGCTCCCCCAAGAACGCTTGATTGTCAAAACCATATTAAGCTTTAAGGCGGTGCCACGACAGTGTTGTAGGAGATCGTCGCGATTGGTCCACGTCTGCGATGTAGCAAATTCGGAAGTGTAATCGCGGTACTGCTGGTTACGGGGCTGAACGTCCTCACCGTCGTCCGGCATCGGATCAGCCTGCTCCTCCAATGGTAGCTGTCGACATGCAAACAATACATATATATGACGTGACCCATTTCTGGTTTCCGTTCGCTCTAATTCATAACCTAAGTTATTCCAGTTAAAACCGGTACCTATATTTTGGTTTCCATTCGATATGATTCTACTACATATATTCTGCTTTCCATTCGATATGATGCCACTGCCTATATTCTCGTTATTCCACTACCTATATTCTACCTATAATGTCATTGTAAATGATAAACATTAATCACATACCGGAAGACGAGGGGGTGGTGAGTTGTCGGCCATTGGAGTACTTGTAGGTGCTTCGTCCGCTTGAAGGCCGTCGATTGGTGTCCTCGTTTGCCATATTAGAAAATGAGGTGTGGGAGAATGGATGGATTCCAACGGAGAGCGGAAGACTTTTTATACAGTAACACCGCATAGGTATGCGGTGGTGGTTAATTACCGTTGACGCGGAATTATTTGAATTTGTGGGCCCACCGCATAGGTATACGGTGAGGGTCACACCGCATGGGTATGCGGTGGTAAACACCGCATGGGTATGTGGTGATCCCACCGCATGGGTATGCGGTGTTAGTTACCGCATACCGATGCGGTGGGTGCCTATATATAGTCCATGCCCGGGGTGCGAAACTTGTCATGGCGGAAAAGCGATGATAATCCAAGCAAACTAGCCACGACCAAAGATTTGTGTTTTCGGATCGAAATTTTTGACCGGTGACTAGTTTGCTTGGGTTATATCGCTACGTCCCATAAAATAAAATCCGTTTGTATGCATTTTTCTTTACTGAATAGCGATGATAGTCTAGGCAACATGCCACGTCCGGCGATTTGTGTCTTTTGATTGAAATCGCAGGGCATTGGCATGTTGCTCAGGTTATATCGCTTTGATCTAATAAAATACAATAGTTATCCCCAGGATAACGTGAAAGACGTTATGAAAGTACGCATGTACGTCCACAACATCTTTTACATTATCATGCAGATGACTTTTGCTCATTCAATCAAAACCGTAAATGCTTTGGAAACGTACCGGTACGGGTACACCGTGATCTTCGTCCGCCATCGGAGTTGGCGCCCAAATTACATCCGTCGAGGGGGAATGAACCTCTTACAAGAGGACGAAGCTGGGAATTTCCGTCGTAACGCACGACGGAATCTCTCATCTTCGTACTTTTATAAGAGGCTCGCTCTTCCCCGACCGATGGAATTTGGACGACCAACTCCGGCGACGGACGAAGATCACGATGTCCCCGTGCCGGTACGTTTCCGCATCTTATTGTACCACCGCATAGGTATGCGGTGGATAACACCGCATTCCTATACGGTGTGTGCACAAAGAAAACTATATAAAGAGCCTATGGCCCAGTCGGCAAAATGTAAACACTATGTCCACTACCAAAGTGTATGACGCGGAGACAAGATCGGGCAGTAGGTTTAGACTTACAGTCGAAACTTTTCGTACGCCAACTGACGATTTATTGTGCAACTATCAGCACAGAAGCTGGAAAGGATGGCCGTGCTGCCTCTTCCAAGTTGTATGCGGAGAACGCGATACAGCGAGGGTTTCCCATTTGGTCGACCTAGAGTGCGTCCAAGGAGTGACTTACTAGGATGTCCGCATGACCAGGGCGTACTCGTATAGCGATAACCCTGCCGCATATTATGTTTACGTGACGGATGCAATTACGGAGCTTGTGAGCGACTTCTTCTCCGATTTGGGATTGGCCAGTGCATCGCAGGTGGCAAGATACGCAGTGGAAAAAGTTGTGCGGTGTGCAAACACCAAGCTTACAAAGTACTCATTCCACCGAATAGAGATTCACATTTTGCCGAGCAATGTAGAGGAGTCGGTTGGTAGTTGTTATGTACCATAGGCAAAATGTTGTCGGTTGGTAGTTGTTATGTATCATTTATGGTTAATTTATCAGGTGTCGAGTTAAACCAACAATTATAATTATCACGTACATCATTTGCACTACATAATTGATAATATACGCCTATCAACTGCTTTCAGATAATGGGTCATACCTATACAGTACAGGCTCTACGGAACAACTACCTACTGACTCCTCGAGAAGACGTGGGTTAATGTGGATCTCAATGCGGTTGAATGCGTACTTCTTCACTTTGTCGTTCGCTGGACGGACTACGCTGTCGACAGTGAACCTTGCAATTCGAAGTGCGCAGCTTAGCCTGACATCGCTGAATAGGTCGCTGATTGCGCATTTGATTGCCTCAATCGCCTCACGGTAGTATGACTCAGGGTCCTCAATGTGTAATTGGTGACCTTTCACACACGCCAATTCAACCGGCTCCGAGAATGCGTAGGTATTGCCTTCAACGCCTTTATAGCATTCAACGTGAAAAAGACAGCAGGGAAATGATTGACACCACCTCTTGTGCTGGCAATTGCACAAATAATCCTCGTATGGACGCGAAAACTTTTCAAGTATAATTTTGAAGAACACATTACTATCTGTCTCACCTTCAAACTCATTTACTCTAACCATTTGCTTCGATTGTTGTGATTCGTAGTCTTGTAACGCAAGAAACCGAATGAGGTGGTTGTCCCATTTTATAGCCAATGGGTTGGGTGTGAAGGTATGCGGTGTATGTCACCGCATACCTATGCGGTGTGGGAATGGCTACAAGGGAATTCTTGAACCCGGTCCGGAGACACCGCATGTGTATGCGGTGTGCATACACCGCATGGGTATGCGGTGTGCATACACCGCATGGGTATGCGGTGTGAACACGCCACATACACATGCGGTGTGTGGCCTATAAATCCCGTCGGCGACACCACTGGGGCTGTCCAGGGAACCACAAAATGGTCAACACCTTAGACACATATCGGCGAACGACAGGTTATTTGGAGTACAAGGTTACGTTAATTCGATGCACGGAGCCACGGTGGCCGGAGGAATGCACCTGCAGGCATCCAGCTTACATTGCGGGAAATTCGTGCGTTATACTTCAGTGTCAATTCGAGACGGACACTGATGTAGCATATCCGATCGAGTTTTCTTGTGCGCATTGTTATGATGACCGAGGGTTTCCGGAATCATATTACTTAGATGCGGAGGCGCGGATCGTGAATCACATTAGGAGATATTGTCGTTACGATCTTTACATTGAAGGGGTTGAGGGCCTATGTGATCATGTCATCCGAAAGCTGAGAGCATTCAACGCAGGCGAAAGGTATTATGCGTTCAACCAAATGAGTATTGTCATTTCCATTAATGAGAGGTCATCGGACGAAAGTAGTGATTAGACGTGAATTACCAAGTACGTAGTGTATTGTGCAAATTTTGTATTTTCAGTTGTAAGCAATTAAACTTTTAATGAAAATCTTCTTCGGATTCAGATCGGTGATTTTCATGACATATTATTTAAAATTTCGCAAGGGAAATGGTAAATATGTTGCAATAGGAAACACATGACACAAAGAGGGTACGAAGCCGACTTATTATTCCAACAACATTGTCACAACTACAAAGACGACAAACAAACAACTACACGGACAATAATAACAACAACTTCATCACACGAGCACAAACGAACCACTTCAAATACGTCTGATAAACGCATAAATCCTAGATCTTGTCAGCATGTTTGTTGTTGATTTTCCTCTTCAGATGACCGTGCTGCAGGTTGTTCGTCACTGTGTAGCGATGGCCGCAGTGACGACACGTTGCGGTGAAAGCGATGCCTCCGAGCGCCTCCTTGTCGTAGTGTTTGGTGAACAGGTCTTCACGTGGAACTTGTCTTGGTTCGGAAGACATTGTCGCCGATGAGGTGTGTTTCCGGCGGCGGTTGGGGTCGGTAATTTATAACCATACCCACCGCATGATACACCGCATACCCATGCGGTGGTATCACCCACCCTATATATGGCTGCAGTCCCTCGAGAAGTTACCACACATCAACATGTCGGACAACAACGGCGACAGCTCAAGCAACGACATAATACGTCAAGGCACGATGGAAGAGTTTGAGGCAGTTCTCTACACTGGAAGTCCACGCTCACAGACGGTGGAGGCGATAAAAAAGAGACTACGGGAAGAAAATCGGGCGTTGCTTGTCGAAAACCAACAAGCCCGTTGGCGGATTGATATCCTGGAGAGTCAAGTTGCAGTTCTGGAAGAGGAAAAAAAGGCTCTCGCCATTAAGCTAGATCAGGCTAGTTTACGTAACCCATGACTATATTAGGCTTGTAGTTGGTCGAATGTAATTTAGAAAGTTCGTTTCGAATCATGATATTTAAGCGCTAACGTAAGAGCTCAAAATGGAAGCTGTGTACGGGCATAATATGCAAATTTGAAATCGATCCAAAACGATAACAAACCAGCAAATCCACACCGAAATCACCAAATACATAATCCCATATCGAATCACCAACTACTACCAAAAATCAATCCAAACTACCAACTACTACACAAAAAGTCATCTAACCGCTAACAGAACAACCAAATACATCATCCCAGATCGAACCATCACGGCGGGGGAGGACCCCAAAATTGCTCATAGATGCGCGCCAGATGTGCATCTGTCAATTGAACTCCTAGAGACCTGAGTCGCTGAATCTCCAACCCAGCAGCATGATGGCGCTGCTCGATAATGGTTGGCGGGGGTGGCGACGGCGGGGGTGGCGGCGGCGGGATGATGGGCTAGTGTCGAGGAGTGTCAGGAAGTATGTATGGATGACTATGGCGGTGTAACCACTCCACATAGTCATCGGCCATGCCATATGGGTACTCAGCAGAGATCCTAGGCAACTCCTCCATGGGGAACAGATGATCGAACCTATGCGCCCAGTGGTTGTCGGTCGCGTGGAACGACGCCTCCTTCTTGGCCTTGACGGACTTCGGTCTGTGCGCTTGGCTAGGTCTGATTGGATCAACAGGAATGTGCTGAACCCGACCAAACTGTCGCAGCACAGGGTCCGACATATACGGCTCCTCCTCGAACAACCACCGGATGGTGCCCCTATATCGAGACAGACGCAGATCTCCATCAAAATCCAAGTGCCTACCAAAGGGAATGAAATCGATCTGCAATGGAATAGAAATTGTTTATACGACTCAAATGTTCAAAATCTAGTTTATTGTCTCACAAATGTAAGTGCAGAAGTACAATGTGTTCGTACCTCATCAACAGTCATCTCATCCAGCCTCCGCCGCATAACATCAAGTCGCTCAATGTGAGGCCTATCATCCCGGGACATCGTAGTGGAAAATGGCGTCGCCCCCAAGACGTACCTCACCCCGTGTTGCGGATCCTGGGCTAGCCTCCGATCGAGCGTCATGCCAACCTTGAACACCGGAAAATAAAGCCATATCCACACCTACAATGGAACAATACTATCAGCAACATAGTCATTGTAACTTAGTTATAAAACTGGAAAAAATTCATAATCAAAGAATGAATGACTTACCTCCAATAGTTTCGTACAACCGTCCATGTCTTTGGCCAACTCCCTGGTCGCCTCGCCCAATCCTCGATACAAGCATGCCAAGACCCCTGCCGCTATAGAAAGATTCGGAACCTCCGCAGCATCCATAAACCTACGAAGCACCTCCGGACGCAATCTTCCGCCCGACTTGTCGATGAACAGCGTAGCAGTCGCAATAATCCCCATCGCAACAGCCACGATGCACTCCATATCATGCTCTAGTGGGGCGCCATCTCGAACCCGCTGTTGCATCGGTGCTATCTTCTGAAGGAGGAGCTGAACAGTGGGGCCTCCATGGTTCCATGCGCTCTCCCGCTCGTGCTGAGTCAAGTCGTACATGTCCCCAACTGTCTCCCTCCCGACGCCCACGTCATCCACATGAATACACTGCTCTCCGTCCAAACCAAGCCCAAGTATGAAGAACACACCGTGCAGCGTGATAGTGATCTCTCCCCATGCAAAGTGGAAATTGTTCGTCTCGGGGTGCCAGTGCTCAACAAACGCACTGATCAGACTGTGATCCACATGATCCCAATCAAAATCTCTCGGCTCCCAGAACCCAGTGTCACGCACTGCGGGAAACCAAGACTCTCGTCCATCCACCTCTAACAACACCTCTACCCGGCCCAGCCACTGCCCCCGTCTCTGCACACGCACACCCCTCCGCAAGGCTACCTCCTCCCGTCTCCAAACAGCCTGTGCAATGTGGGCCTCGTAATCTCTCAAAAGTGAAACGGTATGTGGCCCCCCTGGCCATTCGGGCAGAACTGCCCGAACTACCCCAGAGCTGCTAGGCTCGCCATGCTACCTATGACCTCCTGCACTACTTCCCTCGCCATGCTGTCTATCACCACCTGCCCTACTGCTCTCGCCACGCTGTCTCCGCCTCCGCTGCACTACACGGACGGGGGCATGTGCCGCCTGATCACCTCCCCTGTCCTGACCAACATCGTCAGATGTCCCCCACATCGGATCATGCGTCTCCTGACCCCCAGCAATCGGCTCAGCCTCCAAGTTCCTAGGTGTCACCGATGGCACCGCATGCTGACTCCCAGTAATCGGCTCACGCTCCGAGCTCCTCGGCGTCGACGGTGGCACCGCATGCTGACTCCCAGGCGTCCTCCCTCCACTCGTAGATACTAACGGTGTGAACAACGCAAAATCTATCTGCCCAACTACCCATGGCTCCTGGTCGCCCGCTCGAGCATGACTCGTCCCAACACCCACATCTCCGAGCAGAGGTGCCGAGTCGTCATACGAGTTCAATTGCTCGCTCTCAAATGCAGTCCCAAAGTACGCTTGGTAACCGTCTTGCTGAGTCTACAACTGCTCATCCACGCGCTCAGCTCCAGCCTGCTGTGCTCGGTCCCCTCGTAGGTACTCCTGCATCATCTCATAACCCTCCCCTGGTCTAGACTCTTCGGTCGACTGCACCACTGGGTCATCCGTGTGGTCAGACATCAACTCCAGCTCAATCTGCACCAGACTCTGATATGTCTCTATAGACGACTGTGACGTATGCCCCAAACCGTCACTGTGGTCAACACGTGACTGAGACGATGCCTTAACCCCAGTATCAGCTCCTACCGTCTCACTATCCCTCTCCAGGGGATCCACTACATCCTCCAACGTCTGGCTCTCCCTGACGGCAGCCCCACTATCCATCTCCATAGGATCTGGTACATCCTCCAACGTATGTCTCTCCCTAGCGGCAGCCCTCCTAGCAGACTGCAACACCACCCTCTCTCCTAGACCTCTCGATAACGTGGACTGTGTAAAATAAAATATATTTATCAGAATCCTATCGCTCAAATACGATATTATATCGTATGACTTACTAAATGTTGCAAGATTTCCCTATGGTTTATTCATGATTTCAACTTAATACTATCGATTCCTAAGAAAACAGAAATATACTTATTCGATTTCAATTTCCCTACACCTAATAATGATTTCAACATACCTTTGGCTGAGGCTGTGTCTGAGTCTGTGAGGGTTGCTCAGGTTGTGGTGGGGCATCTGTCATCCTCCTCCTCTGAATGGTCGGCTCAGGCTACATTATATATAACAATTATATGTTAACACTATCTCGTTCCGCTTAAAAAATAATGCAAAATCGATTTTCATATAGGTTAAATGTTACCTGTAACGGATGTCTCCGAAAAGGACCGACACCATCAGACGCATCTTTTCCACGATTGTCTTTCACCATCTCAACACTCGGGTACAAAGTGGGGGTAGAAAGAGGGACGAGAGAATCGACGGAACCAAAAGTCGGGCTCGGAAAGCAAGGACGGAGAAGAGTCGGAATGTGTGTCGGAGGAATGGGGTCCGCACGCCTATTTATAGGGGGCCCCATCCGCGGTAACAACCCACCGCATGGGTATGCGGTGGGTTGTTACATAATCTTTTATAATTTTAAAAAACCCACCGCATAGGTATGCGGTGGGTTTCGGATATCTTCGACCCAATCGGATTTATGTATAACGGAATCCGTTGTACCCTAACTCACCGCATGTATATGCGGTGGGTCGCCATACGGTCAACGCACCCACCGCATGTATATGCGGTGGGTCAGTGGAAAATTTTATTAAGTCACCGCATAGGTATGCGGTGGCTTTGCGGTGTAAATAGTAAAAATTAGCGGTGAACTTATCATCACCCATTAGTTTGTGAACTTTTTTTTTTTAATACAAGGTAAATATTTAGACTTGGTTGTCCGCAATGGCAGCAGCAATGGTCGCCCGCAGCACTACGATCCCCGCCACCCCTCTTGGTACCCCAACCCTGGCTACCCTCCTTGGATGCCCTATGGCTACCCCGGTGCATCGTTTCGTGGACCAGCCCCATATCCCAACCGTCAGCAGGGCTTGTTGGGTCCTGCTCCCCGTCCGTCGTCCGATCAGGCATACCCGACTGATGTGCACAACGCCTTCTCTTCCATGCAGCTGACACCCCCTGACGACGCTTGGTACATGGACACTGGCGCTACCTCTCATATGACGAACTCCTCAGGTACTCTCTCATCTCTTTCTTTTAAGGGTCCTGCTCATTCTATTATCGTCGGCAACGGTGGTCGCCTTGCTACTTCGGGCATTGGCCACACCACACTACCAACCCCTACCAACCCTTTGCACCTCAACAATGTCCTTGTTGCCCCCAAACTTGTCAAAAACCTTATCTCTGTCCGTCGGTTCACCACTGACAATAATGTTTCTCTTGTGTTTGATCCGTTTGGTTTCTCTGTGAAGGATCTTACTACGGGGGTTACTCGTCTGAGATGTAATAGCACCGGGGAGCTCTATCCTGTGTCGTCACCATCACCATCCAGCCCGTCAAGTCCAGTCGCCCTCTCGGCATCATCATCCAGTCTTTGGCATGCACGCCTTGGTCATCCCAGTCCTGCAGTTTTAGATTTACTTCGTTCTAAGAGTCTTGTCCAATGTAATAAAGAGCTTCGCTCTAGTTTATGTTCGTCTTGTCAGTTAGGCAAGCATGCCAGACTTCCTTTTCAGCGATCTTTAAACACTACATTTGCACCTTTTGATATTATTCATAGTGATATTTGGACATCTCCTGTGCCTAGCAAGGAGGGTCATAAGTATTACCTTTTGTTTCTGGATGATTATACACATTTCTTATGGGTTTTCCCTTTGCACTTTAAATCTCAAGTGTTCCCTATCTTTGCCAAATTCCACGCTTACATCAAAACACAGTTTCACACCTCTGTCAAGTGTTTCCAATGCGACAATGGCCGCGAATTTGACAACAAAGATTTTCACACTTTCTTTAATACCAATGGGATATCCTATCGCTTGTCCTGCCCCTACACCTCTCAACAAAATGGCAAAGCCGAACGAATCATCCGAACCATTACCAATATGATGCGCACTCTTCTTTTCCACGCATCCATTCCCCTCCTTTATTGGCCTTACGCCTTGGCCACCACATGCTACCTCCTCAACATTCTCCCTTCCACCACCCTCAACCATCGCTCACCGTTTCAGGCACTGTATTGCACTTTGCCCATATATAATCACCTTCGTACATTTGGTTGCCTATGCTTCCCCAATCAGGCATCCACCGCCCCCCGCAAGCTTCACCCTCGCTCTACCCCTTGTGTCTTTCTTGGCTACCCGTCTGATCATCGCGGTTACATTTGCCTCGATATCAAGACTCACAGGATCATTCTCTCTCGTCATGTCACCTTTGATGAGTCGCGATTTCCCTTCGCGTCTTCCACACCTCCTGTGTCGTCGACAGAGTCTGAGTCACCATTCCCTCACTTCATTCTTCCCCAGAGCTCTCCCGGTGCTCCTGCGTCTCCCCCTCCCCCACCTCCCCCGCCACCATCTACCAACAGACCACACACCCGCAGCGTCTCCAGTGTCTTCAGACCCCGTCAGATCATCTCCATGACCACCGACCATCACCCCGCTATCCACCTCCCTTCACCTAAACAATCACCCGCGCCTCACCTACATGCGGCGGCCGCGGCATCTAATGCTGCGCCCGTCGCAACCCCATTTGCAGCGCCCGCAGCCACAAACTCGTCCCTGGCGGCGCCCGCCGCAGGCTTTGCTGCACCCGCCGCCTCTGCACCCGCCGCTTCCTCCTCCCCGCACCTTGCGCCTCTTGCCCCCGTCCTTCCCGACTCCCAGACCTCCCTCTCCCCCATCCCCACCTCCCACAAAACAGCCCTCCTCGACCCGAATTGGCAGGCGGCTATGCTCGACGAATACAGGGCCCTTACAAAGAATGGTACTTGGGTTCTTGTCCCTCGCCCTCCCGCGGCGAACGTCGTTCGCTGTATGTGGCTCTTCCGTCATAAGTTCCGCTCTGATGGGACGTTGGAGCGCTATAAAGCACGTCTTGTCGTCAACGGTCGATCCCAGCAGGTAGGTATTGAGTGTGATGAGACCTTCAGCCCCGTGGTCAAGCCTGCCACTATCCGAGTGGTATTGAGCTTAGCTCTGTCGCGCAAATGGGCCATTCATCAGCTGGATGTCAAGAACGCTTTTCTGCATGGTCACCTGAATGAGACAGTCTACATGTTTCAGCCGCCGGGATTTACTGATGCCGATCGTCCTAAGCACGTCTGTCTCCTGAAGCGCTCTCTGTATGGTCTGAAACAGGCTCCGCGAGCTTGGTTCCAGCGCTTTGCTTCTCATCTGCTCCACTTGGGTTTTATTGGCAACCGCTCGGATTCGTCCCTGTTCATCTATCGCAGAGGCTCCGACATGGCATTTCTGTTACTGTATGTTGACGACATCATTCTCACCGCCTCTTCTGATGCGCTTCGGACGTCGATTATTTCACAGCTCAGTGCTGAATTCGCTATGTCAGATTTGGGTCAGTTGTCTTACTTCTTGGGCGTTGCTGTTCAGCGGCATTCGTCTGGCCTATTCCTCTCACAGAGCAAGTATGCTGCTGAAATTGTTGCTCGGGCTAAGATGAGTAACTGCAATCCGGTCGCCACCCCTGTCGATACATCCAACAAGCTCAGCGCTCACTCTGGTCCTTTGGTTGATGATCCGACTTTGTACAGGAGCCTTGCTGGTGCTCTTCAGTATCTCACCTTCACCAGACCTGATATCAGTTACGCCGTTCAGCAGATTTGCTTGTACATGCATGCACCCAGGGAACCCCACTTTCATGCCTTAAAGCGGATCATTCGGTACATCAGCGGCACACTCGAGCTCGGCACCACGATCACTCCTTCCTCTAAGCTTGACCTTGTTGCTTACACTGATGCGGATTGGGGTGGTTGTCCTGACACGCGTCGCTCCACGTCTGGTTACTGTGTCTTCCTCAACGACACCCTTGTGTCGTGGTCGGCCAAGCGTCAGTCTGTCGTGTCTCGCTCCAGCGCTGAGGCCGAATACAGGGGCGTTGCCAACGTTGTCTCTGAGTGCTCTTGGCTCCGCAATCTCCTGCTTGAGCTCCGTTGCCCTCTTATGAAGGCCACTCAGGTCTACACTGATAACATCTCTGCAGTCTATCTGGCTAGCAACCCGGTCCAACATCAACGCACGAAGCACATTGAGCTTGATCTCCACTTCGTCAGGGAAAGGTTGCCATAGGACATGTCCGCGTTCTACATGTCCCGTCCTCATATCAGTACGCTGATATATTCACCAAGGGTTTACCTAGACAGATGTTCATTGATTTTCGCTCCAGTCTCACTGTACGGGCCCCTCCAGTTTCGACTGCGGGGGTTTGATAGATTACATAGGTCTTATTATTGTATAGTGGGCCAAAAGCCCATTAAGGCCCAATACCTTTGTAACCTATATATATGTTATATCAATGAATGGAAACCCTAAGAAGGACATTACAATCAATCTCATACTCTCACAGGATCAGCGTCGAAGGGCGTCCTAACGGACGAGTGAATCGATCTCTAAACAAAACGAAAAATGTCAACAAAAGTCTAACATGGACCATCATATCAGCAACACCATTCCCTTACCTTTACCATGTCCTTGAACTTAACTTGTTTTTAGTTTGAACCGCCAAGAGATTAATTTTTATCACATTAAATTATTTGATTTTTTCTTTCTTTGTTGGATTCAATCGGTTAAACTTTATTGATATTATGTTTTGCATATAGGTTGATGTTTCAATCAATCCATTAATTATGTTATTACATTTTATGTCAAGAAATTTAAGTTTAAATCATTTTAAAAATATAATTTTACTTGTAAGTAAACATATCTGATTTAGATATATAACAAGCAATTGAATCAAACAAAACAAAACAAATCGGTAAGACTTATAATTATTTTAGATCTTTGATCTTTAATTATGAATATTCATCCTACAAATTACTTTTTGAAGCAAGATAATAATTCGATTCTCTAGACAAGCCTAGAGCAATCGAGAGACAAGACAAGCCGGTACAAACACAATAGTAATACACACAATATATAATTATTTTTTTCAAAAATAAAATAAAATACATGTTCAGTTGTCAAAAACCGATTATTTAATTAACCTAAACCACATGTAGTCTAGACGTACAATATGAAGAAAACTAACCAAATGTAGCCTTGCTAACCTTGATCTTCAAGCCATTCTTGGTGTGAAGCAGTATGGAAGGACTAGGCTCAACCAAATTCTTGTCGACGATTTCGAGATGGAATCCACGGAGAAATATGGCGGATGCGACGAGCTTCATCTGTATGAAGGCCATCGCTTTGCCGAGGCAAGTCCTAGGCCCTGCATTGAAGGCGAAAAACTTGTATGACGGCTCGTGTTTGATGCTCCCACCCTCGGTGATCCACCTCTCGGGCTTGAACTCTAACCGGTCCTCTCCCCATATGGACTCGTTCCGTCCCATCGCGTACAAAGGCACAACGATTTGCGTGGTTCTATCAACCTTATGGCCACTAGGCAAGAGATCAGCCTCGATAGGAGTCTTGACTTGGAATGGTACCGAAGGATACAACCTTAAGGTCTCGCAAAATGCACCATGGAGATAAACAAGCTTGTCAAGATCTCCAAGTTGGGGATCTTGGGCGGTGATAGACTTGAGTTCTTCGCGTATTTTGCTCTCAACGCGCTGGTTGTTGAGAACCAGCCAAAAGAACCAAGTTAAGGCGACACTAGTTGTGTCACGACCTGCGATTAAGATGCTTAGAAATGTGTCCCTTAAGAACTTATGGTTGTTAGACTTCTTGTCATCATCATCAACACGATGAATACTCTCTTCCATCAGCAAGAAACTCATCCAATCCATGCCATTGACGCCTTTTTCCTTTCTTGTCGCCTCTTCCATTCGTTTTTCTAAGGCTTTGTATAGGAAACTATCTATAGTCTTCCAAGCCTCTTTCAGCTTCTTTTCTTTACCAACATCCAACCACCTTTGTAGCTTCCAAACACTCTCCGGCAAGACTTGCCTATGAAGCATCGCCTCCTCGACATCATCCAAGGCCTTGCAGACGGGGGCATCCGGGAGCTCAGTCGACAGGCATCTAGGGTCATGACCGGTCACCAATGTACATATCGTATCAAAGGTGAATCTTTGGAGCAAGTTTTCCAAATCAAGCACACGACCTCCCCTATATGCATCCTCCAATATTGGTATAAGCCCTACTTGCACCTTCCTCAATGTAGTCTCGACCAAGAACTCGTTGAAACGAGGATGGTTGAGGAAGGAATGCAAGTCCCTTCTTTGGTTACTCCATGACTCAGAGTCCACGTTGAAGATGCCATCTCCGAGGATCTCAAACACCTCGGAGAACTTGGCACCCTTGTGGAAGTTTTTGAAGTTCTTGCTCGCAATGTAGTGTACATTAGCAGGATCTTGGGTGAACAACATCAACTCCATGGAGGTGAACCATGGGCCCTTGAAGACGAAGGTTAATCCGTCAATGTGGTCTAGAACGTTGAGGGACCAATCGTATACTCGGTGCAGGTTGAGGAGGAGGTGTGGGAGCATCCCAACAAGGGGCCAATTGATAGGGATGATGAAGAGCTCATGTTTTTTCAATGCACAAGTAAGGAGAAAAAAGAGAAATGTGAAGGCTATTGCTATGAAGATCATAGCTTCAAAGTATAGCTCTGTGGATATAGGCAAGTTCATGGTCTAAGCTCTTCTTAATGCATCAATATATATAGAGAGAAACTAGTGTGAATCTGGTGTCTCATACATGGGTATTGTTTACAGGGATATATTTAAAAAGCATATAAGAATTTGATAATATATGAAAATGATGGAATAATACAGACAAAAATAATGGTTTGTTATAATTTTATTTATGATTCCTTAATCGAATATTTTTTCAATAATAATAAAGAGAAGTACTAACCCAATGTAAAATATAAAACATACAATTAGAATATAACAAGGAAGAAAAATTCTAAGGTTGTACTATGCATAAACACTAGATGCTAATGCCTTAAAAAACAAGAAAGTAAAAACATTTTTTTTTAAATTTTTTTTCATAAATATAGAAGGGTTAATCATAAAACTCCAGATTATAAATATAGGAGAGTTAATCATAAAATTCTAAACATATGAGGGTTATTAATAAAATTTTAAATATTTTTTATTTTAAAAAATATTTGTTTATTTATAATATGACAACTTGGAAATAAATGGTAGGAAAATATATCATATATTTTTATTCCTTAATTATATCATTCACTTTATTTTTTATTAAATAAATAAATAGCTTGATAGTAAAGTTAGTGGGCTAAGTAGTAGTCGTAGATGTGTGACAGTTATCATGATAATATTGGCAAAAATCAATGAAGCGGATGTAAAATCCTCAAATAATGACATGTGAAATAGAGCCTTCCGATAAAGTCGAGATGCTCTTGATTTTGTAATAGTACTAGTCTATTAGATATGAATGAATCCGAGTAGGGGTGTTATTCGAGCCGAACGAGCCGAGTTTGATATGTTCAAACTTGGTTCGTTTGTTACACGAGCTCGAGCCGAACCTAATTTTTAAACGAGTTTTTTATTTTGTTCAAGCTTGGCTTTTTTAGGAAATGAACGAGTTCGAGCCGAGCTTTTTTCGAGCTTTAAGTATTTCTACTTGGTTATAACATATTAACTTAAAGCTATTTATTTATTGTAGTTTATTTAAACGAGCTTTAAGTAGTTCTACTTGGTTCTACTTGGTTGTTAACTTAAAGCTATTTATTTATTGTAGTTTATTTAAACGAGCTTTAAGTAGTTCTACTTGGTTCTACTTGGCTATTTATTTATTGTAGTTTTTTGGAGCTTTAAGTAGTTCTATTTGGTTATATAATTCGAGGTATTCGAGTTTTATTTAAACGAGCTGAGCTTTCAACCGAGCTTAAAATTTTGTTCAAGCTCGACTTGTTTAAATAAGTGAACGAGCTCGAGTCGAGCTTTTTCAAGCCGACCTCGACCTTTCAGTTCATATACATCCCTAAATCTGAGTTGAGACTTGAGATGCATATTTCATCTTTAAAAAAAACGACTATTGCCCACTCACATGTTTCCCATTGAAATTTCATTCAATTTCTAGTTGGAAAGCAAATAAATTCTCACCCATTTTTGGAGATCGGAACTACAATATATAATGCCATGATGGCCTATTTTTTGCTTGATCATCATAAATGAATTTTGGTTTGTTTGCTTTCTTAAGAAAAAAAGATGTCTATCTAAATTCATTTAATGATGATCAATCAAAACATAAACTCTCATAAAATCCAAAATAGATCTTATCCAACTTTAGGGGTGATTACTGATTAACCATATTTTTCTTCCGAATTTATATCCTAGAAAAGTATGGATAACGAAATTGGACGTGTGATACCAATAGCCATATACATTGTTGATCGAGGATTTCTGCTTTATTTCTCCCCGATGATGAGATATTGTGTCAGCTTCAGCTTTTTCATACTTTCGTTATCCACGTTCTCCTGTCGAGTCTTCCATCCTTACTCAGCCGGTCTTCTGCTTAGCTTTTGAGGATTGTTTTCCTCATTTTACTTTGGTTAATTAGTTCACTGTTTGTGGATTGTTGTATCATGACGGTCTATCCCTCTGACGCTTCTTACGCCATCTCTATTTACTAGAATTCTGTCTAATATTTCGAATTCTTACCTATTAAAAAAAAGCCATATAAGTGGAACAAATTTGGTTTATGTTGCAATTATTATATCAATTTTAATCTCCCTCCATTAATAATCCAATTTTTTTTAAAAAAAAAAACTTTATTTTTTCCTAAACTAATGCCTACATTTAAGATTCCATCTTCAACAAACTCTTGAAACATTCAAATCCTTAAAAAAGCACAGGACAAGCAAGAACGAACTACATGGAAAGAATGACACAACACCCTCTCTTTAGAACTCGACGATACAGAGGTACGAGCTTATAGAACAGATATGGTCGTGCGTTGTTTGATCCAACTAACAATAACTACCAACAATAGAATCATAAAAAAGATAAGAAAGACAGAGATTCACAAGCATTAACAGAAAGAAAAAAAAAAACATAACAACAACGGAAAAAAAAATGAAATTTTTTGTATTGTGTTCATTCATCTTCATCTGTGTCGCCCCATTGCTTCTCTACACCGTTAATGGCGACTATGGAGGGGAAAGGAATCAAGAACCGCCATCCCTTTCGCAGAGATTCAGAGAAATTGCTCTAGAACTCGGAAAATCCTCCCATAGCTCGTGGGGTCGATTCAAGTCCGTTGTCTACCAAGTGCAAGAGAAGTTCTTCCCTCCTTCGTTGGAGTAAGTTTCCCTTTTCTTGATTTTGGTAAATAGAGAGCGGTCATCCGGAGTTCGAACCAAGAATCGTAGGTTCTTTTTGGCTGAACCATTATGGAATGGTTGTAAGTTTCCCTCTTTGTTTCATCGCAAATAACATAAAATGGAAAATAGAACGAATGATGGACTTAATATCATTTATAAGGAATTGGATTTGGTTCATTTTGGCAACATAATTTTGATCAGTTTCTCTATTTTGGTTCGTTTTGTTTGAGATAGCTTCAGGAGCAGGGACGATGGCAAGAAGACCGCGGCCAAGAGGATGACAGACGCAGTTGAGAAGAGTGTCGGAACAAGCGGATCTGCGTTCCAGGAATCGGCTGCATCAGCTTCGAACATAGTAGGAGAAGCAGTGCAGAAGACCACAGGAAAGATCTCGGACAAGAAGGAAGACGGTGACAAGAAAGACGAGCTTTAGCTCTCTAAGAGTGTCGCAAATGCTAGTGAAACTATAGAAGAAGAAAAACCGGTTGAGGTCATAGCTTAACGAATCGATAAGATACAAAAACGAGAGTTTCCCTTTTTCCGTCGTGTCTCGGTTTATACAACACAATGACACTGCTATTCTGTGGTGTTGAAGAATGATTTGAGTGATTATACACAATAAATGTGTCAAGGCTTCTTTGTATACCTAACATATTATCGTTTTAGACTGCTTCCATGGTGGTGGTAAAACGTTATCATGCCAAACATTGCTTCATAAACGCCTTACAAAACGATCTTAATCCCCACCGGAGAAGCTGCAGAAGGAACACAATAGTCCCTCTGAGCTCTCTGGAGTCGAAATGTACAGTATTGGTATATGATATTACCTATCACGAGACCGAATGAATCATGTAATTGGATCACTCAACGGGGAAGTGAGGAACAAACAAGGAGCAAAGAAGATCACAATCTACACAAATTCCAGATTGATCAGAATTTCATCAATGAAGAACGCCGAAAGTCTATCCTACATCGGCATAGTACAAAAGGGGCAAAGACAAACAATGCCTTCTTCATGATCATTCATCTCTCCAATTCTACCTCATCCACTGACCAAAATACCATGGTTTACGAAGAACGCGTAAAACTCCCCACAGGAAGGAAGAAATACGAAAAATCTATCCATTTTTCACAAACTGGTAGGAACTAGGAAGCATTAGAAGCAGAGAGTTTAAGGCACTCACTTTGACACCTTCGGAGACACACATCATTCCAGTGGGGCACATGGTGCTGGTTCAGGCATACAGTTCGGGCACAGGCATCAGCACAGGCATCAAGCTCAGATACCCCGCAAACAGTGATACAAGTGTCGGGGATAGGATCCTTGGAGAACCCACCGACCTTTTTAAGCATCCGCTTTGAGGTGCACACCCTCTCACAAACGAAGATTTCATCGGAGCTCTTCTCCCTGCCACGTGCGCTCTTGATCCTTTGTTCTTCGGCCCGCTTTCGCTTGATTCTCAGAGCTGGTACAGCCAGAATCGCAGGAACCGCAGCACCTAGCAGGGACCACCAAACCTCCACCATGTTGAACGAACGAGCTCTCTACGTCCTTGTGCTGTTGTTCTGTCCTCTTGATGGGAGAAAGAAGAAACAATAATCTCAGCAAGAAAGGAAGAGAAATAGAGAATAATAGTTCAAATAATCTCGATAATTTAGGCCATGAACTTACATTCATTTCACGAACTAAAGATACTTATACTAAGCTAAAGTAGGTTTAAATAATCTGAGGCCAATCGAGCCAATGTGAGCAATTAGTAAGCCCTTCTAAGTCTAACATCAGCCCAAGTGAGAACATAATTAAAAACCGATTCTCTAAGATGATTATAAAATTTAGAAGAAAATAGCTAAATGAGGATAACCAATTCGTATGATTTCTTCAAATCAATGCCTTATAAGTTTGTTCCAAGCACGAGAATTTCATCCATTACATAGCATCCATGGTAAACTTGTGCAGCATCTTGAATCATCCCAAAGAACACTAATAATCATCTTATATGTTTGATACTTTAATGTATCTATTTAGAACATACATTTTCTTGTATAAAAAAGGATAGAAAATCCAGTTTTTAATTATTTTTTATTCTCAGAACAGGAGAGCTTCCAATCATGGCAATGCCAAGCAAAACTCGACAGAATCAATCAAATTTGGCCCGTTTCTACTGCAAATCTCTTTGAATACGTCTAAATCTCAAAGTAAATAGAGCAAGGAAGACGGGAATCCAACAGATAGCAAGGTCAAAAAAAATCAAACACAATTACACAAATCAAATGAAGGAAAAACACAAGAATTTGAAGAATCAAACTCAAAT
Organism: Persicaria maculosa; assembly: GCA_963922045.1. NCBI lineage: Eukaryota > Viridiplantae > Streptophyta > Magnoliopsida > Caryophyllales > Polygonaceae > Persicaria > Persicaria maculosa. The sequence goes on along the minus strand of OY998254.1, from coordinate 73,458,032 downwards.
CCAAATTAAAGACGAAAAAAGATACATTCTACTGTCACTGTAAACAATGCTATAACCAACCATTTTCTTTAATCGACGAATCCCAAAACCCTAATTAGCGGCGGAAAGGAGGATTAAATGTCGTGTCAGCGGGGGAAAGGAGAGAAGTCGGAGAGGCAAGGGTGGTTTTAGCGGCGCAAACACGAACAAGCAAGGAGAGGATAGGGAACGAATTTGGAACCCTAATTATCCAGACAACCAGGGCAATTCACAAACCTAGTGCAAGTATAGCTTGAAACTTTTAACGATTTCTCGAATCAACACTCAACAGAGTTTCCAGCAAAAAAAGCAGTGGCAATTCCAACTAAAAATTGAGCCGTAAACAAAGATCCCTAACCTGGTAAGGACGGACACCAATGAACTGAGATGAATCAGTGCAAGAAGTGGATCTTGGTGAAAATCTAGGGTTTACGTTCTACACCGGATTTTCAACAAAGATCTTCAACACTTCATAGTTCACTCTCGATTGGGTGTGACATATGCGAAATGCTAATTCGATTGAATGCAAGTGAGAGGAAGGCACTGATACCGTTTCTTGGGCTGTTCTTATGGGCCTATGAAGGGCTCAACTGGTCTTGTGGCCCATTTAAAACAACGATAAATGATAATTGTATAATTTTCAAATAAATTATATAGAAATTATTTTAAAAAATATTTAAAATTCCGATATTTTATATAGTTTCTAACTTCTTAAAAAACGTGTCAAAAAGTCAAAAAACAAGTTTTGTGAGATAGAGGGAGTAATAATTTTGTCGATTTTGTAGTCATGGATTTTTAAACCTATGTTGAGTTGTCGAGATGGCATATGAACCCTATTCTAGAAATTTTATTTCTTATATTTTTAATTAGGATTTTTCAGCCATTTTAGAGGAATAACATTTCCATGAAATTTTAACCCATGCCCATATGCCCATATGTGTTCTACTCGTAACGTAAACCAAAATTATTTATGAGCAGTGTGGATCTGCTGTGACGCCCGGTGCACCACTCAGTGCTCCACAAAATTATTTCACGTATAATTTTATTTCGAAAAAATTTTTAAAAATTATATTTGTGTTTCATATACTTATATTTACATGTCTATAAAATTTCATTATGAAAAAATATGTTTTAAAAATATATATAATTAAAAGAACGATTATATTAGTTTATATTTTTAAAACATATTTTTTCATAATGAAATTTTATAAACATATAAATATAAGTATATTAAACACAAATATAATTTTTTAAATTTTTTTCGAAGTAAAATTATACCGTAAATAATTTTGTGATGCACCGAGTGGTGCACCGGGCGTCTGAAGCAGATCCACACTGATTTATGAGCAATTATGAAGAATATGAAATTAAAAGCTATGTAGAGTAACTCATATATGGATGGCACGATTTCCTCCAATTTCATGCCACCTTGCAAAATATAACAAAATGGATGGCACGAATTTCTCTCATTTCTATTTTAATTCAACTTCTTTGGCTGTCACACACACCAACAAAGCCAATTCAAATCACATTTTCTTTTTGTTTTAACAAATTAATTCAAAACCAAAGAGCCAATGCACAACTATTCAGAACTATTAAACCCTCCATTGCCACACCATTACAAAGCCTCTCCACATTTGTTCATACATTGGGATCGAGCTAGGGCTTAAGCTTTGATCCACTACTAGCCCTTCCATGGCTCCTTCGTCTCGCTTGCATAAGACGCTTCTCAAGGTCATTGTCCTGGGCGACGTTGGGTAACTATATATATGTTTATGTTATTTTGAGTTTCGGATCTATTTAAATTCTAGTTCTTGTGTTTTTTATATCCGTATTTTGTACATTTTCCGATTGAGTTTACTAATCATACCTGATCTTTCTTTCATTCAGGGTGGGCAAGACTTCTCTTATCAAACAGTATCCTTTGTTCAAATTTGGACTTCGATATAAATTAAGATTTAAGAGATTAGTTTGTACATAGTTTTGTGATTCTTTAACTACCAAAATTACCTCAGATATGTAAATAAGAAGTTCAGCTTGCAGTACAAAGCAACTATTGGTGCTGATTTTCTCACAAAGGAGCTCCAAATTGATGACAATCAAGTAAACCTGCAGGTAAAAAAAAATCACATATATATACTTTTTAAACTCATATTTGGTTACCATATAGTACTGGATGATAAAGTTGAAAAGATCTTGATTATTAAAAAATATTTTAACGGTAAAGATCTACCCCCTCCTTTTGAACCCCACTATCTATAATTTTCTTTTAAAAAAACTTCAATAAAAAAATTATGAGAAGTAACTTTTCTTAGGGCAGTTATATTAACTGAACAAGTCGAGTCTGAACGAGATTTTAAGTTTGGTTGAAAGCTCGATTCATTTAATTTAAGCTCGAATTTTATGGAATTTTTTAAGTTTTCTTTAAGTTAATATGTTATGATCAAGTAGAATTGTTTAAAGCTTTAAAAACGCTCGGGAGGAATTTTATGCCTTGTTCTAAAAAAAATAGTAGAATTTCTTAAAGCTTGAAAAAAGTTCGAATGGTTCGAGCTCATTCATTTCCTAAACAAGTCAAACTTGATTAAAAAAATAAGCTCATTTAAAATTTAGGCTCGACTCAGCCTAAACTCGTTTAACAAACGAACCAAGCTTGAAGACATCAAACTCAGCTTGTTCGACTCGAATAACACCCATAACTTTACAATTTAATCTCTTGTTAATCTAATTATCTGTAAATTGTGGTATATATGTTGTTGTTGTTGTAGTCTACTTTGTTGTAAATAAAAATAATTAATGATGTAATAATTTGAAATTGGTGAGGAAAAATAGATATGGGATACAGCAGGCCAAGAGAGGTTCCAAAGCTTGGGACCTGCTTTCTTTAGAGGAGCTGATTGTTGTGTTCTTGTCTATGATGTGAATGATCTCAAATCATTCGAAGCCCTCCGAACTTGGCGCGACGAGTTCATCAAGCAAGTAAGATAATGCAGTTTTTTCCCTCTATTCGAAATCCCGAAATTGTGATAAATAATCTCTGTCGAAAATTTTGTATTGTGTTAATTTCTTATAACAAAATTTTTTTTGCGTTGTGAAATTAAATAATCAGGCAGGCATACCGGATCCGTTAAATTTCCCCTTCATAGTGATCGGCAACAAGATTGATGTCGAAAATGGAGAAGGGCGAGTGGTAAGAATTTACATATATATTTTTGGAATAAGTAATAATTCGAAATAGCATACAGAAATATGCTAAATCAACGGGCCGTAAAGAGTGCCAGATGGCAGACCGTCGTGATACATATATGTTGATTATTCATTCTCTTGTTGTTCTATTGTCTTAATTAAAGATTTTAATTTTGAAATATAAGGTTGTTGTAAAATTAGTACTTATATTACATACATGATTAAAATAAAGTACTGTAGTTTAAATGTTGAATAAAATCAGTTTTCTAAAAGGCGCTAGCGGCTAGGTATCATCCAAATTAATGAAGTTTGTACAAACTTGATTATATACTTATATTATCCTTATATTTTAACCTGTAACACATAACAATACTTCATATAGTCTAATAAAAATTCAGACGAAGTAAATCAACAAAGTAGGGAGACGGAGTGATTTTTAGGTGCCCTTCTATACGTGATTTTTAGAACACTGGATAAAATACAAGAGAAGGAAAAAATCCAAGTTGCAAAGCATGATGATATAGTTTTGGTTGTTGATGAAATAGTGAATGGATGAATAAAACAGGTGAGTGAGAAGAGAGCAAAGGAGTGGTGCAGCACAATGAGTACACCAACAAAGGAAGACGGCATTCCCTACTTCGACGCCTCCGCAAAGGAGAACGTTAACGTCGATGCCGCTTTTCTCTCTACTGCAAGAGCTGCTCTTTCCTACGAAGGCGTCCAAGACATGTAAGTATATGTGTAATGTATATCTACACTAGAAAGCGTCGAAAATGTTCTTTTTGATTTGATGTATCGAGATGATCCAACTGCGATTTGTTTGTTTGATTTGTGTTGTAGCTACTATGAGAACAATATTCCTGGTTCGATCTCGGATTTGGAGCCGAAAGGAGGATGTGCTTGTTGATGTGGATCATGTTGGTTGAGAGCTCATAGATTGTGATTTGTCAGTCTCTAAGTTTTGAACTGTGTTTTCTCTTTTGTGAAGAGAGGAAAATTAAAAAAGAAGATAGATTCATCGTGTGTTTTGTTCTTTTTGTTTGTTTATTATTACCCTCACTGTTATGTTATGTAAGAACATCTGATTTTCAGAATTTCAGAGTATAAACATTCAACACTTCAAAATTAAAGCATCGACTCTTGATCTAATTCATCTCGAGTTCGATTCCCATCAACGAGTTTTCATCTCTAAACCTAGTGAAAGTTTGGGTTGATTTGATGCCAAACACACTCAAAGAAACCTATATTAACTGAACTTCAAAGTGCTATTTTGAGCCGGAATAGAAGAGTCTTTGAGGGCGAGGTGCTGGAACGAGCCAGGGACTGGATGGAGGTGTACAAGAGAGAAGTGGTTTTCGAGCCGGAGGAGATGAGGTGGTGGACAAGGGGCTTAATTGGTTGCGGTGTTAGGATCATGGCATGAGACGCGGATGGGAGGGTCATACGGGTTCGAGACAGGTACTACCCACATCAGAGGTCTGAACCGGAGGGCGGATGGTTTGCTGTGGGCAGTCCGGGTGAGCTAGGAGGCTCAGCTTGATTGAGTTTGTTTTGAATCGGATTGCTTGTCCATTATGTCGAAGTTGACATAGCGAGAGATGCTGAAAGGGGCACTGGGGTGATTCGTGCGATACTCAGCGAGTGCCAAGCACTCGGTGAATGCTCTTGGTGCTATGTCAGTTGTATTAAGGAACAAGTGCACTTGGCATAAAAGTAATCCAAAAAATATAGCAGAAAAATTACAGTTGCAAAGCAACAAGCGTTAGAAAATGCTGCATAAAATAGGATTCCCTTGGGTATATGAGTGCCTTAAAGCCTTTAAAAGCATGACAGATAAAGCATATACCTAACGAACCAGAAACTCGAGGAACAAGGTCAATCCGGTAACACACTTCAAAAGGAGTGCACAGGTTTATTATTCAAAACAAGCAAAGCGAAACTAGTTCAATCCGCCTTTGCTGTGAATGTGGCTATTAGAGCCCCTTCCTGAGAGTTAATTTCTAGGAAGTTACCCAACCCATGAAGTTGAATCCTAAATGAAGTTTCGGATGTCCAAGGACTTCACAGCAACCATTTCCTCATCCTTGAACTCCTCCCTGGATTAAAAGAAATATACATATGTTTTAGACAGCTGCATATAAAGTAGAGAAGCTCAATGACGAAAAATGATGATTAAGAAACTAATCACTAATCATAAATAGCAAATCTCAGGAGTCAGGAGTCCCCATTTTACATAACTAGATCATGTGGGCTACTGGGCTTCCACTTTCTAGGTAGGTATCACGTCTGTTTTTGGTTCAGCATTCATTTCGGAATCCATGAATCTTATCTGAAATCCCACCTCTATTTCCTTTATAAAAAGAATATGAATATGAATATCCCGTCATTTTTTTCTCATTTCCTCTTAAATACAAAGTTTGTGCTTTTTACCAAATCAAAGAATATGTAGAAGATTGTATAGTCAGCAACAAGAAATAAATATATGACATGAGCTGATTTTGAAGCAAGTAGAAGCTCAAGAGTAGGTCATGATATTATGAAGAAAAATTAAAACATACCGCTTCTTTTGTGTGTCCATGGCCTCAAAAGTCTCCTTCTTTAACTCTTCCAACTGAGCTTTGGCAATCTTATGTTCCAACTGCTCTTCATATTTAGGCAAGTCTTCTTTCCGGATTCCAAGCCTAATTTTCAGGAAAAAAAAAATACAAACAAACATAAGAATATAAGATAGATCTCCCTTTAGTCAAATTTGCGACTCGATTGCCAAATTCATTTGGTGGCTTTGCAACGAACCAAGGAATCGTCAATACTTGGCAGATAATGACCAAAAACTTTATTCTTGTGGTATATCGTCAATGGTGCTATCCCCCAAAAAAGTTCTCCCAGGCCATCAGAATGGTTTTAGTACCAGTGAGAACTAAAAAGTTGTTTGATTAGTTTCACTGCTCCAGAAAATAGGTTGATCTAGAAACTCTAAATAGCTAGAAAGGAAAAGAAAAAAATGTTTTTAGTAACATGGTGCAAGCATGCAAAGCATGACAAACTAATACTTTTACACAGAAATTCTCTGCCCTGGTACACCCATTGGTCGTTTAATTCCATCACTAGAGTCTAGGGTAATAAACACCAAATACTAGTTCATCTCTAAGATTTTTATATCCTAGCTATGACAATAGCAAGAAAGCTTTTGCATAGTTTGATACTTTGATTTCCCTCAAATGCTAGTAGCCTAGTAGATAAAGGAAGCATAAGTATTAAAAACAATCTTCACAGTTTGAACTTTGTGAAGTTTAAAATCTATGCTGAGTTTGATTCTCACATCTCCCTGAATATAACAATTTACATTGGAAACCAACGACCTAGAACTACAATTAAAATATTTGAGTGCATGGTAAATCAATCTATAAATACAACATTCGGTAAACAAAAAACAGGACTGAAGTCCAAACGACTCGACACTATGGAGTTAATGAGGTTTCGAAATTACTAAATTTGTCACGGTACAAACAGAATGCGGCAATCTCAGGCAACAAAAGTCATTTCCAACATACGATTAACTTAATTAATGCATGTATCCCTTTTATGCTAAGCTTGCTTTGATTTCTAGAATTTTAAGTAAGAACCCCTTATGGAAGATGAATAGTAGAAAACATACATCATCAAGAACTGTTATATGACTTATATCACATTATTGCAGTTGCAAGTGACAAAAAAGCCCAAAAGCTCACATCATCAACAACTGTTATATCACATATACACTTACTTCTTGTTGATTTTATCAAACTCAGCCATCAGTAGACCCATTCCTTTCTTATCGTTTCTCATTAGAGGGTTTTTTAGCTCCTTTTCCACCTTATCCAATGCTTCAAACATCATGGCCTCTGCGCCAAGATCATCAGTGAGGCCTCTCCTGCACAAGACGCCCATCAAAACAATAAACAAAATGAAGTTCTGGAACGGACATCCTAAAATGCAAGTAGATTTTTAAGAAAAATGAGACACAGTAATTCTATGCTATAACAAGGAAAATAAAATCTCTCTTGAACATTTCAACACTTACTTTATTCTGATCTCCTTCAAAGTTAGGAGATAAGTACGGGCGTCTAGAATACCCTGGGTTCTTGTTTGAATAGTGTACTGGATCCTCTCAGATTCTGAAAATAGACCCGCCCTGCAATTAGGGAAAAAAAACACAGTTTAACTGCTGAAAAGCCAGAGCTGCAAGAAAACAGTACAGATTTATCTATCGAAGGACAACAATTGAGAACATCAAATCAATGCATCCCTCCACCAGCTTCCAGAAAAAACAAGAGAAGCTTATGTGTGACCAATGATTTGAGAGGACCAAGGCTTGAATCCATATCTTTGTGAATATATGGATCAAAAAAAGAGGTTAAGCAGAGCATCAATTATTAGAATTGTCCTTGCATGAGGAAATGAGGTCGTCAATTTTCAAGAAGAAAGAGAAATGCATAGAAGACATACAAACAAGCTCATTTTCAAAAGTTTAACTGTGATCAAGCTACTACAGGTTATTTATACAAAAGTGAACCTATCTGCATAGTGTTCTAAATTGATGAGACTTTCATTTTAGAATGGAACCTTTAATAGGCTCTACACTCTATGAAGTCCTAATTCATTATATAAAAGTTTTTTTTTTTTACAAAAAATAAAATGTACATATAAAAAAATCTGATAATTAAGAACAATGAATACTTGGAGATAATCAGAGCAGAAAGTTTGCTAATGTAGCAAACTGTACAAAGCCGATGGAAAATAAACAATAGGGAATTCAACTTCACAAAAACAAGGATATATGGAGCAAGATTTTACTTTTCACGGACTGTCTTCATGACCTTCGCATATTGTTGAACTGCAGCAGGATCCTCTGGGTCAATTGTGATCTTCTCCTGACGAAGTATGCCCATGGCTGTCTCAAACTTTTTCTTGACCTCCAAAAATATGCCCTTCAGCATATCTTCTCAGCCATAATGCAATTAATGACCAAAAGCATTCCAGAGAGTAACCATGATCAGTTAACCAATAGCATTAAGTTGTGAAAGAAACAAAACATAACAAAAACCTTTTCTAGACTGTATACATGAAAGATGAGAACATTATCAAGATGGCATAGTCACATAGGTACTAAAACAATTTTTAGGACTACAGTAGCCACATATCTAACTAATTACCAAATGCAAATAACCCTCAAGACCATTAGCTTGTGAGCAACAAATCCAGAGATCATGATCGAATCTGCCATCACCCCGCCACAAATCTATATGAAAGGAAAGGTCACCGGGAAAGATTACATCCCACAAAACTGACCAACGCCGCCTTCACCACGGATCTCCCTCTCTCACACTAGATCTAGAAGGAGGCAAGTAGTGTTCACTGACTTCCTCTCTGAAACCACATACTTGGACCCATTAGAGAGAAGCAGGAGATGGTGGAGTATTTGCTAGATATGGGGTTCTCTTCTTTTGCTTCTTTCCATGACAGACAAGGCATAAGGAATATTTTTCCAATATTATTACAAGAGTATCTAAACAGAAGTAAATGTTAAGCTACAAATTGTATTCCTTTAGTTTTACCCTCTTATGCTGTTCACTGACTTAATGTATGCAGATAAGTAGCAAGGAGTATACCCACACATTCATGTTTCCATATTCCAGACATTAGGAATTTTAATCTAGTAAAGTGTAATGGATGAGATTAGGAATATGAAAATAGGTAAGGGCAAGGAAGCTTTTCAAAATAAAATAAAATAAAATAAAATAACAAAAAAGGACTCACCATCTCCCTTGCTGGCCTGAGGTGCGGGGTTCTTGGCGAAGAAACGAACTGAAGTCACATGCTCTGGGCGTAGAATTGCCTGAGCAGCATACGCCTATAGTAACAAGCAAAAAGACGGAAATGGATATAATAAAACCTCTGCTCAAGCAAACTCCTACAAGGATAGTCCAATTTTGAAATCCAAACGTCAACAATTCAACAAGCAACTCCAGCCTGTAGTACAGTTCTTGGTATTTGGTTCCAAGTTCATAACAACTTTTTATGGGTTTATCGTTTGGAGATAACATATTCAAAAGATAAATTAATCCATAATAATAATGCACGGCAATATGTATACTTCAACAACTTCATCAACATTTAAGAACCAAAAATTACTGCAATCCCCATCTCCAAACAAAACTACTGCAAATGCTAGCACCATCACGCGTTACACATTTGACTTATCATTTGTGACAATAACTCCCCCAATTAAGATTGCATTTCAAAACCGGAGATCGATCCATAGCGGAACAACACCCAGCGAACACAAATCGTGAATGCGATCATGCCGAAACCCTAAGTCTCGGCGTTTATCTCTAATCCAACAAGATAAAGGCCTAAATCTAGTAAAACAAACAAATCGAAATGGAAGAAAATCGGATACCAAACTGAAACTGATGAGACAAATAGTAGGATAGAAAATACATCAATGAAAGAGAGATGGTACCTGCTTGGATTTGGATAAGACGCGGGAAGCAAAAGCCATGGTAGAGAGATTTTACTCCCTATCAATTCGATTTCTAGGGTTTCGGTATCCTGTTTTTTTGGGTTGAGTCTGACTTGCTCCCGGGAAGCAGCAACACTGGACGAATAGAGGGAATTCTGAACAACATATTTCAGACAGGTGGTCTGATCTAGCAGATCTGGACCGTCCAAGCACGGTCCCATTAAATGAGCTATTATTCGAATAAATCGATTATTACTTGCGTTGGTCATATTTCGCTCGGTTAGAAACGATTTGGGTTTATCCGTCTGAAATATGTTGGGTTTGACTTTTGAGGGAGACATTATTCTCCCATATCTCCATCTCGACAATCGAGTAGCGCAAGAGGTTGCACACCTTAGCTACTCGGTTAGGATCCCAACATTCGAAATGATGTTATCGGATAGAGCTTACTCTCCCGAATATTTACCTAATAAAAAAGAAAGAAAGAAAAAAAGAAACTATTCGAGTTCGAATGAAGCCTAGATTTAGAATTAAGCTTAAAAATGTGTTCAAACTTGACTTTTTTTAATAAATGAACAAGCTCGAGCTTTTTTATTAATTGTTTGTGATATGGTGACGCATAGCCGCATAGAATTTATTGTAAATTCCACGAAATTCAAGTTATTCGAGCTTGAATGGAGTCGAGTTGAACTTTAGATCGAGTTTTAAAATGTGTTTATACTCGACTTTTTTAGTAAATAGATGAATGTTTAGTTGTGTGTTGTCTTGTTTTTTTTTTTTGGTGGGAAAAGATGAGGGGCGACCTCTCAAATAGAAAACAAAGAAAGCGGGCTACACAGAAACTAAACGGGGAGTAGCCCTTCCCCTGTCTTGTTAATCTAAGCTTCTATGCTTATTTTCTAGCTCTTACTTACTTGCTACCTTTCTGCCAATTTGGTTTATTGGTTTTGGGTCTATCGAAAACACTCCCTCGACTAATTCGGAGAAAGATTATTCAAAGTTCAAATACATACATTGAAATCTATTTATTATTTATTATTATTATTACGGTTAGAATGTCGCGATCCACCAATTTAAAACTTTTGTATAGAACTTCAAATACCCCATTATTTAGTTTTCTGTATAGTTCATGTGGGAGTGGGAGGGAACACTTTCATACAAAAACCATCCATTAAATCTTTATTATCCAACACTTTAGATTTACTCAAATATTCACACTGTAAGTTGCTCACAAATGATCACTCCATATTTGCTCACACAGACACTGCCTGTGTTATTTTCGATTTATTTTCCTTTGTTTTCCCGTCTTCGTTATCTGTTTGGATTTTTTCCTTGGAAGTACCAAATTGCTATACCATATCAAAAAAGAAAAGAAGAAGAAAGAAATGCATGCAAGTACTCGAAGGAATTTAATTTACTAGCAAAAATTATTGGTATTGATTGATGATGAACTGATTATGTGTTCAAAATATTACAAACTAGTAAGCAATCAAATGAAAACAACAAATCCGTATCGAGTTTTTTTTTTCCCTTTGTGCATGTTTTCATGTATAATTTGAGCCTCTATAAGCTTCACTCCTTGTTTACCAAGGTTGTCGGCAAGTATTAGTCTAAACCTTCCCGTCAGCTTCAGTAGCGTCGACTAATTTTTCTTCTTCTTGCAACTGAATTTTGCTGCTAGGGGCGGGTGGGTTCCAGGGCTCTTTTCCGCCTGGTTTGGATGATGCATTTCCGTACCAAATCATGCCCAAAATGGCAACAGCCATACCCGCGACAACGTGCAGATTAAGACCCTCCTTGCCGAAGAAAAGAAATCCCAATATCAAGACGAAGATAGTTTTCATGTGGCCGAGCACCTGGAAGGTCACAGCTGAGAATCGCCCTATGCAGATGAACTGGCTGAGATTGGTTCCTATTGCGATCAAGCAGGATAGGCATATGAAGAACTGTAGAAAACAGATAAGAGATCAGGTTAACAAACACTATACGGAATTCTCAATGTGCAGACTACCATGACAACAAGAACAGATTTCACCATTCGGTATAAATCAGTTTATAGCAGAAATGGTGTAGCAAACTAGTAGCAATGCCTCATTCGTGTTTAAGCTAGCATTCATGCTTAAGAAACATTTTTCTGAGCTCAACTGAGTCAAGCCCAAGATTCTAAGCATAAGAGACCTATTGGTTTCCCTTTCTCTTAATATGCAATTCCCAAACATTCGATGTCACAAGCAGTTATTTGCAAATTCAACAAAAACACGTGAATATTTGATGGAAATGTCGGATGAAATACTCACCACCGACGTCAAAGTATAGTTGTAATCATAAACTCTTTTATCGGTCAGCCACAGATCCACAAATGGTCCAAATATCAGTAGGGATGCAGCCTGCATTGGAGCTGTATGCCCTAATAAATTGAATGATCCAAGAGAATACTTTCGCTGGAGGTAATGAACATACTGCAAGAGAAATGTAGATGTTATAAATTAACATATGATGGTCAAATGAGAAATGACAACTAAAAGATATAGCCACAGAAACTTAGGATTATGGTGAAGCGTGTATCAACCAATAACCAAAACTTTGCAACATGTAATTCAACCAAAACCATGAAAATCCTAAACAGCCAGAATATAGAACTACAAAACCCAAACCCCAGCCCAAAAAGCCTAACCAACCCAACCCAAACATCCCAAGAGAAACTGACCCAAGCAATAGCTTATAGCTCGCCTCCCATGCATTAGAGCAAGGGGAGTGATTGAAAAGAGATCTGCCTCGCAACATGTATATCTAGTCTGATGAAAAATTACTTACATACTGCTGTATGGCAGTGCTCCAAACAGCGATAAAAGCAGCAAAGAAACCCCTCGCATTGACACTGACATCGGTCACAGTACAAACTCCAACACCCATGAGGACTAGCAATATACTAAGCTTGGTGTCTCTTGAGTATCGCATTCTGTCCAAGACGACTTCCAAAAGACAAGATACTGGGATCATTGTCAGTTTTGCAATCTGAAAGACAAATCAGAAGAGATTGTATGTTACATGTGAATCTAACAGTATAATGCAGATCGATGTCAAGATGAACTTCTGCTAGTACTAACCTGATAAAATCCGACAGAGTTCCACATCAAACTCACGTTCATTCCAACAATAGAGAAGTTAGCAAACAGAACAAATTTCACAACTTCCGCTGTAGGCAAATGGGTAGCCTGGATGTAACCCATCCACTTCAAAACAGATGTCATTGAAGTAGTAGCTAAAAAGTGCAGACCAGTTAATGTTGTAGCTGCACATGGCATGAGAGTAGAAAGTTCATGTACATTGGTATCAACACAGGATATGAGATGCATAATATGCTTAGTGATAATAAAAGAAAGATGCAAGAATGTAGTAAGTGCAATGTATACCAAGTTTCTTACAGTTAACATTTATCGTAAATTTTAAAAGGGTTAGGAACTTAGGAGTAGACAATACGGTATGTGAAGTGAGACAGAACGATCTGAAATGTTTTCTTGAGGCCATAACTCACCAAATGTAAAACCATATCTTGTCATCAAGGCTTTGTTCACCATTATAATCCCCACCGAAGTGACGATATTAAAGAACCATGCTGCAGCATCCAAAGCTGCTTTCTTGTCACCCTTGGTTTCTGAATGCATTTTCGCTACTGTCTTCCCAACTTACAGCGCCTTCAACTCAATAAGCACGACACTCCCAGAACACAAAAACTAGATCTACTGTGTTATATAACTTATATCCCAACCAAATTGTTGCTCGCGACCCTTCCTGCAAAATGCACTACTATGCTATTAGATCATGTTTCGGAACACATAAAAATGCTCCAGAAATTGATGAGAACTAGCTAATTAGACTTGAGTCTCCGAAGGTGGATTCCTCCTTGTATTCACTGAAAACGTATTGAGATATTTAAAGAGACTGAAAAGAAGATCACATGAATTTAAATGATGAAGAGAAGAAAAACATTTCACCATGAGTTCCCGAGATGGATTGGTGCCATAAATCCAGCATAAATTATAAAACAAGATATTAAGTAACTGTTCAGCCAACATCTAACAGCAAAGGAAAGAGATCATGTTAATCTCGATCACCAGCAACAGTTAAGGCCGGTTTCCGTAAACAACTCAATATCCATGCCATCTTCCAAGTAAAATACATGAATAAAATTTGTAAATGATTTTAAAATAAAAATAAAAAAAACATGTGACCGATCCATGCTGAACACCTACGGTGTACAAATCTGCAATAATATATTCAAAGCGCTGATCATATGACAGAAATGTGATTGAATGAACAACTTCAGTGCAGCTACTGCACAAAAAAGCATGGAACTTCGGTCGATTGAAACGGTTTGGCAGCTCAAAACAACATAAAAGCAACAAAAATTAAAACAGAAGGCTTGAAATCACGAGATTTATAATGTTGATCATGTAAAAAATCCGCAAAAATAAAACAAAGTGAACAAAAAGCATGGAATTTTGTTAAAATTGAACCAATTCCGGTGCTACTGACAACAGAAACTAACATAAATAAATCCCTAAAATCACAATTAGCATAGAGATATCAAAATCACAAGAGAACACAGCTAAATTCACGGCTAGGAGGACAAAAAAACGGCTCTAATGAACAATCAGCAACTATGAAGTCGCTCCCATTCGAGATCAGCGATCGAGCACCCAAAAAAAATAGAGAGAGAAAGAGAACAAAGTGAAGCACCTCGCAAGTTGCAAGGAGGGAGAGAGCGACGAGTATGAACTACGAGGTGAATGCCTGAAAATGGGAATCAGCGACAGTGAAAGATTTTCAGGGGAAATGAGGGTTTCGTAATCGCCATTATAGAAGGGTTAAGTTTTTGCGTTTTTTTTTATTATTTTTAATCCTTTTTCATTTGGGGAAATTGCACAAAAATACCCCATTATTCTGGTGTATTTCCACTTCACCACCCGTTATTTCTATTCTTACAATAAACAACCCTTATTTTACATCAAATTTTAAAATTTGGAAGGAGATCATCAATGAAAAGTGAACAAAAAACGAGTATAATGAAAGTAAAGAAAAAAAATATTTCCCGTATTGGTCATCTAAACACTTTTTTATTAAATAAAATATTTAATTATTTGGATATTATATAAAAGTTTTCAATTTTGTTAATTTATCTCATTTATTTTGTTTGATTTCCAAGATAATCTCTTAAGAGCATCTCCAACTTATCCTCCAAAATAGGAAAGCAACAGTACTTGTAATATTTTTCAAAACTAAATGATTTTTCAAATATTTGAAATGAAAAAAATTGTTAAAGTAAAAATAATTTAAAAGTATGTATTTTGTTTCTCCATTTGAGAAAAAAAATTGAGAAAGCGATTAGAATGGTTTAATAATTCAACTTTCCATATTATTCTTCTTTTCATTGGTTCATTTTTTTATATTATTTATTTGCTAAAATTTTAACTTTTTTTTTTTCTGTTTTAAGCTTTTTAAAAACGGTTTGAAAGTAATTACATAATCAATTATTCAGATATCGATGGAGTATTATTAAATTGAAAGTGGTCAATGGGATTTTTTTTCCCAAATCAATTAGAGGGTGTTTTTTGTGTCATACGAAAAGTGTTACTCTTTTGTACAAAATATATTAAAATCGGCAACCCATTACTTTGGCCAAACAAAAAAATGCAACTTTGCTTTGCCGACATTGGGGGGAAATGCATCCTTTGTTTGTGTATAAAGGCAGACAAAGTAGTCATAATGGTATGCTTATTATTTTAGATCGAGATCTAAACCTAATTAATAATTTAGTGGGCTTTTAGATGCAACTGGACCATACTTATTTGTTTATTATCTCTGAGGAATAATGTCAAATTTTGACTTGAATAAGATTCTATGGAGATTGTAAATGAGTCAATAGGTTGAGTTATAGGACGTCTTATTCACTAAATTATACTCCCTCCGTTCGGCAAAACTTGTCATTTTAACTCTCCACACAACTTTTAATAAAGTTAATAATTACACTCCTTTTTTACCAATTTACCCCCATTTATTACTCTACTTTTTACTTTATCAAAAACTACCACTCACAACTAATCAATCAAATCAAGGGCATTTTAGTAAAGTAGAAACAAAAATACCTAAAATGACAAGTTTTTCCGAACAAAAACAAAACTCTAAAACGACAAGTTTTGCCGAACGGAGGGAGTACTGCCTTTGACTTTTGACACGTTTTTTAATAAGTTAAAAACTATATATAATATAAAGTTTTTAATTAATTTTTTTTATAATTTTATACATATTAGTTATAAGTTTTAAAAAATTAATAAAAAGGTTAATATTTTATATATAGCTCTTAAAAAACGTATTAAAAAGTCAAACGACACTTATTAATGAACGGATGGAATAATTTAAATTTTTCGGGTGAGTTTTAAACTATTTATGGGCTTTTTGCTACTGTTTAAATATATTTATGGGTTTTTAGTTTTTTTTTTAGGACAATAGTTGAACCTGCCTCTATGGAATTTGAACATGTGGAATCTAAACCTACTTCGAGGCTGGTAAATTTCAAATGATTTGAGCATGAGCAACCATGAGATTTCCTTACCTTAAGGTTAGTAAAAGGTAAGCTCATGGTTGTGTGCTTTACCTTAAGGTAAGGGGATAGAAGGGGTTATCTTGGTAGAAAGAGATAACATCTTCCCTTTTCTAATCTTGTTTTCCTTTTTCTTTTATAAAAAAGTAACATCTTCTCTTTTCCATCCATATTTATTAATTGTAAACATGTGTAAAATGAAATAGAAAATATATTTATATTTCATTATTTTTTTAAATAAAATATCTCATTGGTTTGATTTTATTTTTCTCTATAATTTGAGCTCAATTTTACCCTATATATACCCTATATATACCCACAATAATCCAAATAACCCACCCATTCCAAATATGCCTTTTGATCCAAATCTTCTAAAAAATTCTCAATTTCACGTGATGTTACAAATATTTAACAATCATTCAACACCCGAATGCCCAAGGTTATGATCTTAATTTATAGGTAGCTCGATTAGTATTTATGCATGTTATAATGTTTCTAACTTTGTTAATTTTAATCTAGATGTAATAAAATATATTTATATCAAGTACTTGCTATTTTTATTTATTTATAAAACTATAAATAAAAATAATTGACAATAATATATGATGATAAAAATATAATAAAGGAAAAGATATGTAAATGAAAAGTGAAAATAAATTTGAAAGGGGTAAAAGAATTTCTCATGGTTGTGGAGGAAACCTTTTAGAAAGAGGTAGAAAAGGTGAAAATAATTTTAAATAAAAAAATAAATGAGGTGTAAAGTTATGATAGGAAGAGGGAAAAAAAAAGGGGGAAAGAGGTTTCTCCATGGTTGCGGATGGTCTTAGGTATGTAAATTTATGGGGATGCCTTTAAAGCATCAACACTCATGGGTTTAACTCACCCCTATCCTTACCTTATTTCTTCCTTATTGGTGTGGAGTTAAACCCATCATGGAAAGGGGAAGGGGCAACCTTAGAGCATGAGCAACCATGAGATTTCCTTACCTTAAGGTTAGTAAAAGGTAAGCTCATGGTTGTGGGTCTTACCTTAAGGTAAGGGGATGGAAAGGGTTACCTTGGTAGAAAGAGGTAACCTCTTCCCTTTTCTAATTTTGTTTTCCTTTTTCTTTTATGAAAAAGTAACATTTTCTCTTTTCCATCCATATTTATTAATTGTAAACATGTGTAAAATGAAATAGAAAATATATTTATATTTCATTATTTTTTAAATAAAATATCTCATTGGTTTAATTTTATTTTTCTCTATAATTTGAGCTCAATTTTACCCTATATATACCCACATCTTGATCTATTGTAGTTGCACTTATTCTCACTATGGATCACAATAATCCAAATAACCCACCCATTCCAAATATTCCTTTTGATCCAAATTTCTAAAAAATTCTCAATTTTACGTGATGTTTACAAATATTTAACAATCATTCAACACCCGAATGCCCAAGGCTATGATCCGAATTTATAGGTAGCTCGATTAGTATTTACGCATGTTATAATGTTTCTAACTTTGTTAATTTTAATCTAGATGTAATAAATATATTTATATCAAGTACTTGCTATTTTTATTTATTTATAAAACTATAAATAAAAATAATTGACAATAATATATGATGGTAAAAATATAATAAAGGAAAAGATATGTAAATGAAAAGGAAAAGTGAAAATAAATTTGAAAAGGGGTAAAAGAGGTTTCCCATGATTGTGGAAGAAACCTTTTAGAAAGAGGTAGAAAAAGTGAAAATAATTTTAAACAAAAAAATAAATGAGGTGTAAAGTTATGATAGGAAGAGGGAAGAAGAAAGGGGAAAGAGGTTTCTCCATGGTTGCGGATGGACAATGATTCTCTTACCCTCTGGTAAGCTTACCCGGGGGTAAAAATGTAATCTCCTTTTTGGTCAAAAAGTAAGTCAGCTCAAAAAAAAAGAAATGAAAATAGAGGTAGTAGGGCAATAATAACCTGCATCAATTAAAGTAACATTGATCCTAATGACAATTAAAGCACTGTAATCTTCTCTCTCCTAACACTCCCAACGGTAATTTCAAATTTTCATCTCCATCTCTTCAAACAGTCGGAATTGGAGTTGGAAGTGTTAGATTGCTCAATTGAAGTAGTCTTCTTAACGAATCCGGCGAAGATCGATCACCTTCGGTACTAGGATTTAGGGTTCCGTCGTCAACTGCTCGAGATCGAAGAAACTGCAATCGATCGTTTTCCGATCGCTGAACTCGCCGGACACCGAAGGTGAGCGGTACATATATTATCCGATTGGATCTATATTCGTGAATAAGGGATTGTCGTTAATTTGCATTTTGAAACTGATTAGAGTGTAATTGTAGTTCGAACGCTAATTTAATTAGGATTTCGGATTTCTCCTGCAGATTTACCGATCATCCTCTTCTCTAAGCTACAATGAGCCAGAACAGGGATTTTGATCTTAACATGGGATTCGAAGATGGGTCCGGTTCCGATGATTCGATCAATGGGTCAGGCCGGCTGGACTTGAACTTGGTCCAAATTTCGGATGATGACAGCGCAAGCATTTCGTCGAACAGTGAAAACCACATCCTGGAAGACGGTGATGAAGGAGGAGCCGGTGGTGAAGGAGACGATGCTGAGCCTCGCGAGATTTCCGATAACCTGACAATGAATCCTCCCCATATCGGGCTGATGTTGGAGCGGGAAGCAGATTTTATTCAGTTAATCCACGGATATGCGAGAGAAAATGGATTCATGGTAAGAATTCGGAGTTCGGAAAAGTTACCGCCCGCGGAAGGAGGGGGTGATGGGAATACGGGCGAAAGGTACAAGTCAATTAGGATGGTATGTACAAAGGCGGGGAACTTTGTGTCCAAGTCAAAAAACCCGAGCAAGGGATCCACTTCAACCATGACAGGTTGTAACTTCAGGGTGAATGCTGTCCGTGATGGACCTGGTCTATGGAGGGTAACCGCCGTTGTACTTGAGCATAACCACGAGTGTGATGCGAAGAATACAAAATACCTTACAAATTACAGACACATCACCGAAGGCAACAAGAAACGGATCTTGGAAATGGATAGGGCCGGCGTACCAATAGCTAAGAACTTCACATCCTTTGTGGTTGCCAACGGGAGCCATGATAAAGTGGCCTTCACTGAACGGGACCTGCGGAACGTGGTTGCCAAAAACAGAAGCCGGCAAATGAAGAAAGGGGACTTTCTTGCAATGAGGGATCATTTCGATGCAATGGCTTCAACCAACTCGAACTTCTTCTACAGTTATGATGTGGACGAAGACAACAGATTGAAGAATGTGTTTTGGGCTGACGGAAGGAGTAGGGCAGCGTACTTGGAATTTGGCGATGTCATCTCATTCGATACGACATACGTCTCAAACAGATACAAGATGCCATTTGCACCATTCATCGGGGTCAATCACCATGGGCAGAGCGTGTTGTTTGGGTGTGCCCTACTCGTCGGAGAGGAAACCGAGCACTTCGTGTGGTTGTTTAACACTTGGCTCAGCTGTATGTCCGGGAAGGCACCAAAAGCAATCTTAACCGACCAAGCCCAATCCATTGGTAAGCTACTGTAAATATCTTGTATCTACATATGTAGTTAAAATAGTCTTATTTATCGATAATGTCCATTCATTTGTTTTCAGGCAATGCAGTGGCGCAAGTGTTTCCCGATGCTTTTCATCGTTGGTGCATATGGCATGTGATGCAGAATGCTAAAAAGCACTTGGGGAGCAACCCCAAATGGAATGAAATAGTAAGTGCACTCCAAGATGCTCTACACGACTCCTTGAGTGTAGGGGAGTTCGAAGAGGCATGGGATGCGATGCTGGAGAAGTTTGGTTTGCGTAACAACAAGTGGTTATGCAAGATGTACGAGAAGATAAGGCGTTGGGTTCCTATATACTTCAAGATCAGCTTCTGGGCCGGGATGTCAAGCACCCAGAGGAGTGAAGGTATGAACCATTTCTTCAAATCGTTCCTCAATGTAAATACTACGTTGAAGTTGTTCGTTGAGCAGTACGGTCTAGCATTATCGAAAAGGGTAAGGGAGGAGGAGACGTCGAACTTCACATCGATAAATAAGCCCCTCAGGTGCATGACCGACCATGTGTTTGAGCTCGTGTTCCAAGAGCTGTACACTACTGCAAAGTTCAAAGAATTTCAAGTTGAGGTGCGGAACCTCGTGTACGCCAATGCACTGAGGGTCGAAGACGATGTCAATGTGTGCACTTACATCGTTACGGTAAAGCTGCCTTATTTTCGTCGTACACGGTGCTACAAATACAGGGTTACCCTTCAAAAAGACAACACCGACGTAAAGTGTGAGTGCAAAAACTTTGAGTTCCGCGGGATATTGTGCACCCACATTTTGCGTGTCTTCAGCGAAGAGAATGTGTATTACGTTCCGCAGAGGTATATTTTGGATCGTTGGCAGAAGGACCTCCCCCGGGAACACTTGAAGGTCCCAGTCCCTTACTATAAGCTGATAGAAAAGAAGTCAGACGGGATGAAACGGTATGGGGATATTCATGGTAAGGTGGACAAAATCGCCGGATTGGCGATGTACGATGAGGATTTGTACAAGGTTGTGATGGATGACCTCCAGGAATTGGAAGACACGGTCAAGGAGGCTGCGCTGAGGAAGAATCGCCTAAATTATCACAACCTAGATGGCATTGGTAAAGTGTATGGGCGGCGAGTGGTGATCCCAACTGAAACGGCCATGAATGACGACGGGGATGTACCGAATAACGATCTATCCCCCGTGGTAGATCCAGAAGACAGAAGGGGTACAGGCCGACATAGAACTAGGAGGTTAGGCTATAGGAGGCAAATTGCGCGGGAGCGTACTGAGCGTCAACGCAGACAGGGTGGGCCAAGCAGCCCTGCGGAGAGCCATGCAGGTCCTAGCAATGGTATTCGCCACCAAAACATGATGTCCATGCCTAACCCTCATCTTTATTACAATTCGGTACGTAACTGGGATTCCAAACATGCTTTCTTGTCAGATTCTTTTCGTTGGCATCATACTTATGATCGTCAATTCCCCTCTTCTTTGGTAGATGATGCATACACAAGCCATGCAACACAGTGGCCTGGGCAACTATGGGTTTAGTCCATTAAATGGTGCACGTGGTCTTCCGTTGAGGGTTACACAGTTGAGTGATAACATATTACTCTTCTCTAACTTGGGACTCTTTGGAACCACTTATCAATAAGGTATTTTTCTTATGCAGCTATCCCAAACACACACGTCGGGATCTTCGTCGTTTCAGTAGGAACCGTATCAACCAGTCCGGAAGACTCAATGAGTTGGGCACTCCTTGTGATGTTGCTTAGTTCAATTTTTTTACTACTCCTTCTAAGTTGGAACATTTATTTCGTATACCCAATTTGTAAACAATCTTCTTTGTATTTTGCATCGGATTACAAGTATAACTTTTAAAACGTTAGGCCCAATTACTAGCCCATTACACTGGTAGTAGTTACCGGCCCAGTCTTCAACAGCATGATGCATTTTGCATCAACCAATGCAGCGTCTACTGTGTATATTTATGTGACTATATGTCAATTGTCAATTGTCAAGTGCAATAACATAGGAATCGAACCCGAGTCCTATTTGCCTATTTGGCGTGTGGAGAGCAATTCTAAGTTCTAACTCATAAGAGTCGTGAAAAAAAAAATTCAAATGCATGTCTACTTTGTATATTTATGGAGAAATTAGTTATAGTTCAAAAATTGTAATTAATTTTGAAAATATGTTCAAGTTAATATTTTCTTTTAGAACCATAAAACTTGTCCAGAAAAAGGCACATACCATCAAACTTGGTTATCACATACACAAAAAAATACCATAGTTTATCACACACAAAAAACTATAATCAAACGGCTTCCAAAACAACTAGCCCACAACCACATACCCAAAACAAAGTTTCAAAAAACTCATAATAAAAACCTTAAAATACTACTACAAAGAACAACCCAGGAGAGCTTCACTTGAAGAGGTAGGCCACCGCCGCTGCCAAGGTGATCCATGCCATGACGACAATGACCTGGATCAAGGACATGATCACCGTGCCCGACTTTGCCTGACCTTGTCGTGACTTGGCCACCTCCTCCTTGGCGATCAGCAGCAGCCTATCTTTGTTCGCTTCCGACCCCTCCCGCTGCAGCAGGAGCTGTTTTGCAGCCGCCAGCGCCGCTTCGTTCTCCTGTAGGCGGTCCCTAAGGGTGGCGATCAATGCAGTAGCCATCTCAAGCTGCCCATCACGAACCTCTAGGTTCCCGTCTACACGCTCAGCTCCCCGTTCCGCTGCATTCAATTCAGACTGCAGCTCCTTGTTTCTATCCTGAAGCTCTACGACCCTCGTGTTCTGCGTGCTCTCGGAGGAGGCCGAGGTGTAACTCGGCTCCGGCTCCTCAGGAAGCTGCAAATATAACAGAAATTAGAGGACCTTGACTAATGAGTGATGAGTAATCGAAATGAAACAGAATTGATTTAAAAAAAGTCGAGTAACTTACCCGTGATGGGTGGTGTGCGAATGGGTTCGTGTCAGCCCTGCTGCTGTCTGAAAATGATGTTCTCCGGGAATTCTCAGAGTCAGACATCTTAAGCCTGCACAACATACATTGAATCAGACATTCCATAAATAGCATAAACAAATTCAACACTTAAATTTTGTTGATTGAAATCGAATTTGCAATGAATAAGATAGGAAATCGGAAAGAAACGGTTATTTAAAACGCTAAGTCACGAGTTGCAATCAAACATTCAACCAGTACAAACCCCTAACATCTATTTTGCCCAAAAGTAGTTGCAATCAAATTAACATGCAGCCAGTACAAAACCCAAAAAACCTAAGTCCCTAACGCGCGCATGGCGTTTTCAATTTCATACCAAAATCAAAACAATAAAACCCAAACCTCCAATTCGAAGTTCATACCGCACTAATTACATAGTTCATACCAAACTCATCACTAAACCAGTCCAAATCACAACAAGCAACTTCAGAATACACATAAACCCTAAATCTACAGTTCGAAACCCTAAAATCCCAAACTCTACACATGCATCAATGTAAAATCCGAAGTGCTTTACCACATATGACATATTACAACAATTGGGGTAGGGGTTTAGATGTGAGAAAGAGCCTAACCTTGTTTATCGTCGAATTAGCTAGAGATAGATTGAAACTTCACTCTTCTGTACGACACAAACCTGCATCAGAAACACCCTAGCGTCAGCACAAATTCACCGATAATCAGAAGGTTAGGATGAGGGGAATGACCAAAAACGATCGGAGAGTAGGGGAGGCGTTACCTTTTCCGTCGATTCTCGCTCCGATTTCGTGATGATATCTACTGCCGTCGTCTCTTTTAAAGGGGGAAATGGGAAAACTGAAAGGGAAGGGAAGTTGATGAGGCTCTTGTATGGGGGATTGGGGGGGCGTCCAAGTCCATTGGTGTACTCCTTTCATCCCGATCCGATCTACTCTTATCTTCGTAGTTGGTCATACAGAAGTCCGCAGCTCTCTTCCCATACGGCAGGGGACATGGCAAATATATCGCGTTATGGTAAGATTTCGTCGGTTTCCAATGCAACTCCGGCTCTAGTGGGTTGCTCAACAGACTGGCTGTGTTCAGACTCCTCTCATCGTACACATGAGACCCATGTATCTGCTGCAACCATTCTGGCGGTTCTGGTTCCCACTTCCTAGCGATCAGTGTGATCATACCCCCCAACGCTAACTTGCCCTTCGTGCTCCCGCTTGTTGCATCTCGAATGCAAGATGCAACAAACAAAGAAGCCCAGTCAGGCACGTTGCTGCATTCTTCGAAAAAGCACCGGAACCATATAAAATCTGAAGCCATGAACTTGCTGGTCTCTCCCTGACCCATAAAAGCCATCCTAATCACTTTGTGTGCCAAGACCAAGCACGGATGCCCAAGCCAAGAGTTAGTCTCGCCCTTGTGACCGTCAAACTGTCTGCTTGTAATTTCAACCCAGAGATCTTTCAAATTGTGGCCCGATTTCTTCCAGCCAGGGGTAGGTTGACGAGAAATCCCGAGGATGTCCCGCAACTCGTCGTAGGATAGCAACCTCTCCACATCATTGAGGTGAAATGAAATCCGGTTGCCATTGTGTACCGATAAGGTCGAGAGGAATTCCAGTACATATCTTAGATACGTTGGCGCATTCTTGTTCAAAAATCCCGACAGCCCTGCCTGATCAAACATTGACTTCGTAATTTCGAACATTCCTAGCCGTTTCAGTGTCGCAACATCGTAAAATTTAGTCGGTATAATGTCCATTTCCGCTAACTTTGACCATTTTGCCTTCTGCTCCGTTGTCAGGGTAGTTAGTTGGAGATAGTCCCGCTCCATTGCAAACTGATTTCCACACCAGGAATTATACTCGTTTCATAACATATCTACTGAAACCCTAGGCCTACCCAGAATCGCCCACTGCCCACCCCAAGTATAATCAACCTCTAATGAACATAAAATCAAACATAACTAATCGATTAAAAGCAGAGAGACTTACCAATTCGGAGATTGAGTGGCGGTCTATGATATTGAAACGTAGGAGACGCCTCGCGCCGACTGACGATTCTGGTTCTCAATAGCGAGATTCGCCGTTCGATTGTCGCTGTGCTGTTCCGGGGATGATTGTGTTTTGAAGTTGACGGTCGAGACTTGGGATGGAGGGAAGAGTTAATTTCGAAGAGGGCGGGTCACTGTCTTACGGTTTGCGGTTTCACACAGGTAAACTCCAACGTCTCCAAGCATCAGGGTGAAGCAGATGGAGTAGGGTGATGCACTTGGAGCAATTGGGCCGGGCCGAGGTTGCAATTGGGCCGGATTATTTGAGTTAGGTATATAGTAGTATTATTTGAGTTAGCTATATACAATATTATGCAAGTATAAACTAAGCCTAAATTTTTTATATTTTCACAGTGTAAATATCCAAAGATAAACAAAGTATAAAAATACTCCAAATAATACTTTCGTAAAAAAGTTTATATACGGACTATTCATTACCGCCATAACTAATTACATTCCAAATAATAAAATATAGGAGCTGGAACTAATTAAGTTGTACCGTATATTATAAACTAAGTCTATAAATTATTTATGTATAAAGTACTGCTATTTTTTAATTATAGGAGCTGGAACTAATTTAGTTGTATAGACCAAGTATAAACTGATTAAGTTGGAACTACAGTAATTAATTAAGTTGCATACTAATACTAGCCGTTGAGTTACTTGTGTAGCATTTCGGACAATGTATTACCGCCCAAAATCAGTTAACAAACTCATTTAATTAGGGGAGAGAAGTAATATAGGTGTAGTAATTATGACATAGGGGTGCATGGAACCTCACAAAAAAGCAAACCTATTTATCCCCTATTAAAACATTTCTTTTTCCTACTTTTTAGTCTATTTTTTCCATGGACATGGGAATACCCTTGGGTAAGCTTACTAGAGGGTAAGACAAATAATTTCCGTTGCGGACGGTCTTAGTAGCATGGGGTAACCCCACCCCTTCCCCATCTCTTTTTTATTTAAAAAAAATTATAAAAGTGTGTTATATATTTTTTTATTAAGTGGGTTAAATTTTGATTGGTTAAAATATGTAGTAGAGTATAAATATAGTTAAAAAATAGTAATGGGGTAAACTTATGGATGTGGGATAAAAGTTATAAATTGTTAAAGGATAGGGTAGAGTTAGTGGAAAATGAGGTGTCAAAATATTACGAGGAGAGAGATGGATGGGGTTACCTCATGAGTGCTGATGCTCTTATCATTTTTCTAAGCTTTGCAGGTAATTGGTAACTGGTAAGTATATATGGATTTTTATTATTATTGAAAAAACGATCCTATGTGCTCAGGGCATATGTTAAGAAGTTTAATTGGGAAAAATTATCTATTAAATAAAGCATCGATCCTAAAAAATCATTATTTAAAAAAGCTACAATAATTAAATTAAGAAAATCATTCAAAATTAGACTTCTTATCTTATGCCCCTAAAGACATAGGATAGAAAATTCGTTGAAAAATACATATTTGAAAAATCTTTTTCTAAATCTTAGGGCTCGTTTGGTTGGCAATGAAAAAAACCCAGGAAGTACAAAAACCCAGGAAGTAGCTAAAATACATGTGTTTGGTTGGATTTTTTTCCGCAGAAAAACCCAGGAAGTTAAATTCCCGGAAATTTAAATTCCTCCATTTCAAAGGAATTTAACTTACCTACTCCCCCCTAGGTAAGTTGCAATTCCCCCGTTTTCTATTTAAAAAATTTCAATTCCCCTATTTAATCCTCTAAAATAAAAAGTTAACCAAACATATTTTCACAATTCCCGTGAATTAGACTTTCTGGGAATTCAATTCCCATGAAATAACTTTCCGGGAATTCCAATTCCCACATTGAACCAAACGAGCCCTTAGATAATGGTCTATTAGGAACTAACCTCATTTAAATCTTTTTTATATCTAACAAAGAAACCTAAGAGAAATTTTAATATACTGATATTGGATTTAAAATGATTTTCTGGGGCTATTTAATATACTAATATTGGAGGGGGTGAGAGAGGGGTTGATTTTTTTGGGATCCATTTCAAGGTAGAGTTGATCACGGGTCACGGGTTAACCCATGGCTCGCCGGGTAAAATGGGTTGTGGACCCAACAGGTTAGGGACGAGCAGATCGAAGGGCCAATGAGTGGCGAGTTCGTGTTAGGGTTGATCTAATTCAAAACCCCGTAATATCTGGCCTGTCGTATTGTACATTTTGAAGAAGAAAAAAACGGTTATTTTGTGACAATATTTGCAAAAAAAAAAGGGGCAATTTTTTTCCAATCCGGTGGGTTACTTGACCTGTTGACCTACCTACCTTGTTCACGGGTTAGTGTTCGGGTCATGACTTTTCGACATGTGGACAAGTCTGTTTCGGGGTGTTTTGATGAGGGTGGAGGGGGTTGAAGAAGGTAGGCGAAGGGGTGGAGGAATTTGGGTTTTTTTTCCCACCGGCCACCCCCATGGAGAGAAGATGGAGGTGATGTAAGGGTGGAAATTAGGGCCAAAATTGTCCCTCACAAAAAATACCATTAGTCTATTTTCATCTTGATTGAGGTAAAATGGTAGTTTCTTCAAATGTCATTAAAAAAACAATATCCATCCCCCAAACACCTAAAGGAATGTATATAAAAAATACAGATTTTCTATCATATGCACCAAAAGCATAGGATAAAAGGCCAAATTATGAAATATTTTCATTAGATACACCAATTTTAGCCATTTTTAAAATAGATTATGGAGTTTTCCCATTTCCTTTTAAAGTTTTCTTTCCCAATAAAGTAGTCTTATCATATGTCCTTAGGGGGCACACAATAGACAAACCGAAAAAAAAAATCCATCTCACACACTCTTTTCATCTCCAAAAATATTCTATCCCCAAAATAATCTCCATCTCTTAGAATTTTATCACCAGCCAAACACACCCCACTGGAAGATTATTTTGAACTCCTTCAAGTAAACTTGGGTTTGGCCTAACCATGCCCATATAATTATTAATTAGTTTTATTTGTACCTGACTTATCAACTTGCTTGAGCCAGCACAAGTGTAACATTACAAAGTAACCAAAAAGATGTAAAAAATGAGCAATAAATATTTATTATATTGTGAAGTTAGCGAGTAAGTAATTTCAATGTGGAAAACACAATGAAAGTAAGACAATAGCATCCACTTATTCCTATTCAAATTGTCACTTTTATTAAACTATAAAACGTTATGAAATATCAAAGCATTCTTAATTCGATTTCTTAACTATCTAATAGAGTATTATTTTTGGTTTGTCTATTGCGTACCATAAGAGCATAGGACAAGGATACGGAAAAGAAAATCCTAAAAGAAAATAGGTGAACTCCATAATCTAATGTAAAAAAAATGGCTAAATCAGAAATATCTAAGGGAAATATTTCTCAATTAAGTTTGGAGCATAGGATAGAAAAACCGTTTTATTTTTTATAGGTTTAAAGAGCCGAAAAATACTTTCCAAATTAATTTCTTAACATGTGTTATAAGAATAAGTAGGTGGAAATACCATTTTATCCATATTTTGTAATTGTACCTAGTGTTAATTTTTGTAAGGGAAAACTAATTAAAATACATATATCTTTTGAGGGTATGGTAAAAATATCTTCTCAACTTTCAAATGTAATAAAATTTATCGACATTTGAGAGTTGTGGTAATATATTACCACGGGTTTTCTCATGGGTAAAAAATGCTAACGACGCAGTCTACGTGGATTTTTTACAAGGGTTTTCTTGAACGGTTTCCTTAGGAAAAAAAATAAAGAGTTTGGATCGGGTTCATACCCAGCGCATTTTCCTCCTTCCTATCTTCTTTCGTGGTCCTCTCTTGAACTGTCTTCTAGGTCTTTCAGGCAGCTCATGATTCCTATTCAATGACAGTCTTCCTCCCTCGTGGTCGCCTATGTTAAGCTGTCTCTCTAACATCTTCTTCCTCTTTGATTCGTTCATGGGCTTGACTGAGTAAGTTTTGTTTTTTTCCTCTCTTTGTTGTTGCTGTTGTTGTCGGTTTGGTATTAGGAATAGTCGTGGTGTTAATTTGAGGCAATTTTGACCGGATTAGTTGCTTGGTTTAGTTGATTTCGTTTTTCGGGTTTAATTTTGTCGTCGATTTATTTTTTTCCTAAGGAAACTGTTCATGAAAACCCAATTTTAGTGTTAATTTGTAAAAATGCTTCCACGCATGGTCTGGGGGTTAAGATGTATGCACTCTTTCCTCGAACGAGTCGAGAGAGTGTTTCCGAAAGACACACAACAATAAGCTACTTAAAGCGCATGTAAACAAGGCAAACAATAGAAAAGAAGGCAAATGGAGGCAGAAACAATAGGAAGGCACTAGGAGGCAGGCATGAAGGAAGAAAAGAAGCAGAAACAGCAAGACACAATGCCCAGACTCGAACTACTAAACATCAGGAACCCGAATGCACCTCTTCCAGTGGTCTTTATCTAATGCCATGTCTTCTGAAAGGTTCAGCAAATTGAGGTAATATATTACCATTATCTTCAAAGGTCGGAATATTTTTATTACATTTGAAAATTGATGATATATTTTTTCCATACCCAAAGGTAAGGTATTTTAATTAGTTTTATCTTTTTTTAATAAAGCTGTACCCTCACGTGTCAGTTTGTTATTGGTAGTCAACGGTAAAGGTCAAACAACCATGACTTAATGGTGACCACCGTAAGATACAACGCCCGCCGCACAGATAATCCCTCCCCCCCTCCCTCTCCGCTCTCCCAGTCTCCCACTCCCACAAGACAGAGAAGCACGGGAAGTATCTCTTACCTCTCCCTTGTTTCCTTCGCTGATCGAAAATGGCGGAGCCGAAGGAATCCACTTCGGCGCCATTGAGCAGAGCCGCCGAAGATTCCGAAGATTCTGCCAAAGCTCCGCTTAATTCGTCCAACGGTTCCACTACTCGCGAGGTTTTCCCCCTTTCCTTCCCTCTCGGATTTATTCAGCGTTTGTCATCTGTTCAGTTCAGTGTCCTCAGATCTAGAATGCTTTTTGTTCCCTGGATATTGTCATCTGTTTTCTTGTCGAGGATATTAAATTGAAACTTGAGAATCTTGATGGTTTGATTGATATGTCACTTTAGTGGTTTCTCCCAATTGTTGGTTTTGTAACATTTGTCGGCACACATTGGAAAATTCGATTTCGAAAATTGGCTAATCGATTTAGTGCTTTTTTCCTCTTTAATCGTCGAAAATCAAGTGTGGTAAAGTAATTGATGATCACTGTCGAATGTCGATCATGCACTTGTTAATTAACGAATTCCAGCATAGATTAGATATGTGTACTTTCCTCTTCCATACCTTTGCAATGGCACCTCCGAAGTTAAATTCGAAAAGAAAACGTTAGTGATGGATTACGCTTCATGGTTCCTGCACCACAGCACCAGCATGCGGCCAATTGCAGCTGAAAAATCAAATTAGAAAAGGAGAATTGAAGGTTGAATAGAACATTAATTTCAATTAAAGTTGGATTAGAAGAACTATTTTAATTTTGGTATCCTAGGTTTTGGAGTCGTGAGTGAAGATTTTGGTCAAGTTCCATTGGTACTTAAGGAGAGTTGTATTTTGGCCAAGTTCCACAGGTAGTCAAGGGGAGTTGGTGAATCTTGTGGAAGAGAGGAGTCAAATGAAACTAGAATGGTGTAATTCCTATTTGCAAACCCCAGCACAACTATTTCCATTGAAATGTTTCCAAATTTGAGAATTATGCCTGTGATTTAAAACTCTCATTCCTCTCGGAAGACCTGAGGTAGTCACTGGTCATTCATCTGGAAGCTTGTTAGAGGAAGTACTTGTATTAAGCGAGTATGTAGGCTTCCTAGCTCAACATGTAGTTATAAAAATCATCTTGAGAAAACTAGTTCTTGAATGTGAATGGTCTCATCTATCATTTTTCAGCTTATCTGTCCTTAGAGAAAACTGACTTGTGTACTTTTACCAGGCCTGTTGCTTTGTTCTCCAAAGTTGGGTGTCCAAGAAATTTATGACCGGATGGTAATTAGCTCAAACTGGCAAATCCTTAAAAAATCAAGGTCTATATCAACATTGTTTAGTTCCAAGCTGACATTGCTATTTGTGGTGAAAAATTGCAGTGTAGTTTTGTTCCCTGTGGCAGTTACATTTTTCATCACTTGGTGGTTCATTCAGTTTGTTGATGGTTTCTTCAGTCCAATCTACGAGCGACTCGGGATTGATATATTTGGTAAGTGCCTCTTGACCTTCTATCAACAGAAGTCTTGTAAATTGGGCACATCCGCACAGGACTCCGCTAGTATTTACCAAAGAAAAAAGAAAAGGTTATCCTTCTGTAGATATAAAACTCACAAATACGTTATTTATATGTGAAGAGTATGTATTTGTTTGTCTTACATTGTTATTGACACTGGCATTTTGACAAAATTCCCATCAAATTTGTCAGTATTGCCATTCCTAAATTCAGCCTTGTGAGTGATTATAGGCAATCTTCTAGGAGCTCTGCAAGCCATTGAGTGGTTTAGTTAATGTGAGATAATTTTAATGCCTTTATGGAAAATTGGAGGGCAAATAATTACTCCACTGTATTATGAACTCCTCTAGCTTTTTTTTTTCCTCTTACTGACCTTTTCCAACTATTCTCTTCCGCTTCATGATGCAGGACTTGGCTTTATCACATCCCTGCTTTTTGTATTCATGGTCGGTGTATTTGTTTCATCGTGGCTGGGCTCTACAGTCTTTTGGGTTGGTGAATGGCTAATAAAGAAAATGCCATTTGTGAAGCATATATACTCGGCCTCAAAACAAATTAGTTCTGCAATATCTCCAGGTAATGGAGCTATGGTTTATTTGTGTTACTCTTTTTTTTTCCCTATTATTATACCTCAGTTCATTGAAAATTGATTCAAGATTTTGACTTGAAGAATTCTGAAAGAATGTGATTTCTTTTCCTGTAACCAGACCAGAATACCACTGCTTTCAAAGAGGTGGCAATCATTCGCCATCCACGAGTGGGAGAATATGCATTTGGTTTCATTACATCTTATGTTGTCCTTCAGGTACTACCTGCAAGTTATGATTGATCTATTCTTTAGGCACTATCATTTCTAATTGTTATTTCCATGAAAGAAAATGGTTTGCTATTAATATTCTAGACAACCATCGATGGAAAATTTGTATGAATGGATTGGCATACAATGGGATTAATTACTGAACATAAAGTGCTAAACAAATCTAAATGTCTATAGGACTTCTTTCCAAACTTTCTCCATCAAGGGACGTGGGTATTTTATGTGTAGTAACTAGCCCTGTTTCAAGCGTGCGATGTATTATCCCTTTGATTCAACCTTTTGCTTATATAAATTTGATATCTCCTGTTCTACTCCCTTGTTAACTAACAAATAAATTTCTGAATGTAATCTTAGTATAGAATAGATATACTTGTTGAATTATTTGCTGTGGATGCAGAGTGATGATGGGGATGAGGAGCTGTGCAGTGTGTTCGTTCCAACCAACCATCTTTACATTGGTGACGTCTTGCTAGTCAATGCTAATGATATCATAAGACCAAATCTTTCCATCCGAGAAGGAATAGGTTTGTTCTTCTCACCCCTCAGATCGTGAGCTAGCAAACCAAATGTTAATATAATTAACTTTGTTTGTATATTATTTTATGATGAAAAATAAAAGGCATATTTTTTTAATCTCGGAAACTTGCAGTTGTTTTATTCATCTACACATTTCTGTTTTAAAAAAAAATCGAGCTTTTTTTTCACTTGAACATAAAATATTTTACTTAGGGTCACAAGGCGGGATCTACTAGGATGATTGTTGTACTTAGGGTCACAAGGATTAAATGCATTGGCTATTGTTTCTGTAGACTTAAATTGAACCTCCTGTAGCAATTTAATCTACTGTATCGGGTTACTCTTGTTTATAAAAAAAATTGATCAAGAAGCCCTTAATACATGTTTTCATTTAGTAGTTCAGTGATTTGTCCATTTAAGAGGGGAAAATTGTGCCTATTCATTCTCTTTTGGCATTGCTTTTGTACCCTCTCTGGACGGTCTGGCATTTTAGCCCGTTGCTGACCATCACCTGATCTTTTAAAATCTCAAGTAAAAAAAAAAAACAGCTACTATTGAAATAGTATCCAGTTTCCTACTAATTATTGTTCTTCTTCTTGTCCTGCAATCCAGAGATCATTGTTTCAGGAGGAATGACAATGCCACAAATAATCTCGCCATTGGAAAGAATTGCTACTCGGAAAAATGATAGAATCCCATTGAACAGGATATCATAAATTCACCGAAGGGAATGTTTGAAATTCCAGCTGCACTTCTGTGATATGCTACATTCCACCACTGAGTCAACTTGTAAGTGTTGCTATACAGATGTACTTGCTGCAGGTTTGTCAATAGCTATACTTTGTGTGTGCTACGAATGCTGATGTATCGGTTTGTTTGTCAGCCGGGTATGTAGTAGGTTTAGCTGTATAATATGATTGTTGTTTTCTGTATCCACATGGAGTCATGGACACCGTTGTTTGCAAAAGGGGAAAATGGTGAAAGATGCAGGTGATCATATGCTATTCATTTCCAAGTTTTAGTTTCGTAGTTTCGTCTCTCCCTAGGGCCTCATTTGTGTAGCGTTTTCTAGGGAACTTATTCACTAGCAATGTGGCGATAAACGTTATAGTTTGTGCAGATTGGCAAACGTGTTCTTCTTGAAATATTCGGAATGGCTCACCGGAAATGACTTGTGGGTAGTACCCATAGGTCCCCAGTTCGAATCCCGAAATGGCCGTTATTTATTTACCAATACAAGATAAACTATTGCAGGTAGACTAAAACTATTAACTACTTCATTTTTTTTTTTTTTTTTTTGATAAGGTAAGAATTCGGGTGGATCAAACCTACCCGAGGGCATCCTTCCGGATGAGGTCAATGAGACCTGAGTTGGTGAGGAAGTCGGAACCCCTGACAACGCGGCTAAGGTGTGCAACCTTATCAGCCACGGCGTTGCCAGTGCGGGGTATATGGGAGAAGGAAACTTCACCCATACGCGACAACATGGTTTTGATATCGGCCATCATTAGTTCGATTTCCCACGGACAATTCTTCAAAGTTCTGAGGTGATTTATTACAATGAGAGAGTCGCCTTCTACGATGAGGTTGCTGATTGAAGATGAGCTTGCCCAAGCGAGCCCCAATCGGAGCGCCTCTGTCTCAGCTTTGAGAGCAGATTGCTTCCCTATTTGTTTCCCTCCAATGTGTATTACTTCTCCCTTCCAGTTGCGGATGATAAATCCGGCCGAACTGTCCATGTTGTTAAGAGTTGACCCGTCGAAGTTCAGCTTGTATTTCCCCGGCGGGGGCTTTCTCCAAGTAGTGACCCGGGTTTTCTTATTTCCTTTGTCGGATTTTCCTATACAATTCCTATGAGGAGATGTTTGACATATCATGGGATCAAGGACATAAGTCTTTCTCCAGTTGTCGTTGTGGTACTCGATTAATTTTTTGACAGCCGTTGAATCTGGACATGGTTTGTTGTTAAATATACTCTGATTTCTTAAAAACCAAATTGTCCACCATGTGAAGGCCGTTCTTTCCTTCTCTGATGATGATAGGGATTCGCCAAGGTGGGATAAGATGGGCCTGAGGTCCCTGGACTCTATTATCAGATTTGAGATATTACTCCAGGTGGAGCTAGCCCAATGGAGGTGGGCTGATGTGTACGGGCATTCAATAAGTAGATGGGTGTCATCCTCTGTAGCACCGTTGCATAGAGAACACGTAGTTGGTACCGCAACGCCTTTCTGAGCAAGACGGGAGGCCGTCGGGAGACCCTGCTGACTTATCTTCCATAGGAAGTTTTTAATTTTTGGCGGTGTGTTGACTTTCCATATCCATGCATTGTTATCCGCTATTTTTGAGGTATTGTTTGTTATCAGCTTATAAGCACTAGCAGTGGTAAACCAGCCCTCGCGGTCAGGCCACCAGTACAACCTGTCTTCAATATCATTTACTGGGAGCGGTATATCTAGGATTTCCTGAACAATGTCGTTTGGAACAGTGTTACGCAATTTCTCCTCCCACCATTTTCCCCCATTCAAATAGTCACTCACAGCTTCATTTTCGTTCCAGTTATTTGGACAATTAATCCTCTCTCTAAGAGAATTAGTTGAGATCCAGTTATCTGTCCAGAATTTAACCGAGCGTCCGTTTCCTATCGACCAGATGAGGCCAGTTTTGAATTTACTTATAAGAGTGGACAATTTTGACCATTGCCATGATGCACTACCACTTCTCTTGTAATTTAGGATATGAGCATCCTTTAGATATTTATGTTGTATAATTTGGACCCAAATATTGTAAGGTTCCGCGAGAATTTTCCACAATAGTTTAAGTTGGAGGGCTTCATTCATATCACGAGATTTCCGGAGGCCAAGCCCTCCGTTATACTTAGGTCTGCAAATCTTATCCCAACTAATAAGGGGGCGATGCTGAAGATCTTTGTTCCAGAAAAAGGTTCTATTGATTTGATCTAGTTCTTTGTGTACCGAGGAGGGGAGAAGGAAACTTTGCATGGCGTATAGAGGTTTTGCGGAAAGGTTAGCACCAATGAGAGTCGCTCTGCCCTGTTGTGATAGGCAGTTGGCCCGCCATTTGCTAAGCTGGTCTCTAGATTTACAATTAATTTCCTCGAAAGTTTGTTTGGTGACCCTTCCGTTGATGATGGGGCAGCCGAGGTACTTTTCTAACATGACCTCATTAGTGATTCCAAGGCAGGCTTCTAGTTCTCTACTCCGCTGGCGAGGCATACCCTTTGTGGTTTGGAAGGCAGATTTGTGATAGTTTACTTTCTGACCTGAGACACAACAATAGTTATCTATGATTGACCTCACTTTCACACAAGAAGAAGAGGTAGCCTTAGAAAATATAATAATGTCATCTGCGAAAGCAAGGAAGGGAACTTTCAACCCTCCCCTGCCAAATGTGAACCCAATGAGGCTGTTTCTGTGTTGGGCTTCTTGAGCGAGGTTTCTAGCCAGGACTTCAGCACCAAGGATGAATAGAAAGGGAGACAGGGGATCCCCTTGTCGGAGACCTCTCGTTGGTTGGAACATATCAGTGGGACCGTAGTTAACCAACACTGAGAAGGACACGGTAGTAACGCATTCCATTATCCAATTGACAAAAGTTCGATGAAACCCAAATTTTTCCAACACTGCTCTCGTGAATGTCCAGTCCACTCTATCATAGGCCTTTTCCATGTCAAGTTTTATTGCCATCCAACCCTCGCGGCCACGCCGGGAGCGAAAGGAGTGGAAGATTTCATGGGCAATTAGGACGTTGTCTTGAATTGCTCGGTCGGAAACAAAGGCTCCTTGAAGAGGGTGAATAAGTCGGCCCATGACCTGTTTTAATCTATTTGTGAGGATTTTAGATATGATTTTGTAGATGGTATTGCATAGGCTGATTGGCCTGTAGTGCGCGGTTGTGGACGGGTTGTCCCGTTTCGGGAGTAAGGAGATAAATGTGTGATTTATTTGTCGCAGAATTTTCCCAGATAGGAAGAAGCTTTTAACTGCTTTAATGATAGTTCCCTTTATAATGTCCCAGTAAACTTGGTAAAATTCAGCGGTCATCCCGTCAGGACCAGGAGATTTATTAAGCCCTAGCTCAAAGACGGCCTTTTTAATTTCCCCATTACATGGGATTTGAGTTAGATAGATATTTTCCTCTGCTGAGATTTCAGGGTTGATGACGTTTAGGTATTCCGTTAGGAGGTTGTTGTTAATTCTTTCCTGCATGAACCGTTTCTCAAAGTCTGTTTGTATTTCCTTCCTGATATTTTCTTCACCTTGAACGAGAGTGCCGTCAGCAGATGTGATTTGGTTTATGATCTTCCTATTCCTTCGCCCAGACGCAATCCGATGGAAATACGTCGTGTTTGAATCTACTAACTTTAGATGTTTGGTTTTAGCTCGTTGATTCCAAAACTTTTTCTGAAAAAGGAGCAATTGTTCTTTCTTTAGGATAAGGTTCCTTTCCTTGGTCCTTAGCAAAGACCAATTCTGTTGGGTCATAAGGTGTTGAATATCGAGAAGTTTGTTGTCGACCTCCTGAAGTTGCCTAAAAATATTCCCAAAAGTTTTTTTATTCCATTCCTTAGCTTTTTGTTTGAAAAATTTAGTTTTCTGCATAATTTGAAACATTGGCGATCCCTGGAAAGATTTCCGCCATGCCTGTCTCACCAGAACCCGGAAATCTTTTCTTTGGGTCCAGACATTTTCGAATCTGAACGGCGAAGCTTTGTGTATAATTCCATTAGCCAAATTAATTGTTATGGGGCAGTGGTCCGAGGAGGTGAACGTTCCATTGGAAGTGATTAGATCCGGAAAGTGTTGGAGGATTGGGTGTTGAACCAGGACCCTATCTAACTTTTCTATGATATTGTCCTCTCCATCGGCCGTTTTTCTCCATGTGAATTGGTTTCCTGAGGTGGGGATATTAACCATGGCGCATTCATTCATGAACTTTGTCAATCTTAAGAATCTATTGGGGTTGATAACGGCACCCCCAACCTTGTCTGCGCTACAGAAAATTTCATTGAGATCTCCCATAACTAAGCAAGGTAGAGTCGAGTTTTTGACTAATTGAGAGAGGTTGGACCAAAATTCATCTTTCTCCTTACTCCCAGCCGGAGCATATACGAAGAAGAGCATAGCAGAGACGTTGTTGTGTTGGCAGTTGTACCTTACTCCAATTATTCTCTGGGAGTGATGTTCGATTGATACTGATTCATTTAGAAGTAAGTTGTTTTTCCATAGGAGGCCTAACCCTCCGGATTTACCCCGTGACGGGGACCATATAGCGTTATCAAATCCTGCATTTTTCCACACCGACTCATTCGGAATTTGCTCAGATTTGGTCTCCGCCAGCGCCAAGAGGTGAATATGATTGCTTTTGCACCATGAAGAGACATCGGTCCAGAAAGTCGGTTTTCCCATTCCCCTACAGTTCCAGTAACTAATCTTCATTAAAAACATTTTGGTGTCTCAATGGAGCTAAGATGAGCCACCATCGAGAAGGAGATGTAGCAAAGTTCGTGTTTGAATACGGATATTTGGTAACGACGGTTTGCACAGGTAATGCACATACTGCCACCGTATGGATTATATGGTGGAAATTACATTTTTGAGAGAGGATTGATACAGTGCGGCAGTCAGGTGGCACGAGTCGATGATCGTTTGAGTGGTTTAGTGATTGGATTAGCACAATTCTAAAGCATGGTAATGTGACGGTAGAGCAACAATTAATAAAAGCATAGTGCTCGATATTATGGTATATAGCAGAGGCAAAGTAATTGTTGGGTGCCATGTGAGTGGTTCGGTTAATTGGCCATGGGCAAGTGACTCCATTAATTACTTTCCTACAAAAAATGATTTGCCCATAAGATTTGTTCAAAGTGGGGCTTTCACCCAGTGGCCTCAAATAGGCCCTTAGAATTTTGTTTTTAAAGGGAGATTCAATAAGACATTGTAAGTTGGCATACACCGATGGTCTTCTACAATCAATAGATAGTGATATATACTTGAAGCCTACCACAAAGGCTAATTCATTCATACTGCATTTCACATTCAGACACAAATACATTACAATCCTACAGATAATGGAACAAACATCAGAGAGACTCCAATAGATTACAGAACACCATGACCTAAGACTCCAAACAGCAACCAACAGAACATACGTGCTTTGATACAAAAGGGAGAGTTGTAAGTTCATGAATGAACTACCTCCAGCACAGCCATAGATTCCTAGAGCAACACAAAAGGGAGTACAGTGCTTCTTCCAACAGATAAAAGGTAGTTTATTCATCAACTCCCAGGAGCTTGTTACCTAACTACCACGGAAACAAGCAGGAGAGATAGAAGTAGACTTACTGATCATTACGACCTCGCTTGCTGCAGCTCCCCATCAGTTTGGAGGATGCAGACTCACCGGCTTCTTCTCCGAGCTTCCTCTTTCCTGACTCAGATCTGGATGAGCCCTCCATAGGCTGCTGCTCACCCATAAGCTCGACCATGGGGTGAGCAGAAGGAGCAACAGCAAAGGAGAGAGCAGCAGTGATTGGTTGGGGCGGGTTGCCAAGAGGCGATGTCCACTTCAGCAGAAGGGGGGATGTTGGCCAGCATCACTTCAAACTCCTCTTGGGTCATATCAGCTGGGAATCCACCTTGGCCGTCCACGAGACCAGTATCCTCATCGAAGTCCATAAGCTCCTCATCGTCAGAAGTGTAAAGCTCGGGGGCGAGAATGTCAGCATCAGAGTGGTTGAGCACGTCCCCAGGGGGTGCATCGGCGAGGGTGTGGGGCGATGGGGGCGCCATCAGAGGGACAGAGATGGGATCCTCAGCCGGCTCAGCATCATCCACCATGGTGGTAGACCCCTCAATCGATGCAGAAGAGGAATACGCAGAGGAAGAGCCTGATGATATAGTAACATTTTTCCCAAAGCAGCTCCAGAGATCGGCCTTAGAGTGACCGAAGGAGGGAGGGGCAGACACCGGGGCAGCCCTCGAAGCCACACGAACCCATTCCCCACCCTTTGCAGGGTGAGGGTCATCGGCCTCATCAGGCTGCACAACCGGGCCACCACCCATCACCCCTTCAGTGGGAGCATTGCAAACCATCCTCAGAGGACATTCATCAAATAGGTGATCAGCCCTGCCACAGCTTCCGCACCCCTCCGGGAAGTCTTCAAACCAAAGGGGGTAGCTTTCCAACACTCCAAGCTCATTTAGCAGAGTGATCTTTTTCTCTCTGATCATAGTGAGATCAGCAGAGATACAAATACGCGGGTAGCGGAGACGGGCGCCTTTCGCACTGAAAGCCGCCACACGGATGACCTCTCCAACTTTGTTACCTACAATAAGGGATCTCAGAATGGAGTCACTTACATATTTGATAGGAAGGCCCAGGATCCGGACCCAGAGGTCCAGTTTGGAGATGGACTCGGACCAAGGATCAAATGAGATGCTCCATGGACGGATCAGCAGAAGTTGCCCGGCGATGTGGAAGGGGCGTCGTTCCCAAGCACTGTCACGGTCTCCGGGGAGATCGAACCGAAGCTCGAACCACTTGTTCGCCACCGGGACGAGCTGGAAGCCGCCGGCAAGGAATCTCCACTCAGCTCTTATCCTTTTCCTAACCTCTTTCGCTTCCACCGGATCCCCAATGATTGTGGCGAATAGGGATGTGGTGTTCAGCGCAAGGATGTTATCCTTGATATTGCTCTGAATAGCCTTCAGCCTATCCATATCCACCTTGGAAGTTTTCTTCTTGCCTTCCTTCTTAGCCTTGCTTCCCCCAACAGAGCCCGCCTCCATGGGGCTTCCTCCAAGATGGATCTTCTCAGTGCAAGTGTGTTGTGGTCCCTTTCGGGAGAGGTTTTCTAGGGGGACGGAAGGGTCGTCCCCCATGGGTTTTTCCCCTTGGATTTAGATGATGATGCCATGCCAACAGAAAATACAAAGAGGAGATTAGTAAACAGGTGATGGAGATTAGATAGCGAGAGGAGGGAGGTGTGATGGACCCAGAGGCCTGGGCGGGTGTTTAAATAGATGTAAATTAGAGAAGAGAGATGAGAGCAAGGGAGGAGCATACCCTCCTTCAGCCGACCAGAAGCGATAGATCTTCGGCAGAAGGTCAGGTCCAACCGAGACAGCCCCGTACGGCACCCAACACTGAGACATCGATGGAAGAGGAGTCCTTGAGAATTTTCTTTTGACGGCTAAGGGGGGGGGGGCCGAGCATCCCAAACATACCGTTGACCCCAATCCTTTCGGTACAGCGACAAATTGCCCGAGCATCTGAGTCCCCAGACAACAAAGAGCAAAAGCGCTTTCAACACAGGTCTGAACACCCACACGGATTTTGCCCCTGGAATTCTTTTGGCAGGGTTTCGGAGAGAGTAATCATCGACCAAGGCATGGAGTCGTGAGAGAAACAAGCTTTTTGTGATGGAGATTGCATCCACAGATCTGAGGGGACACAAAGCAAGCAGATTGGGGGCGGCGCTTTTGATATTAGGGTTTTTCAGCAGAAAGATTTCTGGGGACGGGATGTTGGGAGGAGGGATCCGCGCGTAGGGCGCGTTCTTTCGCATTGGGATTTCTTTTTTTTACCTCTCTTGAGTTGATCTTGAGGGAAAAGATAGAACTTATTAACTACTTCATTTTTATAAATTTTATCACATCGACAGCAGAAAAATTATCAATAAACCAAAAAAGATAAGCTCATAAAAGGTAATGTTACCAGCGAGTCCCGTCCCGGACTCATAATTTACTTTTCAACTGCCACATTAGGTTACGAGCCCAAATTTAACTTTTTACTTTTTTCAGCAAATTATCCGTGAGCCCATCCCGAACTCATAACTTCATAAATGTGTGAATTGTTTTTGGAAAAAAATATATACAAAATGGGTGTCTATGGGTAGATAAAAATAAATTACATTCAAAAATAATTTTTATTTATTTTTTTATATTCGAAATAAGCCGAAAAACAATTTTAAAGAGTGAAATACAAGCTTTTTGAAAAAAAAAAGTGGCCCACCTAATGTATTCCGATGGAGATCCTCTACAACACTTTGTGTGACATTAGGTGTAACATAAAATTAATTATGCTATAAATTTGCAATAAAAAAATTCCAAAAATAATATTTATGTTTTAAACACTTGTTAGTATATGTTTGTAAAAAAATTTGATGAAAAATTATGTATTTAAATTTTATATAAATCAAATACTACTTATTTTGGCATAAGATTTTCTAAAAATTATAAAACACGTATTTTCATCAAAAAAATTTATAAACATATACTAGCAAGTGTTTAAAACATAAATATAATTTTTGGAATTTTTTTATTGAAAATTTATAGCATAATTAATTTTGTGTTACACTTAGTGTCACACAAAGTGTTGTAGAAGATCTTCATTTGAATATATTCATGAGCCTTACTTTATGGGGGGAGTCATTTTTTGAGGGCTTATCTGCGGGAGTCATTTTT
This sequence comes from Persicaria maculosa, assembly GCA_963922045.1. NCBI lineage: Eukaryota > Viridiplantae > Streptophyta > Magnoliopsida > Caryophyllales > Polygonaceae > Persicaria > Persicaria maculosa. Next base: position 73,416,073 of record OY998254.1, on the reverse strand, counting down.
TGGGGCTCACTGCCCCATCATCTTCTTTCTATCTTTGGTTTGTTGGTGAGCCTTGGTGCTCGGTGCTCACCAATAAACATCCTCTTAGGGCGATTTTGGTAGTAGAGGCTCATCAATAAAAATCCTCTTAGAGCGATTTTGGTAGTAGATTGTTATTTTGTTGGTGATTGGCGGAATGAAGATTATGGTTCAGAGCCAATAATCTCTCATTACTATCCCCTCATCCTAATATGGCATTTCCTACATCCCCGAATTTCACATAATACCCCACAGTCCATACACTAAGTAACACTAAGGAGGTAAATCGGAAGTTTGAATCACAACTCGGTTTATATAAATGTAAGTAAATCCAGGGAAAACCTTCTAAATTCTAATCTTTTGAAAGCACATCGATGATATGGAGATACCAAAGCATCTCCGATTGGAATCACACTGCCGGAATCTCATATTTTAAATAAGCCACTCCCATTAACGTAAAACTCAATTGTTTGACAGGAGAACTAAAACTTGATGTCTGAAGAGTATCATCAAAAGAAACAAAATTCATCAGCTGCAAATAGAACTCAACAATAGAAACTGCAAAGAAACAACAGTATAAGAACTTGCTAGAGTAGAGGCAGACTGCGGAAAATTCGTCGGAAACGCAACAATCTAAATTTAAGCCTTGAGGCGACCGAAGTACTTCTGCTTCTCCTGTGTGGTCTGGAAGCGCCCGTGACCAAAATTGGAAGATGTGTCGATGAACTTGAGGTTGATCTCTTCGAGAGCAACACGGGATGTTTGCTTCAGAAGAGACTGCCTTAGGGTGACAACACGCTTCTTTGGGCCAACAATGCCACCCTTAATCATGAGGTAATCTTCTTTCACAATACCATAGTGAGGGAAGCCACCAATGGGGGTAATGTCTTTCTCCGTTCTGTTTCAAGCACCAAATTAAAACATCAGCAATCAGAACTCAAAATTAATACAAAAGAAAGTTAATGGTTAACAACAATGGGGAAGCATGAATTCCAGACCTGTCATAATCTGTCATAGCTTGGTGGGATTCCTGACCAGTCTTGCCCAGCTTGTAAATCTTCTTGTTCAATTCAGTACGGTGGTGGTAACCGTTTTGACCAGCCCTGGCAACAGTGTAGGATACCCTAGCAGGATGCCATGCCCCAATACAAGCAACTTTACGAAGACCCCTGTGAGTCTTGCGAGGAAGACGAGTGACACCCCAACGTGTAACCACACCTTCGTATCCCTTACCCTTGGTGACACCGATGATGTCAACCATCTCGTCCTTCTGGAAGACGGCATCAATGGGAACCTGCTTCTCAAACAAGTTGTATGCAAAGTCAACCTTCTCCGAAATGCTGCCACCATTGACCTGGATTTCCATGAGGTGTGCCTTCTTCTGTTTCAGACCCTTCATCTTGCGGATCTGAATTCAACAACGACCAACCAAGCATTTTAAGACAACAGTTTGAAAACTCATCACAGGTATCGGTTCAGAACAACAAAGACAAATATGTGGATGCAACAAACACCATTACTAAGATATGTGTGAATTACCTGAGTGTGGGCTAAAACACGAATGATAGTTGAATACTTCTTAATTTTCTCCAGCTGTGACTGAATGTCTTTCTTTCCTTCTTCACTCTCCATCTTCTTGGAGTACTTGGAGAAAGCCTTCTTCTTAGACTTGCACCAGTTCTTGTAGAACCTTCTCTTAAGCTCTTCGCTCAAGTGCTGGGCCCAAACAGTGTTCAAAGAGCGAAGGCCACGAGGGGTCTTCACATAGCCAACAACTCCCACAATCACCATTGGAGGAGTCTCAACAATGGTCACAGCCTCACAAGTTTCCTTCTTATGAAGTTCTATGAAACAATTCAATGCAATCTATCAACACACACCCACATAGAAAAACAATATTACAACATCAGTAAAAAGGGAAAAATATCCACTCACTGGATCCGGGCTTATCCACATCTCTCATGATGTGGGTCATTCCAGCCTTGTAGCCCAAGAACGCGGTGAGCTTGGGCGACTTGCTTGGGTCATCCTGGGGGAAGGCCTTCACTGCAGACAATAAAAAAGCCAAATGTTCAAATAGTCTGGAGACTCTGGATCTATGTTATCTTGCTTCTAAGAGCCAAATTATGAAATTAGTAACAATAAATGTTTGAAGACATCGATATGTGGTTAAGCAAATATATCCAATCAGTTCTAGTTCTACAAGACTACAACTATAAATTTCATTAATGTTAGCAATAGCAACCAATACTATAAAACAAAAATTACAGATTTAACCGGCATTGAAAACTTCAAGTTACATAACTTACGCATTAACAAGGTTCTAGGAATCATTCAAATGTATACTCATGAATAAATACTACTAATTCAATAAATATAAAAAACTCAAGCGAATAAGCTCTGAAAAATAACGGACCTTTCCCTCTCTGACGGGACGCCCTCTTCCTTGGGAGAAACCCTAAGGAACCATGTCTGGGGTGCTCAAACTTCCTGTGAGACATTTTCCTCTTCCTCTCCCTAACTTACCTGTAGAAATCCAAGCAAACAATTCAAATTAAAAGGACGAATTCGACATTAATCCGCTTCAAACAATATACAGTGATTCGGGAAACAATAGCATCGCTTTGTCAGATTATGAAGCAGCAAGTTTGTGACATTGCATTTCAAAATCAGGAAGAATACAATATCACGATAAACCTCATTTCGATCCAATCAAACCGAAACCAAAGCAAATTACCAGAAACTAGAGAGTGAGATGAGCTGAAGAATGGATACAGAGGAAAACAGAGAGGGGGAGAGGGAGTTACTGGCGGAGGCGCAGAGTCTGGAGACGCCTAGGGTTTTGATGGAACTGGAGTGAGGGTTGCTTTGTGATAAATATACGTAGGGTTTGCCTTTTGGGCTGGCCCATTTATACACTAATCTAAAATTGGGCCGGCCCATTTTACATAATTTATACGGAGTATATCATAAATTTCTTAATTAAAATTATTTTCCAAGAATTATAAGAATATTTGATTTGATTTTTATCATTCGAGACCATCGAAGGAATATTAGCTTGCGGAAACGCGTCTATGGTGGCGACCGAGACGATGGCGCTCCATCATAGTGTGCAAGGCTCTCGAGTTAGGACTTAAGGAGGTACTCATTAAGGGCGATTGTTTGACGGTCATTGATAATATTTTGGTTTCTTGGTGCTCTGGGAAATCATGATCCTCATTTCTAATTTCCTTTTCATTCATGTATGACTAGTTCAGTACCCGTGCAGTGCACGGGCCTTACATTTAAAATATATATGGTATAACGAAAATCAGATGTTAAATAATAAGAAAATTAAACATTACAGAAAAAAAATACCATGAACATAATTCCAATAAATATAATGTCCTCAACAAAATGCATGAATCAATATTATATATAGAAAAACTAAAACTGACAAAATGCTGATATAAGAAATATATAATAATAATGTTGATAATGTCTTGTAATTTGCGGTGAACCTCCACTTCACCACTCGTGATTGTAAAGTACGTTATCACCTACGTTGTAGAAATGAGAGGGAAAACATGAGTGTTGCAAAAGAATGCAAGATATAGGAAGTATTGAATAATATAAATAATATATATATACATATATTTTTAACATATTATGCTCAAACTTTTAAGAAATTAAATAAGAAAAATATGGTGTAATGTACCATTATGAAATGAGAGCAATTCCTAAATAACATTCTGAAATACTTCCTTGTAAACCACATTTATTGTAGAATGATCTGGTTTGTCTTCGGAATCGCATACCAAAACCTTCATCCAATTCCTATTTGTCACCCCCTAAAGTGCCACATATAATTGTCCATGTGTGAAAACAGGATTTGGAATATATAACCTTACTTGTGATATCGATTGACCTTGACTTTTGTTTATTGTCATTGCAAAAGGAGTAAAATTAACTAATAATAATAATTTAAAATATAATATCAAATAAAAACTAACGCATATGTAGGATGAGAAAAATTCAGTGCTTTGTAAATCTCGAATAGATTGCGCTTTGCTAAACATACATCACTGTTATTATCGTCCCCAATAGTAATTTTCAATGGAGTGGGTGGGGAAATATAGCGGATAGCTTCTTTTGCAGCTACGACCTTTGTATATGCTCTATCAGAATTGGTGATTGTAGTGAAGTGCTCACCATTAATGTACACCGATGTATAATAATCAAGAAACACCTTAAAGTGTTCAATTTAAACTCCTCTTCCTTGTTGTGCACACAACTTATAAAGGTTTCTCACTGGAGGAGGTTGATATGTTTCCAAGGTTATGATAGGCTCCAACAATGCTAATAAAACCTATAAAAACATATAAACAATGATAATCATTAATTGTATTGCATAACATGAAGATAGAATAATTTTCATATTTAATGTGAAAAAGGTAACGTACCCAAGATTTTTTAAAGAACAATTCACCAGAATCAAGATAGATGGCCTCAGAAACAGATTCCACTATATCAATGAGTACGGTGGGTGGTGTAAGTGATCCGCCATCGTATAAGATCGATTCATCAACATTTATGCATGAAATATAGGTATTTATGCCCTAGGTGCATAAATAGTAGTACAAATAGAGTTAATTATTGGAGATGAACATAATGTGCGAATTGTTAAAACATAAACTAAATGAAAACATTAAAAAACATAACATGCATACAATCCGGACTACTGATAAGTTTTAATTTCATGTAAATTGTGTTTAAACACAGCTCGAGCAAGTTTTTTTGGACAAAAATTATCCGTCATTAGTTGAGACATGAGGTCGGAACCCAAATTTTGATGCGTGTCGTATAAACGGCGACAAACCACCAATTGAAAAGCATATTTTCCAATGCTTAATAAACTATCATAACAATTATCACCATCAACACTGTGATGGGTCAAAGCTTTTTTGAATAGGTCTCCCTTGCTAAAATGATATACATTCACACCTCCAATCATCAAAGCAGAATACTTCATCATAATATTAAGTAACCTGCACTTTTAAAACATTTTAAAAATCAATATATAACAAACTAAATACATATATCACAACGACACAATGAAGATACCTTTGCCTTTGAGTAAAATAATTCGACACGTACTTCAAACGTGAAGGCTTATTATATATATATAGATGATGGATGAGGATCAACGTCCTAGATTAAATTATATTATATTTGATTTGCCAATGAGAAACACAATGAATCTTATGCTCAATAGGATTTGTTTTTTTTTTCTTTTTGTTATTTTGATAAGATTTGGTTGATTTGGATCAATGAGATAAACACGTATATTTCACATAATTTTCATTTGTTATTTTCAATGAGAAGTACCAAAGTTGTTGGATATGTAGTTTGTTCCTAAAATACGTGGATGAAATAAATATTTATATATGATTAAATAGTATTATAAAAATTGATAATTGATAATAAAAGTTTAATGAATATACCTTTATACAGTCCAACCCTTGCAGATTGAATAATAATAACAACTTTCTCATTTATAGAGACATTCTCGTAAGGAGTAAGTTGTTCCGCATATGAATCTCACAAAGTACATTTTAATACATCATACCTACAAATAATAAATAAAAGGTACCGTAATATCTATCGAAATTATAAATTAAAAAAAAACGGAGCAGGGGCTTCAATTCCATTGCAAGTTTACTATTGTGTCCTTGTTTGTTAGATTTGATTTTCTTATTTAGATGTTGTTACCTGGCTTATCGGAGGTAACCTCGTTGAGAGTAAAATGAATAATACATACCTCGAATTTACAATTAAAATATTTCTTCTTGTATGCAGGGCCGGTGATAGGGTGGCGCGAGAGGCTCGATCGCACAGGGCCCGGAAATTTTGGGGGCCTATATATATAAAAATAAATGTGAGAATGTATCATGAAAATTTCCTAGCACAATGGTTAGTTTTGGGGCCTCTCTCTCAAGGGTCTAGTGTTCGATTCCCCACAAATTCTATACTCTCTTATTATGTTTTGAACCCTTCAAATTACAGTATTTGATAATAAGTTTTCCATACTTTAAAATTTGGGGATATTAATATTCAGTATTATTTACTTTTTATGCAGTTAAATTTTTTTATTTGCCAAAAAATAGTACTCCTTATCATTTTTTCAATACTTCACAATTCACACTTTTTATTACATTTATTTACTTAAGTATACATTAATTTAGAGATATCAATATTCAGTATTACATGTTTTCATTGAATAAATCTAACTAAATATTTTTTTGTAACGAACGCTCTTCACATAAATTATAAACGTAAATGTTTATGGGATATATGCTCGAGATGCTCGGAAAAGGAGAGGGGAATCCATGCGCTTAGTGACTGCCGACAGGTGAAAGAACGTTGGATGTCGATCATTCTTCGATTATCCAGAATGAGCATTGATATCGAGTGAGTTTTTAAAAACATCAAAGGAAGAGGACGATGGACATCAATTTTCTCAAATATGGCCTGACAAATTTGGAAGAGGATAAATGTTTTTCATTCATATCGATCGACACCTACTTTCTTCACCTGTAGCGAGTGTAATGCGTTGTACGATGAGCTATGGGCTATCCCTACATGATATCAGAATAACACAAATACCTTTTCATGCATCTATCAAAATCATGTCAATTGAATGAACTGTTCCAGGACCGGTGTAGCTTAAGGTTGTAGACATTCTTAAAACCCGAACAATAATATTCCATCGGATTTTTAAGGTATTTTATTGTTGTGGTAGTAACTCGTCCAGGTAATGGAATTGTCCATCACCAGAAAAAATCAATTTTATAATGAAGAATCAATGAAGTGAGGAAGATAATTGCATAGTTAATAAATTAAAATATTTAACGATAAGAGATTAGAGGGATATATATATATATATATATATATATATATATATATATATATATATATATATATATATATATATATATATATATATAACCAATTGTCCCTATAAATTAAATACCTAACATACCTCTCCTTTGCTCAATACCGTTGTTCTCTATGGGCGCCTTGTCTTTGTTTTTTGACATCGCGTTGAATGTGATCTAAACTTTAACACAGTTGTTTTCAAAAAAGGAGAAACAATTGATACGGCATGTCACTGCAATCACCAAGTCAATATATAAATAAGAAATTGCAATAAAACCCAAATAATAAGATTAATTGGAATTGATTAGTTACTTAATTAATTAGATAGACCATAAAAATCATCTGCAATAAAATCTCGCTCTTTAGATATGTTGTTATTAATTGGATATCGCCCATCATATGCTGTTATTAATTGGATCTCACCCATGATTTGCAATAAAATCTGATATGCTTGGATTTGGATATATCTCAATTTGTTATTAGTTGTTATCTTTAAAAACATTATGTAGCTTGTTATCTCAATTTGTTATTAGTTGTTTTATTAATTTAGTGACTGCCAACAAGTGAGAAAATCATTTAAGATAAATCAAGTTTGTTTAGATTTTATTTAGATTTGCAAATCCTATTTTAAGATAAATCAAGTTTGTTATCAATTAAAATCATTTTTTTTAAAAAGCTACATTAAAGGAGAAGCCGCCACATGTCGTAGGCGACTTCTCATTTAGTATTATAATAACTAGCTTAGTACCCCGTGCATTGCACGGATCTTTTTTAAAAATATGTGTTTATATAATTTCATTTATCATTTCTTCATCGATACCAAAACTTGTAAGCATTACTTGTAACCATCCAACATACATATGGAGATAATAATCTTGCATACAAAAATGAATAGGGATTTGAATTCTTGTATATAGCATGTGGTGGAAAACATCCGTATAAAAAAGAGTCACATATGTATTTTCTCTAGCAAACTGATAAGAAGAAGAAATAAATAAAAATAATTAAAGATAAATTACCTAAACAATAGAACCTATGAGATTTTGTAAAGACCGGGAAATTTTAGAATATTAAATTATTAAAATAGTGATTTATAATCATTCCGATTTCTAAGATTTGAGAGGTTTGAAATTTCCGTCCTTAAGCTGTTGGTTTTATTTTAAATATTTCAAAACGAGTTCCGGCATTATTTAATTGGAAATTTAAAATATGTTATACTCTGCTTTTATATAGCGAAAATTTAAAAATAATATTCAGATTTCATTTATGAAATTCGGAATTGGAAAATTGAGGAGTATTTTAAACGCGTCGGGACAAAGTCGGAATTAGCGGGTTTCGAGATTTCTTTTGTGAGCGGATTATAGTCGAGTGACGGGAATTCAAATTGATATTTTTGGAGAGCAATTCTATTTATTTCTTTTCCCTTTTCTTTTTCCCTCTCCCTCTCTCTCTCCCTCCCTCTCTCTCTCGTGCTTACCTTGCTGATGGGGATCCCCCCTACTTGCAAATATACAGCTTACAGTTTTGTTGTGTAGTGCCATTTCAACCAAACCCATCAGAGGAGTGTCCTCCCCCTCTCTGTCACAATTCCAACCCTAAACCTTATCTTCTCAGCTCATACAAACCTGTAAACCCTTGCCATTCCCCCTCTCTCATTTCATGTTTCAAGCAGCCCTTGTCTCCTACCTTCACCGAGCCACCACGCATCAGCCATCGCCCCACCCTGCTCCTCCTTTTCGTTGAAGCCCAGCAACCGAGCCGAGGTCCCGAGCCCCCCCTCTGAGCAGCTCCTCCTCCTGTGACCGAGCAGCTGCAGCGGCGGTCCAGCCTCTGTCCGAGCGCCTTGAGCCGCCAGCAGGAGCCTGAAGCCGCCAGGAGCACCCCGACGCCGCCGCCACCAGCCTTCTCTCCCCTGTTCTTTCCGATTTGGCCTCGGTAAGGTTTTCCTTCGATTCCGACTCGATAACATGTCAAGCTTGGCCTTTAAACCCCCTTCACTCTCCCCAGGCCAAGAACGAGTCGTTCTCACCGTTTCCGGAGCCCAATCGACCGCCTCGAATCCTTCTCCGGCGAAGCCCGTCGAGATCGGTAATCTCTCTCTTCTCCTTCCTCTTTGCTCGCGTTTTTCCCTTTTGTAATTGGTTCTGGTCGGAATTTTATCCCGGTCAGATTGGGAATGGTTGGGGCCGGAAAGCAGTTCGCCGGCGAGGGCCCTGGATTTCCTTCTTCCCTTCGTTTCGTGGTAGCGGCTCTGTCTTTGGGTTGAAGGAGGGTTCGGTCCTCCCCTTTTAATTTTTTATGGGTTCGGTTCTCTTATTTTAAAGTATTGGTCCGGTTTGGTTTTGGGTTTAAAACAAATCAGATTGAGAGTGGGCCTATTATTTGGGTTTCGGTTATGGGCTGGGTACGTGTTCTCTTTTCCTTCAGATTGGGCCCGGGTTGGGCTTCTTTTGTTTCAGACTTTGGGTTTGTTATGTTGGGTTTATATTACATATTTATATTAATTGCTAGATTTATTAGTATTATTATTATTGTTACATTATTCTATTTCGGGAAATAAATTCTGGAATTTTATAAATTATAAACTTATTTTGAAAAGAATATTATTGAGATATATAGCTTGTGATGATTTAAATATGTAAGTTGGGAATTTTGGATATGACTTGTGAGTTTTGGATTTAAATAGGGATTTTGAAAATAGATTTAATTTAAGGCGTTATGTTAATTATATATTGTTGATAAAGTATTATTTAAGAGAGTTTTCAAGTTTCCGGAAATATCGCTTAAATGATTTATTGTTTGAAAACCAAAATGCCGGAATTAATTCTATCATATGAATTTGAGGAATTGGTCTTAAGGTTTAAATGATAAATGTCGGGATTTGGCCAAATATGATTGAGAAATTATTTTGAACATGAGTTGACTTAATTTGGGATTTAAGAGTTGAGAAATATTGTTGGTGAGATTTATCAGTGATTTTGATTAAATGATTTTGGTTGATGTTGATCGTAGCGGAAAGGTTTTGGAAATGGTTTTACTATCGATTGGTTTTGAGGATGTTGAACACTTGGGTTTCGTTTGTATGAATGTTGGTCCGGTAGCTTATGGAAATGGCTTGATGATAGGTGTGTATTGCTTTGGACTTGCAATTGGGCCCTTGCTTGCGTTATTTTGTTGTTCTGCATCTTCAGGTAAGTCTCTTCGGAGCTTACTCAGATTGAATAGAGCTATTCCCTGCTTTAGGTGCATGATATACTAGGTGCTTGCATTCATGATCAGCATGCCATGTAGTACCATGCTAGGTTGCATCGATCGTTGAGCATTCTATTTCTTTGTGCGTATGTAAACAGAACGGCCGTTATCTGTGATAGTCCTAGAGTCTTTGCTAGGGTCATAGGGTAGCCCAGCCTCATCGGGTACCCTGAGTCAATCGAGTCATGACTTCCTTATATTATGATACGCCTGCGGGCTTTATTGTGGAGCGGGTTAGGCATGCGTGCCCCCCGATTATGATGGAATGCATTCACGAGCTGGCCAGTCTCCACCTATCGGAAGGGGTGGAGGTAGGAGAGGGATATGCCACTTGGCATTGTCTTGGGCCCTTTACAGTATTTCTGCACATTACTATGAACTAGGAGCATGCTAGTGTGTTTGAACTCCGTACTGCATTAGAGCATCTTTATTAGGAATAGCGTATATGTGTGCTTAGGGTTGGGATGCAGAGCTAAAGTGGGCATCGATCTGATCCCGCCCCATATCAATTTTTTTAGGTATCCGTTGTGCTTACTACTATTGATGTTGATTTGAGTCCATGATCACTGGGTCTAACATGACGGAAAGAGAGAGTTGAGATTCCAACATCACCAATTTAATTACGGCTCGAATTTGAGTGGTTGATCATATTTTGACCCGGCTCTGCCGTGGCACTTGTATCTTTACTTCGCTTCCGCTTTACTTTCGTTTGAAATGGATTCTGCGACATAGTCTTAGGACAGGTTAAGGGTACCCAACGGCCCTTCGAGGTTTTAGGGTTTGAAATCCCTCTTGCTACTAATCTTAAAATGAGTTTGAAACCTCGACCCGTACCTGAATTGCAAGATCCGAACAAGGGTTTTCATCCCTTGAAACGTAACCCGGAAATTATAATTCTAGGCCGTTACAGATTTGGTTTTATCTTTTAATTAACATACATATGGTTCAAAATTAAATGAATGAATCAATTTTGAGTTATTTATCTAAAAAAATAGAAATTAAAACTAAAACCGAAATATTCTATAGTAATTTGTTGAATAAAAAATATAACAAAAAAAATAGAATCAAATATTTTCTTGAACAAATGGCAAGTTATAATGTAATCAAATTCGATTTTTTGAGATAAATATGATTTTATTTGATCTTATCCAGTGAATATCTAAACAAACAAACAAATCATATCTTAAGTGATTTGTTTAGCAAAATCTTCCATAAATTTAATTATATAACCATGACTAAATTATAATTGAAAATCTAAAATTTATTGATTAAAAAGTGGTTCAAAAGATTAATTAGCAAAATCTTCCATAAATTTAATTATATAACCATGAGAATATACGGAGTATGTCTGAACGAATGCAGCTAACTAAAACCATAAATAAAATAAATGAAATATGCATTACCTTGACCCTATATTTATAAGATGAAACGAAAGGATTAATTAGATAACTTCAAATCAAATCGAATTGGAAGTATTTAGTGTTACGTTGAATGATTTCACGTACATCTTGACTAAGGATCTTCCACGTAGCAACACAAAGTCGATCGATTTCACATCAATTTTCCGAGTAGTTAAGCACAACTGGACATAATTCCAAGTAGAATCAATGGAATCGTAATTAATCGGATAAACTGAGAAGGACAATAAGAGAGGGAAGTTGGGGTGGGATTAAAATCAAATAAATTAGGGTAGAATCAATAACCTGCATCTGCAAATATGATTATGTTAGATTAAGATATAAAAGCAACACAGCAGCACAAAAGCAAATGAATATACTCTGTAAAAATGTGAACAATTGAATCAGGAAGAGTTAGGGTAGTATTTATAATACTACGATTTTGGCGATGTGAATACTTTTTTTTAATTTCAAAATTCAAAATTGTAACCAAACCAGATTAGTTGATCTAAAGAATTGGAAAAACAAAAACTGATTTCAACATTCAAAATTTTAACCAAATCAAAGATCATTGATTTTAGATATCTACTTTGAATTAATAAATAATTGTAAATAAAAATAAAAATTGACTAATCTGATTATGAAACTTGGAATGGACTAATCTGATTTTTTTAAAAATTATTTTAGTGATAAGATTGCAATAGATCCCGTAAGAGATATCATTACAAAGTGATAAGATTGGTGATTAAAAAAAACAAAGTGATAAGATCTGCGTAAGTTTCTAGATTCTGGATTTGCATATATCATCATGCAAACAATAAGATTACGTTTTGGTTAGTTAGTTATTTTAGATATGGCATATCAATTAGGTTAATTAGTACTTTAATTTTTAAATATAATTCTTTTTTATTATTAATCTTAAATAAAAAAAGCTAACAAATCCTACTAATTAAAAAATCTATAAAAAAAATAACTAACAAATCCTACTTTAAAGGAGAAGCCGCTACATGTCGTAGGCGACTTCTCCTTTAGTAGTATAATATAGATAGACTAGTGCAGGTCCCGTCTCGTGTACGGGGAATACATTAATACATGGTTCCAATAAATAAAAAAATAATAATCCAAATATAAATCATTTTTCCACAAAAAAGTAATATAGATATAAATAAAATTAGTTTGATGGATTATAAAAATCTAAATATCTTTTATTTAGATTCTCTCAAAATATAAATAATATTCACATTTACTACGTATAAGGTAAATTTTTTTTCTAATCTACCATTAATTGAATCTCATGTAATTTAATAGATAACCGTTTTTTAAAAATATTTTAATATTGTTTTTTTATTAAATATTGTATATATTTATTACGTTAGTTTACTAAAATATCTATCAACAGACGAATTGTGGCTAGATAATATTTTGATAAATTATTTTGTCTCAAAAAATAATATAGATATAAATAAAATAACAATGATTAAATAATTAATCTAGATATAAATAAAATAGCACTTATCAAATATTATATATTTATCTATTAATATTTTTGGTAAGTATGGCTATAACTATTTTTTATTTACATTTATGTCAATTAACTAAAATATATATATATATATATATATATATATATATATATATATATATATATATATATATATATATATATATATATATATATATATATATATAGATAGATAGATAGATAGATAGATAGATAGACTGTGGCTTATATAACTTTCTATAAACTATGATAACATATTATTTAATTAATTTTTTCCCTATAATCAAGCACAACGCGCCACATGAATGTTATGCATCGGTTTTAGTATATGTATATAGATATATAGATAACTAGTCCTATACCCGTGCTATGCACGGGTTCAACAATGATACTTATTTAATATATTTAGTTTATTTTCATTGTATAAAAATCAATATAAAGTTAGCTTACACTATTAGAATATAAAATATTTTTAAAAAAAAAGTTATCCATAAAATCGTATCCTAATATGCAAAAAGATTATCTTCATTAAAAAACTTTTTTTTCGAACAAAATCAAACTGGACAGGTTTGAAAATATACTTGTTAAAACAAAATCCCTTTACTAACCATTCAAAGAAATTTTATATATTTTAATTTTATTAGTGAACTAATATGTTTTCCTAAAAATATATGATGTCATTAAAAATAAATATTTTTCATTTATAAAAATCAGTAAAATTAATTTAAAAATAACACATATTATTCTTTATAACTTTATTTTTAAATTCATATAACAGAACTTAATTTGTTTAACTTATAATTTAAAGATATTTGCCTTTAATTAATAAATCACATTTTGGTAAAAAAAATATTTATTCAAAAATATGCGAAACCAAAGAAAATTTGAATGAAGAGTTCATTTCCCCTTTATGAATTGAAAATATGAGTACTTTGATAATGAAACATTTAAGCCACCTATAAAATTTTATAAAGAGGTACTTTATCTTACTATTGGAACTCTCCGACTTCAATCATCTTTGAAAATTAATATCATTGCCTTAGTCATAGTTGTTAATCATGTTTTAGTTTTAATCATGTTTAAGGTAAAACTACAAAAGAAAAAAAAATGATACTTTGTTCGTATAACAATACTTGTTCTTCTAAAAAAATTCACAAATTTGAAGAGTTTAAAATAAAAAGAATATTAATTATCTTTTTAGCAATTTTATTTTCAACACAACAAACATATAATGTAAAGATCAAATTGGCTAATGAACAAATAAGAAGAATATGAGAAATTGGAGAATTGATGTAAAAATAATGGAAATCAAAGCTAATAAATATGATAGAGAATAAAATTATAATTGTTGGACATTAAGTATATCTCGAATAATAAGTATTTTGATACAAATACAGGAATAAAACACATAAATATCAATCATAATTCTATTTTTACAGCTTTTCTAACCTAGACCTTTAAGACATAGATTGAACATCCGTATTGAGAAACATTTTTTAAATATTAATTATTTTAAACCAATTTTAATCAGTTTTAACAGTGTCAATGCATTAGATTTAAGGATTTTTTTTTCAATTTGGTTTCTTAACTTATGCCATTAGAACACTGAACATATGTAAAAAAAAAGTTGATAATTTTAAGCAGAGAAGAAATGTATAGATTAAAATACGACATACCTATATTCAAAGCTTAAGAAAATTACAAAATAATTTCAAACAATTTATTGTTTATAGTTTTAAAATTTATTAAAATCACTCTTTTAAAAATATACAATTAAATTATTGATCATACATAGTTTACCCTAATGATTTTAGAAAATAAAAGAATCATGTTGAACTTCAATATGGAGTTATTTATCAGTGTAAATGTGTAATGGATCAATCGATGAAGTTTTACCATGTGTGTCCAAATACTATTGAATTAAAAATATTCCAAAACCAATAACATGATACATTAATTGATTAAAAGAACTATGATACACAACTAATTAAAAAAAAAGTTCTGTATAGATGTAGTTATTTTTTTGGATAATATATAGTTAGGTTATAAAACTTGAACAAATAGAAATCTAATTAATCAAACATTTTAGCTAGCATAGTATAGAATAAATAATAGGAAAAATTTGCTCAAATATCCATTTAGGAAATCTAATTAGCTAAATGTCCATATTGAAATGATAATTAAGTAAATGTCCACATATTTTATTAATCCCCCAACTACCCTTGTTCTTATTTAATCCCCTTCCCTTTTTCCCTATCTACTGCCATTAGCATATCCTCCTTGTTTAACCGCTCCGGCCGAATCCTCTATAAAACTCCATACATACTCGATCTGGGAGAGAAACGGATCCTCCTCCAGTGCTAAAATCGCCTCGCCTTCAACACGACTTTCCTTGTCAACATATATATACCATACCAAGAAGAAGGTCACCGGCGAAGGCACGACGTTCGACATAGCTCCCGATCTTTCCACGCCACCGGGAAGTGACGGCTAGTACCTCGGTTTGACGAATTCGAGTTCCGACGGCTCTGCGGAGAACCGCCTATCATCTTCCTTGAATGTGAAAGGGGAAAAAACGTTAATACATTGCATGAAATATTGGTATGGGGAGGATTCGTACCTAATTGAACCACTGTATAAAGAAATTGGGTAGCTTATGAGCAAAATCAAGTACGGTGGTTTTGAAATTGGCCCACTTCAACACCATTTCACTAGATTGGTCGATTATACCATTAATTAACCAAGTGGTTTTGAAATGGTTGCAAAAAAGGGATTGGCATAAAGATTCAATCGAGCTAAACAGTCAAATATTCAATAACATTACTTCATCCTTGTGTTTCTTTTGACTCTTTACCTTACAATGTATTTGTAATTATATCTCTATACTTGCGAGAGCTCAATATTTTGTCATTGGTGACAATAGATTACTATTTGTAATTATATCTCTATACATCGTTGTGGTTTTGACTCTTTTACCTTTAGTTGGTGACAGTATTTTGTCATTGGTGACAATAGATTACCGTTTGCTTAATTTTAGTCACTCTAGAGTATAATGTTTTGTCATTGGTGACAATAGATTACTATCTTGGTAATATTTAGTATGGTGATGACAATTTTTATGTGATTACATGGTCTTTGTGACAAATATTTGTTGAAATAATATTTTGATGGCAATAGGTTGATGACACTATTTTATTGTTCATGGCAACAGATTACTAAAGTAGGTTGGTGACAATAGGAGGTGGTTATAATGTTCTCTGTTTATGGATAATAGATTGGTGACAATGTTTATTTTTAGTTGGTGACAATTGGTTTGTGACAATGTTTCGTGACAGTGTTCACTTGTTGGTGAAAATAATTTGATGACAGTGTTTCATAGTTGTTGACTATAGGTTGGTAACAATGTTTTGGTGACAAATGGAATTTATGTTGTTATTTTTAGATTGGTGACAATTGGTAAAGTTATATATTCTGTTTTGGTGACAAATGGAATTTATATCTCATTTAGCTATATGTAATTTTCATTATCCTTCTTTTCAATTGTAGTGGAAGTTGTGGTTTGTATACCATCAAATATATCGAGAGTCTTGCATTTCATGGTGGTATTGAAGTTATTTCAGACAAGTATATGGATGCGTATAGAGAGAGAGGATGTCTATAGAGGGTCTTGCTATTTTGGATGTTAAGTATGAATGTCTCAACTGGTCCCCTTTGTTTTGATATTTTTGCAAGTCGAATTATTCGTTTGCTCAAGTTTAGCCCCTGTAGGGTCTATGCTCCCCTAGTTCTAGGGTTTCAGTTTTGTAACAAAAATGCGTTAATATTATATGACAAATCTGATAACATTGGTACTGTACACACATTTTAGGGTTTAGGGTTTAGGGTTTAGGGCCTTGGCCCTAAACCCTAAAGACTAAAACCTAAACCCTAAACTATACCGTACATTAAATTTTCATCTGCTCAGGTTTAGCCCTTCTTGGGTCTATGATCCCCTTGTTATAGGGTTTCAGTTTTGTAACAAAATTGTGTTAATATTAGATGACAAATGTGATAACATTAGCATTGTAAACATTTTAGTTTGATGAAAGTGCTTTGTAGTTGGTGACAATTGGTTGGTGACACTGTTTTGTCGTCGGTGACGATTAATTTCTGAAAATAGGTGGTTGACACTAGATATATTGGTGACAAAGTTTTGTAATTGGTGACAGTAGATTATTGACCAAAGCTTGATGAAAATAGGTTGGTTACACTGTTTTGTTGTTGTTGTCAATAGATTACTGAAAAGAGGTTGGTGACAATGTTTTTTATAAGTTGGTGACAATACGGTTGATTAAACAATATGAAAACAGTGTTCTGTAGTTGGTGACAATGTCTTGGTGATGTATAATGTTATGGTGACAATTTTTTTAAGGTTACAATATCATGGTGACAATATATTGTCATCAACCTCGTCATTAATAGTTGTCACCAACAATTGTCATCATGACAATCATCTATTAACAGAAAAACCTCATTTGTCACCGAGGAAAAGTGTTATTGACAACTGTCACTGGAAGAAAATCAATTGTCACCTAAATTTTTTTGTCACCAACAATTATCACAAGAAAAAAAAATCAATTGTCACTAGAAAAGATTCTCCCCTAACTGTCACCGGAAAAAATAAAATGTCACAAAAAATCAATTGTCACCAAAATAATTGTCACAATTAACTGTCACCGGAAAAATATACTCAACTGTCACCAAAAAATTGTCACCAAATGCAGGCGTTGACCGGAATGGTCAATGTTGACTAGTCAATGTTAAAATTAAAAATTGTCAAAGGGGGAAAGAGGAAGGGTTAAAGATGGGGAAGGAGGGGTATTTTTGGAAAAAATGGACATTTACTTAATTATGTAAAAAAAAGTGGACATTTACTTAATTTTGACATGAAAAATGGATATTCACCAAATTTAACCAAAATAATATTATAATTATAAATTAAAATAATTACTAACTTGTGTAAAAAAAAAGCCAACCGATTTAGTGCGGAATATGAGAGATGTGATTTGATTTGGAAAAAGAAAGCCAAATTTGTAAGGAAAGAAATCACAAATAATAGGATAATAGAAGTATATGATTTGGTAGACAAATTAAAATAACACAAAAAATCACGGATGTAATTTGATTTGGTAAGCAATTTTGCAAGGTAAGAAGTGCATAAATAATATCATTAGTACCATAGATAATAGAATAATTATTAAAATAAATAAATTAAAAATAGTTGGAAAAATGAACAGGTGGCACAATATTAGCTGTTAAAAAAAAGGCGGGAAAATTTTTAACCACAATGCGAGTGGCAGAGCAACTACTACTTTAGTATTGTATAGGATGTATACTTGCCAAATATATATATTTTGTAATCATCTTTTAATATCTTTAAAATGTAATTAATATAAATTTAAATTGATATAGTTTCCAAATATATTATTTATTTTTGTTACATTTATATTATTGTAATTAGAATATTGGAATTGTTCAATATTATTAATTAGAAATTTTTTGCAAAACAGACACTGTTTTTGGACAAATTTATGAAATGTCTACGCTTTTGGACAAATTAGAAAAATGTCCATAATAAATACCCCGTACCCCCACGCGCTCTATCTCTCATCGCGTTCCCCCTTTCTGTCCGGCTTCACTCTCTTCTCATCGCTCCATCGCTCTCCATCGTCGCTCCTTCCTCCATCGCTATCCATCGTCGCACCTTCCTCCGGTCGCGCGCTGATAGAGCATATTTAGTATTGCATAATAGAGTGCATTTAGCATAGTTTAGCTGTGAATATTGCATATATTTAGTTGAATTTACATAATCACTTGTTGAGTTAGAAGAGGCGGAATCTACATGATTTTATGGTTTATTTTAGGTAAAGTAGATTGGAGGTGAAATGAATTGGAAAAGAGCAAAAACAAGTTAAAGAAATACATATGAGCTGCTGGAAACAAAGAAGAAGCAGCTCGGAAGAATCGCAGGCCGCCCCGCAGTATCGCTGGCCGCCCCGCGGCTCGAAGGGAAACGGAGGATTTCGCAAAATCGCCGGCCGCCCCGCGGCCCCTGCAGAAACTAAACATTAATTCCGGATTTTTACTTAGGGTTTGATCTAGTTATTTCGGCCGACTTTCAAAAGACTATTTAAGGCTTTTCTAGTTTATTATTTCATTAACCTTATGCACATTATTCCATTGTTGAGAGCGCCGTTGAGCATGAGCAACTAAACTCTCGAGGTTTCGCCTACAGTTTGGATCTTTGATTGTTGAATTGTGAGTTTCTTAATCTAGTTCTTATTCCTATTGCAATGTTTTGACTTCTTTGTGCTTAATTGCTTGAATGTGTTTTATTCTCTCTGGCCTGATCAACTAGTTAGAGTATATTCATTCAATTGCTAGGGTTTTGTAGATTCCTCGTAGCGAACCTTAACCCAAGTGGCAATCATATCCCTTTAGGACTCGTAGGACTAATTGGATGTGTAGGAAGTTGAATATATGTTAAATATCGACTCGTAGCTTGATATTGCATGTACCTTGGTTAATTCATATTCTTAATGCTATCTCTAGGTTAAATCTTAACCGTGTTAGGGTTATTTAGAGATAAGGGTTGCTAGGACTAGTAGGACTAGTAATTTACATAAGATCTGGACAAAGACATTGATAGGAAAAGATAAGAACTAGAGGCTAAAACAAGGATCGAATTCATCAATCGAAGTGATAAATTGTAGGTGAACCTATTTCTCTCCATTGGATTCTACAATCTATTTACTTTGTTTGCTTGCTTCCGCTTTGATAAAAGGCGGATCTTTTCACACCAAAACCCCCCATCTTCTTACTAGCGACTAGAATTGATACTTGAATTGAATAGCTTTCCCTGTGGATCGATCTCTTGCTTACACACTATACTAGTTGTGAGTTTGAGTATTCTTTGGCAAGAACAATGATAGGTTTTCCTCTTGTCACACGCCTTCGCCGCCTCGGTGAAGATTCCCTTCGTCGCCTCCGTGGAAGCCAGACGCTTCGAGATCCCCTCCGGCTCTCACTAGAAGCCGCTCGTCACGTTCTCCACCTTCTCTGGCGCCTTCCACCTTCTCTGCCCCAACTACTCCGGCATCATCGAGTTTGATTACGATCGCAAATTGTTCCTGGATTCCGGGATGACTGCCACATCGAATCTTCAGAGGATCGCCCCTGCGCTCTTTCGCCGTGTGTTCAACTGTTGCTTTATTGATAAGGTGAAATATGTTTTCGAGCTTTTGTGAAATTCGAAGTGGTTTGGATGAATAATGTTCAATTAGCGTTTTTATCATTCAAAGTATCATTGTGCTTGATTGATTTCTGAACTGGCTGTTTTGCCTAATTTCTGAACTGGTCTCTCTGAGTTCTTTTTGTTTAAGATTTTGTTGGTTTTCTGTAGGATTGGAATCTGACATAAAAGTGATTAAGATCTCATATGAAAACACCTTGAGGGTTAATATTTAGCCACATGTGATTAAGATTCAAGAACATAGGGAAAAAGGCTTGAAATTCAGCATACATCTGATAGATTTTGGCCTGAAATTGAGTCCTTGGATGTGCACAGGGTTTGAGTTCTAATGACTTTGTTGGCTAGCAATTTAGCATCTATGGATATTATTCTAATGTCTTTGGAGCAATTTGTTACTGGCAAGTGGCAAGCTGGTTGGGAGCTTGAAAGGTTGAACTGGATTTGAAGTACTAGGAGAACAAGATAGAATTCACATTGCACGCCAAATGCTCGACAAATTGACACATGAAGGAATAGTCACTGCTGTGTGATACTAAATGAGTTAAAAATCAATATGCATTTAGATGCACTCACCAGGACGGCAGGACTCCTTGCTTAAAAGAAAAAGAAAGGGAACTTCTGGTAATTCAATTAAAAGTAGTCTTTTATTCTATTTTCTATGGGTAAAATCCTGAAGTTAATGCACATATGGCATGTCAAACATAATAAACACATCCCTCATAGAAGTCAATATGGATAGAAAGAACTTTACCCGTCTTTGTGTAATTTATGAGCTGCACAGTAACTTCAGTTTTAGTATCAATTGCATTTCTAATTTTGCGCACAGTGTATGAATCTATCATGAGGAATAACTTGCACATTGAAAATAAGATCTCAATGTTTAAAATGCCTCTTATTGTATCCTTAGTAGGAGTTTCAAAGTTTTTCAAAGGAATGGGATATGAAAGGGAGAGGAAAGGAGCTGAGGTACAATACAACACAATTAAAGGGAAGCAGATGCAGCTGCAAGCTATACTCTCTCTAACACTGCTAGAGACGAGTTTGTGAGTGGGTGATCCTCTTCACGTGGGGATCAATTTTAATTTGTTTGCGATCGAGTCCATCTGGAATTAAGAAGATGAGCTTAGCTTAGCTGCTTAGGTGTGCTTTCAAAATCCCTGTAGTCGATTTAGATTTCTCTCAACTTGCTCTCTCGATTTAGATGCATTCCAAAGAGGATCCCTCTTCATTGATGAGGTTTGATTTCTATTCTCGATTTAGATGCAGGCTGAAGACACTGCTGAGAGTGTTGGAGAACAGGCTGAAGAAGGAAGCGGAGCTGATGAAGAAGCAACGAAAGATACTTGGAAAAAATCAGGTCATCCAGTTCATGCCTTGCTTGCTACTAAAAACTAGAAATCTGATATGATATGCAACTATTGATGCCTCTTCCTGCCTTGTATCATGCTCTCTCCTAGTCGAGCACCTATTTTGGCAGTAATTGAGCATATAAGCCAGGCACAATATTATTGTTTGGGGAGAAGATAGCCCTCACATTAATGTTAGTTTCTTTATATTTGACAAATCATTTAGCATGAAATTTTTGAAGAGCCAAATCTGCACATTTTCATAATGCTTCTTGTGTATCATTTAGCACGAGACATTGAGACATGAATATTTTCTCCAATGTCTGATTTTTAGATTGAAAGTATGTTTCCCTTTGTTGATACTGAAACATATTTGTGGTGTTGAACAGAAATTTAAGCCCTTCATCTTAGATGAGTCTGTTGTATCCTTTGGAATTTGATACTCTATATGTTTTATGATATATTTTCTATGCTACATTGATTTGTACTGCACTACAATACATTGAATACAATACTCAAATGGTAGTTGTGGACGTATCCATGTCTTTTCCCATTTCATTGAATACAATAGTGAATGCCTTTGTTTGGAGCTATTTATTTGTTCAAAATTTGTTTGTATGCATGTGTTGGCTGATTGCTATTCATTTGATTGTGGAGTTATTGAGTTTCTTATTCGAACGCTTTTAACCTATTAGCTCAAATGGGAGAGCATTGTGCTCGTGCACAAAAATGTGGGTTCGAATCCCATATAGGCATATCGCTCATGGAAGCACCGACAAGGACTTTAATGTCCTTATATGCTGTTGGCAGGGAAAAAGCACTATTTGATGAGAGGCATGTACAAACTTTTCATTTGTCATCTTTTTCAACTGAATGGTATGAATTTGTATTAAATACCATTGCATTTGTACTGAACATTATCCAAAAACTTTTGGAATCCTTTATCATCTTCAGACTGAACCTTCTGCCAGATCCAGCACATCTGCAATCATAACAAAGGTCATCAGATGCTTTAGTTTGCTTAGTTTTATGAAGATGAAGATTTATGAACAGCTAAGAGCGGAAAGAAGGAGAAACGAAGATTGCAGACAGAGGTGAATTCAAGATAGAAATGTGAGAGTTTGAGAGAAATTATGTAACTGAATTCATTGAGTTCTGTCTAATTGATTACAATGAGTACTCAATGCAACTTATATAGTGATGTGATCGAGTGTACATGATGAATCTCAGCCACATGCTTGAAACTAACAACTAACAGATCAGTGCAAGTGGTAATGTATCTGACACTTGTATCTTATGAACTTGATAAGGTTTAGCCAGAGTTGCTGACCTCTTGAATTCAACATCTACAAGGCCACGTTTGAGGAGTTTTCCATTGCTGGCCATGGCCCTGAAAGCTCTGCTGCTGAGAACAAGATCAGTGGTGTTATCTTTCTATTGGTGAAGATCAGTCACCACCACATTTGTCCCCTTTTCACTCCACAGTGCCTTGTTCACCACATGAAAGCAAATTAAGAAACTTTCTTTATATATATATATATATATATATATATATATATATATATATATATATATATGAATTTCACTAGAGAAAGAGAAAAAAAATAGTTTTGTTAGATTGAATCAAATATGGCGATTTGCTATTTAGAGACAGGTCAGTTTCTAATAAGCCTACTTTATTTTTCTCATCTATATGATGCACACATTATCTTTGTTTATATGCAACTACTGGACAATGAAGATTATGTCAATCAGAACAACCACCAAACGTCCTGATCAAACTCAACCATATAATAGCAGATAATAGCAGATAATATCAACTAAACTATCACTACAAGAGAGAAAACTATATAATAGCAGATAATATCAATCGCAAATGATAGGAAAGCTCCCAAAAATCACACACTGATTTGTTCCATAAAAATTCCACCACCGGCCAAAACTAGGTTTAAACTAATTTCCTGAAATAATTTTATCATATCAGGAATATAGAAGCAACTCAAGATAGTGTAAATTGTCATCTTAAGTGAGTAAGAACCCTGAAGGACGAAAGCACAATTTATAAAGCAGGGAAGAGCACAAAAACACATCATGGTCTTATTTTTGCTCAACAATATATTATATTTGCACAACAATAGACACTACAAAAAAAAAAAATTTAGCATCGGCAATTTACCGTGGCAAAAAGCTGATCTGGGGTGGCAAAACCTATTTAGCCACGGACGTAGCCACGGGAAACTAGGGGTGGCCAAGTCTGCGGTGGAAAAATATTAATAGCTACGGATGCTTGCTGTGGCGACCAATCTAGCCACGACATAGCTACGGCTAGGCGACCCCATATGAAAGACACGACACATTTGCGACGATAGGTTGCCGTAGCTAAGGTCTGGGTGGAAAATAAAAAAAAAACCTGCTTTTTAACCCGGATTATTTAGACCCGGGCTAAAAAGTCCAATATTTATATAAAAAAAATTTAAAATAATACACACAATTTACCTATATAATAAATTTTCATTAATTATACAAAATTTACATTTATAATGAAATGTCAAAAAACTAAATAATTTATATAGAATAAAAATACATAATTATGCAATATACATATACAATAAAATGTAGAATCGTTTTTCTAAGGCCTATCCAAAGATGAAATAAGCATTGGTTTCTTGTTGTATGCACCTGGAATGTTGTTTTTCTTCCTGCTTGAGATTTAAGTGAGAACCTCTAGTCATCCTATATAATAGAGAAGTATAAAACATTAAGTGGAACATCATTTTCTGTTTATATCTGTAACCCTTCATGCACATATGATGCAGCTAATAAAGTCCTAAAGGGTTCAATTCTTTAGGATCTTAATTTTCTCCACGAAACAATCAGATATAAAATTAAAGCCATGAAAGCACGGATCATTGTGAAATTGAGAAATTCTAATTAAACTGTACAAGATTTACTATTAGAGGAACTAAAGTTTAGACTAATACTTTAGTAGCAGATAGACATGTTGCAAGCCTGCTTTCATATTTACAGTTTCTCTTGATCGTCATTTTCTGCAGATATGTGTATACATAAGCAGATTCAATCTTCATAAATGAAATAACAATCCACTTACCCCTTAAATATTCAACAGCTTCATCCAAAACAAGGTTCAGCAACTGATCATATCCCTTCAAGGTACCAGTCACTATTTACATTACAAAAAAAGGATTAAGTGCTTAGAATGAAAGCAAGACATTATGAATCAGAATCACAAAGACATAAATTACCGCAAAACAGACACACAAAATTGTGAATATAATGTCAGAAGCACAGTTAAAACCAATTAAAGAATGACAGCAAAAGGAAAGCATATAATCTAGCCAATGCCTCACAAATATGCCCAACAAAGCTGTGAAACAGACATTAAACTATGCACCAGTTAAATACAACTTGCAGCCCGTTACCTAAGATCTTCCCAATATAAGTGCAAGTCCTGTCCATTATATTTTCATGAAAATTTACAGAAATCCTGAATTCTGAATTTTTTTAAGATACATAACATTTTTCAATTAATTTACTTAGGACCTTATATGGACTAGACACTTTCTAACTAAACGCATTTTCCCACCCCGCCCCATTTTACTAATAGAAAACCTTAATCCAAGATCTCAGACAACTATGCTAACCAAACCAATAATTTACAGGAAAGAAATTTACCATCAAAAGCAAATGGAGAACAAAAAATCAATCATAGGCCATGGCCCAGTATTTTGATCCCTCGTTTCTCAACAGACAAAAGAGAACAAAAAAATAGAATAAAAAAAACACAAGAATACCACCATATGGGAACATGCAAGTTAAATGCAAATCAAAAGCAATTTTCCAATTTTAGAGCAATTCCAAAGACACTATGCCCGAGAATCATACTATAGAAATAAAGCAATAAAAAAACCTTGTCTTCCACCAGTAAGCTTGACTTGGACACCCTTGTCAACGAATTTAGTGAGATCCATAACAGTTTCCTTTCGACCTGACTGAAACAGTAGCATTAGCGAGTGTTAACAGCAACAGCAAGCCCACTAGTCACAAACAGATTTTAGCAGCAAGTAGACTGTCCCTTTATGTTTTGGTTAAATTACATATTATCTGTTGCAAGAGTATAGCAAATCTCAACTTCTTTATCATTAAAAATTGAAATTTCAACCATAATTAAATAGCTAGATATTAAACATTCCGGTCAGGTGAAGATCTTTAAAATTAAAATAAGTATCCATGTGTGTTAACCAACAGCTAGAATATAAGAAACCTTTTAACTAAAGCCACAAAGATTAGTAAAGGTAGGAACATTAGTAAAGGTAATACATGTAATAGAAAACTAAGAACTGTCAAACTATCCTTGTCTATCAAGCTCCACTGAAGCTTCATACTGCCAAGATATATTAAAATAACAGATCTAACATTTGAGTTATAGCTTATGATTAATAAAAAAGGGAAATTGAGAAAGACTTTCAATAGAATGCATGAGTAACGAGCCAAATTTATTAAAATAACAGATAGAATTTTTTAGTTATAAAATTAGCGAATGATTAAACAAAAGGGACTGCAAGTGTTGTTCTGTATGGAATACCTTATCAAATGTTGTGCAACATTCTCTTAACCTTGTGCCAACAAATGGGACATTTGCCCTCTCCAATAGCTCCTAAAAATGGAATACATAAAGGCAAGAGCATCTATATTTTGCTCATCAAGATTTTCTCAAATCAAAACATGAATAGGAAACCTAAAATAAATACCTGGATACCACCATCCTCACCAAATTGTCCATGTATAACAGGGAAGAAAATGTCCAGAGATGTTGTAAGATGATCTGCAAACTCAAATAAGGATCTGAAACCTTGTGCAAGGCTATGAACAAAGACAGCTTACCATGATAATGTTAAACAGCTCAATACTGATACCAAATTAGGCAACAACTTAATGCTAATAATCAAATTCATAACCTACCTTTGGAGCTTGAAATCAAAATCAGCTGGTGTACTGACGTATAACTGGAAAAGCATAGAGATAAAAGTGATCCAATAACTAGAAATCTGGATAATTTTAGTATTTTACATACACTTGTAAATTCAATGTATTTCCTGTTGGTCTCTCAACTAAAAAAATATCGAAAAGGCAAACACTGTATGCAACGAAAGAGTGATCAGCTAACCTGGGCAGAAGATAAGGTGTATGCATTGAACTCAACGTCAATATAGTAGCAGCTCACAGTCAGATCATCCGCCTGAAAGTTACAAATTATCTCATTAACTTGACTCTTCTCAAATACAGTAGATACTTGAAGGAAAAAAACTTTTCACCTGGAGATGATCAATGAAAGAATAAGGAGAGTATCAGATGTCAAGGAATGAATATAACTTAACTAGATGCCAAGACAAGAGTTTCCTTGTTAAATTTCGTCATTTTATTTAGGGTGGTCAAACTAGCATACCTTTGTATAGAAAGATGGACTATTGATGCAAAGTTTAGGGATCAAAGTAAAGAGAAACAGAAGATGCTTCCACATCACAAAATGTTGTACCTCTTTGGATTTTTTTCCCTTAATTTTCCATGATAGGGTTGATAGGTGCTGAAATTTTAATAATAAAGTATGCATACATTCAACTAATTATAAACTCATAAATAATTAATAACTATACACCAATAGTACGACCAAGTTTCACAACTATCCACTTATTAGACACTTGGAACACAAGCAGCTCTTACAACCTTTATTTATATTTCAGCTCCATTGCTAACCTAAACTTCCAGCTCCATAAATTGCTAACATAAGACAGCAGATCCTAACAAGAAGGATATTTTTTCATAACAAAAAGTACAATATTTTGCTAATCCAGGGAGGCACCGACAATTATGTCAATCCCAAGGATAACCTTATGTATCAGGAATGAAAAGCTGAGAATGTCGTAACATTGCAAGGAAATTTAGAATCTCTTCCTACAAAGCAAGACATAAATGGATAAGTAAATGAATGGAGTAACATTCCAATTTCTAAACAAATAAGTCATGGTGTCTCACGCAATGTTTTTTCGGATCAAAGTGTAATACCTCTTTTGATCAAAGTAAGGAAAAATAACTCATGGTGTCTCACACAATGTTTCTTCAGATTTTTGCCTCCAGGTTTTCGGCAAATCCCCCTAAAAAACCTATAAAAAAAAGAGAGAAGGGCGGGAGAGAGTACCCCAAGTAAAGATAGGTCGGTGACAAACCCTAACCAAATCAAACGATTCAAACCCTAACCAAACAGTAATTTTCCCCCAAAATCAAACCCTAACAACACAGCAATCAAGCTTAATTCTGAACTGAAATGAAAGGGATTTGAGATATTACCTGAAATTAATATGTCGGAGATCTTAGGAAGAAGTTGCCTGAGATCTGATGAGCGAAAACAAGCAGCACTTTAGCAAAGTGGGGTCACGGCACCGGCAGCATCACGGCGGTGTGGGGACGAGAAGCGTCAAGACGGTGTGAGGACGAGCTGCTCCGGCGCACAAGCGAAGGTCGATGGCGATTTGGGAGTCGTCTGATGAGAGAGAGAGAGAGAGAGGAGGGTCGAAGAGATGTCGAGAGAAATATTGAAACTCCGGGTTGTGTTTCTTATTTGTTTCTTTTTACATTAAAAAAAAACACTTTAGCCACGGCATCATCTTTACCGTTGCAAATTGTGGTCAAATTTACCACGGAAACCTTAATGTCGTGGCAATAACCTACCTAATGGCCACGACAAATCCATGTCGTTGCTACCATGCGTGGCTAAATTGTTCCTTTTTTGTAGTGTAGCTACGGCAGACCCTTGCCGTTGCTACTGTGCTTCTCATCCGTAGCTCCATCGTGGCCAAAATCACCCTACTAGCTACGACAGACCCTTGCCGTTGCTACCGTGTGTGGCAAAATTCTTTTTTTTTTTTTGTAGTGAGACTATGATTGCACAACATGGGAGATTGGTGTAAATTTGCTCAACATGATCTTATTTTTGCTCAATAATAGATTGTTTTTGCACAACAATCGAGATTTGTGAAATTGTTCTCAACATGATTTTATTTTCTCTCAATATGTTTTCATACTTTCTCAATAGATTATTGCAGAACATGCTCTTATTTTTGCTCAACAATTCTTTATTTTTGCACAACAATCGAGACTTATGAAATTGTGTCTCCACATAATCTTATTTTTTGTAAATATAATTTTATACTTTTTTAATAGATTATTGCACAACACGGTCTTATTTTTGCTCATCAATAGAGTAAAATTGCACAACATGGGGGATTGGTGAAATTTTGCTCAACATCATCTTATTTTCGCTCAACAATAGATTATTTTTGCACAACAATCGAGACTTGTGAAAGTGTTCTCAACATGATTTTATTTTATCTCAATATAATTTCATACTTTCTCAATAAATTATTGCACAATATCATCTTATTTTTGCTCAACAATAGGTTATTTTTGCACAACAATCGAGACTTGTGAATTTGTTCTCAACATGATTTTATTTTCTCTCAATATAATTTCATACTTTCTCAATAAATTATTGCACAACATGCTTTTATTTTTGCTCATCAATACTTTATTTTTGCACAACATTTGAGACTTATGAAATTGTGTCTCAACATGATCTTACTTTTTGTAAATATAATTTTATATTTTTTTAATAGATTATTACACAACATGATCTTATTTTTGCCCATCAATAGACAATAATTGCACAACATGGGGGATTGGTGAAATTTTGCTCAACGTCATCTTATTTTTGCTCAACTATAGGTTATTTTTGGACAACAATCGAGACTTGTGAATTTGTTCTCAACATGATCTTATTTTCTCTCAATATAATTTCATACTTTCTCAATAAATTATTGCACAACATGCTCTTATTTTTGCTCATAAATACTTTATTTTTGCACAACTAGTGGTGAAAATTAGTGCTGACACTGATATTAGTTACAATTAGTGCTGACACTGATATTAGTTACAATTAGCGTTGACAATTGACACTGATATTAGTTACAATTAGTGCTAACATTGATATTAGTTACAATTAGTGGTGAAAATTTGCTCAACATGTTGAGAAATACCATGTTGAGAAGCAATACAATGTTGTTTCTCAACATTGGGAGTCAAGGAGATAAACTAAATGTGTGATTGTCTTGTAACTAAGCATTGGAGGAACTCTTCTACCTTCTGTAATCGTTCTCTTTCCATCCGGTACCGCTCTATCAGAGTCATCTTCCTAAGTAATAACTTTGTAGTTTGGTATATATTTTTTCCGTGTCAGCACTTTTTTTTTTCATGTCAGCACATTTTTTAGATTTGCACAACTGTATTTTAGATTTGCACAACTGTATTTTATTTGTGTCAGCACCTCCAAGAAACACTTTTCATTCTATTTGTCTCCAGTTCAAGTGGCTCAGTGCTTTAACCAAAGTTTACACAACCAACAACACGATAGCCTATACGGGATTTGAACCCGTATCTTTGTGTTTGTACACAACGCTCTACCGATTTGAGCTAATAGGCTATAATTGCACAACGCCAAGCCTTCAAACGACCATATGCTAGATCGATACTGTGAACACTTTGACAGGGCTCACCCACCAACGAGCATTATTTATTGACAAAAATGAATCTGAAGCCCTACTTCTCTAATCGTGCAGTATTTCTGTAACCAAGAGCTCCACCCACTCAGCACCATCTCTAGCTGGACATGTAGCAAATGGATCTTCAACAGACGCCTCCTGTTTGCCACTACCAGTGTTCTAAAAAGCGCTAAGCGGATCCTAGGCGGTGAGGGGCCGCCTAGCGCCTAGGCGGTCAAGACGGACGCCTAGGTGTGCTTAGGCGGCCATTTTGCTCTAGGCAGAGGTGGATCGCCTAGCGCCTAGGCGCGATTTTTAGAACAGTGGCCACTACTCACTGCATATATGACAACAAATTAAAACAACAACCAATCCAAATAATTAGTTATTCTCCATTTAAGATCGAGAAGGAGAAGATTCAATCATGCTTGAGTGCTTGACAGAAAGAACTTGGTCTTTAGCAGAGCATTCCTCCGTTCAAATGCTGAAACACTAGGCACCGATCAAAGATCGATTTCCTTATCAATCGATCGAAGATCGATTGATAAGGAAATGCTCGATAATCAGACAACAGATGTACAATCACCATTGTCTCCTATTGACCACATATGTAAAAATGCTCGATAATCAGAAGTGGAACAAGATGAAAGGGTGGTTCACCTCCAAGTAAGTGAGATTGAAATCAGAAGTGGAAGAAGACCTCAATCTAGCTGCGTTTTCTTCAGCAACTACACCCGCTGCGGAATTTCTCAGCCTAGCATCAATTCAACGGACCACGAAACTGAGAAACGCTTACAGTCAGACATCTAGCGGCGATTTCTTTCAATGGCAAGATCAAAAAGAAGGGATCCGAGAGCAATAACCTCCAAGAAGGAGGGATCCGAGATCGATTGTTGATCGAACAAATGCGATAACGTTTTACTGAAACCCTAACCGGAAGGAGGTGGATCTGGGGACGGGAAGATGAGGCAAAGGTCGGAGCCTTCAGTGCGACGATGAAGCTTGCATCTGGTCCCAAAATCGCACAATAATCACACACAGATCGATCAACTCTCCCGAACTTCAAATTCGAAAAGATTTGGGCTTGAACCATAGATCTGGTATATTGGGGCTTGGAAGTTGGAATGATTGCAATCACGAATCCGTCTCTATAGCCACACCAATCGAGATCGATTGCATCAGTGTTTTTGATGAGATCGGAGAGATGATCGGGCGTCTCTGTAATCGGCGTTGAGAGAGAGAGAGAGAGAGAGAGAGAGAGAGAGAGCGTGCATAGGCAGTATATATAGCGGACATTTCACAAATTTGTCTCAAAACGTGGACATTTCACCAATTAGTCCCTATTTCGTGGCTATTTCGCAAATTATCCCTATTAATTATCCTATACAAAAGTTTATATTAGTAATCTTATGACATATATAATCCAAAATTAAATTAAATATTGCGGCAATATAATCCAAAAGTTTATATTAGTAATGCTAAGATTAAAATATTACCAAAAATAAGCATTTAGTTATTGCCAAAAATAACTATATAAACATCTTTCTTAAAAAATATCCAAAAGAGTAAATATGACATGATACTATTGATTAAAAGTTTTTGAGGGAAAACTTTTAACTAGAGATTGACAGGTGACAAAAACAGTTTCTGCTTTAGTATTATTTAGGATAATATTGATTTGAGGTTGTGCACTTTAATCATACTTTTAGGGAAAACAACAACGCCTTCCTTAATACAACTAACGACAACAACCTTCGTTGTGGTGTTGTGCTTTAGGATCTCATCCGACCCGATTCTTTTGGATGACGGTTCAATCAGATTTAACCAACTCCAAAACTTTTCCCTTAAAAAAATAAATATTTGATTTTTGTTTCTTCCAGGCATATTTATATGGTAGTGTCAGCCGTTGAAATAAATTTCTATTGGATAGTTTATTAGTACGTGTTTATCTATACATTTATTGTAACTGTTTTTTTTTCCATTTATATGCTTTCTATAAGAATAATGTTTGAAAATACTAATAACATATTGTACCTATTGTTCATATGTGTAAATATAGGTCCAATATTGTAAATACTACATTTAGGTAATTAGGTTAACTACTTGCTTGTAACAGCTTTTCTATTCTATTGAATCACGGTTTCTTCTTCTTCTAGCTGATGAAGCTTCTGGTTTGTTTAGATCATCTTGTTTGTGACGATCATTGATTTGTCAAATACAATTTTTAGAAATTTATGGGGGTTAAAATCTAACATGAAATTATGGAAAATTCTTAATCCGATTTTTTCCCAGCATTGTTAATCAATCTGTTTTATCAATAATAAAGCTAAGGAACAAGTAATCGGATAATCTATTGAAGATAGAGGTCTAGTCATTTTGCTCTTGAAAAAAAATTGAACTTCAAAGACAAAGCCCAAAACACATTTTTGCTGCTAGAGAGCACGAGAAAATGCTCGAAACTTAACTTGAAAACAAGCGGTGTAAGAAATGTCATCCTCTCTTTAGCCTGTGTTACATCAATATCAAAAATTTCTTATCGGTAACTGAGAAATTCAATTTCAACATATCCTTTTAGACCCTCCTATGGATACACGATTGCTCATTAACAATAACATTAGAGGAATGAACAATTCCCGTCTTTTTTCTATGTAGCTCGGTTTTATTCTTCCCTACAAAAGAAAATTTGTAATCCTCTCACTAGTCATAGAAACAGGATTAATTTTCAAAAAGAAAAAAAAAACACAATGAAAGAGGACTAATAAGCGGATCACAACGATCTAGACAATGAAAGTGGATAAATTTAAATTATCCAACAAAAAAATGTGAGGTTATTTTTTGGGAAATTCCGTTTGGTGTCCCTGAGATTTTGACAATTCCGCTTGGTGCCCTAAGGTTTTATTTTGTCCGGATGGTGCCCTTAAGTTTTGTCAAAAGTCCGCCTCATGCCCAAAACTCATATTTTCACTTTTTTAAATCAATAAAATGGCCCATTATTTTTCCTTATTTCACAAAACCACTTTTACTTTTAGCAATTAACAAAATTACCTATTATTTATCTAAATTCAAGATAAAATTGGAAAAACCACATTTATTTCTAAAATTTAACCAAATAACATATTATTTCCAAAACTTTTATCACAAAATCACCCTTCTTCCAAAATTTTTAAAACAAAATCATTACCGTTTTTAAAATTATACATAAGACATATTAGTTTCCATACTTTGAAAAAAATAAAATAAAAACACTCGTTATTTTCCAAAATAATATTTAACACCTATTGTTTTCCAAAATAATATTTAACCTATAATTCACTAAATTTTAATAATTGTAAATGCGATTGATCATATGGTGGCTCAATATTTTGGTAGTATATTTTTTTTCGGTTCAATTTGTAACAATAGTTCATTGTATATGAAATAAATACATTATAATTATCATTTTCTTTTAAAATCGGGTCTTTGGGTTTCACCTAACCCTAAAATGTCGGATCGAATCGAGTTGACCCAACATGAACCATCCTAATTGATCAATCTAACCCAATACTCGATTAGAATTTTATTGAAAAAGTAATGTAAAAAATAAAGGGTGGATTGATGAATAAGAGGTTGGATTTTTTCTACCCAATACTCAATTAGAATAAAGGAGAATTTTTTTTAATCAAAATTATGGTTTTATGATTTTTTTTCCCTTTTGTAATTTATAGGTCAATTTTTTTTTTCAAAAAATATGAGGGGGGATTGATGCAAATTTTTTATAAACAATGGGTGGTATGTTATGTATGTAAAATGTTTGACAAATAATGAGATTTTTTTGCAAAATATTAAAAATAATGAATCTTTTGTGTAATGTTAAAAATAAAGGTTGATTTTCTTCAAAAAAAAATCGTAACAATGGGTGAAATTTTGCTAAAATTTTGGAAACTATGTTTGATTTTATTGAAAAAAATATATAAGATGTTTTTTTTTCACTTTTATGTTGGATTTAGTTAAATAATAGGTAATTTTATTCATTGTTAAAAATAAAGGGAGTCTTGTGAAATAAGAAAAAATAATGGGCCATTTTATTGATTTAAAAAAGTGAAAATGTGAGTTTTGGGCATGAGGCGGACTTTTGACAAAACTCAGGGGCACCATCCGGACAAAATAAAACCTTAGGACACCAAGCGGAATTGTCAAAACCTCAGGGGCACCAAACGGAATTTCCCTTATTTTTTTATATAAGGCAAAGATTTAGACTTGGTCAAACTCGGTTGAACCAGCGCCCAAGGGCGTCCTGACGGACGAGAGAATCTATCCAAGTAGGGGGGACGAGACGAAAAGTGTCGACGAAATACCAATATGAGTATCAACAACACCATTCCCTTTCCTGTAAATGTGAGAAAAGAAAGACTTTATCAAAGACACTACATAATCCGAGGGTGTCTGATTAAAAAAAATGTGAGGATTGATTGACCCGTTTAATAGATCCACATTGCCCTCAATTAAGCTTAATCAGGCCCACGAAATGGATACAATATCGACCATGATCTAGAAATAATACGAAAGGAATTTATATTTAAAATCAGTCCAAAATCCCATGGAAATGGCAGCCATTGGATTCGAACAAGCACTCCATAAACACATACCTGTCTCAAAATTTAAATTCCTAATGCATAGCTCAAACAAAACACATTCTTGTCTAGTTTCTTTATTTCGATCTTCAGAAGTCACCAAGCAGAAGGTAACAACACCATAGCAATCAGCTCACGAGACCGACAACGAGCTGCCCACATCGATAACAGACCTGTAACGAACATCCGATTTCGCAAGGCGTTCCATGGCAGTATGTATGTAGTCCATCCTGATCACCTCCACATCGGCGGGCGGTGATGTTGTGCTTAGCACAAAAATCCAGCATCTCCTGCATCTCGCCAATGTTGCTCCCTCCCACAAGCTTTCTACCTGCATTCGTTTTGTATGATTTTTCTGCTATATGTAAAACTCACAAATACGTTATTTATATGGGAAGAGTATGTATTTGTTTCTTACTATTGTTTTTGTCATTGGCATATTGACAAAATTCCCAGAAAATTTGTCAGTACTGCCATTCCTAAATTCAGCAATGTTAGTGATTATAGGCAATCTTCTAGGAGCTCTGCCCACTAAGAGTGGAAGGCTAGAAAATGCCATTTGTTAAGCATACATACTCAGCCTCAAAACAAATTAGTTGTGTGCAAAATATCTACAAATACTGCAAGTTATGATTAGATCTGTTCTTTAGGCATTGTCATTTCTAAATTTCTAACTGCTACTTTCATGAAAGAAAACGGTTTGCTATTAACTTCAGACGTATGAATGGATTGGCATACAATGGGATTAATTACTGAACATAAAGTGCTAAACATATCTGAATGTCTATAGAACTTTCCAAACTTTCTCCATCAAAAGAAACAAAATTCATCTGCTGCAAATAGAACTCAACAATGAAAACTGCAAATAAAACAACAGTATAAGAAGTTGCTAGAGCAGAGGCAGACTGCTGAAAATTCGTCGGAAACACAACAAACTAACTTTAAGCCTTGAGGCGACCGAAGTATTTCTGCTTCTTCTGTGTGGTCTGGAAGCGCCCGTGACCAAAATTGGAAGATGTGTCGATGAACTTGAGGTTGATCTCTTCAAGAGCAACACGGGAAGTTTGCTTCAGGAGAGACTGCCTCAGGGTGACAACACGCTTCTTTGGGCCAACAATGCCACCCTTGATCATGAGGTAATCTTCTTTCACAATACCATAGTGAGGGAAGCCACCAATGGGGGTAATGTCTTTCTCCGTTCTGTTTTAACAAACAAATTAAAACATCAACAATCAGAACTCAAAACAAAAGAAAGTTAATGGTTAACAACAGTGGAGAAGCATGAATTCCAGACCTGTCATAATCTGTCATAGCTTGGTGGGATTCCTGACCAGTCTTGCCCAGCTTGTAAATCTTCTTGTTCAGTTCAGTACGGTGGTGGTAACCATTTTGACCAGCCCTGGCAACAGTGTAGGATACCCTAGCAGGATGCCATGCCCCAATACAAGCAACCTTACGAAGACCCCTGTGAGTCTTGCGAGGAAGGCGAGTAACACCCCAACGGGTAACCACACCTTCGTATCCCTTACCCTTTGTGACACCGATGATGTCAACCATCTCATCCTTCTGGAAGACTACATCAATTGGAACCTGCTTCTCAAACAAATTGTAAGCAAAGTCAACCTTCTCAGCAATGCTACCACCATTGACCTGGATTTCCATTAGGTGTGCCTTCTTCTGCTTCAGACCCTTCATCTTGCGAATCTGATTTCAATAACGACCAACCAAGCATTTTAAGACAACAGTTCAGCATGATAAGAGCATTCAAACGACAGATGATGATAAAGATTAAAAATGAAAACTCATCGCAAGTAACGGTTCAGAACGACAAAGACAAATATGTGGATACAACAAACACCATTGCTAAGACATATGTGAATCACCTAAGTGTGGGCCAAAACACGAATGATAGTTGAATACTTCTTAATTTTCTCCAGCTGTGACTGAATATCCTTCTTTCCTTCTTCACTCTCCATCTTTTTGGAGTACTTGGTGAAGGCCTTCTTCTTAGACTTGCACCAGTTCTTGTAGAACCTTCTCTTAAGCTCCTCACTCAAGTGCTGGGCCCAAACAGTGTTCAAAGAGCGAAGGCCACGGGGGGTCTTCACATAGCCAACAACTCCCACAATCACCATCGGAGGAGTCTCAACAATGGTCACAGCCTCACAAGTTTCCTTCTTATGAAGTTCTATGAAACAATTCAATGCAATCAATCAACACATACCCACATAGCAAAAACAACACTCCTACATTAGTAAAAAGGATCAAATGTTCACTCACTAGATCCAGGCTTATCCACATCTCTCATGATGTGGGTCATTCCAGCCTTGTAACCCAAGAATGCGGTGAGCTTGGGCGACTTGCTTGGGTCATCCTGGGGGAAGGCCTTCACTGCAGACAATAAACAAGCCAAATGTTCAAATAGCCTAGATCTATGTTATCTTGCTTATAAGAGCCAAATTAATAACACTAAATGTTTGAAGACATCCATATGTGGTGAAGCAGAAAATCTATCCAATCAGTTCTACAACTATAAATTTCATTAATGTTAGCAATAGCAACCAATACTATAAAACAAAAATTACAGATTTAACCGCCATTGCAAACTTCAAGTTTCATAACTTGCCCATTAACAAGGATCTAGGAATCATTCAAAATGTATACTCCATAAAAACTACTAATTCATCGCATACAAAGAAACTAAGATGAAAAAGCTGTGTAGAATAACGGACCTTTCCCTCTCTGACGGGACGCCCTCTTTCTTGGGAGAAACCCTAGGGAACCATGTCTGGGGTGCTCAAACTTCCTGTGAGACATTTTCCTCTTTCTCTCCCGCACTTACCTGTAGAAATTCAAGAAAATAATTCAAATAAAAAGGACGAATTCGACATTAATCCGCTTCAAATAATATACAGTGATTCGGGAAGCAATAGCATCGCTTTGTGAGATTATGACAGAACAAGTTTGTGACATTGCATTTCGAAATCGAGGAGATTACAATATTATGATAAATCTCATTTCGATCCAATCAAACCGAAACCAAAGCAAATTACCAGAAATTAGAGAGTGAGATTGAGGTGAAGAATGGATACAGGGGAAAACAGAGGGAGAGAGGGATTTACTTGCCGAGGCGCAGAGAGTCGGAGACTGGAGACGTCTAGGGTTTAGATGGGACTGGAGTGAGGGTTGCTTTGTGATACATTAATCCATAAATGGTCTGGCCCATCTAGGCCATTTCTGAATTGTCTTTTGGGCCGGACCATTTATACATTAAACCAGAAATGGGCCGGCCTATTTCCGATAATTACATAATTTATACATCAAAACTTTCTTAATTACTTTTTTTGGCCAATAATTATAAGAATATTTAGCAGTGTAGAATTTCTTGTACGTTTCTTTTGCAATTTTTTATGTCATTTGCTTGGTGTATTTTTCTAAATATCATCTGCTTCGGTCATTTGCTTTTGTAATTTGTTTACGGTTGTACATGATGGTTAGTCTATCTATCAGCTTGTCCGGTCTTTCGGTTTCTCTAGGCTTATCTAAAGAACAAATTTTTTTCGTGATATCAAAAAAAAAATGGATTTTTATCATTTGAAACCATCGAAGGAATGTGCTGACTTTCGGAGGCTCCAAATGCGGAAGCGCGTCTATGGTGGCAACTGATGCTCCATCATAGTGTATGCAAGACTCTTGAGCTAGGTGCTAATTGAGGGTAACAGTTTGCTGGTCATTAACTGAGAAATTCAGCTTCAGCATGTCTTTAAAGAAGGGAACTTTATTACTTTTTTGTTTCCGTTAGGTTTCACATTTTTTTATACCCTTATGAATCCCTATCACTTGTTGACAATGAGGAAAGTCTAATCCCTGTCTAATTTATGTATAGCTTAGTTTTATTCTTCCCTCCAAAAGAAAATATATAATCATCTTACTAGTCAAAGAAACCGTATTAATATTCACAAAGATTAAAAAAAACAATGAAAGCGGACTAACAAACAGATCACAGAGTTTTTATGAGAGAAAGGAAAAATGGAGAGCGAAGAGACGAAAAAACTTGAGACGGCAACCAATGGTGCTGATGAGATGCAAACGGACTCGGACCCAAAACCTCATCCTCCGGGGGACCCGGGGGCAGAAAGCCAGTCTCCAAGCAAGATAACTTCGGCTCCAGCGTCGGGCCCACTGTCTTGGCGGGATAAGGTAGTGATGGGAGGGTTTGTCCACCAGAAGACATCCTTGGGAGATGGTTTTCTTCAAGACAAGATATCGATCTCGTTCCCGGCGGGGCAGAGGGGTGATTCGGTTATCACCATTGACCCTCTTGTGATCAATATATTGGCCGGCGTGTGGGAGAACTCCTTGGTGATCAGAATGCTGGGTGCTAGGATACCGCTGCACATAATGGATAGAAAGCTAAAGGATTTATGGAGAGAATGCATGAATCTTCAGTGGTTGATCTGTCGTTTGGTAACTTCCTTGTCAAGTGTGAGAATGGGGAGGATTGTATGAAGATCCTTACTCGTGGCTCGTGGTCGGTATTCGGCAAGTGCCTAATCCTAAGATGTTGGTCCCCGGATTTTAAACCATCGGACGCCATTAAGTCGGCCCTGGCGTGGGTGAGGATCGTTGACCTGCTGACTGTGTTGTACCAGGAAGATGTGTTCATGAAGATCGCTAAAAGTCTTGGTAAACCTTTGAAGGTTGTGTTGGACGGAAAATTTGTATGGATTCATGATTTTATAAATAACGTGATAATCTGTCCATTATATATTGAGAGGGTGATTGATCGATCTAAGCATAGTGTAATTGATTGATTTAAGAATGAGGTTGGGTATTAGAGTTGGGCCTCAAAGACACAAACTTGAGATGGTTGGAATCCAAAGCTCAAGTTGGAGCCCAAATTTAATTCCGTGTAAATAAGGAAAAAAAATGGAATTAAATCCAATTAAATATCTAGATGGTGTACAGTTACAAAAGGGTGCACAGTCTTTCAAATTGGGAAAACTGTCAAATACAGGGGTTGTGTTTGAGCCTCAACTGCTCCTCTTTCTTCCTGCAACTGCTAGCACGTGGTAACGGCGGTTTCTTTCAAGTAACTGCTCCTCTTTCAGCTGCTGCTTAAATGAACCCTTCCCTTGGTTCCCAATTTTTCCTATCAGCGGAAATAGAAGAAAGCATCAAATAGGCTTCTTCCTCCCATCATCAGCAACCTGCAAATACACATAAATCATCAATACATATTGCAGATACAATCAGGTAGCAATCCTAATCAATGTTGGTTCGATTCTTGAAACCAAGCCCTCGAGAACCTTGCGATGCAACTTCTTCGGGTGGTTTGATTTCAGAATCATTGAATCTCTTAATTGGGTTGGGTTGCTGTCAAAATTGCGCCGACATGGATACATATTCCGTTTTGATTCCAGGACCTCGCCCTTGAAAACCTCGAGAGCTTTTCTCGTGGCTTGGGTTCTGGAATCACGAAATCACTCTAAATCAAGGGGAAGTGCTGCCCAATTATACCCAGATGGCCTACAAATGTTGCCTAATTGCTCCCTAAATTGCAATTAGCAA
Organism: Persicaria maculosa; assembly: GCA_963922045.1. Lineage (NCBI taxonomy): Eukaryota > Viridiplantae > Streptophyta > Magnoliopsida > Caryophyllales > Polygonaceae > Persicaria > Persicaria maculosa. The sequence continues at coordinate 73,375,560 of OY998254.1, read as the reverse complement.
TTAACCGGATCGCCCTAAACTGTCTAATATTTGATAGTAATTAGAACTGAAGCGACAAAGGCAACTAGAGTTCAAGTTCTCTAATTCACACGCCTGGACTAAATCAATAGCCTAGGAAATCAAAAGGACTAAATCAAGTAAAGGGGGAATGATAAATTATACTTACCTGTTAGGAAACTATAGTTGCAACGGGGCTCCTACAAGCGGCGGTAAGCTCACCAGGAGACGGGGAGGTTGAGATTTTGAGATTCCGGTCTGACTTGTCCTTCGAATCCATGATTGCTTCCTTCCTGATTTTTCCTCTTTTGAGAGTCCAAACCAGAAATCCAAAACAAATCAAATCAAATCAGCCCTAATTTTCTCAAAATCCAAATTCGGGGCTAATCGCAATGGAGAGGAGAAAACCAAACCTGCTCCACCCTTGCTTCGCCCTTGATCTACCCTCTTCCGTTTCAATTGCCCAGGCCAGATTCCGTCAAGCTGCTACCCGCGACCTCAGATCGTCCGTGCCAAAGTACCGAACGTTTTCTTTCTGTGATTAGTGGGTAGGAGCTTCGGCGTGGAGGCTGAATTGACAAAAGAGGGGAATTGCACCCGATGAATTGGTGGACAAATGGAGCTGGGCTGGGCTCGGTTAATACAAAATAATGGGTGAACATAATTGGGCTCAATTTGTCAAACAAAAAAGCAAGGATCCTACAACGTGTGTATATATATTATATACACCCATGAGCCGAATATGCATTGCATATTTGAAAGAAATTTCGTTTAATTACGAAATCAACCCACTAAAATATAAGAATTATAATTGGCATAAATTAATAATTTGAGTTTAATCAAAAAATATATATATATATGAAATTAAACTCGTCAAAAATTCCTTGCCAATCAATTCGAGTGGGTCAATCTCAAGTCGGCTCCTAAACAAAAACGGAGTCAAAAGCTTAAACCGAATTTTCCTAAATTAAAATCGGTTATGGGTAGAACTACATAAAGGCTTGACGTCGTAAAAACGGCTACGTAGGTAACCCGATATTAAATCCTAAAAATATATCGGGTACAGTCGTCCGCCTCTAAATTCCCTTTAAATGGATATGAGGTCAAAACCAAACAAATTAAATTGGTTCGTTTGAGAACTACGCAAGATTTGATCCCGTCCAAACGGGTACGTAGGTAGCTCGACATAAAGCAAAAAGCTCGTCGGGTTCAATCGTCAAATAAAAATTAAATCGGTTCGTGAAGAACTACGTAAAGACTTGATACTCTTTTATGAGTTACGTAGGAAATCCGATGTCAAAATTCAATATATATCGGATTCAGTCGCCCGGCTCAAATTAAATCAAATTTGCCTAAAGACAGAACTACGCATGATTTGATTCCGAGTTATCGGATACGTAGGCCACCGGACATAAAGCTAAAAGCTAGTCGGGTTCAATCGCCAAACCAAAAATCAAAGGGGTTCGTTCAGAACTATGTATAGACTTGATACTCTTTTACGAGTTACGTAGGAAATTCGGTATAAAATTTTAAATACGCCGAATTCAGTCACCGGTTAAAAATTAAATCAAATTTGTCCTTCGGTAGAACTACGTAAAGACTTGACGCCTCATATCGGCTACGTAGGTAACCCGATAATAAATTCTAAAAATATACCGGGTACAGTCGTTAACCTCTAAATTCCCTTTAAATGAATATGAGGTCAAACACAAGCAAATTAAATTGCTCTCGTCAAGAACTACGTGTGATTTGATCCCTTCCAAAAGGGTACGTAGGAAACTCACAAACGAGTTCAATCACGATCCCCAAATTGACCTTTAAGTCAAATATCAAATCAAATCAAATCAAACTCCACATTAAAGTCAACTCGTTTTCTATGCAAATGATAGGCGGGTCACTTGAGTTACCCTTTCGAGAAGGTGGACCTAGGTTGCTCGGGGGGAGTGTTGTTCGAGCTACCCTTCCTAGAAGGTGGGCTTGAACTTCATCCTATGATGCATACAAGAAAACGAAACCAAATCCAGATCCAAACCAAACACAAAATCCAAACACTCTGAACTACGTAAGGCTTGATTCTCTTCCAAGAGATACGTAGGCAACCCGCTAAATTTCGGGTGCAGCCCAAATCACCAAAACCACCAAAATCTTGGTATCGATACGACTTCGAATCAAGAGGATAACCAAGAGGGGTCGAACTCAAATATTAAAAATCAAATAAAATGTGTTGTACGATTATTGCGCATTTTTGTCCAACATATTTTTAATTGCTCCCTAAATTGCAATTAGCAATTAACCGGATCGCCCTAAACTGTCTAATATTTGACAGTAATTAGAACTGAAGCGACAAAGGCAACTAGAGTTCAAGTTCTCTAATTCACACGCCTGGACTAAATCAATAGCCTAGGAAATCAAAAGGACTAAATCAAGTAAAGGGGGAATGATAAATTATACTTACCTGTTAGGAAACTATAGTTGCAACGGGGCTCCTACAAGCGGCGGTAAGCTCGCCAGGAGACGGGGAGGTTGAGATTTTGAGATTCCGGTCTGACTTGTCCTTCGAATCCATGATTGCTTCCTTCCTGATTTTTCCTCTTTTGAGAGTCCAAACCAGAAATCCAAAACAAATCAAATCAAATCAGCCCTAATTTTCTCAAAATCCAAATTCGGGGCTAATCACAATGGAGAGGAGAAAACCAAACCTGCTCCACCCTTGCTTCGCCCTTGATCTACCCTCTTCCGTTTCAATTGCCCAGGCCAGATTCCGTCAAGCTGCTACCCGCGACCTCAGATCGTCCGTGCCAAAGTACCGAACGTTTTCTTTCTGTGATTAGTGGGTAGGAGCTTCGGCGTGGAGGCTGAATTGACAAAAGAGGGGAATTGCACCCGATGAATTGGTGGACAAATGGAGCTGGGCTGGGCTCGGTTAATACAAAATAATGGGTGAACATAATTGGGCTCAATTTGTCAAACAAAAAAGCAAGGATCCTACAACGTGTGTATATATATATATTATATACACCCATGAGCCGAATATGCATTGCATATTTGAAAGAAATTTCGTTTAATTACCAAATCAACCCACTAAAATATAAGAATTATAATTGGCATAAATTAATAATTTGAGTTTAATCAAAAAATATATATATATGAAATTAAACTCGTCAAAAATTCCTTGCCAATCAATTCGAGTGGGTCAATCTCAAGTCGGCTCCTAAACAAAAACGGAGTCAAAAGCTTAAACCGAATTTTCCTAAATTAAAATCGGTTATGGGTAGAACTACATAAAGGCTTGACGTCGTAAAAACGGCTACGTAGGTAACCCGATATTAAATCCTAAAAATATATCGGGTACAGTCGTCCGCCTCTAAATTCCCTTTAAATGGATATGAGGTCAAAACCAAACAAATTAAATTGGTTCGTTTGAGAACTACGCAAGATTTGATCCCGTCCAAACGGGTATGTAGGTAGCTCGACATAAAGCAAAAAGCTCGTCGGGTTCAATCGTCAAATAAAAATTAAATCGGTTCGTGAAGAACGACGTAAAGACTTGATACTCTTTTATGAGTTACGTAGGAAATCCGATGTCAAAATTCAATATATATCGGATTCAGTCGCCCGGCTCAAATTAAATCAAATTTGCCTAAAGACAGAACTACGCATGATTTGATTCCGAGTTATCGGATACGTAGGCCACCGGGCACTTTACGATCAATGGGGAGAAATATCTCCTCGAGTACGAGGGTATCTCGAAAATCTGTTTCTCTTGTGGTATGGTTGGACATTACATGGCCGAGTGCCCGGAGAATGGCAATAAGGAAGAGAATCGATCAGAGGGATGCGATCGAGAACGTCGTGAACAAAAGGAAGGAGGAGGTGCCGAAGGGAGACGACACTACAGAAGAGAATGAGGGAAATCATGGGCCCTAGATGGTGGTGGCAAAATGGGGGAGGCCATCGAAAAGAAGTCCGACGTCCCAGCCATCGGTGTCGACCAACGGGGGACCTGGAAAGCCGCCGGTGAAGATCTAGCAACAAAAGAGAATTTGATTCGTCACCAAGGGTCAGGGCATTAATTAGCGCGGGGAATGTACCCGAAATGATGAGACAATTGCAGTACCCGCCGTGAACACGTCTACAATTAATGACATTAAAGGGAAGAAGCAAAACAAGAAGGGGATTGTTACCTCTAATGGCCGGGATGGGAAACTGATCAAGATGGGAGGAGTGAAAAGCCAGGAGAATGGGCATGTTGGGCCGATGGGTACTAAGATAAGGAGCATGAGCCCTGCGAAGGGTTAGGCTAAAGGCCACGGTGGCCCGGAAGGCCCAAAAGAGAACAAAGTCTTTAAAGTGTGAGGGGCTTCAAATTTAAAAAAGAAGAATTATAAGAGAAATAGCAAATTGAAGGCCCAAGCCCTTAATGGATACCTGGAGTAGGAGTGTGTTTTGACGAGGGATGGAAAGCGGTCCAAACAGGCGGGGGTCAACTCCCAAGGGGACACCCAATTGTCGTCTCAAACTCGTGAGTTTGGCGTGAATTGGGTGGCTAACCCGGATTCGCTTCTCTCGGCCCCGCTCACCGGCAAATTCTGGAACTAGGGTGATCTTATGGCCGCTGGAGAGACGGGCAAGGCCTAGGGGTCCGGAGCTGTCGCCAATGATGAAGTGGCGGAATCTCAAAAGGGAGTTGTCTCATAAAGATCTTAATTCTCCTTCTCATTCGCACCGGTACCCCCCCTTTTTTCATATCGTTATCTATTTTTCCGATGAATAATGATTTTAATATCTTGTTTTGGAATTGTTTCGGTGCAGGAAAGAAGAGTTTTGAGAGAGCAATCAGATTCATCCGTAAAAGATGTGCCGTGGACGTGCTCGCGCTGCTGGAGACGCGGATCTCGTGGGAGTCTGCACACAAAGTTTGTAAGAAATTGAACTTCTCGAACTATACTCGCATTGAGGCCTCGAGCTTTGCCGGAGGTGTGTGGATCTTGTGGAACGATGACAAGTGCAAATTGGAAATTCATGAGAAGGAGTCAAACTTTATACATGCTTCGTGGCGGTCGGGGAGTTCTAGAGTGCACCTTATCGTGGTTTATGCAGCGCCGACTATGGCCAGAAGGGTGCCATTCTAGGAGGAGTTGGGGAAATGCATGGATGCTATCGTTGAACCTTTGTTGATAGGGGGCGACTTCAACTACATCATGAGCTCCTCTGAGACTCATGGTGGTACTGGAGCGGTGCACTGGGACTCTAGCATATTTGTTAATCTGATCAATAAGTATAAGCTAGTGGACTTGGGTTTTTCCGGACATGAATTCACTTAGAGCAAGGAGTCTTTGGGTGGGCGGACCATATCAAAACACCTAGACAGAGTTTTGACTAACGTTGATGATCGATTGAAACTCCAGAATGTCAGGGTTCAACACCTTCCTCATTACTCCTCGGATCATTGTCGCCTTCTCTTGAAGCTTAATCCGAATGTGGCGATGAGGAAGGATCGTCGGTCGTTTAGGTTTGAAGCGACTTGGATGACTCACGAGAAGTTCCTTGCTTTAATTGATGAGAAATGAAGACAGGACTGCTCCACTCCGGAAGCGTTGGAGTCCCTTAGAGTGGACCTTACTGTGTGGAACAAAGAGGTTTTCGGGTTGATCCAGGCTAGGAAGAGTGACCTCATCAATGCTATCGATAATATTCAAAAGAAACTTGCAAGGAATCCTTCTGCTGCTGGTGCTCAGATGGAAGAGAAAGTTCTGAAGGAGCTATATATTACCTTGGAACAAAAAGAAATTCTTTGGTATCAAAAGTCTAAAGAGAAGTGGCTTATGTTCGGTGATAGGAACACAAGCTACTTTCATGCTACGACTGTCATAAGGCACAATCGAAACAAAATTGAGGGTCTTAGAGTGGAGGATGACAGATGGGTTGAGGATCGAAAAGATGTTGAGGAATTGGCTCTTAACTACTTCAAAGATCTCTTCAAGGAAGGCTCGAGGAGGACCTGGTAAGGATTGCCCCATCGCTTTCCCTCAGTTGATGCAGGATGCCTGGGCTGAAATCTCTGGCATTCCTTCCGAGGATGAGATTAGGAGAGCTATTAATAATATGGGGGCGTTCAAAGCTTCGGGGATCGATGGGTTTCAACCTACCTTCTTCCAAAAATGTTGGAGTAAGGTTAAAAATTCGGTGGTGGAATTCGTCAAGAACTTCTTCAGATCTGCTTATTTACCGGAGGGGGTCAATGACCCTCTGATCATGTTGCTCCCGAAAGTTGGTAAGCCGAAAAAGATCCAGCAATTCAGACTCATTAGTCTTTGCAATGTGATCTACAAAACCATAACGAAGATCCTCACTTCCCGGCTGCAAGCGCCCATGAGTACTCTGGTGGGTCCGATGCAAGGAAGTTTAATACCCGAGAGATACATCTCTGAGAACATTATCACCGCGCAGGAGGTCGTTCACTCGATGAGCATGAAACAAGGAAACAAGGGGTGGATGTGCTTGAAGCTCGACCTGGACAAGACGTATGATAGGTTGAGTTGGAGCTTTATTGAGGACACCCTTTGAAAGGTGGGCCTACCTAGCGTGTTGGTGAGTTGGATTATGGAGTGTGTGAAAACTCCTAGGATGCAGGTCCTCTGGAATGGGGAGGTGATCGAACAATTTATGTCGTCCCGGGGTATCCGTCAAGGGGATCCGATATCTCCATATATATTCATCCATTGTATGGAGAGGCTCAACCATCTCAGGTCCTTAATGTGTTTTGTGGTTGTTCTGGGCAGCAGGTCAACCTTCAAAAATCAAAGGTTTACGTTTCTAGAAAATGTCAAGCTGGAGCTCCGGAAAAGGATCCAAGAGGATAGTGGGATAGATGTCACAATTGTCCTTGAGAAGTACTTGGGGGTGCCGATTCTCCAATAGAGAGTCACTGAAGGCCTGTTTTTGCCCGTACTTGAGGCGGTCACCACCAAGTTAGCCGGATGGAAGACTTTTATGCTCAACTTCGCAGGTAAGACCACCCTTACTAGGGCTGTCCTAACGGCGATTTCGGTGTATTCTATGTCTTCCATGCTCCTTCCGACACGTATTTGTAAGAAAATTGAGAAAGTTTGTAGAGGTTTTATTTGGGGTTCAACTCCGGATAAACGTCGGATTCACAAGATTGCGTGGGGTGAAGTGACAATGACGAAGGAGTTAGGGGGGCTGGGAATAAGGAGGATGGCAGATTTGAACCTGACCCTTGTGCCGAAGCTTGGTTGGAGGCTGATCTCCAAAGACGAGGGGATTTGGAGCAAAATCCTCACCTGCAAGTACGCTAAGTAGTCCCTCGGGAATTCTCCTGATGCTTCACACATCTGGAAGGGCCTAGTGAAGGCTGTTAGTTTGATTATCAAGCCAAATATTCGCTGGAATCTCGAAGACAGGATGAATATCCGGTTTTGGGTCAACAAGTGGATGGGCATCCAACGTCTCTCTTCCTTGGTGATTGGAGATGAGCCCTGGGATGCAGAACATAGGTTGGTTGCTGAGATGTAGGATGCCAAATGAGGTTGGAGGTGGAGCGAGTTTGCTGACCATCTCCCCTCTTCGACCATCCTACAGTTGGCAGCTACTGTTGTGTCGGACAGGGAGGATACGCTCACGTGGAATCCGAGCAGGGATGGGGAATACACAGTCAAATCTGGCTACATCGCTTTCATGGGAGCTGGACAGGGCAAATTGCGTGGATAAGTCGTTCTTTCGGGCTGTTTGGAAGCTCCAAAGTGTCGAAAAAATAAGAACGTTCATTTGAACTGTGAGCAAGGGCGGAATTATCACGAATGAAGAGCGAAAGAGGAGGCACATAGGTAACGATGATATATGTCAGACTTGCTCTAAAGATTGTGAATCCCTTATACATTTATTTAGGGATTGTGATTTTGCGATGGAGTTCTAGTTGCAGGTTGAAGACACCCGAAGAGTGGCGGGCTTCTTTACCCTCCCCTTTGCGGCTTGGTTGAGAGTGAATATCCTCACTTCGAATAGGTTCGTTGGGGGGACCGAGTGGAACGCCTTCTTCGCGGTGGCGCTTTGGCAGCTGTGGCGAAGGAGGAACGAGTTTGCGTTCAACGGGGGACTGCAAGCTCACCACATGTCCCCGGAAAGGTGCAAGAGCATAGCGAGGGAGTATGGGAGCCTCATCAACGGAAGGAGCCGAGCTGTCGGGAAGCAGAAGGAGACCATAGATGTCAGTTGGTGTCCGTCGAGCCCGGGCTGGGTCAAAGTGAATTATGATGAGGCGGTGAAGAGCACGGGTATTGCTGCTACTGCTGGTGTGATCCGTGATGAGTTGGGTGCTTTGTTAAGAGGGTTTCGCTGAACCTGGGTAGCTGTTTGGTGGTGGAGGCTGAGATGTGGGCTATTGCGAAGGGCCTCAAAGCAACGTGGAACTTGGGTTATAAGAGAGTGGTGTGCGAGACAGATTCGGAGGATGATTTAAGGCTCTTGAAGACTGTCGTTAACCTATCACACCCATGTGCCAACCTAGTGAATGTTTGCCATGGCTTCCTTGGCAGGGGTTGGGAGATCCAGCTCCGTCATACGCTCCGTGAAGGCAACTGCCTTGCAGATTTCTTAGTGTCTTTCGCTTTTTCTTTTCCTAATGGTCTTACATTACTTGATGTTGTTCCGGAGGGTGCGGTCAGGTTACTACTCGATGATGCGAATGGGGTCACTAGAACCCGACTTCGCAACATTGGGATTCTACCTTGATGATATGCATATATGTGATATATTTTTATATGATGAAAGACAAATAATATCAATTAATATTTACTTATTGGTGCAGATATATTTGTTCTATTTGTTGAAAATATTGATTATTTATTTGCTTTTAAATATGTTTATTCTAGAAGCTTTTTTATCTCCTAAGATTTATTTTCAAATTAGTTGTTGGAGATTTTGTGTAGGATTTGGTTTGGTTGTTGATTTGTTGAGATCTTCAAGAGATTTGGTTGAACCAATCTCCTGCTGCCTTTAACGTTTCAAATCAAACCATCAGTACAAAAACAGAGTCAAGGCCTTACCGATTGATGAAAGTCAGTTTCCAGGTTTTGGTAAGGCCTTACCGATACTGGCTCAAGTTTTACACGAGTTTAGTCTTAATGGGCTCGGGCTTATGATTTCGACTTTATTTGGACCAATAATTTATTGGACTATAGTTTTATTTTATGGGCCAGTTATTTGCTCAGATTGTAATTTTATTTAAATTGAGTTTTTAACTAACCGAAAGATATGGAGAATATCTTGCTTGTTTATGTGATAAGATCTTCAAGAGATTGGATTTGACCATGCCATCAGTCTTCAATAGACCTGTCAAACGGGTCATTCGGGTCGGGTCACTTAGGGTCTCGGGTAAAACGGGTCCCGGGTAAGCAGGTTCCGGGTATTTCCGGGTTGACTAGAACTCGGGTTTGACCGGGTTTCGGATCATTTCAGGTCGATTTCGGGTTTGTCAATTTTTTCTTTTTTAAATTAAAAAAATCATGATTTGATAATTTTGCGATAAATTTTAATTATATATAAATAAATTTAATTATAAATCAACCGGGTCATCGGGTCAATCGGGTAAATCGGGTCAAAATTACCGGGTCAATCGGGTCACCGGGTCGAAACCCAGATTACCCGGAAAATTTTCGGGTTTTCGGGTTCGGGTCGAAAAAAATTTCCGGGTCAAAATTTTCGGGTCTTGACCCAAAAAATTCCGGGCGATCGGGTCGGGTTATGTTTTGACAGGTCTAGTCTTCAACGTTCCAATTTAAACCAAATCCCAGGCGTAGCTTCTGGAACGCAGTTTGAATTGCCGGTTGTTCACCCCGTATCTCAAGCCACGTCTTCAAGGATTCAAACGTTCGAATCCACTCTACTCGGAGAAGCTGGCCTTTATAAGGAGATCAAGAGGATAGCAGCACACACAAGCTTCACACCCTGCACATACAAGTTCTTCTGCAATCCTTTGTCTCCTACAACACCAATCTCACATCTCTCCTTTGATGAGCGTTTTATTTCTCTGAGTGTGTGAGATTTACACTGAGCTTTATCGTACAATTCATTAGGATAATACTAATGGTACTTTTCTACCCAAACGTATAAGATACTTCGGTATCTGTAGGACTTTGTTTCACTGGTGTGTTTGGGTTGCTAGATAGGAAGTAAGTTTAGAAGAGGGAAGATATTCTAAAGGTTGTATCTAGAACTCATAGGAAGAAGTGAAATAAAGTTGTTTTGAGCCTCGTTAACATATCGCATGTTCTTTTCTCTTATGCTTTTTATCTTTATTGTTTATTCGTGTTCTATCTTATTATTCACCGTTTTATCCATATCTTGTCTCTGCGTTTTTGATAAAGTCTTATCTCTGTTTGGTAAGGTCTTACTGTTTCTGAGATTGCGAAAAGTTCTCATACTCTATTCACCCCCCCTTCTAGAGTATTTATTGACCTTTTATCTGCCTATTCCGCACTTTATAGATGTTAACAAACACTAGGCCTATCAATCTGGTGTGCTGCTGGGGGAATGTGAAGGACTACTGTGGGGCAAAGAAGAGTTTATTTGGGCATGGAAGAGCAATGGAGAATGCTCCCATGAGAGTGTGCTGGTGTCTGCCACCCAGGGGCTGGGTCAAGATCAACTCCGACGGGTCTCTCGAGAGGCATCATCCGCTATGAGAAGGGTGAAAGGATTGTCAGATTCGTACACTATATCGGAAGGTGTCCGGTGGTGGCTGATGAACTATGGGGTATCGCGAAAGGGCTCGAAGTGGCCTAGAACAGAGGCTTAAGGAAGGTGATATGTGAGGTTGATTTGATGATGGCGCTGAATTGTCTTACAAAGCCGATCAAGCCAACACACCCGTGTGCTAGCCTGGCGTATGTTTGCCAAGGCTTTCGTAGTAGGAACTGGGAAATCCAGTTCTGTCATGCCTTTCACGAGGCGAATTGTCTCGCGGATGGGTTAACTCATCTTGTTTTTTCATTTCTGCTTGGTTTTACTTATCTGAACACTTCGCCAGATAGCTTGGTCCACCGTCTCAATTCTGATGCAGCGGGAGTTTCATCCTTCTGGTTGCATCGGGACTGAGCATCCTTTAGGTTCTGTTTTTCTCCCTTAGAGAGGGGGTGTTTTCCCCCGTTTTTCTACCAAAAAAAACACTAGATTACCGATTGAGCTGTAGGATGGAGGTATAAAGTAAGTAGTTGTTAGGTACACTTTAGGCTTTTGGGTTGTGGAGATACGACCTCCTTTTCATAGCTATTTTGATGTCGGTTTTCTTAACCGACCCTTTTGTAATCAGATCTCGGATCACTTATCAATATATTTACATCTTTAGGAAAAAATGTGAGAATTAATTGACCTGTTTAATACGCCTATCAACAATGTCCTCAATATATTTACCTCTTTAGGCTTGTGGATATACGACCTCCTTTTCATAGCTATTTTGGTGTTTGTTCTCTTAACTGACCTTTTGCAAGGAGAATGGGCATACCTCGGTTGATTGTGGAGACAGATTCATCCAATCTAAAGACTTTGCTTACGGCGGCAAGTGTGCATCCGAACCTGGAACTCCACCTGATTCATCGGTGCAGGAGGCTTGCACAGGACCCTAGCTGGGAGGTATCATTTCTCAATATCCATCGTCGGCTGAACAAAGCGGCGGATGCTCTTGCCAACTGGTCAATTTCACTTACAGATGTGTTTGCTGAGCACTTTGCCGACTCCATTCCTAGCAGCATCTATATAACTACTTAATTTCGTATACTTTCTGTCGACGTGGCGCGCTCTCCTTATTCCACTCCCTTTTAACCAATCACGTTTTTTCTTTTAATTTTCATTTTTTACCCATTTACTAACTATCTATATAACTACTTAATTTCGTATACTTTCTGCTGACATGGCGCGCTCTCCTTATTCCACTCCCTTTTAACCAATCACTTTTTTCTTTTAATTTTCATTTTTTACCCATTTACTAACTATTGGGTTTAATTCAAAATATTTATCGATATAATATCTTAATTTATACTCCTTCCGTCCAAGAATACATGGGCTTTTAGGCTCATGCACGCTAATTAAGGAACCTATTTTGCATCTTAAATCTAATCATTATTATTAAAGGTTAAAATAGTGATTGGATGTTCAAGGGTTTTCTTTAACATTTCCAAGAGTTTTATTTAATTTTAACATGTAAAAAAGTAGTAATTTTAGAAGGTAATAATTACCTATACATCTAAAAGCCCATGTATTTTTGACAAAGTTTCAAGGCCTAAAAGGCCATGTATTCTTGGACGGAGGGGGTAATATTTTTGATGATAGGTCAACAACTCCTTCATTTAAATTTTTTAAACTAATCACTCTCTTCATCTTTTTTTATACATTTACATTTTCCCGCTTTTAATTTTTACCCATTGACTAACCATCTATATCTATATAACCACTTAATTTCGTATACTTTCCGCTGATGTGGCGCGCTCTCCTTATTCCACTCCCTTTTAACCAATCACGTTTTTTCTTTTAATTTTCATTTTTTACCCATTTACTAACTATTGGGTTTAATTCAAAATATCTATCGATATAATATCTTAATATATGGTTTTGTGTCTTTGGTCAAATTCTACTATTATAAGACTATCTTAGGTTTTTACTTCTCCTAGTACTTTGGTTTGTGATTTGTGCCTTTTCTACTTTGGCCATATGCATATGTCTTCTATTTGTTTAGCTTTTTGCTTTATTATGGCAGATTGCGGGATTGATTACAACTTAGTTATCATTTCCTGATTCAACATGGGTTGTCCAAGCAATGTAAGTACAGCTACAGCTGCAACTTGCAAGTTCAGTCTTTTATGGCAATGATTTGTTTTTATCACATTTGAAAATCATGTTGTTAAGGTTTCTTCTATGGCAATGATTTGTTTTTATCACATTACCCATTTGTTATTTTTTAACTTTCTTCCTATTTTATGAAAAAAATCACTTCTGATTTGGTTTTATCCATTTTCCCTCTGTTATAAATACTAATCCCTTATTAACCCACTCCCCATCATCGCATCAATTCATATCGCATGAACAACCTTTTATAGTGTCTTCTACGACGATGGAGTGAATGATCCGTGCATGTTGAATCAAGTATGTGCTCCTTTAGCTTTCACAATTCAATCCTAAATCAGGCTTCTTTGATTTCTCAATGGCTTCATCTATGGTTCTTCCAGATTCCATCAACTCTGATTTTTGTCTAGATAATTCAGTTTCAATTGAGTTCTCCCTAAATCAGGTTATTTATTGCTTTTGTACACATTTCGTATCCTAAATCGATCAAGTTATTACTTTCTTTGAATTTTTTTGTATCTTCTTAGACAATATTGATATGATGGAAATTTTATCTTGAAAATTTGGAATTTCAGGTGCACAAAGGGATATATTGTATGGCTTGCACAATCGCCCGGAACAAATCAAGGTGATGCGGGACCATCCAAGACACCTCCGGACACACCTATACTTGGGGATGGACCTATGATTCGAGCTCGTGAGAATGTTGTCATCCTCAAGAGGAAGAAGAAAGCTCCACCATGGGAGAAGGTCCAAAGGTGCAAGCTTGATGGGTCGTTCGTTTTTGGGTTCGTTCATGCACAGTCGACAGCTTTTCGACGTCTCAGTAAAATGAGTCGTACGGAATCAATATTAATCAGATTGGATCGTGCCATACCTTGTCGGAACGAGGACGAAGAGATCTACAACTTTGTTGTTGAAGGTTTTTCCAGATTCGACCTAGAGCTTGGCCGAAAATCACATTCTTTGGGCTGTCACTGTTTTAGACGGGAAATTCTTAAGTGTTGGAACTCTTTTTATTGCTATTTTTAGACCTTATTTACTTAAGTTATTTTTAGTATTTTAGGGATTTAAGTTAATTTCTATTATATTTATTATTTTTATTAAAATCAGCCCTAGGGTTTTCTATATTAGAACGGCTGATTCCTCCATTGTAACTCAGACGTCTCTTTTATGAAAATTTCAGTTTGTGTGAAACACAATTGAGAGAAAGTCAATCGACTCGAAGCGTGGCTCGTCGATTGCAACTATTGGTATCGATCTTGCTTGGTTTGCTTTGAGTTCGTCAACCTCGCGAGAGCTTGGTGATCCAGGTAATCACAAGTCCCCTCCTTGTGCCTCCAAGTTGTCCGCTTGGTTGTGTAAGGTTGTAGAGGCGGGCTTTGTAGTCGTTGGTGTTTGGTTCCTACCCTCTACGGAGGCCTGGGGTCTTCATCTCGTTCTATTTTAGTTCGAATCAACCAATCTATCGGTCTTTTCATTACTTTTGTCGAGTCTTCTATTGCTGCGTTTTAAGTCTTTGTTCTTGTTTCTTGAGTCTTTGCTTCCGTTCTTGTTATTCTAGTTTGATTGTCGAAGATCGGGCCATCCTACGGCTAACCCCGTATCACAAGGAGCCTATCTTTATTTGATTTTAATATATGTAACTTGAAGAAAAGAAGTTTGGAAGAGGTAATGTGGTACTGTTGAAACAACTTATTTTTGCTTACACTTTTAATGTTGCTTTTTTTCAATGTTTGTGTTACAATGCCTCCCCTAGAAAATGTGTTCAAACGTGGAAATTTAATAGACATGCCCTGATTTTTCTTTTATTGGAGATGTCTAATGTCTAATTATATACTGGTATTATTTATCTCTTTAATCCACTAATCTGTTTTTTTTTTTTTTTTTTGCAGCCTCTCTTTGGAAGAACATAAGCAGCAGCTCCATTAATTTTGTTTCTACCTAGGTTGTATGAGTATTGGAACAAAATGTCAGGATTTATATTTTTATGGATTGTTGTTGTATTTTACATATATATTACCTTTTGTCAATAAAAAAACATAATATAACTATTACTTATCACTTCGGATATGTTCTGTATTAATTTTGTTATACAATTCAACTTAACTAATTCAGTTTCATTAATTCTTTTTCATCGCAACCGCGCCATGACGCGGGTATTACACTAGTTTCTATTATTTGCAACTCTACTTATACGGCTATAGCCTAACTACTCTTTCTATTATAATAAAAGGGGTCATCCCACATTTGAAGCAAGAAAAAAAAATAAAAATAAGAGGATTAATTGAGCCGTTTAATAGGCCTATCAAGAATGCCCTCAATATATTCATTCATAACGTAACTATTCCATAAATCAAGATAATCAAGATTAATCAGGCCCACAAAATGAATATGATATCGACCATGATCCAGAAATAATACTAAAGGCGATACAAATTCCAGTGACATATTTAAAACCAGTCCAAAAACCCCACAGAAATGTCAGCCATTGGATTCGAACTAGCACTCCCAAAACACATACCTGTCTCAAATTCCTAATGCATAGCTCAAACAAAACAAATTCTTGTCTAGTTTCTTTATTTCGATCTTCAGAAGGCACCAAGCTGAAGATAACAACACACCATAGCAATGAGCTCACAAGGCCGACAGCGAGCTGCCCACGTCGATAACAAACCTGTAACGAACATCCGATTTCGCAAGGCGTTCCATGGCAGTGTTTATGTAGTCCATCTTGATCACCTCCACATCGGCGGTGATGTTGTGCTTCGCACAAAAATCCAGCATCTCCTGCGTCTCCTTCATCCCGCCAATGTCGCTCCCTCCCACGAGCTTCCTACCTGCATTCGTTTGTGCATCGAAAACACGTCACTAATGCTGAATTGCTATGTGGATGCGACCATACCAGCACTAATGCACCAGATATCATCAGAACACAGATGCTATTTGCTCTAAAACCATAAGTCTTACCTAAAGCAAGAGGAAAGATGGGCAATTCGAGAGGCTTGTCGGGCAAGCCTACTGTGACCAGCTTTCCATTCAGCTTGAGCAAACCGAGCAACGGAGCCAAGGGGTGAACCCCGGAGATAGTGTCGATAATGAAGTCCATAGTTCCCATTGCTGCCTGCAAGCAAAACAGACATACTCAGTGGACTCAATGAGTCAACAGCTCTTGAAGACACTCGACAGTTACCTTCATTTTCTCGGGGTCATGGCTAACCAAGAAAGCATCAGCACCGAGCCTCGTGATAGCCTCAGCCTCTTTAGCCGGGGAGGTACTGATGACAGTCACTCTGAGTCCGAAAGCCTTGCCTATCTTGACAGCGATGTGACCGAGCCCACCTAGTCCGGAAACTCCCAAATGCTTACCGGCATCAGTCATCCCATAGTACTTCATGGGGCTATAGACAGTGATTCCAGCACACAGCAGTGGCGCCCCTGAATCCGAAGGCAGACCATCAGGGAAGCGAAGCACGAACTGCTTGTCGACAACGATGGTGTCGGCATACCCTCCTTGGGTACGGCTGCCATCCTTGTCGGGGGCGTTATAAGTAAAGATCACCCGAGGACAGTAGTTCTCCAAGTCTTGCTGGCATTGCTCACACGACCTGCAAGATCCGACTATCACACCGACTCCTACGCGGTCTCCTTCCTTGAATTTCTCCACATTGCTCCCAACTTTGGTCACAATCCCGACGATCTCGTGCCTGAATAGACACTCAAAAACAGTGTCTTAGCTGCAATGTAAGCATAAATTGACCCTAACAAAAGATCAAATTTCAATCAATCCGCGCAATTACCCTGGAACCACCGGATATCGAGTGAATCCCCACTCGTTCTTGATAGTGCTAAGGTCAGAGTGGCAGATACCACAGAACTGGATCTTGACAGTAACATCATCAGGACCATTTTCTCTGCGAACACGACAAGCAAAGCAAACATTTCGTTAATGGAGATCTTTGTCCTGGTTCCTGAATACCAGTTTGAACTAATGATCAATTTGGGCTTTTTTAGAATGACAACTGTTGCATTTGGCATCTTCAATCTTAAATGAATAGTATTAAATTATATTAAATATTAACTTTTTATAAATAATTTTTTACAATTCCATACATTTTATTATTAAATAAAAAATTTATATTTTTATATAATTTTTAGCTCATACAAAAGTGTATAAAGTGACATTTTTTTAGATTACTGGATGGAGTAACATTTAGCAGTTGAATAGTGATAAATCTTAACTGTGAAAGGGTAAAATGCTAAATAACAAGTTTTTAAATGTGATAACATTATTTGGAACTCAGATCTCTATAGTTAAGGGAAGAAGAACTACTTTCCATTGCACAAATTTTTGGATTAGCAAAGGCCATACATAAATCATGTTACATTTTTTAGCAGATTAAACATCAGCAATTAGTATCTGTATGAATATAACTTCCTCCTCTGTTAAGTGTTTACAGAGTTACTGACAGTTACAAGGCATTAACCATCTAATAGAGGGCAAAGTTTACTTGCAACTTTATTATTACAGATGAAGAAGACAAAAACATCACTTACAATTTTTTTTTTGAGAAATAAAATAAAATGCAGAATACCCACAAAAACAAAACAAAAATCCACAGAAAATAAAGAAGAAAAAGGGAAGAAGATTATATATACCTTCTAGAGAAGTGAAAGGGAGAAAGCAGTCCAGATTTATCAATGGCTGCCCAGCCAAAGGCCTTGATTGGGTGTTCCTCTTCTGCAGTTTTAGCCATTTTCTCTCTCTTGTTCTTTCAGTTTTTGATGTTTGGGTTTGTGGGGGGAGAGAGTTTGAGCACAGAATGGGAATAAATGAGAGGGGAAGTGGAGGAACCACCAATTTTTTTTTATTTTTCTTTTAAAAAAAATCTCTCTGTCTGAATCTGAACACAAATACAGAGTATTATTTGATTTTTCCGATATATTTTTTAAAAAATAAAACTTTATAAAATATCAACATTTAAATCATTTTTAAGAATAACTTTATACTTGTTAATTTGAAGTATGAATTTAAATATATAAAATATTTTATAGAGTTTTTAGATTATTAAAAAGCATATAAATTGGTGTAATACAATATTTAAAAAAATATAAATAATTAAAATATCAACTATTTTATAATATATTTGTCCTATTTTTATATAAAAAAAAGGGTTTTAATTTTTTTTTATAAATAATTTAATATAAGTGTAGTAAAATACAAATATACTTTTTTATATTTTTTATATGTTAGTTTATACGAAGTACATGAAATAATTAAAAAGTAAACCGAGAGTTATGATAATTGAGACCTTGATTCCTCATTTTTCTAGTTTTATGCTATTTATTTATTTTGGATATTTCGCAAGGTAGCCATTTATTTTATTTTTAAAAATAAAATAATGCCATTCCTCATCGACGATATGGAAAAACTTTTATTCTTTTTCTATTTTTAGGGGAGGGAGATAAGTGAAATCTTTTGATGTATGAGTTGAGAATCATGAAATTTGCATTTTAATTTGCTAATATAACGTGAATGTGAAAGTAATCCTTTTGAAAGGAAATAAAAATAGCATTCCATATTGGGTGGATCCTAATCCTACACGTGATACTAATCACACACATTGCGTCTACGCCCCGGCGAATCCAGCCTAACCAGTCACCATGATCCATCTTTTTTCCATGCCTCTTATGGTAAACTAATATTTTTTTTTAAAAAAAAAAAGCAAAACAACATGTTGCACTCATTATACTAAAAAGGAATATCTATATAAACAATCTTAGAGGAATTTTAGGAGTCTTAACTAATCATTTTTTTTTCTATTTTTCTTTGATTTTCTTTAATTCTCATTTTTTCTTCTTTTTCCTTTAATTCTCTCTTTTCTTTAATTTTACTATCTATCTATATCTATATAAACTCTTAATTTAGAAGAGTTTAGGATGATGTGTCAATTTTAGAGGAATTTTAGGAGTCTTAACTAATCATTTTTTTTCTGTTTTTCTTTGATTTTCTTTAATTCTCATTTTTTCTTCTTTTTCCTTTAATTCTCGCTTTTCTTTAATTTTACTAAGTATTGGACTTAATTCCAAACATTGAATTGAATCTAATATAACTATTCGGGTTAATCAAATTTATTTAGTAACTATTGGGCTTAATTCAAAACATTGAATATAACTATTGATTATGACACATCACATTTAAACAATGATGTAATGATATTGATATTATTATTTTTGAGTAATTTAAAATATCTATATTTGTGTATTATACTTTATATAAGATTTTTTAAAAATAATTTTCTGAGATAATTATAAGATAAATTATTGTAAAGTTTTTTTTTTATGATTTTATCTTAACATTTATTAATATTTTATAATATATATATAATATTTTAGTTTTAAAAAACGCGCCATGGCGCGGGAATCATACTAGTTTTCTTTTTAAAAAAAAATATTTGATTTGTGTCTGGTTAATCTCTCATATGCAAATTGGTGGTAAATTGATTTTGTTAATTTAAAAAAAAAGTAAATATTTTGATAGAAGGATTATAAATTTAATGTCCTTTCTTTTTTGGTGAGTAAATTTAATGTATTTGTGGTGGATCATAAATGTATTGATGGGTTGCATGAAGGTGCTTGGTGAATGGTGGGGCAAGTTCACAGTATCCATACATTCATTTATGTACTCATATAGAGTTGGTTGATGTGAAATTATTCGGATTTTTTTTTAATAAAACGATCTACAAGATTTTGTTGCAATATTTACAAATGTACAAAGCCATAGTCCAGAAATATGATTGGCTTTTTAGGGTCTCATAAGTTACCTAATGTGTTTTTTTTTATTCAAACATAGCCTTACAGAGTTACAGATTGAACATTAAATAGTATTGTGGTCACACAAATGTTATATGTTTATGATACAAATGAATGTCATTATATGTTTATAAGTTTATAACATGAGGATGCAAAAGTAGTGTGGTACATGAAAGAGGTGCCATACTGCCATTGAAGAGGCACATCACTACATCAGTGCTTAATTTGGGTAAGGGGTTGACAGTTGGGTGTTTCGCCTTGTTCATTATTATTTGATGTGTATTAAATACCGCTTATCTTTGTTGCAGATTGGAGAACACCTAATCTTACTGTTGAGAACTTGTATATTTTTCTAAGTGTTTTTACTTTATAATTTGTATATAATATATGTATTATGAATGTGTGACATGAAAAACTAAGTGTAACATAGTTAAGGGATTTGGACCATTGCTCTTGGGAGTTAGCTCGAGCCTAGATGGATTGCATTGAGCCTAGTGGCTTGATTTCCAACATGGGAGAGCTGTCGAGCATTGGGCCTAAAGCCCATGACATGTGACACGGGCCAACACCTTGAGCTCGGTTGCTTGGAAGTTGGAAGCCTTGTGGATCTCTCCCGTTGCTTCTAGGGTTCGTCTATAAAAGGAGGTGCTCTCTTCTGACGTCCGCAAGCTGTTTTACTGTTCCTCCTCCAAAGAAAGAAAGAGAGAGAGAGCGAAGAGAAGCTAGGGTTAGGGTTTGCTATTCAAGCTCTTCCCACCTTCGGTCAGCGAAGCTCTTCTTCTCCGACGACTCCTGGTGTTCAGAGATCCCTTAGCTGCTGGCGATAGCTCGGTGTTGGGTTCTAGTTCTCGGATATGAGTCTGTATCCACAGATCTGAGATTGTGGAAGAAGTTCCTCTTCTTTTTGCTTGTTTTCGTGTCTTTCGTTTTGGTTTTTGCTTGTTTTCGTGTCTTTCATTTTGGTTTTCGCTTGGATCTATACTTGTACTCTTTGGATTGCCTGATCTGTACTTTCTCCCTTATTTTGATAGTGGATTAGGGCTGACTCTTGAGGCCCCGGGAATGTAGGATCGCAGATCCGAACCTCGTAAAAATCTCGTGTTCTTCTTCTATCTTTTAATCTTGCATGTTTGTGTTGTTCTTGCGAAACCATATAGACTCGATCTTGCTTTTCACTTACAATGAGTCTCATTTGGTACTGAACCAATGTTGATTGAGTAGTTGGAGTTTTCAAATGATCAAAATTTTGGTATTGCTTAGCTTGTTTTCCACCAGTTTTATTGAGAACAAAGTATTTATGCTTTGATCCGGTGTTGTCGGATGATCCTAATTTCTTCTATTTCAGTGCATTATTATTTTTATTAAGTAAATATTCGATATCAGGCCAGTCTGATTCTCGAGAGACAACGAATTGACATTCTATTTCAGTGCAAGTTTGTTAAGGATCTTGGTTTGTTTTCAATTCTGAACAACTTTTTGTTTACATCATGCCACTATCTTAGTTCAATCCATGTGTTTAGCAAATTGTTTTTCAACAATTTGCTATAACTTGTAGATCATATCATATTGGTTTCGATGACAATGGAAATTGACATCATTCCCTAACAACTTAGTTTTATCTGGTGGTAAACAAAAAATATAAAAGTGTAAGACCATATCGTGAATCTTATTTTTACGTAAGAAGGGAATGTGAAGCTATACCCAAAAGTCCCCTCTATACCCAGTGGCGGATCCTGAACTTGTTGATTGAGGGGGCGAAAAATTACGATAAAAAAATCATCAATATTATGTATCCTGAACTTGCATGATTTATTTCATGGTTTTCAAATATTTCAATATAACCTCCTAATTTGAAGTTCTCGAATATAGTTATATTATTAAGATATGAAATTAATAAATCATAATTACAATAAAAATATATCAGTTTGGTAAATGATGTATGAAATATTGTAATTCAGTGTTGAAATTTGAAACGCTTATAACTTTTTGCTCAGATATCGGATTTGAGCTTATAATATATCAAATCGAAGCTATCTACGAGAGGATTATGCATGTTAAATTTCATTTTCGATTGAGGGGGCGACTGCCACCACTAGCCCTAAAGATGATCCGCCTCTGTCTATACCCCAAATCGCCTACACAGAAACCTCTTAAGTATCCACAAGTCATCCTATAATCAAGCTAATAGAGCATTGTAACCCCAACATCATCGATCCACATCCCATAACAACTTAGTTTTATCATCCTCTTAGTTGTTACTTTTTTCGGAAATTTCGCGAGGTAACCCTGAGGTTTCGCGTAATTCGTGTGGTAAACAAGGGTTTTAGATATTTTGCCTGGTAACCCTAGGGTTTCGAAAATTTTTGTCTCGCGCCCAGGAGTTTAATTTTGTCTAAAATCGTGGTTTTAAAGTTATGGGCGGGTGAGTAGTGTAATACTAACAAAAGTTGTTGAGTCATTTCACAAATATACCCTTTTCATCTTGACACACCTTGCGATAGCAGACGGAGGGAGACATAGTGCCGGTCGACGGGCAACTGGTGACTCTCTAGGGGCGGCGACAATTGAGAGAGGGGCGGCGGAGGCGCGGGCGGTGGCTGGAAATTATATGTGAATCAGTTCAGCAATTTATGATACCCTCGCGTTTAAGGGGAGTTGTTGGGAATTGCTTCTACGGTTGTTATCGACAATAGCAATTTCATCAAAATCAATTTAACATCATCCACAATTAAATCACGAGATCAATAACAACCGTAGAAGCAATTCCCAACAACATCAAGCCTCAATTATTGAACCAATTTTATTAACAGATCTAAAGTTAGCAAAAAATCAACCCCATTAAACCACATATCAAGCATGGATAGTTAGAAGAGCATACTTACCTTACCAATTCCATATTTGAAGTCGAGATCTCGTAGTCGCAGGCTCGCAGCCAGGTCGATAAGAATCGGGGTTAATTGAGATGAATTCCTCCCCAATCAAGCGCATCAATGGTCTTGGCCGTGTTTAGGGCTGCTGATGTCGGGGAGAGCTCGCCCGCGCCCCTCTCTCAGACGTCGCCACCCTCACCAACTGCCCGTCGGCCTGCCGCCTCTGCACTTCATCTCCCTCCGCCTGCCATCGCAGGGTGCGTCTTCTCTTCTGTTCGTTTCTCACTCGGAAGAGGATGAAAATGGTCGTATTTGTGAAATGACTCCACAACTTTTCTTAATATTACACTACTCTCCCGCCTATAACTTTAAAAACACAAATTTTGGACAAAGTCAAACTTCTGGGCACGAGACAAAAAATTTCAAAATCCCAGGGTTACCAAGCGAAATATCTAAAACTCTTGTTTACCACACGAATTACGCGAAATCTCAGGGTTACCTCGCGAAATTTCCGATAGTTTTTTTTTTTTGGGGGGGGGGGGGGGGGATCAAATTCTTGGAAAAATTTGCTCAAATATCCATTTAGAAAAGCTAATTAGGTAAACGTCCATATTTAAACGGATATTAAATAAATGTCCACAAATTTTAAGTAATACCAACTCTATCATTGGTAAAATTAACCCCTTTTATTAATTCCAACCCTCTTCAATCTCCATCATCGCGTCTCTCTCATTCGCTTCGCGTCTCTCTCCTTCACTCACGTCTCTCTCCTTCGCTCCTTCTGGTGGTCGCCGGCGTTCGCTCAACCTTCGTCCAGGCCAGGTAATCTCCATTCTTTTGTTGCTTCTCGTCCTTCTCAATCTCTTCCCCACACCTTTCGGTTCCCTTCCCCTTTCGATTTGAGGAATTTCATTGTTTAGCCCTAAATTCGATTTGCACTTGCTTATGCTCTAGATGTGAGTTTTTAGTGTGTTTCCCTTGAACCTACACAATTTGTGGACAGAAGAAAAGCAAATCGATTTAATAGACTTCACCTACTCGATTGGATTCGAATTTGGGAAAACAAACCCTAGCATGTTTGGTGACAATTTGTTAAACTTGCAAAATATGTCAATTTGTTTAATATTGGTGACAATTTGTTAAATCTGATCATTTCGAGATGTTAATTTTATAATTTGGGACAACAGGTGCGGATTTTTGTGTGAATACATTGCTCTGATGACAATTTGTTTATGTTTTTTTAGGGTTTGTGTGTTTCTATCTACTTCAAATGCATAATATAGGTTAGTGTTCTTATTGATGAATCTAATTCGTCCTTACTTTATATGTTCTTCTATTTCAAGTGTTTATCATTGCTTGTTTGTTTTGGTGACAATTGCTGGTTTGGTGACAATTAGTATTTAGCTGTATTCTATATCATCAATTTAAATGAGACTATTAGGGGTTTGCTTCATTGTTTGGTGACAAATGGAATTTATGTTGTTATTTTTAGATTGGTGACATTTGGTAGAGTTATATATTCTGTTTTGATGACAAATGGAATTTATGTTGTTAATTTTAGATTGGTGACAATGAGTAGTTATATATTCTATTTTGGTGATAAATGGAATTTATGTTGTTATTTTTAGATTGGTGACAATTGGTAGAGTTATATATTCTGTTTTGGTGACAAATGGAATTTATGTTGTTATTTTTAGATTTGTGACAATTGGTAGAGTTATATATTCTGTTTTGGTGACAAATGGAATTTACGTTGTTATTTTTATATTGGTCACAATTGGTAGAGTTATATATTCTGTTTTGGTGACAAATGGAATTTATGTTGTTATTTTTAGATTGGTGACAATTGGTAGAGTTATATATTCTGTTTTGGTGACAAATGGAATTTATGTTGTTATTTTTAGATTGGTGACAATTGGTAGAGTTATATATTCTGTTTTGGTGACAAATGGAATTTATGTTGTTATTTTTAGATTGGTGACAATTGGTAGAGTTATATATTCTGTTTTGGTGACAAATGAAATTTATATCTCATTTAGCTATAATGTAATTTTCATTATCCTTCTGTTCAATTGTAGTGGAAGTTGTGGTATGTATACCATCAAATATATCGAGGGTCTTGCATATTATGGTGGTATTGAATTAAGCTATTTCAGACAAGTATATGGATGCGTATAGAGAGAGAGGATGGCTATAGAGTGTCTTGCTATTTTGGATGTTAAGTATGAATGTCTCAACTGTTCCCCTTTGTTTTGATATTTTTGCAAGTTGATGTAGTTTGACAATTAAGTATTACAAAGTTAAACTTTACATATTATTTCATCTACTTAGGGTTATTATTGTAACAAAAATGCTTTAATATTAGTTGACAAATGTGATACCATTATAGTATTGTACATCGAATTATTCGTTTGATCAAGTTTAGCCCCTCTAGGGTCTATGTTCCCCTAGTTCTAGGGTTTCAGTTTCGTAACAAAAATGCGTTAATATTAGATGACAAATCTGATAACATTGGTACTGTACACACATTTTAGGGTTTAGGGTTTAGGGCCTTGGCCCTAAACCCTAAAGATTAAACCCTAAACCCTAAACTATACTGTACATCAAATTTTCGTCTGATTAGGTTTAGCCCCTCTTGGGTCTATGATCCCCTTGTTCTAGGGTTTCAGTTTTGTAACAAAATTGTGTTAATATTAGATGGAAAAATGTGATAACATTAGCATTGTAAACATTTTAGTTTGATGAAAGTGCTTTGTAGTTGGTGACAATTGGTTGGTGACACTGTTTTGTCGTTGGTGACAATTAATTTCTAAAAATAGGTGGTTCACACTAAATTGGTGACAAAGTTTTGTAATTGGTGACAGTAGATTATTGATCAAAGCTTGATGAAAATAGATTGGTTACACTGTTTTATTGTTGATGTCAATAGATTACTGAAAAGAGGTTGGTGACAATGTTTTTTATAAGTTGGTGACAATACGTTTGATTAAACAATATGAAAACAGTGTTCTGTAGTTGGTGACAATGTCTTGGTGATGTATAATGTTATGGTGACAATTTTTTTAAGGTTATAATATCATGGTGACAATATATTGTCATCAACCTCGACATTAATAGTTGTCACTAACAATTGTCATCAGGAAAATCATCTATTAGCAGAAAAACTCCATTTGTCACCGAGGAAAAGTGTTACTGGCAACTGGCACTGGAAGAAAATCAATTGTCACCCAAATTTTTTTGTCACCAACAATTATCACAAGATAAAAAGAAAATCAATTGTCACTAGAAAAGATTTTCCCCTAACTGTCACCGGAAAAAATAAAATGTCACAAAAAATCAATTGTCACCAAATAATTGTCACAATTAACTGTCATCAGAAAAGTATACTCAATTGTCACCGAAAAATTGTCACCAAATGCAGGCGTTGACCGGAATGGTCAATGTTGACTAGTCAATGTTAAAATTAAAAATGGTCAAAGGGGAAGGAGGAAGGGTTAGGAATGGGGAAGGAGGGGTATTTTTGGAAAAAATGGACATTTACTTAATTTTGACATGAAAAATGGATATTCACCAAATTTAACCCAAATTCTTTGGCATTATAAACTAGTAAATTAAAAAAAAAAAAAAAATCGGACGTTAGCAACTTTTATACCCTACAGTGTACACTGCCTCTTACCAAAAGAAGGGAAAAACACTGCCCTATATTGACCACATTAGATAGAGATGCAGTAATATACTCCATGCATAGCCAATGCCAACGACACGTCAAAACACATCTACTTCTACCATTCCTTCATAAATGAGGGTAACCACAATTTCACTAAATCCGTTCCATTGTCAAGTTAAATTTCGAGCAAAATCACCAAATCGTGTGTTAAGCATTTCGCATGAGTAGGTCTACTATAGGATAAGCTGATTACTTGTCGATTTCAAACACACCACCTCGGATTTAATTCAAGATCTTGCCAAATGCCAAGCCATATTCGCTTGGTTGTCTCTTGTAATTTACATTTCGTGCCTAACTCTCCATTGCAACTTGCAAGAGTTGATCAATGAAAGGTGTTCTTCCAAATAGACAATGTGAGAGCACATATATATAGATTACGAATTGAAGAGATGATAGTGAAATGGTTGAGGGAGGACTCAAAAACTGAAGAATAATATAAAATTCCTCAACTCCCATACAATGATAAATATTAACATATGTTTCTGGCAAAATAAAGAAGGGTGAGAAAATAAAGAACCTTCAAATATGAGCAGTGAAATTAAAAAGGAAAAGGAAAAGCAATCACAAACCACTCTTTGACTCGTCCCTACAAAGACTTGCTGAACCAAGAAAAACAAAAGGGGCAAAAAGGTGACCTTCAAGAGGCCACCTCTCCCCCCTTTTTTGTCACTAGGGCTCATCACTGCTGGCTTACCCATAAAATACGACGCAAAACATGTTTATAGAGAGTACCAAATGTGAAAAAAAGACATGACACTCGAAATACCAAAGATAGACCCCTCTTCACTGACCCTTGCTCTTAAGACCCCTTCCTCACCAGCTCAAAAGAGTCAGCGTGCTGCTTGACACAACGCGAAGAGGCAGGACTGCTTAGAAGCACTTCCTGTGGACGATCGCTGGACCAGATTCGTCGTACTCACCCTTGGATATCCACATCTAATAAATAGGATACACAAATGTAACGTTAGATGTTAACAAGTGACCAAAAAGGATACACATATGTAATGTTCATCTCATGTTCATTTGCTATTTAAGCTAAGAGAATTATATTTGTCAACGTTTTTGCACAATTCAGGTTGAAGATAAATAGTTACCTGCTGGAAGGTGCTAAGAGATGCAAGGATGGATCCTCCAATCCAGACACTGTACTTCCGCTCAGGAGGAGCAACGACCTTGATCTTCATGCTGCTTGGGGCAAGGGCTGTGATCTCCTTGCTCATCCTATCTGCGATACCAGGGAACATGGTTGAACCACCACTGAGCACAATGTTTCCATACAGATCCTTCCTGATATCGACATCACACTTCATGATGGAGTTGTAGGTAGTCTCGTGAATTCCTGCAGCTTCCATTCCGATCATAGAGGGCTGGAAGAGAACCTCAGGGCATCTGAACCTCTCAGCACCAATGGTAATAACTTGCCCATCAGGAAGCTCATAGTTCTTCTCAATCGCGGAGCTGCTCTTGGCAGTTTCCAGCTCTTGCTCGTAGTCAAGAGCAACATATGCAAGCTTTTCCTTAATGTCACGGACAATTTCCCGTTCAGCAGTGGTGGTGAACATATACCCTCTTTCAGTAAGGATCTTCATGAGGGAATCAGTAAGATCACGTCCAGCAAGGTCCAGACGAAGGATAGCATGGGGCAGAGCATAACCTTCGTAAATGGGGACAGTGTGACTCACACCATCACCAGAGTCAAGCACAATACCTGTGAATAAAGAATAGTATATTGTAAATACATGCAATAGACAAGGTTAAACATAAAACCGAATCAAGAGGAGAGACATTACGAACCAGTTGTACGACCACTGGCATAGAGGGAAAGAACAGCCTGGATGGCAACATACATGGCAGGGACATTGAATGTCTCAAACATGATTTGAGTCATCTTCTCCCTGTTAGCCTTAGGGTTGAGGGGAGCCTCAGTGAGAAGCACGGGGTGTTCCTCAGGAGCAACACGGAGCTCATTGTAGAAGGTGTGATGCCAGATCTTTTCCATGTCGTCCCAGTTGCTGACAATACCGTGCTCAATGGGGTATTTCAATGTCAAAATACCTCTTTTCGATTGGGCCTCATCACCAACGTAGGCATCTTTCTGCCCCATGCCAACCATAACACCAGTGTGTCTAGGCCTACCCACAATACTGGGGAACACTGCCCTGGGTGCATCATCTCCAGCAAACCCAGCCTACAGATTAAGAAAATAAACTCAGCAATGAGCTTTTTCATACAACAATATGTCTGATTCACATGTAGTATCAAGTGTATTAACTCAAGCTTCTACACTCACCTTCACCATACCAGTACCATTGTCACAGACGAGGGGTTGAATTTCTTCGTCAGCCATTACTTGTTACCTGCAATATAATAAAATAATCTTATTAACCATAGAATTAAAGATATTCAGCACATAATGCAACATATAATTGAGATAAATGGAGGAAGAATAATGCAGAAATCCTACAAAATTGAACAAATCTGCACCAGAATGCCAATCACGACTACATACATGTACATTCAAACTATTTGTGAAACCTTTGATCATTTAAATAAGTCGGTATCCAACTATGCATACATTAATATACCACACTAACAGCTGTTCAGTAATAAACTACCCTCAGATTAAAGAAAGGAATCGAGCCAGAATCTAGTCGAACATAATCTTAAAAATGAGTTCCATGAGATTCACACATGACCATAAAGAATGATAGAGATCTAGCCCCCAAAAAACAGTAGCAGGAAATGAGGATTAGCTACTAGTATCCAGATCCATTCATAGACAACAGTACAAGCCTTTGGACATGGAAACTCAAGCATATAAATAGATCCAGTCATCAGACAATGAAAGGATCTACGTCATCGGCAATCCAAGCAAAATCAACAGCAAAAAAACCACCATAGCTCAAAAGAGAGGCTTCAAACAAGTTGATAAAACACTGAACAACTTAAACAACACCAGATCCTAAACTCTAGAACATGTAGAAAGCCCGATCTAACCTAACTCTGAGTCATCAGATCTACCTAACCAAAGCAAAAGCAAAACAACTTCAGATCCAGATCCAGATCTTCCACAGTCAAACAACCACCAACAATCCACAGATCTGGAGAAATCCAACTCTCAGCAACAGAAATCCAAACACAAACAGCAAAAACACCAGAGTCAAGCACATCAACAGATCCAGAAGCAGAACAGATCGAGCAAAAAGCAAAGCCGAGAAACCGATACCTTGATGTAGATCGGGGAAGACGAAGAGTAAGAGAACGCGCGCGGAGCAGTCCTTCACTTGCAAAGGAGAAGGAGGCAAAGGCACGCAGCTTCGCTTTTCTCGCTCTCCTCTGGCTTCTTTCTTCTCTCTAGGTGTGGGTTTCAGTTGACTGCACCCTCTATGCAAGAGAGGAGAAATAGGGGATGAGGGGGTTTATATATGAGGGCGAAAAGGGGGTTTGGGGGGTGGAAAAAAAGGGGAGGGGCAAATTGTGTAATTTTGAAAAGAGGGGAGAGCCAGAGGGGAATGTTAGCGGGTGGGAGTGGCAGAATCATTTCCACCACGAATAAAGATAGGGGTGACTTGTCTGTAACAGTCTTTTTCAAATATATTTAAACAATTCTCATCCTTTGATTATGTTTATTTTTTTTCATTATTTTATTAGTAGATTTGAAAAAAAATGGGTTTAGAGACGTGGAATTATTTTTTTGTCATTTAAAAAAAGGGAATTTAATTAGGATTCAGTGGCATTCAAACGTTACATTGAAAGAAAGTTGAAAAAAATGTACCCCGTAATTTAATCCAGCTTCTAGGAAACTACCTACGAGAGAATAGGAAGAAAATGTTTTCAATTGAAGCTCTTTATTGGTAAAAAAAAAGAAAAGAAAAAGTGAGGACCTAATATAGTTTGTAGTTTTTTTTTTGGAAGGAGATGTAGTATTTTCTGCATTTCTGATGCGATTTGGGTGTTGTTAAATACCACGTACACCGCAAATCCTGATTAAGCAGATATACAAGAAATCAACGTGCATTTCTAATACACGTTCTTATTGAGACAGTGCCACTTTCAAATCAACGTACAGGTTTATACAAGAAATCAAAGGAAAATCAGGAATTAGGACACCACGTTCATATGGACGTGCACCCCTAAACCCCGATTTGCGGTGTATTTAATTTCCGCGATAAAAAAGATAATTACACTATTACATTATTAAGCTACTTTTTCACTTTTATAGTTTATTTTTTATAGTATATGCTTCTTAATCGGTAGAAAATCGTTAAAATTTACAAAAACTGATCAATTTTAAAATAAATAAAAATAACAACATTAGATGGAAAAGGTACATAATTGGATATTTCAAGAAAAAAATCGATGGCTCTATGCTTTAATCAGGGCACGCAACTGATGGCGGATGTCAATGGCTCAATCATGGATTCCGACAATTTCCTTTGCGATGATGCTCCCCCTTGATGGCAGAAGCATTGGCAATCTAGACTAGCCTAACAACTTAGAGTATCCACAACCAAGGGTTTTTACTACCTTAAGGTAATGATAAGGTAACCCCATGGTTGTAGGCAAAACCTTAAGGTAAAGGAAGGAAAGGAGTTACCTTGGTGTGGAGAGGTAAGGAGTGCTTTGGACCATGTGCAAAAGCATAATACTTTATTTATTTTTATATTTTTTTATATAACTAATAATATTATGATTGGTGGAAATCATATGGTGGTATAAATAAATGGGAAAAAGAGAAGGATAAGGTAAACTCATGGTTGTAGAGTAAAAATATGAAAACCTTAAATAAAGAGGTTGATAAAGTGAAAAATTATTTAAAAGAAAAAATAAATGAGATGTATAAAGATTATAGGTAGAGATGAAAAAAAATGAAGAAAAGGTAACCTTATGGTTGCGGATGGTCTTAGGACCTTAGAGCATGAGCAACCATGGGTTTTGCTTACCTTAAGGTTGCTAAAAGGTAACCCCATGGTTGTAGGCAAAACCTTAAGGTAAAGAGAGGAAAGGGGTTACCTTGGTGTGGAGAGGTAGATAGTGCATTGGACCATGTGCAAAGCATGATCTTTATTTATTTTTATGTTTTTATATTTAACTAATAATATTATGATTGGTGGAAATCATATAGTGGGTATAAATAAATGGGAAAAAAAGAAGAATGAGGTAAACTCATGGTTGTGGAGTAAAAATACGAAAACCTTAAAGAAAGAGGTTGATAAAGTAGAAAATTATTTAAAAGAAAAAATAAATAAGGTGTCAAAATATTATAGGGAGAGGGGAAAAAATTTGGATAAGAGGTAACCTTATGGTTGCGGAGACCATCCGCAACCATCCGCAACCATAAGGTTACCTCTTATCTAATTTTTTTCCTCTCTCCCTATAATATTTTGACACCTCATTTATTTTTTATTTTAAATAAATTTTCACTTTATCAACCTCTTTCTTTAAGGTTTTCATATTTTTACTCCACAACAAGTGATATAGATATGAGAGAAACCCCTCATTGCCTAAAAAGTACGCGCCTACTCCCCATCCCACGCGCCCCTATTTGCGAAAAATTATCCCAAATCGCCCGGCCAAACCCTCCAATACCCCATGGATTTTGATGAGTTCCAATCCAATCTAGAGCAGAATCGGTTTAGCGATGCCAATATGTGTGGCTATTTCGGTACCCTCCCTCGCCGATCATCTCAAATATCAACGATGGGCTTCAATTCAAGGGAGATCTCCATGAATGTCATGGCTGGCTACAGTTCTGGTCCCCCTTTGTCCAGGAGCCAGAGAATTGAAAAAGTGGGGAGAAATTTCAGGAAAAGAAAGAAAGGATCTCGCAACCGGGGTCGGAGTAGGTTCATTTCGATGTCGCGGGTTTCTCACAAGGAATCGTTCTGGGGACGTTGCTTCTGCTGCTACTGGGTGCGTCCATTCTCTCCCCTTTCCGTTCTCTTATTCAAGTGTTGGAGAGAGAAGTGTTTTCTTCACTTCTTCTCTCTTAACCTTTTCTCCTATCACCTCCTTCTGTCTAATTCTTACTCTAATCTCCAATCTTTTGTTGGTCTAAATCCAATGGCTACATCTGGTGTTGACAAACGAAAGCGTCCGATGGGAGTAGATGATCCTACTCTTGTAATGACTAACCCCCGAAAGGGATCTACACTGCCGGAGGGCATAAAACTTACTGAGGTGCCTTCGGATGCCGATGAAGGAAAGAAAACAATGGGGACAGATGATCCTGTTCCTCAAATGACTAAACCCCGTATGGGATCTAAACTGCCGGAGGGCATTAAACTCTCAATGGAGCTTCCAAGCTCCAAGAATGACCAAAAGGCTGAGTTGAAACCAAAGGTTAAGAAGAAATTCAAGAGGTGCACCATCAATAGGGAGAAGCAATTGGATCTTCTGAGCCGATGGACTGCAGTGGATTGGATTCTTAAATGTGAACCCAGGTCAGGTCTGAAGGCCGTTCGAAGTACTGATATGGATCCGCCCCTGTCAAAAGGAATTTACAACAATATGTCCAGGTACGTTATTGATGAATGGGGTGTTTTGTTTTCATTCATCAATTTTTGGGTATATATACTGTGCCATCTAAATTGCAGTAATTGTTTGATTAGCCTCACCGTTGGCCATGTCTGCAGTAGCTTGTGGACTGTTCTAGATGTGTTTTTATCATCTTAACAAAATCTCGAGCAACACTCCAATCGTTGATATGAATGAAACCATGTTTATATACTCTAGGGTGTCCAGAATTTCTTGTAATTTACAATGGCTAGAAATGCTAAACACTTCAATGGTGCATTCTTATTCTATAATAGCTCCTGCTTGTTGGGCAAACAGCTCATGTTGCCTCTATTACTGTCATAAATTCAAGGCCTTGTTACTTAGGCAAACCATGTTATTGAATAACTTTAGTTCAAAAAACTCTAACAGCTCATCTGTTGTACATGGCTACCAAATACACATACCATTTTGGGAGGAAGGTTCATTAACTACCCTTCTCTGGTGGAGTATTGGTCTTAATGTGGCTAACTGTGGGTCATTTAGGTTGCTTGACTACCGATTGCCTCTTGGAAAAATCATTGCCTATACTAATTTTGTTGACAGCAAACCTATTAAGGATATATTATATTGGCTTTGCTTTTTCTTATTAACTCTACTGTTGCCTATATATCACACTCACATCGATCAAAATCCTTGCTTTTTTAAGTTTGTCTATATAATTCATAGCCTCCTTTTTGAAAGGAAAACAAAACGTTCAAATACAAAAAGGCTTCTAACTATATGTAAACCAAAGAAGTCCGGTGTGAGTAACCCCCTGCTAAGGGTATGAAAAACTATTGGTGCAACAATCGTGATTTTAAGTGAACATAAAAGAGGAACATTTGGTAAGGCCATAGCACACATGATCAATTCGAACACAACACAAACTCATGATATATGCAATCAAACGAGAGATAGGCGAATGCAGAATAAAAGTCTAACAAACCTCAAAAATGTGTACAATCATCTTCTGTCAGAAGCTTCGCACCTTTGGCTTCTGATGGACCATGTAGTCAAATAATGAAAGTCTGCTATTGGAATGTTAGAGGTTTAGGAAAGTCGAATATTTGGACAGACCTTAAAGCTATGAGAATCAATGAGCATATCTCGATAATGACAGTTGCAGAGATGAGAACAAATAAAGTTCCTCTTGAGAAGACCTGGAGATCGAGTGGATACAATAATGCGATTTGGTCTGTAGGGAATGATAGAACTGGAGGAATAGGTCTCCTTTGGAATGAAAACGTTCTTCAAAATGAATCAGTAGAGGTTGATATGGTGCTACCAAGAGCAATCCGTGTCAAATATTCATGCTTAGACAAAAACTTCATAGGAGTATTATTTTTTGTTTATGCCCCACCCCACGAATCTGACAAGGATATCTTCTGGAATGAATTGTCAAATATCATCATGAATGAACCCCTACCATGCCTAGTAATAGGAGATATAAATGAGATTAGTAGCAGCAGTGAAAAACTTGGGGGGATAGAGAATAGTCAAACGAGATACATTAGATTAAACCAATTCAAAAATCGATGCTCAATGCTTGAAATCCCATCCTGGGGCAATAAATTCACTTGGAGGAAAAAAAAGGAAGGGGAGGACAATATTTGGGAAAAATTAGACCGAGTATTGGTTCAACATGAGTTTCTGGTGACCTTCCCTGAGCTAGCAACATTTAACGGAGCTTTTACAGGATCTGATCATTGCCCCATCTCTATCAGCCTATCGTATGGGAAAGAATTTACGCCCCCGCCTTTTAAATTTGAAAACATGTGGCTACAAAGAAAAGACTTCAGAAACATAGTGAAACAGGCATGGAGAATCAGATGTACAGGATCAGCGATGTACAGATTAATGTATAAAACTAAACTTTTCAAAGGAAAGATTAAAGTATGGAATAAAAATTCCTTAGGAAATATCTTCCGTCAAATACAAACTGTAGAAAAAGATCTGGTTAGTATCCAATCAAATACTATAGCCAGGACGTGTAAGGATTACTTAATCGAAAAACAATTGATCAGGAAAAAAGAACAATTACTAAAATTCCAAAAAGAATATTGGGGACAGAGAGCAAAATCAAAGCACCTCAAGCTCACTGATTCGAATACAACATACTTTCATAGAGTAGCTTCTGGGAGGCGAAATAGGAAGATTATAAGAAATATCACGACTAGTGATGGGGCACAGATTATGGGGGAAGAGAATATTAAAGTGGAAATTAAAAATGATTTTAGGAGGCGATTCTCCAAAGAACAAATCAACATGACACTACTTAATGAATACCTTGAGCTAATTCCGCAAATGATATCGGAAGAAGAAAATAGCACCCTAAGCCAACAACCATCTAATAGTGAAATAAAAAATGCAGTATGGTCTTTAGGCCTTAACAAATCCCCGGGACCAGATGGAATGACTGCGGAGTTTTATAAGTCCCACTGGGACATTGTCGGGAATGATGTGATTAAAGCAGTTAAAGCATTTTTTCATTCAGGTAGAATTCTTCGACAGATAAATCATACTTTTATCACTCTGCTACCAAAGTGTGACAATCCATCGAAGACGTCAGACTATAGACCTATTAGTCTGTGTTCTACAATATATAAAATAATATCGAGAATTTTAACGGAAAGACTCAAAAAGGTGATTGGGAAATTAATCCACCCCTTTCAAGGAGCATTTGTATCCGATAGAGAAATTCAAGATAACATACTGATAGCACATGAGATCTTCCATTCATTTAAGTCAAGGAAAGGATCAGAAGGATGGTTAGCTATTAAACTAGATATGGAAAAAGCCTACGATAGAGTTGATTGGACCTTCACCGAGGCAGTATTAAGAAAATTTGGTTTCAGCGACTATGTCATAAGTTTAATAATGGAATGTGTAACAACGGTTTCCTTCTCGGTTTTAGTGAATAATGGGCCAACAGAGGTATTTAAACCATCTAGGGGATTAAGACAAGGTGGCCCCATATCTCCATTCTTGTTCATCCTTGGAGCAGAAGTGCTCGCGAGGAAACTTACGGATGAATCAAATCTCAACCAGTCTGGCATTGGCTTTAGGTTTGGTTCTTCTGGACCAAGAATCCCTTTCCTAGCATTCGCTGACGATATCATCATTTTCACGAAAGGCAATATGGCAGCATGTGAAAAAGTAAGGAAAATTGTCGATGATTACTGTTTATTGTCTGGGCAAAAAGTTAACTATAACAAGTCGGCTTTTCAAGGTTCCCCAGGGATTCCTGCATCGCGAATATTAACTATTGAGGGATGTCTAAGTATATCAAAGCATGTTAAACTTGACAAGTACCTAGGGTGTCCGATAGTTGACGGCAGAGTAAATAAAAGCACATTTGAAGAAATCATCGGAAAAACGACTAACCAATTGGCAAAATGGAGAGCTGACTCACTATCTCAACACGGGAGGTCAGTGTTAATAAACTCAAATTTAGCTTCTAAACCACTGTTTGCTATGCAAAGCTTTATGCTCCCGGCGACAATTCACACCGCGCTAGATAAAATCAATAGGACTTTCTTCTGGAACAAAGACCTCCAATACAAACCCCTAATTGGATGGGACAGAGTATGTAAACCAAAAGCGAAAGGAGGAATGGGACTAAGGAAAACCAAAGAAATGAATGAGGCACTACAAATGAAACTCATTTGGAAAATCATTGCGGAACCGGATAACTGTTGGGTCAATATTATCAAACACAAGTATCTAAAGTCAATACCAATACTTAATTTTGACAAGAAAGGAAATGCATCGTGGCAATGGACACAACTAAGAAAACTCATTCAGCCATTTAAGGAAGGTCTAGCATGGTCAGTCGGCGATGGAAAAACAATCAAGTTCTGGATTGATAACTGGGCCCCCGTGAAGGATATTCAAAATACTTGTCTCGACCCAACAAAGGTCAACTGGGAAGAAACGGTTGATCAGTACATACTTAATGGAGCATGGAATTTGGATAAATTACAAACGGTAGTACCAAATGGTATAGCGCAACAAATCACAGATATTCCACTCCCAGTAAATCGAATTCAAGACAGAATGTACTGGTGGCCAGACAAAAAAGGATGGTTTACGACGTCTAGTGCATACAAACTCAACACGAAAACAACAGAATTAAATAACGACAATAATGCGTGGATTTGGAACTTGAACGTTCCGCCTAAAATCAAGAATTTTATGTGGAAAGTCTGTCAAAATGGACTCCCAACAGCGGCCCGTCTCGCAAAAAGAGGAATTGCGATACCCCCATATTGTACCTTGTGCAATCATCACGAAGAAGACACTACCCACCTATTATTCGAACGCAAATTCTCTTTCTGTTGTTCAAGTTTATCACCAAAAGTGAAATCCGAAATCAAAGACAATATTAGGATAACAAGGAATATAGAGGAACTAATGACCAAATTAGACAGATTGCTTGATACAGAGCAAAAAATGGAGTTGGTATTCCATTGGTGGACCATCTGGATGGTTCGTAACAAACTAATCTTCCAACAACAAAAAGTGCCAAATGAAAGAGGATTTGTGAAACTTGTGGAATCATACATCAATGAATGGAATAAAGCAGGGAAGCAAAGTGAAGAAGACGACAACAGAACACAAAGACAAGCAAATCCCCCCAGGAAAAGTGGGAATAGAAGGAAGAAGGAAAAATGGAAAAAACCGCCAATTGGGAAATTAAAACTAAATTTCGATGGTTCTGCATCAGGCCAACGACAGAGTTCGATAGGCTACATTATCCGTGACAGCACAGGGAATTTAGTAGCAATGGGTAGTGAAATGGTTGGATACCAAACCCCTCTAATGACTGAAGCCTTGGCATTAAGAAGGGGTGTTCTCAGAGCCCTCGATTTGAGAATCCCTAAAATAATAATAGAAGGAGATTCACTCACCATTATCAATCATTTACAGTCTAAAACTAGATGTCCATGGGAAATTGAGCTAATCATGGCCGATATTAGCACCCTACTTACGGGGTTTTACGAAGTTTCGTTTTCACACATTCTTCGTAATGGCAATTGTGTGGCGGATAAGGTTGCACACCTTGCTCATATTGCCTCCACCCCATCTATATACAATGACCCAGGTCTCTTCGACCTCATCCGAAAGGATGCTGTCGGATAGCGGTTTCGCATCCGAATTTTTACTTAATCAAAAAAAAAAAAAAAAAAATATTTTTACTCCACAACCATGGTTTACCACATTCTTCTCTTTTTCCCATTTATTCATACCCACACTTTTTCCCATTTATTCATACCCACTATATGATTTCCACTAATCATAATATTATTAGTTAAATAAAAAAACATAAAATAAATAAAGCATCATGCTTTTGCACATGGTCCAAAACACTTCCTACCTCTCCACACCAAGGTAACCCCTTTCATCTCTTTACCTTAAGGTTATGCCTACAATCATGGGGTTACCTTTTAGCAACCTTAAGGTGAGCAAAACCCATGGTTGCTCATGCTCTTTAGCTTTCAACACATCGACATCGGAGGTGATAGCCTTACAATCAGGAATTTTATATTATGACGAGTGGAAGCATTCATGGGAGATCGAGATGTTCATTACGAACATCCTATATTCATGTTTTTTCATGAGATCAACCTGGTGCTTGACAAAGTGACACTTCTAAGGCATGCTTTGAACAACGAGGCTATTATATCGCATCTAGAATGGACTATATCATTTTTACTAGAAAAAAAGATTCCATTTCAGTCCATACGTATCAAAATGCAAGTCCATGACTTCCTGAAAAGGTAAATGACAAGTCCATGACTTTAACACCACCTAATGATCTTCATGAACAACACAAAAATTACAAATAGTTCCATGGGCCTAGTGAATTTGGGTTCATTTATTCGACTGAGGCCGTTTGTTTGATCACTTTTTGTATTGCCTGTGTTTTGTTTGACAGTTCACAGTTCGCCAACTTTGTCGACCTCTCGAGGAGTCAAGTATGCCTGACCCTCGAATTATTACCTAATAAAAAAAAAAGTGAATTTGGGTTCTGTTTATGTACACACACCAGTACACCACGAAGTTTCAAGTGAAACATGGTCTGTCTTCTCAAACAGCACAAAGTACGCGACATAGACCCCTTTGCATGCATTGAAGGTGTCGGGTGTTGATCTTTGTAGATCGTTGTAGATCCTTAGGTAGACAGGAGAGTCATCTTGAACAGACAGTAGATGTTTTCGAGTAAGTGTGAATGAAGTGAACACTTAAGCTCCGGATTTTGGAAGGCCTGTAAATGCACTAACTTGCGAATCTTAAGACGTTACCATAACTCTTAAGGATTCTTTGGGACAAAACTGCAAGAAGCTCTTACTTGTATTTTGAACCGAACCTGTTGCGTCGTTGATCTAGGTTATAAGGCAAAAGGAAAACCCTATACCAAGACGATTTTATTTTATTTACATCAGAAAGCATACAAAGCAAAGCTGTCAAAAAGGAACTAAGGAACAATGTGATCTTACTTTTTCATCAGATGGGTAGCTATGGTGGTTACTGCCTCCCGAACATCATCTGAGTTGACTACTCTCCATCTCTAGATCTATCCAGCAATGAAGTAACCACTGTCAGTGGTATTGAACTGGACACAAGTGGCTGCAACAGAATCATATTTCAAAAACATTTCCAGTTCTCATATCTAAAAATAACTGGATTAAGAGTTTAGAAGGGTAACAGAAAACAGAATGGTGGAAGATTCCGAGAGGGTCCAAGACATTAACTGGACCTGACTTGCCACAGACGAAGGGCGCCAACAGTTGATGATGAGAGAGGATCAGCTGAAAATCGTGACAGAAGTTGTGAGAAGAAACCATTAAAGAGCCATAATTAGCATATCCCCGACATGGCCTTGAAACTCAGGTACTGGTGACCCCTTGATTGCAAATACGCGATCAGGAATTACAACATGAACACGAGCAGTCTTTTGTCTCCTAAGACAGGTTTTCCTTCCTGTAAATCTGTGATATTGTGCTTACAATCTCAATGATCACTAAAACACTTTTAGTTGGCATCAGCCGAAGTAACGCCCCAAACTCGTGCAATTTCATCCTTACTGCCAGTGGCCAAAAATTCTCTATTTGGACTGAACTTTGCGGTCCAAATGGCACCCTTTTTATGAACTCAGAATTGTAGGGAAGGGTACAATAGTTCCTTGAACGTCTTCTTGATAGCTTGCTTCATAGTTGTACTAATCCCGGGTGCCTAAAGAGTTGCCTTTTCATTCCATAGAGGGGAAGGCACCTATTACCCTCTACTTTGCAATCTGCCTACACTCATTCCATGCTCTCTCTTATTGTCGAAACGAAGTTTCCCATGACCCCGTTGGGCTTTAGATGAGACTGATGCACTAAGATCAACTCCACATTCCTTCTCCAACCCACGTGATAGGCTCCACAAACACATCCCGACCTGGATTTCCCATTGCTTCATTGTCGGAAGCAGATAAATCAGATGAAGAAGAGAGAGCTCCACTGCATTCAAGTATCCAGTCTAACTCCATGGTACAGATTTGGCCATGTAAGAGTCACTCAGATCACTCACAGCATCAAAACCCAGTTTGCCCAACAAGAAAGCCTCGTGGTGCTCCTTGACACTCTTCAATTCATCCCTCCAAAACCAGATTCCTGATTCCCCATCAAACCACGACAAGCAATCAACATAACAATTGAACAATTCACCTCTGACAGCAGATTCAAGCACATCACACCACTAGCGAGATCAATTCCCTCCCACTGCCAGCCCCCTTTATCCGAAATGGTACGAAGAGACCAGCAAAATCCCAAGTTGAGTGCCGCTCAACAAAAAATCAAGCAAACAAAAATTGAAGGAGCTGACTTCATGATGTTTGATAAAAAAATATATATAATATTTGTAAATCGGATTAATCACACTAAATCACAAACCCGGCAGCAATTGAATAAGAGTATTGATTCGATGTGAGAGCACATGGATAGGAACGAAGCCCTAAGGTTAAGGGTTCGGTTTACTTCAGACAAAAGGGGCGAAATTGAAAAACCCTAATTTCATCGACGGCACCTGTAATTGGGTAAGCTTGACCTCCAAGGCGAGGAAGAGTCGTGCGAGATCAAACTGGTCAGTGTCCTCCATCGTATAGAGAACAAAAAAACCTAGAAAGCCGCTAAACGGCTAAAGTGTCTGCATAATCCACACTCCGAAATTCCAAGTGACGAATTTGAAATGGTGACGGAGAGAGGAAAGGAGAAACACGATGGCCCCTCTGTTTTCTTTATTTCTTTGTTAGAAAATTAAACATGATGAAGAGAGAAGAAGATAAATTAATGGCGGATTCGAAGGGCGGGAACCAGTGAAATCCACAGTTATTGCTGTTTTTTTTTTTTTTTTTTGTTGGAGGGGGAGAAAGAGACGGGTAGACAGAGACCGTACGGGCCTAAAGATGGGCCCTTTACATATTGGGCTTTGTTTGATTGGCCCAACAACTGGGCGCATCAATCTCCACGTTCAACCAACAAGAAAAAGCATCCAAAGGATCAATCATCACTGTCAACTACTGTAATTTACATCTGGGGGTTTGTTTGAATTTATAATTCATAAACACATTTTTAAAGTATTTTATTAGCACAATTTATTTATAGTGTATTTAAAATAACAAATGTATGGCGAGGAACCATTGAGTGATTTAAACTATGAATATGCCTTCACCATTTCACCCTTACCAAAATTCACCCCAGAGAGTAGAGAGTTATATATCATACATGGAAGCATTATAGCAATACAGTGTTCTAAAAGGCGTTAGGCGGTCGGTAGGTGGTGGGTGGCCGCCTAGCGTCTAGACGGTTAGGCGGGCGTCTAGGTGGTGCTTAAGCGGATTTAGATTAAACTTGATTATTTTC
Source organism: Persicaria maculosa (assembly GCA_963922045.1). NCBI lineage: Eukaryota > Viridiplantae > Streptophyta > Magnoliopsida > Caryophyllales > Polygonaceae > Persicaria > Persicaria maculosa. The sequence goes on along the minus strand of OY998254.1, from coordinate 73,333,855 downwards.
CTATATTTTAATGCATAGAACATGTCAATAATTTATATAATGTAGTAATATCTATAATATCACTTATAAACCCAAATTTGGTGTGCTTAACTAACAATAAAGTCAATAAATGTAAAAGCTCTCGTCCGGCTGATAACTTTAAACCTCCTAAAATCCGAAACCACATGCTTGAATCAAAAGTAAATGCATCCCGACTTGGGGGATAAAAAAACTATAAGCTGAATAATCACTATCCTAGAAACTAAATCAAAATAATCACCCACCTAGGCGGATCTAGGCGGGATTAGGCGGGACTAACGACACCTAGGCGGGATTAGGCGGCGCTTAAGCGAAAATCCGCCTAGAGACCGCCTAGGTATAAAAATTCCTAGGTGTCTTGCCGTCTAGCGCCTAAGTGCGATTTTTAGAACAGTGAGTATAGGACTTTGAATTTTTTAATTTTTTGGTAAGCAGTATAGGACTTTGATGAACTAAAATATAATATCTATAGGGTATTTGGAATCCAAATTAAGGATAATGTAAGGATAATGCAGTTACAGATAATGAGTACGGAGTATATTATATAGAGAGGATTACAAATAGGGTTCTCTATGTACACTATCTTTCATATACAAGATAAAGTAAACATCACATACATACTCTAGCACAAATGCATTATAATTATAATACAATTAAAAAGGACGTGTTTGATTGACATGCATTACAATTTGTGTTTAAATTAAAGTGTGTTTGAAATAAAATTCATCGTAATGTGTGTGAGCCAAACAACGTATAAATGCATTAATAATACAGTAGAATTCAAACACACCCTTAGTTCAAATTGAGTCAAATTTTCTTCAAGCTAAAGTGATTTAGGTTTGAATGGTGTTTTAATCTATGGGTTAAGACTCAAAGAGACACTAACTTTTTGCTAATCAACCCTTTGATTCTACATTGTCTTTGACCCACTTCACTATTTTACTTGGCTTTGATTTTCCTCTTGATATATCATATATATGTGTGGATCATGATGAGAACAAAACATCAAATCAAACCATAGAATCCAAATGAAAGGTAGGGGCCAAACAAGAGGAAACCTCCAAGACCCGAAGACCAAGTTTACTTATTGGAGCTACCTATTCTTGTGAGGGTGTGTACTACTAATGCTCTAAATGCAGATTCCAGTTTTGTGTATATATTTCCATTTGTAATTTGTCCTTCTCCTTCCCAATTTCCATTTCCTTAGCTTGCCATTGATGTCAAAGGTTTGTGGGTCCAATGCTCCGACCTAACCTCCCTCGCCATGACATTAGCCTTCGCACGCATTTGGCATGTCAAACAACAACAATAGCGGTTGAAATTTATATTTTTTTTTACAGATGAATAATTACATTGTTATAGACAAATAGTCATGTAAAACAAACAAATAATCGATCATGAGAAAATAAATGAGTTAAAATGTTACTCACTTATACCCTAGCTCTAAAAGCTCATCCCATGCCAAACAATCCCTAGGCTAGCTAGTAAGTAGTAAACTAACTTGAGCAAGCCAATTTTACTTGGGATATATGGTTTCATATTCAAGCACTTGTTGATCTACCAAACAAGTAATTTTGAGTAATGGACTTGAACAAATGATACATTGAGCCAAAAAAAAAAAAAAGAGTTACAACTTATTACAAATTGGGCCCAAAAACCCTTTCTCTTTACCCCTCCACCACTAGCCAAATCAGCTTTTGTCACCCTTCAAGCCACAAAAAGACTCCTTCAAACCCTTAACTTGCTCACTCTTCCACATTTCTTGCTTCCAAACACATCTACTTATGCAAGCATGTGAACATTGGCAGTTCCAAGCTGTGCCTCTCTCCAAACACACTTGATAGTTGATACCAACTCCAAAACACACATACCCACATGAAATGATCAAATGCCCACATTCTCAAACCTACCCAATTCAACATTGATCCTCTTATCTCCAAAGATTTGACACACAGCTTTCTGAATCTTTCTGTGCTTCAAGAATGAGGAGTTCGTCCCACCGAAGAAGATCAAGACCACCAAATGTAGTGGTAATCATCACCCTTTGGTTGCTTGTGTTGATCACTAGCTTTGATCAGTGTCATGGGTACAGAAACACCCATGTGTTCAGATTCAACCCTAGCAAAACATCAGGCTACAAAGGCCACTTCTTTGGGTTCTTCCCTAAATCTGTAAGGAACTTGCCATTTTCTGGGCCTTCAAGGAAACACAATGATCTTGGCTTGCAAACCTGGACTACACCTTGAAGAATAACTTCCTCTTTTTTTTTTTTTTTTTTTTTTTATATATATATGAAATTTGTGTTTCTTTGGGTGGGTTGAGAAAATGTTTTTTTTTTGAGGTTTCATTTACTTCAATTTTTATCTCTTGTTTATGATCAGCTTCTTTGAGAAAATGTGGTTCTGTGGCCTTGTTAAGGCTTAAGCTCATTATGTGTAGGAAATAATAAATTTAATTTGATACTGCATTTTGATTCATGACCTGATTGTTGATATATAATTCAATGAACAAATTCAATTTATTTAATTGGATTTTAGTTCTAATTAAGAGCATCAAGCCTTTGTGCACATCTCAGTGTAAATTTAAAATTTTCATCATTAAGTGTACTGTGTACACATCTCAGATATTCCTCTCCAGTTCACCCACTCACTCACCCAAGTAAAAAACAAAAAAAAAATGTAAACACAAAAGGGAAAAGAATAAGATTCTGCAATGCTAAAAGGAAGTGACAAAAGTAGGCCAAATCAAACCAATACACAAATGTGTTAAGATGTAAAAACTAGTAACATCCAACTGTGGAGAATGGAGTAATTACTTTAGCTAATACTCGATCAAAGAGTAGCTTTCATCAACTTTAATTATTATTGTAACTTTAGAATCTCATGTCAAATCTTAAATAAGTTGTCTCAAAACAATAGCTTAGTTTGGGGTGAAATTTTATTTATTTATTATCAGTATATAATTTTTTTTTATCAATAGAAATAACACTAATAAGTTGTCTCAAATTTTTTGAACTAGTAAAATCCAACTGGAGAATGGAGTAATCCCTTTTTCTTTATGTCAAAGGGAAAGTTAAAATGCCTTAGTTTTACAATTGAGTAAAAATACAATATATAGAGATGAGAAATGGGGGCTAAAATTGGCCTAAAGGGTCATCCTAAAACCAAGTGACCGGGGGTGAGGTGCATATTCACACATATACTTTTTTTGGTGGAATATTCACACATATACTAGTAGTTCAAGATGTAAATACGGTTCATCTTAAAACTAATTGAATATAAAAGAGTAAACAAGGTGAGATTTCATCTTAAAATCAATAGACTATAAAAGAAGTGTAGTCTACCAGTTTATATACAGAGTTTGTTTAGTTTATACTTCCAAAGTATCTGAACACGCCCTCGCAAGTGCAACTAAGATATTGTATTCGTTGACACTTGGATAACATACGAGTCTACCATCTCATTCTCTTTTTAATTAATTTAGGGTTGCTAGTCAGGTCATTTGGTTTATCGCGTTGATACCATATTAAGGCCAATTGGAACTCGTGACGAAGGTCATGACGTGCATATAGGCACACGTGACCTAATAAACCAATACAAAAGCCCAGTGATTCCATTATAAAACTATTAGACGGTTCGCCGTCTACCGACTTCGGTCGGTCTCTCGATAAGTCAGGCCTGTCTTAATCAAAAAAAAATTATAAAACTAAAAGTAGTTGATTATAGGATGAATACATAATCCACTACTCTATATACCTAGTCTGTTTAGTTCATACTTTCTGATAGATTACATAGGTCTCCTCATGTATAGTGGGCTAAAAGCCCGTTAAGGCCCAATACCTTTGTAACATATATATATATATATATATATATATATATATATATATATATATATATATATATATATTTATCAATGAATGGAAACCCTCAAGGAGGACATTACAATCACTCTCACGATCTTACATGGTATCACAGCCTAAGATCCAAAGACCCTAATTTTTCTTTTTTCTCCTTGTTCTAAACCCTAGCCGCTACCTCCCCCCCTTTGCCGCCACCCTCCCGCCGGCGCCGTCCCTCCCCCCTCCTCGGCCACCCCCTGCCGCCGACAGCCCCTCTCTCTCCCTCTCGCCCCTCTCTCTCCCTACCGTTACAATGGCCGACCCTCCCCCTGCCACCAACAAACCGCCCTTCCATTCCGCCCTCACCATCTCCAACATCAAAAATTGCATCCCCATCATCCTTGATCATGAATCCAGTACCTACACCATGTGGTCGCACCTCTTCACGACCCATGTTAAGGCTCATAAAGTCCTCCACCATATTGACTCCTCCGTCAATCGCCCTGAAAGTGAAGACGACGATCTCTTCGCTCAGCTTGACACTATTGTCCTTCAATGGATCTTCAACACCATCTCAAAAGATCTCTTAACCACCATCCTTAACCCCAAAGACACCGCCTTGGATGCTTGGAAGAAACTTCAGAATCTCTTTCAAGACAACAAGTCCACCCGTGCTGTCTATCTCGAGCACGAATTTTCAAGTTGCAAGCTTTCCTCTTTTCCGTCGATATCTGGCTATTGTCAGCACATTAAAACCCTGGCTGATCAACTAGACGCCGTCGACTCCAAACCCAGTGCCGCCCGCCTTGTTCTCCAGGTACTCTCGGGTCTCCCTTCTGAATACAACGCTGCTGCTACTCATATCCAGCAGACGGAACCTCTCCCTACATTCGAAAAGACCCGGTCTCAATTGATCCTGGAGGAGACTCGCCAAGGACAAGACAGCATTGGTCTCGTCCAGCGACATCGACGAACAGTTTGCCCCCCAGCCCACCCGCAGCAACGACCAGCAGGGACCGAGAGGCGGCGGCGGCGGCAGGGGACGCGGCGGCCGCAACAGTACGATTCCCGCAACCCCTCTTGGTACCCCAACCCTGGCTACCCACCTTGCATGCCCTTTGGCTACCCCGGTTCGTCGTATCGCGGACCAGCCCCGTATCCCAATCGTCAGCAGGGCTTGTTGGGTCTTGCTCCTCGCCCCGTCGGTCATCAGGCCTACCCGTCGTCGTCTGATCAGGCATACCCTCCTCCGACTGATGTGCATCACGCATTCTCTTCAATGCAGCTAGCACCTCCTAACGCCGCTTGGTATATGGACACCGACGCTACCTCTCATATGACGAACTCCTCAGGTACTCTCTCATCTCTTTCTTTTAAGGGTCCTGCTCATTCTATTATCGTTGGCAACGGTGGTCGCCTTGCTACTTCTGGCATTGGCCACGCCATACTACCAACCCCTACCAACCCATTACACCTCAACAACGTCCTTGTTGCCCCCAAACTTGTCAAAAACCTTATCTCTGTCCGTCGGTTCACCACTGACAATAATGTTTCTCTTGTGTTTGATCCGTTTGGTTTCTCTGTAAAGGATCTTACTACGGGGGTTACTCGCTTGAGATGTAATAGCACTGGGGAGCTCTATCCTGTGTCATCGCCCTCACCATCCAGCCCGTCAAGTCCAGTCGCCCTCTCGGCATCATCATCTAGTCTTTGGTATGCATGCCTTGGTCATCCCAGTCCTGCAGTTTTAGATTTACTTCGTTCTAAGAGTCTTGCCCAATGTAATAAAGAGCCTCGCTCTAGTTTATGTTCTTCTTGTCAGTTAGGCAAGCATGTCAGACTTCCTTTTCAACGGTCTTTAAACACTACATTTGCACCTTTTGATATTATTCCTAGTGATATTTGGACATCTCCTGTGCCTAGCAAGGAGGGTCATAAGTATTACCTGTTATTTCTGGATGATTATACACATTTCTTATGGGTTTTCCCTTTGCACTTTAAATCTCAAGTGTTTCCTATCTTTGTCAAATTTCATGCTTACATCAAAACACAATTTCACACCTCTATCAAGTGCTTCCAATGTGACAATGGTCGTAAATTTGACAACAAAGATTTTCACACTTTCTTCAATACCAATGGGATCTCCTATCGCTTGTCCTGTCCCTACACCTCCCAACAAAATGGCAAGGCCGAACGAATCATCCGAACCATTACCAATATGATGCGCACTCTCCTCTTCCACGCATCCATTCCCCTTCTTTATTGGCCTTACGCCTTAGCCACCACATGCTACCTCCTAAACATTTCCCCTTCCACTACCCTCCACCAACGCTCACCAACTCAGGCTCTCTATTGCACTTTGCCCAGGTATGATCACCTTCGTACCTTTGGGTGCTTGTGCTTCCCCAACCAGTCATCCACCGCCCCACACAAGCTTCACCCACGCTCCACCCCTTGTGTCTTTCTTGGCTACCCGTTTGATCATCGCGGTTACCTATGCCTCGATATAAAGACCCACAAGATCATTCTCTCTCGTCATGTCACCTTTGATGAGTCGCGATTTCCCTTTGCGTCTCCCATACCCCCTGTGTCTCCGTCAGAGTCAGAGTCACCATTCCCTCACTTCCTTTTTCCCAAGAGCTCTCCCGGTGCTCCTGCCTCTCCCCCTCCCCCACCCCCATCACCCCCTACCACCAGACCACACACCTGCAGCGTCTCCGGTGTCTTCCGACCCCGTCAGATCGTCTCCATGACCATCACACATCGCCCCGCCATCCAAACCCATGACTTCGCTACACCTAACACTCGCCAAGCAGTCATGCCGCGGCCGCAGCACGATGTTGCGGCCGCAGCCAATCAAAACCCCACCCCCCATCCCTCGCCTCACCTACTGGCGGCGGCCGCAGCAATGCAGCATCATGCCGCGGTCGCGGCCAATCAACTTGCGGCGGGCATGCTGTGCCCGCCGCATTCCCCGCCGCTTCTCACTCCCTTGCCTTCGTCCCTCTCGAATCCCAATCCCCCCTACCTCCATCCCGACCTCCCTTTCCCCCATTCCCACCTCCCACAAAACAGCCCTCCTCGATCCGAATTGGCAGGCGGCTATGCTCGACGAATACAGGGCCCTTACGAAGAATGGTACTTGGGTTCTTGTGCCTCGCCCTCTTGAGGCGAACGTTATTCGCTGTATGTGGCTCTTCCGTCACAAGTTCCGCTTTGATGGGACGTTGGAGCGCTACAAAGCCAGTCTTGTGGTCAACGGTAGATCTCACTAGGCAGGTATTGATTGTGATGAGACGTTCAGCCCTGTGGTCAAGCGGCTTAACCACAGTTAGATGTCAAGAACGCCTTTCTGCATGGCCATCTGAATGAGATAGTCTACATGTTTCAGTCGTCGGGGTTTGCTGATGCTGATCGTCCAAAGCATGTCTGTCTCCTCAAGCGCTCTCTGTATGGTCTGAAACAGGCTCTGTGGGCTTGGTTCCACCGCTTTGCCTCTCATCTGCTACGTTTGGGTTTCATTGGCAGCCGTTCGGATTCGTCTCTGTTTATCTATCGCAGAGGCTCAGACTTGGCATTCCTGCTACTATATGTCGACGACATCATTCTCACCGCCTCTTCTGATGCCCTTCGGACGTCCATTATTTCGCAGTTGAGTGTGGAGTTCGCCATGTCTGATCTGGGTCAGTTGTCTTACTTCTTGGGAGTTGCTGTTCAGCGTCATGTGTCTGGTCTGTTTCTCTCACAGAGTAAGTATGCTGCTGAGATTGTTGCTCGGGCTAAGATGGTCAACTGTAATCCAGTCGCCACCCCTGTCGATACATCCAACAAGCTCAGTGCTCATTCTGGTCCTTTGGTTGATGATCCGACATTGTACACGAGCCTCGTTGGTGCTCTTCAGTATCTCACTTTCACCAGGCCTGATATCAGTTACGCCATTCAGCAGGTTTGCTTGTTCATGCATGCACCCAGGGAACCTCCCTTTCAGGCTTTGAAGCGGATCATTCGGTACATCAGCGGCACCCTCGAGCTCGGCACCACGATCACTCCTTCCTCTAAGCTTGATCTTGTTGCTTACACTGATGCGGATTGGGGTGGTTGTCCTGACACACGTCGATCCACGTCTGGTTACTGTGTCTTCCTCAATGACACCCTTGTGTCGTGGTCAGCCAAGCGTCAGTCCGTCGTGTCTCGCTCCAGCGCTGAGGCAGGATACAGGGGTGTTGCCAATGTTGTCTCAGAGTGCTCTTGGCTCCGCAATCTCCTGCTTGAGCTCCGTTTCCCTCTTCAGAAGGCCACTCTGGTCTACACTGACAACGTCTCCGCCGTCTACCTGGCTAGCAACCCAGTCCAGCATCAACTCACGAATCACATTGAGCTTGATCTCCACTTTGTCAGGGACAAGGTTGCCATTGGACATGTCCGCGTTCTACATGTCCCGTCCTCTTATCAGTACGCTGATATATTCACCAAGGGTTTACCTAGACAGTTGTTCATTGATTTTCGTTCCAGTCTCACTGTACAGATCCCTCCCGTTTCGACTGCGGGGGTTTGATAGATTACATAGGTCTCCTCATGTATAGTGGGCTAAAAGCCTATTAAGGCCCAATACCTTTGTAACCTATATATATATATATATATATATATATAGGGATTGACTCCGGTGAAAACCTCATATTATGGTAAAAACCCGTGAGGACTACTTTATATCTCGGTTTTTTTGAAACCCGTGCTAAAAACCTCAATCACACGGTGACTTTACAACTCGGTTCAACCTAAAAACCGTGCTAAAAGCTCCAGTTTTAAAATAACACATGACTTTATAGTTCGGTCAAACCGAAAAATCGTGCTAAAAAGCTAATGTTTTAAAATTATATAGTGACTTTATAGCTCGGTTTTATTCAAAACCGGGCTAAAATTTATGACTTTATAGATCGGTTCTATTCATAACCGGGCTATAAAGCTATATATATATATATATATATATATATATATATATATATATATATATATATATATATATAGGGTCGCGCTCCGGTGAAAACCAAAATTGCGGTAGAAACCCGTGAGGACCGGCTTTTTAGTCCGGTTCACTTGCTTTATAGCCCGGTTATGAATAGAACCGATCTATAAAGTCATAAATTTTAGCCCGGTTTTGAATAAAACCGAGCTATAAAGTCACTATATAATTTTAAAACATTAGCTTTTTAGCACGATTTTTCGGTTTGACCGAACTATAAAGTCATGTGTTATTTTAAAACTGGAGCTTTTAGCACGGTTTTTAGGTTGAACCGAGTTGTAAAGTCACCGTGTGATTGAGGTTTTTAGCACGGGTTTCAAAAAAACCGAGATATAAAGTAGTCCTCACGGGTTTTTACCATAATATGAGGTTTTTAGGTTGAACCGAGTTGTAAAGTCACCGTGTGATTGAGGTTTTTATGACTTTATAGATCGGTTCTATTCATAACCGGGCTATAAAGCAAGTGAACCGGACTAAAAAGCCGGTCCTCACGGGTTTCTACCGCAATTTTGGTTTTCACCGGAGCGCGACCCTATATATATATATATATATATATGTATGTATGTATATGTATGTATGTATGTTTATCAATGAATGAAAACCCTCAAGGAGGAAATTACAATCACTCTCACGATCTTACACTTTCAATATGAAACTTTTTTAATCTTTTCACATCTCAACAAACCAAGAAAAAGTAGTTAGATTGTAACAAACATTCATAAGAATCTTATCTTGGCCTTAACGAGTGCCTTTTTTGCTAATTGCCATATCAAATTGATGTAGACGAGTGTACCTGACAAGCTACGGCTAGAACAATATGGCTATGGGTAGAACTCCTAGAAGGGCACAAAGTTTTGCAAGGAAGGTGACAATTAGCCTTTGGATTTATTAGTTGATTAACTATTTAAATCATAGGAGATAGATCTTAATTACGATGGACAAATCAGTTTGTGGAACGTTTATAAAAATAATGTATTGTATGTAATGTAGGTTTTGACCTAATCAAATTAACATGATATAGCTTCAAAACGTGTGGGCTTGTCTAAATTTTTATTCATTTCCAATTTTTTTAATCGAAAAGAATTTGGTTGTTGATAGGGCAACTAACCAAGAATATCCTGAAGAATTATGTTACGGAGCGCAGCGTTAGGAGAGATCGAAGAGCCGGAGTGTGGATATGAGAGATGAGATAGACAATCGGTGGCTCCATTACCTTCCCTAAAAGTGTGTAGTATCTCTATGTCAAAGAAGTGGTGGAGAGAGATGAGACAGTCAGATAAAATCATCTCGGTCTCTCCGGAACAAGAGCATCCAGTCTGTAGACTTTTAATGATGCTTAGGTTATCTTCTATAATTGTTTTATTTATCTTTAGATTGATTGCTTTAAGGATCCCTTTCCAAAGGCCAAAGCCTTCAGACCCAAGTACAGATAGGAATGGGGACTGACCAGCTTCGGAAAAAATGGGGATACCATTGTCATTCCGAATAATGAATCCATAAGAGGGTGGAGCTGACGAAGAAAAAGCTCCGTCAAAGTTGAGCTTGTGCCACCCGCGTCTTGGTTTGGACCATCTACAATGTTTGCGGGAGATTTTCCTCTGTGCTCTAGGGTAGGGTGTTGTACGTGGAATCTGTGTTGAGTTTTGTGTCTAGCTCTTTGCATTTGTTTCAGTTGAAGATATGTTTCGTGATCGATAAAGGATACGATTGCTTTTGGGTTGGGGTTAATGTTGTTGAAGACCTTTTTGTTTCTGAAGAAACAACAGCTCCACCAAAGAACAACCACGGTTGAGAAGTCTTTGACTCCTAGGTCGGTTTTTAGTTTGAGGAAGTGTCAGCCACGGTAGAGAAGCTGGAGAGTTGTTTTGGTTATGTGGCACTTGAAAAGTATATGTTCAATGTCTTCGTAACACATGTTCCAGAGGTGTTATTCATTTCTATTTGATTTTCCTTTGGTTTGTTCTTGTTTTTTTTTTGAGTAAGACATAAGGGTATTCGTATTAGATGTTTATTAAATAATACTCCCTATTTCCCCAACATACAAAAGGGTATTCGTACGTATTAAAAGTTTATATGCAGTCAACGATAAAATTAAGATCCAAAAGCAAATATATGAAGTTTGAAGATCACACTATGTATGTTACATATATACGGAGTATATGATTTGAATTGAAAGAAAAGAAGTCGGCGTACCAAGGGCTCAAATTTGCTCCATTTGTATATCATTAGTCAGGAGAGGAACATAGTCACCAACATAGCTCTCGAGATGATCAGACAAAGCAGACTTGTCGATGTTTTCGTGGTGATAGGACTTACACACAAAGTAGATCACAGTTTGCACAACAAGCCCAACGAGTAGGAGCATAGACAATACCACCAAGAGAAGCCCTCCAAATCCAAATTCACCCACAATTCCAACTGATTTGCTACCAATAGACCTCTCAAACATGAATTGGATCCAACCTAAACAAAAGTTGACGAGATGTTGTACAACAAACATCGCAACAGATATTCCCATTTTGCCCTTGATGAGCGCCTTACTCTTGACCATTGCTTTAAATCCGTATTTCTCTTCTAAGACAGAAACCACGCATGCTAGTTGCCATATCACACTTATGTAGATAAAACCGATGAGGTAAATTATGAAGAGTATTGATAGTATGACAGTTGTCAAGATATTTTCATCGTCGTTCAATGGCAAAAGAAAGAATAATATGACTAACACTAGATAGGCAAGACTATTGTAAACAAGAAGAATGACAAAGGTGCAAAGGAAGGTAACAATTAATCGTTTCCACACCTTTGGGACGATACTCATGACCTTTTTGTAGGTTATTTGTTTATCAGAGTATACACAGGCTACAGTGTAGACGACAGCTGATGTAGCGAGAAGGGAAAAGATGAGAACTAAGATGAAGTAGACAACCTTGATGAGAAAAAACTCGATCCATTCAGATGATATGGCATGAGATATCTTATTATAAGCCACAGTTCCTTGCCTTGTGCTATCAAGGGTATCTTCATTTTTGAAGATCTTCCCTTCAAGAAGCTTTGAGAATACAATATTGGACAAGAAGACAACGGAGAGAGGGAAGACTAGAGTTAGGCCGATTTTGAGGAAGATCTTCCTCCGCGAGGAGATAATCTTGATTGATTCTGAGCATACCCCGAAGAACCCTAGGAATTGAAGCTCTTCTTGCTCCCTATCCATGGATGTTTGGTTGAAATGGAGGAAAAGGGATGAAGATTAATTGTTGATTTGATCTTTAGATTTTCAAGATGATTATGTATTTAAATAAAAAGGAGATTGATCATATGACAAAGTTGTTTTTGTAATATGAAAACATTTGTGTGCGTAGACTTTGACCACATCAAACAAGATGTAGCTTCACTAGGTCAGTTTGGCGTGAAATTTTATTTATTTATCACCATTTTTTTTTTATCGATACTTTAAACTAAATATTGTCACCTTATCACTAATGAATGAGCAATCACTCCTTTTTCTTTAGTTAAAATGCCTTCGTTTTACAATGAGTAAAAATTCAACAAAGAAAATAAATGGACTTAAATTGGATCAATGAGGGCCCATTAGAAAGTTCAAAGGCCAGGAGAAGGGCTTACAACACTGGCCCGCATAAAGCCTCAACTAAACAATATGACGAATTTTATACTACGCCCTCATATTAACTTCAATCACAAATTTTAAAAATATTAACAAATATAATATTATAATTACATTTATTATCTTACTCCTTACATATGATCTATAAGCCACTTGACTTTTTGGTATGTGTTTTAATAAGCCAAAAAATATAAAGTATTTTTTTTTTGTGCAATTTGATATTAATTAGTAATATATATAAAATTGGGCAAAATTAATAAAAATAACCCAACCTTTAGAGAGGTGTTAAAAAAATATCCTCGCCTTTCAACACTAATTACAAGTTATTACAATTAATAATTCAAACACCTTATATTTTCAATAGAAGATCAAAGGTGTACTTTTTTACTTTTTAAAAACTACAATTAATAATTCACCGATAATTACAAGTTATTACAATTAAACCATAGGAGGTAGATCTTATGATCGACAAAACTGTTTGTGGAATATTTATGAAAATAATGCATTGAATAGTAGACTTTGATCTAATAAAACACATCTTCAAAACGTGTGGACCATTAATGTCTAAACTTGATTTTTATTCATTTCTATTTGATTTTCCCTTTGGCTTGTTCTTGGAATATATGTTCAAGAAATTAATACTCTTCATCAATATTGCTTGACATACAAAAAAAAAAAAGTATTTGTCTTATATGTTTGTAAGCAACCAAACAATAAGAGATCCAAAAGCAAATATACGTCCTTGGGTATAACACTAAATATGTTACATGATTTGGAAGAAGATACATTGGCATACCAAAGGCTCAAACTTGCTCCATTTGTATATCCCTTGCCTTGAGAGGAACATAGTCGCCGAGATAAACCTCAAGATGATCCGACAAGGCAGACTTATCGATGTTTTCGTGGTGATAGGACTTGCACACGAAGTAGATCACAGTTTGCACAACGAGCCCGAAGAGAAAGAGTATAGATAATATGACCAAGCTAAGTACTCCAAATCCAACTTCACCAACAAATCCAATTGATTTGTCACCAATAGCATACTTCTCAAACATGAATTGGATCCAACCCAAACAAAGGTTGATGACAACAAAGATTGCGACCGATATTCCCATTTTGCCCTTGATAAGCGCCTTACTCTTGACCATTGCTTGAAATCCGTATCTCTCTTCTAAGACAGAAACCACGCTTGCTAATTGCCATATCACACTGATGTAAATGAAACCGATGAGGTAAAACATCAAGAATATTGATAATATGACATTTGCTTTGGTAATATTGTTGTCACTGTTCAATGGCAAAAGAAATAGCAATATGGCTAGCACTAGAGAGGCAAAAATATTGTAGACAACAAGAATGGCAAAGTTGCAAAGGAAGGTGACGATTAGTCGTTTCCACACCTTTGGGACGATACTCATGACCCTTTTATAGGTTATCTGTTTACCAGAGTAGACACAAGCAACAGTATAGACGACAGCTGAGGTGGATAGGAGGGAGAAGATGAGGAGAAAGATGAAGTAAACCACCTTGATGAGCAAGAACTCGGTCCATTCCGATGACAGGGCATCGGAGACCTTATTATAAGCCGCGGTTCCTTGCCTTGTGCTATCAAGGGTGCTTTGGGTTTTGAAGATCTTCCCTTGAAGAAGCTTTGAGAATCCGATATTGGACAAGAAGACGAGGGAGAGAGGGAAGACTAGAGTCAGGGTGATTTTGAGGAAGATCTTCCTCCATGAGGAGATGATCTTGATCGATTCCGAGCATACCCCGAAGAACCCTAGAAATTGAAGCTCCTCTTGCTCTCTATCCATGGATCTTGAATTGTTTGGTTGTAATGGAAGAAAAAGGATGAATGTTGTTGTTTTTCTTAAAGACTTCCAATATGATAAAGTATTTAAATAAAAGGAGATTTGATCATATGACAAAGTAGTTTGTGGAATATGAAAACCTTTATGTACATGGACTTTGACCAAATCAAACAAGATGTAGCTTCAATCCGTGGGTTGATGTCTGAACTTAATTGTTTTTTTTTTTGCATTACTATTTGATTTTCCCTGTTGTTTGTTCTTGCAGTTTTCAAGAAATAATGTTCTTCTATTGTGTAATCAATTATGCTGACTCATATGGATAGTGATGGATTTTTTTTTAAAAAAGAAAGTATATATACATTTGTATGTAATGACTTTTAATTAATTGGATTGAAAGTGCTGCGAAATTGACCCAATGAAAAAGACGATATGGACTTGGAAGATGTTAATGGAATTATTTTGGGCCGTTGGCACTATTTGGGCTGCATAGAAGCTAGTGGGTTCAGCGTCCATTTACATAGGGGGGCATTTTAATTTTTTTTTTTAGATGGTCAGTAATTCGATGTACCAGAGATGCCCGGTGGTTCGAGAGACCGAAAAGATCGGTAACGGACAAATCGTAATGAACAATAATAAATACAAATAGGAAAAGGATTCATCAAATAATACTACACAGAGAAAGAAGCTAGAGAGCGAAAGACAACATTGGTATAGCCAAAGGATGACGGAACCGAGACAATGTGAACTTTCTCTTCTTACCTTGAATAGGTAAATAAAGAGCGGTCATTCCGGGTTTCGAACCGGGGACCTATGAGTACTATCCACAAGTCCTTTTCGGTGAGCCATTCCAGAATGGTTTCTTTCTCTTCTTACCATTGGTAGAGGTAATGCAAGGTATCTCTGGTGAACAAAGTGGAGCCTTTAGATTTGAACCACATAGCTGAAAAATGATACCATATCCAGTAACGAGTAATCAAACACTCAAGCATTATTTCGGTACAAATGCTCTTTTGTAAAGGGTAAAAGGCTTCGTAATATGTTTACATAATGGATAAATGAGGAAACATATTTTAAACTGTATAGGTAACATCAATGGATAGTAGTGTTGTGGACACTTCCGGAGCGAGCGGGCGGGAGAGGGATTTATCTTTAATACTCTATCTGTTAATTAAAACTTATCGTTTTAAGAAGTTTTTCTTTTCATTTTAGATATTTTGTCATCTACTTTACGAAATTGTCATTTTAATGATTAGATAGTTATTAGTTGTAGTTTTTGAGAAAGTAAAAGGTAGATGAATAATTAGGGATATAAGTGTAATTTTATTTTTTTTTTCTTAATAAATATGTAGATTTCTAAAATAACAAGTTTTAATTAATGGTGGAAGTACTAATTAAAAATTAAGTAATGCCATAAAAATACAAAATACTCCCTCCGTCCAAAAATATATGTCATTTTATTTTTTATTAATTTTTTTAATAATTATAAACTTATTATAGTTTTTAGCTCCTGATTTTTTTTACATAAACAGTAAAAATATATTTTTAGACGGAGGAAGTATCAAACAAGTCATGTGAATCAAAACTTAGGGTGGAATGATTGCATCATAATATCATATGCAGTTTTTAACTTTTGTTTGATCTAACCACACTAATGGATAGATAGGTTGGCTTGAAAAAAGGCCGACTTAATGCCCATAAGCAAAAGGATAGGCCCACTGGGTTCAATTTCGCATCTACAACCTCAAATCTAGGTTCGATGGAGGATGATACCCCTACACTTTGTATACGTTGGTGAATGGTGTATCTTTTTCATATGTGTATTTTTTTTAAAAATGTCACTACTTTTAAAATTATAAAATTAACCTTAGTATTTTTCTTTAACACTCTATTATACTCATATTATAAGGAATAAATCCTAAAAAATTATTAATAATTACTCATTGTATCTTACCCTAAATTTTAAATGGTGAATCCTACGGCAAAAAAATGAACAAAAAATTGGTATATATACACCAAATGTATGTGTAGCCCTATTTCGTCTTCGACTGTGCACTTTGGGGAACACGTTGTTTACTTTGGTAATGTGCTCTAATGACGATTTTTTGTCTTTGGAGGATGGCCATATTTGGGCTATATTTTTTTTAAGGCCATTTTGCATAACTAGACCAAAAAAAAAACTTTGCACAAATAGCCATGTGCCTTGTTTAGTTGCTAGGGGTAGAAAGTGGATAATTTTTGCAAATAAAAATTGCAACCGGGAGAGGAAGTAGCAGGTGAAGGGGTGGGACACTGTAGCTACACTGTAGTTGTCGGTGACATGTGGCACCAAAAGGCATCCTCCGTTCATTTCAGAAAACTGTACACTGCCCATCTTACAAATAGAATGAATTGATCCTACCAATAGGCTAAACCTGTCTTTCCATAACTGGAGATATTTTGGAGAGAATATGAAGGGGATTCACTGTAGCTGATTTGGTGGGCTGTCAATGCAGTTTTGACGCCAAAACAGGGCTCCTCCTTTGGGGAAAAGGGGGAGCATTTATGAGGGGAAAATGCAATGATTGCATTGATGGGTGTCCCCAAGAACATATATAAGCTTGAGAGATCCTCCTGAAACACCATAACATTCTCTGCAAAAAGTGAGGCAGAATAGGAGAGAAGCGGAAAGGACTGGAAAAAAGTTACCCGTTCATCCCAGGAAACGCTACAGTCCACATCCTACCAATAGAATACTTCCGTCCTACCAATAGTGTACAACTGTCCTTTCATACCTTAAAAAGTGCAAAAAGTTTGTCCGATGACAGTGGCAGCGATGGGTAAGTGATCTTGTACCTATCCTTTTAGTTGTTCCTTTTTTCTTATAACAGAACTACTCCAAGGTGACGGTTTCACGAGACCAGTTGCAGAGAGTTCGTAATTTATACTCTCTTTTTTTGATCAATTGCATAACTTGCAAATTAAGATTACAAATTTATAAACTCTCTTTTTGATCAATTGCAGAACTTGCAAATTAAGATTACAAATTCAAGCGCTATTTTTGCTTCATGCGAAATTATCACTTCTTGATGCCTAGACGATCACAAGGACCCAATATCGTTGTTTTCTGCTTCCTGCGAAATTATGATCCTACCAAAATCGTTGTTTTCTCCTACCATTAGTTTCCATCAATCCTACCATTCTGATCCTACCGATATCGTTGTTTTCTCCTACCATTAGTTTCCATCAATCCTACCATTCTGATCCTATAGATATCCTTGTACCTATCATTTGTCCGATGACAGTGGCAGCGATGGGTAAGTGATCTTGTACCTATCATTTGTAGTTGTTCCTTTTTCTTATAACAGAATTACCCCAAGGTGACGGTTTCACGAGACCAGTTGCAGAGAGTTTGTAATTTATACTCTCTTTTTGATCAATTGCATAACTTGCATCTTGTCTTTATTCACTACTTGTATCTTGTCCAGGATAGGGATCATAGCTTTCAGTGCAGCACTAACTTTATCCAGGATAGGGACCATAGCTTGAGATTCATCATCACACATGATATATCCATGTATAGCTTTTGCATCTGTGGTTCATATAACTTCAGTCTATGCCTGTGGAGCCTGCCTTCTCCTTTTGCTTTTATGAGATTCATGTGGAAGTAAATTTTTTTTGTAAAGTCAATTATGCATTTATATTTTTCCAATAGTATAAATATATCGTACCATCAGTGTGCATCTATCCTACCATTAGCGTCAAGTTATACATGAATTACTGGGTTTCCATTATGATCCTACCAATATCGTTATTTTCTCATACTATTAGTTTCCATCAATCCTACCATTCTGATCCTACCGATATCGTTTTTTTCTCCTACCATTAGTTTTCATCTATCCTACCATTTTTGTGCATCTATCATACCAATTTAAATAGCTTTCAAGGAAAATCAAGCTAGAAGCCGTAGCAAATTATGTTCCACATTTTTCAGAAAAACAACCAATGGTAGAGGGTTTCCAGTCTATAACAGAAGATGAAGGAAACCTAAGTAACATTATATCCAAGGGTAGAGGCTCTAATTCAGTCGTTCTAGCATTGAATTAGATTGGATTCATGAATTTTGATTGATAGAAATTGGATTGAGATTGGGATTTATGAATTGGTAATTGAGATTGAGATTAGGGTCAATTCACGCCTCAATGATCACTAGTCTGGGATTTGTGGATTGGTCAATATTAATTCTACTTCTTTGCCAATAGTACAAATATATCTTACCATTCCTCTACATCTATCTACCATTAGTGTCAAGTTATACACTTTAGTGTCAAGTTATACACTTCGGAATTTCGGTGATTTACTGTTCTAAAAATCGCGCCTAGGCGCCGCCTAGACGCTAGGCGACCCCCCTCCGCCTAGAGCTAAATGGCCGCCTAAGCACGCCTAGGCGTCCGCATTGACCGCCTGGGCGCCGCCTAGGCGCTAGGCGGCCCTTCACCGCCTAGGATCCGCCTAGCGCTTTTTAGAACACTGAGATTTTTATCATACCAATATCGTATATTTATCCTATCAGGTTCACAAATTTGCCCTACCACTAGTCTATATATTTCCTACCAAGTTCATAATTTTATAAGTTTAGAGATATTCATAATTCATAAATTTGTCTTACCAAATTCATAAATTTGTCCTGCCATTAGTGTATATATTTCCTACCATGTTCAATCGTATAAGTCCATAGAGATATGAACTCATACTCCGTATTAGCCTCTGTGAGAGTCGAACTCACATATTTGTGTGCAAACACAACGCTCTACCAATTGAGCTAATAGGCTATTTTCCATCCATCTTCATTATGAATGCGTATTAAGATCAGTACAAACCATATGAATGTTCCAATATACATAAAGCCCTTTGATACATGACCAGTGACATCTCAAACTTGCCTAAAGTTGAGTACATGCTTCCCATGTGAAAAAATCAATGTGTGAAACATTGATTCAAGGAAGGGCACTATATTAAAATTTGAGACAGTGAGAGTAAGGATCATTCTCTAGAACGATATGGACTTAAGTGCACAAGTTAAAATATTCTATTTTAACCAAGTTCATTGCAAGTTAAGGATTCATGAAATTCTAGTAAACAACAAGATTTGAAACTAAAAAGTTGTAATTGGAACTAACATAGATTGGAAGAAAGAGAAAAGGTTACCAAATCCAGTAAGGAGTCCACAATCTTGAAATGCCCAACAACCATGTAACCCAAAGCCACAACATCAAGAATGCCGCTTCTTCTACACCTCTATATCCCTCATCTAATTGCTCTTTTACAGCCTTATAATTTGCTCGGAGCAGATCTATTGCATCCCTTTTCTTCCCATTCGAAATCAGAGTTTTAACTTCATCAAATAACTCCTGTAGCTGGTTCTAAAAATCATTTGCATCGTTCAAGGAGTCATTTGATGTATCAAGCAAAGGGTCAGACCTTTCAAAATAGGTACTTAGATAGAAAAAATATACAGAGAGCTTGATAGACCAGTTGGAAAGTTTTCCATTTTACAAGATTATGCATGCTTGTCTGACAAATTCAACAATATATGTTATGTAAGTCATTGGTCAACTAGAACAGTGTATAAGGTCAGCTGTACTTGGTTAACTGCAGTTCAAAATTCAGTAGAAAAAAACAACAAAAGCACATCAGTGACCACCTCCGGTCCTCCACATGATTCTGACATACAAAGCATGATGTGTGAATGGTGCTACAACATACCATCACGAGGAGTTGCAAGTGCAATCAGCTCCAACCTCCGGCCGAGAAGATTGATTCAACATAAAAGCGCTGCATAGCATGAACAAACAATAAATTTCACACCAGAGTTGCCCGAGTTATTCCAATGACATTGAAAATAGGCAATTGCACATTTTCACCTGCTCGATCAGAAAAACAACAAATTTGAGAGTCTAGATTGCAGAACATTTTCAAGTCAGATTAATCGAAGCCTAATTGCCAATTCGAATGTCAGATGTCCGATTACTGAAAACCCTAGGGTAAATTTCAAATCCTAATCGCCAATTAAAGGGGGGGGGGGGAGAGGAGTACCAATTGAGTTTTCTGGACGATGACGGTGTTTTCACCGGAGCACGAAGAGAGTAAACCATTACGCGGCAAATCCATCCATCCTCACCCCAGAGCCCACTCGAGCCATGATCCCTTCAGGGCCAGACACTTGAAGAAAAGAAACAATCAGATCGAAGATCCGCCAAAATAAACAATCAGAGAATCCATCCGGTAGCAATTCCATCACAGAAAAGGCAGGGGAAGTTCAGAGAACCATGAAGAACTCATCGGAAAAGGAGATCTAGAAAAACGAAGCGCGAAAAGAGGATCAGAAACAAACGACGACCGAGGAGATGGACTGCACTGGAGGCTCGTGTCGGGTTCGGCCGGACTTCAGCATCGGAGTCTCCGACGACCTTCTTGTTCGGAAGAGGCGATGCTCTGGTTTTTCGTCCGTCTCTCTCGCTTCAAATTGCCTGTGAACCACTCCCGCACTGGGGACCTTCTGCACCCGGTTGTCTACAGTTGCAAATCACCGGTGTTTTTTTTTTCGTCCGTCGCTCTTGCACAGAAGGCTCACAATCACTCGCCTCCTCGCCTCCTCCGGCTGGCGCTCTCTCTCTCTCTCTCTCTCTCTCTCTCTCTCTCTCTCTCTCTCTCTCTCTCTCTCTCTCGCTTCTCACCGCGTCTAAGGATTTGCCTGTGACACTCGGTCACAAATAGTGCCAAATAACCGGACAATTTTTTTGCAAAAGTTAGACAAGGCTATTTGGTACATTATTGGGCCTTCTAGGGTATTTTTGCAAATAGGCTCATTTTTTGGCCTAATTAGTACCATTTCCTCTTTTTTTAAAGCAAATGGCATTCGTTGCTTGTTGGTTGGTTACTAAAGTCCATTAGGACTCGAGATCGGGGGTCGTGTGCACATATGTGTCCATGGGCTAATAGTCTAGCACATAAGCCGAGTGAGTTCCATCCTAAAATCAATTGACAATTAATAAGAGGAGTAATCAAATGCCTTATATACTAAAGTTTCTTTATTCATGTTATCAATATGAGATTCTTTTATTCTCTTTACATTCACTAGTGTCTCAACATGGACTGGGTTCGAGGTGGTCTATGGTGAATTTGTTTTGAGTTTTTGGGTCACATAGATTTTTTTTTTAAAAAAAACCAAAATTGAACTCATTTGATGTTGTTGTTGACATGAACATGGTAGATGGGTTTTCGATGGGGTAGTGCATTTATTCTAGTAAATAATTGCAACAGGCCAATGTCATTTCAAAGATGCTCACCCACACTTTTTTTTTTTTTGGGATTAAGAAATAATTCGAGGCGAGACAGACCTGAATCTCGAAGGCCGACAAGTCGGCAAACAAAAACCGTCATAAAGAGACAAAATACAACGAAGGTGCAAGAGACTAGCACAAGAGTTATACAAAGAGAAATCGAGCCCAACTATACTGGACGAGATGCGGACGTAGACGAACGAACGAAGCCAAGCGCTACCAGCAGTAATACCACAGGCCAGCGGTACATCAGGAAACACATGTGGACAGTTAAGACGAATCTCCAAGGAAGCAGCCTTCCGGGAAAAGAAAACGCCTCGATACACACTGCCATGACCCAGCCTGGCCCGACTCCGAACATCCAGAACCCCATCAACCGAAGAAGTAAAGCCAATCCCCCCAAACCGCAGAGCAACACCACCCTGAACAAGGTTGCAAGGTTGCTCCCGGAGGAGGTTTGGGCTCCCGAAGGAGATGGTGAATGCTCCCGAAGGAGGAGGAAGATGCTCTCCAGAAAGAGAGTTTTAGCTTCCGTGATACTCCCTTAGCTCACCCACTCTTCTTACTCTACTCTTTCTGTTTTTCATATATTGCACTTTTTTTAGATAATAAAACTATATAAAATATTAATTTTTTAAAATAATATTATAGTTATTACTAATAAGTATGATATTATTTCAAAAATTAATATTTTGAACAGTTTTTACTAGGGGTGGGCACAAATCCCGCAAATCCCGATCCCGTCCCGGTCCCGTCTCGATTCCGTCCCGATCCCGGTGGGATTTAGGACAAAATAGCGAATCCCGTCCCGATCCCGTCCCGCAAAAATTATACGGGACGAAACGCGGGATGATCCCGGTGGGATCCCGCAAATCCCGTCCCGTCCCGCATATTATAATAATAATAATAATAATAATTTTTATAATAATAATAATAATAATAATAATAATAATAATAATTATAATAATATTATAATATTATAGAATAATAATAATATATTATTAGTATTATTATTTTGAGCAAATATTATAATTATAATTATAATCATAATCTTCCATTTATAATAATAATAATAATTGTTTATAATAATATTATTATTATTTGAGCAAATATTATTTATAATTATAATAATAATTTTCAATTTATAATAACAATTGATTATAATAATAATATTATTACTATATAATATTATAATTGAATTTAATAATAATATTACTTTATAATAAAATTATTATTATTATTGTATTATATTATATTTTTTCTTGTAAAGTATAATTATTTTATAATAATAACAATAAAAATAAGTAATAATAATAATAATATTTTTTTTTTAATTATAATGTGGCATTATTATTATTATTATTACTATTATACCCATTTAAAGCTACAAGAGTCAAATAGCTAAATACGGTATTCTTCCCAACTATCAATCGATAATGAGACAGTATTTGGTAAATCTCGTTTCAATCCCTTTCCGTCCCAATCTAGTAAGATAATGTAGCCAAATATGTTGAACATTATAATTAATTATACAATCATTGTATGAATTAATAATAGTATTATAATATTTATAATAATAATAATAATAATAATAATAATAATAATAATAATAATATTGAATAATATAGTTGAGAAGAATACCGTATTCAACATATTATACAAATTAATGAATTATGAAAGCATTTTTCACTTTGCAAATTTATATAATATTTTATTATTTTTATTTGCGGGACAAGGCCCGTCCCATCCCGATCCCGTCCCGTCCAGACACCATCCCGTCCCGATCCCGTCTCGAAAAAAAAGTGTCAATCCTGTCCCGTAAAAATTTCGCGAGACGAGTCCCGTCCCGTCCCGTCCCGTCCCGTGCCCACCCCTAGTTTTTACCGTCCTGAAAAAATGTGTGTGACTTAAAAAAATCACTTATTTACAAACAGATGGAGTATATAAGAAGCAAATCATTTGCTCCAAAATCCCGTCTCACAAACCTGCCCTCTAAAAATATTTTACTCTTAAATTAATATTAAAAAAATATACAAAAACATATATTTAGCTTCTACATAATTATTATAACATATTTGAAAAAATCTCAAAAAATAAACTTATAAAAATTATAAAAATTCAAAAGAAATAGAAATATTTTTAAAAGCTATAAAAAGATGTTATTTTACTATATGATTTTTTAAAAAAATTTATAAGTTGATTTTTTGATTTTTTTTTTTCCAAATACGTTATAATAATGATGTATAAGCTAATTTTTTTAATGTTAATTTAAAGATAAAATATTCTATTAGGATAGGGTCGTGGGACGACATCATGGGGCATAGGATTTACTTCGTCTCATATTCATATATGCATTCAATTTTAACGTCAAAATTGAAGGCGTCTATATGAATGATTAGGCTTCTTGTATTAAATTTGCGAACTGAGGCGATTTTGTTGCGATGGAGATTCCATGCTTCCGGTTGTACTTCACCCGATGTAATAGAAATCAACTAACATTTAATAGCAACAACTACCAGTCGATTCCATCCATGGAGACACTGATCAATATGCATACAGATAGCTGGAAACGTTGTCAAAGGTTCGACGAAGATTGTTCTAACGAAGCTGCTCTGGACTTCAAGCCTACCCGGAAAAACCTGACTGCAGATGGTCTATAGTTTGGAAAAAACCGCCATTGGGTCCTATTAAATTGAATTTTGATGGTTCTTTGGTTCCTAATGTTAAGAGTGTACTCTTGGTATCATTATTAGGGACTGGAATGGAACTGTTTTATCAATAAAGAATAAAAAGATAGGCAAACTAAACCCCCTCGTAACAGAAGTATTAGCTCTACAGCTTGGTGTAACTGAAGTTCTAAAGATCCATCCAGAAAAACTTATAGTGGAAGGCGACTATTTGATTATCATCAACCATCTGAATAATAAGACTACATGTCCTTGGGAGATTTGAACTATTATTATCAGATATTAAGATCCAACTGTCGGCGCTGAGAGAAGTTTCCTTCTCTCACATTCCTCGTTCTGGTAATAAAGCGGCAGATAAGGTTGCACGCATTTGCCGTTCTGCCAGGGGATCCAATCTCTACAACAATATTGGTCTTCGAGACATCATCCGTCAGGTTGCGCTCAAATAGCTAGCTTATCTTAATTCCTACTTAATCAATTTTTTTTTTTAACTTTTATTTTATCTTAAAAAATTATAAAAATTACATTCATATTTTAAACATATATCTTTACCTATTTATAATTTTTTTAATAAAAAAATCATGTTTTAAAATTTTATAAAATTATATTTTATTAAATATCATCTTTTTATTTTTTTAACATCTCAAGGTAAAAGTTTGTCAACATATAAAAATAGATTTTATTTTTTATTAGGTATGTATTTAAGTTCAGACATCCCTGAAACTTGATGAATCTGCATTGCCGTGAATGATAATTAATTAATTTGGTTTGGAGTTGCAACTTCCTACTATGATTAAAGATATACTGTAGCTAAATTTCAAGGTTCCTTATCGATAATGATGGTTGTGTGATTAAAGATAATGATGCATGTATGATTAAAGATATAGCTAACTACTCAATAGTACTATATTTCTTCTTTGGTACGGAGTATCAAATACACCACACCACATGAAGCTCCCACACCCACATGGTAACATGGTATGACAGATTTCAACCATTCATGGGTGATCGAGATTGTACTTGTAGGCATAGCAAACCCCACAATTTACAACAGGCCATTGTCGATCATTTCAAAGCAGCACTGATTGGAGGGGCTCACCCACACCCACCCACCACCCTTCTCATTCATATACGCATTCAATCTTACCGTCAAAATTGAAGGCCTGCTTTTTGAATGGTTTCGAGGTGAAATTGCTCACCCTGAACGCTTCTCATCTTCGACTTGAAGAGGATTGTGAAATGAGGTAAATCACGGTGAGTTAGCCGACCATAGAACTTAGGATCAGGACTCACTCCATATGAGTAGCCGCGCCTCCTCGTAATTTGGTTTGGAGTTGCAAGTTGCAACTTCCTATCTTTTTATCCTCAAACTCGATCCATCTTTTTCAGATTTCCAATTTTGGACATGTTGTTAAAGGTCCTTGTTGATAATGCTGTCTATAAAGGACACCATGGATAGCTAGCTAACTAGTCTTAAAGGAGTCAAGCTCTTACAACCACATTGGTATGACTATGACAGATTCTAACAAAGGGTGAGATTGGACATGCAGCAACCCCCACACCTCAACCGTCAGTCCGGAGGGGTTTGGATTCTCTCGTCTACTTCAATGTATCACAAAATTATTTCGGGTATAAATAAACATTAAAAAAAATATTTTTAGATTCTATATATACTTATGTTAATATGTTTATAAAATTTTATTATGAAAATCATGTTTTAAATATATAGATAATTAAAATATCGATTATTTTAGACAATATTTTTTTTTTAAAACATGAATTTTCATAATAATTAATTTTTTTAAACATATCAATATAAGGGTATAGAATCTAAACATATATTTTAATTTTTTTCAATGTTTATTTATACCCGAAATAATTTTGTGACATACTGGAAGAACTACTTGAGTGGACTAGAGGATCCGAACTGCTCAACCATATATAGGAACTATGCAACAACCTAAGTTCATTTAGGTTTTTTTTTTATATACACAACCAATTTCTCGCAAGCCACACGGTGTTGGTGCCAACCTCCAAAGTCGACGAAGATATTGGCAACACAGCTCGCTTGAGACGATAAGGCCATAGCCAAAGCTGACTCCCTATGTTGGCATGCAGGCCGGGGGGGGGGGGGGGGGGTCTCTCGACGACTGGATCTCTGCACTGCAAGGATGCAGCTCGGTGTGCCTACGACGTCCAGGCGATCCCGACTCCCTGTGTCGGCATCCATGTGGCTGCAGATTGACGTGCCTACCTAAGGCCTATTTTTAGGGGTTTGTTTGACCACCATAACCACCCAAAGCCGACTTAGGAAGTCTGTGTTTGCACTCCCACTGTCGACTTAGGAAGTCCGTGTCTGCACTTCCACTGCCTACCCACTTTCGATTCAGGAATCCGACATCATCACCGTCCTTGCCGACCCAGAAAGATGGGACCTCCACCGTGCGGGTGGTGAGATCGATTTCCGTGCGAATAGAAGGTCCGTTGATTTATTTAAGTAATTAATACAAGTAATTACATTCTGGTTTACAATTAAGTTTAACGTCTCAAATCTCAATCAACATGTTGATGTGTACTATTTACATTTAACCTAAATATAATTTTAGAAATGGAATTTCTTCTTATGAGTAAGTATTTTAACTTCTTATTTAACACCAAATTGGGTTCATGAGGATTTTTTTTTTTCTGGTGAGTCTTGGTATATTATTTAATTATTTTTATTATAAATCACTGATTTTTTTTTAAAAATAAACTTATGCTAATATTCGATCTATATACATTTAGATATATATCTTATAAAAATACTAACAATACATTTGCCAATTACGGAGTATTAATTAGGCTAAAGAACGACATCCTTACATGTGTGTGGAGTGTGGACCTATGGTGCTACCCAATAGATTCGTCGTTGCCAACCTCACTCCGTCTTGTTGACTCAATATCACTAAAAATTGAAATCTTCCAAACGTTAGTTTAGTTTAGTTTATTTATTTATTTATTTATTTATTTATTTATTTTGAAGCAGGATAAAAATTAGGAAAGCCGCCGCCGATCGGGCCTCTTTTCTAGCGCGTTCGAGCGGACGAGAATACGAGGTTCTGGATCAATCACCAAGCTATAATCGACAGGGATATTGTAGGCCAGACGTGCAATCCTGTCAGCCACCGCATTCGAACCTCTGAAAATATGTCGAATAGCAACATGAGACATATAGTTTAAGTGAATAGTCGTGTCGATCATCAACAGCTCAATGTTCCAAGGATACGACCAGTCCCCCAGGAGAGCCTTTATAATGACCAGACAATCCTCTTCAATCAGAAGGTATTGATTTCCCAAGGCTTTCGCCTTTGCATGCACCTATGTGGAGGCCTAAAGCTTCAGCAAACACCGCATAACTGTTATTACAACGCCCTGAACCTAAAGAGAAAATATTATCGTTGTGATCACGAATGACAAACCCGTAGGAGCCTGCCTTAGACTGGCAATAGGAACCGCCAAAATTTAGCTTATAATACCAAGAAGGCGGTTTTTCCCAAACTTGTGTTTTTCGTGAGCTACTTATGCTCGAAATGGGGTAGGTATTTTGAGCAGGGGAAGTGTTGATATGGGTCCCAATCTTTTGGTTATCAGTTGTTTTAGTACTTGCAGACGAAGTTTGGTAAGACGAATTGCAGAATAAGGCAATCTCATGAGCTGTGATAGATATAGCATGATTGAAGACAAGCTGGTTCCTGAAAAACCAGAGTCCCCACCAAGCAAAGGCCAGATTACCAGTAGTATGCCTACCCAGAGATGTATAAATGTTGTTTAGGATGGTACTAGGGTTAGAGTCAACAGTGATGCCTACTGAATTAGGTTTACGAATCCTAAGCGCCGAAAACATGTCGTTTGTCATGGGGCATTCCAGCAGTAAATGGAATGTAGATTCCGTAGAGCATCCGCAAAAGCTGCAGTCGGATGGTACCGATACATGTGACCGTTGTAGTCTATCAAAAGTGGGTAACCCATCGCGAGAGATTTTCCATTGAAAATGTTTATTTTTATGCGGAACATTCAGTTTCCCAAGCCAGTTACAGTCAAAATTTGGGTCTCCGTCGTGAAACGGGATGATAGTCGTGACCGAGCTAGTTGAGAACCAGCTGCCCTTACTAGGCCTCCAGAAGAGTCTGTCATGAAAATTTTTATCTAGTAATTTAATGTCAATATATAATAGATGGGTTTAGTAAACCTTGTAAGTCCGTATGAAGCGCTGAAACATTCCACTTATTATTGCTATCGATAAACCGGTTAACGGACCAATTGAAAGAATCTTCATCAATCGGTTGAAGTGCCAGATCATGTAAGGGGGTCTGGCGAGCCCAATTGTCCCTCCAGAAATTAACCGAGTGACCATTTCTAATAGACCATCGAAGGCCAGGTTTAAATAAATGCCTGATAGAGGTGAGCTTGGACCACTGTCACGAAGTGTTTCCTTTTTTTGTGTAATTCATAAGTGTTGCATTTTTCAGATATTTTGCTGTAATAAATTTGGCCCA
Organism: Persicaria maculosa; assembly: GCA_963922045.1. Taxonomy (NCBI): domain Eukaryota; kingdom Viridiplantae; phylum Streptophyta; class Magnoliopsida; order Caryophyllales; family Polygonaceae; genus Persicaria; species Persicaria maculosa. Next base: position 73,305,008 of record OY998254.1, on the reverse strand, counting down.
GACGTTATCTGGTTGAGCAATGATTTTCCAAAGCAACTTCATCTGAAGAGCAAGATTCATAGTTTCTGCTTTGTATATGCCAAGTCCTCCCGCTAGAGTATCTGAGCAGATCTTATCCCAACTGATCAACGGAGTTGACGCATGACCTTTGTTCCAAAAGAATTGCCTGTAAACTCGGTCGAGTTCGTGCAGAATCGATGAAGGCAGCATAAAGGCCTGCATTAAGAATAATGGTTGGGCGCTCAAATTTGCTTTAATAAGGACCTTTCGACCCTCAGCAGATAGGGTTGTAGCTTTCCATTTAGTCAAATGTTGTTTTGCTTTAAGTACCACATCCGCGAACGTATCGCGATTAACTCTTCCGTTGATGATCGAGCATCCCTGGTACTTTTCAACATTATTTGTCTGAGGAATCCCTAGGGTCGTTGAAACTATGTGAATAGCTGTGTTTGACGTGTTAGGAGAAACTTGGAAGCTAGACTTGTGTAAATTAACCATTTGGTCAGTCAGCAGCAGGCCAAATTATGTTGTGAGTAATTTAATAGCTTTTTTCCCCGTCTCGCCGAGGCGATACGGTGAAAATAGGCAGAGTTAGTATCGTTCAGCTTGCTGTGCTTTAGTTTAGCTCTTTGACTCCAGTAGCGCCTCTGGAAATCTAGCATTCTTTCTCTTTTATTCAAAAGTCTCATCTGAAGTTTGAAATCGTGCGAGTTTAGGTTGTTAATTAGGTTTTGTTGCGGCCGTAGAAGCTGTTCGTCGGTTTGATAAACCTGTTTATGAATGTTGTTGAAAGTCCTCTTGTGACATTTTTTTGCTAGGACTTTTAGCAGAGCGGTTTTCTTGACTAGTTTGAATAGGTTTGACCCCACCAGGTTGAAACGCCATGCTTGTTTGACAATATTTGTAAATTCAGGTTTTGTGGTCCAAGCTAGCTCGAATCGGAAAGGTCTTTTGTTAATGTGCGTAGGTGAGCGCAGGTCAATTGATATCGGGGCATGATGAGAAGTTGTAAATGGGTGGATTTTAACCCGTATGCCATCGTAGGCTGCAATGATCTCGTTTTGTGCTAATAGGCGATCGAGCTTAGCAAAGTTATTGTTTGGTAAACCAGTTTTTTTCCTCTGCTAGGTATAGTTTCCTCCATGGGTGGGTACATCATGAAGTAATAGATCATTTTTTATCTGATGTAATCGCTTGAAACGATTCTTGGAAGGAATAATCCCCCCCCCCCCAACTTGTCGTTTGGAATTGCGATTTCATTAAGATTGCCTAGGATACAGAATGGAACAAGGAGTTGCGATGAGTAGTGCATTACAAATTCCCAGAAGGAATTTTTTGCATTATAGTTCGGTGGTGCGTACACCAGAAGGAATGCCATTGTTTGGTTTATATTGTAATCATGATAGTTGATATGAATTAGTCTGTGGTGAATAGAGATTAGCATAATTTCGCCTTCAGAAGACAAAATGTCTCTCCAAAGCAAATAGATGCCACCCATGAAGCCAACTGCCGGGTCAAAAGCCATATTATTGAACCCACAATTTTTCCAAATGTTATCCGGGGGAGGTTTATTTGATTTTGTCTCAAGTAGAACCAAGACATTAATATAATTGTTTCTGCAAAAGAGTTCTGTATTAGTCCAGAAGTTTCGCTTTTTTATGCCACGACAATTCCAAGAGCAGATATTCATCGGAAATCAATTTTGATCCGTAATCGTAATAAATTAAATTGGAAGCGTATATGCAGAGAACCGAAAATAAGCATTGGTTGATGATTTGTATCGGTATCGATTAATTGTTATGGAACGATCATGTAAGAAACGGTTTTTCCAAATAATATGAGTAGATTTCACAATTTTTAATGGTTTTCAACAAAAAAAACAATTAATGATTAAATAATATGAGTAGAAATGTAGAATGGGTTGGAAATGACTCGGGTCGGGTATGATCATTTTCATTCGAATATCGGGTTAAAATAAGTCGAGTTTGATTTGAATTCGGATTGTGTATGACACTAGATTTTCAAGTTTCATTTAGATTTGAGTTCGAGTTAACTATGTCAAATTTTCGAATCGGATCAGATTTTGCCACATATGTATTGATGCAAGAAATAAACCGTGGTTAAAAAAGAAGTAGGAGTGGAGTTTTTTTTGGGAAATTACTACTAAATACCCCACTTTCATATTTTGTTTGCAAAAATACCTAGGTTTGAAAACAATTGCATCAATATATGGAAATTTGCAAAAATACCTTATTTAATTATCAAAACTACCCACCACCCAAAAAATCAGGAAAAAAAGGTTAAATATTTTTTGGTATTTTTCATTTTTCTTATATTTTTAAATTATTAATAAAAAAAATCTGGAATTAAAAAATAAATAAAAATTTCTCAATCCCAATCCCTAACAACCCTAATCCTTAACAGAACCCCCGACCGACCCTATCCCTAACAGAGCCCCCAACCGATCCAATCCCAATCCCTAACCAGAACACACAAGAGCTACCCGACCGTCGATGCGATCACACTCCGGCATCCCCGACCGTCCCAATCCCAATCCCTAACCAGAACACACAAGAGCAGCCCGACCGTCGCTGCCCTCACCCTCCGTCGCTGCACTCACACTCTGGCACAATCAGTCTCCGGCTCCATCGTTGGCCTCTATTGACTTAACCCGTGCTCGACCCCAAGAGTAGCCCGACCAAGAGCAACCAAGAGGCATTGTGTTGGATTCAACAGCGGAGTGCGTAACTTGAAGAGCATAGTCGACGAAGAGAGCATCTTTAGAGTCCACCTCGTCAAGGAGACGGCTGACAGAGATCTGGAAGTTCTTCCTCAAATGAAGTATTAGGTTGGTGGAACCAAACTTGTCTTGATTAGAAACGTACTCTCTCGAGTCTCAACTTCCCAAAGGTAAAAACAAAAGAAGAAAACAAAAATGTTCTTCATTCTTTGATAGATATTTGTGTTACATGTAGCACTTAAAGTCGCAAATTTATTATCGTCTTCATTGTTGGTTATTTTAAGTTTTTATTTATGCTTTATAGATTGCAAATATCAGCAATGAACATTTTCTCTTAAGTGATCATGAATTAGAATCAACCATGAGAAGTTTATAGTCTTTGCATTGGTTATGTTGAACATTAGAATCAACCTTTGTTGTTTCATTGAGAACATTATTCAGGGATCAACATAGTTCTTTCGTATTTTTCATTCCTAAGGTCCTTTAAACTCCCTACAACTCCTTCCGATATGCTTAAAGACTCCGATTTACATGAATATATCCAAAACTTGTGTTAATTCATGGGTTGCAGTGTTATCTATTCGTTATGTGTAGATCATCATAAGTTGAAATGATCTACTCCGTATTGATTTGAATCGTGCTTGGGCAACATAGATGATTGTGTCATGATGGTTGTAATTTCTATATGCTTTAGTCTATATTATTGGATATAAAACGTTAATGGTGGACGGCTTGATTACAGGTGACAACCGGCTTATAACTTCTATGGCTATTACAAGAGGAGGGAAGGCGGCGAAAGCAAGTCCTTCAGGGGCAAAGGGTAAAAGGAAGATGATCCTTGAGTGAGATGACTCAAATGGCATGGAAGATGTGGGTACTAGTACAATCAAGTTGAAACCTAAAACATCTACTCCTCAAACAGAAGTGCAAGTTAGTACAACTCATCTTTAATATAGTTCAAATCATTTCTCTAAGTTATTTAGTTAGTTTATGCATGTCCGACTGTGGTGCCAGATGATATAGTCCAAGAAAAATCTGAGTACTGGGATCCGAACCCTCACGTAGGGGTTTTCGGACTGGCTGTTGAGGCCATCCCTCACAGTGGAGCTGCAAGCACTGGTGGAGGATCAGAGTCGGTGTTGGAGGAAAAAGCCTTCTTCCAAGATATGAAGAATCTGGATAAGCCTCAGCACCCTTAGAGGCAACAACAATAGATGACTACAATAAGCCTGTAAAATTGCCCGAGTCTATATATGAGTACGTTGTGTTTGTAGGATAAACCAATGCCTTTATGATTAACAAGGAATTGGACTTTTGAAATGTGTTGTTCTTTTCTCCAGTTCTTCGTTCCATTTGTTATGTAAAATATTTATAAGAGTTTCAAATCTTTCTCATTATCTTTCCTTAACTTTGACTATCAAAGCTGTTTGGTTTAACTAAAGTCAATGCTTACAAAGTTTCAATATTGGTCAAGGGGAGTTAATTAAGAGCTGCAAAATCTTAGTTATGAATCACAACCTCACAGTTTTTAATCTTTTATAGGTCATGTTCCCCCAATTGATTAACTATGTGCATTGCTTCAATTCAGATTATTAGATTAGAATCTCTGCTCAGGGCCATTAGTGTAGCTTGTAGCATCTCTCTGGCCTTCCTATCAGGAGAACATCCAGCAAAACCTCTTACTTTCGCATTAGTTTGAACCAAGATTTAAGAACATAAAGTTTAGGTTTTGTTAGAGGCGGAGGTGGGTAATGTATATTGGAGGGAATATTTAGTAGGAGGCGACAATTAAGCGGTTAGGGTGAATAATCTAGTTGTTATGATTTAGGTCAAAACCGTATCTTTACTCAATCTCCCGCCGATTTTTGATCATATCCTGTCAATGTGCCTATTTGGGTTTGTCAAGGAAAATATTCATCCCGTCAATGTGATAATATTATGGTTTCAAGATATATATTGACGATCCTTTTGTAAATATGGTTAATAATCCTGGAGATATGATTAACCGTATCTTCAGTGATTATCTCCCCGATTATAGCTTTAATCTTGTCAAAGTAAACCTGCAGCTTTGTCACTAGCTATGAACATTATTCCCGTCGTCGTGAACAAATAACTTTGTCATCTTGGACATGCCTTTAATTTCTAGTTACGGTATGGATAAAATCGCATGTTTATTCTCTTCCCTATTATATACTTCATCCTGTCATTATTAATTATCTGGTTTGTCATAAACAACCTATATCCCGTCAAAATAAATTTTATTCCTGTCACTATTAATTCTCTTACTAAGACAATGATTTTCATCTGGCTAGTTTTTATTTTTAAATTTTTGAGAAAAAACTATTAAAAACATTATTTTAATATATATTTCATTTTTTATATATATATTTGTTTACTTTTCTTTTAATTCATAATTCTCCTTTTAATGATTTTTATATTTAAATTTAGAGGTAAAATAAGTCATTATTTTTTAGCACAAATGACCTATTTTTTAGCACAAATGACCCACCTATTCTATTTTTGCTATTCTCAGTAAATGGGTATACTTTTGCAAACCGGACACCGATTTAGTATATTTCTGCAAATCGGCCTTTTTTTTTAAACAAGTAAAAGAGTGTATGAATGACATAAAGTAGTTAAAAATTTGAGTTAAAAAAAACTAATGGAAGATGCTTTTTTGTGTTTAAATTTTTAACAAAAATCAACACACTGATCTTTTTGCATTGTTTATTTATTTATTACAATTAAAACACATTTATGCCCCATACAAAGATTATCTTGTTGTTTAAATTTTTAATTCTACTTTCAACAACAGTTTATAAATTTTATCCTACTTATAATTTTAGTCAGTTTATTGAACCCGCCCCATACGAACCTACATAAAATATCAATCTTTCAATTTTATACTTTTAGATTTTATTTTTTATTTAACATAATATCAAAATCTAAAACATACGCTAATAAATAGGGTATGGTTCATGTATTATCATTTGCCATCACAAAGTACCTACTCAATATTCCTCGATCAAGATTCAAGACCATACCTCATATGGATTCCGGCGCCGAGCTCCTCTTCTTCGTCGGCCCCGAGATGAGCCACCTCATCGCGGAAGTCGAGCTTGGCCGACGCCTCATAGCCTTCGATCCTCGACTCTCCATAGCCATCCTCATCCCCAAGCACCCCATCCCCAACGAAAACCTCGACGCCTCCATCAGATCCCTCGCCGCCGGCCTCCGCCTCGACCCCACCGCCGGCAACATCGAGCTCGTCGAGCTGTCCCCGCTCGACAACCTCCCGCCCAACTGGGCCTTCGGCGGCCACATACTCATCGTCGACCTCATCACGCGCCTCTACAAGCCCATCGTCAAGCAGTTTATCGAGGACCGCCGGGACCGCCGCCGCCCTGCCGGGATCGTCTACGACATCTTCTGCGCCCCGATGGTCGACCTCGCCGAGGAGCTCGGTCTGCCGTCGTACCTATTCTACAGCTCCGGCGTCAACATGCTCAGCATGACGCTCGAGATGGAGTCCCTCGGCGAGCCGAACTTGCCGGCGAGATTTGCCGGAGCCTCGCCGGAGTCAACGCCGGTCAACGTGCCGGGGTTCCGGAACCCCGTGCCGAAGAAAGTCTGGCCCGCGTTGTTCTCCTACGATGTGTTGGCATCGTGCTTCGTGAGATTCGCCTCTCAGTATCGCAAATCGAAGGGTATTTTGGTAAATACGTTTTCGGAGCTCGAATCCGATATCGTACACGCCTTATCCGAGAAGCAACGCAACGTGCCTCCCTTATACCCCGTAGGGCCCATCCTTCCTACCTCGAATAGCGAAAGCGAAAGCATTAACGAAAGAGCTCAGGATCCTACCCTGAGTTGGTTAGATGATCAATCGACTGGCTCGGTGGTGTTCCTTTGCTTCGGGAGCGGTGTCGCAAGCTTCGAGAAGGCTCAGGTGAAGGAGCTTGCCGCCGGACTTGAGCGGAGCGGCTACCGCTTCCTTTGGTCCCTCCGAGCCCCGTCTTTAGAGGTAATGGAAAATTTGACAAGGGTATTTTTGCAACTTACTTTATCATAGGTCGTTGTACTGTAATTTGTAAATCATGCATACATAACAATATCTAAATTCTTTCTCAAAATATGATTTAAAAATTAGGGTTACCTTGAGACAATATTAGAGTATCTCTCACAAATTGTAAAAAAAAAAATACATATAAAAAACTCTATTTTTCATTTTTATAATATAACTCCAATTGATTATCATTTTACAAATTTACATTTCAATACATACTATAATTAAATATTTTCCATTAAAACAAATTTATTTTAAGTTTTCCAAATCCAATAGAAAATTCATTAAAGGGAACTTAACTTATGTTGAATTTTTTTTAAAAACAATTACATTTTCAATATTAAAAATATAAAAATAAAACTAAACGAAACCCTAATCGTTTGGTTTAACACGAGAAGAACAATTCCCATGAAGTTACTTCCCGAGAATTCAATTCCCACGTATTGCACTTCCTGGGAATTGAAAAAATATGTTTGGTTAGATTTTAAATGGTAGGAATTAAAATAGGGAAATTAAAAATTTCTATTTATAAAAGATGGAATTGGAACTTACCTTGGGGGAAGTAGGTAAGTTAAATTCCCTTAAAATGGAGGAATTTAAATTCCTGGGAATTTAACTTCCTGAGTTTTCCTGTGACTAAAACTCTAATCAAACATATATATTTCATCTACTTCCTGGGTTTTTCTACTTCCTGGACTTTTCAGTTGCTAACCAAACGTTTCTATACACATAGACATTAAATTTTAATATGTTTGCCCGTTTTTTTTTTAAAAAAAATATTTTCTTCAAATACAATAATACACAATAATACCAAAAAAAAATCGATTGTTGATGTAAACTTATTTGATCAAATATGTGAATATTTCAGTCCTTTTCAAATATAGATAATATTAGAAATAGATATGTTATATACAATATTAATTTAATATTTTAAATTAAACTCATTGGTTATTTCAAAGATGAAAAACAATTGAAAAAGGAAAAGGAAAAAGAGTGATGGGTTGAAAAGAAAATAAGGAAAAGGAGAAAAAGTAATGGGTTGAAAAGGAAATGAATAAGTTGGATGTGACCTAGACTATGTTTGACAAAATGGTAGCTGATGAGATGGCTAAAACTGATGGATTATTTGTGTTAAATATAGATTAATAAGCTAATATGATGTTTGAGAAACCTAGTTGTACGTTATGATATCTGATGGAAATTTGTGAATAAAAAAAGATAAACTTCGAAAAGCTTGAGTGAGTAGCTGATGAAAAACTATGATTTCAAAAGCTAATTAAATTAAAATCTTAGATTTATTTAATACTCCCTCCGTATCAAAATACTTGTTGTTTTAGTTTGGACATGTTTTTTAAGGAAGATAAAAAGTTTAAAACTATATAAAATATCAATAATTTTATTAATTTACAAAAATAATTTCATACTTAATACAATTATCTATAAAATTATTTTAAAAAATTATTTAAAAAATTAGTACTCCGAAAAGCTACTTCTTGTGCCAAACAGGCAAAAACTCTCTCCTATTTTAAGAGCGAGGTTGGGCGTTAAAACTTTTTTTTTATCAATATGTAATAGAAAATTCATTAAAGGGAACTTAACTTATGTTGAATTTTTTTTAAAAAAAATTACATTTTCAATATTAAAAATATAAAAATAAAACTAAACGAAACCCTAATCGTTTGGTTTAACACGGGAAGAACAATTCCCAGGAAGTTGCTTCCCGAGAATTCAATTCCCACGTATTGCACTTCCTGGGAATTGAAAAAATATGTTTGGTTAGATTTTAAATGGTAGGAATTAAAATAGGGAAATTAAAATTTTCTATTTATAAAAGATAGAATTGGAACTTACCTTGGGGGAAGTAGGTAAGTTAAATTCCCTTAAAATGGAGGAATTTAAATTCCTGGGAATTTAACTTCCTGGGTTTTCCCGTGACTAAAACTCTAATCAAACATATATATTTCATCTACTTCCTGGGTTTTTCTACTTCCTGGACTTTTCAGTTGCTAACCAAACGAACCCTAGATTCATTTTTCTATACACATAGACATTAAATTTTAATATGTTTGCCCTTTTTTTTAAAAAAAAATATTTTCTTCAAATACAATAATACACAATAATACCAAAAAAAAATCGATTGTTGCTGTAAACTTATTTGATCAAATATGTGCATATTTCAGTCCTTTTTAAATATAGATAATATTAGAAGTAGATATGTTATATACAATATTAATTTAATATTTTAAATTAAACTCATTGGTTATTTCAAAGATGAAAAACAATTGAAAAAGGAAAAGGAAAAAGAGTGATGGGTTGAAAAGAAAATAAGGAAAAGGAGAAAAAGTAATGGGTTGAAAAGGAAATGAATAAGTTGGATGTGACCTAGGCTATGTTTGACAAAATGGTAGCTGATGAGATGGCTAAAACTGATGGATTATTTGTGTTAAATATAGATTAATAAGCTAATATGATGTTTGAGAAACCTAGTTGTACGTTATGATATCTGATGGAAATTTGTGAATAAAAAAAGATAAACTTCGAAAAGCTTGAGTGAGTAGCCGATGAAAAACTATGATTTCAAAAGCTAATTAAATTAAAATCTTAGATTTATTTAATACTCCCTCCGTATCAAAATACTTGTTGTTTTAGTTTGGACACGTTTTTTTAAGGAAGATAAAAAGTTTAAAACTATATAAAATATCAATAATTTTATTAATTTACAAAAATAATTTCATACTTAATACAGTTATCTATAAAATTATTTTAAAAAATTATTTAAAAAATAGTACTCCGAAAAGCTACTTCTTGTGCCAAACAGACAAAAACTCTCTCCTATTTTAAGAGCTAGGTTGGACGTTAAAACTTTTTTTTTAATCAATATGTAATCAAATTATCTCAATGTTATATCATAATAACTAGGGGTCTGATGGAGTGATTTCGTCTTAATTATATATTTTCGTGTTCAGGAGTTTCTCCCGGAGGGGTTCTTAGAGCGAACAGCGGTGGTGGGGAAGGTGATCGGGTGGGCCCCGCAGAAGGAGGTGTTGGCCCACAAGGCGGTGGGGGCGTTCGTGTCACACTGTGGGTGGAACTCAGTGATGGAGAGCCTCTGGTTCGCGGTGCCGTTGGTGGCGTGGCCGATGTACGCGGAGCAGCAGCTGAACGCTTTCATGCTGGTCGTGGACCTTGGCCTGGCGGTGAACCTGAGGATGGACTACCACCACGACTTGAGGGAGCACAAGGGGAACATGGTGGTTGTTGCGGCGGATGTGGAGGCGGCGCTTCGGCGCGCGGTGGAGGGGGAGGAGGGCGCGGCGGTGAGGAAGAAGGTGAGGGAGGTGAGTGATGTGGCGAGGGGTGTTGTGGAGGTTGGCGGATCGTCCTATGTGTCGCTTTCTCGTTTTGTTGATGACGTGTTTAAGAATTTAGAGTGAGGTTTATTGCATTGCTAGTCTTATTATCCGTGGTTATGTGCGATTTTTTAATAAATTATATTCGCATTTATGTGCCTTTTTTTAATAAATTATAAGTACAACGTATTATACGGAGTATATTAATTAATAATTATGTTTACATTTTTTAATTAAATTATAAATGTTAATTATTTTTCAAACTTGCGACAAATTAAAATAAAATACAATCAAATAATTTAAATCAGTAACTATTAATTTAAAGATATGAATTTGTAGCCAATTAATTTATGGTGTTGAATATTTTTTTATTAAATATATATTCACAAATAAAATCTTATCATTGGATGACACCTAAATAAAACGAGTCATTTGATTGACGTGACTTGAATATATTGAATTATCATTAATCGACAAATTTAAACCATGCACCGTGCTAAAATGTACCTCAGTTCGGTCCTGTATGTGGATATACATGGGAAACCTTAGTTAGACTTGGGGCCCAAGGTGTGTGATCGCTATATAAAGGGTCTTTTGGAACCATAATGAAAACATCTATTCCTCCTCTCTTATAAAGTTAAGGGTCCTTTGTACTCTTGAAAAAGTACATGGAATGTCGGTTTTTATCAAGTTCAGAACGATTATCATTCGGTTGGTACAACTAATAGAAGTAACCACATAACACAATCCGGTTAATAATGTCACTTCCTGACATTCCTCTAAGCATAGCTTGAAGCATGCCCCTCACCAGTAGAGGGTACGAAAGAGGTTAAGGTTAAGCGCACAATCGATGTTATTGTTGTGGCTTATAGCTAGGTAGCTGTTATACGGATAATTCTAAATGTCTTGAAGAACATTATAAATGACTCATACATGAAGTATGACACCAACGAAAGTTCTGACAATAATCATTCAATTGCATCTAAATTAAATAAATGGATCACCATATACAAAGTTCAATGGTTGAATATTATGGTTTTATAAGTGTCAAACAATTTTGAAAACTTGAAGTTTTCTCAAACAATCTTGAATGGAAAAACCAAGATGAATACCATATAGCTCAAGAAGAGCATTGATCTTGTTACCTGAAGTAACAATGACATATATATATATGTCAATAAGGGTGACCGAACACACACACACACACACACACACACACACACAAAAGATATATATATGGTCTATCATCTTGGCAAAATCAACAATAAGACCATCTATAATGAGAGTAAATGCAAAGTCTCTAATATCTCTTGAATGGATTCAATGAGACACATACGGAACACTACCATATAGAGCAGTGTAATTCCAATATTATAGATGCCTCGATTCTTTGATCATATGAAACATAAGGTACGGTAGCTCACGACGACCCAGAAGAGTCGCTGGTCAAATGGGCCCATGCATGTTTGCATTTCGAATTTGACACAATAACATCTCCCTAATTATCTCCAGAAGAGAGCATATCATTCAAAGGTCTTGAATGAGCAACACATGTTTCGAGACGTACCTCCTTCAAATGAACTACAGTGAGACCACAAAGAAGTTGGATGATACTGGGGTTTGAGTCCCTATTAATATCAAATCACTAGAGCTTTATAATGGTGATAAAATGCTCGGTATTTAGGGGGAGATGAAATGAGACTAAATATTAAGAAAGAGATTGCACAGAAGTAACTTCTCTACCATTTCATATCCGCGGATAAATACAAGTGAACCAGAAGTTCAATAAATGAAATGATTATAAGGTTTAGCAACTATGACATTGCAAACATTTACTAAAGGCCAAGAAAGTGACAAAGTCACATATACTAGTTCATTTGGAAGTTTCAGAAGTAACTCCAACTCAATGAATATCAAGTGATTCTCTAGTATACCAGAAGTGTTGGAGATCACTAGGCTCTTGGTATACGATTCCCTAAAGATGGAAAGAGCCCTATGAGAATATGATAATCATCAAATAAATAATGGATGTCGACATCGAAATGATAGTAAAGAGCTAGAAAAAAGAAATTCATGCAAGAATGGGTTCTTTAAGCATGATGGCATTGGACCTATAGTTCCAACACCGAAAAGTGTAACATCATTTTGTTTTAAGTGGATGCTTGTACAAAATAAAATATAAAGCCAAGTTGATTGCACAAAAACCTATCAAAGGTTATATGTAGAATCTATTCACAAGAAGTGAATATAATTTTGGATCTAAATGTAAATGACGGACGTGTTACTTGCATATGCATATAAATGAAAAAGATCGATTGAAAATGTCTGAAGCATTAATGTCGAAGCCCCGTCACATGAAATTGATTAAAGATCCTTATAAGAGTATCAGAAATACCTATAATTGTGAAAATGGTGACATTGCATTAGGTCCCGAAGTACCATACAATGTTGTACTCTTTTCCTTGATCTTGGTTTTTATCCCACTGGGTTTTTCCAAGGTAAGGTTTTTAACGAGGTAGATCACCAAAGCGTATCACATGTCATTTGTATTTTTCCTTGTTCCTAGTTTTGGTCCCATTGAGTTTTCTAGGTGAGGTTTTTAATATGACAGTTTTGTATTATTAGTCATGTACACCCAAGAGAGAGTGTTATAATATTATTATTGTATGTGGATATACATGGGAAATCCTAGTTAGACTTGGGGCCCAAGGTGTGTAATCGCTATATAAAGGGTCTTTTAGTACCCTAATGAAAACATCAATTTCTCCTCTCTTATCTCTGCATCTCTTCTCTTATCTTCGGTTTATCACAAATATCTATTTTTAGTATAAATTTATTTCCAAATTTTTATATTTATAAATTTTAAAAACAATTGCAGCTTCAAAATGAACTATCACGTACAACTGAACGATACTTTAGCAACATTATTGCAGAAGAAGATAATCTCATAGTCACTACATGTTTATGAGAAATTGAAATATTCATCTCAAATGCTTGATATTGTTGGGCTTAACTTGGTATCCTCATCAATTATATTTGGATCACACCTTCTATTGGGCCTTAAATGGGATCATCAATCTTTGGGCCAAATAAAACTCTTGAAAGGTTTTATTTCATCAAGCTTCTCCAAGTTCTTCCATGCACATCATCTTGATTTGTTTAGACTCTTCTTCCCACCCTTAGCGCGTGTTTGATAATTGGGAGGTTTTTTAGGGGTTGGATATTTTTTAGGAGTTAGAGTTTATTTTGTGTATTATGGAAGTGTGGGAGGTGGAGTTTTTTTTTTTAAATAACTTGGTAAAAAATCTAATTAGTGTTTGGTTGGTAGGAGGTGTAGGAGATGTATTTATGAGAAAAATGACTAAAATGCCCTCAAATGTTTACCCCACCCCTACGGCCCTACCCATCCTCCTCCTGACACATCCTCCTCCTCTTTGAAGTGGAATTGCAGACGGCGCATCCTCGTCCTCTTTGAAGTGGAATTGCAGACGACACTCGGTCTCAGTGTACAGGTAAGGCCTACTCTTCCTTTCCATCTCCATTGACTTCCATTCCAATTTCTCATTCTCATCTTATCCCAATTTCCTCTCTTTATATACTACCCCACACCTACCAATTTCTCCTTCTGATTGCAAGAGGAGGTCGGAGGTCTGAGATGAGGGAAAACGACGCAAGGGCGGCGGTATAAGGGGTTCCAACGGTGGAGTGAACTATCGACGGTGGTGTAAGGGGTTCCAACGTGCTGGGATACAGAGAGAGAGAGAGAGAGAGAGGTGGAGCGAAGGATCTTCAAGGGCAAAATTGCACAATTTTCACAAAGTTGATTGAATAACCTGCCGAAGCTACCCCCCCCCCCCCCCCCCCAAAATCCCCAAGCTTCTGAATTTGTTGAAAATAACCTGCAACTCAACCTCTGGCAACTTCAGGGAAAGACGCTGCTAAACACCGAGAAATCAGTTGGGAAAAAAAATTAACCTCTTATAACCTAAGCTAACCCGCTTTCAAACACGACCTTAGCCTCCAAAGCTTTAAGCCTCACACAAATAACGTCCAACCAAGCATCCTCATGACCTCTTCCTTTGTACTCTATTCTATTTTACAAAGGATTTATTTGCTCTTATCGCATGTGGTTTTTTCTCCCGGTATTCGGGTACATTTTTCACATAAAAATCTACGTGTTCTATCTTGCTTTATTTCTCTCTAATTGTGATTTCGTACTTCCACTACCTGATCATTATTTTTACCACTAAATCCTAACATAAATATTTCTCAATATAGCTTTACTAGTGTCTCTGAATTGGTAAATAAAGAGCGGTCATCCGAGGTTCGAACCGGGGACCTATGAATACTACCCATAAGTCCTTTTCGATGAGCCATTCCGGAATGGTTAAAAATATAAATTTTTGATAAATTCCATATTTTAACACGAAAGCTTAACATAACAATGAAAGCTTTACTAGTGTCTCACTTACACATATCTAACGCAGACAATATGGTGACAAATAAGATCCATGCCGATGATTTCCAACTTAAGAATCACCTAGGTCTTTATAACCTCGTATATTAGCATGCGCTTGATCGATATATAATTCATTCCTAAATATCAAATTGAATTTATTCCTAATAAAAAAATATTTTATAAATTTTTATTCAGGAAAAATATGTTTAAAAAATATCAATAATTAAAATATTTATTATATATTTTTTTAAAATATAATTTTTATCATAATTTTTTTAAAATATATAATATAAGACTATATAAAGGAGCATGAAAGGTTGCAGAGGATTTGCACAAAAAATATCTCGTTTATTTCCACCAAAAATTTTTGGTTCTAAAATTAGTTACCCTTCTAATAACTTAATTAATGAAACGTACACATTTGATACGTCTGAAGTTGTTCTTTAAGAGTTTTCATAGTGTTTCTAGCTTCAGTTGGCAATCTTTACGATTTTCTTGATTTGCCCTTTGGTGTTTTTCTAGTTTCGGACTTTTCTTCTCTGGTTTTGTTGCGTACTTTTTAGCTCGTCTGAAGTTGTGATTTGGTTTGCTGATTGATTTTATTTATAGGTTGCTCTTTATTGTTAATACTTATTTATCATATTTCCATTCTCACCATATTTGTCTTACAAATTACAACTCAATTTATTAGTTTGTTAAAAAAAAATCAAAGTATCATTTTAAGAATGGACCCTACTATTGACAAACGTGAAGTTACTTGAGAGTAGCAAAATCAACCTCTTAAACAAATTTTACAATATCTAATTCAGATTTAAAATATTCAGTTGATGAAAATATAATTAAAAAAAATGTTAGCTAAAAGCAATTAGAAGCTTATCCTTTTGATTTTATATAAGTTTTAAATGAAATAAATATAAGATTACGAGGATATTATCCTTACAACCACATATTATTAACAAACTACCTAATTCCAGGGTTTCTCTCTCTTACGAGAGAAACTCTCTTTTGAGAAAATTTGTCATTTGGGACGATTTGAGAAGCCAATCCCTTTATGACCCCCTCTTCTCCAAATCCACCATGATTATGGCTTAATCAACCCCTCCAATTACTTTCTTTCGTTGTCTCCATCCCCTCTTTTCCACCATCTTCGAGGTCTCGTAGTCGGGTTCTTCCGGACGTCTTCCTTGGAGTCATATTCTTTCTTGAGGTTCCCTTCCGACTTCACTTCTGCGGCCGGTTGCTCCACACCCTTCTGGTTTCCCTCCGTCTGGCGGTTGCTATCAGCGGCGATTGGCCCCATTCTCCTTCCGCTAGGGTTCGGGGTGGGTGGGTGGGTCTCCATCTCACGGTTAAATTAAGTTGGGGTTTGTGCGTTTTTTATATTCCGATAGGATTTCATTTTTATGCGAATCAATCATCTCATTTTCCATTTTGTGAAATTTCCACTTTGTCGGGCCCTCTTCGTGTCGAATTGTGTAATTAGGTTGGGGTTAATGAAGTTCTTTGGCTTCTCTTCATCGATTGATTCTCGTCGAACTGGGTGCCTTGGCGGTGTTGTTTTCTCACCGTTTGTTGCCTCCCTATCTTCATTGGTCTAGTGTTTTCGCCCCCTCAACCCTCGTCTTCAACATTCGATCGTCGTGGTTTTCTCCTCCTCGACGTTCCTCGCCTCGGGGTACAGTGGCCGACCGGCGTCCTTGTCATCGTCGTGTTCTACCCGCTTAGCCCATTTTTCTCCCTGGGCTCGAAGGTGGCCCGTGGAGGTTTCAAATGGGCCTCATCTTCTTCCTTTGGGCCCAAGGTCTTGTTTTGGGCCCAAAGGAGCCCGAGGAATAATATATATATATATATATATATATATATATATATATATATATTTAAGTATATATAATCCTTTTTGAGCGCATTTATATATTTTTATATATACTCAACCACCCGAAGGGGTTTGACAAAATTTCCGAAAGGTTTTGACTAAAATCCCGAAAGGGTTTGATAAAATTCCCGAAAGGGTTGGATACACGAAAAGGTTTGACTAAATTCCGCAAGGGCTTGGCTATATTCTTGAAGGTGAAATCTTGTTGGCGTTTTGTTCGAGTTGTTTGCGGCTCTGCTTCTGATGTTTTTAGGAAGCCTTCTGCTTGGTTGAGGGCGTGGAGTCTGGAGTCGGAACCGGTTGGGATCGAGGTGGCGCACTCAGGGCGATTTCGTATCCGGGATTGACTTTCCTTGGAGTTCGTCTGCACTACGCACAAGAGATAGAGTCATGTTGTACCGCTAACCCGCGGTGCCACCGTTGGTGGAGATTGGTTTCATTCTTCGGCGACTTCCTAGCTTATTGGGAGTTGGTCTTCTTGGGTCGTCTTGTTGTAGAGTTTATTTTTTGGTTGTTTCATTTCACTTATTGTCTTTATTTCTATATTTTTAGGTTGTACGTTTGACGGTTTGCCATCTGCCGACTTTGTTGGTCTATCAATGAGTCAGGCCTGTCTGACCTTCGAATTTTTACCTAATAAAAAAAAACTACCTAATCCTATTCTTCACCATAAAACACCTTATGAAATCCTGTATGACAAACCTCCATCTTACTCTAGTCTCAGAGTCTTTGGCAGCTTATGCTTTGCCACTAAACTCTCTCCATCTCATACCAAATTTTCCCCAGGTCCGATCCTTGTGTCTTCATAGGGTATTCACATGGTAAGAAATGATTCAAACTTCACAATTTAAGTTGGAGTTCTGACGTTCGGTGTCAGGTCTGGCTGGGGTCGAAGCAGTGTGTATCGAACCGACTCCATGTTTTCAAAATTGTCTTGAAGGTTCGTCTTCATCGCTCACATGGATTCCTGTTGTACCGCTGACCAGCGGTGTCATTGTTTGGTGATGTTTGGCTCTGGTTTTAGTCTACGTTTTCCTCAACTTTTTTCGGTTAGGCTCGTGTGTTCGACTAGGGCTGTTTGGTTTTCGCTTTTTGTATTGCACCATTTTATTTACGTTGTATACGTTCGACGGTTCGTCATCTGCCGACTTTGTCGGCCTCTCGATGAATCAGATTTGTCTAATCCTCGAATTATTACCTAATAAAAAAAAACAAAACAAGGACAATGAATCAAACAACGACTATTTCGGATATTTTTTCCCCTTTTTTCGTCTTTTTCCATCTAAATTGATTTTTTGTAAAAAAAATCTCAAATAGCAACTTTACGCTACTTTTATCCTACCACTAAATATTTTCCTAATTAATTTCGAATTTATGACTAATTCGAATAAAAAAAATCCAAAAAAAGGAAGAAACAAGTAGAAGTAGAAAATTTCAAAACGACCTCAACTCAAAAGTGAGACCTTTTATTTGTTCCTCGTAACATCTTGTGAATTGCCAGAAAGATTGTTTGCATATTATACCAAACCTGAACACACCATATGGACTCCGGCGGCGAGCTCCTCCTCTTCGCCGGCCCCGAGATGGGCCACCTCCTCGCCCAAGTCGAGCTCGCCCGACGCCTCGTGGCCCTCGATTCGCGGCTCTCCGCAGCCATCCTCGTCCCCAAGCTCCCCGTCCCCAACCCCGACCTCGACGCCTCCATCCGATCCCTCGCCGCCGACCTCCGCCTCGACTCCTCCGCCCGCGGCATCGAGCTAATCGAGCTGCCTCCGCTCGACGACCTCCCGCCTGACTGGTCCGCCGGTGGCCACCTCGTCATCGTGGACCTCGTCGCGCGTCTCTACGTGCCGACGGTGAAGCGCATCGCCACGGAGCGCCGCGCGCGCCGCCGTATCGCCGGCGTCCTGTTCGACATGTTCTGCGCGCCGATGGTCGACGTCGCGGAGGAGCTCGGCGTTCCGTCGTACCTCCTCTACACCTGCGGCCTCAACACGCTCACCCTGACGTTCACGCTGGAAGCGCTCGGCGAACCGGACCTGAATTCGAGGTTCGCCAAAGCTCCGCCGGAGTCAACGCCGGTCAACTTCCGGGGGTTCCGGAACCCCGTACCGAGGAAGGTGTGGCCGTACGCGTTCGTCGACAAGACGACGTCGTCCCACTTGATGCGGTTTGCCTCACAGTATCGAAAGGCAAAGGGTATTTTGGTAAATACGTGGGAGAAGTTGGATTCCGATTTCCTACTGTCCTTGTCGGAGAACCGACAAATTCCTCCGATATACGCAGTGGGCCCCATCCTGCAAGGCGGTAGCGGATCATCGGGGGGTGAGATCTTGAGTTGGTTGGACGAACAACCAGTGGGGTCAGTGGTGTTCATTTGCTTCGGGAGCAAGGTCGGAAGCTTCGAGAAGGCTCAGGTGGAGCAGCTCGCCGCCGGGCTCGAGCGGAGCGGTCACCGCTTCCTCTGGTCCCTCCGGGGCAAGTCGTTAGAGGTAAACTTTAATAAGGGTATTTTTATAACATTTTTAAAATTAGAGGTGGTTTGTGAATAATAAATAAAAATAGCGTAGATAAGTGTTATTTTTAGAACTTTATTCATTTTCCCATCTTTATTTATCAGATTTTATTCGGTTCACTTTTATCTATAATTTAATGAAAAATTAATAATCCTAGACTTATAAACACCACTTTTCTAACCCCTCTATATATATATATATAAATTAAAAGACCAATTTTTTAAATAATACTCGCTCCGTCTCAAAATTTTAGTCGTTTTAGAATTTTACACAAGTTTTAAGAGCATCTTTAATGGTGGTACTCCAAGTACCATAATAATTAAAGAAAAAGGAAATGTAAAAAAAAGTAAGATTTTTGAAAGAACCCATAAAGAAAAGTGAGATCAAGTATTATGTGTATGATACTCATTCTTACACAATAACATAGAATATTACCCAATCAAAAATTAATAGTGGGTCTCATTTGATTTTTACTTCAAAAAAAATTACAAAAATCAATTTTGATGCAAAACGTGAAGTAAGATACCCATGTCAAGTATCATGGTTGTGGAGTACTAAATATCAAAATGAGATGGATGTGAGAGAAATGACAAAAAGCATGTTATGGTACTCAATATGAGTACTAAGGTTAAAGATGCTCTAATAAAACACTCATTCATCAATCAATATCATCATTCCACTAACTTTTTTATAATTTTTTTAACCTACTATATTTTTTAACCAATCAAAATCTTTAAAAAAGTCAACAACACACAAATGGACATAAATCATTATTATCCCTTACCTAGAAAATCTAAAACGAGTAACCTAAATTTCGAGACAGAGGGAGTTATAAATTTTAATTGTTGTCGAACCTTAAATATGTAACTTTTACTAAGCTATTACGAGTAAGAATTAATAGCTCGAATTCTCCTCTCTCTATTATGTCTACCTATAAACTGAAAAAAAATATTTAAGTTTTTTTACAATGTACACTTTCCATTTTTTAATATGTAACTTTTACTAATATACATTTTTTCGAATAATAAAAATTACATAAAATATTAATAATTAAAAATAATAATCTCATATCTATATTAATAAATATAAAATTATTTTAAAATTTTATACACAATCCGTCTAAATTATATACAATATTAGTTTTTTTTATTAAAATTTTAAAATAATATTATAATTAATAATAATTATAGTATTATTTTAATTAATATTTTATATAAATTTTTTTGAAAAATTTTATATAGTTTTTAGTTTTTTAATAAACGTGTCAAAAAGTAAAACGATTTTTCAATTTATATTTTAAGACGAATTCAGTACAATCTTTATTATTTTAAGAAAATATGAATAAATAATAAAATTCAAATGTTAAAAGAAAAAAGTACTGATTTTTTAGATTGATTTTGTCTTGTTCAGGAGATTTTTCCAGTTTGATTATGAAAAATTCAATGCAAACATTTAATGTTATAGCAACCTACCGGATTGAGATTGATGTTGACTTGTTTAGGAGATTCTCCCGGAGGGATTCCTGGAGCGGACCGCAGGGGTGGGGAAGGTGATCGGGTGGGCCCCGCAGAAAGAGGTGCTGGGCCACAAGGCGGTGGGGGCGTTCGTGTCGCACTGCGGGTGGAACTCGGTGCTGGAGAGCCTGTGGTTCGGGGTGCCGTTGGTGGCGTGGCCCACCTACGCGGAGCAGCAGCTGAATGCCTTCATGTTGGTGATGGACCGGGGCCTGGCCGTGGACCTGAGGATGGACTACTACTACGATATGGACAAGGAGAAGGGGAGCGTGCTCGTCGGCGCGGCGGATGTCGAGGCGGCTCTGCGGCGGGCGATGGAGGAGGAGGAGGGCGCGACGGTGAGGGAGAAGGTGAGGGCTGTGAGTCAGGCGGCGAGGGAGGCCGTGGAGGCTGGTGGGTCATCGTACGTGTCGCTTTCTCGGTTCGCCGATGACGTGTTTAAGAATTTGGGGGTTGAGTAGAGGAGGAAAACATGCACTAATGTGTCTTGTATTATTGATTGAAGGTTTACTTTCGATCATAATAAAAATACTTTATAATAAATTATAAATTAAACGGGGATTTTTGGTCCCTTGAGTAAACGAAAAAATAGTGACTTTTAGGTCTCTTAGATCATCTCTCGGAGAATTTTGAGTTTTTAAAAATTTTAAGGTATTTTTTTGTCTAATAGATTTTCTATTACGTTTTTCAAAATGGAGAAGGAAGAGGAAAAAATAGGGAGGATTTTTTAAATTTGCAGCATTTTTTAAACTAAACGTCCGGTTCTCCAAATCTTCGAAATGCACAAGATGTTGGGGTTAAAATAAAAATAATTTAAAAAATATATATTTTGTTTTTTTTTGAAGAAATTTGATGGAAGTTGTTGAAGATAGTTAGATACTCCCTCCGTTCGGCAAAACTTGTCATTTTAACTCTCCACACAACTTTTAATAAAGCTAATAATTACACTTCTTTTTTACTAATTTACCCTCATTTATTACTCTACTTTTTACTTTATCAAAAACTACAACTCACAACACATCAATCAAATCAAGGACATTTTAGTAAAGTAGAAGCAAAAATACCTAAAATGACAAGTTTTTCCGAACAAAAACAAAACTCTAAAACGACAAGTTTTGCCGAACGGAGGGAGTAGATCCAAAGAAGAGAGTTTGTGCTTTCTTCCACTCATGTCATGTGTAGCGTCTTGTCAAGATTATGGACAAACATTGTAAAAGTTGTCTATTGTGTTTGGTGATGAATTTTTGACAAACACGTTATAATTAAATACTACGTAGTATTTTTTTTAATTATTAAAAATTTTGGTGAGTATATTTTTTTAACTGTCTAGACGATAATTGGGAATGTTGTTGTTATTAGAAAAAAATCATATCAAGAAAATAAAATGCTTATATTTTAAATTATTTTCTCTCAATCTATAGTTTTCACATTTCGAAATTTTAAAAAGCATTTACTTAGAAAATGTTATATATTTAGGAAAATTTCTTTGTTTTTCTATTACTTTTTTATTTTGAAGAATGAAATAAAGAATCTATTAGACAATGAAAATATTAAAAAATTTCTAAAAATTATAAATTTTTATAAATGGAGAAATCATTTTTTTTACAATGGTCGGACAAGAAGTAGATCGACAAAGCGATCTTGAAGCCATCAACAGATGCCTTGGATGATCCTACACAGAGGGTCGCCAGTCAAAGAAAATACATATCTAAGATTACAATTTCAGAAATTTAGAATTAAAAATGTCTAAAACATTAAAACTCTTGTTTCTTGAGACCAGTAATTGGAGCCGTTGATTCTTGAAGTCTGTTCTTGTGGCTTGGAAAGCGGTGGTTGTTACGGTGATGACGTTGCATGTGATCATTGGCGGAAGGTCTCATGAGCGGGTGGGGGCCATGGCCACCCCACAATTTTTTTTTTTATATAATAATATGTATATGTATATTACAGTAAATATATTCACATTTTTACTCTTGAATGAAGTAATAGCCATGTTGACTAGTAAGTAGGAGTATTAGTGTATTAGTTGGATTTCGTAGCAACCGCATCTAACATATTCACATTTTTACTCTTGAATGAAGTAATAGCCAGGTTGGCTAGTTTTATTTTTAAAGTTAGATTTCCTTTTTTTTTAAGAACATTTAGATATCCTCACGTTAAGATTTTATTTTGTTGATTAAAAAAAAAGATTTTTATTTTCAACTTTCATATTTTTAATATCTCAACCACTTAATATCATATCTCTTAATTGAAAAGAATATATATATATCCTAAATCCTAATTCAAACCACAATTTAAACGATGGAATATCTCAAAAAATCTTAATTCAAAATGAAGGGGATGAAAACAATTGATTCGTTCTTCAAAAGAAAACAAGAATAAGCATCTACAACTCCTCCAATATAAGGCAACACTATTGCTACTCCATTAAGTTTTCCGTCGACTCTACCGTTTTCGAACCTCCTTCTAATCATACAAGAAGTGATCTAGAAGTTGTAGCACCAGAGAATCCAGACATTCGAGTAGACTCGATTGTTGAGCATCAACAACCTCAACTCAATGTCGATGACACTAATATAGAAAGGGATTCGGTAAACGTCCAAACCCTATAAAAAAAATTTGGCCCCTGCAAAACTTTTGTCCAGGTTCCGCCAGTGCATGTGATGGCTCGGGCTCACTCAACAATATTTTTGCACGTGATGGCTCATACTCGAAAACTTGAGATTTGCACAACCATATGACGGTGATGCCAGATCTAGACCCATGGGCATCAATCAGAGCACCATCAACATGCTATTTTGAGTTTTTTTTTAATTTTAATTTTGCTGGTTTTTTATTTTATTTTCAATGGGGTTATCAATCTTGGAAGAAGCGGGGAGATGGAGGATAAAATTAGATTTGAGTTATTCGATTTTGTGGATCTAGGGATAAAAACAAATTTGTTAGAGGAGATTTTGGTTTGCATGTTGACTATGCCTGTTGGATAAGGGTTTTTTTTTTTTTGGAGATTTTAGATACGCTAGTGGGCGGTCATATCAAAGGGTTTTTGGAGTCCCCAAAGGGAGGCTCAATTGAAGAGCATTGGCAAGGGGGCGTGGGGGTTGAAAATGATGGTCGGAGGCTTGAGGCATGAGAGATGTTTATGCGTGATCCAGATCTGGAGGTCGGGGGCCATGCCAGTAGCACGCCGGAGAGGGGGTTTGAGGAAGGGTTGGGAGACTAATCTAGACAAAGGGGGAGAGAAGGAAGAGGATGAATCTTGCGGTGGCGGAGGAGGAGGCTGTAGAGGAGAAGACTGGCGGCGACGTACATGAGGCCCCCTTTGTAGCACAATCTTTGTAGGAGTATTAATAAAATATCCTCATTTTTTAAGTACAATAAAAATAACTCAACTATTGGGGGGGGGGGGGGAGGGTAACAAAGTATTATGACTCGTTTTTTCAACTATAAATTGGGCCAAAACAATGACATGAAGGGTAGTCAAATGATATCATGCTATTTATATATAACCTTAATTTAGAAGACTTTGCTTACGTGTTAATCTTAGAGGAGTCTTATGAATATTGACCAATTATGTTTTTTTCCTTGATTTTTTTATTTCTCCTTTTCTCTTTTTTTTCCATTAATTTTTTTTAATCCTCCATTCTCTTTTATTCTTAACATATTTACTAACAATCTATATATAACCTTAATTTGTTTACCAAAAAAAAACAAATACATAACCTTAATTTAGAAGACTTTGCTTACGTGTCAATCTTAGAGGAGTTTTAGGAATATTGACCAATTATGTTTTTTTACTTGATTTTTTTATTTCTCCTTTTCTCTTTTTTTTTCCATTAATTTTTTTTAATCCTCCATTCTCTTTTATTCTTAACATATTTACTAACAATCTATATATAACCTTACTTTAGAAGACTTTGCTTACGTGTCAATCTTAGAGGAGTTTTAGGAATATTGACCAATTATGTTTTTTCCTTGATTTTTTTATTTTTCCTTTTCTCTTTTTTTTCCATTAATTTTTTTTAATCCTCCATTCTCTTTTATTCTTAACATATTTACTAACAATTGGGCTTAATTCAAAACATTGAATTCAATCTAAAATAACCATTAGGCTTAACTCACATTTATGTACTAACTATCTATATATCTATATATAACCTTAATTTAGAAGACTTTGCTTACATATCAATCTTAGAGGAGTTTTAGAAATATTGACCAATAATGAGTAGAGCAATGAGAGAAAAAGAAAAGGAGAAACCGCCGACGCAGGAAGAGTTTGCCCGGCAGCAAGCCTCTGCTCCGGGAGGAAACACTGAAGTGGTGGCTGAAATCACCGAGAACCCAACACCGGACAAGCTTTCGTCTGATTTTCCTTCTATCCAGGAAACAATCAAAGGACCCAACTCTGGAAGCAGAAGCTACAAGGACAAACTGGTCGGGGGCCCGGGGGGTAGTCATACTATCCTACACACTGCCTTGCAAGTCCCGAATGGAGCAGAATCTGAGTTCATGGCCACTGGTGATGTGCCACCAGTAGAAGACGACCCTTTGTGCCCAACAATCAGCTTGACTAGAAGGGAGAAGGAGGAGCTTTGGAAACCATGGATAAACACCTTGATCATCAAAATGTTCGACAAAGGGACGGGCTATATGCAACTCCACAGAAGACTGTCTCAGAAGTGGGGGCTAAGGGCGCAATTCTCTTTGATTGATCTAGGGAATGATTATTTCATAGCTCGATTTGCGAACGAAGCAGATTATGATCATGTCCTTATGGAAGGCCCGTGGATGATTGGGGATAACTACCTCACTATTCGGAAATGGGTCCCAAAGTTCGACGCTAGTGCTGAAAGGATCACCAAGCTGACTGTATGGGTGAGGATCCCCTGTTTACATATTGAGTATTTCGACCCACAATTTCTTCGAATGGTGGGGCAGAAAATAGGGAAGGTGCTGCGCATTGACAACACAACAGCTTCTGCAGAGAGAGGTCAGTTTGCAAGATTGAGCGTGGAAATTGATTTGTCTAAACCTTTGCTTTCGAAATTCCGTCATGACGGGAGAGTATGGCCGATTTA
Source organism: Persicaria maculosa (assembly GCA_963922045.1). Taxonomy (NCBI): domain Eukaryota; kingdom Viridiplantae; phylum Streptophyta; class Magnoliopsida; order Caryophyllales; family Polygonaceae; genus Persicaria; species Persicaria maculosa. The sequence continues at coordinate 73,279,412 of OY998254.1, read as the reverse complement.
GTACGAAGGACTGAGGATGGTTTGCTTTAACTGTGGAAAAGTGGGGCATAATGCCGACAACTGTGATCATGGTGGAGAGCCGGAGCCAATGGAAAGCTCGAGTGAGAAGACAGTAGCAGAGGAAAACTACGGCGGGTGGATGCAGGCTAAGAAACCAAACAAACAGCAAGTCTCCAAGGCTGCTGGCACGAAGACTCAATCGGCAAAGCAACCGGCGAACAAAGGTGAAAACAATTCGAGAGTCACCGTCGGCGAAACTGCAGGAGCAGGGAAAGGAAAGCCCGAAAATCAGGGATCTTCTGGGATTGGAGAATCTTCGAGATACGCAGTCTTGGGTAATCTGGAGGATTATGTGGAAAATCAAGGGCAAATAGTTAGGAAAGAAAATATCCTACGGGAAAGGAAAGATATCAATCGATTAGTTCAGGATAATCAAAATAATAAAGATAATATTGGAGATATGGGTGTGGCGGGAGGATTGGGAAAAGAGAACATTCCCGGTATTGCCTCCAGGGTCAGGTCAACCCGTGTCAGTCCAATTAAGAAGCCCGGTTTGGTGATTCGGAATGCAGCTGGCATAAAAAAGAAGGCGGCAAACCCTAGAGGGATCTCGAGCAGCAACCAGGCACTGCAAGAAGCGAGCTACGTCCTACTAAAGTCCTCCGATGCAATCCCCCAGGCAAAAGAAAAGCGTCCTACAAGCCAAAACAAAGCCGCACCCCAACCAATAGCAAGCCACACCCAGAAAACCAAGGATCTGCTAAGACCACATAAGCAACCCGCATCCCCTATAATTTTTCACTATCCGCCAACCCTCAGTGCCAATGAACCAACCCTCACAGGTAATCAAGATCCCGGGTCGAACTCGGACAAGTTTTCTGATGCCGAGCCACCGGAAGGGACCTTTTCTGGTACATTATCCGCCAATTGCGAATCGGGCAAAGGTGAAGCTTTTGCCAATGGATACAAAGACAGAGCCAATTTTGTGTCGGGCGTCAGTGCCCCGAGATCTGATTGATTCAGTTCTCAGGTTGGATGAAGCAGCTTTCGCGTTTGCAGAAGCAATGAACATGTCGGAAGATACAATCTTTAGGGCGATCCACGATACAATGGTTTTTATGGATAGTATAAAAATACTAGCTTGGAATACTGGCGGGGTAGGCAACAATACCTTTCTCGCGGCTTTGCATGATCTGATCAGAAGATACAATCCACAAGTTTTGATTCTAGTAGAACCACGTATTAGCGGAGACGCGGCTGATAGGATGTGTAGACGTATTGGTTTTGATGGCAGCATACGAGTAGAGACAGAAGGTTTCTCGGGAGGCATATGGGTGCTTTGGCGCACAGATTTAGTAGAGGTTCAGCTTCTGTTGAGACATGCCCAACACCTGACAGTGGAAGTCCAGAGGAGAGGGGAGCTCCCATGGGTGCTATCTGCTATCTATGCTGCTCTGAATCAGGCTCGAAGACTAGAGCTGTGGAGCAGTCTGATTGAGTTTGCCGAACAGAACAACAGGCCATGGGTGTTAGCGGGTGACTTCAATGCTACGATGCATCCTGCTGAACGATCACCGGGGTCTTCGGTTGGGTCGAATAGAGCAGCACAGGCGTTTGAGGAGTGGGTGGAGTCCCTGCAGCTCATAGACCTCGGTTTCTCAGGGCCTCCTTTTACTTGGTGGAGGGGCACTCATGAGAAGACGAGAGTGATGGCTAGGCTGGACAGGGCTCTCTGTTGCCCGGACTGGCGTCTAAGGTTCCCGAAGGCCACGGTGAGTCACTTAGTGGCAGCGTACTCGGACCACGCTCCAATATTACTAGACCTGTCCCTGGGAGCAGGGAATCAGCATACAAATAGACCATTTCGGTTCCAATCGGCATGGCTACTGCATGAGAAATTTGGAGAATTCCTTACCTCTAGCTGGGAAAAAGATGCTGAGATTAGCGTGGCCTTAAGAGCTCTTGAGGCCGAGCTTGGAAGGTGGAATAAAGAGACTTTTGGTAACATTTTCCACAAGAAAAAGAGACTAACCCGGCGGATTGAAGGGGTGAGATTAAAGCTTGCAGAGGGGGTGTGCAAACACTACCTAGACCTCGAGGAGCAACTATCTAATGAGCTAGAGGAGGTACTAAATCAAGAGCAGCAACTGTGGTTCCAGAAGTCACGATCTAGCTTCCTTTTAGAGGGGGATCGTAACACCGGGTTCTACCACCTCTCGATGATCATACGGAGGAGAGCGAACAAGATTAGAAGCCTGTAGAATAGCCACGATGAATGGGTCGACAAGCCGGAAGAGCTCAAGGACCTTGTCGTAGCCTTCTTTGAAAACCTCTACTCGGATGATGGTTCAGCTCAGGCTCCGGGTGTGCTGGACAACCGTCACTCTTTCCCGCAGATTGAAGAAGCGAGCCTATCATCAGTATCAGCCCCATTCAGAGGAGAGGAGGCATGGTTAGCCCTCAAGCAGATGAGTCCATACAAAGCCCCAGGTCCAGATGGATACCCCGCGATCTTCTATCAGCGAAACTGGGAAACGGTAGGCGCACAGGTGAAGGATACTGTTCTGAAGCTGCTGAATGGGAATGTGCTGCCCAGGAGCCTAAGTGATGCCCTCATGGTGCTCATATCGAAGGTAGACAACCCGTCGAAACCCAACCAGCTCAGGCCGATCTCCCTTTTGAATGTTATCTTTAAGATAGCAACAAAGATGATTTTGAATCGAATTAAGCCTCTTCTTCCGAAGCTTATCTCACCCACTCAGTCCAGTTTTGTGCCGGGGCGTCAAATCGTGGATAATATAGTAGTGTTACAAGAATTGCTTCACTCAATGTCGGACAGAAGAAGGCGGCATTGGATGATGATCAAGGTTGACTTAGAGAAGGCCTATGATCGAATTAATTGGGAGTTTTTGCGAGCAATTCTGGAGAGGGCACAGCTGCCCACAGAGTTGGTGGATGTGATAATGACATGTCAATCGAGAGGCAGAATGGAGGTTCTTTGGAATGGTGAGAAGGTCGGGGGTTTTAACCCGACTAGAGGGATCCGCCAGGGCGACCCACTGTCGCCGTACTTATTCGTATTATGCATGGAGTACCTAACGCATTTGATTCAAGATGCGGTGATGGACGGGGCATGGAAACTGGTCTCAGTCGGCGGAGTGCAGCTCTTCCATCTTTTCTTCGCAGATGATTTAGTTCTGATTGGTGAAGCCTCGATCGATCAAGGCCAGACGATTAGAAGATGTCTCGACAAATTCTGCATTGCTTCAGGGGAGAGAGTGAACTTTGATAAGTCTTCTGTCTTCTTTTCGAGGAACACCCCGGCTGCGGTTAAAGGAGAAATTAGTAGTTGTCTGAATATGCCAATTGTAACTGATTTTGGAAGCTACTTGGGGATACCTACGTCGGTCGGAAGAATGACAAACGCAAGATTTAATTTTCTGCTAGAAATGGTGTCGACTAGACTAAGGGGTTGGCAAGCTCAGACGCTATCTCTCGCAGGACGTATTACGCTAGCTAAATCTGTGTTGATGAGTCTTCCGCTCTACACAATGCAATCTACGTATATTCCAAGGGGTGTGTGTGAGGCAATGGACAAAGCGGTTAGAGGTTTCGTTTGGGGATCCACGTCAGGCAATCGTCGCATCCATCTCCTGCGCAAAGAAATTCTGTATGCACCCACAACGGTAGGAGGGCTTGGTATAAGGCCAATGAGGGAGGCAAATCAGGCGGTCCTCGCCAAGCTGGGATGGTGTCTTCTGTAGGAACCATCTTCAATTTGGAGCAGGGTGATAAGAAGGAAGTACTGCAATTCGAGAGCAGACATCGACATGTTTGGACGGAGAGCGCAGGGATCAAACGTTTGGAAAGGCTTAGTCCATGGCGCGGAATTACTAACGCCGGGTCTAAGGACAAGCATTGGAGATGGCTCGAAAATCTTGTTTTGGCAACATCCATGGATGCAATCCGAGACCTTCGAGGAGGTGGCTACGCAGGAGGTTTCGGAAAGCATCCTTGGGGCTACTGTTGCTGAAATGTGGGAGGGAGGAGATTGGAAATGGGATATTATAAATCCCTTGTTACATGAAGACTACCGATTGAAGCTGAGAGCAACCAAAATCAGTGACTTACCGGGGGCGGAAGACAAGCTATATTGGGGATTCACGACCTCAGGTCGATTCACCACGGCTTCAGCCCTCCAGTTGTTGAGACGCGACGATGGCCTGAGTGAGAATGGGGGATGGAAGCACATTTGGAAGGCCCCGGCTCAACAAAGAGCGAGAACATTCGTGTACCTGGCAGCTCATGATGCAATCCTTACCAATAAAAATCGGGTTCGGCGCCACTTATCAAGCCATCCGGAGTGCCCACGATGTGGAGAGGAAGAGTCGATCCTCCACCTTCTGCGCGATTGTGCTTCGATTAGATCATCATAGCAGAAGTTAAGTGGTGGACGGCTGTCGACGACTTTCTGCACCACTTCGAATATTCAAGACTGGATTTTCAAAAATTTAGAGGAAGAGGATCGATGGAGCGCGGTGTTTGTCGCGATGCTATGGACCACATGGAAGGTAAGGAACGAGCTGATTTTTCAAGGCCAAGACACCGCTCAGGGCTTGGTTAATCGAGTGTGGAGAATGACTTCGGGCTACTTCCGGTGTAAGCAAAGAGAGAAGGGTTTGGTGCACAGCCGAACCGAGACCGCAGCCCCCGTAGAAATCTGGACAAAACCGAGAGATGGATGGATCAAATTGAACACCGACGGGGCTTCCAGGGGAAATCCAGGCAGGTCGGGAGGAGGGGGAGTCTTGAGGAACTCAGAGGGAGGTTTTGTTCGGGCCTTTGCCTTTAATTGCGGGTGCTGTCCTGCTCTCGAAGCAGAGCTGTGGGCAACCTTTTATGGACTAAAGTTGGCTCGTGATATGGAGATACCGAGGCTAGTGTTAGAGATGGATTGCGAGGCTGCTTGTAAGTTGCTTCTCAATGATCATAATGGAGCTCCTGCCCACCGAAATTTGATTCTTCAATGCAGACATCTCATCCATGATACAGGGTGGGAGGTGGAGATACACAAGATCCCTAGAAGTGCAAATGAAGCTGCAGATGGGCTAGCCAAAGTAGGAGTATGATCTACTATTTCTTTTCAAACGTTCACCTCGGTTCCGGATTGCATCCGGCCTTTTATGTATCCTGCTGAACAACCTTTCTAATTTGAATAATAATACGGGGCACTAGCTCCCCTAATTACCAAAAAAAAAGAATATTGGCCAATTATGTTTTTTTCCTTGATTTGTTTATTTCTCCTTTTCTCTTTTTTTTCCATTAATTTTTTTTAATCCTCCATTCTATTTTATTCTTAACATATTTACTAACAATGGGGCTTAATTCAAAACATTGAATTCAATCGAATATAAGTATATAACCATTAGGCTTAACTCACATTTATGTACTAACTATTGAGCTTAATTAAAAACATTGAATATAATTATTAGTTGTGACACATCACATTTAAATACATGATTCAGATTTCAAAATTTCTAAAAAAGTTACAATGATATTGATATTATTATTACTGGGTGATTTAAAATATCTACATTTATGTATTATACTTTAGACGAGATATAAAAAAAAATTATTTCAGAATTATAAGATACATTTATGGTAAAGTTTTTTTTATCTTAACTTTTATTAGTATTTTATAATATATTTATATATATTATTAATATTTTAGTTTTAAAAAACCGCGCAATGGTGCGGGAATTGTACTAGTTTCATTAAAGGGGGCAATTTTAGAGGAAATATGAGATTTTTAACCCTAACAGCTCTGGTAAAACAATTTGTAAAATAGATAAATGAGATGAGAAAAAAATATATCTAAATTTAGAGGAAGAGTTAGAATCTATAAAATCAAATGCATTCACCTATTCCAATTCCTATCTATTTGTTTGTTGGTTGTTCTCTATTGATTTAATTAAGTTATTGGAATTATAATTATGAATTTATGAATTTATGCATTTATTATAATGTATAATAAATGTAGAAATTTATATAATAGAGAGACTGTTGGAGTTTTGATGTAATTTTTTTATAAAAATTTTGCCATTTTATTATCTATTTTAGAGATTTTTTTAGAGGAAACGTCAGATATGCTCTAAAGGTTGGATTATTTTACCATCCCCTCAAAATATTGAGTTATTTCTCTTACTGTTGGAAGGTGAGATATTTTTTCATACCCATTCTAAAGGACCAAGTTGTGGTATTTAATTAATTTTGTCTAAAAATATTCAAAAGATAAAAAAGATTAAATAGAGCCAAAAAAGAAAAAAGAAAAAAAAAACTATTTTCCGGGAAAAAAAAAATAGAGAGAGAGGAAGCCCCATTCCCTCGTTCTCGTCATTTCAAAACCCCTATCGTTCTCCTTCGTCTCCGTTTTCTTCCTCCATTTGCAGTTGCAGAGCCGAAAAATCTACGGAGATAAAGAAATTGGATTTATTACGCAGGCGAGAAATCTCACTCATATCGTTTCACATCTGATTCTCTCATCTCTCTCATGTGACTCTCTCACATTCACTGGTAATTTGATCTCGATGGCTGTTTCTGTCGTGCATTGCATTCATTGATCATTCGATAGATTAATTGTTTGACGAGGAAGTTGTATCTGATTTGTTGTTTGTTTATATCATTAATCGATTCATTGAAATCCACCGGTCCCGCTTTGAGGCATCTACGTTTCTTCGGCCTGTTCAGTTATTGATTTGCGGTTTCTCAAATCGAATTGTTCGTTCTTCTAGAATTGTTGGAGAGTGCGAAAATTGATCGAATCATATCTGTTTGAGACTTTTGGCTGAGATTAGAACGAGATCTTCTCCGATTTGATTTGGAACGTGAAACGTGTTCATCGCTAAATTACACTCCCTATTTTACCTCTTTTGATTATTTTATTTTTTAAGTTTGCCGGACTATTTAATTATAAGAAAGTCCCAAAATCTCCTTTCTGTTTGTTATTTTGCATTATCAATTGGTTTCATACTTTCATTTTTCAGATTGGCGCACATCAAAAGATCTGTTTCTGCTTTTTGAACGTCTGGCATTGAATTAGCTTTTAGACAGAAGAAACTGTAATCAATCTGATCTTCTGGAGGTAGAAACTCAATCAAAAATGGAGGTAGGTGAATTATTGATGTTACATAGAATTGCTTTATCAAAGCAAATGCAGATATATAAATTCCATTTATATTTTTTTTTAATCTCATGTTCAATTGCTTTAATATTTGCACCTGATGCAATCCAAAATGGTGCCTAATTGATGCTTGCTGCAATGCATCCAACCTATGTTCAGGAGAAGATAAGAGAACTCGAGAACGAGTTGGATGGAGTAAAGAAGGCATTAAGGGAATCCAAGTCTGAGAATGTTCAGCTCAAGGATCAGTTAAAGGAAATGACAGAAGGTGAGGAGAAACTCCAGATGCAGATGAAGGCATTGCAAGAGAATCTGGAAACCATATCAACCAAGCACAAGGAGCTAGAGAATGCAAAGGAAAATACGAGCTACCAAATCCAGGAGTATGAGGAGAAGATATCGTCGTTGGAGTCTGAACTTGAGGCAGAACGCGAGAATCTCACTGGGAGAGTTGCGGAACATGAAAGGCAAGCTAAAGCTACTCATGAGGCCAGTGTAGAATTGAGAGGTTTGATGCTGTCCTCTCACTCAATGGTTGAAGATTCTAACAGAAGAGTGAGCGATTTCGAGAAGGTATTGGAGGCGGAAAAGTCCAGGATCGATGAGTTGGAACATGAGATTGAGACTATGGAGGAGAAGTGTGGGCGTGCAGAAGCTGAAAAGAAGAGGTATTCTGATTTGGTGTCTGAGCTGACAGGTGAACTAGAGAAGACGAATTTGAAAGTATCGACACTTGAGGGTGCGCTGGAGGGCGCAGCTCAAGTGGAGAAGGAGTTGAGAGAGTCCTTGAAGAACAACAAATATAATGAGGATGATTTCAAGGCTGCTGGAATCAGGGAAGGCGAGATGGCGGTGAAACTGAAATCGGATGAAGGCGAGGAACTTGAATCCACCAATGAAACCTTGGTAAGGGATTCTGGTGTTCAGGAACTCAAAGGACTTGCAAGGAGCTTCTCAAAGAAAGACATTGATATGAATTCGTTGTATGCGGATTTGGAGTTTCTCAAGGATCAAATAAAGGATTACAAAGATCAGACAGCTGAGGCAGCTGCTAAATCTGTGGCTTTGAAGGAGTTGGATAGAACCTCTGAAAAATTAGGACTCTTAGAGGCCTTAAATGAAGAACTGAAGAAGCTGAGGGAGGAGGCTGAAGGCAAAGCTGCTCAATTAGTGATGGAGAATGAACTCTTAGTTGAGACGAATTCGAATCTCAAGGACAAGGTTCACAAGCTTCAGCAGCAGCTGGAGACTGGTGGTGCAGAGAACACGGTATTATCCACGGCTCTTGCTGAGAGGGATGATGCAGTCCAACAACTCAACTCTGCAAAGCAGAAAATTGAGGATTTGACACAAGAACTGGCCTCGAATAGAGTAAAGTTTCAGAGCGAGGTGATGACGCTATTCAAGCTCTATTATGTATCATTGATGTGAATGATATATATTGGTCTATTGGTTATGCAGTTATCTTCAATCATGGAGCAAAAGCAGCAGCTTGTGGATAAAAATGTCGCATCTCAAAGCGATCTGCAAGTCCTGCTAACCAAATTGGAGGGTCAAGTGAACGAGTACAGAGTAGTGAATGAAACTTTGAAAGATGAGTTGGAGAAGTTGTCGCTTGAAGCGGCTCAGAATTCTGCTAGAGGAACACGAGCTCAAGAATTCGAACATAAGCTAAAGGTGGCTGAAGCCGACATGAAAAAGGAGGTACAACACATGATGATGACCAAATTGGCCATAATTCACTCACGGAAGATTTTCTTTCTAACCAACACTTGTGCAGGTGGAGAGTGTTCGGGCAATAGCTGCTGCACGAGAAGCGGATTTGACTTCAATGCTTGAGCTGCATACGCAGAAACCGCGAGATGATGACACAGCATCAGCTCAATATACATTCACTCAGCTCGTAAGCATGTTTGCTCTTGTGTTTCAGATCCATCTACAATGAAATCTTACTAACTTTTACAATATATAATCATGGCTGTTTTCCGAATTCCGACTGAGCCAACAGAAAGAGGAGAATGACAAACTAGTATCGGCTCTAGAAACCGTTAGCAAGCACGCCTCTGAAGAGCTCGAAGCCAAAAGCCAAGAAGCTATGCTCTTAGAAAAGCAGGTCAAGGAGCTGCAGCAGAAACTCCAGGTAATATCCAAAGTTCATATTCGAGTATAAATTCGTATTCTATATAGTCTTACAAATAAGTCGGTGTACTACTCCTTCTAATGCCAATTATGGAACCATCGGTCTTAATCTCATTGCAGGAAGATAAAGCAAAGGAACATGCGTCAATGAGAAGCCGAGACACTGGCTCGAGCAAGATGGCTGGATCAACATCATCCGAAACCCAGGCTAAAACTGTTGCTCATGCGAGCTTCGCGCTGGTTTTCGGAGTAGCTATCGTATCGATAATAATCGGCCTTGTTCTTGGAAACAAGCTACCGATTTTGGACTGAGTTGCTTGGTGTCACCATAGCATTGTATATCGCTGAATTATTTTCTTGTAAAATCTTGCAAGCTTTGGCCTTTTGATGTCCCAAAATCTATTGTAATCACCAAAATAACTTTTAATGGGACTTGCAATATTATTGTAAATATAATTCCAATGCTTAATATTTTAAATAATATTCCTTATTATATTTTGCTCATTCGATAAGCCAATAGCAATAGATAAATATGTTACAGTATGTGTCATAATAATAAGCTTATAATGTAGTAGAAAATAAGATACACTTACAACAAAAAGTTAAATCATTTGAATAAATTAACAGATATCTAAGACTTCTTTATTTATTTTGTTTTAAACTCCTCTTCATCCATTAGCATTATTTTAAACATCTTTTCTTTATTATTATAAGAGGTTGAGATTTAGTCTTACTTGATTATTTTGTTGTTTACTTGTTTTTGACTGATTTCTATAGCCTTAAAAATATAACCCACATTCTTTGTGTCTCCATATATCAATGTTCTTTTTAAAACCCCTCACGTTCTTTGTGTATCTCCGTATATATCTCCATAGCCTTAAAACTCGTTATTGCAATCATATTGTAAGTGGCGCCAAGCTCGTTCAATTGCCTGGCCTGCTAACGGAGAAGAGGAATTAATTGTCTTGACTGAAGTTGTAAGGATCTATGGTTTGAGAGGGGATTCAGGAGACAACAAAATCAACCATTTTCACATGTTTCTGGCAGTTCATCACGAGATTGGAAGGCTTGATGTTGCTGTGAAAGTCGCTTGCACCGGATATGTAGGGTATCTTTTTCTCAACTAGTTTGGTTAATTTTCCATCAATTTGTTGCTTCTCCAAAACTACTTACCTCTTGCTTGCAACATGATTAGTTTATCTTTACTATTCATCAACTTCTTTCACGATTTTAATACTTTAACTCCATACATTGAAACTTAGGGTATCTTTTTTTTTTTCAAATAAATTGGACCGATTTGAGAGGTGTAACATAGTGTCTAACATATATAGAAAGTTTCATAAAGAATTAGTCTCGGTTTTCTTAGGTCAATAACTACAATGTTAAGAGAAGTATATGAAAACGACCAATCAACTATTCTTTATCAAATCAGAAGTACCGATATCTTGAGAAAAGATTTTATCATGACATGAAGATTTCGAACAACGGCACAGTGAGGAGAATGAGTAAAATGGTATCATAGTGGAAAAATGATAAGTGTCGAGTATTTTGTATGGTGGGTCAAACTCGATCGAAAATATTAAAAAAAAAAAAGAAACGAACATGGTTCAGGAAAAACACTAATTAATCAATTAAAAAACATAAATTCCCTTTATTTTATTTTACTGTACAAAAACTAAATAATCGAATCTTGCAGTTTTCCCACCAGACCCAAATTAGCAAATTAACTGAAACAGAAACTAAAAAACTCGATCTACGCCAAATGTCAATGGAACAAGTGAAATCAGCTAGCACCACAGGACTCAGTTCACTAGTACACCGTACCCTTCAATTTCTTTTCCTATTTTTAGAAACAATCAAAACATTTTTAGAAGCTTTATAAAGAAAACAAAGACATAAAAAAAACTTCAACTTCTACCTCATTCGACAATCGATCTTCTTCAACGTCGGTACACTGTCTCTCTCGGATTAATCAACGGTTGAATCCATCAAGATACTTCGCAAATTAATTCATATATATACATATATTTTAGCACTAATACTGTTAAGAGGAAGGTATGAGTATTTAATTTTGTGATATGCTGACACTTTTTATGATGTATTGACATTTGCTGACAGTAACATTTTTGTATGACAGAAAAGAAGATTTTAAGCCAATTGAGTTGAAGTGGTGTGTGAATTGAAAGCTTTTATTCGTCAATAAACCGAAAACCGGGATTCTAATCGAGCTACAACGTACATCATTATGGGCGCGATTGTTTGGTGGATTATAGTGCCGATATGGATGCTAATTGTCAGCAATAGTTGTTTTGCAATAAATTCGTTAAGTTCTTATTCATCTAATCATCTTAAATCACCAACCTTCGATTTTTTGTTCTTGTTTGTTTATAAGTTTTTTTTTGAAAATTCAAATACGAGCAATCGAAAATTTTGAACTAAAGTAGTGTTTTTTTCGAGTCAATTTACCTTCTTTCAAATGTCAGCAATAGTTGCTTTGCAAGAAATTTGTTAAGTTTTTATTCATCTAATCATCTTAAATCACCTTCCTTCGATTTTTTGTTCTTGTTTGTTCATAAGGGTTTTTTTTTTTATAAAAAAAATTCAAATACTAGCAACCGAAAATTTTGAACTAAAGTGTTGTCTTTTTTTTTTTTTTTCGAGTCAATTTACCTTATTTCTTCTTCCAAATATCCTGCAGAGATGAAGGGAGATCAAGTATTAATGTGAACGTTGCAAACAATTACGTATGTCCGCCTTTTCCTTAATTTTCCTCTTTGTTAGGCAGTGTTTGGTTAGCCACCGGAATTTAAATGAATGAAGTAATTTAAAGGAGGCAAATTTAAATACATACAGGTTAAGTTTGATCATGCTCTAGCAAAATTTCCTTGAGCTAGATCAAAATTTTAAATTCATGTCGATCATTTACGATTTAAATACATAGGTTTGAATTGATTTGCAAGTTGTAAAGTACTTTAGCAATCAAATTGACAGTATTCCACCAATCACAAGTTGGTGTAGTGGTTGTGGAACTACATCCTATTTCAAGAGGTTCGAAGTTCGAATCCCCTTGAAAACATGAAGTCACTTAAAAAGATATTCTCAAATCGGATAACGTTTTGATAGGTCTAACGCTTTACATCAGATAAGATCAAGACTTGATTTCATGGACTTGCAGGTGGTATTGGACAATGGCATTTTGCAAGTCACATTTGCGAATCCATTCGGCTATGTCATCGGCATAAGATACCAAGGAATCGAGAACTTGCTTGAATTTACAAACAAAGAATCGAATCGAGGGTACAAGGCGCTACATTTCACATCATACCACTTAGTAGTACCGATTTTAACCACATTGTTTGTTGCTTGTTTGCAGGTATTTCGACGTTGCTTGGGATGCCCCTGCAAGACGCTGTGGAGGTTGCGCAGATTGGTAAGCCCATCGCGATCTCTCATTCGTCTTTGTTTAGTTAAACAACAAACCGCGAGATATAAGCCATGGTTGTGTGTATATATATGGTAAGGCAGGCTGCCTGGAGCAACGTTTTCGGTTATAAGGAACTCTTCGGATAGAACCGAGATTTCATTTTCCGCGAAATGGGATCAATCCTCGTGGAATAATGATCGTCCTAGAGCTCCAGTTAATGTAGATAGGAGGTTTGTACCGATTTCTTGCAATTTTTGACATGTTAGTTGCTATCGTCGAATGCTTAGTAAGTGGTTGTATCATTGGATATGATAGGTTCATAATGTTTAAAGGGCTCGCGGGGTATTACTCGTACACCATCTTGGAGCGAGAACCCGGTTTTCCACAAGCGAACCTTTACGAAATAAGAGAGGTTTACAAGCTTCATGGCGAAAGGTGAGTATTGCTGGAACTCGTTTAGAAATGATTCGAGCTCTAGTAGAGTATAAATTTGGGATCGAACTTAAAATAGTGCTCATACTCTGCTTATTTAGCAAATGAACGAGATCAAACTGAGCTTTGAATTGAACTGTAAAAGTGCTAAGAATTGGCTAGTTAAATAAAATGAACGAGCTGAGTTTGAGCTACTCGGATCACATAACAGCCCTAGATTCAGAAGTTGAAAATGTGGTGTTTTCTTACAGGTTCCACTACATGGCAATGTCGGATGATAGGCAAAGGCTCATGCCAATGCCTCAAGACCGCTCGAATGGCGAGGTTCTTGCATATAAGGAAGCCGTTCGGTTGGGAAATTCGGTGAACTCTAACATGAATGGAGAGGTATGTATCTTGGAAGCGGAAATTTCCGGTACTCATGTACACTATTGAACAAGCATTCACCTAATAGTTGGTTTAGGTCGATGACAAGTATCAGTACTCGTGCGACAATAGAGAAAACAAGTTGCACGGTTGGATTGGCTCCAAACCTATGGTTGGATTCTGGTTGATTACACCAAGCAACGAGTTCCGAAGTGCTGGTCCGTTCAAGCAAGATCTTACATCCCATGTCGGTCCAACTTGTCTGCAAGTAAGGCCTTAGTTTCGTCGAATGGAAATCAAAGGCACATTCATGAAATCTAATTTTGGATGATCAAACCCTAATGAGATAGAAATGGTGCAGATGTTTCACAGTACTCACTACGCGGGAACTATTCCGCTTGCATTCAACCAAGGCGAAGCGTGGAAGAAGGTTTTCGGCCCCTTCCTTGTTTACTTAAACTCTAACAAAAGACACACCGATCTCTGGCAAGATGCCAAAAGTCAGGTATGATTTATCCCACATCAGATATAATTAAAGAACATAAATTTTATAATGTAAAATAGACTATGAAGTCCTTACATGAAATTTTGTGTACATAACCATCAGTTGGCGAAAGAAACCAGGAGATGGCCGTACGTGTATGTAATGTCGAAGGACTTCGCTAAGCCAGCAGACCGCGGATCGGTGTCTGGCCGGTTATTTGTACAGGATAGGTAAATCCAATTGTTATCGAGTATGATCAAGTTCAAGTTGGGTCGGGTTCTGATCAGGTCTAGTCTTTAACATCTAACTAAAATTTACAATTCAAATCCAAATGTGTATGATCCCAATCGATTTTGAGTTTGTTTGGTTTATTGAAGTTAGTTTTCTCGGTGTGGTTTAATGTTTAATTTGTTTGTTTTGAAAGTTTTGTGTCATACTAATGATGATTGATTTGTGCATTTGTAATATAAGATATGCCAACATATCTGTGACCCCAGCAAACCAGGGCTGGGTTGGGTTAGCTGCAGTGGGCGAGGTCGGATCATGGCAAATCGAAACTAAGGTGATCAATATATTTGTCAGCAAGTCTTTCTGTGTAATTTATGAGTAGATCCGAAGCTTAAGATTAAGAAAATCAAACAACGTGTGAACAATGATAATATTCATAGATATCAAATGATTATTCATATGTACATACATATAAATAACCCTTTGTTAAATACAAATAATTGCACTCATTTATACGTACGAATAGTTACATTATTATGTATTAATAATCACTAGCTTATACCTATAAATAATTTCACTGCTTACAAATTATACCGTAAATTTGCTTGGGATTCAACCTATATATACACACAAATTGATCATTGATCATTGTACATAGGTAGGTGATATATATGATGAGTTTTTTTTTTTTTTTTTTTTTTTTTTTTTTTTATTTTTACGGTGGGCAAACAGTAGGAAGGCTCTGCTATAAACGCAAAACACTTCCTTGTTCATCCTGCTGAATGACTCCTATTAAAAGAGAGTGTGGATAAATTACAATTTCCTCTACTTTTAGCAATATAATCTGCTACCATATTTGCTTCTCTATAACAATGTCTAATATAATAAAAATAGCCTGCAAGGAGGTTGATCTTCTCGACATGGCGCATAATCTCCCATTTGATATATATGATGAGTTGATTGTTTTTGGTAATTGGTGTTTTTAGGGTTACCAATTTTGGGTGACGACCACCAGCAGTGGATATTTCAGGATCAATGGAGTCCTTGAGGGCACCTACAATCTATATGCTACCGTCCCTGGTTGCATCGGAGACTATAAATACAACATTAATATTCGGATCAGACCCGGTATATATAGCTCAATCCCTTTACTGTAATCACTAATCCAATTATCATATGGATCTCGTAGAGTTGAACTACGTGGAATTTATAGGATTACCTTATAGAAATTTACTGACCCTACAAAATAAATTAAAAAATAACTAAACTAATTTAAATATAAATCACTTATTTAAAAATGAGTGGTTAAGATTTAACTAATTTTACATCAACTTATATGAGGTGAGTAGCTCGAGCTCGATTAGATAAAAGTTTTGACCCAACGAGTCAATGACCAAAGCATTTCGATTCAAGAATTTAAAGGACATTCCGGTTCGGCCTTTAGATTGGGGTTTTGGTTATTATATGAGGTGAGTAGCTCGAGCTCGATTAGATAAAAGTTCAGGTCAAGTTTGTTTATTTACTAAACGAATTGAGTATGAACGTAATTTTAAGCTCGACAAAAGGCTTGACTCGACTTTGAATATCTTGAATTTTGTGAAATTAAAAAAAAAAAATTAAATTATCATGTTATAAGCAAGTAAAGTTGCTTAATGCTCGAAAAAAAGTTCAGTTTAAGCTCGTTTATTTACTAAAAAAACCGAGTAGGAGCATAATTTTCAACTCGAACCTAAATTTAGACTCAAATGGAGCTGAACTCATTTATAAATATACTAAATATGAACAAGTAATATATGACTCATTCGAATGGATGCAGGAATGGAAGTAAATTTGGGCCATATTGTATACGAGCCTCCCAGACATGGGCCCACTATGTGGGAAATTGGGGTCCCAGACCGTACTGCCGCAGAGTTCTTTATCCCTAATCCTGACCCTAATTTTGTAAACAAGCTCTTCCTCAATGAGCCTCAAAACAAGTTAGTTTTTTTTTGTTCTTCCTAAAGTCATTTAACTAACACTTGAATTTTGAGTCTTAGTTATGAACTTCAAGCAAATTTCTTGCACAACAAACAGGTTTAGGCAATATGGTTTATGGGATCAATACGCTAAATTGTACCCTAAGGCGGATCTCGTTTACACCATCGGTAAAAGTGATTTTCGGAAGAATTGGTTCTTCGCTCATGGCCCAAGGTACTTGATTAACAAATGTGTGGTACTATAATGTTGTTATTAGTCTTATTACTTACAATGTGTGTCGAGTGCAGGCTCGTGGGGAATGAGTTCGCACCAACGACATGGCAGATTGTGTTCGCGATGGCAAAAGTTGAAGCCTCGAGCAACTATATGCTTTCTATAGCAATAGCATCCGCGACAGGTGCTGAAGTACAAGTATGTAACACGGATATATGGTACACGATATCAACTATATATAGTCGCGTGTTTTTCTTGATGGAGTTAGTTCTTTTTTTCCAGGTTCGATTCAATTACCCTAATACGACAAGGCCGCACTTTACAACAAAGATGTTTGGTAGGGATAACGCGATTGCAAGACATGGCATCCATGGTTTGTACCATCTATTCTCGATCACCATGCCTTCATCTTGGCTTCGCTCTGGAAGCAACACGATATATCTTACCCAAGCGAGATGTACGAGTCCATTTGTTGGAGTTATGTATGACTACATCCGGTTAGAAGGACCGCCTAGATAAGCTTTTAAGTGTCTTAAGTGAGAACAAAGTAAGATTGTTCTTGATCGATCTTAATAAGGTTGGTTCATTGACTCTTGATGTACAATGTGAAAAACTTGAGCAAGCCCAAGCTATCAACAATGGAGAACGAAAGTTTCAAAAGGAAAACTGGAACAGAAATATGAGAAAGACGAAGTAAAACGAGAGCCCAAGAGGGTTTTCTCTCTTTTCATTTCAGAATGAAGTGCATTTTTCAAGAATTAGTTACGATTGAATTAGCTCAAGGCTTTATTTATAGTTTCAACGAGAAAACAAAACTAACTGCAAAACTCATCAAAACGACATCGCTTCGACACCTTCCTTTGCCTTGTGTTGACTTGTTGCTTGGCTGGCTTCTTAGCCAGAAATGTGGACCCTTTATCAGATGATTCAGATGTGTCACTCATCAACTTGGTATCGATACGAATATTGATCGTGTGTCTAAAAGAATGAGAGCTAGCTAGCCATTTTCAGGCGATGAGGTTGTAACATCGGTCGAGTATAGGTAACTTGATCGATTTTTTGGAAGCGAGAACGTTTTTGAAGATCAATGTATGTGTTTGAAGTGGTTGATGTGCGAAATCAATGTACGTTCTTGAAGTGATCGAATTTGCAAGATCCGTGTTATATGATCGTTGTTAAGTGTTAAGGTTGGTAGGTACAGATTGTGACAATTAAGCACTATCAGTGTTCTAAAAAACGTTAGGTGGATCCTAGGTGGTGAGAGACCACCTAGCGTCTCAGCGGCACCTAAGCGGTCAAACGACCGCCTAGACGTGCCTAGGCACCCGTCTAGCTATAGGCAGAGAAGATAATCCGCCGTCTATATGCGATTTTTAGAATAGTGAGCAATATATTTCAATCAATTTTGATGTTAACCTATACGGATATATTATTCTATTTATTAACATCAAATAAACTTTAAAGTCTGTTGGGACTTGTACCTGAAATGTGCGAACGTGCACACTTTTTTTTTGACGCTAGATAAAGTTTAGGTCGGGTCGGCCGCAACAGAGGTCCTTCCTAGCGTATCCTTTCTGACGAGAGCATGCAGTTCTGGATCATCCTCATAGATGACGTCGGAAGGGCATGCATGGGCACTACGAGCAAGGTAGTCGGCCACCGCATTGGATTCCCTGAAAATATGACGAATAGCAATATAAGAGAAGGACAAAATGTCTGACAAAATACCCACTTGTGGCAACTCGATTGTACAGGGGCATTTCCAATCCCCCAGAAGAGCCTTTATGACTAGTAAGTTGTCCCCTTCGATAAGAAGGTTTGAAATTTGTAGCGCCTTAGCACGTAGAATACCCATTTTGAGGCCAAGGTTTTCGGCATAAACCACAAAGATGTTTGTGCAAACGGATCGGCCAAGCGCGACGACCACGCCAACCGAGTCACGGATGACGTATCCGTAGGAGGCAGAACTACCCGGGATGACAGAGCCATCAAAATTAAGTTTGTAGCAATTAATAGGTGGTTTATCCCAATACCTAGATCGACGGAGACCCATAGTTTGAACAACACCAACCCTATGGCCCGAGTGGGCTTTACTACTAGTAGTATGCTGGCAGGGAATTGTCCCAGAGGGATCATCCTCCAGAGCCTTAGATTGTTTCCAACATTGGATACTGGTATTGTGGAACAGAAGGATTTTGTTGGTTGTTACCTTGTTGGTGTGGTTGAAAACGATTTGGTTTCGTAAGAACCATAGTGCCTACCAAGCAGACGCCAGATACGCAAACTTAGAGCTGCCGATAGCACATTTGATCTCATTCAGAGGGAGCACCGAGTTCGTTCCAGAGTTTAGAGCTATGTACCTTGGTAGGCGAATTCGTAAAGCTTGTAGAAGGTCATTCGCCATGGGACAGTGGAGAAAGAGATGGTGTACCGATTCATTGGTGTTTCCACAGTAAGCACAACCAGAAGGTACTGACACATGCGATCTTTGTAGTCTTCGGAAGACCATCGCGGGATATTTTCCAAAAAAAATATCTAACTTTAGGTGGTACGTCGAGATTCCAAATCCAACCGCAATCGAAATCCGACAACCCCACATTTTCTGTTTAAAAAGAGTTCGCAGAACCGGTTGAGAACCATTCATTCTTGCTGGGACCCCTATATAGACGATATGTTAACGGATTGTTTGGCAAAATTATCCCTATGATATGGTCAATCTCCTCCGTTGGTAAAATATTTGTTAAGGAGGCATTTAGCAAAGGCCTATTCCACTGACGTTCATTGTTGATGAAATGGGCAACCCTGATCCCCCTGAGAGAGTCGGGAATTGGACTAATTGTTTTATAAGCCAACGGTTTAGGGGAGGCCCAGTTATGGTTCCAGAAATCAATAGTGTCGCCGTTTCCGACATTCCACTGGAGCGCAGTTAGGAACTGGGGTTTAATGGACATAAGCCGCGACCACTGCCAAGAGGAATGACCCTTTCTACAGTAGTTGAACAGATCGTGCCCTTTAAGATACTTGTGTGATACCACACGGACCTAGATGTTATCTAGTTGAGATATAATTTTCCATAGAAGTTTCATCTGAAGCGCAATGTTCATAGATTCCGCTTTATGGATTCCCAGTCCACTTTTCAATGTGTCTGAACAAATTTTGTCCCAACTGATAAGAGGAGGCGCTTTGGACTTTTTGTTCCAAAAGAATTGTCGGTATACTTTGTCAAGCTCATTAAGAATATGCGAAGTAAGTAAGAAAGCTTGCATAAGGAAAATTGGTTTGGCATTGAGATTGGCTTTGATGAGAACCCGACGCCCTTCAGCGGATAGGTTTGAAGCTTTCCATCTGGTTAATTGACTTTTAGTCTTGAGGACCACATCCGCGAACGTGTCCCTATTGGTTTTCCCATTAACCACCGGGCAGCTTAGATATTTGTCAAAATTATTTGCCTGGCGGATACCAAGAACAGTTGTTTTAGACGAAATAGCTGTAGTAGTCGAGTTTGGTAATGCTTGGAAGCTTGACTTATGTAGATTGACCTTTTGTCCTAAGATGAGACAGTATCTATCTAAAATGGAAAGAACAGTGGTACATGTGGACTGTGATGCCTTATAGAAAATCAGGATATCATCTACAAACGCAAGGAACGGAATTTTGATGTCGTGTCGGCCGAAGGTGATCCCCACATTCTTGTTAACCAAACCTTGGTGGTGCAAGGTCCGTGCTAGAACCTCTGAAGCTAGAATGAAGAGAAAAGGGGACAGAGGGCCACCTTGTCTCAAACCTCTAGTTGGTACAATTACTGTGGTCGGTTCATCATTGGCGAGGACCGAGTAGGAAACTATTGAAACACATTCCTTAATACGGTTGATGAAGAGGTCGTCAAACCCAAACTTTGATAGCACTTGGAACAGAAAAGACCATTCGATCCGGTCGTATGCCTTCTCCATATCTAGCTTGAGAGCCACCATGCATGTTTTGCCTTTCTTTAGCCGAAACGAGTGTAAGGCTTCATGAGCAATGAGAATATTATATTGGATCGATCTCCCTTTAGTAAAAGCTCCCTGTAACGGATGTATGAGTTTGTCAAAACATTTGGTTAGTCTTGCAGACATAACCTTCGCTATGATCTTATAAATAGTAGAACATAAACTGATAGGTCTGTAGTGGTTAACCTCAGACGGATCATCAGATTTTGGTAGTAGAGTAATGAACGTATGGTTAATCTGACACAATAGCCTGCCACTGGTGAAGAAAGCCTTGACTGCTTTAATAACAGAAGGGCCAACCGTCGGCCAGAATTTTTGGTAAAAACCAGTTGGGAAGCCATCTGAGCAAGGAGCTTTATCCGAGCTCATTGAGAAGACTCCTGCTTTTATTTTGTTGTTGGAGACAGGAGCTGAGAGCATTAATTGCATTATCTGCCTGTGTTACTAAAGACGGGATAACCCCCAAGTCTGCTGACATATCAATACTATTGGACGTAGAGGCCTTGAAGCGCATCCTGAAGTCTCGAAGAAACTCTTGTTGGATTGTATGGTAGTCAGTCGTAGTCTCTCCGTTTGGAAGTAGAAGTGACTTGATCATTTTCCTGCCTCGTTTAGCGGTTGCAATCTTATGGAAATAACTGGTGTTTGAGTCATTTAGTTTTGCATGCTTTACTTTCGCCCGCTGGCTCCAGTAGCGGCGGTGAAAGTCAAGCAACCTCTCTCTCTTGTTAAGTAATTGTTTAAGGATCTGCATGTCTTTGGTATTATAGTTGCTGATAAGCGACGTTTGTAATTGAAGCAACTTCTGGTATGTGATTTGAATCTGGTTGTGAATGTTGCGGACCGTAGTCTTATGCCAGTTTTTAGAAAGTTTTTTAAGCACTTTTGCCTTTTGAACCAGTCTGAACATGAAGGAACCTCTTAGGTCCGCGCGCCAGGCTTGCGAAACCAAATTTCTGTAATCCGCTCTAGAGGCCCAGGCCATCTCGAATTTGAATGGTTTGTTCTTTGGCTGAATGTTATGCCGAAAATCGGTAGAGTTCGGTGCATGATCAGATCTTGTAAATGGATGGATCTGTGTACGAAGCGAGTCAAATATTGTTAACATGTCCGTGTGGATTAATAAACGATCAAGCTTTTCGAGGCATATAACAACGTCGTTAGACTTTCATTGCCAGGTGAACTGACCATCGTGAGAAGGTACTTCGAGGAGGGATAGGTTATTTTTTAAGTCATTTAAGCGCGTGAAACGTGCAGTCGCAGGATAAGCTCCGCCAAGTTTGTCTATTGCAGTAGTGATTTCATTCAAATCCCCCATACTACAGAAGGGAATAACCAGGGTTTGTATATACAGAGACTACCAGAAAGGCAAAGCACTGTTTTGTGACATAGTTCGAGTAATTGAAATGAATAAAATGGTGTTGAACCGTGATTAATTCGATAGAACCCTGGGAGGAAGGAATATCTTTCCAAAGCAGGCAGATCCCCCCGAGAAACCGATAGCCGGATCAAACGCAATATTTGTGAATCCACATTTACGCCTAGAGCTTTCACGTACTGGGAATCTTGTTAGTTTTTGTTTCTAAAAGTTCCAGAACATTGATATTATTATTTTGATAGAAAATATCTACATTTATCCAGAAATTTCGGCTCCGGATGCCACATGAATTCCAATTGCTTATATTCATAAAAACTTTGTTTGGCGATCTGTTTGTACTAAATTAAACTTATCCTTATTTGTTTTGAATAGTCGGATTTTGTAAACTCACATTCGGATAATGTGGATGATGTGTGGGGTAACACTTGGGAATTTTAGTAGTCGTCGATTAAGTATAATCGAATACGTTGTTAGCAAGGCTGAGTAAGATATTTCTGGTCTTGTGAGACCCATGTATATAATGTAATAAACCGATGGGAGGTAGCCCCAAGCATTGATATGTAAGCAAAGTTGGTGCAGTTATATTGAGTATACAAACACATATGGTAACACTTGCTGTGACACTTGAAACATAAAGTAGCCAAACAAGGCTAATAACACACATGTGGATAACTAAACGAAGTGAGTTGTGAAGCTCACAAGCCGAGCCAACTAAGAGGTTATAGGCAGAAGAGCAAGAGCGATCGGAGACGACTAAGTGCGAATTGAAAGACAGTAGCAAGCAGCGTCCGGCAGAAGAGCCAGCAGACAGCAGCAGAAGCGTTCGGTGGAAGCAGCAGTAGATCAGCAGAACCAAGCATGCAAGGATCACCCCAACTGAGCCAACCCTGCATAGAAACAACAAGAACCGAGAGTACCTCGAAATGCAAGAATAGATAAGAGATATCAATAGAGAAAAAGCAATGGAAATAGACCAAACGTACACACAAAGAAACTGATTTAGATTAAAAGGATGAAAGGAAACCAACAAATTAAGCTTAAAACATGGACAATTAAGATGAAGCTTTGCAAAATCCACATAGCTGAGATTAAAAGAAAAGCACAAGAGCAACCCACAAGGTAACCAAAAGCCAAAAGACTGGGAGAGAGACCCAAAAAACGACTTAACCCCTACACCCCAGACTCGGACAACGCAAGAGGGTTGTGTCTTCATAAACTAATTTTTTCGCTTCTTCGGATAGAACGACGCAGAGTCATCCATAGGCTTGTTGTCATGCCACTTCCCTGCGTCAGATGCACCACCAGGGGAATGGATCCCTAATTGCTTGAAGTGCCGAATATGCGAATGGGACGGACTCATATTAGGGGTGTCGACGTACGACCCATCCATGGAAGCCAAATTCACAGTACGACCCGTCGCAGGATCCACAATCGGAGCCGGTAGATCGACATCCATAGCCGGCTCCACATCCACTTGGTTAGCAACTGGCGGCAAGTTGGCAGCAGTATCAAGGCCACCCACGACCTCCTTGCACCACCGTAAGGTCTCATCATCAGAAGCTAGAAGCCCCAACTCATCTCTCGGGGTAATCGCCTTAGTCGGGCTTGAATGAGCATCATTCTTTGGGGTGTTGTAGACACCGACACTGGATCTCGAATTAGGAGCAAACGTGACCTTGACGGAGGCCATCCCCATCATATAAGGCTTGTGGCTTGTTTTTTTGGTCGAAGACTCAGCCGATTGCCCTTTCTTGGACACACGGGTCCACCCTTCCTCAACAGATTCAACCTGAGCAGCCGGGGAGTCCCAAATCACAACCTCGCTAAGAGGTTTCTCAATAATAATCCTGTCAGAGCAATCTTCAAAGACATGTTGGAGATCCCCACAGAAACCACAGCCAAGAGGGAAATCCTCATAATACATACGAAGCTCAAGGGGATGACCATCCTCGTCAAGAACCGAGATAAGGCCATAGAGATTGTTGAAATCAACATTAGCACAAAAGCGAGTATAATCCAAACGAATGCTTTGATGAGAAAGCTTATCAAGCCTGATGAGAGTACCTCCATTGAATTCCGTCAGAATCTCGATGAGAGCCTCACGGCACATGTATTCCACAAGGAGCTTAGGAATCCTTACCCAGATATCATGGTGAGTAACATAGGCAGTGACCGGATCAAAGGTATGATACCACTTATGCAGTACAAGAATTTGGCCAAAAAAATGATATGGGCGTTCTTCCCATACCTTCTCGAGATCACCAGATGAAGCAAAGCGGGCATCTAACCACCCATCCTCCCTTTCCACAAGGTCGTAACTAGCCTGACTACGGCGCCACTTAGCCCGACAACACTGGTTTAGGTAGGATAGCAACCTGAGCCACTGAGGGACCATGCACCACCACAACCGGACCCGTGGGCACAGTAGCCGATTGAACATTCGGGTCTGCTTGAGTTTCCGACAGAGCATGAAGGAATGTTTTGGAAGCCATAAAAAAAGAAGGAAGAAACAAGAGATAGCCGAAAATTTGAACCCAGTAAGCGTTATTTAGAAGAAGATTAAGAGAGCAGTAGGTGTGCTCTAATACCTTGGGAAGGCATTATATAGATCAAATGCTTGGAGGCTAAGGCAGTACTCAAGTGTAAATTAGGAAGAGAGAGAATACTTACAGAGATGCTTGTAGAGATTAATAATGGTTGATTGGAGAGAGAATAGCACACAATGAAGCGAGGCAGACTTGGCCACCCACGCCACCACCAGGGTCTGAAGCGACAGGCTGTCGCTTCAGACCCTGGTGCTGTCGCCGACAACACTCGGCCTGAAGCGAAAGGCTTTGTTTGGGGAGGCGACAGCACCCGGCCGGACACCTCCAGCCGAACCCATCCCACATAAATGCCCCCTTTCACTACTAGAATATTGTCAATAGACAACACTACATTTAAGTCTGTCAAAAAATAACAGATGTGAAAATTATTCTTTTACATTAGTAATATTTTTTGTGATGTATTAAAGAGTTTATAAAACTGTCGAAGTTTTAGACAGATGTGAAATTGTTGATTTTGGGAAAAAATAAAAACGCGCGTTTAAAGGACAAATGGCGGAACCAAATTACTTAGAAAAAAAGGAGGGTTTTCAAAATATGAGAGGCAAAATTTTAACACTTAGAAAATTTTAACCGGGTTTCCCAAAAATTTGAACACTTTGAAATTTTGAAACCCCACCCAAATGAAATCTGAAAACCCAACCCACCCAAATCAAAATATTTTGAAAACCCACCCAAATTGAAATGTCTCTCCTCTCTCACTTCATCCCCCTCCTTCAGTCCTCCTTCGATACCTATGTATCTCTCCACCGGAATCCTTCAGCACTCTCCGACTCTCCCTCTGCTGGAAGCTTTCCCACCAGAACTGGAACAAACCTCACCCTCACCCCTCGAGCTCTCTTGTCCCTCTTTCCTCTAGGGTCTGGATCGGATCTGGCTTAGGGTCCTTGGTTTGGTCAAATCGTTGAACGACTTCGACGCCGTCGCAGTCTTCATCTTTCATACTCCAGTACCTTCATCTCTCACACACAAATTCATTTCATAATTCAACCCCAACTCCCAATCGCAAACAACTGGTTGGAGAAGAACCCTAAAATCGCCGTCGGCTCCTTTTCGGCTCCCTATTCTTCCGGCACCGACTTCCTTCCTCCAGATCCGGCTCCTTCTCTTGGCTATGGCCTTGTTCTCCCTTCGCTGCCTTTAAGCTTCTGTCACTGCTTGTACCTTCATTCTTCTTTATTTTGGGATCTAGGGTTTTAATTTTCCCAATCTGATTTTTCTTTTCCTATTTTGCGATTTGGGAAAGCTCTGCGGTAGGCGACTCACTCTCCAAAGTTCAACCCCTCCTCGACGAAGGATTTGGGCCGGTGACGGCGAGTAGGCGGCTTGTTCCTCTAGCTTCAAGTTCCAGGTATCCCTCTTCATCTTCTTCTTTCTCCTCCTCCTCGGCTCGTTCAGTCGTTCCTCGTCTCTCATCTTCTTTCTCGTTTTCTTATTTTTCTAATTCAACACGTAATTATGTTCGAGTTGTTCCTCCGGATCGTTCAGTTGTTCCTCGTCATATGTTGTGTCCGATTGTGATGCCACTCCTGCCAGGTATTACTGATTTGAGTAATCTCTTCAAGTTTTCCTGTATGGTCTAAAATGGTAAGCTGTATGCTGAGTTGCTGACTTTGCTGTTCTGTTCGACTTCCAGTTTGGATTTTATGATTGCTATTTTATGATCGGATTTGTAGGTTTTGTGAAACTTCCAGATTTGAGGATTGCTTTTCTGTGTGACTTTTGCTATTACTTTTTCGCTGATAAAGGAACTAAGAAGCTTTAGTGATTTTGTGATGATGTAAACAGGCGACACCAGATAAGCTAGCCACCAAATCACACAGTATAGTCTGCCATGAGTGTGAAGGAAATGGTGAGGAATCCATGATTTTCTCTTGTTCTTGTTTCTGTCATGACAAACATGGCAGTGCATTCGATTGGGAATCTCGCTATTTAACTACTACAAAAGAATGACAGAAAAATACTGATATGTTGATATTGCCACCAGGTGCTAAGCAATGCACCCAATGCGAAGGCTCGGGAGTGAACTCGAAAGACCATTTCAATGGCCAGTTCAAGGAGGGTGGATTATGTTGGCTCTGTAGGTAACTCATGTGTACATTATGACCTTTTAGTTTTAGATTGATAACGAAACCATCATTCTAATTCATGAATCCATAAATAGGAAAGAGCACCCTACAATAACGGAACTAAACCCATCCCAACCAAACATGACTAATAATTTGCTGTACAATTGTTTATTTGATAAAGTAGACAAGACTAAGTTTTGTAAGATGAAACCCACACAATAAAACCTTATAGATTGGTGTAAGCCTGTAAGGTGAATTATTTCAAGATCAATGAGATAACTCTTGCCATTTTATTGATTTATGGTAGACCTTTGAACTCTCAATAATCATATATAGTTATTATTTGGTTACTATTTTACTATTAGTTAATTAAATAAAAAACTTTAATCAAATGTTTTTACCTTGGTATTGTGTATTTAATATCTATTACGCATATTTTTGGAAGCTTATATATGTTTGGCTTTATTGTTATAGCATCATTTCATAGGGTGTGGACTGTGGAGTAATGTTTCTGCCATGTTTCGTTTGAATGACATTTAGGGTCCGTTTGGATTCCATATTGATTATGTTTATAATCAATTTTTTTTTTTTATAATCTAATTAATATTTAAACCATGTTTGGATAACAAAATCTGGAAAAGCATTTATTTTACCCAATCCTCTTCCAAACCTCAGATCCAAGTGCATAGTTGCACCCCTATCGCCCAACTTCGTCGTCAAAATCAGGTCACCGTTCTCTCGTGAAAACCCAATCCGTACTCGTTTCTTGTTTTGCTCATGTTTTTTTACAGATCTATATTTCTAATGTTCTTAAAGTTTCGTTTCTCTTTCATTTATGTGTCTGAATTTAGGGTTTCTACCATGGATGTCGAGCACCAGATCTTGATGAAGCTCCAATTAATCGGGAAGCTTTTGATCCAGCAAGGCTAGATCTAGGGGAAAAGAAAAGCTCGGAAGGGTTATGATATGGAGAAGGTGGTTTGGCGATGGTTTGAGTCGGGGTTCTTGTTGTTGTAAGGTATATCTCTCTCCGATCCTATTGTTCTCGATTTACAGGGTGGTGGAGGATGTAGATCTGGTAGTTTTGGGTGAGGAGATGTTTGACGATAGTGTTTAGGAATTACTCATGCTGAGATTTGTTAAGCTTCATTCATTTTATTTCCTAAATAGAACTATGAGAATTCCTCATGGTGAGAGCGAGATTAGTTAAGTTTAATTCATGGTCTTGTTGATGGAAACACTAGCTTCATTCATAGTCCTTTTGTTGATTGGGCTGAACTACTGAATTAATAGTTAAATCATGTCCATGTTACAGGATGAGGTTGTTAAGGTGCCCCCTCATGCTCGTGCAATAAGAGACGTGGAGGATGAAGAGCTCCGAAGCTTCTTCTATGGAATGTCCCCATGGCAGGTAAACTACCTATTCCTGCTTTCAGAGATTCTGCAAGAGTTGTGGCCATAAGTTCGTGCTTGTGATATCTCATTTGTTTCTTACAGTTCATGATTATTGTTGTCGCAAGTTCAGTTGGTGAGGAACTCTTCTACAGGGCCGCAGTACAGGTCCGTATTGTATGCATTACTTTCTAGGAAACCATCATCATCTTGAAACATATCCTTAATAGGTTAGTATTCAAGTTCTTTTTCTTCTGGAATTTTAACGGTGAAAAGATGAAATTGCGGGGAGCTCTGTCCGACATTTTCCTTAGAGGCAGCGACTTTGTTACAGATGCACGGGGAATGGCATCACTTGTAAGCACCATACCGATTCTCACCTACCATAATGTCGCTTTCTGTTCATTAGAGGCTTACAGAATTGACTGATCTCTTTTCTCAAATTCTAGACTGGAGTGTTGCCTCCATTTGTGCCATTTGCCCAAGCTTTTGCAGCCGTGTTCACTGCAGCCCTGACCGGTTCTTTATATTATGTAGCTGCATCGCCAAAAGGTAGAAGACCAAATGAATCTCATCTTAAGATAGAGTTGAGCTTTTATTTTAGTGTACATATTTCCATTTTTCTTTCATGTTTTGGTTTTAGACCCTACGTATGTTGTAGCACCAGTCTTACCATCTCGCTCAGGTCTTGAAGATCTCAAGCAACTCTTTGCAGGTATTTAATCTTTCTGTGAGTCTGTGACTGGTGTCCAAATTCATTTAACCAAGTTGCGAGAAATTCTCAAATTTGAGTCCACCTGCATGTTATAAGATGTTCTATAACATCTATCCAATGATTTGCTTTATGCAGACTCGGGCACTATACGGCCCCAGAAGAAACCGATTACATCTACAGCTGGCTGAGAGATGTTGGGCCTCAATGGAGCCGATTCAGACTCTTGAAAAGGGTTCTACTGGAGGAGAAGATATGATGGCCGGTGTGCAAAAGAATTGCCTTGTAACAGCTCTAGTTGTCTTCTTATATGTATCTTTTAAATACATATGCTTTGTAAAACATTTGTAAATATCGATTTCGCGTTTATCTTAATATATATGTTCATTAAAGTATGTTGCCATTTGAAAATCTTATTATATGAACAAAGGGAGTTATGTATCGAAAGAAAAAACATTAGATTATAGATGTAAAGTGTTGTTATTGAATAGCTATGAAATCAAACAATTACATGAAAACATATGCTAGTATCATTATAGACATCGTCTAAATAATCTAAATCAACATGTCATGTATATTTTTACATCACAATATTAATATAAATTGATATATATTGCTAACAACAACATCTTTATAAAAATGTAAAATGATGTCTAAATCATATTAATACATCAATTATGTACATATTTTTATACGATATATTATTTTAAAACAATAAAAATCACAAATTATACATATGCAATTAATATACACAAAATCAATAAAATAAAAAAGATGTCTATTTTGTCTTACTACATTGATTATTTTAAAAATAGTGATGTAAATGTAAAATTTAGGCTTGGGGTGGATATCTTCAAAAGCTTATAAATGGAAAATAATGAGGATTTAACAACAAGTGACCATGCCAAAAATAAATTGAGGGGCTTAAAACCAAGAAAAGACATCGGCTTAAAACCGATGTGGAAAAGTTGATCTTTTACTACACGCACAAAGAGGTCGGAATTTTTTTTGAAAGACATCTGTTCACAACAGATGTATAATTGCATTTTTCTAGTAGTGTTTGGAAGCCTAATTATCCACTCATTAGGCGGATCTCGCCTACAATCGAACGAATCAGGAGGTGCCACCTCCCCAAACAAAGCCTTTCGCAAGCGATGGGTAGTAGACGCATAGAGGGGGCGAGGAGTGAGTTTCTGATTCGACAGATTTGGTGTGAGTGGAGAGAAGACGAGGGCAGTGAGGGTTGAAGAGGGGCCGGTCGGAGGCGGTTGCTGGTGAACGGAACGGTGGTCAACAGAGATGATGGTGGTAGGCTTGGTGGCCAAAGGTAGAGGAAAAAGAGGACCGCGTGTCCGCGCGTCATTCTAAGAACATTTAGGATTTCTTGGTAGCCCAAAATTTTTTTTGCGAACGTGCACTCTAAGTCAAGCACATCAGCATGGTAAAGTTCTATCTTAATTAAAACTAATTAACGATAAAAGATTGAGTAGTTGATCGAATTATATAGTAAGTTTTTTTTTTATCAGAGAATTATATAGTAAGTTTGGTATTGTACAAACTTTCGATTTGATATTGTCTCTCGAAATCTCAACAATAACAAAAAAAAAAGTGTCATTTATATTTAATAGATCGAGTCCTTAGTTTTAATTTATCTCCTTAAGACATAAAATCTCACCTTTTCAGTAGTTTTTTTTTCTCACAAAACTATCCACCCCTTATACTTATAATTTTAGAAGCAATGTCTTTACAAAAAATTGAGCCACGTGTCAAATACTGAGCAAAATTAAAAACCAAAATTTTCGGCCCTCTCACCTCCACGGCTCCACGTTCTATCCAACTGCCTCTCAGTCCCAATTATCTTCTTCCTCACAAGGGTTGCCGTTGTTTGAGGCGGGCGCAATCGGTCGGCATCGGAAGGAGGAAGACTGGTGGGCGGTGGCGTAGTCGACGACGGCGGGAGGCGGCACTCTCTCTTAATTGCACGGGTAATCTCTCATTCTCTTTTCGGTTACTGCCGAGGAAGGGTTTCGGGAGGCTGGCTTATGACGATGGTGCAGGCGAGGACTACTCTAACGGTTGTGGTGATTCGGGGGCGAAACCGAAATAACATCCATGTCTCTGTCCGAAATAAATCTAACCTGCAATCGACACATTGACCACCATTGAATTGGTAATCCCACTACCTTTCTTCGTTCTCCCCTGCAGATCTAATGTCTAATTCTCATGTTCTTTCAAAGATTTTGGTTTCAATTACTTAGGGTCCGTTTGGAAAGGGTATATAGATATAGGATATAGGCTATGGGTATGAGATATAGATATTAGGCTATGGGTATTGGGTATGGGTATGCGATTGATATCTATATCCTATATCTGCCGTTTGGAAAGGGTATATAGATATCAAAATAAAACAAAAGGAGAAAATGTAATCAAAATGAACCAAAAACCTTGTAACTTTCGACATGTTCAAACAACATACAAGTGAAAAAATAAATTTCAAACCCCTAATGGTCACTGTTTGAACAAATTAGAGAACAACAAAATAATTACGACCATTTTAATTCCGTACAGCATAGAGAATATCATATGCAACTATGCAATCGGAAAAAAAAAAAATTCGAACGCTCTTTCGAACAGAATACAGGTGACATTCGTTTGAAAAAAAAAATTTGAACAGAAATTGATTCGAATCGATTTCACACAGCATAAAGTCGAGCAGATACAAGTGATTACAGCATAAAATTCGAACAGCAATTTCGACAGCATAGAGAAGAAGAACAGATGCAAGCGGAAAAAAAAAATCGAACCCTAAAAAAAATTCGAACAGCACTTAACACAGATGCAAGTTTGACCAGATGTAATAGTGAGCAGATGTCTAGAGAAGAAGGAGAAGGAGAAGGAGAAAGAGGAGGAGGAGGAGAAATTGTATCTACTCAGTACCTGGCAATGGAAGCGAGCGAGCAAAAGCGTCTTTTTTCCTATATCTCCATATCCCCCAAATTTGATAGATATCCAAAGATGAGAAAACCCCTTGAATAAGTAGATAGGAGATATAGGATCCATATCCATATACTAATTTGACTAATTATACCAAACGGGTATATAGATATTGGGCTTTCTATACCCATAGCCTATATCTATACACCCATCCCAAACAAGCCCTTAATTTATTTGATTAATATTCAATTTCTCAGTTCTAGGGTTTTAACCAATGCTCAGATTGTTCGATCGATTAGTCACTCTTCCTTTCTTCTTCTCCTAATGATCAAATTGTTCGGCCAATAAGATTGCTCGATTAGTTTTCCAGTAGGCCACTTCTCGAGCTTTGATTCAAAACATGGATTGTCTATATATAATTTAAAGTTCGTGAATTTTTTGTCAGTAGATCGTGGTTGAATGAATATGTTTGTATTTGTCTTCTATTGGACCTATTGTTCTTGCTAGATTCAATGTTCTTATTTATATTTTTTTTATATCTTGCACCATTCATTTCAATTTTGATTCTTTACGCACTTTGGTTTCAGTTTGGATCTTTATTTGGTTTATATGTGGGCGGAGATTAAAGGGAGTATCGATGGGATCGTCAATTCGAAGGTTTTGGAGAGTTGAGGTTGAGCAAGGAGGTGTTGGCAACTCTTGAGAAGACCCTGGCTAGCTTACTTGTGACCCATTGTCCAGGTGATTTTTTTGGTTCAATATTTAATTGGAATTTAGGTATTAGCCTATTAGGTAGTCAGAGCAATGTGAATGGAAAAGTTGTGAAATGTGGAGTTTGAGATGGATAAATGAGGAAAACTAATTGTTCAATGCTATCATATGTGATTGTTTGAGCTGTATAGAAAATAGTGTTGTAATTGTTAAGTCTTTGCCATCAATTTTAAATGAGGTTATTTTGCAGGGCCAATGAATGTTTTTTTTTTAAGCTGAAGAGGGTTTTGTTGATTGAGTTTAATAGCTTATGTTTTTAGTTTCAGATATATATTATACAGATACTCACACAAAGAATACATTCATTATTTAGTCTTTGCCATCAAATTGTGGAATGCAAGCTCATTTTCCGGCATCTGTTATCGTCTCATCTGGTTTGTTTTTTCAATCTCCTCACTTTTTCCTCCCTTCCTCTCTCTCATTCATCCAGTCATCAGAAAGATTGGATTCGTTATCTACAAGAAACGAATGTGAAGCTTAGATTAATTCAGCCTCATGTTCGTACGACTACTCGCCAGCTTAGTGTGTTGAATAAATTCTCTAATCAGGTTACAGGCGAAACAGTCAGGTATTCCTCAACCTCTTTCTTTGTTGGTTTTGATTTTCGTCATTGTTCCTTCAAAATTGGGGCTTGGCATTGGTTTTATTGCTTGGATTGATGCGCAACTTAACAAATTCAGTGTTTTTGCCGACTTTGTGACTTTGATGGTTTTGGATTCGTAATGGTTTTGGTTATATAAAAACTTCGTTCATCACATTTGTCTTAAAAGTCCTGTAAAATCACTTTGTGAATTCCGTGTTATTCCTTTTGGATTCAATTTCATAATTGCTACCAGTTTAGTTTATCTGTTAAGATTGGTTGATCTGTAGTAACAAGTACTTCCAGCAATCAATGAAAGAGAGGGAAGAAATGATAGAAGATCTAAAAGCTAGGTACTTCATCATTTACATCGTTCTTGTGTGCTGTTGTTAAGTTTGTAGGCTGGGACACTTTAATTGGGGACTTTGAGATGGTTAAATGGCTAAATAGCCTAAATGTATAAGAAAGTAGACGATCGAGCAACTATTCAAACAATTTGATGGGGTGTTGAGTGAAACTGCAGCTACTGCCAAGAAGGTATGTTCAATGTTTGTGCATAGCTACTCTCATCATCCTTTCTAATTCCATAATCTTTCTTTTCTTCATTTTTTTTCATAGGTTTCTACCAATATCAAACAAATGATTTTTGCAACAAAAGAGACTTTCAATGTTGGGAAGCAAAGTCTTCATCATCATCCTCAAAGATTACGGATTTTATAAAGACGGGTAATGAAATCTTCAAGGATGAACTGATTGACAAGCCAAATAGAAGGAAACCGCTAAAGTACCCATCAGCAGGAGAAATAAGTGATAGGACTGAAATTGTTGTTGTACCTCTTCAATAGTCTAGATGGACTCAAATGTGGGAGGAGTTCAAAGAAAAGGTAATCTGCAAATGTTATTTTTGCTGCATTTTTTGTTCTTGGTCACTCATCATATTGGTCTTTTTCCGGGTGCAAGGTCACCCAGTTTTCAAGCGCATAGATAAGATAGGCAAACCAATACGTGTTGGAAAAAATCCAAGAGGTATACACACGCAAGTATTAAATGCACTGATAATCTGAATCAGTTCATTACTCAATTTTTAGTATTTATCTTAGTTTGCAGAGGATCTGCAAGAAAGATGGGAAACCAGTGATAATCCCTTGGTTCACAAAATCCAAGAGTGAGTAGATATTTGCAACTATTTTATAATCATCATTTACAGTTTTTTTCTCCATTTGTTGAGTCGTACATAAATTTCTATTTGTTTCACATATTGACAGTTTGAATGAGAAAGTCTTTGGTGAAACCGATTCTGCACTCTCATTTAGAGAAATACGCAGTCGAGATCCATAAGTTTCAGTTCATGGATTTCACACGTTGCATTATTTGAGCAAAATCTGATTAAGGGCAAAATGAAGCACTCTTTGTCTCTTTGAGTCTATGTTATCACTTTTACAATAGTTATTGGGTTAGGATACATAGCATCTCCATGTTATTGTTGTTTATCTGTTGTCGCCTATTACTTTTTTTTTATTCGATCTCTGTATTTTGCCTATTTCTGGTAGTGCACCTGTTGTTTCGATTTCAAATCGAGTATGATCAACACGATATTTTAAATTGAGTATATGCTCGATCGAGCACATACTTTCGCTTCATCAATGCTCTTTTTTACCTCCTTGAAATTCAATACAGCTTAAACATTCATCACATGTGTCAATCTCTCTGATTTTCGTATCGTGTTGAGTTCTAAAAAAATTCAACTGATAGATTTTAGAAATTTTTGAATTTTGCAGCATGTTGAGGCACTTGAGATTCTACTTCAAGGTCTTTGTAGTGTCGGTAAAGAGAGATTACGGATACATGAATCATGCCTAAGAAGTAGCCCTAACCTAGGTAATGATTGTTCTTCTAATATAGTTAAAACATTTTGATCTTTATAAATTATTTATCAATTGTCTATAGATGTTTAATTGTTTCTTGAAATCTTGCCCTTCTAGGTCAGGTATCTTCAGAGGTTCACCTTATTTGCGATCTTGAGCAACTTGAAACCACCTGGTAAAATCAATTTTTTTCACCTAGCTATTTACTATGTCCGATGTTCGTTTATAGTTGTTTCGCCTGTAACTCCGTTATATTCCTCAAGAGAAGCACTAAGGGTCTCAAATGATCGAGCCAATGCTTTAGTGGTGGAGCTAGGACTAAGCAGTCTAAGCATAAGCTCGAGTGGGTGACGTAGTTTTGTGAATTGTTTAATGGCCCTGTGTGGTCTTCTAATTATTTTCTTTGGTTAGACCCTTAGTTGGTCTAGCTAGCTTTGTAACTCCGTTATATTCCTCAAGAAAAGAGTGAAAGCGGCTGATCTACTATTCTTTGTCAAATTCGAAAAATTGATTGTCTTGAGAAATGACTTCATCGTGACAACCGAAGATTTCGAACAATGACATAGTGAGGTGAATGAGCAAAATGATATGTTAGTAGAAAATTGATATGCATTGAGTATTTTGTGTGGTGTGTCAAACTCGATTGAAAATATTCTCAAAATAAGTCCGAATATGGTTCGGGAAAAGAACTAGTTTTGTTCATTACGGAGTATCTTTTTAATTTGGCTAATTCACATAAGTTATAATTTATAAAATGTATTTTTTAGGGAAAATAGTAGTTACAAAAAAATTAAGTTGGTAAAAATAGAACCAATTATATGATAAATTGTTAAAAAATACTAATACAATGAAATCTTTCAACGAGTTTTATGTTAATTAAAACTCAAATATCATTGTAATTATTGTTTACAACATCATGGTTAATGTTTTCAAACCAACAATAACTTGTTAGTTGTTACATTGAGATTATTTACAACTAGTGTAGGTCCCGTCCGGTGTACCGTACGGAGGATACATTAATACAATATTATAAATAATTTAAATAAATTTCAATAAATAAAAATATAAATAATATAAATATAAATAATTTTTTCCACCAAGAAATAACATAGATATAAATAAAATTAGTTTGATAGATTAAAATATAAATATCTTTTATTTAGCTTATCTCAAAATATAAACAAAATTCACATTTATAATGTAAACGACTTTTTTTTCTAATCTAACACTAATTGAATCTCAGGTAATTTAATAGATAACTAATTTTTAAAAATATTTTAATATTTTGTATTAAATATATATGATATATTTATTATGTTAGTTTACTAAAATAGCTCTGAATAGATTAATTGTGGCTACATAATATTTTTATAAATCATTTTAGGCTCAAAAAATAATATAGATTTAAATAAAATAACAATTATTAAATAATTAATTTTATATAAATAGTTTTCTGACCAAAAAATAATCTAGATATAAATAAAATAACACTTATCAAATACATATTTATCTATTAATATTTTTGTTAAGTATGAATGTCAAATTTTTTTTATTTATATTTTTGTCAATCAACTAAAATATCTAGATATATAGATTGTAGTTTATATAACTTTCTATAAATTATGACATACAGAGTATTATTTTATTAATTTTTATCCTAAAGTCAACCACAACGAGCCAAATAAAAATATTATCTTAGAATTAACCACAATACGCCATATAGAATGATATGCATCCGTTTTAGTATATGTAGATAGATATATATAGATATATAGATTTTATCTCATATTTAGTGCGATTTTTCATAATCTTATTTTAATAGATAGATTTACAAATATATTTAAAAAAAAAAGACTTGTCATAATTCGTAGCCAAACACGCCCTCCCCAATCCCATCGCTGCAACTTCTCCCTCCTCTGCAAAATTCACAGCGAATAACGAAACAACCGGAGGGAGGAGATCGTAGTCGCCGAAGACCAACACTCGCGATGATGGAGACCGACGCTGCAGGATCCGACGCCTCCTCAGCGTCCCCCGCTGCTGCCGTCTCCCGCTGGAGCTTCGTCGTATCTCAGCGCTTCCAGCACCTCCTCGACAAATCGACGCCTTTCGTCCTCCGCCGCTGGATCGCAGTATCTCTCCTCGCCTTCGTCTACGCCCTCCGCGTCTTCCTGGTCCAGGGATTCTACGTCGTCTCCTACGCGCTCGGCATCTACATCCTCAATCTCCTCATCGCCTTCTTGTCTCCCCAGGAGGATCCCGAGATCCACGGAGCCACGCTTCCTACTCGCCGATCGGATGAGTTCCGGCCTTTCGTTCGCCGGCTTCCGGAGTTTAAGTTCTGGTGAGGTTTTCTTCTGATTCTTGCTTTTGCTCGGGTGCTAGACTGCTAGGGTTAGGTTTTACTAAATCGGCTGATTAGGTTATTATTGGAGATTCAATTGGTTTGATTTTGTTTGAATATGGTGGTGTCACGAATTTGTATTCGATCCGTGATAATTTATGGATATGGTGGTGGTGATGTAATTCTTCAGTTCTTTATAGGTAGATCAGTGGCGGTGGTTGTTAGATTTGATATCCCTGATATAATTTTCATGTTGTGAGACATGGTTGGCCTGATTAGTGACACTGTGAGGGTTCATTACTTCATTAGTACAAAGCTAATGAATTTTTGCACTTACCAGGTTAGAACTTAAGAATTTGGGGGGAAAGAGGGTATTTGTTGCTCCTGTGGGTTCCATAACTTAAACTTTCTTAGCTAGTAGATGTTCATTCTTTTCTTTTAAGGAGATTAAGTCATGTCCAGCTATAAATTGTGATGCTCAGTTCCTCTTAGTTCTGTTGAATAACTTATGATTGAAAAATTGCATACCTCTAGAAATATGGATCAAAGTATGAACTTAATTACATTGGCACATTCAACTTTTTTCTTTGTTTAAGTTACTTCATCACCAAATAATGGAAATTTAAGTGTTAGTGTTATGTTGTTTACTCTGCCCAATTAGTTATATGGATAACGGATAAATTTGTGGCAGCAAAGTAGGTGTGTTTTTTTTTTCTCTTTCTTTTCAGATTTTGTTTCGCAAGCTGTGTTTATTTACGACTTTGACAGGTTAAATTAGTTTTGTTTTGTTTTGTGATGAAGGTACTCCCTCACCAAAGCCTTCT
Organism: Persicaria maculosa; assembly: GCA_963922045.1. NCBI lineage: Eukaryota > Viridiplantae > Streptophyta > Magnoliopsida > Caryophyllales > Polygonaceae > Persicaria > Persicaria maculosa. The sequence goes on along the minus strand of OY998254.1, from coordinate 73,241,508 downwards.
GCTTTGCTTTTCTGGCAACTTTCTTTGATGCCTTTGATGTCCCGGTCTTCTGGCCTATATTACTCTTTTACTGGTTCATGTTGTTCACGCTCACCATGAGAAGACAGATACAGCACATGATCAAGTACAGATACGTTCCATTTTCCTTTGGGAAAAAGGTAATCCTCAAGTTGTAGGTTATAAGTTATAAGTAACCTGCTTCTTTTTGGCATTTCCTTATTAGTTGTTTCCACAATAATGACAGCGTTACGATGGAAAGAGGCCAACTGCTGACGAAAGCGCTCCTCTTGTGAGGGATTGATGAGCCAGGTAACTATATCATTTCTTCGTAATGTAGTTGTTAATGATTCTTGATCACACTGCTTGAGTTAATGTGTAAGGTGCTTCCCAACAAGCTGAAATGGAAAACGACAGAATCTAGATAATATAATATTTGGAAATCAAAGATGAGTTAGGAGTCAGTATCAGAAGCTCAAGTTAAATTTTTCTGCACACATTGATGGAATTTGTAGTACAAATACAAGCAGTGATCCACAAGATGTTGTACAATTGAGTTTCAAGTGTACTGAAACTATATGTGTCCTTTCGAATTTTGATCCATAACAAAAAATGAAAGGAGGCAGGGTTGTGGACTTGTGGTTAGCTGCATAAGTGCATAACTAAGATTGCAAGCCGTAATAACTGTTTAGATAATTACTTGTATTTGATTCTGACTTGTCTGGTTGATTTATTTTCTCTCTCTCCCAACACTCAACAAAAAAAAAAAAACCCATAATTGACTGCATTCTTGCTTTGTTGCTTTCTGGTTGATTGCTCAATGACAGGTAGAGCTGTTAGCATTCTAAGTTATGATCTTTTGGCATCTACATTTGTTGTCTGACTTGTTCCAAAGTGCGAAGAGGTCATGCTAATGAAGCAAGGAGGTCGCTGGTGTCATGTCTTTAACCTCATCTGTTTGAAACTTCTCTTGTACAGAGAAAAAAGCACACTAAATTCTTTGTAGCTATGGCGCTTCATACAACTTCTTGATGGCACCGATCTCAGTTCCTTCTGTTTGGAACATTTCATTTTTTATGCAGCTTTATATTAGACTGACGCCCTTTTCTATTGAAACAACACATCCGCCCCCTCCTGTTTGAATTAGGCTATTGCTGTATTTGTTAACCTCGAGCTTATGTTTGTGTGCTAAGTTCCATGATCAGGAATGAAGCTTCAACATAAAGAACACTTTTATTATCGTCGAAAATCATATCTAGATGTAATTTTGAAGAAATAATCCCCCCCCCCCCCCCCCCCCCCCCCCCAATTCTTTCTGGACTTCACCGAAGAGTAACCTTTTCGACATAGCCTTGAATTCCATTTGGGGTCTAGCAATGTTCACATCTTTTGAACAAGTGCTGGAGAAGGCAAGCTTATGTTGCAATCATCGGCTCCTCATGTGTTCGCGTTCATTTTTCTCGATAAGTTGAACCATGTCGCCTTAGCGTAGAGCGACAGCAACTGATGTGATATTGGTAACATTGGCCGTCGACCCCCTTGTAAATGCCTGGTCCGTTGCTTCGGGAGGATGAACCTGAACTCGGGAGGATGAGCGAACCATAACACTATTGAATCCGGTGATACATTACAATATTAACTCGACCAATAGGAGGGAAAATCTTGCTATTCTGATCTTGCAACCTTGAGAGTATTCGAGACCGCTTAACTTTACCATCTCGTCCAAAAGGAGAGAAAATCTTGCTATTTCATCTTTTCTTTAATGAGTCAATATTATTATAGTCAAATTATTAACAAAATGGGGATGTAGCTCAGATGGTAGAGCGCTCGCTTAGCATGCGAGAGGTACGGGGATCGATACCCCGCATCTCCAATAAATTTTTTATTTTTCCACCTCCTACTATATATGCAACACGAGCAAGGAAACAAAGCTATAATTTTTTATTTTTCCACCTCCTACTATATGCAACACGAGCAAGGAAACAAAGCTAAATACATGTAAGAATTTTCTATAAGAATATCAGGTGTTAAATCACAGACGTGAATTTAGATTGAATACAACAAGCTTTGGGAAGGGCGAATCAAACTGATATTGCCTAGTGAAATGCCCCCTTTTTGGTGTCAAAACCCGAGAACTCAGCCAGACAATACCTGCTCTGAGAAATGCTACACAATAACTCTTTCACATCTATACGAGGGACGGAATGAAGAATACACACCTTTAACGATTGGTGCATTTCAACTATTCTATACAAATCTATATGCAGATATGCACCCTTGGCAAGGCTGAACTCAAGTGTTTTCATGTTTTCACACTGTTGGTGGTTTGAAAGTCTTTAATTATCTCTGGACTGTTTTGAAGATGCCTGTGTGTCTGTTGTCCTCGTGTTGTGCTTTCTGTTTGGGGTACGCTTGGTTTTTGATGCCCGGGTTCTTGAAGGCCGTTTTTCTGAATGATCTTCAGCAGCTACTGTTTCTTTCGGCATAGATGGGAGTTCAGGAGGAGCATCAGGCCAGGGCGTGCGCTTTGCTGGGACAGTTATCTCCAACGGAGTGTTGATTATCCATCTGTGTAAAGATAAAAGGTTGCATTAAACTTAAAAGGACTTGGCTGAATTAGTCAGAAACCGGAGAGTTTACAAATTTAAAAAAATGCCACCCTACTTTATGGTTTGAACAAGGTAGGAAAAAAAGAAGCAAATGCATTCACAAAGTGTCCAGGAAACTCACCCCAAATACTTGAACGAGGGGTGTAGGGGATAACATAACATACTTGTATTCATTTTGAGCCAAAATGAGAAATCCACACGCATTTATCAAAAGCTTCTAGACTTCTATCCAACAATTGGAACAAATCAGAAATTGGAAGCAAGGCACTAATATATAATCTTGTCAAACAAAATATGCCAAAACATGTTTGTTGGTAAGAATTGAAGAATCAAGATTGTTTAAGATAACATCTCACTGGACTACTGAGAAAATAAGAATTAAGAAGACATCAAAATGATGGCACTCGAAGCAACCAAATTTCAAGTCCATCATATTTCACTATAACTATTTCTATATTTCTTCGTGAATCAAGGAAAACACTTCTAAATAAGCCCTAAACCAGAGTTCTACTTCTACTGCAATCTGTTCAAGACAATTCAACTACATCAACAAATTTCTTCTTCCGTAATTTTTTTTCCCTAACCAATGATAAGACAAAGACGTTTTTGCCTTTGACCAATAAACATAGTGCAGATGGTCCTTCATCAGGGTACCAAGAGTTAAATTGGCAGCGGAAGAGCAGTTAATCTGATCTTCTATTGATAGACCTCTAATGTTAGAGAAGAAGTTCCAGTCTAGGTTACAATAGTAATGAGTTAAAGCCACAGGGAAGAAATTCCTGTCTAGTTTAAGCCACAGTATGAGCATAATAGAAGTAAACAGAAAATGACTGAAGAAAACAGAATTTTGATCAACCCAACTAACCTGGGAGGGAATTTGCTGTCCAAGCGAGCTTCAACCCGTAGCCACCACAGCAATACTTTACGGCCACAGCTTCCAAGGGGTTCAACCACAGACGCATCCTTCACCAACGATAGCGGGTTATCAACCTCATCCTCACTCAAACTCTCCAAGTCTTTCATCCATTCCGGCTTGTCAACGTCTTCCTTCCATAGCAACTGAGAATTCAGCACAAATCCAGCCCACTCCAACCTCATGGGAAGAACAGGCCCCATGTCTCCAATATAAACTGCACTTCTTTCTACATATGGAGATACATCAAAGGTGTGCCAACCAGCCAAAGATTCAGATCTGTTACATGCTGGACCTTGAACGGGAATAGACTCCAGCTCGTCTTCCACTACAGGCAAAGGTGAATTAGAGCCACCCTTATGCATCAGAATTCCAACCGAAACAGCTCCGATTCCCCTAACCTTCTGGACCTCATCAAATAGCTCCAGACTATGCATATTACTATCATCAGCAAACATCACTATCCCATCCAATTTCTTGTCCCTCACAACTCTGTTCCATGTTAAACCAAAAATGACAATCAAATTCAACCACAAAACCAATAGCAAAAGCAGTCTAAAGGGTAAATTCCATGCACCTATAAGACCCCTTTAATCAAACAATGACAATTGATTTCACGGGGAATCCATGTATAATTCCTCTTATACTCCCTAAATTTATGGAAACTGTAGCAGATTTCATCTTTCCATCAAACGCACCATCATGTTTCAGCTATTCAAGCTAAGTGTCAACCAGACATAGGCCATTTATTAGACGGGAAAATGCCAAAAGATAAATTGGTATAAATTTCATGTATGGTTCCTAAAATTTTGGGATCATTTCACAATGGTCAACCATGGAACACAGGCAGGTATAATAGCAAGAAGTTGACTATGCACCAGATGGAAAGACACAATTTTCATAAATGTAGAAACTAATAATAAATGCCACGGACCATCATGATTCATGAATGACACCTAAATATCAGGAGAGTGGAACAAATCAAAATCAGAACAATGAAAAGAACAGTTGGTTTCATCAGCCAAAGAACTCACCTCAACGCCAAGAGACGCATCCGAGTCTCCATCTTCTGCCGATCCACCCAAGTCACAGGCATCTGCTGATCAAATCCAACATGAATAATCTGAATCCCTGACTTATCAAGTATGGAGGCGGTCTCGTTCGTCCTTCCACCAGCTTCAACCACGATCCAAACGACGTCGTAAGGGCAATTCATCAGCGAGTGCATAACGCCGGTGAGGTGAAGCGTCTGGAAAGTCCGAACATACGTCGGAGTAACGACGATCAGATTTCTCGGATCCTTGACGCCATATTGAAGCCTCTGCTCCCTCTGAACCATGTCCAGAATCCGATGCGCACGCATAACCTCCACCGGATCCGGATGCGGCCACGGCCGGATCCGGATCCCGTGCCGGCCGACCGCCACTCTACTTCCCGCTACCATGCCTTTCGCAAGAGTCTCGTTCGCCGCCGCCGCCGACTCCGTCCAAGAACCTAGGTTTCCGCCGCCGGACTTCGCGAGCAGCGTCACAGCAGAGTCGAAGGTAGTAACTGAGGCGGAAGAGAAGAGAAGAAAAAACACTAGGCGAGAGAACCTGAAACCGAGGAGGAGGCTGATCAGGCAGCAGAGACAGTGGAGCACCGTCCATAGAAGCGTCGCCGGCGGCTTGTTACCTCCATCGACTCCGCCGTCGAGCATTCCGGCGCCGCGGAAGCGCCGATTGGCGTTTTGCAACGCCATAAACTTCATCATCGCTTGAGCTCAATTGGCCTCAACAAATTGTCGAATGTATAGGTCGAATGAGTTGCGATTTGTATGGAAATGGATTCGATCGGCGGGGATGGGATTGGAGGGAAAGAGGTTGGGGGTTGGTGGATTTGGTGATGGTCTGTTTTCAAACAGCTAACTGTTGGTGGCTTCGCAGAGACTTTTTGGAGACCTTCGGCATCAAAATCATGTCAGATGGTAAAAATAACACATTTAAAAGGATATATTTGTGAGTTTCAAAATCAAATTGGGGCTTTTAAAACCTCAAATCACAGATCTAATAAACTTTAGTTGGTGTATTGCATGATCTTGCTTTCAATTTTTTATTAATTATTCACCTAATACTTTTGCAATTTAAAGGATATAACTGTAGGATGTGGTGATCGATTTAGTAATGTGTTAAAGAGTGATTATTTACCTTAATGATATAATAATAATAATAATAATAATAATAAGTAGTTTTGTGTTGAATTAGGAGTTTATGAATTTTGTATTCTAAAATACAAATAATAAATTCTAAAATGAATACAAATAATACTATTAATGTCGTTTGCCGACTTGTAAATTCGATTATCAAAACAAGTCTAGAGAACTGATAGATTGGACAGGCTGACTGACCGGTAGATGAACCAACCATCATATACAACCATAAACAAATGACAAAAAGAAAATAACACGAAATAGATGACGGAAAAGAAAATGCAAAAAAATACTAAATTCTCATATAGTTTGTGTTTTATTTATTTATTTATTTATTTTTGTAATTAGTTCGTAATTTTAGGATTTTGTTAATTTTCAATATAAGAAACAAAAAATATGCAATGAGATATGATAAACTTACAAATATTGGTATAAATATGAGTTTTTATGTACAGCACATTTGCGAAACTACCAAGAAATACAAATGCCAATGCAGATGAATCCTGAAGATTATCAGGTGCTAACTTATTCACTTTACAATTTACAAATGCAACCTTTAATGGGCAAGGTTTGAACTTTACATACACAGATGCACAGCAATCTATACAGCATGTTTGAATGGTTTCTGTACAGGTGAAGAGATGGGTTTGAAAAGGCACTGGGGCTGAAGCTGGATAGCCCGGGACGGCTCAGTGAACGGGCCACATAGGGATCGGCTGAATGTCTGGCAGCACAACACTGGGTTTGATCTCAAGAGCCGGGCTGATTGCGAGTAGCCTGATGAAGCAGTCCACTGCAACTCTAGTCCCCCATACGTTTATGGAGCGGAGTTTCGGGCAGTTGGTTACAAGAAAGAGGAGTCCACTCTCAGTCACGTGGCGGCAGCTCCACAGGCCAATAGTCTGAAAATAAGCAAGGATATCAATCTAGCTACCAAGGCGAAAGCCGCGAAACCAATGTTGACAATTGAGAGAGATGGGCAGTTATTCATGAGTGACTGTCATGCCCTGTTTTGGGTTCTAGCTACCAAAGGTGCCTAAAAGGCATGTTATAGCAAAGCAATTGTTGGCTTTGTTGCTACTGAATTGAAGCACAAATACATTCAAAAACACAATTCTTGAAAGGCAAGCTACAAAACTAGGTTCAGTTGGTACAATGCATCTTCATATTCTACCTACCGAAAATTAGGATTAGAGAGGAAAAGGTAGAAGGAAGAAATTGGGGTTTCACCTTCAAATGTAAACAGTTGTTTGCAATGGCATACAAGGAGTCATCAGTGATGAATGTACCGCCAATGTTTAGGTGCTGTAAGGAAGAAGCTCTCGAGACCTGCCACGTGAATTACAAGCAGTATGAGAAGATTCACCTCAACTGCAGATACAAGATGTACGTAAGGGGAGAAAAAAATGAGCCAGTTTAATCCATTCAACACGCACAAAAATTTGCGTTAATTTAATAGCACCATCCAATATGTACATATCTGTGAGATATACTATAACAAGTGAACAACAAAGCTTGCACAATATGATATTTGTGAATGAATGTTTGGGAATCCAGCTATAGGTGGCCAATCCATTGCATATAAAGAATTTCAGTATTAAGCCAGCACATCTATCCCCATGGATCTGCCATGCAGTAGGTTACAATTTTGGATACTGAGGAAATAATGTAAGAAAAAGCCGGTATCTTTTAAGTTTCAGGCAATTATGAGAATATTATGTGCACAAATTGTAAAAGATGCATTAAGGGAATGTTTGGCAAGGCAAAACTGTCATTATTTTAGGAATTAGTTACCTGAGGTTTTATCATCCTAGGCGAAAAGTAACATACAAAATTTACCAACTTCTACAAATGATTTTGTAACTTCATCTATAAGCTAGATCATTTGAGATTTTCCTAGTAACTACATAATCAATGAATCGCAAAAGTTATCTCCAAATAATTGTATCTCATGAAGGCTGAATACTGTATTGATCATTTTCGGAGTTCAGAACATGGAAAATTGAAAATACCAGTTGAATGACACCCTTGTCAGTGATTCCCGTCATTCCCCAAAGAGATACAGAGGTCAAATTTCTAACACACACAGCCATGGATATCTTGTCAAGCCCAGCATCTGTTATTTGACAACCCCAGCGACTCCTTGAGCTGACATGTAAACACACATACATAGTGGTGAAGATCACATTGATGGAAGGTCATCACGTTAGGAATTTTGTTTGTCTGTGGCGTTCAAGATGTTCGAATCGTGTTATTTTGTTCATTCATTTCTACTAATTTTGCCATTCACCAAGTAATATGCGAAACAAAATCAGCAATTCATCCTCTCCAGAATTCAACGGTACTCATGAATATGATTCGTAGGTGATGATAGATTGATAGGTTCACAGAGATGGAGAAATTACATGTCAAGCTCCTTGAGGCTGAAAGCAAGGGAAACGAGACGAGCAGTGGAGTCATCGTCCATCTTCCATCCAGAGA